>CM077093.1:63002834-64417834 GCA_039513925.1 Platanthera zijinensis
GTGCTCACCCTTTTTTAGGGTACTACAAGGAGGCTAAAAGTTCGAATGGTCAAAGGAATGTGAGGAGCCTTTCCAGTCTCTAAAATGTCAACTCTCCAAGACCCACTGCTCCAAGGACCCAAGGAAGAGGAAGACTTGACCTTGTACCTCGAAGTGGGAGTGGAGGCCATAAGTTTCGTCCTTGTTCGGGAAGAGGGCAAGAAGCATCTGCTAATTTACTATGTAAGTTGGGTCTTGAAGAGAGTAGAACTCAGGTATCCCATCCTGGAAAAGTTGTCCTTTGCATTGGTCATCTCAGCTCGGAAGCTTTGACCTTACTTTCAATCTCACTCAAATCTGGTGGTGATAGATCACTGATGAGTCCCTATTTCATACCGAATTCCGGACTCATCTAGGCTCATTTGCATGTATTTGTACTACCATTTAGCGCCATTAGCACTCCTTTTGGTTCTCTACGACATTCCACGTCGTGTGCACTCTTTTAGCCTATTTCTGTGCGTGTATTTATTCTCATCGTGTGATGCATTTTTATTTCTATCTGTGACTGCCATGTCGACATCCCGTCCAGTTTTCCTGCAGGTTCTGGGATCGTGTGGGCGTCCGGGATAGGGCTTTCACTTTTTGTAGCAAAGGAGTCAATGGTCGTGCGTTTTTACCCACGCACGACCATCGACCTCTTTGGCGCACGACCACTGGTCGTGCGCAGTCCGAGCTCTTGTTTTATTGTCCTGTCCCACCATATCGCACGATCATCAGCTATACCGCGCACGATCACTGTTCGTGCGCTGCCTGTCGTGCACAGTCATGCTATCTTTTTCCATTTTTCTGTCCCATATCGCACGATCACCACCCTTGCCGCGCACGATCACTGATCGTGCACTGCTGATTGTGCGCATACTTAAATTTCCTGATGCAGGTTCTACAGGTTATTGCCGCACGGGCGCTGACATTATTCGCGCACGACCACTGGTCGTGCGCCGGTGGTCGTGCGTGCTATTTATTCCTGTTTCTATATATACGCCTGTTCCGCGAATTAGGGAAAGGAGACCGGGATCGAACTCAGCCGCCACTTCGCCCTTCCACATTCCAGACGCTCCATCCACCTCCACCTTCATCCCTACCATCAGGAGGTAATTTCCGGCACATCTAAAGCATTCCGCATCCTCCGGTGACCCCTCCGACCATTAATGACCTCTTCTCCGAGCTTTCTACCGAAGAAGAAGATGATGAAGACGACCTAGAAAACGGACTCAAAGGCCCTCGTGGTGACAACTCGACGGTACCGGAAGCCTCCTCGGGCTGCACGTGGAAGCGGATTGACAACCCGCACCTCCGGCCAACAACCGCGGTGGATCTTCACTCTTTTGGTTTACTCTTCCTCTACATTTCTTGTAGTGTATGAATGACTCAAGCTTGTTGTGAACTTCGAATTTCTAGTTATTTGTAATTGGATTTTTGTTGTTCAAACTTGTTTGTGGGATTTGTGTTGTGATGTGTCTTGCCCCATCTCACTTCCGTCGTTTCATGTGATTGCACTCCACACTAAACACCTCACCCACTGGCTCACCGTCCACTCGCCCTACCGAAGTACGGCATAGCGGCCGATACACCCATCTCGCCTTGCGAAGCGGTGAATGCGACCCGCATAGTTAGCTTTAATTTCTTTGTTTGTAAGAACACAAATCTCAAAGCCCCTTTTGTTTCTTATTTCATTTTACAAACTCTGTTAGCAATAATTTCGGATTGTTCGTCGTTCCACGCCAATTGCATTCCTCAAGAGACCGACACTTGGGGATTCACTCCCAAAAACTTTATTACTTGTGCGACCGGTGCGCTTGCCAAATTTTCACGCATCAAGTTTTTGGCACCGTTGCCGGGGAATACAACTGTAGAACGACCACGACATACGAAAGTGTTGTTATAGAGTTAGTTGTTTTTTTTTGACAGCTGTTTCTCTGCTTAGTTGCCGCAGTGAATGCAAGGACGCGCTGCTAGAGATCTCGCAGCTTACGACCCCGAGATCGAACGAACTCTTCATGCACAAAGGCGTGCCGCTGCCATCAATCTAGTCCCAATGGGGGACCATCTGAACATTGATGCCGGGAATCGTGTCGGAGGAATCCTTCATGGTGACCGAAACGGCGATGAGAATGAAGTAAACCCGCCCCAGGTCCGCACCATGAGGGACTACACCACACTGACTGTTGGGAGTATTTACCCCGGCTTCGGACCGGCGATCACCAACCAGCAGTTTGAGATCAAACCTGCTATCCTAAACATAATCCGGAACAACGCACAGTTCTCCGGAATGGCCACTGAAGACGCCCATCTTCACTTGGCTGAATTTTCCGAAATCTATGCCACGTTCCGCTATACTGGAATCCCCGACGATATAGTCAAGCTCCGCCTTTTCCCCTTTTCCCTTAGGGACAAAGCCAAGACTTGGCTCCACTCTCTTCTGCCTGGAGCAGCTACCACCTGGGAGGCGTTGACAACAAAATTTTTAGCTAAGTTCCATCCGGTGGACCGGATAGTGAGCATGCGACGTGCAATTGCCAACTTTCGGCAAAATGATCAAGAAAGCATGGCTGAGGTTTGGGAACGCTTCAACGAGTTGCTGAGGAAGTGTCCAAACCACGGATTCCAAACTTGGAATCTTGTCGAAAGCTTTTATTTTTCTATTGAACCACAGCACAGGGCTATGATTGACGCCGCCTCTAAAGGGACTATAATGAATCTTGTGCCTGATGATGCATTAAGAATTTTGCAGGATACTGCCACCCACAGCGCATATTGGACTGCAGGAAGGAATTTTCCACGAGGTACGAGTGGAGTTTTTGCTATGGAAGCATCCAAGCCCACCACCGCTGCTGCTCCAGTTTTGGCGATCTCATGTCAGGGTTGTGGAGGTTCCGACCACCACAGCTTCGAATGCCAAGCAAGCGAGGTACATGGTGAAACCTCCTTTCTTAATGAGTCAATTAACTACATTGCAAATCAAAATAGGGGAGCGCCATATGGGAACACGTACAATCCGGGGGTGAGAAATCACCCAAATTTCTCTTGGAACCAAAATATGCCAGGCCAACGATGGCAGCCGGGGCAGCATCAAAATGATGTGTATGCCTCTGGAAGCCAACCGCGGCCGCCTCTACCGAATTACCCCCAAGGGCCCCCTGCGACAAAAAACAAACTCTTTAGCGGAAATGTTCGAAAAATTCGTTGAGGTCTCCCAGACCAACATGACGAATCAAGCTGCCTCAATGCGTAAGCTAGAGGCACAATTGGGCCAACTGGCCCAAATGGTCTCTGAGCGGACCCAAGGTACGCTACCGAGCAACACCGAAAAAAACCCCTATGAGCAAGGAAAAAGCCTTGGGGAAGAAAATAAAGATAAGACTTATGAGCTCGTTGTGGAGTGTAAAATTAATAATGTTGAAACTACCGCTTTGTGCGATTTCGGGGCATCTAGCAATATCCTCGCCATGCAGGATGTTGCGAGGATGAACCTGCATATTGATCCAGCAATCCGGAAGTCGCTAGTTTTAGCTAATGGTATTTTGGTTGACACCGAGGGAGGTGTGCAAGAAGTTGAAATCGAGGTTAATGGGAAGTGCATAACCACTGATTTCCAGGTATTGGGACCCAAGGAAAATAATTCGATTCCTATATTGGGGGTTCCATTCCTGAAGGCTAGCGGCGCATCTCTTGATTTCTCCAAAGGATGCGTAACTTGGCCGGTTGTTGCTTCACCTTGGATGTCGCTTCTGCACATGACCCTCTTCTCCATAACGATAATTTTCATAGTGCTGCAGATATTCAGATTGGATTGGAATTTGCCTCGGTGAGTGATGCTCAGATGAAGGAGATGATTAGGGAAGTACCTTTCGAGGAGGTGATCAAGAATGATGAGGAGTTCAAGGAAGAGACCAAGTGCACTAATGCAAGGGCCACCTTCCCGTCTCCCGTCGCGTCGATTTTTGAACATAGCAAAACTAGTTTTATTCGGGAGAAATCCCTGGAAAGTGAATTTTGTAATATTATTTCAAACTCTGCTAAGCGATCAGTAACTTGGGCTGATCCGGTTGCCGTTTTGGTACCGGAAATGAAGCCGCCAACCGAAAAATTGGAACCCCCCATGGACCGCAACATTTGGAAATCTCCTACGGTGGAGAAGCTGAAAAAGGCTAAGCGTATACGCGATGAGCGTTATGCCGCCCTACGGCGTGAGGAGGTGCACATTCGGAGTAAAGGGAAAGTCCTTTCTCCCAATGCAAAAAGGCACTCTGCTGTTCCCTCGCGCCCCACCGGAGAGATTTATCACAAGTCCGCGTTTAGCTGATTGCTCCGCCCCTTTCTTGATTATCACTTATGCTTGTGCTTACTTATTTTCCTGCAACTCTTCTTTTACTGCAAGAACATTTTATAAACTGCTAATACAGGTATTTGGTCCACCTTAAGGATGGTAAACAAAAGGGCTATTCGGGAGACAACCCAAGCTTGGACCTCTTTCTGGTCCCTTCTTTTTGTGCTTTTTATTTTTGCTTTTATATTATATTCTCGGTTATTTGTCTTTTCTGCGGCTCTACCTAATTTGCAGGTTCAACATTCTTTTGTGCAATGCAGCAACCTCCGCCTTCTGGTATGCTCATTCTTTGGAGCATGGGTACCCTCTCTCCTCAGCCTACTTTTTATTTTAGATGTCCATTAGCATTTATGCTTGTGTTTTCATTCAAGTCTGGGGGGGAGAGCCGCTTATGCACACCACGAGCACACTGTTAGCATGCCAGTAGTTTATTTTATGTTCATTATTGTAGAATCCTGTCACGCACCACTGCACCCACTTGAGCGCGCGCTTAGCTTTTGCGTGTTGCGAGTCAAACTCGTGTCTTTGTTAGATTAGGGAAAATTTTGGTGCTGGTTTAGGATTGGGAGACAGAGTAAAATGTTGACCTTACTGTGTTTCTAGTCAACTGCTCTCGTCTTGTGTAGAAATTCGTGTAGATTAAATTTTTCTTTATGCTTATAGTTTTGTAATTTTCTATTTGCGTAAATTCTTTTTATTCTACTCAAAAATTGTGAATCCGGTGTGAATCAAACGGTAGTTTAGGAATGTGTGTAGCCTCCACTAGACTCGTTTTGCTCGAGTCGGGAGGAAGGATTATCTTTTTCGGTGGCTAAGAACTTGCCCCAAGCTACTCTTGAAGCATGGGTACATGGTTACTCAAGCGCGAGTGTGATGTAGGCCATCATTTTGGCCCGGTTGAGCTTTGTACCGTTCCGAACATCATACCCTCGCTAGCCCCGTTGTGCCTACCCTTCTTTTGATTCAGCTCCATCATTACTTCACCAAAGCTTTATAGCCTATCCTAGCTGCACACCCAAGTCGAGCTTAGAGTTTATCTCTTCATGTTGGGATGTGAAGTGGTGTTATTATTTGTGAATATGTGGATGTGCACCACGACCTATTTCTGCTGAGATTGTGAAAATAAAGAAAATGTTTTGAAAAGAAAAAAATATATATGTGAAAAAGAAAAGTAAAAGTCTAATTGAAATATTTATTTGAGATGATTTGGATTTGGAGTAGGCGGTGCACACACCCATGTTGTAAAAATTACGTCTGGGGGTGTGGTGTACTCGTTTATATTGTGGGGTTTTTGAGGGATTCTTTTAGGCTAGCTCACTTGGGTTAGGTGCAAAGCCATTCTTTTTATCATTGTTTACCTCACCGTAACCCAAGCCCCGTAATTACCTTAAGTCCTACGGATTTGCGCTTGAGTTTAACTAGTGCCGTGGAGAGAGTGTGAACGGGCAAGCGTATGGTCCCCGACATTGGTGGATTCCTTTGGAGGTAATCCTGAGCCCCGATCTTTGGCAAAGCTCACCTTAGTGGCCAGCCTACTTTCTTCCTACGCGTGACCGGTTGATTCACCGTGATTCTATTTTTGAGTAGTAATAAAATGTTTTTACGCATTGTGAAAAATATAAACTATTTTGCATAATTAGGAATTTCTTCTATTGTATTTTTTATGCACGCGAGCATGCGACTTCGCATGGTACCCCGTATTTCAATCTCTATGTCTGCTAGATTATTTTCCCGGCCTGCTTAGATTGTGTTTGCTCGGGACGCGCAAACAGTTAAGTCTGGGGGTGTGATGAGTCCCTATTTCATACCGAATTCCGGACTCATCTAGGCTCATTTGCATGTATTTGCACTACCATTTAGCGCCATTAGCACTCTTTTTGGTTCGCTACGACATTCCACGTCGTGTGCACTCTTTTAGCCTATTTCTGTGCATGTATTTATTCTCATCGTGTGATGCATTTTTATTTCTGTCTGTGACTGCCATGTCGACATCCCGTCCAGTTTTCCTGCAGGTTCTGGGATCGTGTGGGCGTCCGGGATAGGGCTTTCACTTTTTGTAGCAAAGGAGTCAATGGTCGTGCGTTTTTACCCACGCACGACCATCGACCTCTTTGGCGCACGACCACTGGTCGTGCGCAGTCCAAGCTCTCGTTTTATTATCCTGTCCCGCCATATCGCACGATCATCAGCTATACCGCGCACGATCACTGTTCGTGCGCTGCCGGTCGTGCGCAGTCAAGCTATCTTTTTCCATTTTTCTGTCCCATATCGCACGATCACCACCCTTGCCGCGCACGATCACTGATCGTGCGCATACTTAAATTTCCTGATGCAGGTTCTACAGGTTATTGCCGCACGGGCGCTGACATTATTCGCGCACGACCACTGGTCGTGCGCTGGTGGTCGTGCGTGCTATTTATTCCTGTTTCTATATATACGCCTGTTCCGCGAATTAGGGAAAGGAGACCGGGATCGAACTCAGCCTCCACTTCGCCCTTCCGCATTCCAGACGCTCCATCCACCTCCACCTTCATCCCTACCATCGGGTGTTGATTTCCGGCACGTCTAAAGCATTCTGCATCCTCCGGTGACCCCTCCGGCCATTAATGGCCTCTTCTCCGAGCTTTTTACCGAAGAAGAAGATGATGAAGACGACCTAGAGAACGAACTCAAAGGCCCTCGAGGTGACAGCTCGACGGTACTGGAAGCCTCCTCGGACTGCGCATGGAAGCGGATTGACAACCCGCACCTCCGGCCAACAACCGCGGTGGATCTTCACTCTTTTGGTTTACTCTTCCTCTACCTTTCTTATAGTGTATGAATGACTCAAGCTTGTTGTGAACTTCAAATTTCTAGTTATTTGTAATTGGATTTTTGTTGTTTAAACTTGTTTGTGGGATTTGTGTTGTGATGCGCCTTGCCCCATCTCACTTCCGTCGTTTCATGTGATTGCACTCCACACTAAACACCTCACCCACTGGCTCACCGTCCACTCGCCCTACCGAAGTACGGCATAGCGGCCGATACACCCATCTCGCCTTGCGAAGCGGTGAATGCGACCCGCATAGTTAGCTTTAATTTCTTTGTTTGTAAGAACACAAATCTCAAAGCCCCTTTTGTTTCTTCTTTCATTTTACAAACTCTATTAGCAATAATTTGGGATTGTTCGTCGTTCCACGCCAATTGCATTCCTCAAGAGACCGACACTTGGGTATTCACTCCCTAAAACTTTATTACTTGTGCGACCAGTGCGCTTGCCGTATTTTCACGCATCAATCACCCGCTACGTGGCATCTTCAAAGGGGTGGAGCTTTCTGGAAGTTTGGCCAAGTGGTCAGTAGAATTGAGTGAGTTTGATGTCTCTTTCGTCCCACGCCTGCCAGTTAAAGCACAAGCGATGACAGAATTCTTGGCAGATTGCGTGGTAGAGTCAGAAGAGGTGGGGCTGAGCCATCATATGGCACGGAGGCTTCTAGTGGATGGGGCATTAGGAAAGCATTCCTTGGGCACAGGGGCGGTCTTGGAGAGTCCCCAGGGAACAAAGATTGAACAAGCCATAGTAATACACTTCCCTATAACAAACAACCAGGAGGAATATGAAGCAGTCATTGCGAGCATGCAACTCGCCAAAGAGCTAGGAGTACAGGACGTGGGGGTGTTGACGGACTCGATGGTGGTGTCCTCGCAGGTCAAAGGAGAGTTCGAGGCAAGGGAGCCGACCCTGCAGTAATATTTACTCAAGGTAAGGGGACTTATCGAGGGGTTCCGTACATTCTCCATCCGGCATGTACCACGTGAGGAGAATGCTGTGGCAGATCAACTAGCTAAGTTCAGTACAATGGTCGGGGGGACCCCAATAAGTATATTCCGACCGTCTATAGAGAAGGGAGAACTAATGGAGATAGAATAATGCCCTTCATGAAGGGATCCGTTCATCATATTTCTAACCACCTGCGAGCTTACCGGGGAGGCCACAAACAAGAGGCGTTTCAGGCATAAGTCAGCATATTATCTGTTGCGCGATGGAGAGCTATTTCAAAAGACTTTCTCAGGACTTCTAGCCAGGTGTGTATCTGATGAGGAGGCTCTAAAGATCTTAGAAGAGGTCCACTCAGGAGAGTGTGGAAGCTACTCGGGGAGCAGAACCCTAGAGGGCCGGATTGTTCAATAGGGGTATTTTTGGCCAACCTTGAGAAAGGATTCTGAATAATTCGCAAGGAAATGTAATAAATGTCAGTTATTTGAGTCATTGACACTCTTCCCTGCCCGGAGGCTCAGAATTATCATGATGCCATGGCCTTTTGCAATTTGTAGAATGGACCTGGTGGAGCCTTTTCCTCAGGCCAGTGGGCAGAGGATATTCCTTCAGGTCATGATTAATTATTTCTCGAAGTGGTTGGAAGTCAAAACCCTGGCCAAGGTAACTTCCCAGGTAATTCGTAACTTTGTTTGAGGAGAAATCATCTGCCGACATGGGCTACCTCAGTCCATAGTCACTAATAATGGGCCGCAATTTGCTAGTGAGGAATTCATCAGCTTTGTGGCCAGTTTGGGATTGATCTCAGGTTTGCATCGCTCTACCATCCCCGGAGTAACGAGCAGGTGGAGGCGACAAATAAGATCATTATGAACTGTTAAATAAAAATGTGGAGAATCTAAAGGGGAACTGTGTGGAACAGCTCCCATCAGTTCTTTGGGCCCTAAGAACCACGCCCAACACGACCACGGGGGAAACCCCATTTAGGTTTTCACACGGTTGCGAGGTTGTGCTTCCCATAGAGATTGAGGTCAAGTCACCATAGGTAATCATTATAGGAGAAGGGGAAGAGGGCTAAAGGATTGATAATGAGGGCGAGATGCAACTCTCGCTGGACCTGGTGGAGGAGCTTCGCGACCTGGCCGCCGTTAGGCAAGAAGAATTCAAGCGCCGAATGACCAAGTATTTTGACAAGATGTACATGTAAAATAGTTTGCAAAAGAGGATCTTGTCTTGAAAAAGGTGGAAGCGGCCGGAAGCTCTGCGTCAGTAGGGAAGCTCAATCTCAATTGGGAAGGTCCCTATGTAATCGAGGAAGCACTCAAGTCGGGAGGTTACCGCCTCCAAAATATGGAGGGGTTAACCATCGACCATACTTGGAGTGATGATGACTTGAAACGCTTCTATTCCTGAATAAATAGAATGCATGTCATGTTTCTGACTCTTTTCTCTCTTAGCATGTTCTTTTCTTCCTCCCCCCTCTCAAGGATTCAAGACAGGAAAAATTAAGTCCCGAGCTGCTCTCGTTGTCAGGCTCTCACCTAGCTGGCAGGTCTCTTGTGCCATCGGTGGACATTGTGGAATGATAAAAAACTAAGTCCCGAGATGCTCCCGCTGTCAGGCTCTCACCTAGCTGGCAGGTCTGTTGTGCCATCGGTGGACATTATGGAATGATAAAAAACTAAGTCCCGAGCTGCTCCCGCTGTCAGGCTCTCACCTAACTGGCAGGTCTGTTGGGCTCTCGGTGGACATTATAAAATGATGAAAAACTAAGTCCCGAGCTGCTCCTGCTGTCATGCTCTCACCTAGATGGCAGGTCTATTGGGCCCTCGATGGACATTACGGAATGATAAAAAACTAAGTCCCGAACTGCTCCCGTTGTCAGGCTCTCACCTAGTTGGCAGGTCTGTTGGGCCCTCAATGGACATTGTGGAATGATAAAAAACTAAGTCCAAAACTACTCTCGCTGTTAGGCTCTCACCTAGATGACAGGTCTGTTGGGCCCTCAATGGACATTGTGGAATGATGAAAAACTAAGTCCCAAGCTGCTCCCAGTATCAGACTCTCACATAACTGACATGTCTGATGGGCCATCATAGAAATTGTGGAATGATGAAAAACTAAGTCCCGAGCTGCTCCCGATGTCAGGCTCTCACCTAGCTGGCAGGTCTGTTGGGCCCTCGATAGATATTGTGGAATGATGAAAAACTAAGTCCCGAGCTGCTCCCGCTGTCAGGCTCTCACCTAGCTGATAGGTCTGTTGGGCCCCTAGTGGACATTATGGAATGATAAAAAACTAAGTCCTGAGCTGCTCCCGCTGTCAGGCTCTCCCCTAACTGGCAGGTCTGTTGGGCCCTCGGTGGACATTGTGGAATGAAAAAAAGCTAAGTCCCAAGCTGCTCTTACTATCAGGATCTCACCTAGCTGGCAGGTCTGTTGGGACCTCGATGGACATTGTTGAATGATGAAAAACTATGTCTCGAGCTGCTCCCGCTGTCAGGCTCTCACCTAGCTGGCAGGTCTGTTGGGCCCTCAGTGGACATTGTGGAATGATGAAAAACTAAGTCCAGAGCTGCTCCTGCTGTCAGACTCTCACCTAGCTGGCAGGTCTGTTGGGCCATCGGTGGACATTGTGGAATGATGAAAACTAAGTCCCGAGCTGCTCCCGCTATCAGTCTCTCACCTTACTGGCAGGTATGATGAGCCCTCAGTGGACATTATGGAATGATGAATAACTAAGTCTCGAGTTGTTCCCGTTGTCAGGCTCTCACCTAGCTGTCAGGTCTGTTGGGCACTCAGTGGACATTGTGGAATGATGAAAAACTAAGTCCCAAGCTGCTCCCACTGTCAAACTCTCACCTAGCTGGCAGGTCTATTGGGACCTCAGTGGACATTACAGAATGATGAAAAAATAAGTCCCGAGTTGCTCCCGTTGTTAGACTCACACCTAGCTGACGGATCTCATGGGTCCTTGATGGACGTTAAATGTTGCGGGGGGGGGGGGGGGGGGGTAGACGTTCCAAGAACGACGTTTATTTAGAGGATAGACGGAATCCAAACGCGTCTCTCGACAGGCCTCTCTCGGCGGGCCTCTCTCGGCAGACCCCTCTCGACATGCCTCTCTCTCGGCAGGCCCCTCTTGATGGGCATCTCTCTCGGAAGGGCTCTCTCTCTCGACAGGCCTCTCTCGGTTGCCCTCTCTCGTCAGGCCTCTCTCGGCAGAGTCCACTTGGTAGTGTTTACTAGGCAGACGTAGTTTGCGGACCTGCCCCGCGGAGTAAGGAGTCAAAGTCGTCTTCCCCCGAACGCGGTTCACGAGTGTGAGTTACAATTGACACTACTATCACCACCTAAGAGCCTAAGGTATATGCGAATGCGTGAAAGCGTTTGTGAATGGTAAAAAGCGAAAAGCGAGAAACTATGAGCAGTAGTCATCCCTATAAAAATGAAAGAATTAACATGCCCCAAAGGAATCTTTTATATATATGTACAGTTTCGGCCCGGGTAACTTGGGGGGGGGGGTAGTCTCCGAAACCGGTTGTTCGTTCACTTCGGGGAGCCGGGGGGTCTCGGCATTCGTTGGGGGAGCGCCGACATGACTCTCTAACAGTGGCTCCTGCGAATAGGCCTGTGACTCAGTTCAACATGTCCATTTTTTAGATTTTCACTAGGATGTGGGTAAGTAAAATACCTCCTCTAGGATGACGAGGTTCTCACGATTAGGGGTGGGGGTCAGAGAGGCAGACTCACTTGTCGCAAGGTCCCGCTGAATCATCTTCGCCCTTTTCGGCCGGTAGGGCGAGTCCCATGCCTCTTGAACGAGAGCCATGAAGCATATTTAGAGGTCTTGGAGCTGACTTTTTCCTCCATAACAACGAGATGGTCCAGAAGCTCTTGCGAGTGTGATTTTGCGGTTAGTTTACTGTACATGGTCGAAGCAGCGAGAGCTCAAAAGATTCAACAGTGGACAGGCAATGACACCATTTTTAGGGCTGAGTCCTGAGACATTTATAGAGCCATGGAGGGACCCACAAAAGATTCCCATTCAGGTCAGCAAGCACTCATCGAATACCGTGGGTTATACTTCTCTTTCCGAGCGTAAGACTAGCTCGCAAAAAGCGAGGATTGTGTATAACCGCGTATTCGTTTAGTGGGCCCTCCCGGCAAGCTCAATGCTTTGTAGGACATTCAGGTCCAAGAATGTCTAAGTATGCGAGCGGGGTATGCAGAACCGCACTCTCCCAGAAGGAGCGAAGGGCTCCTGCCCATAGCAGGCGGAAGGGCTCTCGCCAATATTAGCGAGTGGCAAGCGAGAAGGCTCTCACATCCACCTTTAGAAGAGCTGTGGAGGCGAGTGCTGGTTATCCCAGCACTCGCCCCCTTTAGGCAAGTGGTGTCTTTCATGGACCACTCGCTAAGAAGGGTCCAGATGCAGAATTACCTAGATGCCCTTGAAAGACTGCAAGTAGCCTTCTAGAACAGCAGAGCTACGCTGTTGGCAGACCCAATTGGGTTGTGTATAGTAATTCTGAATAACAGAGTTAAGCTGTTGACAGTGCAAGGTTGAAAATATATAAATAGAATCGAGGGGGCACCTTCGGATGGATGGATCGACAATTTTCTCTTGTTTCTTCTTCTTCAAACTCTCTCAAGTGTGCCCAAGCTCAGCATTGGCTTGGGAGAGGGAGAGCCCTTTGATCTTCTGGGTGTGTGATGAGATCTCCTTGCTGAGACCTCGGTTCTATTTCTAGGTTCCTAAATCTTTGGTCTAGTGTGTTACTCAGAGGAAACTAAGTGTGAGGCCATACCCATTTGGAACTCTCGAGTTCCACAGACCGATTTTCGGTTTCAACATTATACATTAAATATTTGTAGACAATCCAAGGATATTATATATGATATTATATATATATAATAAAATTATATTAGAGCTTGCAGGGGGCGGGCGAAGTCCGCTGTCGTCGGGCGAGTACTGTCGTGTTTGGCCGTAGGGGCGGAGCCCCCGAGTCGGGCACTCATGTGTGTATATATATATATTATAATGCTTTGACCCCAATTGAATCAGCTGAACCTTGAACCTTTCGTTGTTCCGGTTCGATGGCCGGTGCCATTTTAAAAACATTGGAGATAACTACACGCGCCCACAAAGTATCACTGATAGGGTTTATTTGGCATGACAATATCGGATTGGCTACTTGGAGCGCTACAATGCGCCTCTATTATAACTCCACGACGCCACGCCTGCTCGTTTCCTCCGCAACAGACGACCTAGCTTAGCCGTCGGATCTCCACCTCCTAAAAAAAAACTCTGCCTCAGAGCATCTCCAATGGGGATCTCTATATTTAGAGATCCTCATTGTACTATGTTCTCCAAATATGGAGAACATAGTTAGAGCAACTCCAACCATGTTCTCCATATTTGGAGAACATGATATAATTAAATTCTATTTATATATTTATATTTATATATAAATATATGTAATAATTGTAATAATAAATTATCATGTTAATTAATTTTTTGTATTATATTATAATTTATTAATTTTATGAGAAGAAAATGATGTATGGGTATATTAGTAATTATAGAGATTATAGAAGGTATTCGATATTAGTCTCATTTTGTAGGTCTCGAAAAGACAATTTTATTGATATATTATATGTCATATTTGAAGAAGTATATTGATGGGTGCGTAGATTATAGATTCATACCAAAATTTTAAAAATAAATCAATTAAAGAATTAAAAAAAAGAAGGAAAATAAAAAAAATATGCAGCCGGCTCCATTTCCTCTCCCGCCTCCTCTAAATTTAGAGGAGGAGAGAGAGGATCTCCAAAAATGGAGATGGTTTTGTCGATCGGTTGGAACATTTTTTTTTCTATAAAATTGAAAATAGAGGTTGGTTGGAGATGCTCTCATTCCTGCTCGCTGCCCGCAAATTCCATCAGTGGACTGGCCGTAAGTCGCTAGATCTCCCTTGCTTCCATTTATGATTTCTTTCCTCTATCTTCATTCCTTCTTGGATTTCCCCCTATTGCCTTCTCTTTTCCAGATCTCGACAATATCCTGAACTAATACCCGACAGTCGCGTCTTCCCCAGCCAATGGTGCAGTTATTGATTCCTTATTTGGTACCTTATTACTTTACCTCTTCTCTTGCTCTTCCATATGTTTCAGATCTGAAAATGAGGGTTTCATTTTTGCTATACACATGCTGACTCTTTGACAGATCTCCAAAGAGTTCCTGCACTGATAGTCCAGGGCAGCACTTTTCCCACCCAAGGCTTCAGTGACTCATTTAGGTAGCTTATTCCTCTGCCTCTTCTCTTTCTCTGCCCTATGTTCCATATATGAGCATGTGGGTTCTCTTTTTTGGCTACTATGATATTATATGTATATGAGGCCTTTTGTTGATAACAATTACTCTATTTAGTGGCGGATCCTGAAAATTGATAATGGAGGTGCATAATTTTTTAAAATATAATAGCACAAACATTTATTATATCTTTTTGAATTAAAAGAGCACTTTTTCAAAAAATTATTGAAGTACCACTATAGTGTGAATCAAATATCAAACAGTGAACAAGAAGAGCTCTGGCATAAGAAAATTAACATAATTTAATAAATATACTAGATCAAACGATGCAAAATATAATTTAATAGATAGTGTTATTTAGGGCAAACACACCTTTAGAAACCTATGACTAAATCTAAAAATAATTTGCTAATTGTAGGAATGCGACACTTGGTTCATCTAAGAATGCAAAATTGAGTTCTATAAATTTTAACAGGGGGGGTCAGAAATTAACTTCCTCCAATAAAAGAAATTGAACGCTTCCATCTTCTCGGAGCTTTTTCTCCCTCCTCTGGCCACTGTTTTTGACGTATAAGTAGTCAAAATTCATTGTCTCGACGAGAGGAATCCAAATCCACTAACCATTTTGAAAAATAATGGGGGTGCCAGTGTCCCTCGGTCCATCCTTTGGATTCGCCCCTGACTCTATTCAAAGTTAAAGAGATACCTGGTGTGATATGGTTATGTATCTTGGATCTATTACTCATAATAATAAATATGTTAATCATGATATAAAGATGAGGTTATTGTTAAGTGGTTAAATTGTCAAAAGTACTATGTACTTAAAACTCAATAATTTTTTGCATGATTTCTTATTTTTAGTATAATCAAATGTTGAGACTTAGATATGATGCAAGTGATCATATTGATACTAGTTTTTTAAAAAATATATATAAGTGATAGTAATCAATGATTAATAAAGAATATGGACTGATATTTGATGCTGATCATTTAAAATGAATGTAGTTGCACTTTGCCTTCATCAGACGCGTGCCCGCGTCTTGAGCCTACGCTCCAATACCCCTTTGCGCCCTGGTGCGCTTTGCGCCTTTAATAACTAAGGTGGTTTCGACATGACCAATGAATTTAAATAAGTTTGAGTATAACAATAAGGTTTTTAAACAAATTTCTCTTTCTTATTTTTCTTTGTTGATCCATAGATGTTTAGTATTTTTCTTTCCTGCATAGCATAATGTTTTTATTTCCTGTAAGATCTATATTGTAGTTATATATATATTTGTTCTTGAATAAGAGTTTTATTAAATAAATTAGATGTGCATTAGTTGATTTATTACTATCTATACTTTTTATTAAATAAAACTGAGACATGAACTTCTAATTTCGATTACTATTTAAACTTTATTATATGCTCTTGCTTTCTTACACTCTAAATCGTTATTATTTTCGTTTGCAAAGAATCTCACAATGTCCCTTCATAACACACTAAATTATCTGAAATATTTATCAAAGTTATTTTAATGTTAAAATTTTATTTATATTTGCAATTTAAATTATAGATTGTTAGGGTTAAGAGAAATCAACGCCTCAGATTCTTCCTGATTCCATCAACGGTTCACAGTGATTTCCGCTGGAAGCATTAGATGGGGCCAGGTGTCAGCCATCCTTGTGTAGCATCTGTTCAGCAAGCCACGTGTCACCCATTTGGAAGTTTTTCATCACTGGTTGTTAGCATAGGATTAGAAGGAGCAGATAATTGTAACGGATATATTATTAGCCGTTAATCTTTCTCTTAGCCTATAAATAGAATATTAAGCTGTAATAAGTTTTCTTTATGGAATTAATGAAAAGTTTTTACTGTGCTTCTTCTCCTCTTGACCCTCCTGCTTCTCTTTACCCCCTACCCATCTCCTAGGGATTCATCTGATTCTCCCAAACATCATCACCACCGGCGGGAGCCTAACATTTTGGTGCTCTCGTTGAGAGAAAAAACATCCCGCCATCAACACCATGGAAGGACTACGTTCGAAGGATACTCATCAACTAATCTTGGAACTCAAGAACATCATCCAGACCGAGCAACAACAGAGAGCTACACAAATGGAGGAACTACAACATCGCTTCCTCAATGAAATGAAGCAAATTCAAACCCAGTTCAGCACCAAAATACAAGTAAAGGAGAATCTGCCAGCCCAGAAAATTCTTGAAACTCGTGACCAATCATCCGAACACGCCACACAAATTGCTTCACTCAGGCGTGAAATTATGTCACAGTTCGAGAATGCGCCAAGAACGATGGGCAAGGGGTTACAAAGCACGCAGCAGGGTCCAACTGAGGTGGGAGAAACAAGTAACATACACGGAAGCAAGGGCCTGCTGAACACCATGCCCACGATTTTTGGAAGGTGACCCAACAGATTGGTTATATGATCTCCGTAAGTGTTTTGAATACAATGGGTACAGGGAACATCACTATCTCTTGATTGCCTCGTTGCATTTAGACAATCCAGCGTCTAAATGGTACCAGGCAACCTTGAGGGATCATCCTGCCCTCACATTTACGATGTATGTCGATGCTATTAACAAACGATTTGGACCGTCACAATATATTAGGCCAGCGGGACAATTAACTAAGCTTCAACAAAATACCACTGTGCAGGCATACAAAGCTGCATTCGAAGATTTACTAACTAAAGTATCTGGATTAACACCCAGTTTTGTTACGGATATGTTCATATATGGATTAAAGGAACCAATTAGGGGACCTGTTCTTATGGCTCGACCTACTGAACTATATGACGCTTATGCCTTAGCAAGAATGCATGATGATAGGGGAATAGAAGATAACAAAAGACATAGTGAAGGACCTCGATATGACTATAATCATTCCACCCCCCAAAACAAAACCTTCAATAGAACCGACAATATTTTCAATCCGGCCACCAAACCCCGCTTACCACCAATTAAACGCTTAACCCCGACAGAATTACAAGCTAAAAGGGAGAAGGGCTTATGTTACAACTGCGACGAGCGTTTGTACAACCCCGTATTCGCGGCATGAGGATCCTAAGCAAGGCATAAGGCATGTTTATAAGTTTTAAGCTTTTTGAGCTGTTTTGCACTCTAAGGAGCCAATTTTGGCTGGAGCTTGAGGATGTACTAGTAGGGGAGGAAAAAATCTGCATCTCCCCCCGGGCCCTTTTAGGGAGGCGGGTGCGGCAAGACGGCCGGCACCCCCCCTGGCTTGTTGGGTGCGAGGTGGGATGGCGGGACTGACTGGAGACCAGGGTCCCGCCCCAACGCCCTAGCCTTGGGCAAGGGCGAGACCGGGCGGCCAGCCCTCTCGCCCCAGGCGGGGCGAGACGGGCGGCCAGCCCTCTCGCCCCAGGCGGCTAGCCCGCAGGGCGAGACGGGCGGCCAGCCCTCTCGCCCCAGGCGGCTAGCCCGCAGGGCGAGACGGGCGGCCAGCCCTCTCGCCCCAGGCGGCTAGCCCGCAGGGCGAGACGGGCGGCCAGCCCTCTCGCCCCAGGCGGCTAGCCCGCAGGGCGAGACGGGCGGCCAGCCCTCTCGCCCCAGGCGGCTAGCCCGCGGGGCGAGACCGGGCGGCCAGCCCTCTCGCCCCAGGCGAGTTGGGTCATGGGGAGGGGTGGGAGGCGTGGCTCAGCCTCCGTCCCCCCCGGACCTCTCTCCGGACCATGCTTTTACCGTTGTGCCCCCGGGGTGGAAATTACCTCTTTACCCCCCGGTGTGGAAGTTTGCAATTGGCTAGTGGTTTATTTGCCTTAAGGGCATTTGGGTCATTTTGACCCCAGGCTTTGGAAAAACTATAAATAGACCCCCATGGGTGCCTTTGGAGAAGATGAGATTTCCTTACCTCCTCCTCTCTTAGCTTCATCTTGGTAGAGTAGAGAGAGCTCTCCAAGGCGCCCAGCTTAGCCACTTGGTGAGGGAGGGGAAGTGTTCTAGCAACCTTCCGGGTGTGTGGTGGGACCTCCACGCTAGAGCCGAGGGTCTATTCCTAGTTTCCTGAGCCTTTGGTCCGTGACATCCCCCCGAGTGTAGTAGGTGTGAGGTCACCCCTTCCCCAAGGGTCGAACTCCACAGAGACCAAGTTTTTGGTTTCAACAGCGTTACCATGCCAGGCACAAGTGCAAGGGAAAGGGCGCGCTGCTTTACTTAGGAGGAACAGAGGAAGAGGAATGTGAACTAAAAAATCAAGAAGTTTTAACTGAAGAAGAAGATCAAACCTCAACCATTTTTTAAACACTCTAACTGGAACCATACCAAATCATGGGTTACGATTCACATGAGGTATTAAGAATCAGCCCCTCGAAATATTTGTTGATGGGGGTAGTACCCACAATTTCATCTCCGTAAGGATGGCAAATTACTTAAAATTACCCATTCATAAGATTAACGAATTTCCCGTATTTATGAGAAATGGGTCGACCGAACAGTGTTCAGGAAAATGTAAGAACGTGGCCCTAACCATACAAGATATACAATATAACATTCAACTATACGTTCTCGATATAGAAGGTGCAGATTTGATATTAGGACAAAGATGGTTAAGGACGTTGGGACCCGTCACTACTGACTATGAAAAGTTAACCATCTCCTACCAGGGTATCACAGGATTGATAACACTCATAGGAAATAATAGCCGGACAGAAGGAGGGCCAGTTTCATCTTCCTAGTTACTCCGAATGATAGCCTTAAAACCTGCCAGTGTCTGCCTAATGTTGACAAGATAAATACAACACCCCAAGATAGCGACACCAACGATCGAAGAAATAATCAAACCCTTACCGAACGAATTCAAGGACCTATTAAAAAATTTTGGTAAAACATTTGGTGAGCCCAGTAACTTACCACCAAAACGAGAGATCGATCATAAGATTAACCTGAATCAGGGAGAAAACCCTCCAAATCTTAGACCATACAAGTACCCGTACCACCAAAAAAATGAGATCGAAAGGTTAGTCAAGGAAATGTTGAAGCAAGGACAAATTCAGCCCAGTATGTCAGCCTTCAGTTCCCCAGTATTGTTAGTTAAGAAAAAGGATGGGACATAGAGGTTTTGCGTGGACTACAGGGCTCTAAAAAAAATAACAGTTAAGGATAAATTCCCAATCCCCACCATTGATGAATTGATGGATGAACTATACACAGCTAGAGTTTTTTCAAAATTAGACTTAAAATCGGGATACCACCAAATCCGTATGGACCAAGGGGACATCCCAAAAACAGCTTTTAGGACGCACCAGGGTCACTACGAGTTCTTAGTTATGCCATTTGGCTTAACTAATACCCCGTCCACCTTCCAATCATTGATGAACACAATCTTCCAACCATACTTGAGAAAGTTTTTAGTGATTTTTTTGATGATATTTTGGTTTTCAGCCCCACTATAGACAACCATAGGACACATTTAAAAATCACTTTGGATGTATTACAGAAAAATAAGCTCATAGTTAAGTTATCCAAATGTGAGTTCCTTATGAAAGAAATCGAGTTCTTGGGACATACCATTTGTGAGGGAAAAGTTTCTCCCAATAAAACTAACATAATAGCCATTGAGGAATTCCCAACACCAAAAAATCCAAAGGAAGTGAGGGCCTTTTTAGGTTTAACTGGCTATTATAGAAAATTTATTAAAGACTATGCTAAAATAGCCCACCCAATCACGGACTTATTAAAGAAAAACGCTTTTTCCTGGAACTCAAAAGCTTAAGTAGCATTCGAAGAGCTTAAACAGAAGTAATTGTCAAAGCCAATTCTAATACTACCCAACTTTAGCGAGCCATTTATCATTGAAATCGATGCCTTAGGCACGGGCATTGGGGCAGTTCTAAAACAACAAAATAAAACCATAGCCTACTACAGTAAGAAATTTTCCCCGCTAATGCAAAAAAAAAATCAACATATTTAAGAGAAATGTATGCGATAACCGCTGCGGTGGCAAATGGAGGCAATATCTACTAGGGCACCAATTCATAATTCTAACTGATCACCACAGCCTGCATTACCTCCTCACCCAGCATATCCAAACACCCGAGCAGCAGGTTTTTTTAACCAAACTTCTAGGCTATGACTTCATCATACAGTATAAAGCAGGAAAAAATAATCAGGCTGCCAATACCTTATCCAGAATTCCGGAGGATACCGAAACAGGGGCAGTCATAAGCCTCAACATGATATCTGTTCCAGTTTCCCCTCTCTTGGAAGGACTAAAACAGGACTATGAGGAGGAAGAATTCTGCAAAAAGATTAAAGCTAAGGAAATAAATTACCCCCACTGGGACATAAAAGGAAATTACATCATTCACCATCACAAAATTTACATTCCAGAAACGTCCCCTATCAAAACAAAAATAATAACTGAAGCACATAACAGTTTAGTCGGGGGACATTCAGGGGTTAGAGGAACACTCCACAGGAATAAAACCCAATTTTACTGGCACAACATGAAAAAAGAGATAGAAGAATATGTAAAGAACTGTGACCTATGCCAGAGATCAAAAGCCACCAGTCATAACCCTTATGGGTTACTGCAACCACTACCCATACCAACCAAATTATGGGCAAATATAACTATGGACTTTGTAACTCATCTACCCATGTCATTAGGATACACAATTATTCTCGTAATAGTGGATAGGTTTTCTAAAGCCATACACTTAGCTCCACTTAAACCTCCCATCTCAGGGCCCATTGTGGCCGGAATTTTTTGGGAGAATGTAGGGTAATTACACGGGAATCCTGAGTCTATCATTACTGATAGAGACACAATCTTCCTGACTGATTTCTGGGTAGAATTATTTAAACTTCAAGGAACAAAATTAAAATACAGCTCGGCATATCATCCTCAAACCGACGGGTTAACCAAAAGGGTAAACCGATGTGTTGAGCAATACCTAAGAATATTCACTCACGACCACCCAAAAAAATGGACACAATACTTAAGCTATGTTGAATATCATCACAATACCACATTTAACACATCGACCAACATGACCCCATTTGAAGTCATGTTTGGTCGACCACCACCTGGTTTGTTAAATTACTGTGCAGGGGGGACAAACAATGAAGCCGTGGACACAACAATGCAGACAAGAGAAGAATTCAACCTCTCACTACGAGAGAACCTGACCAGAGCTCAACACCGCATGAAAATACAGGCAGATAAAAAACGCAGAGAACTAAAGCTGGACGTTGGCGATTGGGTGTTACTTAAACTACACCCATATCGCCAATTAACAATAATAAGGCCAACAGGAAGGAAGTTAAGCCTCAAGTTTTATGGACCCTTTCAGGTCACGGAGATCATCGGAGCGACGGCTTATCGTCTTATCCTCCCAGCCGAGTCACGAATACACCCGGTGTTCCATGCCTCGCTACTGAAACCCTATCACGGAAGCCCGATGTAGTAAGTATTAACCCTAACAGAACTCACATGGAAGAACAGCCCGCTCCATCCACCATTAGCTATTATCAGTCAACGCAAAATCATTAGGCAAGGACAGGAAGTGCCGCAAGCGCTGGTACAATGGCAAGGGCTACCACCATCAGACAGCACTTAGGAAGACCTATCAGCCCTAACGGAACATCCCCACTTACAAGCTACGACCCATTCAGTGGGGGCAGATTTGTGCACAGATCTAAACCAAACCAGTTGGGGATGAAAACACAAACGGAGCAAAAAAAGGCATAACACAAAGGCAAAGGGATCAACTCGAAGCAAGTAAAAATCGCTACACATCACCAAACGAAAAGCTTAGCAGTTTGCAGCAACAGAAATAGAGTAGATCTAAAAGATATACCTCCTTCCTCAACATTCGTAGCAATTTCCAAGGGCACAGTCTCAAAGAAGGGAAGCATCTGTTCTGTTTATCCATTCGCTCCATCATCAACTGCTTAGTTCCCTTGGCTACTATGAACACTTAGGCGGAGAAAGGGGAGCATCCATCACATGCTGGTACACCAGGAAAATTTGAGGAAGATGAAGAAAAACAGAGAGAAAATGCAAAACTAAAACCCTAGAAGTCGACGGCTATGAATAATCGCTGAGGACATCGATATTTAAAGGAGCAGCGAATGTTAGGGTTAAGAGAAATCAACGCCTCAGATTCCTCCTGATTCCATCAACGGTTCACAGTGATTTTTGTTGGAAGCATTAGATGGGGCCAGGTGTCAGCCATCCTTGTGCAGCATCTGTTCAGCAGGCCACGTGTCGCCCATCCGGAAGTTTTTCATCACTGGCTGTTAGCATAGGATTAGAAGGAGCAGATAATTGTAACGGATATATTATTAGCCGTTAATCTTTCTCTTAGCCTATAAATAGAATATTAAGTTGTAATAAGTTTTCTTTATGGAATTAATGTAAAGTTTTTACTGTGCTTCTTCTCCTCTTGACCCTCCTGCTTCTCTTTACCCCCTGCCCATCTCCTAGTGCTTCATCTGATTCTCCCGAACATCATCATCACCGGCGGGAGCTTAACATAGATGCTTAATCAGTTTTAAAGTTTTGATTATTATTTAAATGATTTTGTGAGAATAAATTTCTATATGTTCTAAATTTTTTTTCTTAAAGTGCATTAGCTTACAATGTTTTTTGAGAAAATGTTGTTGAATTTTTGGGCACGCCGACATTGTGTAATAAACATCGTGTTAGAGTAAACATCTTTTGCAATGTTTTTGAAAAAGTTTTGTGATAGATAAACTACCTATCATGATGTTTTTTAAATATGTTGTAATGAGCTCCTGCAGATCAAGTACATATCATACATTCATAGTTTCATACACAAACTATTGCAACACTTATAAATCATCATTAAAGGAGTAAACAAATATTGTCACATAACAATTTTGTTGTAGTATATATATATATGCAACTTTGTTCAATTATAAAAAACTGCCAAAGCATTTCAATACATGAGTAAATTGCTCATTTTTAAAATACATTTAGGAGATAAATTACTTTTTTTTTGAATTTTTTTTTGTATAAATCTTACTAGTAATTTAAGTAGGCTCTTGTGTTACCATAAGATTAAACATATGGTCCAATCTTAGAAAAACCTGATATTCTTTTCTAAATATTTAATTTTAGATCTTTGCTATACAAGGAAAGCCTTATTAACTTATAGTCAAGTTAACAAATGATTTTTCTTTCATTTTCATAGAGTAGAAAAAAGAATTATAATCAAGTGTCATTTTCTACTTATAGCGGGGCACCATCACATTGGAATTGAAAACTTATGGTCACTTTTTCTCTCGTTGTATATCTTAACATAAGATGAAATAGTTACAACAAATATGCCTATAAATTGTTTTAGGTTATTGAATATTGTTTGTGAATAAATTCACAATTATTGGTTTATGCATTTGTTAACACATTCACTTTACCCATTTTTTGGGGAGCGATAAACTTAACTCTATTTAATTTTAGTTCCATTGTACATTTGTACTTAAAGATTTCTTTCCGAAATGAGCTGAGATAGCATACTACCTCATTTGCGACTTTGGAAAAAGTAAGTTATGTTCCATCAATCTGGGGTTTTGTGCAACTGCTATAGTATTTTAACATCTTTAATACCTTTATCCCCTTTGTTGCCTCATATTTTGTGTTGTTTTATCCATTAATTATCACTCCATTTCAGTTTTACAAGACTCACATTCTATTCAAGTTGGATTTCATAATGATGAAGACAAAGCTACAAAGCAATTCTAAATGATGGAATAATTTTGGCTTGGGTGATTTCGGAAAATTAAGGTATTGGTTTCTCTATCTTATTTTTAATTCATTCAACAATTTTTGTTGTAGTAGTATTATCACAACATGACAATCAAAATTCAACAATATTATATATATATATATATATCATATTATGACTTAACAAAAATGAGTGTATGAAAATACAATTGAATTAGTTCTTATCATAAAAGGAATGCTAAGATTAATTATACTTGTTTGTAATAAGTGTAATGTTTTTTATGAATAAGTGTAATAATTAATGTTAAGAGGAGCCTTGGCGCATTGGTTGAGGTGTTGCCGTGTGATCTTGAGGTCACGGGTTTGAGTCTTGGAAGCAGCCTCTTGCAAAAATGCATGGTGAGGTTTGCCTACATTTCTCCCTTGCGGTGGGTCCCTTCCTCGGACCTCGTTATGCAGGGATGCCTTTGTGCATCGGGTTGCCCTTTAGGTGTAATAGTTAATGTCATTGTGCATGTTGTTTGTCTTGCTTTATACTTTGATTAATGGGCTTGCCCATGTTGTCCTTTAATTTGGATCTTTGAATACAATTGAACTCTAGTTCGTTACAATTTAACGAAAAAATTATATGACAAAAAATTGATTAGTTCTTATGACTATGATTTTCATTGTTAAATAATTTATTTGTTACATGCATAATATATCTTAACAATTGTCACAATTAGTTTCATACTGCATGATGTTTACTCATTGAGCTTGCTTTTGTAGTTTTTGTCTTTGAATCTTCAAACATGTCCAGATTCTGGTTGGGATGTGAAGCTGGAAGTGGTTGAATGAGTTTGTTGAACACGTGTTTGGGAGCGGGCTACTACAGTTATGTAGTTCACTCATTCACCATGACACTTCCAGCTGCATGTCTTATTTTGCAAATTATCTTTGTAGAAGCTTTTAGTTTAGTCTAAAATTGTATACAAAAGACTAGCTAGTGTTAGCCATGCGTTGGACCTTTTAGGGGATTCAAGATGTGTGAAGAATTTTCTAGAAGAGTGTGAAAGATATAACTGTTAGAATGGTACATGGAAGTTTTTAGATGAAATATGTAGAAGGATCTAGCCTCATCCTTGTGTAAAATTTTAAATATTCATTAGTTTTGGATGAATACCTATAGAAAAGAAAAAAAACTCTTCATCTCCATCATGTAATTTTTGTAGCGAGTTTTGAGAGCGCGTTTAAGTTGTTAAAGAGCTTGGATCGTTGTTGTTTTAGTTTGTTCTGATCAAGGATCCTTTTATAATTTTTTTTAATAAAACTTTATCTCTATATGCAAGCAATGTCATCCATGCCTTATTGTTAGTTGCACCCAAAAAGGGTTGAAATTCTATTTGTTTAGCACATACCAACAATGAAAAATAAACCAGTGTCGAATGTTGATTATGTTAGAGTTCCACGCATGTGATAAGATGGTGGTTATATGTTGATAGAAGTACGAATAGAAGTACCACGATTTGGAGCAAAAATAAAAGTTTTATCGATGAGAGTTATTGTGGTGTTTTTTGATGGGGATCGTGTCACGCATGAGTCTACACGGAGACCAGAGCTGTTCATTTTGTATGGATCAGTGATTCATAAATTTTAGTTATTATTTTATATATTTTTAATTTTATTGATGTGTATTTTGGAGGCCAACATGATTGGAGAATCATGATCACTCATGACAACTTTATAGCTTATAAATAGAGATAACTTACACATTTAGAAGGGATTGAAAGTCGAAGATAAATTTAGCATGTGGTGACTGGTGCTGAAACCAAAAATTATATGCGAAACCTAGAGTCCTCTCCCTTTGTACTGTATTGTAGGCCTGCTTTCCCCTTCCTCACATCCGACCACCATCCAATCCGCCGACCACCATCAAGGTTGCCGACCACCACATCCACCACCTTCCACATAACATCTCCTCTATCACCACCATGGCTAGTAAACACCCGCTCCACCACCACCTCCCTCACTTCCCCATAACTTCCTAAGACTTAGCTTTTAATTAGTCTCCTAATCCGCGTTATGCCCTTGAATGGCTTAATCTTCAAATAAATCCTGTCGTGATACCTCAGGCTTAGCTTTTCAAGGCCGTTTTCTGCACTCTATCTGTGATGTCATACTATAGTCCAATCCAAGTCAAGCATGCTTCTCTAGATCCCCCACGAGCTACACATGTGATATCCAACGATTCAAGTCTGTACTAGCTGTTTGTAATGTGCCTCAATCCATTTTCCATGTCCTGAGAATTTTCGGCTTGGGGTGTTGACCACCACATTCGCCTTCCCATGCATATACTAAATCTCTACCTCATAGTTCCTAAGGAACTTGATCCATCAGCGCTATTTCATATTCAACTATTTCTAATCTAGGAGGCACTTCAGACTCTTATGATTGGTAAAAATTTCCACCTTGGTTCCATACATGTAGTGCTTCCACAACTTCAAGACAAAAGTCACTGTCGTTAACTCCAAGTTGCACGAGGTAATTCCTTTAATAAGGCTTCAACTGCCTCCATCCATAAGTGATCACCATGTCTTGCTGAACCAAACCGCACCCCAAAATGCAATTAGATGCATTACTGGAAGTCTTAAACCCGCCAGCCTCTCTTGGGAGACTAGTGATTGGATTGGTCATCAGTCTCTCCTTCAAGCCTCGATCCATAAGCGTCCATACTAACTATCCCTCCTTGTGAGTCACAAACGTGAGGGGCAATGCAATCAGAGATTTTTTTCACAAACCTCTGATAGTAGCCAGCTAGGCCAATGAAACTCTACATCTCTGCCACATTCTTCAACACTAGGTAATCCTGAATGACCTCAACCTTTGTCAGATCCATAATCACTCCCTTGCCACTAATCACATGGCCCAAAAAAGTAACCTTTCTAAGTCAAAACACGTATTTAGAGAATTTGGCATACAATCAGTTCTCTTTCAATGTTTGTAATACCATCCTCTGATTTTGAGTAAACTAATATATCATCAATAAAGACCACCATTATTGTATCAAGAAATTTCTGAAACACACGGTTCATTAGGTTCATAAAAACTGATGGTGCATTAGTTAATCCAAATGACATTACAAAAAATACAAAGTGTCCATACAATGTTCCAAAAGCAGGCTTCGGGATTTTTTCCTCCCCAATCTTTGATTGATAATAGCTCGATTTCAAATCCGACATGGAGTAAATTGTCGATCAAAGTAACTGATTGAAGAGGTCATCAATCATTGGAATCAGGTGCTTGTTCATTACCGTTAGTTTATTTAATTCGGTGTAGTCAATGCATAGTTGTCTGCTGCCATCATTCTTCTTAACAAACAACACTGGAGCAGTCCACGACAAAGAGCTCAGTTGGATATAACCCTGCTCTATCAACCACTACAATTGTACCTTCAGCTTGGCCAACTCTTTTGGCATCATTCAGTAATGTGCTCGTGACGCCGGTCTCGCACCCGACCCCAACTCTATTGTGAAGTCAATCTCCCTCTGGGGAGGTTCTCCAAGAAGGTCGTGTGGAAAAACAACTTCAAATTATGCCACTATAGGCACATCACTAATGACCAACTTCAGGGAGTGAATCTAGGCTATGAACACCTCGCCACTTTGGTTTACCGCTCGCATCACTAGCATGAAAGAAATGAGAGATGACGCGACGTCTATCAAACCTCTAAACCAAGGTTGTCAGAATCGAGATCCTAGATGAGATCATTTCGAGGTAGGATCAGATCTGATAGTAGGGTTGGATCGTGGATCGCTTCACAAAATCAAGATCGATTTACAAAATCTGGATCGATCCAGATCGCGATTCTGACAACCTTGCTCTAAACTTGACTTCATCTGGTCCTCCACTCCTCAAAATTACAACTTTCAAATTGCAGTCAATATTAGCTTGTTGTTCTGTGAGCGAATCCATCTCCAAAATTACATCAAACACCGCCAACTGTAGTTCTGCCATATCGAAGTCCTGATGTTCAATCCTTTATGCGACCTCTCATGCATGCAGTCATGACTAATCCATTCAACATTCTTACGTTTAATTCTAGACCCACGCAAAAGGACTCCACTATGATTTTTGTGGATAAATTTATCTGCAAGAAAGGAGTGTGGTACTCTCGCCTTTGCAAGTACGCCGAACACTACCACAAGCTTAATAACATACACCATGCATGTTTGGCAATTGTAACATAAGAGTTTCATATGTATATTCACTAATGAGCATCTTTGCACGGGCTACGCCCGTGCTTTAGGATCTCGGGCAGCCTTCAGCAGCATCAAGGCTGGCTTCACTTGCCTCCACACGGACTTCGCCCATGCTCGATGCTCCTGGCGGCCTTCGGCTGCATAGAAGAGGGCTTTGCCCGCTTCAACGTAATCGACCAGCTCGGCGATGCACCCACCACTCGCGATTGCCTAGAGCGCGCATGCAAAATCAAACAACCATAGAGCCCGGGGGGGGGACGAGTGGCGGGTGCGGCGTTGAGCTGACGGATTGTGTTTAAGAGGGTGAAGTGGATTGTGTTGAAGCGGGCGAAGCCCGCCTTTATGCGACCGAAGGCCACCTGGAGCATCGAGCACAGGCGAAGCCCGTGCGGCAGCGAGCGAAGCCCGCCTTGATGCGGCCGAAGGTCTCCCGAGAGCATCGGGCAAGGGCGTAGCCCGTGCGAAGATGCTCGTATCTTAGGGAAGAAAATTTCGCCCTTCGCCCGTCTCAGAATTTATTGAGTTTATTTAAATTTTATTTTTTATGATTTTGTATTTTACTTATTTATCTTAATTCCTATTATTTATTTTATTTAAATTTATTTATTTATTTTATTTCATTAGCAAAATAAATTATAATTATATTAATTTAAATGAATAATAATTAATATTATTATAAATTAAAATTAGTAATAATTATAATAATTATAATCATTAATTAATAATAATAATAATCATCATAATAAAATAATGATAATAAATGAGAATTGATATTAGCAGTCCATAAATGGCTATTCGCAGTCCAAAATGTAAGGAAATATCCTTCTTTCTTCGCAGTCCATAAATGGCTATTCGCAGTCCATAAATTCCTTGTTATATCACTGCTCCTACACTGCTCCTACGCGCCTTTTAAAACTGCGTCTTTTAGGGGCATTTTCAGGAGAAGTGTTCAACATGAAAGTTGTAGATCTCGACGATATCTACAACTTTCATGTTTAACACTTTTTGATTTGAAACCGTTTAGGCCCCCGATTTGGCCCCCGAAAAAAATCACGCGGAACTTTCAAATGATCCGCATGATTTTTTTTCGGAGGTCAAATCGGGGGCTTAAACAGCTTCAAATCAAAAAGTATTCAACATGAAAGTTATAGATATCGTCGAGATCTACAACTTTCATGTTTAACACTTCTCCCGAAAATGCACCTAGAAGACGCAGTTCAAAAAGGTGCCTATTTATTTCAAAAAAAATTTATTTATTTTTTAAAAACGGGGCCGCGCTAATTCCATTCTTCCTGTCCAAAATTTTAAGGTTTTCTAAAGTCCAATAGATGCGAGTATTTATCTATTTTGTGTTTGTTTTCTCTTGCAGATGATCGCAACGAGGGCTCTAAATCAACACTTTTGCTCATTTTAAAAATTTTGTTGTTTGAAATTTTATTTTTGTATAATTGGACTTTTATATTTTTTTATTCTACCTAAGAACTTTGTTTGGACTGCAAGTTTTATTTTGGACTACGATTATAATTTATGAACTGCGAATAGAAGTGGACTGCGTATAGCCATTTATAGACTGCTAATATCAATTCTCTTAAAAATTTTGTTGTTTGAAATTTTATTTTTGTATAATTGGACTTTTATATTTTTTTATTCTACCTAAGAACTTTGTTTGGACTGCAAGTTTTATTTTGGACTACGATTATAATTTATGGACTGCGAATAGAAGTGGACTGCGTATAGCCATTTATGGACTGCTAATATCAATTCTCTAATATTAAAACTTAGGATCTAGGTAGCCGAAACAGGAAAATTTGGATTGCACGCCGCCATCATTTCCTCCCCGCCTTGACCGAAACAACAAAACAATTATTATTCTTTTTTTGATCCGATCTGTTCCACTTTCCGGATGTCAGCGACATCGACCCCTTCTTCCCTGCCCCTCCGATCCCAATCCTGCTCGACTCCAACGCCACGGTCGTGAACTCCTCCACTAGCTTCTCCGCCGGCAGCGCCATGAGCGCCACTATCCCTTCCGCAACCTCCATCTCCCTCTCCACCACCTCCTCCGCCACCAATCCCTCCCCCTCGAAGTGCAGAGCTCTCCCATCAGCAACACCGTTTGCGTCGTTCACGGCTACACCGGCGAGTCGAGCTGTCATCCTTCTCACCGCTGTCCATTTCGCTAAGGCGAGCTTCGATGTTTCGGCCATCGACCACCAGGACTGTTGGCTTTGAATCCTTGATGGCCCCAGATTAATGCAGTTTCCGTTTTTCAGTTTTTTTTGTTAATTGCTTCTCATATTATTGCAAATGTCAGTTTCAAATATTTAGAAACAGCCCCATTTATGTTTTGCTGTTTCATTCTATTAGTGTCAGTTTATTTTTGTAAGTCTATTTAAACTGTTCAAAGATAATAGAAAATTCCAATCTGATTGGAGCCAAATCACAAGTGTTTATTATTTTCTGAGAATTATATTTTACATTTGGTATCAGAGGTTGGATGTCGATCGTTCCTCAAGTCGTCGTTCCTCAAGTCGAGGCGGTGCGGGAAAACGGCGGTGGGCCGTTCCACTACCCGCAACTGACGGCGACAAACTACACAAGTTGGGTGATTCGGGTCCAAGCAATGATGGAGGATTAAGGTGTTTGAGAAGCAATCGAGCCGGCGGACGGGGTGGACGTCGACACGAGGAAGGACAAGAAGGCGAGGTCGCATCTTCTCCAAGCGCTCCCAGAGGACCTCTTAATGCAAGTGGCAAATAAAAAAACGGCGAAAGAGGTCTGGACTTGTCTCAAGATAAGGTTCATTGGCGTGGACCGAGTCAAGAACGCTCGGCTACAGACGTTGAAGAATGACTTCAGCGTCATGCGCATGCAGGAGGGAGAGACCCTGGACCTGTACGCAGGAAGACTCAACGCCATGACCGTCAGGTATGCAAATCTTGGGGCGACACTCGACGACGCCGCATTGATCAAAAAACTTTTTGATTCAGTGCCGGATCGTTTCCTGAATGTGATCGCCGGGATCGAGCAGTTCTACGACCTCGACATCATACCTTTTGAGGAAGCCGTGGGACGGCTAAAGGCATATGAAGAGCGAACGCGCCCACGCACTTCTGGCGGAATCGGCAGGGACGATGGCTAGCTTTTGCTTACTCAGGAGGAGTGGCAGGCGTGGCAGGAGGATGGAAAATCCTATGCCACTTCAGACAATTACAACCGTGGCCGGAGTGGGCGTGGTCGCGGAAGCGGGCGCGACAGGGGTGGTCGCGGCTGGACGCCAAGCAAAGTTGGCGTGGATGGTTCATACAGCGGAGGCCGTGACAAGAGTCATATCCGCTGTTTTAATTGTGAAAAGATGGGCCATTATGCATCTCAATGCAGAACCCCGAGGAAGGAGGAGGCACACCTCACACTACCGGACGACACCGAGCCAGCTCTAATGTTCGCGGTGTCGGAGGAAATGGTAGCGGAGCAAAGAGAAGGGCTCGGTTCTGTCCTGCTGAGCGAGGAAAAGGCAAGACCGGAGGAAAAGGGTACTCCATGTCGTGTCTGGTACCTTGACAATGGGGCTAGCAACCATATGAACGGCGACAGGGCGAAGTTCCATGAACTGGACAGAAGTGTCACCGGAAAAGTAAAATTCGGAGATGGCTCAACAGTGCAAATAATGGGTAAGGATTCAATCCTATTTTGCTGCAGGAATGGAGATCAGTGGCTGCTCCAGGAGATATATTATATCCCGAAGCTCCAAAGCAATATCGTGAGCCTCGGACAACTTATCGAGACCGGCCATAAAGTGATCATGGATGAAGATATCCTGCAAGTGTTCGACAAATGTCATTCAAGGTTGCTCATGAAGGTGAGGCGCACCGTAAATCGTCTTTACAAAATAGAATTGCATCAAGGGGAGGCGGTGTGTCTCCTGGTGAACCTTTAAGATCCGGCGTGGCTATGGCATGCCAGACTCGGCCATGTCAACTTTCACTCTATGAAGCTTCTTGTCGACAAAGAAATGGCGGTCGACATACCTCCGATCACACACCAAAACCAACTATGTCAAGGATGTTTGGTGGCAAAACAGGCAAGACAGCCATTCCCGTTGACAGCAAATTTCAGAGCGGAAAAGCCACTTGAGCTATTACATGTTGATCTTTGCGGTCCTATCTCACCTACGAGCCTCGCTGGTAATAGCTATTTTATGCTAATCGTGGATGATTACTCCAGGTGGATGTGGTTGTACGCGATCAAAACGAAGGACCAAGCTTGCCATGTTTTTCATAAATTCAGATTACAGGTCGAAAACATGAGCAAATGGCGCATTAAAACGTTGAGGACTGATCGCGGAGGGGAGTTTCTCTCCGCTGAATTCAAACGACTCTGCGAGGAGGCCGGGATCGAAAGACACCTCACCGCACCATACACGCCACAACAAAACGGCGTGGTGGAACAGAGGAACAGGACCGTGATGGCGATGGCGAGGTCCCTTCTCAAAAGCATGAACGTGCCAGGAAGTCTTTGGGGGGAGGCAGTGCGGCATGCAGTATATCTGCTAAACCGCTTGCCAACGAAGGCGCTGGGCGAACAAACTCCGTTCGAGGCTTGGAACGGAAGAAAGCCACATTTGGCCCATCTCCGGGTATTTGGCTGCACTGCTTACGCAAAAGTGACAATGCCACATCTAAAGAAACTCGACAACCGAAGCCATCCCATGGTATACCTCGGTGTCGAAGATGGCTGCAAGGCGCATCGCCTATTTGATCCTCGGTGCGGTAAAATTCATGTAAGTCGCGATGTGAAATTCGAAGAAAAAAATGGAGTGGTGTTGGAATTCAGGTTCTGGCAATAGAGATTCTCCAGATTTCTCCATCGAGGGGGAATTCTCCACAGAGCAGATCGGGAAAAATATTACTCCACCCACAGATGGTCTTGCCGACGTGTCAGCGACCGCGACATACACTTCTTCATCGACTCCGCTGGCCGGTGAGCCATTGCTTGAAAGCCCAGCGACCATGGCAGTTGTTACGGGGCGCACGACTGCACCTTTCCCATCCCTCACCAGTGCGACGACGCCAATGTCCACTGAATCGCTGACAGGAGGGAGCAACAACTCCTTTGTCGGGCATGTTCGCTACAGGCACATCGACGACATCATGAGAGATGCTCGAAGAATTCAGCTTGACGAGGAGGACATGGATGAAGAGGCCATACTTGTGGAGCAGGAGGAGCCATCTTGCTATCAAGAAGCCGCTGGGCAGCATGCCTGGGAGGAAGCTATGGCCAAAGAAATCGAGTCCATTGAGAGGAACCAAACTTGGTCTCTCATGGAGCTTTCGGCTGGACACAAACCGATAGGGCTAAAGTGGATTTACAAATTGAAAAAGAACTGAGACGGAGACGTGATCAAACACAAAGCAAGGCTCTTTGCAAAAGGATATGTACAACGACAAGGTATTGATTTTGAGGAGGTGTTTGCTCCGGTGGCCAGACTCGACACCGTGCGAGTCATTCTTGCCATTGCTGCCATTCGCGGTTGGCAAGTTCACCATCTCGACGTCAAGTCTGCATTCTTGAATGGGGAATTCGAGGAAGAAGTTTATATTGCCCAGCCGGAGGGATTCACTGTGAAGAACAAGGAACACTTTGTGCTCAAATTAAGCAAGGCGCTCTACGGGCTCCGGCAGGCGCCACGAGCCTGGAACATTCGACTTGATAGAAGCTTGAAAAAACTTGGTCTTGTTAAGTGTGCACAAGAACAAGCTGTGTACACAAGGGGAGCAGGCCAATCAGGAATCATCATTGGCGTATATGTCGATGATCTCATCGTGACCGGAGAAGATCCTGGGGTGATCGCGTGTTTCAAACAGGAGATGATGTCTGAATTCGAGATGAGTGATCTTGGATTGCTCAACAACTATCTCAGGATTGAGGTCAAGCAAGGAGAAGATGGCATCTCTATTAAGCAGGAAGCTTATGCCAAGAAAGTGTTGACTCAATTCGGGATGTTTGATTGCAATCCTATCAAGTTTCCTATGGAACCGAGATCACAGCTATACAAGGACTCCGATGGACAGCCAGTGGATGCAACAGAATATCGTCGTGTAATTGGTTGTCTCAGGTACATCCTTCACACTCGGCCAGATCTCTCTTTTGCTGTCGGTGTGCTAAGCAGGTTCATGGAGAGGCCCACGGTGATGCATCATAAGGCGGTCAAGCAAATCCTCAGGTATATGAAATGGACTATGGGTTATGGTCTTATATATACCAGAGGAGGAGATGTTGAGGTGATTACTGGATACTCCGATAGTGATCTGGCTGGCGACAATGATGACAGGAAGAGTACCGAGGGCATGGCATTCTACATTAATGATTGCTTAGTATCGTGGAATTCACAAAAACAAAAAACGGTTGCCCTATCATCATGTGAGGGCGAATTCATGGCGGCAACAACGGCAGCATGCCAAGCGATGTGGCTCAAAAGCCTATTAGGAGAGCTGACCGGGAAGGAGTCTAATACAGTAAAACTATTTGTTGACAATAGATCCACAATCGCTCTAATAAAGAATCCCGTATTCCATGGTCGCAGCAAGCATATCGACACGAGGTTTCATTTCATTCGTGAACGTGTCGAAGGTGGGCAGATCATTATGGAGTTTGTTCGCACAGATGAGCAACGAGCAGATTCCCTAACGAAGGCGTTACAAGCAGTAAAACTGGCGATAATGCGGCACATGTTAGGCGTTCGCAATCTTGGGTCTCATCCGGATTAAGGGGGAGTATGTTGGCTTTGAATCCTTGATGGCCCCAGATTAATGCAGTTTCCGTTTTTTAGTTTTTTTTGTTAATTGCTTCTCATATTATTGCAAATGTCAGTTTCAAATATTTAGATACAGCCCCATTTATGTTTTGCTGTTTCGTTCTATTAGTGTCAGTTTATTTTTGTAAGTCTATTTAAACTGTTCAAAGATAATAGAAAATTCCAATCTGATTGGAGCCAAATCACAAGTGTTTATTATTTTCTGAGAATTATATTTTACAAGGACCACAACTTTTCCAACGGCCTCGCCGCTCACATCCCCAACATTGTCCCCATCGTCGACGACTGCATCGCCTCCTCCCGGGATCAATTTCCCCCTTCCATCCCCTCCTTCCTCTTCTAATCAACCTTCAGGCCCCAGATCTGTCCCGCCACTGGGACGGCGTTGCGACCTCAATTATCTTAAAAAACCGACGCTCGACCCCGCCAGCTGTCCCCTGCCGGACCGCCTCCGGCCTACCCCCACCAGGGTCGCCTGCGTACGGCGATTTCGTCGGAGGGGTCCGGTCAGATTGTCGCCGGCTTCGCCGGCGGCGGGTCATTACCTTCCAATTTTTTTTAAACTTCGAATGCCAGCTGGGGGGGGGGGGGGGGCAAAATCGGGAATGCAAAAGTAACCTGTTATTTGGTGATGCTCCAATCGGACCGGTTCAGCTGGACCGGTCCGGTTCCTGTTTTTAGTTTTTATATATATAATACTTGCACAGGGAGAGGATTATAATAAGAGCAGCAAGCATGATTTTTTCCTAAACCTAGAAGAGAAGCAGGCGGCTGCAAGAACAGGAGAAAAGCAGGGGAAATCGAGCGGCTTCTTCTCTGGCGGTGAGGAGGAAGGAGCGACGGAGGTAGGCGGCTTCTTCTCCGGCGACATCAAGGAAGAAGAGGAGCGGCGACATCTACCTAGCGGCGGGCATCAAGATCGGGAGCGCGGCAGCATCGACGGGAAGGACCGATCAAGGTGTGCGGACGGCGGTCTCTTCTTCTCCGGCGGCGACAAGGTCGGGAGCGGCCTCCTTCTGCAGAGGCGTAAGGCAAGCCTAGTCTAGGGCTATTTTATCCGGTGATCTTGGAGATCCGGCGGCGTCAAGGAGGAAGAGGAGCGGCGACATCAGGAGGATCAGGATCTTGGGTTCCTTCTCCGGCGACAGCAGCGATCCGAGGCGGCGTAAGATTGATTGGGGTTTCCGATCTAGTGCACGGCAGCGGCATCGGCTCCATCTCCGGTGTAGGAGAGGGGAGATCCACGGCAGCGGCGGGTGTGGGTTTCTTCCTTCGGCGGCTCCGGCGATCCAGCGGCGGCGGCGACTCCGGGGGTGAAAGAGAGCATAAGGCTGCGGTTCCTTCGTCTTGAAGAGGGCAGCGGCTTTCTTGGTCGGACGGCGGCAGCGCGCTAGGGGAGTTTTCTTCCCTCTTTGTTCTTGTTTTCCTATTCTAGGTTAGTGTCGATCTGAAAGGATCGTTGAGTGCTCTGTGTTGTAATAGAATCTCTATTTTTGTTTAGTGGATCCGGCGCGCTCTCCCCGTGGACGTAGGAGCTTAACTCCGAACCACGTATATCTCTTGTCGTCTGTGTTGTTTTGTGTTTTTGAATCTCGTACTTGTATCCTTCCGAGGATTGATTGGTGCGCGTCATTATTTGCTCAGTTATTCGCTTCTGTTGCTATTGTCCGCGACGAGTTCCGTACTCGCGGGCCGGTGCCAATTGCACAACAATTGGTATCAGAGGGAGGTTCCGACCTTCGGACCAGTGAGCAAATTCAATGACGGCCAAATTCGATATTCCAAAATACGATGGGCGGATCGATTTCGGTCTTTGTCAAAAGCGCATAAAGGCCGTACTCGTTCAGCAGGGTCTTCACAAGGCACTCCTTGGAAAGGAGAAGGCTAAGGTGAATGACGACGACGAGTGGGATGAGCTGGACCTCAAGGCCATCAGCACCATACAGCTGTGTTTGGCAGACGAGGTCATGTACAACGTTATCGAGGCAGAAAATACGGTGGACTTATTGAGGAAGCTCGAGGAGCTCTACATGTCTAGGTCGCTCACGAACAAGTTGTATGTAAAGACGCAGTTGTACAGCTTGAGGATGTCCGATGGCGCGCAACTGTTGGATCATTTAAATGTGTTCAACAAGTTGGTATCCCAGTTGCGCAGCATGGATGTGAAGGTCGAGGAGGAATACCAGGCTCTTCTCCTCTTGTCCTCACTCCCGAGGTCGTTCGATCATTTAGTCACCACCATATTGTATGGGAAGGATACGCTTAAGATGGAGGAAGTGGTGACGATGCTTCTCTCTAATGATAAGAGGAGCAGTTCCGGATCGAGTGCGAGCGAGGGTCTGCTCGTGAAGAGTAGAGACCCATTCTGAGGTAGATCGAGAGGGGGAGGCAAGGAGGATGATCGACCTAGGTCCAGGGGTAGGTGTCATTACTGCAAGGAGGAGTGGCATTGGAAGACCAACTGCCCAGTGAGGAAACTCAAGGGAAAAGAGTCTGTGCCTCAGCAGGCTGCAGTGGCATCAGAGTGCGTTAGCGATGATGACGTTCTACATGTTTCACAGAGTCACGATGTGGCAGTCGGGACCTCAAATTCCTGGATCATGGATACAGGATGTTCGTTCCACATGTGCCCGAACATTGAATGGTTCTCCAGTATTAGGCACTGTGGAGGTGGTCGTGTTCGGATGGGGAACCAGTCAGAGTGTGAGATATCGGGAGTCGGGAGCATCAGGATTAGGATGTTCGATGGAGTGGTTAGGACCCTCACCGACGTTCGGTATGTGCCTGAGTTGAGGAAGAGCTTGCTTTCTCTAGGCACTCTAAAGGCTGCCCCACCGTGGCCCGCTCCAGCGCCGAATCTGAGTACCGGTCTTTGGCGAATGCCACCGCTGATATGAGTTGGTTTTGTTGCCTACTGCGTGAGCTCGGTCTTGTGCTTCCCTCGCCGCCACTCATATTCTGTGACAATCAGTCGGCCATTCAGATGTCGCACAACACCACTTCAACCTCCAGATCACGGCACATTGACATTGACTATCACTTCATCCGAGACCTCGTGGCTCGGGGAGCTCTGTCCGTCACCTACATTCCTTCCCACGAGCAGCTGACTGACGTTTTCACCAAGCCGTTGTCCAAGGATAGACTTCGAGAAATCAGTGACAAACTCGGCATTTGTCCTCTACGTCCTCCTTGAGGGGGGAGTACTAACTGTATTATTAGTGCTAAACATTTCTCTTGTAATTGTCCTCGTGTCCACCTGTCATTGGACATTATTGTATTATATATACATAACTGAACAGTGATCGCCCTAAGGGGAAATTGATTCCAGCACCGTGCTTCTCCTTCTTACTAGCCGCCATCTTCTTTCTTCCCTCTCTGTCCGAAGCCTCCACGATTCTCATCATTAATTAGGAGATAATCCCAGATTTGGAATTACAATAACCGGCCATCAGAGATCTCCTAAAATAACATTCCTAATAAAGCTTTGTCAGGATTAGGAATCCAGATGGCACACGGATCGCTGACATGGCGCAATCCTAACGGCCCAGACGAAAAGAGGTGTCACAATCTAACATAGGCGGACTGATGCAATCAGACGGCGGAGATGGCGAGTTCGCACAGTGCGCACGGGATTGGTTCGCACCTGAGCAGTCCCTTATATATATACTTAGACCCCTACCAACCGTTTCTGTGCATTCATTTGATTGATAACTGTACAAGCAAAAATTGGATGCGGATCTGTACAACTATGGTCTTCATACATAAAATATCATGCCATGTTTATTCTGCGAGGTTCGCTATATTTTCGTTGTATGGCTAAAAAATTGTTTTAGACCACATGTAATTTTATTTAGGGCATCTTTTAGGATGACGATGTTGTGAATGCTAAATATTATATTAACAAGGCATCCTTCTTGGTTGAGAACATCAAAAGCTCATTGTTGTGCATACTCAAACAATATTTGAGCTGGTGTCAATCATCTATGCTCTTTCAAGGTTTTTTTTCTCATCATTTACAGTTTATGATCGAATCCACCAACAATGGAAGAGAAAGGAGATATAGCTACAGATTCCTCACTTACGAGAATCTTTTTCAAACATCCCGCTTTCTAGGGGTGGACCGAGTGGTTTAGGCTCCGTTTGGGGGGACTTATTTTCACGGGTCAAGCGGTTACGACCACATGAACCGGTTCATGTGATCGTAACCGCTTGACCCGTGAAAATAAGTCCCCAAAACGAAGCCTTAGTGATGTATGATATCCATGCCTTACAGGTTCTTTTCATTTATGTTTTTCTTTATTTTCTCTTCTTGCAAAGCCTTAAATTAAAGCTGTTTAACCTAATAAATTTTGATTTGGATCTAATATATTTTTAGCTCTCTTTTCAGGGAATTACTGAAGCAATGCAGCGAGTGGAATTACTGAAGGTCATTGACGTCGGCAATGACTCAGCACCAAGAATCGCCAAATTGCGTTGCAGATGGAAGTGGAAGAAATGTCGAGGGAGGATGATGGTAAGAGAAGAATATGACAACTTTCCAGTTATAATTAATGAAATAAATTATGAAGATGCATGCTTTACAAGATACTTTGAAGTCTCCACCTCTTGAGAACCAGACCATGAAGAAAACTTCGATGGGCTCCGGCATCATCACAACTTTCTTCTACCTGTATTGTGTATTTAAAAAATTCCTTTTATTTTTCTTTCCCCTGTCTTTCTGCACTTTCTAATTACATAAATCAATGTCTCTTAATTATTTCCTTTTGCCACATTTTATTGTCTTGTCCTTGTGATCTTTATTTGCTCTCCTTGAGCGATATACAATTATTTTCTTGACAAATGTAATTGCAAAAGTAGAAACCGACAACATATTTCTATGGTTATGCTGTTGCGTAATGTTTCAGTGCTTATTCTTAATACGTTTTCTTATTGGATGGAAATGTTATCTATTATTATTATTATTGGCAGTGATGAAGTTAGTCATGGTTAACTTTCTTCAGACATGTAAGTTCTCATGTTTATTTTCAATAAATATTATTTAATTTATAAATTAACACTGTTACCTGCACTAGAGGAGTGGAGGTTCACCCAACCAGAGCTAATCCTTTAAGTTCAAATTCTTGGATGCAACAAAAATACTGGGTATTGATGCATCAAGTTGTCTGGTCATTGAAAATTCTCCCTTAGTATGATCAAGGCTATAAAGCATATATGTATGCTCAGGGACCTCAGGATCTGTACATGTATGCATAGGGAAGTAATCCTAGATACACAAATTATTCGCAACAACAATTAAAATTATACTTAAGCATGCCGAACAAACAAGAGCTATGAGGGTGGATCCCGGTGCGATCGACGGTGTCATAGGTGGAACCAAAGAAGACAAATCCCTAGGTGGGTGGGTGTTAGAGGCTGAGTTGTGGTGGCCATCAGACGTGGGTGGAGTATGACGGTGGTAAGACAACGTGAGTGGAGGTGTGGGCGGTTGGGGGTCCCCACTGCTTGGGTCCACATACTCGCGAGGCTCGTAGTTTGGCGTCAGATCTTCAACTTTAAATATCAGATGGAAGCCTATAGTTGCAGGGATATAGAGATCATATGCATTTGCTTCGATCCGTCTCATAATTATATTGAGATCCATTTGCCTAATGATCAAACTTTTAGCAGGCCTCGCATAAAGCCTCACAACGCGGATTCTCACCATCACCTGCTTGCCTTCATAAACACTTACCCTTGTCAAAGAACATCCACATGCGATTTATAAAATTTATTATCGATATTGTTTTTCCGTTGGACCGACTCTTGTAGCACATGCAAATGAGGGACATATAAATTAGCGGACTCATGCAGATAATGCAAATGACGGACGAATAACTCTACAGACTCATGCAGACTTAGTTATTAAAGACGCAAGACACACCAAGACGCATAGGGGTCTTGGAGCGTAGGCTCAAGGCGCAAGCGCACGCCCGAAGAAGGCAAAGCGCAACCACATTCATTTTAAATAATCAACATTAAGCATCAATTCATCTTCTTGGACATAATCTTTATATATTCTACTAATTAATCATTCATTATTATCATTTATATCTCTTAAATCAATATGGTCGCTTGCTTCATATCTAAGTCTCAACGATCGATTATGTATCAAAAACACTAAATCATATAAAAATTATTGAGTTCTTGCATTATTTTTTTCATCATTTTGAAAAAAATAGGTTTACATGTGCCTTTAATGTCCAAAAGCGCAAAAAAGCACACAAAGGCGCAAACTTCTGAGCCTGGTGAGCTTGGAGCCTTAGGCACGTCTGTGACGCGCCTTTAACAACATTGCATGCAGATAATGCAAATAATGCGAATAAAACATGGCATACACGATACACTGGCTTGGGAAGAATCTAATATGGACCAGGATGTCTCTAAAACGTGGTGGCCTATCAGGAGACTTTCTGGGAAAAGTATAAAAAACCTCATCCCGTGTGTGCCGAGTGTTCATGTGACCATGTGAGACATCTATACTCGAAGACGAGCTCGTAAAGAGCCAAATGGCTCTCATGTAATGTGACATATCAGGAGGCTAACCAGGAGGTAAGTATGAATTGTCATCGCGAATGAGACGACCACCTGAGTGAAAATCATGGACATCAACTAGAAGACGTGACTTTAGAATGTGATGAGTATCCTTGACACAAAGAAACTCATCTGGTGGGTCAGTAGGTTGCGTGTCCCAAAACTCATCAAAGTGTAATGTTTCATAAGGTAGGTCCTCAAGATATGAGTTTGCTCAAGCGTACTTAAGGAAGACCCTATATACGTCATGCTTCACTCAAGACCCCTTCTATGGGGCAAAGCCAGAGGTGATAATGAAGGAGACGCCAATAACTCAAAACTTGTAAACGAGCGTCTCAGCTGAATCGCATGCTCACTAGGGTGTGGAGGCTCATCAGGAGACTCAACAGGGGGGTCATCATAGAACTTGTCACTAGGGTCATGATCTTCCATATGAATACCATCGTAAGAGGTAGTGTCCCCATGAATGGGTGATACAACAACTGCGTGGTCAATACCAGGCTTTGGGCCCTCGGTCGTGTCGTGACTCAGAACAATGAGAATGGCAGAGGGATATAGACCTACTCTCAAGAATGGGCCTGTGTGTGCAGTGTCAAGGAATGAGTCTATGGTAGGGGTGTTAACCAACCCGATGCATGACAGAAGATGTGCGTGTGAGAGACACAATATTACAGACTCAATATGCCGCTCAGACCCACTCTCAGTCGGGGTCACTAGAGGAGAGTCAAAAATAAAAGATAGGACACTCACTGGGCTAAGCACCTCACTGGGGTGAGAGCAATCCGTATCAGGTATCACTTCTGTCGTTGCTGACAGGACAATGGTAAGAATCGAGATGACCTCAATATGGGAGTTACTTGAACCACGAAGGTCAAGGTGAAAATCCAATTGTCCGACTATTGCGAATATCAAAGACCCTTCATAACGAAGGGCGAGCTGATATGTCGATTATGTTTACCCAAGAGCCCGCAACCATTTTCATGCCAATCTCTGGTCGAGCGGTCAGGATTTTCCACACCGCACAGGTCGCTCAATTCGCAATCAACAACCGCCAAGCAGGAGGTACAGACCGCAGGGGCTAGCCGCTCATTCTTGCGGTCTGGTAGTTAGTATTTTTTTCCTTCTGTTTTGTATCCCGTCAGCTCTGCTCGGTTATCCTGTATCTTGGGCAGACAGTTATTTTTAGCCTTGCCCGTTCGGACAGGCCTCTGAGCCTATAAATAGGAGGGAGCGACACTCCCAAAACACGCTGACTCGAATCCAGCAGCTTGCCTGCTAAGAGCCGCGGTCTCAATTCTCGGGCTTTGCGGTCTGCTGCTCGCACAGTTTTCCTCCTTTCATTCCTTGTAACCGCAACATTCAATCAAATAGAAAGCCCGCCACAAGAGAGGCATTTGCCGCGACGGGCGAAATTTGGTTTTGCCCCTGCCAGCGGCTCTCGCGGTCTGCATTTTCTTAGTCGCTCGTAACCAGCTACTCGCAGTCTTCCCCTCTCCCTAACTCCCTTGTGCAGTTGTGGTGGAGGTGCATTTCTAGCGCCGACAGACTCGAGGGACTTCGAGCTATGATAACCCACCTCAATACAAATGTCAGATCAAAGTTCAGACCAAAATCCGGAAGTGGTCATGACTGGGTCCTCTCGGATATCGCTCCTCACAACTAACTCATCAAAGCGGTCCATGTACTTGATGCATGTACGACAAGTGTACCAGTCACAAAAGTAATATAAATTGAGCGAGTGTTTCCCAAGTATCAATCTCTTGAGTAACACATAGTGGTTACGTAATTCTACTGTTTAGCAAACTAATTGTAAGGGTTTGAATGTAGCAACATGGCTTGGATTGGTTTTTTGTAAAAGAAAACGAACAAATTAACTAGTGAGGGTCACAGTCACCGCTTGGCAGGGGTGGATGCCCGAGTAGGCAAGCATATGGGGTGGTTCACACGACGTGTAAGACCCCATTTTTCTTTCTTTCTCTTAAACACCGAGGTCTTAGGCCCAGAACCGCCGCTTTGCGGTGACACCATCACGCCCGGGAAGGTCGTCACTACAAAACGCCGATCCTGCCGGCCAAATCGATCGCAGAACAATAATATAAGTAAATATAAATCTAGTCCACCATAACCACATGTATATAAATAAATCTCCACGAAGGGAGAGTCCACAATAATAATAATCAGAGTACAAAAGGAGGGCTTGTGCCCAGTACATGTAATCCTCACTACAAGTCACTCGCGGAAGCAAAACTAAAACTAAGCATCACCGTAACTGTCACTGAATCGAGAGCACCCAAGCTAGACTGGCCCATCTCCACCGACTCCGTACTCTGCCGGTGCTGCATCTCTGGGTGCTTCTTCCTTTTCGGCCTGCAGTCGCCGCTCGCAATCCACGTCTGCATCTACGTCTTCGGCCTCCTGGCTGCTGAGATGGTGGGATCCCACCCATCAAGGGGCATTTGACCCGTGTATGTCCCGGCTGGTGACAATGGTTACACGGTCGCGGGGTCAACTTTGTCAGAAACTGCAAAACCCGTGACCCTTCCATATGGTACACCTAAAATATTGTGGTTCGAAAACCGTTAGTCTAAAAGACTAAGCCCTATCATCCCCTACCCCTTCCCCCATGGCTCCTAGGTATGAGCGCAGAGGAAGAAAGGGAAGGACATGAAGGTTGAGAATAAGTCAAAAGCAGGTGACAGCGGACCTATGCTAGCAATTCCATAGTAAATATGACAGAAGAAGAAAGTAGGAAATGTAACCTTAACTTATGCGGAAGCGCATAAGCCAAGGGATCTTTTGCAGGGATCCCATCGTATAAAGTGTCTCATACCACTTATACGTTGGGGTGTCGGTTATCAAACAGCAAGGAGTAGCAAGTAAGTAAAAGCACAAGAAATATAACCATTGATTTATAGGGATTACCCCTATAAACCAAAGGGTCGTTTTGCAGGGCCTATCGTATAAAACGTCTCATACCATTTTATACGATAGGTGGCAATGTTTATGCTATGACACGCAAATATGCTATGGAATGCACAAGCAAGTGCAACACACCCATACGACTCCATGCGCACAGACCTTTAGTTCCCCCTGTTCAGGCAGCTAGCTTCACTCCCAGGAACCTCCGTAGTGGCAAACGGAGACAGTGGGTCGGGCCCCCACTCCTAGGCGGGTAACCACACTACCAGGCCTAGCCCTTCCGTACGCCCCTAGAAGAACACAACCTAGAGTATCCGCGTACTAGTGCTGGCTATATCCACCAGGCTTTCTTTGGCTGTGTCCCACACCGTCGAGTCAACGTACCGACGTCGGTGTGATCGATCGTCCAGTACCGATGACCCACCACTTTTATGCACATGCAATCATTACAGTTATATTTGTACAAGTTCTCATATTACCTAGCCTCCAGCTCTCTAGGCTACCAAACATATACCAAGTCCCCGAGCATCCCGCTCCCTGGACTTCCAAATTTATACCAAGTCCCCGAGCATCCAGCTCCCCGGACCTCCCAATCACAAACCAGACCATTGACATTACTAGTAGGCCCTTAGACCACGGACCTACTCTACCCATTCCATGTCAATTCTTCTTCCTAAGTGTACAAGTGTAGGTGTGAGGTGCAACTATTATTTGGGTTACTCTTGATCATTTTATTCCTAAGATTTAAGGTTAACCTTGGACTTCCCGAGGTTTATCCGGTGAAGGGCTCGCAGTGGTACTAGGAGCTATGATGAGGTGAATCCCAAAGCTCCCTTTTCAAGGCACTTATTGTTATTGATTTCTACCCTTGAGCCAAGACCCTCTTTATATTAAGTAGCTCTACTCCTAAGTGACTTTAACCTCCGATCTAGCCTACTCCGGTCCTATCACTATATGCAAACCACACTAAGCTACATGGTGCTCCCGTTAGGGGGTACTCTAATTTTCTCATCCAAATGCCCTAAAATCAATACTGGGAGTCCACCATGACCTAAAACCATCAAAAACCAAGTCCCATAATTTTTCTCCAATATTTGGGCTCTGAATTTATTTTAATGTAAAACACTAATTTTCCTAGCTTAGAGAAGGAGATACTATTTTTAATTATCTAAAAATCCATAGAAATTTACAGGATGACTATCATGGTCTGAAACACCCACTAACCAAATTTCATAAATTTCCAAATAATAAATGGGCATTATTTGTATTTTTGGCTACATATCACAATTGGTACGTTAAAGAAGCAAGTATCCAAAATAATCAGATAAAACTCCCAAGAAAAATACATAAGGTATAACATGCTATAAGATGCCTAAATCCAAGATTTCATAACATTCCAGTGAATAGAAATTCCAAAATCATCAAAATAAATATCTAGGGCACAACTAGGGTTGTGAATGAAGTACTGTATAAATTAACCCAAAAATCTCAAAAAAATTATAATATGGCCATTTAGACCAGAAAATCACTCTGCCCAAATTTTATTTGATTTGTAGTTCATTTGTCAGCATAATAGTTCAAATTAAGATTGGTGCCCTAAACTAGGGTTAGGAGTTTAGGTGGCCTAACTGTCTCCAAAGCCCCTACGATTTTGACCAGAGGACTTTAATGGCCCTATGGTCCTCTCCACCAAATTTCAAGTCAGTCCAAGGTCATTTGACCTCATGACCTTCACAACTCACCAAATCCCCATTAAGGGACCTACCCTAGGGTTCTAGGGCTACCCTATCCCAAACCACCCCAAATTACATTGGAGGGTGTGTCATGCCCCAAACAGCCAGTGGACAAAATATCAGCCTCTGTTGAGGTTGTTTGACCACTCAAATCCCAAAAGGAATGAATTGACCTAATTAACCCTATAAGGGCCAACCTAGGGTCAAGTTAAAACTTAATCAAAACACTTCCAAATGAGGTGGAATTTTTACTAGAGTTCTAACATTCCCCCTAAGACCTCCCACCCAAATTTGGGGGAATTTTGAGGTGTTTAGGACACCTAATTAAATTATTCATGGTTTATTAAATTTTTAGAAAAACTATAGAAAAATATTATCCAAAAATTCTGATTTTTGGATAAGTCCTAGGTATGGCTAATAATAGCCCATACCCTAAATTTCAAGTCATTTGGATGTTTGGATTCATGCGGGCATCCAAATCAATCTCAGGACAACCCTATGGATAGACCTCACCGAAATGTGTGCTGTGGTCTAACCAGGACTCCAAATCGAGTTAAATTAATTTTAAATTAAACTAGACTTCAAGGGCTACATTTTCTATGTTGACCACTTTTTAAGTTTCATCCCCTACGGGCTATAATTTTCAGTTTAAACCTAGTGCACAGTAAAGGGGGACTAATTCCTAATTATACAATATATAATATAATAAAATGCTACTGTTCATCTTCGTCTATACCCGAACCCGAACAGCACCAGAAAAACAAACACTTCCTGTAGCTTTTCTAAAACTATTTCCCGGCCACCCAGACATCTCCCTGGCCGGCCACCACCACCACCACCTCTGTTGAGGTGAGGGCTACCGTCGGGCGGCGGAACGGCTGCCGGAGAGGCGGTTTCCGGCGAACCCGACCACCATTTATTTTTGAAAAACCATGGAAAAGCTCGCTCAATCTTGCTCCTTTGAGCTCGACATCTCTCCTAAGTAATTTCTAAGATCTACCCATAGAAGGAGTAGAGGAGGACCTTATTCGCGGTTTAGAGTCGAGCCGATCGTCAGGATGCTATTTGCGCGGTGGTGGCATCGCCGGAATTCTTCAACAGCAAGGTAATGAGCTCTAGCTTTATCAGGCAAGGGTGAAACCTTCCTATCTAAGTCTAGGGAGTCTTTTATAGGGGAACAAGGCTGCGGGAGGGGGTAGAAACGGTCCAGCCATTAATGCCTCTTACATGCAAGCTTCGGCCATGGTGGAGGGGAGCTGAAACGGCTCCAAAACAGCTAAGAGAAGGCTGGAAACTCCTCCTCTCCCTAAGAGGAGTTGAATCCAGCCGTTTCAAGGGGGAGAGGGTGGAGCCGAGCTTAAAAGCCATAAATGGCCAGACAAACAGTCGCTCGGCCATGGCTGGAGGAGGAGGAAACGGCTGCCACGTGGCACAACCGGTCAAACTTCATAAAATAAGACTTAACTAAGTCTTAATAAGATAAAACGGCCCAATAATGTATTTTGGCCCACTTCCTAGACCGGCCCGGTTCAGCTGAACCAGCACACAGCAAAAAAAAAAAAGATGCCAGAAAAATTCTAAGTACAATGGCATTGAGTGAGCTCAGCTCACTCAACGCCATCCAAGCTACGACGTTGAGTGAGCTCTGCTCACTCAACGCCATCCCAGATACGGCGTTGAGTGAGCTCTACTCACTCAATGCCATCAGAATGGCCTCCCAGACTATGGCGTTGAGTGAGCTCAGCTCACTCAACGCCATCCGGCTTATGGCGTTGAGTGAGCTCAGCTCACTCGACATCCAGAATAAGTCCCTTTTAAACGATGGCGTTGAGTGAGCTTAGCTCACTCAACGCCGTCCAGATTATGGCATTGAGTGAGCTTAGCTCACTCAATGCCGTCCAGATTATTGCGTTGAGTGAGCTTCGCTCACTCAACGCCGTCCGGATTATGGCGTTGAGTGAGCTCTGCTCACTCAACGCCCTCCAGTCAGCACCAAGTGGCATTGAGTGCAGTCAGTGCACTCAACGCCGTTCAACTTATGGCGTTGAGTGCACTCAACACCATCCCGTCTGACAACTTACGGCGTTGAGTGAGCTAAGCTCACTCAACGCCATCCAGTCTATGGCGTTGAGTGAGCTCAGCTCACTCAACGCCAACCTGACGACACAAGATGGCGTTGAGTGTAGTCAGTGCACTCAACTCCATTCAACTTATCACTCAACGCCATCCAGACCACGGCGTTGAGTGAGCTTAGCTCACTCAATGCCACTCCAAGGTCACGGGCGTGACAGATTGGTCACGGGCGTGTCAGGCCCATGTTGACATTTCTGAGCTCGACGATCGTCTTCCTGAGGTCAACGATCATCGAAGGGGTCACGCCCTAGGTCACGGGCGTGACAGATTGGTCACGGGCGTGACGGGTTGGTCACGGGCATGACCACCCCTTGACTCGAAATCTTGGTCGATAAACTTCAATTCCTGGGCTTCCCAGGGTTCTGTTAAGACAAACCACTCATAGGGGTCTAGTCGGAAATGGGATGTTACAAATCCCAATAAATAAAACAAAGATTTCATCCCCGAAATCAAGGTTAAGCCTACGGGGCTCATATCGGGAGAAAAAAAAGGCTTGTAACATCCCATGAGAGTCAAAAGATTTACATCTCTACGTTACGTTTGCTATGTATGGTTTTAAGGTGATTGTCAAATCTAAGACCAATTCGTCCAGTTGACTAGGTATATACCCCAATAAACAAAAGATCAGCCCCTATTCTTGAAATTTCAGTTCTATTGATTTAAAATAGGAACGCAAATTGATTGTCCAGAGGGGTTGTGAGGTATACCTGACCGAAAAGCTCCGGATACTTTTGCTGCATCAAGTCCTGTGACTCCCATGTATGCTCCTCCTGCCCATGATTGTTCCACAGAACCTTGACTAACAGAACCTTCTTCCGACGCAAGGTCCGTACTCTGCCATCGATCCAAATCGGCTCCAAGTGAACTGACCAGTCGGAAGCTACCGGTCCATCTGTGGTCAAAATCTGCTGCTCCGTGCGCAGTAGAGCCCTCCTAAGTGAAGAAACGTGGAATACGTCGTGCAGAGCTGCCAACTCTGGTGGCAACTCCAGCCTGTAAGCTAGGGCCCCGATCCGCTCCAGGATCCTGTAAGGGCCCATATACCTAGGCTGAGCTTCTTCCTCCGACCACGCACCCGTGAAACTCCCTGCATGGGCCGGATCTTCAAAAACACTCGGTCCCCCACCTGAAACTCCACCTGACGATGCCGGGCGTCATAATACTTAGCTTGTCTGCTCTGCGCTTCTAACATCCTATCTCTGATCAGTCTCACCTGAGCCTCGGTGTCTTCGACAAAATCCGACCCCAACGCCTTCAGATCCTCGTCCTGAATCCAAGAAAGCGGGGTCCTGCATCTCCTTCCATACAAGGCTTCGTAAGGCGCCATCCTGATGCTGGACTGGTAGCTGTTGTTATAGGAGAACTCGACCAGGGGTAGGAGCTTCTCTCATGGTTCCCCGTGGTCCAAAATGCATAGCCTCAGAAGATCTTCTAGCGTCCGATTGGTGCGTTCCGTCTGCCCATCCGTCTGGGGATGGAATGCGGTGCTGAAGGTCAATCGCGTGCCTAAGTAAGCCTGCACGGATCTCCACTCCCTGGAAGTGAACCGGCCATCCCGATCCGACACGATCGTCTTGGGCACCCCGTGGTATCGAACAAACTGCTCCACAAATCTCCGCACTAGTACCCCCACAGAGTCATCCTTCTTGATCGGAATGAATCTGGCCACCTTCGTCAACCGATCGACGATGACCCAAATCGAGTCGTTTCCCGTCCGTGATCGGGCAAGTCCATGAATAAAATCCATCGCGATGTCCTCAAATTTCCACTCTGGGGGTACATGTTCTGAGATACATCATCCTTCTGATGATACAACATAGCGATTAAATCTTTACCTTCTCAGATATCCCGAATCTTGTTACCCGTCATCTAATTTCACGTGATAATAGTTAATTCCCGTAATTACTCCGTCTTATTACCATGTCATTGTCTTGGTAACGCTACGGGTCATCATTCCAAACATGTTTTTTTTTACAAAATCTTTTGTTCGCCCGAATAACGTCGAATTACATCGACTTCAATCTCACTATGTTTGTTACGCCATTTTCCCTAAACTAGGTCCAAGGGAACCCAAGCCAATACTAATTTGCCCAATAAATAAAAGTTTAGCCCCCAATAAATAAAAGATGAGCCCCTACCTATCTTGGGCTAAGTATCTTTGATATTACCCTGTTACATCTGTCATAGCTGGGTGCACAATCCTTAGGGCATCAATCTTCGACTTGGGGTTCCACCCTGAAACTCGTTAATATACTTCATACTTTAAATTCTCTGAGTCACATTTACGACAACTTTATCCGGGTCAAAATGTTCCCAATCCCAAATGGGTATCTTCCGAACTTGAATTCTTATCCGACCCTCAGTGTTTGTCTCGGTGGTTGCCTCCAGGTAATTTTATTACCGGTATTGAGTGTTAAGACTACTTGTCTTTTACCATTCTGCTAATGTATTATTGGTCTCAATTCTCCTTAAAGTAGTCTACCGCTTTGAATAATCCTTGATTGAGATAGTAGGGACACCTGAGTTTACGTCTTAGGTAGTCATTCTCGTGCTAAACTCTTCCTTTATTCTCTTTGAGTATCTCCTTACCTTAACCAAATTCATACCCAAGGTCTATTTTGAACTAGGGCATACTATAATTTGTCATGGTTTGTCACAAGTCCTAGTTGGTTGAGTCTAACTCGTTGACTAGAGAATTAAGATGATATTTTTTAAGCCAGAGGTGTTCCCTGCTGGGGGCAGGGTAGGCCACAGGCCACAAAGAAGGATTCCAATTAATGATGAAGTGGACTTTTACATGTGATTTCCCGTATGGGCACACCACTGCTTCCGCTGCTAGTTTGTCCTCAAACTAAGCTCGCGCGGGGGTGGCCCAGGGTTAGTGGACTTCTACTTTTTCGATCGAGGTCCCCTCTGATACCACTTGTAAGACCCCATTTTTTTTCTTTTAAACACCGGGGTCTTAGGCCCAGAACCGCCGCTTTGCGGTGACACCATCATGCCCGGGAAGGTCGTCACTACAAAACGTCGATCCTGCCAGCCAAATCGATCGTAGAATAGTAGTATAAGTAAATATAAATCTAGTCCACCATAACCACATGTATATAAATAAATCTCTACGAAGGGAGAGTCCACAATAATAATAATCAGAGTACAAAAGGAGGGCTTGTGCCCAGTACATGTAATCCTCACTACAAGTCACTCGTGGAAGCAAAACTAAAACTAAGCGTCACCGTAACTGTCACTGATTCGAGAGCACCCAAGCTAGACTGGCCCATCTCCACCGACTCCGTACTCTACTGGTGCTGCATCTCTGGGTGCTTCTTCCTTTTCGGCCTGCAGTCGCCGCTTAGCAATCCACGTCTGCGTCTACGTCTTCGGCCTCCTGTATGCTGAGCTGGTGGGATCCCACCCATCAAGGGGCATTTGACCCGTGTATGTCCCGGCTTGTGACAATGGTAACACGGTCGCGGGGTCAACTCTGTCAAAAACTGCAAAACCCGTGACCCTTCCATATGGTACACCTAAAATGTTGTGGTTCGAAACAGTTAGTCTAAAAGACTAAGACCTATCATCCCCTATCCCTTCCCCCATGGCTCCTGGGTACCGAGCGGAGAGGAGGAAAGGGAAGGACATGAAGGTGGAGAATAAGTCAAAAGCAGGTGACAGCGGACCTATTCTAGCAATTCCATAGTAAATATGACAGAAGCTGGAAGTAGGAAATGTAACCTTAACTTATGCGGAAGCGCATAAGCCAAGGGATCTTTTGCAGGGCTCACATCGTATAAAGTGTCCCATACCACTTATACGTTGGGGTGTCGGTTATCAAACAGCAAGGAGTAGCAAGTAAGTAAAAGCACAAGAAATATAACCATTGATTTATAGGGATTACCCCTATATACCAAGGGGTCATTTTGCAAGGCCTATCGTATAAAACGCCCCATACCATTTTATACGATAGGTGGGAATGTTTATGCTATGACACGCAAATATGCTATGGAATGCACAAGCAAGTGCAATACACCCATACGACTCCATGCGCACAGACCTTTAGTTCCCCCTGTTTGGGCAGCTAGCTTCACTCCCAGGAACCTCCGTAGTGGCAAACGGAGACAGTGGGTAAGGCCCCCCACTCCTAGGCGGGTAACCACACTATCAGGCCTAGCCCTTCCGTACGCCCCTAGAAGAACACAACCTAGAGTATCCGCATACTAGTGCTGGCTATATCCACCAGGCTTTCTTTGGCTAAGTGTCCCACACCGCCGAGTCAACGTACCGACGTCGGTGTGATCGATCGTCCAGTACCGATGAGCCACCACTTTTATGCATACGCAATCATGACAGTTATATTTGTACAAGTTCTCATGTTACCGAGCCTCCAGCTCTCTAGACTACCAAGCATATACCAAGTCCCCGAGCATCCCGCTCCCTGGACTTCCAAATTTATACCAAGTCCCCGAACATCCAGCTCCCCGGACCTCCCAATCACAAACCAGACCATTGACATTACTAGTAGGCCCTTAGACCACGGACCTACTCTACCCATTTCATGCCAATTCTTCTTCCTAAGTGTACAAGTGTAGGTGTGAGGTGCAACTATTATTTGGGTTACTCTTTGAAAGTGAAGGGAAAGATACTACTCCAGAGGGGGGGGGGTGAATAGAGTTATCAAATTTTGCACTAGACAAAACTTAATAGTCTACCCAACTCTCTTGGAGTGAAATGCGGAATGAAAAGATTATAGATAAGGAGATAACCCTAAAGCTTAACACAAGTGTTGTGCACAAACTCAAGCTAACTGTAATTACAGTTAAGACTTGGAAATCCTAATCAGCAACTAGCAAACCTAGTTATATCTAATCACAGCCACAATGCAAGAATTAAATTATGCAAGCCAGACGACACAAGGAATTTATAGTGGTTCCCCAAACAACTTGGGTACGTCCACTCTTCTACCAACAAGGTAGGAATCCACTACAGGTTTTTGATCAGGTGCCCTGCCACCACAAGATCTGCTTCAGGTAGTTCTAGAAACCCTTTAGACTTTTGATCAGGTGTCTAAAAACCAACACAGGTTTTTGATCAAGTGCCCTGCCACCAAGGGATACTTTTGAAGGGAGTAATAACCCTGTACAGGAGGGGGAAAGAAGGTTTAAAAAGTCTTCTCTATTTTACAAAAGATTAGAGAAGCACAAAGACTTGCACTGAGCTAGAAAGCTCAAAAGAATCAAGGCTCCCCCTGGCTCAAAGAATGTCCAGGTGAAGTCTTGCTTCAGTGCAGAAAACTCTTCAGTAAGAACTGAAGGAGGAACTACAAGAAGATATAAAATATAAAATAGAAATCTTCTAGCAGCTATCTTCTTCTTCTTCTTCAAAATAACTCTGAGTCTGAACTTCCTGGAAGCAGGAGAACTCAGGTTGAAGAAGAGCAGAAGAGCTTAACACTTCTCAGTTGAAATGAAGATTGCTGAGAGCAGTGAAACTTGGTCTTGATGAAAGCTTGAATGCTAATTGAAAAACTCTTAGAAATAACTGGTTAGCTAGCTGAAATCCTTCTCCAAAGGATTCCTTTTATAGCAGCAACAAGCAACGGCTCTTTTCAATTTGAACTGTTTGTCTTCTTCTGAAACTTGAAACCTGGGCTGCAAATATCACAAAGACAAACAAACTCTGCAGCAAAATATTCTATAAAAGGGATAAACCTTTTTCAAGGAAGCTGCAGGAAGCAATCTGATAATAAAGGTACTAAATAAAATCACATCAGAGACAAACTCTTTATAGCAGAAGGAAGACTTTTTAGTCTAACGGCTATAAAGGACTGACAGCAGATAAAGTAAAATACACTGTCAACTAATAAGACAAACAACTTTATCTGAAAAGATTTGACTCAGGCAAAAGAGATGGAGCAGATATTGCCTGGAAATATTATCATAAAACAACTGAAATAAAATGCCAGATAATATGTTAATTTATTAAATAGAATAAATAAATACAAAATAAAAAGGCAAACAGAAAACGTCGAACGACCCTCGGAGATCGTCGACCGAAGAACGGAGATCGTCGAACTATCGGACAGATAGTCGAACGATCCAGATAGTCGAACTATCAAAGGAGATAGTCGAACTATCACAACAGATAGTCGAACTATCAGAAGATAGTCGAGCTATCAGATAGTCGACCTATCAACAGATAGTCGAACTATCAAAGCAAAACCGATAGTCGACCTATCAACAGATAGTCGAACTATCAACGCAGAACAGATAGTCGAACTATCAACAGATAGTCGAACTATCAAAGAACGACAAATAGTCGAACTATCAACAGATAGTCGAGCTATCAGATAGTTGAACTATCAAAGCAGATAGTCGAACTACCAAGGGAAAACAGATAGTCGACCTATCAACAGATAGTCGAGCTATCAGAAGACACCAGATAGTCGACCTATCAACAGATAGTCGAGCTATCAAGTAACACAGATAGTCGACCTATCAAACAGATAGTCGAGCTATCAGATAGTTGAACTATCCAAGCAGATAGTCGAACTATCAAACAAATAAATAGTCGAACTATCAACAGATAGTCGAACTATCCACGCAGACAGAACGTCGAGTAACTGATAGACGATCGTCGAACAGTTAGTCGACGATAGTCGAGCGGCGTTCAACCATAGTCAAACGAACAAACTACTTAACCAAATTCTTATCTGGATAAGCAGGGAACTCTACAGCTAGACAACTAACCTTGACCATAGATAATTCATGGGTCAAGAGACTAAGAAGACAAGACTAAACTCAAATCAAACTAGGGTACCAACAATCTCCCCCTATTTGAGTTAAGTCTCTCAAAAACTAAAACACAGAGCTAGCTATAGAACAATAAAATCAATATAGGAAATAGTTAAACAACTAACTGGCAATTAACAATCAGTCAGATATATAACAGTCAATCAAAATTAAGGATCTACAGAATCAGGTTTGGGATCAGAAGAACTAGGAACAAAAGATACTTTCCTCAAGGGATCTATTGCTTCTTTCTTTGACATCTTCAGATCTTGTACACCAATAACTTTTAGTTCTGATGCCCTTGGGACGACTGCTTCTGGATGCTTTTCCATGTATTTAGAAGGGTCAAATACCTCAGGACTAACCTGGATTTTATCAAGTTCCTTCATTCTGAATTTTGACATTGTAGTAAATCCTGCAGAATCTTTTCCTTCAGCCTTAGCTTTCTTTATCTGGGCTGAGCCAATAAGCTCTAGAAAACGAGCCATCCTGAAATCAGGATCTAACTCTTGACTTTCATACTTATTTTCAGATGAAGTATCTATTGGCTTCACAGCTTTAAACTTGGTAGACAGATCTAATAAACTTTCAGCTGGATCTTTAACTTCTTGAATAACAAGAGATGAAGGAGGAGGAAATTCAGTAAATTTCTTACATGACTTTTCTGAGAAAACAGTTCTTTTACTCTTTGAAGTGTCTTTAGCAGCAGGTGAAACTTTTCTCTTGGGAGAGGGAGGAGGTGAAAATGTTGGCTTTTGATAAACCACCTCCTTTACTTGCTCTTTTACCTCAGCAACATGTCTTTGATATCCAGAATATGATTTACCTTGATGGCTTTGAGAAATTCTCCTTGAAGGAGGCTGAGAAGGTGCAGATTTGTCAGAAGGGGCAGATGGATTTGCTGAAATATTGCCAGAGGCTCCTGCACCGGGAGGTGGAGGAGGAGGACCTCTGAGAGTCCATCTGGGAGCAGGACTATCATACCTCTTTGATTTCTTCCTCTCCTTTTGCTGGTTCTTAGAGAACCACATCCAGTGCTGGAAGTCTTTGGATTTAGGATCAATCCCTTTCAGAATGTAGTAAGGAGTGTCATTATAGGGATTGGGAGGAGGAGGAGCTACAGCTTTTCTTTTCCTCTTTGCAGCTTTCTTTTTCTTAGAATCCTCAGACAGATTTGAATCATCTTCATCCTCAGAATGAGATGAGGGAGGATGATCATATGGATCATAGGCTTCTGATACAACCTTTTCCTTTTCTTTCAGAGCAGCCTTCTCTTTCTCTTCTTCCATGGCATCCTGTGCCAGGAGAGTATCCAAGTCTAAGCCAGGGGAATCATCCCATACTGTACATTTTTCAGTTTGCCAAGCTTTTTCTTTCTCTTCCAAATCAGCCTTTGCTCTTTGTTGCCAAACAGCTTTTGTTTTCTCTTCTTCCAAACTCAGTTTTGGGGTGTCATCTTTATTTTCAACTTGGCTTTCAGGATCCATTTGTTGACGCTCAGGAACTGTCGAGGGGACCAGTTCAGATAGCACTGCTTGCTGAGCAGGTTCAGCAGCCTCAGAAACTAAAACAGGCTCTACAGCCTCAGAAAGCACTGCTTGCTCTACAGCCACTTGGACATCAGGAGCTGATATAGATTCAGGCTCTTGGACAACCACTACTTCTTCCATTAAATCTGTAGGATTAGGAGTAAAATCTTGCTAAATGATATCTAGTCATCCCTTCCAGATATTCCCATACTAACTTATCAATTAAGTAATCTACAAATTGGGAAAGAGACATACCTTCTGGATTTTCTTCAGGGTGACCTAACTCCCATAAATCATCTAGAAAGGAAGTGATTATTCCTTCTAGGAACAGGGCAACTAAGGGAGTTGAGGCTTCTTCCAGATAAACTTTTACAACAAATTCAGACAATATTATTGCATCAGATATTTCTTTTTCTTTGTCAGATGGAGGAGGAGCTGAAACTTCTGCTACTTTTTCTGATACTGCAAGTTGAGCTGCTGGAGGGGAGGCTGGTAGCTGCTCAGAGACATCTTCATTGAACATCTCCCCCTGCCTGATTTCAGTGGGAACTGAAACCAGGCCCCTGGATGAAGAGGGCTCAGCAGAGTTAGAGAGAATTTTGATGGCATCAGTCAAAGAAGCAATGAAGGAAGCAAGTGGAGCAATTGCCTCTTCAATCATGATTTTGATTGAAGGGGTAATTAACTCCACAATGCTGGAAATAAATTCTGGAGTTATTTCAAAAGGTGGTGGAACTGCAGTGGATGGAGGAGCAGTAGAAATGGTTGATGTGGCAGGATGAATTGTGGTGAGGACTGGAGATCGAACTGGAGAGTTAACTGGAGAGTTAACTGGAGAATGATGTGGAGAAGATGAGTAAGGAGGAGTTGGAATGGGAGAATGAACTGGAGAGGCAATATCAGACACCAACAGATCAAAGCTGGGTTGAGAAGTCCCAGCAAGATCAGTTGGGTGAGAAGATGATGGAGGAGAGGCAGAAAGTCGTACTGCAGTTGAAGTTGAAGGAACTTCAGCTGCAGTAGACGGCAAAGCAGAAGAAGATGAAGGAATAGGTGAGGGAGCTGAGCCAACTTCTTGAGGGTGGGGAGCGGCAGAGTCAGTCCTTGTGCTCTCAGATGCAGCTGGAGCAGCCCCTGCAGGAGCTGGCTTCAGGAATGTCCTCTTTCATTTTGAGAACAAGTTGGGATCCATCTTCTTGCTGGCATTAATGGTGGTAGCAGCTGAAACTAGTAGATGGGGATATCTTTCCTTCAGAAAAATCCCAATAACCCTGCCTAGGGTAACCTCTTTCTTGCTATTCTTCTTCCTTATCAAGTCAAACAGAACACCGGCCCAATTGATCCTTTTCTTGTTGACTATTGCACACATTAGTGCAAATTGTTGTCTAGTAATGTTATCGTGGGCAGAGTGTTTGCCTAGCAGCACTTTTTCGACAATTTCGGCAAGAAATTTAAACTTAAAAGGAAAATTTACCTTGAGCAGCTTCGAGGGAATGCCTTCTGCATGTCCCAGCTCAATCAACATTCTTCCAAACTCTGGAGCATCTTGCTCATATTATTCTTCGCCATTAGTTAAACCAAATAAATCAGTCAAGACGGCGGGAGTCAAAACTACCTCTACTCCGCCAATAGATCCTGTCATTGAATCTTCAGTAAAAGATAAAGTAAATGCCCATTCCTTTATCTCTGGGATATTTAACTTGATCCTTGTAGACATTAGCCTTTCCAATCCTTGATCTTTGCAGAGCTGGAGAATTTCCACGATATCTGATTCACAGCAGCTGAAAGCATCAAAATCCACGCTGAAACCTGCGTCAAACTTGACAACTGCGAGGAGCGCAGGAGAAATCGCCATCGATTTGCTGTAGAAGGCGTGAGAGAAACGGAGAAGACGAATCGGCAAAAAATCGCAAGACACGGAGCAAGCGGGAAGACGGAATGCGAAAGGACGCTCTTCGTCGACGATATAAGCAAAGATCTTTTAACCTAGGTTGACTATCGGCTTTATATTAGACCGGAGATAGTCGATCTATTTAAAAGATACTGGACACGATGGTCGAACGGTCGTTCTACGATCGGTCCAGAAGCAGAGTAGTCGAGCAATCGTTCGACTATTTCTGTCTTCTCAAACAACAAGCTGTCGTCATCCAGAGATCGACGATGAGCTCGACTTGTTCGACGATGGTCGAACGCCGGTCGACGATCTTCAAACAGGCAAGCTTTCATCAACCATAGGTCGACGATGGGCTTGACCCGATCGACTATCTTCGAACGTCGTTCGACTATCTTCAAACAAGTTTCAACAAGGCAGAAGTCACACTTAGTCTCTTCCATTGATCATGCCTAGTTGAACCAGAAAGAACAGATGCTTCTGTTTATCTAAGGGCTTGGTGAATATATCACCTCTCTGAAACTCAGTGGATATGAACTCAAGACAAATCTTGTTCTTTTCCACACAATCTCTCAGGAAATGGTGCCGAATCTCAATGTGCTTCGTTCTAGAGTGGTGCACTGGATTTTGTGCAATTGAGATAGCACTGGTACTATCACACATGATTTTGGTGTTCTTGTGTGAGTAACCATAATCCACAAGCTGGTTTTGAATCCACAGGATCTGTGAACAACAACTGGCAGCTGCTATATATTCAGCCTCTGCAGTTGAAGTTGAGACAGAAGCCTGCTTCTTACAGAACCAAGAGACCAATCTCTCTCCCAGGAACTGACAAGTTCCTGATGTGCTCTTCCTGTCAACTCTGCAACCAGCATAGTCAGATTCAGAATATCCAATCAATTCAAATTCTGACTCAGCTGGGTACCAAAGTCCTAGATTTGGACATCCCTTCAGGTATCTCAAGATTCTCTTGAGAAGAATCAGATGAGATTCCTTGGGGTTGACCTGGAATCTAGCACAAAGGCATGTAGCAAACATTATATCAGGCCTACTTGCAGTTAAATATAATAGGGAACCAACAATGGCCCTATAATTCTTTTGATCAACTGGCTTGCCGTGATCATCAGAATCAATAACTACATTAGTAGCCATAGGTGTAGGCATTGCTGAAGCATCAGCCATCCCAAATTTCTTTACCAATTCCTTGGCATATTTGGATTGGGAGATGAAGATGCCATCAGCATCTTGCTTAACTTGGAGACCAAGAAAGTAAGACAGCACACCCATACTACTCATCTCAAACTTAGAGTGCATCAGGTCAGAAAACCTTTTGCAAAGTTTGGGATCAGTGGAACCAAATATAATATCATCTACATACACCTGAACTAACAGGATTGTGTCCTTGTGGTGCTTGACGAAAAGGGTTCTATCAACTACTCCCCTAGTAAAGTTGTGCTCTAAAAGGAAACTAGCTAGAGTCTCATACCAGGCTCTGGGTGCTTGCTTTAGTCCATAAAGAGCTTTCTGCAACTTGAACACATGTGAGGGCTGAGTTGAAGAAACAAACCCTGGTGGTTGTTCAACAAACACATCTTCCTTAAGCTCACCATTTAGGAATGCACTTTTGACATCCATCTGAAAGACCTTAAACTTCATGTAGGCTGCATAGGCCAAGAAGATCCTTATTGCTTCTAGCCTTGCAATAGGAGCAAAGGTTTGGTCATAATATATACCTTCCTCCTGTCTGTAGCCCTGAGCTACAAGCCTAGCTTTATTCCTTACAATAATTCCATTTGCATCCAACTTATTTCTATACACCCACTTGGTGCCTATGATCAGTTGGCCTTTAGGTCTTGGAACCAAAGTCCAAACTTTACATCTCTCAAACTGATTGAGTTCCTCTTGCATAGCAATGATCCAGTGGGGATCTAGCTCAGCATCTTTAAAGGTGAGGGGCTCAACCTGTGAGAGGAAACAAGCATGCATCACATCCTGTCTTAACTGATGTCTTGTTTGAACACCAGCTGATATGTCTCCTATCACTTGAGATGTGGGGTGATCTCTAAGTGTGACAATATCAGCAGGTGAGATGTGATCTTCAGCAATAGTTGGGATTAATTCCTCGCGAGGAATTTGATCTACTGTTGGTGGAACAACAACAGCTTCTGCAATGTCTTCATCACTGTCTGATTCAGTGATCTGAAGAGTTGATAGTTGAAGAATCTCTTGAGTAGCATCAGGTACCTGCAATGAACTGGAGGAAAGAGAATTTTCCTTCTCCTTGTAAAATATCTGAGACTCATCAAAAGATACATGCACAGATTCTTCAATTTTACAGGTTGATTTGTTATAAACCCTATAAGCTTTGCTTACTTGGGAATATCCAAGCATAATTCCCATTGAAGCTTTTGCTTCAAACTTTCTAAGGCATTCTTTATTGTTATTATGAATGTATACTACACAGCCAAATACTCTAAAATAATTAATTTTAGGTTTCTTTCCTTTAAGCAACTCATAAGGAGTTTTACACTTAAGCTTGTGTATCAGACTTCTATTCAAGACATAATTGGCTGTACTAACAGCTTCTGCCCAATAGGAGAGAGGCATATTAGCATCTGCCAACAATGTACTAGCAGCTTCAATGAGTGTACGATTTTTCCTTTCAACTACCCCATTTTGTTGGGGAGTTCTAGGAGCTGAGAAGCTATGTTTGATACCTTCTCTCTCACAGAATTCTTGCATGAGAAGAGAGTCAAACTCAGTACCATGATCACTTCTGATCAAGGCCACATGAGTAGAGTACTCAGTCTGCACACATAATAGAAAGTCTGTAAGGGCTTTGAAGTTATCAGCCTTAGTTCTCAAAAAGAAAACCCAACTGCACCTAGAGAAGTCATCTACAATGACTAAGGTGTAATACTTCCCTCCTAAACTCTGTACATTTATTGGGCCAAAAAGGTCCAGATGTAATAAATACAGGATTCTAGGAGAATCACTTTTATTTATAGATTTAAAAGAGTTTTTGGTTTGCTTGCCTAGCTGACAAGCCTTGCATAGGCTCTCCTTCTTGTAGGGGCAAGAAGGTAAACCTCTAACAAGGTTGTGTTTAGATAACCTAGATATATTTTTAAGGTTAACATGACTAAGCCTCTTATGCCACAGAGAATTATTATTAATTGTTACTTCATTAAATAAACAGATTTCAGAATGAGTTGAATTGAAATCTACTAAATAAATATTACCTAATCTAATGCCTACTAAAACAACATTATTATTTAAAGTAATATTACAAGAAGAGTTAGAAAATGAAACCTGGTAGCCAGCATCACATAGCTGGCTGACTGAAATCAAATTGTGCTTCAGTCCAGTCACATATGCAACTCTCTTGAAAGTAACATCTCTAATTGTGATCCTGCCATAGCCTTCTGTCTGACCACAGCTTGAATCTCCAAAGATAACCTTTGGGCCGAGCTTAGATTTGAACTTTGACAGATGATTTTTATTTCCTGTCATATGCTTGGAACATCCACTATCCAAATACCACTTATTTTGAGTGATAGGATAGGCCTTCACCTGCAAGAAATTCATTTAGACATTGTGGACCCAGGTAACCTTAGGTCCCTTGTTTTTCACATAAGAAAAGCTAGAAATAAATGAAAATGCAGGCTGAGGGTGATAACCTAATGGGTGAGATCTCCTAGGTGGGATTCTCCATACAGATGATGGGTCAACAAACCTAGGGTTTCTATTTTCATTTAGATTTCTACGGGTTTGATGATGATTTTGAAAATCATATTGAAAACGTCGATCGACGTTCGACGATGGGCGCTCAGATCGTCGAGCTTCGTTTGACCATTGAGCTTCCGATCGTCGAGCAGCGTTCGACGCTCTTTGTATTTCTTTAAAAAATTTCTTCCTCTTTTCTCTCTTAGCTTTATTTAAAGTTTTATTAACTTGGTTTACTTGCTCAGTGTTCTTCATTCCACTAGCTGAAATGAAGTTCACTGGAGTTGAAAGATTATTTTTAAGAGTAACTGGGGGTTCACTGGGAGAAGCTCCTAAGCCTAGTTTGTTATTGCCTGACCTAGTGTTAGTCATGCTGGTTATTTCTAATAACTTAAGGCTTCTACCATTTAGAGATTCTTCTAACCTCTTAGATTTAGCTAACTCATTTTTAAGAAACTTAATTTCTTCACTATAATTAGTGAGATCTTCCTTTAACTTAATATTTTCAGTAGATATGATTTCTGATTCAGCTAGCCTATGTCTAAGTTCTTTAATCTTTTTTTCAGAACTAATTAAATCTAAGCATAAAGATTTAAAATCTAATTTGAATTTTGCAGAAGTGAAATCATAAGAAGATAGTACCTCATCTTCTGTTGGCATTTCTTCCTCTGAATCTGAAATCTCTGCAGCTGAATGATTGCTGCAGGCATCTATTGCCATCAGGCAAACTTCCTTTGCCTTCTTCTCTTCCTCATCCTCACTGGAGCTAGAGGAGGAAGATTCTTCATCAGAATCACTCCAGGTTTCAGCAATGAAACTTCTCTCCTTCTTCTTGTTCTTGTAGGAGGATGGCTTGGAGTGCTTCCTGTGCTGTTCCTTTTCTTTCCTCTTATCTTTGTTCTTCTCCTCTGGACAATCTGGTAAGATATGTCCAGGTTTCCTGCAATCATAACAGATAATTTTTTTAGCAGGTGAACGGTCATACCTTGGTTTGTCTTCATAGCGTGAAGACTTCTTTCTGAATTCCTTTCTTCCCATCTTGAGAAACCTCTTGGCAAATAATGCCATTAGCTCCTCATTGGATTAGCTGCCTTCAGAAGCATCAGCAGCCTTAAAAGCTAGAGATTGCTCTTTTCTTGTTGGAGTAGGGGTCTTTGCTTCAGCTTCTACTTCCCTTGTCTTCAGCACTTGCTCAAGAGACTTGAGCTTGCCGAGAAGGGCTTCAGTTGAAATCTCATTTGTGCTTCTGGCCTCCTTGATAGGCCAGATCCTCAGATCCCATGTGCTAGGGAAGCACATAAGAATCTTATCATTGACCTCTGTCAATGAGATATCCTTGTCAAGGGTCCTCAGCTCATTGATGATTGAGCTGAGCCTTGTATACATGGCTTCAACTGATTCAGCATCAGTTTTCTTGAAGTTCTCATATTATGAGATAAGGTTGGACCTCCTGTCCTTCCTTTCATCAGCTGAACCAGCTACAATCTGGTTCAGTGTATCCCACATTGCTTTTGCTGAAGAGCAGTCAGCAACCTTCTGGAATACTTCATCAGACATTATCTGAGCCAGAATGTTCATCGCCTTGGCATCTGCTATCTTTGCCTTCTTGTACTCATCATTGTAGTCTGGAGGAGGCACTGCACTCATATCAGATGATGAGGCAGAAGCAGCAGCAGGTGCTCTTGGGGGTCCTGACAAAATAGATGCAAAGATACTTTCATCAATAGAATTCATATATAATTTGATCCTTGCCTTCCAGATGCCAAACTTAGCTAAGTTGCATGCTGGAGGTCTGGTGCTAGAATAATCCTTGGACTGGGCCATGATAGTGATAGTGAATATCTATAAACTTTGGTATCTATCTGGATCTTGTGACTTAGGTGTTAGCCTATTCAGTCAGTCAACCTCCCTCTGATACCAATTGAAAGTGAAGGGATAGATACTACTCTAGAGGGGGGGTGAATAGAGTTATCAAATTTTGCACTAGACAAAACTTAATAGTCTACCCAACTCCCTTGGAGTGAAATGCGGAATGAAAAAATTATAGATAAGGAGATAACCCTAAAGCTTAACACAAGTGTTGTGCACAAACTCAAGCTAACTGTAATTACAGTTAAGACTTGGAAATCCTAATCAGCAACTAGCAAACCTAGTTATATCTAATCACAGCCACAATGCAAGAATTAAATTACGCAAGCCAGACGACACAAGGAATTTATAGTGGTTCCCCAAACAACTTGGGTACGTCCACTCTTCTACCAACAAGGTAGGAATCCATTACAGGTTTTTGATCAGGTGCCCTGCCACCACAAGATCTGCTTCAGGTAGATCTAGAAACCCTTTAGACTTTTGATCAGGTGTCTAAAAACCAACACAGGTTTTTGATCAGGTGCCCTGCCACCAAGGGATACTTTTGAAGGGAGTAATAACCCTGTACAGGAGGGGAAAGAAGGTTTAAAAAGTCTTCTCTATTTTACAAAAGATTAGAGAAGCACAAAGACTTGCACTGAGCTAGAAAGCTCAAAAGAATCAAGGCTCCCCCTGGCTCAAAGAATGTCCAGGTGAAGTCTTGCTTCAGTGCAGAAAACTCTTCAGTAAGAACTGAAGGAGGAACTACAAGAAGATATAAAATATAAAATAGAAATCTTCTAGCAGCTATCTTCTTCTTCTTCTTCAAAAGAACTCTGAGTCTGAACTTCCTGGAAGCAGGAGAACTCAGGTTGAAGAAGAGCAGAAGAGCTTAACACTTCTCAGTTGAAATGAAGATTGCTGAGAGCAGTGAACTTGGTCTTGATGAAAGCTTGAATGCTAATTGAAAAACTCTTAGAAATAACTGGTTAGCTAGCTGAAATCCTTCTCCAAAGGATTCCTTTTATAGCAGCAACAAGCAACGGCTCTTTTTAATTTGAACTGTTTGTCTTCTTCTGAAACTTGAAACCTGGGCTGCAAATATCACAAAGACAAACAAACTCTGCAGCAAAATATTCTATAAAAGGGATAAACCTTTTTCAAGGAAGCTGCAGGAAGCAATCTGATAATAAAGGTACTAAATAAAATCACATCAGAGACAAACTCTTTATAGCAGAAGGAAGACTTTTTAGTCTAACGGCTATAAAGGACTGACAGCAGATAAAGTAAAATACACTGTCAACTAATAAGACAAACAACTTTATCTGAAAAGATTTGACTCAGGCAAAAGAGATGGAGCAGATATTGCCTGGAAATATTATCATAAAACAACTGAAATAAAATGCCAGATAATATGTTAATTTATTAAATAGAATAAATAAATACAAAATAAAAAGGCAAACAGAAAACGTCGAACGACCCTCGGAGATCGTCGACCGAAGAACGGAGATCGTCGAACTATCGGACAAATAGTCGAACGATCCAGATAGTCGAACTATCAAAGGAGATAGTCGAACTATCACAATAGATAGTCGAACTATCAGAAGATAGTCGAGCTATCAGATAGTCGACCTATCAACAGATAGTCGAACTATCAAAGCAAAACCGATAGTCGACCTATCAACAGATAGTCGAACTATCAATGCAGAACAGATAGTCGAACTATCAACAGATAGTCGAACTATCAAAGAACGACAGATAGTCGAACTATCAATAGATAGTCGAGCTATCAGATAGTTGAACTATCAAAGCAGATAGTCGAACTACCAAGGGAAAACAGATAGTCGACCTATCAACAGATAGTCGAGCTATCAGAAGATAGCAGATAGTCGACCTATCAACAGATAGTCGAGCTATCAAGCAACACAGATAGTCGACCTATCAAACAGATAGTCGAGCTATCAGATAGTTGAACTATCCAAGCAGATAGTCGAACTATCAAACAAACAAATAGTCGAACTATCAACAGATAGTCGAACTATCCACGCAGACAGAACGTCGAGTAACTGATAGACGATCGTCGAACAGTTAGTTGACGATAGTCGAGCGGCGTTCGACCATAGTCGAACGAACAAACTACTTAACCAAATTCTTATCTGGATAAGCAGGGAACTCTACAGCTAGACAACTAACCTTGACCATAGATAATTCATGGGTCAAGAGACTAAGAAGACAAGACTAAACTCAAATCAAACTAGGGTACCAACAATTGATCATTTTATTCCTAAGATTTAAGGTTAACCTTGGACTTCCCGAATTTTATCCGGTGAAGGGCTCGTAGCGGTACTAGGAGCTATGTTGGGGTGAATCCCAAAGCTACCTTTCCAAGGCACTTATTGTTATTGATTTCTACCCTTGAGCCAAGACCTTCTTTATATTAAGTAGCTCTACTCCTAGGTGACTTTAACCTCTGAGCTAGCCTACTCCGGTCCTATCACTATATGCAGACCACACTAAGCTACATGTTGCTCCCGTTAGGGGGTACTTCAATTTTCTCATCCAAATGCCCTAAAATCAATACTGGGAGTCCACCATGACCTAAAACCATCAAAAACCAAGTCCCATAATTTTTCTCCAATATTTGGGCTCTGAATTTATTTTAATGTAAAACACTAATTTTTCTAGCTTAGAGAAGGAGGTACTATTTTTAATTATCTAAAAATCCAGAAAAATTTACAGGATGACTATCATGGTGTGATACACCCACTGACCAAATTTCATAAATTTCCAAATAATAAATGGGCATTATTTGTATTTTTGGCTACATATCACAATTGGTACGTTAAAGAAGCAAGTATCCAAAATAATCAGATAAAACTCCCAAGAAAAATACATAAGGTATAACATGCTATAAGATGCCTAAATCCAAGATTTCATAACATTCCAGTGAATAGAAAATCCAAAATCATCAAAATAAATATCTAGGGCACAACTAGGGTTGTGAATGAAGTACTGTATAAATTAACCCAAAAATCTCAATAAAATTATAATATGGCCATTTAGACCAGAAAATCACCCTGCCCAAATTTTATTTGATTTGTAGTTCATTTGTCAGCATAATAGTTCAAATTAAGATTGGTGCCCTAAACTAGGGTTAGGATTTTAGGTGGCCTAACTGTCTCCAAAGTCCCTAAGATTTTGAACAGAGGACTTTAATAGCCCTATGCTCCTCTCCACCAAATTTCAAGTCAATCCAAGGTCATTTGACCCCATGACCTTCACAACTCACCAAGTCCCCATTAAGGGACCTACCCTAGGGTTCTAGGGCTACCCTATCCCAAACAACCCCAAATTACATTGGAGGGTGTGTCATGCCCCAAACAGCAAGTGGAAAAAATATAAGCCTTTGTTGAGGTTGTTTGACCACTCAAATCCCAAAAGGAATGAATTGACCTAATTAACCCTATAAGGGCCAACCTAGGGTCGAGTTAAAACTTAATCAAAATACTTCCAAATGAGGTGGAATTTTTACCAGAGTTCTAACATTGCCCCTAAGACCTCCCACCCAAATTTGGGGTAATTTTGAGGTGTTTAGGACACCTAATTAAATTATACATGGTTTATTAAATTTTTACAAAACTATATAAAACTATTCTCCAAAAATTCTGATTTTTGGATAAATCTTAGGTATGGCTAATAATAGCTCATACCCCAAATTTCAAGTCATTTGGATGTCTGGATTGATGTGGGCATCCAAATCAATCTCAGGAGAACCCTATGGATAGACCTCACCAAAATGTGTGTTGTGGTCTAACTGGGACTCCAAATTGAGTGAAATCAATTTTAAATTAAACTAGACTTCATGGGCTACATTTTCTATGTTGACAACTTTTTATGTTTCAGCCCCTATGGGCTATAATTTTCAGTTTAAACCTAGTGCACAGTAAAGGGAGACTAATTCCTAATTATACAATATATAATATAATAAAATGCTACTGTTCATCTTCTTCTTTACCCGAACCCGAACAGCACCAGAAAAACAAACACTTCCTGTAGCTTTTCTAAAACTATTTCCCGGCTACCCAGCCATCTCCCTGGCCGGCCACCACCACCACCACCTCTGTTGAGGTGAGGGCTACCGTCGGGCGGCGGCACGGCCGCCGGAGAGGCGGTTTCCGGCGAACCCGACCACCATTTATTTTTGAAAAACCATGGAAAAGCTCGCTCAATCTTGCTCCTTTGAGCTTGACATCTCTCCTAAGTAATTTCTAAGATTTACCCATAGAAGAAGGAGTAGAGGAGGACCTTATTCGCGGTTTGGAGTCAAGCCGATCGTCGGGATGCTATTTGCGCGGTGGTGGCGTCGCCGGAATTCTTCAACAACAAGGTAACGAGCTATAGCTTTATCAGGCAAGGGTGAAACCTTCCTATCTAAGTCTAGGGAGTCTTTTATAGGGGAACAAGGCTGCGGGAGGGGGTAGAAACGGTCCAGCCATTAATGCCTCTTACATGCAAGCTTCAGCCATGGTGGAGGGGAGCTGAAACGGCTCCAAAACAGCTAAGAGAAGGCTGGAAACTCCTCCTCTCCCTGAGAGGAGTTGAATCCAGCCGTTTCGAGGGGGAGAGGGTGGAGCCGAGCTTAAAAGCCATAAATGGCCAGGCAAACAGTCGCTCGACCATGGCTGGAGGAGGAGGAAACGGCTGCCACATGGCACAGCCGGTCAAACTTCATAAAATCAGACTTAACTAAGTCTTAATAAGAGAAAACGCCAAATAATGTATTCTGGACCACTTCCTAGACCGGCCCGGTTCAGCTGAACCAGCACACAGCAAAAAAAAAGATGCCAGAAAAATTCTAAGTACAATGGCGTTGAGTGAGCTCAGCTCACTCAATGCCATCCAAGCTATAGCGTTGAGTGAGCTCTGCTCACTCAACGCCATCCCAGATTCGGCGTTGAGTGAGCTCTGCTCACTCAACGCCATCAGAATTGCCTCCCAGACTCGCTCACTCGACGCCATCCGGCTCATGGCGTGGAGTGAGCTTAGCTCACTCAACGCCGTCCAGATTATGGCGTTGAGTGAGATTAGCTCACTTAACATCGTCCAGATTATGGCATTGAGTGAGATTAGCTCACTCAACGCCGTCCCGATTATGGCGTTGAGTGAGCTCTGCTCACTCAACGCCCTCCAGTCAGCACCAAATGGCGTTGAGTGCAGTCAGTGCACTCAACGCCGTTCAACTTATGGCGTTGAGTGCACTAAACGCACTAAACGCCATCCCGTCTAACAAATTACGGCATTGAGTGAGCTAAGCTCACTCAACACCATCCAATCTATGGCGTTGAGTGAGCTCAGCTCACTCAACGCCAACCTGACGACACAATATGGCATTGAGTGTAGTCAGTGCACTCAACGCCATTCAACTTATGGCTTTGAGTGAGCTAGGCTCACTCAACGCCATCCAGACCACGGCGTTGAGTGAGCTTAGCTCACTCAACGCCACTCCAAGGTCACGGGCGTGACAGATTGGTCACGGGGGTGTCAGGCCCATGTTGACATTTCTGAGCTCGACTATCGTCTTCCTGAGGTCGACGATCGTCGAAGGGGTCATGCCCTAGGTCACGGGCGTGACAGATTGGTCACAGGCGTGACGGGTCGGTCACGGGCGTGACGCGTCGGTCACGGGCGTGGCCACCCCTTGACTCGAAATCTTGGTCGATAAAATTCAATTCATGGGCTTCCCAGGGTTTTGTTAAGACAAAACTACTCCCAGGGGTCTAGTCGGAAATGAGATGTTACATGACGGATGGGGGTCGTAAGCACTTCTTCACAATGCACGCCACTAGCAATTGCTTGTGCGTCACTCACACGATGGTGGGGAGGACGAGATGAGATGGAGGCGCTCCTCATAAACATAAACCACAAGACAATCACATAGAAATGAAAGCTAACATTAAATCTAAATTAGGGTTTACACAAACATCCATCAAACAACCACACTTCAAAGAGAAGTTTACTACAATCAAAGAAGGGGGGGGGGGGGAGAATACAACTGAAGTACAAGGACTCATCCAAATTTCAAGGTCGGATTCGAGGGTTGTCAAACCTCGTCCGAGCTCGGACTTCGAATGTCGTCCGGGGTCCAAAAGAGCTATCACCTTCTTCCACTATACCAGTCTTCTCCGTCAATAACCTTCGATCACGCACTTCAACAGATAACTCCCCCGAGTGTAGTGAGAAATTCCTCAAAACGAGGTTAGGAAGCCTGCGAATGATGGAGGAGACCGAGAGGAAGCTCTAGCTTGAGATTTGTGAGAAAATCTTGGCCGGAGCACCTCGAGATGATGGCCGAAGGTGGATCGGCGAAATGGGGCGAATCTGGACGTCTAGGGTTGGAATGGAGTGAAAGATTGAAATCAGGGTGAAAACCTGCGCTTAAATACACGTCCGTGAGAAAATTGGTTACGCACGGTCGTGCGATCGAACCGTGCGATATTTATGAAAAACTATACAAACTAGGGCAAGGGTTCGCCCATGCTATTTCCTTTCACGCACAGTTGCGTCAGCCGTGCGCGGACAAAAACGCACAGGTAGGGATAGAACCTAGATTTTCAGGCCAAACGCAAACCCGTGCGATTTTCCTCTCGCACGGTTGAATCCAACCGTGCGTGAAGGAAACACGACCACAGAAAAACCCTAAAAGTTTGGACAAAAAAGATGCCTGTGCGATTTGTTTTCTCATGGTTGAAATCAACCGCGTGTGACCAAAACGCACGGGTAGTGGCAAAACCCATATTTCAATATCACACACATGTAAAACGCCCGCGCGCGAGGAGAAAACGCACGGTCGTGCGATTCCCCAGAATTCACAAAATGGGTGAACACACCCCCAACCTGCCCAAAATTACAATACAAACCAAAACACATGTGGAGCATCATGTGCTTATCCCCAACAACAATGGACCGCAGTTGCGCACCACAACGGGCCCAAAACGTGCACTGTATGTATAATTTCCAATCAAATGAAATATAAGCGATAATGAACAAAAAGTGTAGTGCACGTGCGTGAAAACTAGCCTGGATGAGTCCGAAAAATACTTCAAATATCGGACTCATCACATCTCAGACTTAACCATTTGCTCATCCCAAACAAATCATCTCTCGGCGGAAAGAAAAAAAAACTAGCTGACTAAGCATTTGCAAATGCGGAGTACCATGCGAAATCGCATACTCACACACACAGAAAAATAGTAAAAGAAATTTCTAAATATACATAGCAGTTTATAATTTCTAGGGTCATGCGTAGGCTGAAAGTAGACTGAACGATGAGGTGAAAATTGACATAGAACGAGGCTCGGGAAAACCTCCAAAGAAATCCATCATTGTCAGTGACCATACGCTCGTCCGTTCACACTCACTCCACGACGCTGGTTTGACTCAAACATGCAAATCAATAGGACTTCAGTTTTAAATTGGGGCTTGGGTTTAGGTGAGATAAAAAAATGATAAAAATGACCGCTCATGCACTAAACCCATATAAGCTAGCACAAAACACTATCTTGTAGCATCATGAAATAAAACGCAGGTGCACCACGCCCTCAGACTTAGACTTGACTCTATGAGTGTGTGCACCATCTACTCCAACATAAATCAACACATCATGATTTTCAAGTGAACTTTATTTTCTTCTTTTCACAATTTTTTCTCAATTTTTTTTCATTCTTTTACTTTTCCAAATCATGTTTAGCACATGTTTTCAATAAGCATATCCACATATTCACATAGAAATGACATCACATCAACACCCGAAATATTGGAAATGAAAATAGAGCTCAAATTTGAGTGTGCGACTAGGATCGACATTTAGGCTTTGATGAGATGAGAGTGTAGCTGAATCAAAGGATGGGTAGACACAACGGGGCTAACACGGATAAAACTATAGGAATAAGCAAAAAGGCTCAACCGGGCCAAAATGAGGGCCTATATTACATTTGCGCGCTTGACTAACCGTATACCCATGCTTCGAGAGCCGCTTGGGGAAAGTTTTTAGACACCGAGAAAGATCAACCTTTCTCCCAACTCGAGCAATACGAGACTACCTAACGTCTACACACAATCCTACACTACCGTTTGATTCACACTAGATTCACAAATTTTGAGTAGAGCAAACAAAATCTACACTAATAGAAAAATATAAACTAAAAGTGTACAATGAAATTGAATCTACACAAGTTTCTATGTGAGACATGAGCACTCGACTAAGAGCACTACAAAAGTCAACATTTTACTCCGCCTCGCAATCCTATGCTAGCACAGTGATTTTTTAAATCACGCACAAAAGAATGAGCAGCTCGCAACGTGCTAATGGTTAAGCACACACTCATGTGGGTGCTGTGGTGTGCAGTGAAACATGATAATATAAAATGAGATGAAAGTACTTCTAGTATGCAAGTGAAATGTGCACGTGCACGTGCACGGGTAATACACAATAACACTCCCTTCTCCAGACTTAATCTATGCATTCCACTACAAGATAAACATGAAGAACAAATGACAGAGCTGAGGAAGAGATTACCCATGCTCAAAAACGAGCATATCAGAAGATTGGTGTTAATTTTGGAAGAAGATCCACACCCGCCGCCGAAACACCTCCACACCTGCAGGAAGAAACATCGGCACAACAAAAGTAGTGGCAAAATATAGCCTTAGATAAAACACAAAGACAACAACTTGGGTTGTCTCCCGAAAGCCCATTTGTTTACTGTCCTGAAGGTGGACCAAATACCTGTATTATCATATAATAGAATTTTTAGCAATGTCTACGGTCATTAACATAAGCAAAAGTGCACAATAAACTCAATCGACTGAGCAAAACTCAAACAATGCTGCAACAACAAAACAGAACAGCCCGAAAACCCTCGACGAATCGCTATGTGCCGACTTGTGGTGGTTCTCCCCCGCCACGTGAGTTGGGCAGGAGGTGAGAGCTTTAGAGCCCATGGGAGATTTACTTCCCTTGCCTCTAGCCTCCTCACGCCGGAGGGCAGCAGAACGAGCGACGCACAAGAAACTTGCTTTTTTAAGTTTCTACACGGTGGGACAACGCCATTGAGCACCAACTACTCGATCAGAATCAGTCTTTTTCATCAGAGGGGGCACATGGGGCTTCATTTCTTCACCCGCCACTGGTGACAGATCTGCCTAACGAACCTGTTTTAATTGTTTACAAGACACAATATTTTCAACAGTATTAATTGACGAGTTCGCGGCCAAGCTCGCTGCTTCAACACAACTCCGCGGCCTTGCCCCCTTCATCCTTGCAGCGACATCATCCAAAAGATCCACAACAACTTCTAATTCAGCATTTGCTTCACTCCTCACCTTCTCATCAACATCATCTTCATCTTCCACACTCTCCATCAACTTCACATCACCAGACCTGCACTTATGTCACTTGAAACCAAATCAGGAACAACAGCGGGTAAATCATAATTTTCCAACAGAACAATGAGATCCTCCATCATTGCCGGCGGACATGCATGATGTGTTCCCTTTTATGGCAATATAACACAACCATCAGTAATATGAAGAGCGACGTCACTCTATTTCAAGAACGTGACACCCAAAATCGAAATGGACTTGTTCTTCATGGGTCCCAACATTTGAAAATTAGTGACGAACAACGTGCCGTCTACAAGGACCTCGACCTCCTTAACCTGTCCTTTAGTTACCACTACCGACCCTTTAGCCACGACAAGAGATGTCCGGTCATCAACATCAATATTCAACTTGAGTTTATCAGCGTCTTGCAGGGCAAGAACGTTGCGTGATGAGCCAGCACCGCATAACACTGTAGTTTCAACATCATTGATCTTGCACTTAACAATTAAATCACCCTCACGGCAACCATCCGACTCAACCAAGCTCTACCCCGGTTCATGTGGATTCTTTTCAGTGGTACTAGGGAGAGCACCCTAAGCTCGCTTAGATAGCACTTGGGCCAACTGGCCTATTTGCATCTCCAAGTTTCTCATAGAGGCAGTCTAGTTGGCCAAGTTTGATTGGACCATATCTACAAATTTTTCCATCATTTCCTTAAGTGCACATTTCCTCCGCACAATAGCACCTTGAGTATAACCTGGCTGTGGAGACCTCGGTTGGATACTAGAGGCTTGAGCATCGAATTGATGTTGGCCCGATTGCCATCGTTGGCCTGCAGCATTTTGGTTGCAAGAAAAATTCGGTTCATTCCTCACACTCGGGTATTTGAGATGGTATAGAACGACCATGATTGTTCACATAATTAATACCTTCCTCAACATTTAAATTAGAAAAATCAGAAGACAGCTCGCCAACGGGGCACTCATAAGCATAGTTCCCGGTGTTTCCACATGCCTGACACGAAATAGACATTACCGGTGTGGGAGCAAAAGCAGGTCTCGTCAACAACGTCATGTTCTCGAACGGAGGCGGGGCAGCAACAACCGATTTCATCGTATCTTGTAGAATTCTGAGTGCGTCCTCAGGAGTGTGATTCATCAACATTCCTCCAACAACATCAATATTGGCTCGGTAGTGCGGCTCTATCACAAAATAGAAGTTCTCAACGAAGTTGTAGGGTCAAAACTCATGTTGGGGACACTTTCTCAACAGATCCGAGAACCTCTCCCAAGCCTCTGCAAGGGTCTCCTGATCATTCTGCCGAAAGGTAGCGATTTCACGCCACACTTACAACCCTGTCAACTGGATGGAATTTGGCGAGAAACAGTAATGACAAGGCTTCCCAAGTAGTAGCAACTCCCTGCGGAATAGTATGGAGCCAAACCTTGGCCTTGTCACGCAAGGAGAATGAAAACAACCGCAACTTGACAGTGTCATAAGCGATTCCAACATATCGAAACGCTCCACAAATTCCAGAGAACTTTGCCAAGTGAAGATGGGGATCTTCACTAGGCATCCCTGAAAATTGAGCGTTGTTTCGGATAATGTTCAGGATGGCTGGCTTGATTTCAAACTGGTTGTTTGTTATGGCTTGGCCAAAGCCAGAATATACACTCACGACTGTGGGAGTGGTGTAGTCCCGCATCGTTCTGGGCCTCGGCCGGACCATATCATGCTCATCAGCAGCTTAATCAAGATGAGGCACGTCCTCTCTATTTCACAGCTTGACCAAGGCTTGGCATCCCTGATCATTCCCATTAATTCTGATCCTATCCATGTCAGCAATAACATGACGGCGTGCACACAACGTCCACTCTATTTCAGGATCAAACTCAACAAGTTCACCAGGGCCACACCCCTGCATACACTCACAACAACAAACAAAATAAAAAAAAACAACCCTTATAACAATTTTCTGAACAGAAGATTCACACAACGTCAACGTTCCTCAACAACGACGCCAAAAACTTGATACGTGTATGACAAGTGTATCGTACAAGTAATATAAAATGGGTGTGTATTTCCTAAGTATCGATCTCTTGAGCAACGTAGAGTGGGTGCATGATTTTACTGTTTAGTAAACTAATTGTAAGGGTTTGAAAGTAACAATGAGGCTTGGATTGGAGTTTTGTTAAAGAAAACGAACAACTAAATTAACTAGTGCGGGTCGCAGTCACCGCTTCGCAATGGCGGATGCCCGAATAGGCAAGCTTATGAGGTGTTTCACGCGGCGGATGAGGGTCGTAAGCACCTTTTCGCAACGCACGCCACTAGTAATTGCTAGTGCGACACTCACACGATGGTGGGGCAGACGAGATGAGGTGGTGGGGCAGACGAGATGAGATGGTGGCGCTCCTCACAAGCATATACCACAAGAAAATCACATAGAAATGAAAGCTAACATTAAATTGAAATTATGGTTTACACAAACATCCATAGAAATGAAAGCTAACATTAAATTGAAATTATGGTTTACACAAACATCCATCAAACAACCACACATCAAAGAGAAGTTTACTACAATCAAAGAGGAGGGAAGAATACAACCAAAACACGAAGACTCATCCAAGTTTCACATCCGGAATCGAGGGTTGTCAAGCCTCGTCCAAGCTCATACTTTGACTGCCGTTCGGGTTCCAGAAGAGATGTCACCTCTCCTTCTTCCACTATACCCGTCTTCTCCGTCAATAACCTTCGATCACATCCTTCACCGGAGAACTCCCTGAGGCAGCAAGAAATCACTCGAAACTGAGCTTGGAAGCTTGCGGATGATGGAGGAGGCCGAGAGGAAGCTCTAGCTTGAGATTTGCGAGAAAAGTTTGGCCGGAGCACCTTAAGATGATGATCGGAGGTGGAGCGGCGGAATGGGGCGAATCTGGACGTCTAGGGCCGGAATGGAGCAGAAGATTGAAATCAGGGCAGAAATCTGCGCTTAAATACAAGTCTGTGAGAAAATTGGTCACACACGGTTGTGCGATATTTACGAAAAATTATGCAAACCAGGCCAAGGGTCCGCCTATGCGATTTCCCTTCACGCACGGTTGTGTCAGCCATGCGCGAACAAAAACACACGGGTAGGGATAAAATTGAGATTTTCAGGCAAAACACAAGTCCGTGCGATTTTTCTCTTGCACGGTTGAATCCAACCGTGCGTGGAGAAAACACGGCCACAAAAAACCCTAAAACTTTGGAGAAGTAGGACGCCCTTGCGATTTGTTCTCGCACGGTTGAAATCAACCGTGCCGACCAAGTTATAAAATGTGTGGTTGCTGGTGTTTCAACTTCAATTCTATTCATTATTTTTTATGTTGATTTTTGATTTGTTTTTTATTTTATAAGAATATGTAGATCATGAGATCAAGGAGGACAAGAACAATGCCTTTTTTTGCCACAATTTACTTTTTTTTGGGTGAAATTTATGCATGCAGTTTCATGATTTTTTTTTTATAAAAATTTAAGTTGGGTGCCTTTAACATTACTGCGATGCAATTAATATTTTATGCATCAAGCAAATAAAGTGACAAATTTGGCACGGTTTAGTGGCAGGACTATTGTGACTAGCAAAAAGTGTGGTTGCTTTAACAATTCCCAAATTCTATGATATTGTGACTAGCAAAAAGTGTGGTGGCTAAGACTATTGTGACTAGCAAAAAGTCTAGATTGCATCTTATTAGTCCGAGAGTGGTCGAGCATGCAAACAGTCACAGAGAGGAAGAGTCTGGCCAGAGGCCTTTTTTACGTGGAAAATCTCAGAAAGTGAGTAACATCACGTGGTCGATATTATGCTGACCAAACTTCCACTATATTTTTGGTGTTATACAATTTCTTGCAGAGGAATTGAGGGCGACATACCGCTCTTCGTTACAATTATTGGAGAGAGAGATGTGCTCGGAGGGGGATAGACCACCGCTCACAAAGCTAAGTCTTTTGTTTGCCGCAGTAGGTAGTGTTGTGCTTTGAGTATAGTAGACACTTAGATTGCTACTCAGAGGCTTGAACGACACGTTCTGCGCGCATTAGCCTCTATGGCTTGTCTCCTGCTGCACTGAGAGGCTGAGGGAGAGCACTCTGTGTGACTTTGCGCCCGTGGCTTGTCTCTTGGAGCGTGCATAAGAGTCTGGGGGAATGGACTTGTCATTGTCTAAAAGGTTCGTCTCTGAGTTGAGGGCGCTGCGAGCGCTGAGCGTGTTGTGCGCAGAATGCTTGCGAAGGAGCGCTTGAGGGAGGATGGAGATCTTCGAGGGATCTTCAAGACACTTGAAGATCTTTGAAGGAGTCTTCAAAGGGCGAAGGAGATTACCGGGTGGAGCTCTCATGCGCCTAAGAGATGAAGCCGGAGGAGAATAGGATCGTAGGAGGAAATCTAGGAAGAAGAAGGTAGAAATGAAGGAGACCCTAGGGTCTTCTTTATAGGATCTAAAGGTGATTATCGTGGTTACACGGTTATCCCCGCACCATAACGACCTTATGTGTTATTTGCATACCACTTTTTCTAATTCATGTCAGGTATTTTAGTAAGGATTTACTATGCACACACTGAATATTAAATTTGGCTATGTGCACCACTTATGATGGGTGGTTATGGGATGTGATAACGCGATGATCGAACGATGGAGATCGCGCAGTGGTGATCAGACGACGGAGGATCGGCCTATGAGGGGGTTTACCAGCGGCGAGACCCGGCTGGCTCCCACCGGCCAGGCGAGTGGCCGCACGGCAGCAGCGGTCGGCGAGAGGCCAACTGCGAGCCTTGCAGGTGCACGTGGGCATCCGCACGGTGAAGAGGCGGGAGGCCGGCCGCGAGCCTTGCGGCCGCGTGTGGGCGTCCACACAATGCGACGACAGCCGGCGGGGGGATGGCCGCACGCGTGTGGCCGCATGGTGCTACGACGACCGACAAGAGGTTGGTCGCGCGCCTTGCGACCGCACGTGGGAGGCCGCTTGACACATCAATGGTAGGAGGGAGGTCAACTGCGAGATTTGCGGCCGCGGGTGAACAGTTACACTGCGTGACGGAAGGCCGTACGCGATCCTTGTGGCTGCGGGAGGCCTCCTGCCGCTCACTGTCATGTGGCCACCGCGTCGTGCGGCCTCCAGCTCGTGGTTGTAAGGCTCGAGGTCGGCCTCCTGCCGCTCACTGTCATGTTGTGCGGCCAGCCGCGCACGGTCACAAGAATCGCACGGTCGCAAGAATCGCGACCAGCAGAAGGCCGGTCACAAGCCTTACGACTTCGTGCGACCGACCGCATGGCATGGATAAGGCCTGCGGGAGGCCGGCCGTTGGGTGTGATAGAGGTTGGCTTGGCAGTTGGCGCGGAGGATCAGACATGTAGATCACACGTGTAGTGGTTAAGGGCAGTTTCCTCCATGATCCCACTAGGTCAGTGGGGGACATTAGACTTCCAACTATTTGCAACCCAAAATTCCATTAAACGGAGGACCCATCAATCCTAATTAGTATATCTAATTAATTCTACAATTTAATTGGCTTGATATAAGCTTTGGTTTGCAACTTGAGGTTAATTGATTGGCGAAAGTGAACTCTATCCAGTTGGACATATTTTAGCAAGATATTTTTAGTAGGTTTAACTTTTTAAGTTTAAAAAAGAGTTGTCACATGTTTTAAGAATGATTTATGTTATTTGATTTGAATAATGTATATTTAATCCGATTTACCAATGTTTTGAATGCATAATGACGCATGATGGCCCGATATGAAATTTAATTTGGATGCCAACACACTAATGCAACCTAACGTGAACTTGCGGGATGAATGCGGCCTAGTCCGATCTAAATGTGATATGCAAGTTTTAAATAAATTTTTTGAAATCAAATTATAGCAATGACAATTATACACAACTAGCAAATAAACACTATGAATTTTGAATTTTCATGGCACAAGCAAATATTCACGTTCGCCCACACAAGTGGTGCTTTCCATTACAACTTGCACAAATAAGTTTTATAGAATACAAGAAATACAACAAAATACTAACAATTATGATCCCAAAACAGACATATAATATCCTCCAATACTTCATATAGAAAAATAAAACAACACTTCAAATTGATACTCACACAACAATGAGATTCGGTAACGGTGGCAGTCATGGCTCCACGAGACGATGGATATGGTTTTGTCGAATTCAGAAAATGGGGAAGATATGGCTGTTGGGTTTTCTAAACAAGAGTGGTACAACACATCATATTTGTGCAATGGAATAGAGTTCAAGAAAACCCTAAATAAAAACTGGATCTTATAATGAAACAATGGTCAAGAAGTAAAATATGAAAAGGAATTGCAATATACCTTAGAGAGATTGAGTCAATACGCAATAAGATGCTCAATGAGGATTGGTCCACGCAGAAATAGATCTGTGGCTCAAAAGGTAACCACACAAGCGAAGGAGAACACCAAGACCTTGTTCAACAAGATCTGGGATGGAGAAAAGAATGCTCTCTACGTCTCCACAAACTGCTACATTTGCAACAGGAGAATCAACGACAAGATGAAGTCACGACATGATCTAGGGTTAGTGACGGATTCAAAAGCACACATTGATCGTTATCTAGAAAACTCTTTTCCAAGTCTATTTATACCTTAGGATATCAAACAGACAAAATGGTCCTTAGAAATCCTCCAAAACTCAACATGCGTCGACTTGCACTCAACATGCGTCGATAAGAACTCGACACAACATCGAGATACTCTCGACAACATTTGACGCAACTGCGTTGACACACAATCTACATACTTGTGTCGAGTAGAACTTGACGTTGCGTTGATTTCTACTCGATGTAGCATCAATGTAGAACTTGCTTCGATATTGTGGTTGGATGCGTCGACATCTAGTCAACGTGTGTCGATTTGTACTTGACGTGCATCGATACGCACTCAACGCAACCCGTCAGTATTCTTTATGTCATAGGTTTGGTCCCTTAATCATAATCCCATATGAGTGGGGACAACACAATATTTCCTCCAATTTCTCCAAACACTCTTATGTGTGAACCCAATAACGTCATATCGCGTTGGTAGTGAGATCAAATGCTTGACTACTTCCAGATCACATTGGAAATACCAATAGTCTCCCACTTGATCTTGAATATATCAAACAAAAATCTCACATACAATGAGCGATATCTAGCAATACATCAGTGCTATCCAAGCAATAAGAGTTCATAACTCAACAAGCCTTTTATGACTAATGTATCAGTGTTGTCATGTCCCTTTTTCTCTTACATCCAAATTGAACTAGAGGTATGGACTGTTCCACCCTCATAATTATTCAATTTTAGTTTCTTGATCTAGAATGAACTTGCAGAAATTGGTGAACCTAATATTATATATTGACTCAACCAAGCATGACCATGCATTTCTCAGTCTCATTCCATTAAGGGGCACATGGATGTAACTCCTATCATATAGCAGGACAAATCTCATTTCTGTCCACACACAAAACCCAAATGTTTCGTAACATATCCAATAACCATCGTTATCATCAATCTTTCTTAAAGAAGACTTTTGATGACATCAAAGTATGTTCTTCCTCACTTGATGAATGTTGTGACTTCAGGTCAAAGAACAACAAACACCATTGCCACTTGAGATCTACTTGTGACACGTACATATAACAATCCACAAAGCACTCTCATGCTAGGTCTGTCCAGTACAACTTCACTAACAAGTACCCATGTGATGACTTGATATCACAATATCTTGACCTGTGAGAACCGGTTATCAGTCAATGCACATGCTTGTCTTAATGTACCATCATCTCCCTTAGCTTCTAAGATGATACTCCGACCAGGGACCATTTAAGAATGAAGTTTCAAATAAAATATAGGCCATCACATTCATGTTATGCACTTGAATTTCTATGAAAGTGAACATTCTAATTACATTTATTATGTTAATGAATCTATCATGCTTTTTTTGTATAAGAGGCTTCGTTAGTGGATCCACAATATTTTCTTCAGTCGGTACTCTTCAAATGCTCACATTTCCTCGATCGACAATCTCTCGAATAAGATGGAATCGCTGAAGGATGTGATTGGAACATTGATGTGATCTAGGTTCCTTAGCCTGTGCAATAGCACCATAATTGTTATAGTAGAGAACTACGAGTGCTAGGAACTACATAGAGCTTGCCGATGAATTTCCTAATCCATACAACCTCGTTCGCTGTATTTCCAACAATGACATACTCGACCTCAGTCGTAGAATTAGCAATTGTCTCCCGCTTGGAACTCTTCTAGCTCACAACTCCTCTATTCAGGAAAATGACAAAACTTGATTAAGACTTTGAGTCATCCCTATCAGTTTGGAAGCTAGCATCTGTGTAACCCTTTATAACGAGCTCTTCCTCTCCACCAAACACTAAGAACACATCCTTTATCCTTCTTAAGTACTTTAGGATATTCTTGACGGTTGTCTATTGAATATCATCGGGATCAGACTAATATCTACTAGTCATGCTCAAAGCATATGAGACATCGGGTCAAGTACATAACATCACATACATGATTGATCCAATTGCCGAAGCATATAGAATCAACTTCATGCGGACCTTATCTTCCAAAGATTCAGGACACTGGTCCTTAAAAAAACTCACACGATGAGACATTGGTAAGAATCTCTTCTTAGACTCAAACATGCTGAACTGTTTCAACATGTTCTCAATGTATGTACTTTGGGTCAAACTCAGCAACTTCTTCGATCTATCTCTATAGATCTTAATACCAAGTATATAAGTTGCTCACCCAAGTCTTTTATAGAAAAGCAGTTCCCTAGGCTGTTCTTAACAATTTATAGGATCAGAATGTCATTCCCGATCAGCAGTATATCATCTACATATAATATCATGAAGACAACAATGCTCCCACTAATTCTCTTGTAAACACAGGGTTCATCTTCATTCTTGATGACACCAATCTCTTTGATTTTCTTATCAAAATGAAGATTCCAACTTCAAAAAGCTTGTTTAAACTCATAAATGGATCTTTATAACTTGCATATTTTAGTGGTTTCATTTGGACGTACAAAACTCTCGAGTTGTGTCATATAGACTTCCTCAAGGAGGTTTTCATTAAGGAAAACAATTTTGACATCCATTTGCCACATCTCGTAGTCATAATACACAACAATAACAAACAAAATTCTTATGGACTTTATCAAAACATGGGAAATGTCTCATCATAATTAACACTATGAATTAAGCCACTAGTCGCCCTTTGAATGTCTGTATATTCTCATCCATGTCTGTCTTCTTCTTGAAGACCCACTTGCACCCTATGAGTCATACCCCTTCAGGTGGTTCCACCAAGATCCAAATTTAGTTTGCAAACATGAAGTCCATTTCAGATTGCATGCCCTCAAGCCACTTCTCTGAGTCCAGTCCACTCATAGCCTCTTGGTAGGTTGCAGGCTCATCATCATGATCCACAAGTAACACATTATCTTTTTGAGACATGAGAAATCCATATCTCCCAGGCTTAAATCTAGGTCTACCAGATCTACATAGGACTGGTGTTTCTTGAGCAAACTCGCTAGCTACATCAACTTGTAGTTCTTGCTCAGGTACCAATTCTAGTTCATTTATTGTTTGTGGTTCCTGAACTTCTTCAAGTTCTACCTTTGTAGTCTGTCTGGATAAGAACTCTTTCTCCAAAAAGTCACCAGTCATCATAATAAACATTTTGCCCTCAGATGGTAGGTAGAAGTAGTATCCTTTGGTTTCCCTAGGATATCCCACAAGATAACATTTATCAGACTTGATTTCTAGCTTGTCAGGCATTTGATGTCGCACGTATGCCTCACAACCTCAAATTTTAATAAAAGACATTCTAGCATGCTTCCCGGTCCATATCTCATATAGTGTCTTTAGAACTATTTTTGTTGGAGCACGATTTAATGTAAAAGTAGCAGTCTTTAGAGTAAATTCCCAAAAGGAAACAGACAGATCTGCATGACTCATCATCGACCGTGCCATGTCTAACAAGGTACGATTCCTCCTTTCAGACACACCATTATATTATGGTGTTCTAGGTGGAGTGAGTTGTGATACAATACCATACTCTTTTAGTTAACCAAGAAACTTATGATTTAGGTACTCGCCACCTCGATCAGATCAGAGTGCTTTAATTCTTTTTCCCAACTAGTTCTCTACTTCATTCTTAAACTCTTTGAACTTTTCAAAGGTTCCAGATTTATACTTCATAAGATATATATTTGTATCTACTGAGATCATTAGTAAATATAATGAAGTAGTAGTACCCATTTATAGCCATAGAAGTTATGGGTCCGCATGCATCACTATGTATTACACCAAAGAGATCATCAGCTCTCTCAGTACGATTTGTGAAAGGAGCTTTAGTCATCTTACCTAATAAACATGATTCACATCTCTTAAATGATTCATATTCAAATGAGACCAACAGTCCATATTTATTGATCTTGGATATGAATTTCTCGTTTATATGGCTCAAGCAATAATGCCAATGGTATGCAGGATTAGAGTCATTTGTTTTTAGTCTCTTGGTATTTTCTATGTTATAGATTGGATGGTCTATGTTCAAAATATACAAACCATTAAATATATGAGCTACGACATAATAAACATCATTCTTATGAATAGAACAATAATTATTCTTAATCATAAAAAAACCATACATGTCCAAACATGAAATAAAAATAATATTTCTAGTTATTACAGGAAAATAATAATAATTATCAAGTTCTAACATAAGCCCAGTGGACAAAGAAAAACAGTATAGTTCTACGGCAACGACAACAATTCTTGCTCCATTTCCAACGCGCATGTCCACCTCTCTTTTACCCATCATTCTTCTCCTTCCCAGTTCCTGCACATTAGTACAAATGTGAGAACCACATTCAGTATCCAATACCCAAAATGAAGGACCAGAAAAGTTTACTTCTATAACAAATATACCTAAAGCGGAAGTCATACTTCTCTTCTCCTTCTGCAGATCCTCGAGATAGTGGGGATAGTTACTCCTCCAATGCCCCGTCTTGCCACAATCGTGGCACTTCCCTTCTTTCGCCAATCCCTTTTTCTATAGTGTTGAAGACTTGAGATCAAGATACGACTTAGGTCCCACCTTAGTTTTCGTTGATCCCTTGGCGTTGCCCTTGCCTTTATGCACAATTAATATGAGGCTAGCAGTCTTGACCTTCTTCATATTGATTTTGACAGTTCTCAACATGCCTATGAGTTCTGGTAGTGTCTTATCAATTTCATTCATATTGTAGTTCAAGACGAACTGGTCATAATTGTCCGGCAACGATTGTAGGATCAGATTAATGACCAACTCTTGGCCCAAAGGAAAGCTGAGTCTTTCAAGGTTCTCTATATACCCAATCATCTTGAATACATGATTCCCTACTAGGTCTTGAGCTCCCATCTTGCACTGAAAAAATGCCCTGGAGATGTCCTTGAAATATTTTCTTTAGGTGCTCGACCATCTCATAACATGCCATGTTCTCATGTAGTTTCTAAATCTCAGAGTTCATGGTGGCAAACATGAGACATTCTAAATCCAGGGAATCGTCATAATACTTCTTATAAGTATCTTTATCTGCCTGAGGGGCAATATCGATTGGCTCAGCGGGGGGATATTGTTCTAACACATAGAGCTTGCGCTCTTTCCTGAGAACAATTCCCAGGTTTCTATACCAGTCTAGGAAGTTTGCCCCATTCACCTTATCCTTCTCAATGATAGCTCTCTAGGATAGGGTGGAGTGCGATCCACTTGCCATGAAAATTCTACAAGAAATTTATGCAAAATAATTTTAGTACTATATTTCAAAATATATTTTATATTTTAACTTTAAATTTAATTAAAAGAACTTCTACTATTTTTCATCAAATTGATAACTCTCAATATCAATTCAGAGAATTTATGCGAGCTTCTCTTTAGTGGACAAGATCTGTATTTCACCAATACCATAAGTCAGCTTTGGTTGATCACCCATAGTGTGTTTATTTAGGTAGATAATATTTGCCAATTGTATCATCATGCAACTCTTGTATGATTGGTGAATAACTTTTTATTCGCATCCATCATATGATGTATGTCAACTCTATGCCTCTAGAAACTCAACCTTTGAGGTCACCTAGTTATGTTTGACCCAATGTGTACATTGGGATATCACAATTATCCGCTCGCACCCTTACCAAGATAGATTAATGCACCTTGTTTTGACAATCCCACACTTCATCAATCAAGACAGGAAGAGTGTCATCTATCGGAAGACATCCGTATACTTAATATTGGATGAGGGATTTTAGGATAATTGATTAATACTTAATCATGATTAACAATTAACCATTATGCACATTCACAAAAATTACAACATTCACATTCCAAATACATCACAGATGTGCACAAAATAAAATCATCAACACTTGATAAAAAGAAGGGCTAAATTTGAACATTCTGAATCCTTCTAAATCTTCAGATATACATGCATTGGACATGAGTAAAACCAACTCCATTTATGCAGTATACAAGCTCATCTCTCAATGTTAGATTCAAAATCTAAGACATTTGGTTTTACAAATCATTCAGAGGGACGGTTACTGCTAAGGAGAAACAATTTCTAAAACAGGAAAATCATAGCGTAATCACAAGCATTCCTGGCGGGGTTCTAAGGGGTCGTTCCCCTGGCAGGGTCTTAAGGGGCAGAGCCCCTAACAGGGTCCAAGAGGCAACGACCCTGACCAATTTTTTGAAAAACCACCACCGATTACTCAAAAAAATACATCAACACTTGATGCTCCAGGAATAAATCTGGGCATTTAGAACACTTCTAAATCTCCATATTTACACGCACTGGATTCAACAAACTTCTAAAACAATGATCATCAGACAACCTGGATCTGATACCATTGTTGAGTTTTCTAAACAAGAGTTGAACAACACATCATATGTGCGCAGCAGAATAGAGTTCAAGAAAACTCTAAATAGAAACAGGATCTTGCAATGAAACATAATCAAGAAGTAAAATCTGAAAAGGGATTGTAATATACCTTAGAGGGATTGAGTCAATACTCAACCAAGATGCTCTAGAAGGCTGAGTCCACATAGAAATAGATCTGCGATTCTACAGGTATCCAAAAGAGTGAAGGAGAACACCAAGACCTTGTTAAAAAAGATCTGGGATGGAGAAAAGAATGCTCTCTGTGTCTCCACAAACTGCTAGGTTTGCAACAAGAGAGGCGGAGACAAGATGAAGTCATGAATCTATGGTTAATAGTTATCTGGAAAACACTTTTACAAGTCTATTTATACCCCAGGATATCAAACAGACAAAAGTCTCCTTAGAAATCTGCCAAAATTCAACATGTGTCAACTTGCACTCGATGTACGCTGATAAGAACTCGACGCAACGTCGAGATACACTCGAAGACATTCGACGCAACTGCGTTGACACACAGTCGACACACCTATGTCGAGTAGAACTCGACGTTGCGTCGATTTCTACTCGGCGTAACATCGATGAAAACTTGCTTCGACATTGAGCTTGGTCCTGTCGACATCTAGTTGACATACGTCAATACGCACTCGACGTGCGTCGATACGCACTCGACGTGCGTCGATACGCACTCGACGTGCGTCGATACGCACTCGACGTGCGTCGATACGCACTCGACGTGCGTCGATACTCACTCGACGTGCGTCGATACACACTCAACGCAACCCGTCAATATTTTTATGTCATATGTTTGGTCCCTTAATCATTTCCCATATGAGCGGGGCCAACACAATCTTTCCTCCAATTTTTGCAAACACTCTTATGTGCGACCCAATATGCTCATATCACGTTGGCAGTGAGACCAAATGTTTGACTACTTGCAGATCACCTTGGAAACACCAACAAATGGCTGTTGTTGATCTTGGGATAGGGAGGTATGGTTGTCAATGATTTAGATTGTTGCTCCACGATAGAAAAAATGAGAAGTTATATGGGTGGATCCACGACAGGGAATGGAGTAGGAAAACCAGTGGGAGGTGGAGGGACTGAGGAACTGCTATAGAGATTTGCTAGAGGATAGACCACATGAGATGTGGGAGGGATAAATACAACGGAGGAGAAATGGTTTGCAATTTGCTAGAGGAAAAATGTCAGGGTTAAAGCAGGATGCTAGGGCTAAACCTGGGAGGTTTCAATTGATCTAGAGGAAGGAGGAGGATTTTCCATACGGCTCTAAGAAAGAAATGAACTTTGGGATTGGCGGGGCAGGATGCGCGGGGAAGGATGTGTCTGGGGACGATGATAGGGGCACAACTTGTGGATTTCTAGCAATGGAGAAAGGGGGATATGAGGCTAATAAGGAAGGGATCAACCGGGGAAGGATTCTCTGATGGAGTTGAGCGGTAGACTTAAGATTACATGCGCTGGAAGAAGAGGAACAGTGGATAAATCGTGCGCTAGGTGGATGAACGGGAGGTTTTATCCTTCAGATATAATAGGAATCGTGGGATTACATGGACTGTTCACGGGAAAGAAATAAAAATCTAAAAAGAAATGAGAAATTCGATAGGGAAGCCGAGGCGTTGCATCCCGTGTTCACGGCGTCATACCCCGTGTTTGTGGCGTCACACCATGAAGATTGTCGGAATCCTGGATTCTCTCACAAAACTCAACAATCATTGAAAATTTGAATGTCTGCCTCTATTTATAATGAGAGGAGGCGGTTGGTTACTTGACGTGAATGCCCATGATCGTCTGTTACACCTTGTGTCCTAAAAATATATACAACTTAAATTATATAAAAATATATATATAATGAAACAAGACTCTCCAGACGTGCTCTTGGTCTCAGATAGCCGATCTGATCAACAAATCTCCGGTAAATTTGCAAAAGCGGGTCCCGTCATGTGTCGGTCCAATCACCTCCAATCACGAACATACAACCTGAAGGATCAAGCGCATACCCAACTGTAACAAAAGCCCGGACTATTGGAGAGGACTCTACTTAATTTTTTATATAAGTAGCAGAGCGCCACGGGTCAAGTGAAGGAACGCCGGACCCAACAATCCCCCCCGGTGTCCAGCACAACCCGTCGGCTCAGAGGTGGGGTTACCACATGGCCCACACGGCTCAGAGGTGGGGTTACCACATGTCCACAGTTGCCTGACCCACTGGACCCACACAGGTAGAAGGGAAAAATAAGGATTTAATAGTGCCCCCGGTCTTGAACCAGTGACCTCCTCTGATACCAATTGAAGGATCAAGCGCATACCCAACTGCACCAAAAGCCCGGACTATTGGAGAGAGCGCTACTTAATTTTTTATATAAGTAGCAGAGCGCCACAGGTCAAGTGAAGGAACGCCGGACCCAACACAGCCAATCTCCATCAATTCCCCCTGACTGAAAACATTCATCTCCGAGGACTGAAGATGAATATGTTGTAGTCGAAGATTGGGGGCAAGTCTATCAAGCTCTGTCGCCAATATCCAAGCTTCATCAAAGGTGTAGTGGTCACTCCAGTGCACCACGTAACTGTAAAATGGACCGTCTATAGTAGTGGTACACTTGTCCAACATAATATCTCTAATGCTCTCAACTCTCACCTCTTGTGTTGGTGGATCCAGAAAATTCGGTAGAATCATAGGAGGTGCGGGCAAACCCATGGATGCTCATCTAAGGTGAACAAGGGAAGTGTGAAGCTGTAACTGGAAGGGTGTCAAAAGAAGCAACAAGGAATGGGTCCCTGGGAAGGTATCAAAAGAAGCTCAAGGTATGGGTCTTTATGCTCAAGTGGATCAGTTGGTGATGAGAGCTATTTATCAAGGTGGTCTCGAGATTGAATCTTGGCCTCAACAACCTTTCGGCTTCCTGTGGTGGGATCAGAGACTGGTTGAGGTGTACGACCCGTGGGCCTAATAAAGCTTCCTTAGTGTGAAGCCAAGATGGGCCCATTGTGGGACTCCAGGGTGACAGACAGGTGTGACGCCTGTTTTGCATCACATAATGCACTTGTTTTAATGGGCATGATAATTATGCACGAGCGAGGGCACAGATTTAGGGGGGGGGAATGTTTTTTGCAAAATTATTTGTGGATTTGTATTCCTCTCAACGAGGTAGAGAATTTTGATTACTTACATGTAAAAAATGATAGCCAGATGAGGGAGAGACAACTCTGATATGATAAAAGCCTTTTATTTTTTTATCGAGGGGAAGACGATGCATGACCACCTTTTATACAAAGTCGTTGCCATTTTTACCTGCCCTGCTTCTTCGGTTCCTGCAAATGTGCAGCGCCCTATACGCTAGTAGACGAGCATAACAACATTTGCATCATCTCCAATAAGCACTGTGGTGCCTCCCAGCATGGCCGACACGTCCGTTCCTACATCTATCATCTCTAGCTCTTTCACGATCCCTATTTTCGTCAACAAAAACATCCATTTGATAAACGATGCACTTATGAAGGGGAAGTAACACTGCTAATAGTTCCATTTTCATCCTGTCACTGTTCTGCTACCCCCAACAACAATTGAAACCTCCATCAATCTACCCTTTAGACACCCTACTAGCGGCACATACTTGCTCCTCACGAGTTTTTTGCTGATCGAATCCGCCCAACAACTTACATGTACCGTCCTTGCTGACAACATAGGGAAGAGATGCCTTTTTCGAACCTATTGGTCTGAAACTACAGCTACAAACGACAAAGGTAAGTGTACCTTATCAGGATTAGTATAAGATTGTAAAAATCAAGGTCATATTAGACTCGAGGTGTATTGAGTAATCCTACTTCATAAGATCATTATTATTCTATCAATTAGAACTTAGAGTTGGCTTGCAAAATAAGGACTAAAGTTGAAATTAAGCTAAAACGGATTATAATGTTCAAAAGCTAGCACTCGATTTTTGAATCATCTTCGAATAAGAAAATAACAAAATGGAAATAGAATTACGATTCTCTTGTTGAAGTGACCTTGATTGTGGAGGTTACCGAAGTATGAATGGTCATCTTTCAAGGGAAGTGTTCAACTAAGCTTGAGTTTATCGACCAAACTCTCGTTCTCAAGTCGTATCACCTAAGACTTGTCTTACACTATAAACCCCGATATTGAATTTTATTTCAATTCGGAAGAGTTACGTCATCCTCTATCGAGGTTGTGTTCTACTTTTTTTTCCCTATGAGTGATCGATTCCTCTCATGAGCCTCTCGGCTAACCAAAGAGCGAAAACAAATATGAAATTTATATATCGATGATATAGCCTCACAATAATTAGATCAAAGGTAAATCGTGAGCGTTCAACAATTAGAGAAAAGTCATTCTAATTATAACAACATTAACCATCCTTGAATTATCTCGATCGAGTACTATAAGAATTAGTTACTCATAAAGATGGAGAAATCATCATTATAAATAAAAGTCATGACAAAAGAAAGGGTGACTATAATTTTATTGCTATTAAAAAGAGTTATAAGTGATTAAAAGATTACATGCTTACCAGTAAGAGAAAGGATAAGTACAAATGGACTTAGACCAACTAAAATAGTACAAAAAATGCTAAAGCAAGCTACAAAATTGATCCTTGGTGGTTGGAAGAGCTGGAATTTTTATAGCTAGAAAATTCTGAGTACACGCCCCCAGGTTATGCTCGTGACATGCGGCGTGTTTGGGGCGTGAAGGCTGGAGGTGGAGTTGGCACAATAAGGATTTAATTCGGAGCGTTACGATTGGGTCACAGGCATGATTTGGAATTCACTCCCCTGGTTACGGGCGTAACTCATGGAGTATAAATTTAATTAATGTGGCATGTGCCTTCTGGATCGATGCGCGGGTCCTGGGCATGACATTATGTCACACCCCAAGTACACGCTCGTAGTCGGGTGCGTGTACTTTGATTTTTTTGCATAATTGTTCCCATTTTGCTCCTGAACCCGCTTATTTGCTACAAAATATTATTGACAGCTTAGTTTATCCTGAAAACATAAATAAGGCATTTTAGATTATAATTAAAAAAATAATAAAAGTTGATTATTTAATAATAAAATAATATAGAAAAATATAGATATGTAAGAGCTTATCAAACACCTTCATACTTGTTTGCTCGTTCCGAGCAAACAATTCTCCATTGAGATAAGAAAATCTAATGTTAGTTAGTATTTTGAAAACTAAAGAGTAAAATGTGAAATCTTACGTTGATGTACTTAGAAATTCTAACAGAAAAACATTTTTGGCATATAATCTAGTTTATGAGTTTTCGAAAATGCATTTTGATTATTTATTTTTTTACTTTTAATTAGAGTCAACGATAAATCTTCAAGTTATGTAAAGGGAGAAAATAACATGATTGCTGAGATTTCTATTACTAGACGTCAATGCTCGGGGTGACCTCCAAATAAATCCATCAATGACGATGATCATAGACTTTCCCATTCACACTTTCTCCACTACACTTGATATTAACCAACTCTACAGAATCTTAGGACTTAAGTAGGGTGTACGCAAGGCTTGGGTTTAAGGACGAGGTAAGACAAAGGTAAACATGAAGACTTATCACACTTAAACAAAATAATATGTGCTACACAAAAAATATACTACCATAAAAAAGTGGTACCCCTTGAATTTTGCTTATGGGAATACTTCTTGAAACCTACACATATTTATCTCTTTTATGTTTTCCCCATTTCAAAGACTTCTTTTTGTTTTTTTATATGAGAATTTTTTCCTTATGCACTTTGAACAAACACCCATAATAATTTTTTCAAAATGTTTGCTTTCCACCATTTTACAAAAAATAGAACCTAATTTTTTTTTTATAAAATTCAAACTCAAAATTTAAGCCTGCAATTAAGTTTAGTTTTTTTGGCTTTGACGATAAAAAGGTGGGGGTGAATCAACAAAAAGTGGTAAAAGGCTAAAATTTGTGTAAACAAAGGTAGAGATTTTGGGTTTGGATGTAAATACTCAATCTATCCAAAAAAATGCCTAAATCATTTACGTAAAGTTAATTATTATAAATCGTAAATGTTTTGAAAATAGCCAGGGCAAAGTTCTAGATACTGAGAAATACACCCTTCCATTTGAATCGAGTAATACGTTTCTAATGATCTTCTACAAATTCACCAAAATTACTTTTTGATTTTACTTGATTCCTATTAGAAGTAAAATAAAATATCTCTACATAATAAAAAAAAATCATAATTTATAGTTTTATTCCAACAATTTGATTCTACGCAAATTCTACCCTAATACATGTTTGACTAGAAACACTGCACAAGCCAACAGTTTTACTCAAAAGATTCAAAATCTATTCTAGCACAAAAAATCCTAGTCTACATGAAAAATTAAATCTTAAAACCAGATCGGACCGGCCGGTTCGATCAGTCGGACTGCGGATCAGGCCCCTGCTCAGTCCGATCACGGTATGAGGACCGCCTCATCAACATACCGCTCGAAAACTGGTGAACCGGGCGGGTCAACCGGAAAACCATGGTCTGTGGCCGATTCCCTGTAACCGGGCGGGCCAACTAAATAGCGGACCCACACAAATTTTTCTTAAAATATGGTTTAAGTGGGATTCAATCCCTAACCACTTGGGTAGTCGCGAAAGACCCCTCTATGGGATTAGTTTGGCTAATATGTATACTTTCGGAATCTTATTTATATATCATATTTCAATTCATTTTATTTAGTATAATATCATATTAAATTTAAAATTATCATTATAACATATAACCAATTAAAAAATATTATAATTTATATTTAAGATTTAGATTAATACATATGTATAATTAACATCTTAAAGTTGTATAGTTTACTCAAAATAAAAACATTATTTTGACGCAAATTTTGTCACCTAGTTCTTCTACATACAATCGCTTCTTGGGGCATCGATTAGAGACAACTCAGACCGCAACTAGTCGGTTACTATAACCTATGCGGGCACTGCAGATAGAGAGAGCGAGAGGAGAGCAAAAGAAAGGTGTCGCTTGTAGCGGCGGACACTAGACTTGACCCGCCGCGACGAATGTCTCTCTTTTGATGAGCCATTTTTATTATCTTGAGAGAGATTACATGAGGAGTGCGGCTACTTGGGGTGTACGAACGTACAATGATTGAAAAAGGAAAAAAGAACAAAGTTTAGTGTCTGCACCTACAATGTGGCAGGTTCTGCGCTAAGTCCGTGTGTCCCTTCCAAACACCACTGGTCCCGCTTTTATACCTGAGGGTAGACTGCGTGGACAGTTCACGAAATGACAGACATTTAATGCCTTATTAATTGTGACATTAAATGCGCAGCCGCACAAGGTACATGAAGAGTTGGGCGGAGAGGATTAAAAGAAGAGGCCCCACAAAACCGAACTGCACTGCCTGAGATGGATCAAAAAAGAGGAGTCCGCGCGGGCTTGGATGTAGTGTCTACGCATACTCCATATCAGAGCTTCCAAACTGCACTTTGAGAAGTCGCCTGAAGTTCGCCTGCCGACTGTCCGCTCTGAACATTATCACACCCTCAGAGGGTGTCTGCGAGTACTCCGAAGTGTTCGCCCGATAGGTCGGCGAAAACTGAGAATGACCGCTGGACAAGTAGTCTCTTCTTATGCTCCTGTTGGATGGTATCCTTCGTCATCGCACAATTTGAGTTAACATAATACCCACACTTTTTTGGCAAGCCGTGCGGGATCCAAAAAAGTAGACTGGTAATCGCAAAGACTACAACGAAAAGCTTGCGGCGCATGTTATAAGTAGGGAAGGCTGGCCCATCTCTTCTTTACCTTTCTTACAAATTCAGGCCTTGTTAACTTCCTCTGGTGAGGATGGATGGCATAAACCAAGACATTCTGGTAAAACTGATGACTAGGGCCATCGAGCTAGCCAGAGCTCCTGCATTACGACCTTTTCCGGGAGTCTGCCAACCAGAACAGGTTCGTTGGAACATTTGAGGAATGTGGTGGTCAAGAAGGCCCACCCTGTCAGAAGGTGGGCGACCGCTTGGAGTTCTATCCTGAAGATCACTGCACCCAAAGGAAACCTCCGAGTGATAATTGGCTATGTGAGAGGTCCTATTATTCGTAATGTCGCTGGGAAAGAGGTATTGAAGAAGTTGCCATCTCTACTATAGATGTCTGCAGGTGCGAACACTACCAAGAACGTGCCGATTGCCGACGATTTGGTGGAAATCCTGGGGTTTGATGCTTCAGAGGGTATTATTTTCCGCAGGTCTTTCAAGGAGATCGAGAAGAGCCGGAGGGGGGGGGGGGGAGTGTGGCGAAGGCCCAGCTTTGGATGGCATAGTTGGAGGAAGAGGCTGTGCGGGTACCGGTGTAAGACCAACAGTTCCAGAGGGCTTACATGGAGGAGATTTGTCATATAAGCGTGCCAAGTTCGCGGATGCCCTTGGGTTTCAGCGAAGTATCCGAGAGTCACTCATCATTCCTCTTGTGGTGGGGGTAGATTCCGGAGAACAACCTTGAACCAACGTACAACTACAACCCTCACATGCATGGGGAGTTAACGTAGCAGGCCTACCTGAAGTGCGTGGACCCTGAGATGGCCAAGCGCCCCTCTTCGGCTCCGCGCTGTTATCGGTCCCTCCAAGGATTGAATTCCAAGCCTTCAGCTCCTACAAGTGTCGCGGCCATGTGGTAAGTCTGTCAGTACTCGCGGCACGCCCGACCAATGCCTTTGGAGATGAGGACGGGAGAATCGATGGATTGTCGCTTCCGGCAAGAGGTATATACCTGCAAACTGTGTCAATATTATCTGCGAAAGAAGACTAATTTTTCTCTTACCTGCAGTGTCTCCTTGCGAGGGGGGGGGGGGGGGTACTGGCGACGATCTTGCGCACCATGTGGGACGCCTTGGCCCATATCAGAGCACGGGTTGCTAGGTTGCATATGGAGTTTGCAAAATTGAAGGCGGAGCTTGGTCGTCCCGGCAGATAGCTGAGGTCGCGCGACCTTTCTTTATTTTCTTCACATGAAACGTAATTTCATCAGTAATAATATTTTTTTTATATATTTGGTCCCATTGCCGTCTATTCCATTATTGATATTGCCCATGGTCTACTGTTAGACTGTATCTGGCCACACGATCGAGAGCTCGCTCGAAAATTGACCGCTCACGACCACTCGCGAAAGGATGCCTTTTGGCATTGCTTCTATCTTTTTGTTGACGCTATAGATAGAGGACTCCTCCACTCTTTGTTTACTCTAAAAGGCTAACACCCCTTTAAAAAATGGCGCGAGTTCCTCCCCCACTTAAATCTTGGTGCATGGTTGCTTTCCTTAGCAACAAACCGCCACGCCCGACACTAGACCGCGTGGACTTGACGGTCTTCCTGTCGCAGCATCTACTGGGCGGGTCTATATCTGTGCGTCCTCCGAATAAAGAGGAGAAGGTGAACTTAATGTATAAGGGCGAACTCGCTGCCCCTCAATCACTTTGGGGCATGCTGGACTTTTCCCGTTTTCCCAGAGTTCACGGAGATTCTGAGCTATTTCGGGATTTTGCCCGCTCAACTATCGTCTAACTCTGTTGTGATAAATATGTCTTTTGTAACGTGCCTAATGTTGGAGAGGATAACCTTTTCTTTGAAGGTATTACACTTTCTCTTCCAGACACAAGCCTTATAGTGCAGGCAACTACAATTTCGGTCTGACAAGATGCAAATCGTGAATGTGGTGGGCGCTCCCATTGGCAGGCAATCTCGGTTCGCATTCTTCAAAGGTAACCTGGGCGGCATAAACACCCTTCCTACCCTTCGCGCGAAAGAGGTCTTCTATTCCCCAGCTTTGTCCGAGGTTGGCTGGCAGATTGTTCGCTATTTTGAGAGGGCGTACTTGGACATGCGGTTTTATGTTCGTCGGGTAAAGGAAGTGGTGGACGCCCCTATCGAAGAGTATAAGTCTTTTTGAAAGGCCTATAAGTATTATCACATACCTGCTCTAAGAATTTTTTCAATTTGAAGTCATGATGGTACTGGGCTCCAGACCGCGAACCCCGTTCGCGGGCAAGAAGACAATTACTAAGGAACAATATGCTCGACCAACAATGGGCGCCAACACATCCATCATCTCGCCTCCAAGGCATAGTCCGCACTTTGAGTCAATTGTGCTGCTGATCATCAGAGGGCATGAGTCAGTGACTTTTGCCAAGCCGATTTGCATTGACTTTTGCCAAGCCGATTTGCGGCCCAGATGATCTCGGGGAGTTAAAGGAGATCCCTGCGGCAGAATTGTCCGCAAGAGCCACCTTAGCGAACTTGAGGGCTCTCTCCTATAACAGTGTGGATTGGAGTCTCCTTGACGATGCACTGATCGTGAATGCCCGCGTACGAGAGAGATTAAAAGTAAGATCCAATCAAAACCACGACTTTCTCATTCTTACCTGTGGAGAATGCAACTCTTCCGCAATCTCTTGCTATTGTAGGAAAAGAGAGCGGCAAACGAGACAGGGCTCGACTGGGAGCAGGACTGTGCTATCAAGCACGGGGCGGAGACGGCGATCCTCCTCTTGAAGGAGAACGACGTGTTGAAACCTGTGTTTGCAGGCGTTTACTACAAGACTTTTTTTATGAGCCACCCAGAAGTGGCTCCTTCGAGTTCGAAGGAAGGTTTGCCGTAATTTTTATCGTGTCCATCGCTCCAATTTTTTTTACATTTGCAGATTCTTGCAATTTCCTCTGTTCCTGAATGTAATAAATTTATTAAATGTGTAAAAGAGCTTACTTATATTTTGGCTGTTATTTTTATTCCATTCACAGTATGTTATACTTATGAATGAGAGTAGTAGGCGACCTTAGTCCGAGCGCTTTCTTATCTAAATTAGAGGAAAACCTAGGCTACCTCAAGCAGAGTGTCTGCCCATTTGGATAGGAAGAAAGCCCAGGTGACCTCATACCGAGTGTCCGCCTATTTAGATAGGATGAATCCCAGGCGACCTCATACTGAGTGTCCGTCTATTTAGATATGAAGAAACCCAGATGACCTCATATCGAGTGTCTCCTTGAACCGTTATTTTGAATGGTTATTGAAGCGTCGCAAATCGTCGAGAGAACGGATCTTGGCAAAGTGTTACGAGTCGTCGAGCGAGCACTTGCCTGACAAGTCTTGTCAAAGCATCACAACTCGTTAGTCGAACGCTTGCCTTGGGAAATGAAAGGGACCACTTATGCTCCTTTTGAGGAGTTGTCCGCTACTCCATGGGTTCCGCTTGTCGGAGGTTATGGATTCCAACCGTACCTAAGTCATCTGTAGCGCTCTCGTCCGCGCGCAATGTTGAAGAACATTGGTGGGGAATAACCGCATGTTTCTCGGAGCTTGTTCTCAGAAAGAAAATAATAACAATGATGTTGTAATATGGAGACCGGGCGGACATGCGGCTTCACTGGCAGCTTGGAGACCGGGCGGACATGCGGCTTCACTGGCAGCTTGGAGACCGGGCGGTCTGGCGGCTTCTCTGGCGGCTTGGAGTCCGGGCGGTCTGGAGGCTAATCTGGCGGCTTGGAGTCCGGGCGGTGTGGCGTCTTATCAGTCTGCTTGGAGTCTGGGGGGGGGGGGTCTGGCAGCTTAGAGACCAGACGGTCTGGCGGCTTCACTGGCGGCTTGTCTTCATTTATTAGTATGATCGGGCGGTTTAACCATCTTGTCAGACTGCACGGTCTATGCGGTCTGGGTTTGACTAAGCCGCTAGTCTCATTAATGTATTTAGTCCCACATTACTTAATTGTATTCTATCCCTTCTTCTCCATTCTTTAAAAGGGAGGTCATACCTTTGTAATAAACATAATTTTTATAAATAAAAACTCTGTGTTTTGTCCAAATTTTGGTTTCTCTTTTTTCTGTTCGCACATGGTATCAGAGGGAGGTTCTTTTCCGCCTGATTCCTTGATCATTCTTTGTCCGTGCGATTTGCCCCTTCCTTATTGTGCCCTGACCGCGCGGTTTCCCTCACTTGTCGCTTCTCCATGTGTGCGACCTCTCCCTTTGCTATGTCTCTCTGTTCGTGACCTGTCTTCGCGACTTACTTCTCTAAGTTGTTGTTCGCGCGATCTGTCTTCGCTCGACCTCGCCTCTGTTCGCGCGCGGTCTGGCCTCTGTTTGCACGGCATAGTCTCTGTTCGCGCGATCTTCGAGCTTCTTTTTTTCGCGCGAACTCGCGGCCTCTCAATCCCTGTTCACGCCGCTTCTTTCTGCCAGCCTCCTTCGAGTCATGGATCTCTTCGATATCTCTACTACTACCATACCAGTGGCCCACCCTCCTACTCCTACTCCTTCGAGAAATCTTGGAACCGTCTCGAAACTTATCGGCTCCAACTACCCAGACTGGAGTGTCTCCTTCACCTTAATTCTTCGCTCTTAGCGCAAACGCCATCATCTCACCGATGACCCACCTCCTCCTGAGTCCGATCTATTTGATGACCGGGATGCTAGTGACGCTCTTGTTTGCACTTGGCTGGCTAACAGTCTGTCTGATGAGTGCCTCCCCGTTATTTGCCATGATGAAATGGTCATGGACTCTTGGCTTCATCTTGCCGCTCTTTACTCCAAGGGGGATAAGATATCCCGTATCTATACTCTTTATTGTTGGGTATTGTATCCACAATTACTTGGATTTGAGGAAGCCTCCTGTCTAGCTAAGATGAATCCACAATGTATTTGATGATATATTTCAAGTTGTGCTTGCAGTTATTCCATGCTAAGTACACACCAATGTCAGGGTGCAGTGGGTCAATATACACGGGTCTGCGCAACGTAATCCCTCGTTGAGCAGATCAGCGTGTTGGCCTACGTGTACTCTCTCTATTGGAGTGTACTTATTTTCAAGTATAGGGCTGAGAAAGATCAAGAGCAGACAAGGAGCAAGGATGGGTCAAAGCAACTCACGGGAAGAAAGACGAAAATCGTCTAAGTAAAAATCGTCGAGAATCACTAAGTGATTCTCGCCGATTCGACGAGAATCACTAGTGATCCTCGCCAAATCGTCGAGAATCACTCGCTGATTCTTGCCGATTGCTGCCGGCTGTCTCAATGTCGTCTTGATTTCTGCTTAAGGCAGAATCATCGAGAATCACTAGTTGATTCTCGCCGAATCATTGAGAATGACTTTGCATTCTCGCCGATTCGTCGAGAATGAATGATGATTCTCGCCGATTCTCTCCGGATGGCAAGATCTTCAGCCAGAATTCTGCCAAGTAGAATTCGGCGAGAATAATAAGTGATTCTCGCCGATTAGTCGAGAATCACCAATGATTCTCGCTGAATTTGCCTTAGGCGAATTTCTTCTGCTCGCTGGACCGGACCAAATATTCAGGCGCTGTTTTGAACCGGATTTAGGGTTTCTTCTGGTGGGGCCCACAACGGTCATAAAGGAGTATTCTACTGTATAAATACACTCCTATTTTGAACGTAATGAGCAGTGAACAAAAATGAAAAAGGCCGGCCGCCGACTTGACCTAACAGATCATAGATCGCCGTCCGCCGTCATCTCCGCTCGTGCAGGTTGTCGCTGTTGCTGATCGTGGTTTCTTCTCGATCTCCCGGCGATAGAAGCTCAGCCAAGCAATGCGTCTCACGTGTCTACCTGGAGATCCTTTGTCTCTTGATTTGTTGATCAGGAATACCTTCCCTTTCTGAATAGATCGAGACGATCGATCCTAGCAAGACCGTTGGTAGACCTTGCTAGCTTTGCTACGAAGGTTTGATCTCCAAAGCTTAGCCGCCGCACTTCGTTGCCGCCGCCGATCCTGACAGCTACGCCGCCGCACTTCTTGCCACCGCTGGTTTCGGGGAGATTCTCTCTAAAAGGGCACTTAGGTCGTGGACTCTTCGAATTATTCAAGAACGCAACGTCGAACGAAGAGGGACACCAAGGGCTCCAAAAGTAGTTTGTATTTTATACATTCAAGTTTTTCTTTTGTTGTAAAGGAACGTTGGTTCCTCTGTGTAAGGGTTGGGTGCAACCCGTGGTGGAGGAGTGGTGACTCCTTCGTGTGGAAGAGTTACTTCCTTAGTGTGAGGATTGGTTTTCAATCCTGTTGGTGAAGTGACCGAGTCGTCCCTTGTTGGGAGATAGGTCGAAGGGGAAGAGTGGACATACCCAAATCGGGGAACCACTATAAATTGCCTTTGTCTTTCTGTACTGTGTTGTTTTGTTTATTTGTGCAGGTATAGTTTTAATTCCGCAAAAACGCTGCAAGACACCTATTCCCCCCCCCATAAGTGAAGGTAGTTGGCACTAGGTGGACTTTCAAGTGGTATCAGAGGGAGGTTACTCATCAAAGGGTTTAACACCTCGAGTAAGTTCCTGCATCTAGTGTCAACAAGAATATCAGACTCAAGCATGGAGTTTGATTATGATATCCCTTCTCTAAGACTCCCCTCATGTACAAAGGATTACTATCCTGTATGGAAGATGAGAGTACTATTTCATCTGGAGGCCATCGATCCTCGAGCATCACTCATTCTTGAAGAGGGTCCCTTCATTCCCATGAAGGCTTCCGGCTCGGGGAAAGATCTCCAAATCCCCAAGTGTCCCAAAGAGATGTCGGAGACAGAGCTTTCACTATTCAACCTTGACAAGGTGATTCGTCAGATCATCACTGATGTCTGGTCTGGACCATCTCGCTCTAAATTGGACAAGTGTAGGACGGCCAAGTCCATGTGGCAAACCATCTCAGACCTCATGGAGGGATCAGAGAAATAAGGGATCAGTGGTCAGCAAGAGGATGAAGCCTATGTGGGGGTCCTCATTTCTGAAGATGAAGGGCATGATCAATCTGTCAGTATCAGGGCTCCTGTGTCCTTGTCAGAGACTGAAGAAGAAGTTGAAGAAAGCAGTTCTGATGAAGCTGACTCAACAGTCTCTGCCAATCTTGACGGTAACCCTGAATAGCAAAGCCAAGAGCAGGTAACTTCTTCATCATTCCCCTCTCCTCTTGCAGTTTCTGAAGACAGGAATAGTTTAAAGGATTGTCCCTCTAGTGATGCAAGGGATATGGATAGCTTCAATCAGAAGATTGAAAATCTTGAATCCCTTCAGTATGCTCTTCAGAAGAGCATCTTACTTGTTGAGGAGCAAGCTAAGGAGATTGCTCAGCTGAAGACCTTGATGAATATCCAATTGGAATCCATCAAGGTAAAGGACTCAAAGATCTCGGATCTAGAAAGTCGTCTAGAGACCGAGAAGAGAATAGTTTCTAACTTTTCCACGATAGATGCTATCAAGAGAAAAGAAGAAAATGGGTGGATCTCCCGAATTATTAATTCATGGAGAAATGGGGAAATTGTGTTCAGACCCCCCACCCCGAGTAGGAAGGGCACTTATCATGCCTTCAGGTATGACCACAGAAACAACATTGGTCACTGCAAGAATGATCAGCCCTCAGGTGGAAATACCCACAGTGCTAGAGCTGTTATGGCTACCCATGTGAGAATACCCAAGGCTCATCCTGAACCCTTTGTATTCTCAGCCTCAGCCCCAACTCATCATGAATATGCAGGAACCAGCTCTCACTGCAGTTCTTTCCACCCTAGGACACAGGAAAGGGGGGTCAGGAAACATGTGGTAAGTACCCATGGGGCCTCTGGAAGTGTGCTGACTGAAAGGAAGGCACCACCTCCCAGGCCTCATGACACTCAACACATGCATTCTTTCCACCCTCCCACATGTCACGGTGGAAAAGGCAATGATGTGAGGAGAACCGGCTTTATCCCATTTAGACCTAAGCTCATGACTACCTTAGTCAACAGATCAGGTCTGAAACGGCGATACAACATTCATGAATGTTGGTGCTGTGGCAAGGTGGGTCACTTTGCCGTAGATTGTTGGCACAATCCCTCTGTGCCAAGGGCAAGGGCATATCCACTTCCTCTGAGCAGAGTTAGCCTTCCTGACAGGATTCCTGTTGGAAGGCATTCGAGATTTTACACCGACAAGAACCTAGGACCCAATGCATATTGGGTTCCTAAGGAAAGGTAATTTTCTTTTGCAGGGTAGTCTAGGTTCCTGTAAACATAATGGGAACTAGACAAGAGATGTTCCAAGAATGACTTGGAATAAGAGCAGTGCTATCTAAAATGGCATACTCAAATTGAACACCTGGTGTGTCTTAAACTGAAGATCTGAATGATAAATCTTATGATCCCAGGTACTTGCGTTCAGTTTCAATATTTGAGTCATATTATATTGATATTTACACATATATATATATATACTTATATATCCACACAAATTTGTGAATTCCTTCTCTAAAAGGTAAGTGGTTATGTGTCTGTATACACATATATGTTTTCACACCTGAGGACAGAATGAATCTGTAAAATGACCTTAAAGTACTATCTGAAGAATTCTTTATAGTCACACATTTATAGATGTGAAAAGGAATCTAAATAGGCATAAGTCAACCCATTTGAAATTAAGGAATGTATGCCAATAGGTGGAACAAAAGATTACTATCTCTCACCTAGAAGTACTCTAGAATTAAGTATAGGGCTTATATTGTGTTCAAATCGATCGAGGTTACTTGATCAAGAAATGACTTGGAGGCAAATGCTTATATACCTCGGTCATTGACTCGAGTGCAACAAAATTAACATGCCTCTCGGAGTTGTTTAGAAAATCCCGTGGAACTCTCCTAAATCATTGCTCCATTTAAATCCCACTACAATAGTCGAAGGAATCTATTAGAAAACCCAGTAAGAATCCCGTCTAACCCGCCCGGTTCATAATACCGTATATCGCATAAATCCCGCCGACCCTTCGTATCCCTTCGATTCGCTTCCATCCTTCGCAGTGTTCCGTCGACTGGTCTCAGAGCGGCTTCAGAGTGGCTTTAATCCCCGACATCCCGTCGACTTCCCGGAATCGCATGCATCCTGAAGGTCTCGGCTTCGAATCCCGGTGACGACTCGAATCTAGACTCCTTCCCTAGCTCGTCCAGGCGTTCCCGTCGATCCTGCCGATTCCATCAACGTCATCCCGACAAACCATTCTGCGTTAGGGTAACGTTTCTTCCTCCTTGCAGTGGCTTGTCTATAGTGTAGCTTCCTACTAGAGTTACTGATAAGGTTTAGACTTGGGTATTTCCTCCTTAGGTTTAAAATGGCTCCAAGAACCACCGCCGGCCTTGTCACTGGATGCGAACTGGTTCGAACCGGCTTTTCTCATGCCTCAGATGAGTTCAGGAACATCATTCTTATGCTTGAAGAGGCTGGACTCACATTCATCCTGGAGCACCCATGCAAAATACTGGATAAGGAGGTGATGGAATTCTTTGCAACTGCAAAACTTCGGCGTGAAGATACTATAATCAAGTGTAAGATTGCCGGTGCAAGGATCAAAATGTCTGCAGGGAAACTGACACAATATTTGCAGCTCTCCAGCTCTGATCAAGAGGATTATCTGGAAGAATAGGATCGAGCCAGGACCCTTCTGTTCTGTGGACTACCAAGAGGAATCAAATCTATCAAGAGGAAGGAAATGAACGAGGAAGGGAAGCTTCTGTCAGACATCGTCGGGAAATTCCTGATCTGTAAACCAGGCTCCCACGATCATATTTCAGGTGAGATGTTCAAGATCCTAGTGGTCATCGTCTGTCGAAAGAGATTCAACTGGGGGGCAATGCTATTTGAGAGAATACAGGATACTCTGCGAACCCCCAGTTTTGGATGGATTATTAGTCTTTATCTTAACCAACTGGATGGAGACAAGTTTTATATGAGTAAAGGAGTTCCCCTCCACTATCTGAAGAAAATGGACTCCAGTGTATTTGATAGATGGGAGAGAAGGATCGGGCACGCTACCGTAGGTGAAGAACGAGATGATTCCCCAGCTGAGTCCCATGGGAATGAGGACAATAGGACTCCAACAGACTCCGTGGCTGTACCCGGTGAAGTTCCTGATATGCTGACTGCAGGAACTGAGGGGGAGTCTCTACCCGCTCCTGCTGATGTTAGATCTGACATCTCTCTGATAGCAAGGGATGCAGTTGAGAACCTGGAAGAAGAAAGTGAGGATATAGAGAAAGATGAGGCTGCCCTGGACAATAATGATATGGGAGATGGAGATGCTGATCTGGAGGATGATGAACAAGATGTGGACGATGCTGCAGTTGAGAATGAGAACATGGATGATGAGGATGAGGAAGAAGGAAATGAGAGGCAGGAAGTAATGGAGCCTTAGGATGACACTGCAATTCCATCTGAAAAACAAGCTCCTGAGGTAGTTCCTGAGAAAACTAGTGCAACTGTGGAGGGGGAGTCCTCTCAGCAACAATTGGTAAGCATTCCTGAGAAATCTACCAAGACTGCCAACTTTCCCTCTGTAAAAACCATGCAAGCGTCCAGCTCGCCTAGTGAATCTGCTGAAGAGCCAGACCAAGGCTTGCCTCAGGGTCATCCACTACAAGCTAATCTAGCTAATCATACTGTGAACATTGTTCAAGGAATTCTGGATGAACTCAAAGTTACTTTTGAGAAAGCACAAGACAAAGTGCTAAAAAGAATTAAGGAATCTGAGGATCTGATGCTACAGAACGTAGTTGAAATTAATCAAAAGCTGGATGTAATGGAAAAGAAGTTCGAGGAAAAGTACAAGGAAGCCGACACAACTGTCTCTCTTCTTATGCAAGGACTTAAAAAGAACACGGATGACCTGGCAGTGGTTAATCAGAATGCACATGTTGTGGCTAATAGCATCCAAAAATTTGATGCCAACATGGTGACTCTGAACGCGAATCAAAAGACCCTACTGAATGAATTTTCAAAGACAACAAACTCAATTGCTGTGGAAGCCAAAAAGGGGGAGGAAGATTATAAAGCTAAGATGGCAGGGCTTTAACAAGTAATACTCAACAACTTCGATCAAACTAATAGGTATGTTTTTTTTAATCTAACAGATACTAATTGACAACTAAACTTCGATCAATCTAACAGATAATATTTGACAACTTCGATCAATCGAATAGGTATGTTTTTAAAACGGCCCACTGGTAAGTTCAACAGGCCTCAGGCATTCACGTTCCGGTTGCCCCTCCGGAAGAGACTGCTGCTGCTGATGAGGAAGAAGAAAGGGTTGAAGAAGTTCCACTGAGTGAGGCTGAATCTAAGAAGGCTGCTAGGGCTGCTGCAAGAGCTGAGCGCAGTGCTTGGTTTGACCAAGAAGCCCTAACAAAAGCTAAAGGCAAGAGAAAAATTCAAGAAGGAACATCCAAGGAAACGCAAACGGAAAAGAAAATCAGATTGAAGGAGGATAAGGTGAGGAACGAAAGGTGGAGTTCGGTATCAAGGCGTATCATTTTGGATACATTCATACTACAACAGAGGGGGGAGATAAAACGGAACGACGTCTATAGTCAGTACGAGTGAGAGCTGCACAAGACCTTTGAAGCTAAACGGAACCTCTTCTTCAGGTCCAGCACTGTGGAGAATAAAGCTCCTCCACCCCAAATACTACCCCAAGCCAAAGGAATACTTCGAAAGACAAAGCAGGAAACACTTGGCGCAGCAACTAAACGATGAAATAGCTAAGGAGAAAGAGACCTAGGATTTTTGCTGATGTATTCCTTTTTGTTTATCGTTCTTATCATGTTATCATATGAACAATTATTGTGGATATCTCTATATATGTATGTGATTTCATGATTGACTCTAGTATTGTTCTGTTTGTATTTATTGTTCTTCTCTTGATTTGCTATATGTATTATCTGGATTGGTGAAATTCATCTTAGCTAGTAGGATTTTGGCTTCTTCAAATAGGGGGAGATTATTGGGTATTGTATCCACAATTACCTGGATTTGAGGAAGCCTCCTGTCTAGCTAAGATGAATCCACAATGTATTTGATGATATATTTCAAGTTGTGCTTGCAGTTATTCCACGCTAAGTACACACTAATGTCAGGGTGCAGTGGGTCAATATACACGGGTCTGCGCAACGTAATCCCTCGTTGAGCAGATCAGCGTGTTGGCCTACGTGTACTCTCTCTATTGGAGTGTACTTACTTTCAAGTACAGGGCTGAGAAAGATCAAGAGCAGACAAGGAGCAAGGATTGGTCAAAGCAATTCACGGGAAGAAAGACGAAAATCGTCTAAGTAGAAATCGTCGAGAATCACTAAGTGATTCTCGCCGATTCGACGAGAATCACTAGTGATTCTTGCCGAATCGTCGAGAATCACTCGCTGATTCTTGCCGATTGCTGCCGGCTGTCTCAACGCCGTCTTGATTTCTGCTTAAGGCAGAATCGTCGAGAATCACTAGTTGATTCTCGCCGAATCGTTGAGAATGACTTTGCATTCTCGCCGATTCGTCGAGAATGAATGATGATTCTCGCCGATTCTCTCCGGATGGCAAGATCTTCAGCCAGAATTCTGCCAAGTAGAATTCGGCGAGAATCATAAGTGATTCTCGCCGATTCGTCGAGAATCACCAATGATTCTCGTCGAATTTGCCTTAGGCGAATTTCTTCTGCTCGCTGGACCGGATAAAATATTCAGGCGCTGTTTTGAACCAGATTTAGGGTTTCTTCTGGTGGGGCCCACAACGGTCATAAAGGAGTATTCTACTATATAAATACACTCCTATTTTGAACGTAATGAGCAGTGAACAAAAACGAAAAAGGCCGGCCGTCGACTTGACCTAACGGATTGTAGATCGCCGTCCACCGCCATCTCCGCTCGTGCAGGTTGTCGCCGTTGCTGATCGTGGTTTCTTCTCGATCTCCTGACGACAGAAGCTCAGCCAAGCAATGCGTCTCACGTGTCTACCTAGAGATCCTTTGTCTCTTGATTTGTTGATCGGGAATACCTTCCCTTTCCGAATAGATTGAGACGATCGATCCTAGCAAGACCGTTGGTAGACCTTGATAGCTTTGCTACGAAGGTTTGATCTCCAAAGCTCAGCCGCTGCACTTCGTTTCCGCCGCCGATCCTGACAGCTACGCCGCCGCACTTCTTGCTGCCGCTGGTTTCGGGGAGATTCTCTCTAAGAGAGCACTTAGGTCGTGGACTCTTCGACTTATTCAAGAACGCAACGTCGAACAAAGAGGGACACCAAGGGCTCCAAAAGTAGTTTGTATTTTATACATTCAATTTTTTCTTTTGTTGTAAAGGAACATTGGTTCCTCTGTGTAAGGGTTGGGTGCAACCCGTGGTGGAGGAGTGGTGACTCCTTCGTGTGGAAGAGTTACTTCCTTAGTGTGAGGATTGGTTTTCAATCCTGTTGGTGAAGTGACCGAGTCGTCCCTTGTTGGGAGATAGGTCGAAGGGGGAGAGTGGACGTACCCAAATCGGGGAACCACTATAAATTGCCTGTATCTTTCTGTGCTGTGTTGTTTTGTTTATTTGTGCAGGTATAGTTTTAATTCCACAAAAACGCTGCAAGACACCTATTCCCCCCCCCATAGGTGAAGGTAGTTGACACTAGGTGGACTTTCATTTATGCAGACCTCTTTGCCCGTCCCTCCTTATCTCTTGCTGCTGCTTACCAACCGGTTCAGGCGCTGGGAGCTGAAATCCTTCAGAACTGTCCCTTCTCTGTAGATCTTGCCGAGCAACACAATCACTTCCAAGAGCTTCTGGTTGTGTGCTATCTTCTCCGTCTTCCGGAGTCCTATGATGTGATCCGTCAATAGATCCTTGGCGAGGCTGATTCTCCCACCTTGGATGCCACCTAGGGGTGGAAATAGGCCAGGCGGCCTATCAGGGGCCTGCGGCCTGGCCAGGCCTGGCCTATTTTCTACTTACCATAAATATAGGCCTATAATTGGGCCTGTTTTTAAAACAGGCCCAGACCTCTATTATTAAAGCCTAGCCTGTAAGCCTGTAGGCCGGCCTACATTATTTTTAAATAATAAATAAAATTAATTTATTATATAAACTTAAATATCCCTAATTACCTAATTACTAATAGTATATTAAAAATGAATTATTAAGTAGGCTTAAGTAGGCTTACAGGGCAGGCCAGGCCTACCCGTTTTGCAAAGTAGGCCAGACCAGGCCTATATTTTGACCTACATCAGGCTAGTAGGCCAGGCTCAGGCCCAAAAAGACTAATATAGGCCGGGCCTGTTTTCCATAAGGCCTGGCCTGGCCTAGCCTATTTCCACCCCTAATGCCACCGCTACCCTCATCACTATTGTTACCTCTTTGCTTCAGCGTCCACTATTATCTTCCCCACCGCTATCTGACACCTACGCTCACCATACTCAGCGGGGTGGCTCTAGTGGCCGCAACCACCAATCCGGTAGGCATAGACCTTCCCGCTTTCTCTGCTCCCACTGTGGCTGCACCGGCTATACGGTTGATCGTTGCTGGACTAAAATTCCGCATCTTTGCCCCTCTGGTGATGCTTTCGCCTCCTCTTCAAAGTCGTCCACCTCAGTGGTTACGTCTTCAGGTAGTGCCCGTGTGGTGACTCAAGGTAAATGGCTGATTGACTCAAGTGATACCCATCATATGACCGACAATCCTCAGTGCTTTTCTCTCCTAGAAATACATGATTGGTTGCCTCCGGTCTTCATTGCGGACGACTCTCCCTCACCGGTCAATGGGACGTGAGTGGTTCAAGTCACTCCGTCTCTTCGCCTAGCGGACACCCTCTACGTGCCCACGTTTCTATGCAATTTATTATCTATTACTTCTCTTTGCAAGCAACTGCAGTGCTCCGTCACATTCACTCCTACTTCTTGTTCTTTTCAGGATCCGAGCTCCTAAAGGACAATTGCTACTGGGACTAAGAGTGGCTACCACTACATTTTGGACAATGTATCTGCTCTATCCATTTTTTCTTCTTCTACGGATCTTCTCCGATGACATCTTCACCTTGGTCATCCTCCTCCATAGCTTCTTCGACAGATTCTTCCCCACCTACCTCCGCACAATCCTCCTCTCAACTGTGATGCATGTCAACTTGGAAAGCATCACCGCTCATCCTTCCCACTGAAGCAAGGTCATGGCTCTTCTTGTACGTTTGATTTAGTCCACTCCGATGTCTAGGGACCCGCTCCTACCCCCACTATAGGCCGGGGTAGTTCGTATTTTGTAACCTTTATTGATGATTTCTCAAGGTGCACATGGGTTTATCTCTTAAAAGAGCGTTCCAAGTAATTATCTGTATGGATATCGTTTTATTATATGGTTAAAACTTAGTTTGCTACGTCTATTAAGATTTTTTCATTCTGACAATGCCAAAGAATATCTTAGTCATGATTTTTCCTCTTTCTGTATGCAAAATGACATTATTCATCAAACTAGTTGTGTCTATACCTCGTAGTAAAATGGCATAGCTGAATGCAAAAACCATCACCTCCTTGATGTCGCTCGAACCCTAATGACACAAATGAAGGTACCTCACTCCTATTGGGGCTATATAGTTCTTATCTCCTACTATCTCATCAATCACATTCCTTCCACGATTCTCCACGGTCACACACCATTCTCCATTCTCTATCCGGGCAAGGATACCTTCCCACTTCCTCTATGTATCTTTGGGTGTATGGCTTTTGTGCATGCTCCCTCTGCCACTCATGACAAACTATCTCCCCATGCCACTAAGTGTGTCTTTCTTGGTTACTCTTCCACTCAGAAAGGCTACTGTTGTTTTATCATGTTCTTCGAAAACAGTTCGTCTCTACAGACGTTACCTTCTTCGAAAATGCATCCTACTTCTCTCACAACCCCTCCCATCTTCATGAGATTCCTGCTTCTCCTCGCGTCACCTCCATCCCTTCTACGCCCACCGATACCCCTCCTCCACCACTGTGTACACCATCTCCTCCTCCGCTCTCTCCGCCTTCGTCATCTCTCTCTACTCCCGGGCCAGCTCTCTCCTCCACGGATGCACCGAACACTGATGAACACGACAACTTGGATGTTCCCATTGCTATGCGCAAAGGAGTGCAGGTGTGTACCCAACATTCGCTTACTGCCGTTATTTCCTATGCTCATCTTACCTCTTCTTGCAGGAATTTTGCATTGGCCATCTCTGCCACTACCACTGCACGCACATACCAAGGTTCCCTTGTTGTTCCTCATTGGAAGATCGCTATGGATGAGGAAATTTCCACCCTCACCGAGCGGGGTACATGGACTCTTGTTCCTCCTCTTTTCGGCACTGATTTTGTTGGTTGTCGTTGGGTCTTTGTAATAAAGTTCCGTCTGAATGGCAGTGTGGACCGTTACAAGGCCTGACTGGTTGCTAAAGGCTTCACTCAGACCTATGAAGTTGATTAATTTGATACCTTCTCTCTCATTGCTCGTCTCAGCACTATTCGGGTTCTCCTATCCGTGGCCGTCAACAAAGATTGGCCCATTTCTCAGCTGGATGTCAAAAATGCATTCCTATATGGTGATCTACAAAAGGATGTCTACATGGAGCAACCTCCTGGGTATGTTTCTCAGGGAGAGGCACACGTATGCTGGTTGAAGAAGGCTATCTATGGCGTAAAGCAAAACCCTCGGGCGTGGTTTGATAAGTTCAGCGACATTGTGGCAACTGTTGGTTTTACAAGGAGCTCTGCCAATCACTCATTATATATTTGCAAAATTACCCTGGGTCTGGTGGTTCTTGCTGTATATATGGACGATATTCTTCTCACTAGTGATGACCAGACTGGAGTAGCGCTGACAAAGAAACATCTCCCTCAACACCTTGTCACGAAGGATATGGGCTCCCCAAAGTACTTCCTGGGGATAGAAATCTCTCGTAAGCTCAATTTTTTGGTTCTCTCACAATGTAAGTATGCTCTTGATCTTCAGCAAGAGAAAGGGTTGACTGGGGCTAAACCTGCCCGATGTCCCATGACTACTGTAGAAGATAAAACCTGGATAGATGACTCGCCTCTTCTGTTAGATGTTACAAGATACAGGCGTCTGGTGGGCAAACTCATTTATCTCACTGTAATAAGATCTGACATCTCCTATACTGTAGGCATGGTTAGCAAGTTCATGCAAGCTCCTAGAGAGTGCCATCTACAGTCTTCCCTAAGGATATTTGAATATGTTAAAGCGGCGCCTGGTATGGGACTAGTGTTTAAGAGAAATGGTCACTTGGAGGTTAAAGCCTACTCAGATTCTAGCTATGCTGACGACAAAAGTGATCGCAAGTCCACATCAGTTTTTGCACATTCGTGGGAGGGAACTTAGTGAGCTGGAAGAGCAAGAAACAATATATTGTCTCCAAGTCCAATGCAGAAGCTGAATATCGCAGTATGACGTCAACCACTTGTGAGTTAAAGTGGCTACGGGCTCTCGTGCTGGACTTAGGAGAAGTCTACAATCATCCGTTACCTATGTTCTACGACAGCAAGCCTGCCATATACATCTCCAAAAATCTAGTATTTCATGAGAGAACAAAGCACATCGAAGTTGACTGTCATTTCATCAGAGAAGATATCTTGAAGAAACAGATTTAAACTCCATTCGTTACTTCTGACAACGAGTTGACAGATATCTTCACCAAGCTTGTGTCAGTTTCTTTCTTTCACATTTGCGACAAGCTGGGCATGATTGATATATATTCTCTAGCTTGAGGGGGAGTGTTGCAATATGGAGACCGGGCGGACAGGCGACTTCACTGGTGGCTTGGAGACCGAGCAGTCTGGCAGCTTCTCTGGTGGCTTGGAGTGCAGGCGGTCTGATAGCTTCTCTAGCGGCTTGGAGTCCGGGCGGTTTGGTGGCTTCTCTGGTTTCTTGGAGACCGGGCGGTCTGGCGGCTTCACTTGCAGCTTAAATACCGGGCGGTCTGGAAGCTTCACTGGCGACTTGTCTTCTCTTATCAGTATGGTCGGGCGGTTTAACCTTCTTGTCAAACCGCACGGTCTTTGCGGTCTGGGATTTTCTAAGCCACTAGTCTCATAAATATATTTAGTCCCACTTTCCTTAATTGTATTCTCTCCCTTCTCCTCCATTCTATAAAAGGGAGGTCATACCTTTGTAATAGACACAATTTTTGGAAATAAAAACTCTGTTTTTCATCCAAATTTCGGTTTCTCTTTTTTCTGTTCGCACAACTGACAATGCGTCGATCAATATGCAGTTGGTCAACACATACAAACCTGCCACATATATCACTCGAGAGTATCTCATGGGGGCAATCATCATGGTCTTATGATGGGGGAAGTGACTCACACCGACAGGAGGGTCGGAGGCCCGTGGACCTAGGTTCAACGATGTCCATATACGTCAGAAGGGGTCCTATCAGGTACCAGTAACCATACATGGTGTTAATCCCAGATCTATTTTAGTTGGTTTCGAATGCCAAATCCTCCATGAGAGTGTGTATCTTGCATGACCTGAAACATTTCTAAAGAGAAGATGTTAGATCTTTTGTTAAGAAGAAACATACAAATCTCTTAGATTAGTAATAATAAGGAGTAGGGAGAGAACACAAAACTGCAGATGTCGGGCCATTTATACTTGTTAGGCGAGCGGGATGCTCTGGCCGTCGTTCTCCACCGAAAGAGGGATATATTCCTCCACTGTGCCAGCAAACCAAGCCTTCTCCACTGACATTGGGACAAATTCTTCCACCAGGATCATAGTTTGCGCACCTTTAAGAGGAAGTGGAACGTATTGCTCTACCGTGCCCGGAGATTGTGCCCCTCCAATTCGAGGTAGCACATACTATTCTGTTGAGTTTACTGATCGTATATATCAATTACGGGTCGTCTTTGGGTCACTCCTGACCCTGAATTGTTTCCCCTAATGAGGATTTCATAACATGGTGATAAATTGAGGTGATAGCTTGGAAGTCATCCAGAAGAGACCTCCCGAAAATCACATTGAACTGCTAGGAGCATCGATGACCAGGAAGGATTCCTGCTTACCTATTAAACATTGGATGACCATCAAATCCACACTTCCTTCAAATTCCTTGCTCAATAAGGTTGCACTTTAGGTCACTTGGCCCTTCTCCCATTTCCTCTCTCCCTTTCCATGATGGGAGAACTTCTCCAGCTTTCTCCAACTGCCTTTCTGTCAGCAGATATTCTAACCTTCCTTCCTTCAGCAGCCTCTCCACCAGGCTACAGAGAACCCGAGAATTTTCTGTATCCAGTCCCACATCATGGTGGAACTTGCAGTAGAGGTTTGGGTTTCTACTCCTGAGTCTTCCTTTCATGGGCCTCAGAGGTCGGATGTCGGGCTGCGATTAAAGAATCTCCAGAACTTCTTTCATCGATACCCCGAAATCAGTGTAATTTTGCATGTCACTTCCTCATTGCTCTGGGGAGGCTCCCAACTACAGTGGCGACTGACCATTTCATCCCTGTTGTGGTTGAAAGTGCATCGTCCTCATTTGCCAAAAAAGTCGAGGTCTCTAATGACGAGAATTACTCCCCCCTTTGATTTGGGGGCCGATACTCCCGGCAGATGAAGTTACTCTTCTACGGGGGCACCGAAGTGTGATTGGAAGAGTTGTGTGGATGCTTCCCCTAGCTCTGAAAGACTTGCAACGAAATCCTTGTTGTTGAATTCTTCCTCGATTAATTAGTTTGCCCTTTCTATAAGCTCTGTGTAAATCATGGGCTTCTTCTCACTAATCATAAATTTGAACAACCCAGGTCAGATTTCGTTGGTAAAAGCGACTTGATAGACTTGTGGGTCAATATCCGGTACTTCCATGATCTAACTCTGAAACTGATCTACATACTGTCCCATCGTCTCCTTTGACATTTATTGTATTTGGAAAAGTGCGTCGACGTCCGCCCTGGGCCACTTCGTGGTGACAAACCTTTGCAGGAAGTCTGCCCTTAGTTCCAGGAAGGAGGTAACTGAGCTGGGTGGAAGTCTGTGGAACCATTTCCTTGCCTTTCCATCGAATTTTGTGGAGAGAAGCTTGTGGCGTAGGCCCTCAAAAAGAGGTTGCAGGGATACTGTTGCGTTAAAGGCTTGAAGTTGAGAGGCTGGGTCTTCCTTTTATGTGAAGCGGGGAAGACGGGGCTCCTTGAAGTCATTAGGAGTGGTCTCCCCGGTAATCCCAGTGACAAACTGAGAAGTCCTCCACCTCTTCAACTGGTTCCTGATCCTCGAAATCCAGGGTCTTTCCAGAAAAGGCGGCCTCGTAGAAGAGCCGACGGTGGACACGTGCAATGTCTTCTTAGACTGGGGGCGGATTTGCAGGAGTCACGGGCTCTCCATGGTACTCGACGGTCTGTTCCCACTGGTGATGGGTTACCAACTCATTGACCAAGCCGAACAGTCAGTCGAATTCGTTGCCAATGACGGGTTGCTCGCGATCTGACGTCTATCTTCCTGCCATGAGAGTGGTTTCGTCGGCTAGTTGGGATCTAAATGTCACGTGTTCAAACTGTTGACACTAAATTTTCCACCTATATTAGATTTAAGATTTAAAAATATTATAATATGTATTTAATATTTAGGTTAATTTGAATCCTATATTTCATAATGAAGATATTTTATATATTATAATTGAATGTGTTTTATTTTTGTGTAATGATAAAAAAATCTAATAATACTAAAATATGTTTTATAAGACATTGTGTCTTAGGGAAGTCAAAGGCAAGATATTGCTGGTGCAAATCTATGTCGATGACATAATTTTCGGCTCTACGGACAACAATCTTTGCAAAAAGTTTTCTAAACTTATGCAAGGAAAGTTGTAAATGAGCAGCATGGGAGAGCTGAAGTATTTCTTGGGACTTCAAGTGAAACAGTCTAAGGATGGAATTTTAATCTCTCAGACGAAGTTCATAAATAAACTCCTCAAGAAATTCGGAATGGAGAATGCAGCCTCTATGAGGACTCCAATTGGATCCACTGTGTCTCTGGACAAGGATGAGAAAGGGAAACCTTTTGATGAAACCAAATACAGAACATAATTGGATCCCTGCTCTACCTTACTGCTAGTAGACCGGATATTATGTTCTCCACATGCGTTTGTGCCAGATATCAGGTGAACACTAAGGAATCTCATTATGTCGCTGCAAAGCGAATTCTTAGATACCTTAAAGGTACACCAAATCTTGGCTTGTGGTACCCAAGAAACAATGATGTCGAGCTAATAGGCTTTTCAGATGCTGACTTTGTAGGAAGAAGGGATGATAGGAAAAGCACTTCCGGGACGTGCCAATTCCTTGGAAGAAGGCTTATTTCATGGAACAGTAAAAAGCAGAATTGTGTCGCAACCTCTACGGCTGAATCTGAGTACATCTCAGCAGGCAGCTGTTGCGCACAACTTCTATGGATCAGAAATCAGCTCAACGATTATGACTTGCAGTTCAGAGAGGTTCCGATGTATTGCGACTCCTCGAGCGCAATAACAATTGCGAACAATCCGGTGTCGCATAGCAGAACGAAGCATATTGAAGTGCGCTATCACTTCATTCAGGAGTATGTGGAAAACAAAGATATATCTCTTTGCTATGTCCCCACGGATAAGCAGGTTGAAGATATCTTCACAAAGCCCCTAGATGATGCCAAGTTCAGTCTCTTCAAAATTGAACTCGACATGCTAAACTATGAAGAGTGAAGACTGTACGGCTCAAGGATCTTGGATCAAGGGGGAGCATCAGCAAGGAACTCAAGCTCGAGCATGGATGCAAGATCTGAGGGGGAGCATATGGCTCCAAGTGAAGTACCAGATTTGCAGAAGCCGAAAAGGGGGAGATTACCCTCTCGGCTAAGGCTAAGGTGGTTGCCAACGTTAAGTATGCTTTCAGGAAAATGGTAATGAATCTCACTCTCAACTGAATTCTTCGGTTATGATTTTCATTCCCATATGTTCTATTCACCTTAGCTTGTAAGGTTTAGGCTTCTTCAAATAGGGGGAGATTGTTGGATATTGTATCCATAATGTACCTGATTTGAAGAAGTCCCTGAACAAGCTAAGGTGAATAGATAATGTATTTGATGATTTTCTTCAAGATGTGCTTGCAGTTATTCCTCACTAAGTACACACCAATGTCAGGGTGCAGTGGGTCAATATACACGGGTCTACGCAACGTAATCCCTCGTTGAGCAGATTAGTGTGTTGGCTCATGTGTACTCTCTCTATTGGAGTGTACTTATGTTCAAGTACAGGGCTGAGATAGATCAATAGCAGACAAGGAGCAAGGATGGGTCAAAGACCAACTCACGGGAAGAAAGACGAAAAATCGTCTAAGTTATATTCGACGAGAATCACCAAGTGATTCTTGTTGAATCGTCGAGAATCACTCGCCGATTCTCGCCGACTGTTTCCGGCTGACTCAACGCCTTCAAGATTTCTTGCTAAGGAAGAATCGACGAGAATTGTCAACTGATTCTCGCCGAATCGCATTCTCTCCGATTCGTCGAGAATAGTTGTGATTCTCGCCGATTCACTCCGGATGGCAAGCTTTTCAGCAGGAATTCTTCAAGGTAGAATTTGACGGGAATCATAAGTGATTCTCGCCGATCCGTCGAGAATCACCAATGATTCCCGCCGAATTTGCCTTAGGCGAATTTTGGCGGCTCGCTGGACCGAACCAAGTTATCAGGCACTGTTTGAACCGGGCTTAGGGTTTCGTCTGGTGGGGCCCACAACGGTCATGAAGGCTAGGTCTACAGTATAAATACTCGCGTATTTCGAACTCCAACAGTAATCATTCACGAGAAATCAAAGCCGCCGACCGTAACCTAGCCGATCGCGAAGCTCATTCCGTCGTCGTCGCCGCTCGCAAGACAGTCGCCGCCGCTGATCTTAGAGGTCATCTTTGATCGTCCGGCGACAGAACCGAGGCTAAGCTTAGCATCTCACGTGTCTATCTTGAGATCCTTTGTCTCTTGATTTGTTGAGCGGGAATATTTCTCCCATCCGAATCGATTGAGATGATCGATCCAAGTAAGATCGTTGGTAGACCTTGCTAGCTTCGTCAAGAAGTTTGGATCTACAAAGCATCGCCGCCGCAATCCTTTGCCGCCGCCGATCTCGGGAAGATCCTCTCCAAGAGAGTGCTTCGGTCGTGGACTCTTCGTCTTCTTCAAGAACGCTTCATCGAACGAAGAGGGACACCAAGCTCTCTATACGTAGTTTGTATTTCTATACATTCTATTTTCATTTTGTTGTAAGGGAATTTTGATTCCTAGTTTTAAGGGTTGGGTGCAACCCGTGGTGAAGGAGTAGTGACTCCTTTGGGTGGAAGGGTTTCTTCCATAGTGTGAGGATTGGATTTCAATCCGGTTGGTGAAGTGACCGAGTCATCCCTTGTTGGGAGATAGGTCAAAGGGGGAGAGTGGACGTACCCAAATCGGGGAACCACTATAACTGCCTGTGTGTTTCTGTGTTGTGCTTGTTTTGTTTTCTTGTGCTGGTTTATTTTTAATTCCGCAAAAAGACTGCAAATCACCTATCCCCCCATAGGTGAAGGTAGTTGACACTAGATTGACTTTCAGGGATGACACCATATGAGGCACTTTACGGGAGGAAGTGCCAGACACCGCTATCTTGGGTTCAGGATGTGGATACCAAGGCTCTTGGTTCTGATTATTTGGAGGATACGGAGGCTCAGGTTCGTTTGATCAGGGATCGGATACTAGAGGCCCAGAGTAGGCAGGCCAAATATTATGATGCTCGACATCGAAATGTGGAGTTTCAGGTTGGGGATCATTTATTTTTGAAGATACGTCCGGTGCATGGTGTCTCTCGGGTGCGGAGACACAGTAAGCTCAGTCCTCGATATATGGGGCCATATGTGATCCTGGAGCGGATCGACCCCTTAGCTTATAGACTGTAGCTGCCGCCAGAGTTGAGCACCCTGTACAACGTCTTCCATGTTTCTTCCTTGCGAAGGGCTCTCCTTCAGCCGGAGCAGCACATTACTACTATAGCTGGTCCGATAGCACCAGACAGATCCGTTCGATTGGAGCCTATCCGGATTGATGATACAGATGTCTGTGTGTTGCGAAAGAAGAAGGTCCCTCTTATGAAGGTGTTGTGGTCCAACCATGGACAGGAGGAGCACACCTGGGAGCCGAGGGATCTAATGTTGGAGCTACACCTGGAGCTTTTTACTTCAGGTATGCTGTAATTTATGTTTTAAATTTACTTAAATTGCTACAAGTAGAATCCCGTAGACCCGAACTTGAATTTCGGGGACGAAATTATTTTCTTGTTTATTGGGATTTGTAACATCCCATGTTACTCCTAGACCCCTTAACTTAGATTGGGTTAGGCATGGGGTGGGGTATAGAGAATTTAGCTAGGATTGATCCTAGAGAATGGGTTGTAGCCATGTGGGGCACACTGAAGGGCCAAAGTCAAACAAGGTCAAACTAACATAAATAGGAACCCTAGCCACACCATGACCCCACCATATTGCCCTAACCCTAAAATAATCTAAGTGGACCCTAATACATGTCATTAGGTCAACCCTTTGACCCTAGTTGACCAAAGTCAACCTTAGCCCTAAGATGGTCAAACCCATACCTATAGGCCCAATTAGCCGAAGTAGGGCACCACATTGACCCAAACCAAGTTGGGTGGTGCCAATAGACCCATGACCACCAAGTGGGGTCAGCCCACTCATCATGGTTGACCAAGTCAACTCCAAAGTCAACCTAGTCAATATAATGGACCTAAAGGAGAAAATGAGAGCTAAGCCCACTCTCCTTGGGCCAAGCCCACCAAACTTGGTCCATTATCAGCCCAAGTGGTCAAAGACCAACCCTACCCCTCTTGTTTTAGAGAGAGGGCACATACAAAGGGGCAATTTGGGGAATTCACCCAAAAGAGGAGAGAGAGAAAGGGAAAAGAGAGAGTGATGGACACATGGCCTTCATTCCTTCTGTCAAAAGCTGCTGGCCGGACACCCAGAGAATTTCAGGGCATTTTGGCAGCATGGTGGCCACTTGGCACCATTGGTGATACCACCAAAGCTTGAACTGATCTCCCCCTTGGTATTATCTCCTTATACATCCATCTTCAGCTCAAACCGACCACACCATTAGCTTCAGTGAGTGGAAACGAGTGGAGAACGACTCCTGGAGCAAAGAATTCAGTGGAGAATCGAGGTTTTGAGCAGGAGATCGCCGGAGCAGCTCAACCATGGCCAACCGCCGCCAACCTCGCCGCCATGCCGCCATTCGGCTCCGTTTCGCCGCCTCTCTACCCGTACTAGATTTCTAGATCCTTTAGGCGAGACATCGGGCTCAATTGAGCCCGATACCATGTGAGGAAAATGAGAGATTTCCGAGTTTTTCTTCTTGCTCGGGATCGCCGGAGGAGCCAATTCTGGTGGCCTCACCGCCGAGAATCGCTAGCCCCCACCTCAGTGAAGGTGGTGACAACAATCGCCGGCGGTGGTGGTGGCTCAGCTGATCGGAAAATGGCAGGCAAATCGGCCCAGCGGAAAGCAATCTGGGCCGTTGATGATTTGGGGATAATGTACGAATTCCGTTCAAATTCCCAATATTTAAATAAAATGTATATCTTAGTTTAATAAATGAACAATGTATAATTTTGTCACATTTATACAGTAACACTGCATGACTATTTTAGGCCTCTTAGAGGCATTTTTAGAACTTGTGATTAAGATGAAAGTTGTATCCCTCCCTCTTAACTTTAATTTTCCACCTTAATCTTATAATTTGGTGCAGTATACTGTCCTGTAGGGTTGTTTTTTTAGGACTGGTCCTAGGCTAGGGCAGAAACCAAAATTAATGCCCAGGACAAACCAGAGGTCCACATGACCTAAGATTTTGGGCATGTGCTTAACTAGGGAATATCTAGCTCCTGCCAAAAATTGAGAATTTTTGGGAAAAGTTTTTTTCTATAGTTTTGATCATAATACACAAAAGTAAATTAATGAAATATTTGGAGTGTTATGGCTCCAAATAGCCCCAAATTTTGGTGGCATGTCCTTGGGGACTATATATGTGCATGGTAAATATTTCAGTACATTTGGACCACTGCATGTTGGGTAAACTCACTTGCATTTGTTGGTTATTTATAGGCTTGGGGTGCAAATAGCAAATTTTGAAATATTGTGTATTAATCCTATATGGAACATCCAAAAATCATGATATTGATTTCAGAGCCTCATTAGAGTGAATTATACCCCACATTGCAATAATGGGATTTTTGGAGGCAAAAATCCCATTTTTTTGGAATTTTTAAATAATTAAACCTTTGAAAAATAAATGTGAAAATAGGTTTATCATTGAGATAAAATATCCAATCTTTGTCAAGGTCAATATAATGTTATGTTCAACTCCTGAAAATTTTTATGTCTCTTTTTGATGAATTATGATAGGAGTTATGTAGAAATTACCCTTTTGCCCTTATTGTACATAATTAGAAAATTAATTAAAATATTCATTAGAAAGATTTGGAAAATTTCTTGGTGATACATCTGAGTATTAAAAACTTGTATAATTTTCTCAGCATTTTTGGATGACTCAGTAATTTTTAAACCACATAGTGGCATTTTGGTAATATCATTAGAAATGAATTTCTGTAGCCCTTGATCCATAATAGTTTATGAAATTCTGTCTTTAGCATTATTTTACAAATATATATATTCTATAATATTCCTAGAATTTTTGGTAAGGAACTCCTTATACTTCCTTTGGAAAATGGCTATTTTGTGAATTTTGTATAAATTAAGAGATAAACAAAATTATTGAAAGGAAAATTATAATTCTTGGCAGAGAGTAATGTTTTACCAAATTACAACTCAGGAAAATTCCCTAGATCAGTGAGATTATATTTTGTGATACTTCATGTATTAAATGGCCTAGGAAATTAATATCAGGATTTATTTAGGAGTATTAATGACTTTGGAAAAATAATGAAATTCAACGTACTCATCATAATAGTCTATACCATCCTAAGATAATAATTTAAGGGCATATAGCCCAAATAAAATTGGAAGTCATACTCCGGGGAGGTATTAGGTCATGGGCTGCGTATAGTAAAAGTAGATTATACTGTAAGGACCACTGGGGAATAGTTCAACGGTCAGAATAGGTCTTATTTGGAATATAACCCTGGTTGGATGTTATGTCCTAGGGATGAAAGTAAAAGTGCAAGCCTTTGGATAGCAAATAGGTGGAGGCCGGCGGAAGATCGTCGCCCTTCCAATAATGAGAGCAAGGGGAAATCATGGGTAGACATCAACTAAAATAAATATCCTTGAGAAAGGGAGCTTTGGGCTTCAGCCCATCGTAGTTCCTAGTGCCCCCGAGAGCCCTTCACCGGGTATGCCCTGGGCAGTCTTGTGATTAACCTTAAATCACTAAGTATAATAACCCGTAGACAAGAGTAGCCTAATAGGTTAAGCATCGTATCATTATTCTCACCCGTGTAGGGTTGGAGGGATTTGCAGTACATTCTCACCCGTGTAGGGTTGGAGGGATTCAGGACAGGTTGGTCCTGCGAGCTGGAGGCTCGAGTTGTAATACCTTGCATGCGCATAAACAACTAGTGGCAAGTCATGCGGTACTGGGCCAATCGTCACACCGATGACAGTACGGTGACTCAGGCGAGTGTGTGGGTTGAGGGGCCAGTATGTTGTTTATACTGCGGTCTGGTGGACAATCCCCGAAAACGCACACCCGACCAAACAGGTCTGACGGGTAGTCAGCAATTAGTACGCAAAACTCTAGAGTGCACCTAGGACGTGTACATAGGCGTATGGGAGGTCTAGGATTGGTAGCGTGCATACCTGACTAGGAGTGGAGAAGCCCGCTCCACTGCTGCCGTAGCCACAATGGTGGTACCAGAGAGTGATGCTAGATCCAAAAAGCGGGAACTAAAGGTCTGTGATCACGAAGTCGTTGTGTGTGAGTTGCACTTGTCTGTTGCATAATTTACATCATAACATTCATTCATATTTGGGCATACGCTTCATAGATCCTTATCATATAAATTAGTATGGGCTATTCTATATGATAAGTTTTTATAACCTGGAAACCTTAACTTATAAATTTGTATGGGCATTTTTATAAGTTAAGGTACGTGCTGTAATGATAGATAGTTTTACCTACCTGCTCTTACTTTCAGTTTTACCTACCTGCACTTACTTTCTATTCTTTCTTTACTTGTACAGTACTTTCTTACCTTACTTATACTTATACCTATACCTAGAACTGCTAGAGTAGAACTAATACACATACTTGATAGTTAACTCATGCCACATGCTTCCATTTGTTACCCCTTTTGTTGTCCTCCGCTTCGTCCTCCCGCTCGGTGCCTAGGAGCTGCGGGGAGAGGTGCAGAGGAAACGACTTAGTCTTTTTGACTAATGGTCGGTGACCAAATCATTTTAGGAGCTCGAGGAGATGGAGAACCAGCACTGCCAGCAAGACGAGGGGGTAGGGCATGAGGAGCAGATACCGCTACCACCTACTACTACTACTGCAGAGTTTCTTCAGGTGGGATGAGTTGGTGATGTTAGTTATCTTCTGCTGTTAGATTTGAGAGAGAGAGATTTTGATATGATGTACTGGGCATAATCCCCTTTCATTTCTGTACTCATTGTGGACTGATGCTTTCCTTTTCATATATATATATATATATATATATATATATATGCTCTGTGACTGTGGACTATTGCGCATTGCTTTGATTTATTCTTTTGTTTCTCATATTGGCCTATTGGTTATGATTGTGTTAGCCGGCAGAATCGACGTCTTGCGGTGTCGACTAACCCGTGTGTTAGTGTCACCGTAAGGCAACGGTTCTTGGCATAAGATTCGGGTGAGCTCCTGAATTGGGGAGTCGGATCTTACACTACTACACTATCATCACAAGAGTACCTTAACCTATATGAATGCTTATACAAACTTATAAGTTACGATTTTTGAAATTGTAACTTTTCATATAAAAGAGCTCAAACGAATTTATATGATAAAGATCTACAGTATGTATGTCCTATATATGTATGTATGTTATGATTCATACCAGTACAACTCATCCACATGACTCTGTGATCACAGACCTTTAGTTCCCACTTTTTAAAGGAAGCTAACCTCTCTGGTACCATCGTCATGGTTCACCGTGGCAGTGGAGCGAGTATCTCTACTACTAGGCAGGTATACACACTACTTGGCCAAGACCTCCCATACGCCTCTATATGCGTCTCAGGTGTACTCTAGAGTTCATGCGTACTCTTGCTGGACATCCCACCAATCTTTTTGGTCGAGTGTGCGTTTTCGAAGATTTTCCTCCAGACTGTAGTATAAATAACCTGTTGGGTCCATTACTCACAGTGTACCAGATTTGTAGAAGTCAAATAAGTCAATGATATACATATGGTTATATTTGATATATGTTTAAGTTCATGCATGTAGGATGGACAAGTATTCTAAGTGGTTGTGATAGGTTGTCATAAGATAGAGGAGTGGAGAGACAGAAATCTGTCTATGTCCACACTCAATACCAGATGTCAAAGAAGGATGCTGGAAAGGCTGAAAGTCGCCTAAGTCCACAGGCATTGAGTGAAGCTAGTTCGTTCAACGACAGATACCAAAAAGCAATGAGTAAGGTGTGGACAGTCAAAGCCCAGTAGTATGCAAAGTAATTCTACGGCTAAGTCCACCGGCGTTGAGTGAAGCTAGTTCACTCAACGCCAGACAGTAAAAGCACTGAGTAAAGAAAGGACAATCAAAGCCCAGTAGGTTGCAGAGACAATATTGCGGCTAAGTCCACAAGCATTGAGTGAAGCCAGTTTACTCAATGCCTCACAACAAAGCGCTGAGTAAAGACAGGATAGTCAAAGCCCAGCAGGATGTAGAGATAATATTGCGGCTAAGTCCATAGGTGTTGAGTGAAGCCAGTTCACTCAACGCTAGTTAAGCTGAAGCATTGAGTCATGCTGCTGCAGTCAAAGCCTAACTAGAAAGAAGACAAAAATCAACTAAGTCTAGAGGCGTTGAGTGAAGCCATCTCACTCAACACACTCAACACCTCAGCAAGCTTGTAGATTTTTGAATTGTGACTAAGTACAGAAGCGTTGAGTGAAGCCAGTTCACTCAACGCCTCAGCATGAAGACATGCAATCAATGAGGTGGCTAAGTCCAGGGGCGTTGAGTGATGAAGGGTCACTAAACGCACTCAACGCCTGACAATGCAGAAAGTTTGGCCAAATCAAAAAGAGTTGAGAGAACGCCATTCACTCAACGCTCTCAACTCCTAAGCATGACAGAGGAATTGTCTAAGTACAGAGGCGTTGAGTGAAGCCAGTTCACTAAACGCACTCAACGGCTGATGGTGTAGAGAATTTGCCTAAGTCTAGTTGCGCTGAGTGAAGCCAGTTCACTCAACGCACTCAATGCCTGAGATGGAACTGAGAATTTGGCTAAGTACACGGATGCTGACGTCAACAAAAGTCAACAGAATTCAACTCATTGCGGGAAAGCTGGAATCCACCACTGTGGCGCCGATAGCCAGCTGTATAATAAATTTTGTAAAAGGAAGGCTATAAAACAGCAGTTAAAGTTGGGCCAACAGGTCAAGAAAGCTGTTGTATGGCGGAAGATAAAAGGAATTAGATCAACGGAATCGAATTAACTTTTAGGGATTTGTCTTTTCGAAAAGCGGAGATCTTCATCGTCTTCCTCGCCATTGTTGTTGAGACCAGAAGTAGAAGTTCAAATCAATCGACCTAAAAGTTCTTCCTGTTAGCTGTTGTCGTCTTCGTCATCAACATCAAGAAAGAAGGAGCAACAAGGGCTAACCCTAGCTACGGTCACTTCACAGCCCAAGCTGAGAAAATATTGAAGATTATTTTCTAGAGTTGTGAAGAAGAAATCTGGACTGATCTTTCTCAAGACAGAAGGAGAAAGACACAGATAATTTCTCTAGCATCAAATTAACATCAAACCTTATTCTCTCTATAAGATCCTTTTGGATCTGAGTTATAAACCTCTGTTATAAAGGCTGAGATTGTAGGATCTATTATAGATCTGAGGTATGATTCAAGAGTAAATCTGAGTGGTAGGATTCTCTTAAGAATCTGAGTGTAGGGCTTTGGCCTGAGTTATAGGATCCTTTGGATCTGAGATAGGGTTATCCTCCCAGCCTGAGTGGTTGGGCCTTTGGTCTGAGGTAGGTGATCTTCTAATCACTGAGTTGTAGGGCTTTGTGTCTGAGTTGTAAGTCTTGGAGGAGACTGAGCGGTCCTGCGAGATCGTGTTGTAAGCTCTTAGGAGCAACAATATTGGAGAAGTTCCTTGTATAACACACTGTTAGAAAGGTAGGGGGATAGTGGACGTATCCATAATCTGGTAAACTACTATAAATTGCTGTGTCGTCTGGGTGAATGTCTTGAAAGCAATAGGAAGTAACTCACCACTCACATCCTAAACTTATAAAAGTTAGAGATATACTAAAGACCTAAAAACCAATTCACCCCCCATTTAGGTGGTTTTGCTACCCTTGAAAACAAAGATTTTCAAGTGGTATCAGAGGGAGGTTGCTTAAGAAAGACTTAACAGTTTGAGTAGATTTCCAAGGGTAGCAGTCAGAGTATACTTATGGGTTCAGGAGAGAACCATAAGGAGCTTGATTCCATGAAGCTTCCTATCTGCAGAAAGGAAGGCTTTGGAATTTGGAAGGAAAGGGCCAGACTCTTCATGGAGGCATCTGACCCAAGGATCTTTGTCACTGTCAAATAGGGATCTTTCATCCCTATGAAAGTCTCAGCTCTAGATGGAACTGCCCAGACACCAAAGACATACTCTGAAATGACCAAGGATGAGGTAATTCTTTCCACCCTGGACAAGAGGGCACACAACATTATTATTAGTGTCATAGATGACTTCACCTTTAAGAATCTGGTGCACTGCAAGAGAGCCAAAGAGATATGGGGCATTTTGGTGGTCTACATGGAGGGTATAGAAGAGGTCAGAGATGATAGGAAGTTCATGCTCAATCATGAGTTTGAGACCTTAAGACGATCCAAGGAAGAGAGCATAGCTAGCTGCTATGAAAGATTATTTAGAATAGTTAATGAGCTAAGGACATATGACCGAGTCTTTAGTAATTATGAGCTTAATGATAAGTTCCTAAGGCCTCTAACTAGAGACTGAGACACCAAGATTTGTTCCATCGGGGAAGTGGAAAAGCTGGAAGATACTCCTCCACCAACTCTCTTTTGAAAGCTGCTGTCTTATGAAATGCAGCTGATTGCATGGAAGGAGGAGGAGAAAAACAGTAAGTCCCAGGTCAGAGAAATGACCGTGGCATTCACAGTTGAGGCCACAAGAAGAAGTAGGGGAAAGACTCCTTCTCAACTAAGGAGGGCTACTGAGTCTGACTCAAAATGTTCAGAGACATGCACATCAGACTGCCACATGTATAATGTGGAGTTTGCTGCCTTCTCTATGCAGTTTATGAAGTTGATGAAGAGGAACCAGTGGAGGAGCAGGCCCTCCTCCTCCTCTCATCACAAGGAGAACTACTACAAGGGAATGAAGAAATCCTTCAAGGAAAATATGTATGGTTCTAAAGCTGGTTAACAGGTTTCTACTAAAGTGATTTGCTATTGCTGCAGCAAACTTTGGCATGTAATTATTGACTGCCCAGTCAAAAGAAAAGAATACGGTGTGAAGAAACACCACCATCAAAAGAGCAAGAAGGAGAAGTCCTTCATGGCAAAGAAGGAGAAGAGTTGGACTGACTCTTCTTCATCAGAATCTGAAGAAGAAAAAACCTATATTGGGTTGATGGCAATGTCTGAGGAAGAATCTTGCCAGCATCAGCATGGTCCCGAAAAGGTATAATCCCTATCTATTTCTTCTTCTGAGTCAGATTATGAGACAAGTCCCAATTCTAGTGCTACTTAATCATGTGATGAAGATGACTCAGAATCCGAGGAAGATATCAATCAATTGATTGATAAGTATGGTGAACTCATATAGAGATTAAAAAGAAATAAGCTGTTGGCTAGAAAGCAGGCTCAAGAGATTGCATCTCTACAGCTTGCTGCTTCCCAGCATTCTGAGTCAGCAACCTTACTGGAACAAAAATCAGGGAAGTTAGCCAGCTGAAAATTTTTACTATCATGCAGATAGACACCATAAAATACAAAAATGCCCTTATTAGGGATCTAGAAGAAAAACTCCAAAGGGAGAAGAGAATAGTGGCTAGTTATTCTAAGTAAAAGTCTGTGTTGCCTATTATTGAATCCTCTCATAGAAACAAGAAAGGATTAGGATTCAAGAAAAATACAAGAGCTGCCCCTTTCAAAGGAAAGGAAAAAGATCCATTTCAGCCACCCATTGACTTTGAAAGGGTAATACTCCCTTTTAATATGTATGACCAGGACTCCATGTTTGGTCACTAGAAGAATGAAAATTCTTCCTGGAAGGATACAAGTGTACCTACCAATGGAAGGAGAAGAGGAATGGGGATGAGTGTCTTCAAGAAAGCCCATGAAGAAATTCAAATGACTCATCATGGACCATTTGTCTTTGGTTCTCCAGCCCCCACTCTCAAGAATGTGGCTGCAGCCAAAGTTCAGGGCCATCCAGCAAAGACTCAGACCAAGGATCAGTCTATCAGCAAGCCTGATTTGGCTATTGTTGATGCTATCAAGAGCATGTCTTTTGCAAAGAAGACTGCTGCTGATGGCATTCAGAGAATGCCAAATAAGTTTACTGGAAGACTTACTTCAGCCAGATCCTAGCTAAAAGGAACCTGAGAAAGGGTGCAACTATTCCTTCTGGACAGATAGCTGATGTCAACACAACTAGCAGACCATCTCAGAAAAGAAGATACAACCTTCATGAGTGCTGGTGCTGTGGCAAGGTATGCCTTTATGCCCGTACAACCCCGTACCCGGGCGAGTGGGACCCTCCCCAAATAATAGCCTAGGGGCGTGTTATGGGCGACGAGTTGGTGCGACTCCGTTTGAGGGTGTGCGGGCACTTGTACCTACGTGTGGAGATTGTGTGCCGGAAGGCTTTATATGTATATTTGAAGACATATATTTATTAGATATAAATATATGTTAATATTTATATATATATATTTATTATATATATATAAAGATATGAGGAGGAGGAGAAGAGGGGGAGAAGAAGGATAAGGAGGAGCATAAGAAAAAAAGGAAAAGATAAATGAAAAGGGGAAGAGGCCAACCCTAAGAAAATGGGAAAAAGAGCAAGGCAGCCGCATGGCACCCCCCCTGATTTTCCCGATCCCTTTCCCTCTCGCTCTCCCCGTTCCCCCTCTCGGTGCTGCCTGGATCCAGTAAGGCTAGCCCGAGCTCGGCCTCCTTCCCCGTCGCCGACCACATCAAGGTTGGCCCGAGCCCCTGACCCTCTCCTTCTCCCGTCGCCGCCTACACTAAGCCTAGGCCGAGCACCAACCCTCTCCTTCTCCCGTCGCAACCTCCAACAGGGGAGAGCCCGAGCTCGGCCTCCTTCCCCATCGACGACTGCACCAAGCCCAGGCCGAGCCCAACCCTCTCCATCCTCGCCACCGTCGCCTAGGGCAAATAAGGCCCGAGCCGCCCCATCCTACTTCCTGTGTCCAGGCCGCCGCCGCAAGGAGGAGCACAGCCCGGCCCCGCTACTCCTCCTATCCAGGCCACCGCCTAGAAGTGCAGCCCGAGCCCCCTTCCTACTTCCTCTGTCCCGACCGCCATATAGTTTGTGCCTCTCCCTCTCATGTACAGCAGGGCTCGACCAACCAAGAAAATGGAGATTGGGAGGAGAGCTAGGGTCGGCACCGCCTATGGTAAAGACAGCTAGGAGCTCCTCTCCAGGCATCAAACCTCATGCAAGATACGTGGCTACGGCTCCGCCAACATACGTGCAGAGGGTAACAAAATTTCTTCTTGGGCAGGTGAAGCCCTTATTTTCCATATTTGCATGAAAGCTCCTTCCCACCGTCGAGCGAGGGGAAGGGAGCTCTCCGACAGGTTGACGTGTACATCCCCGCAATTAATTGCATTTAGCATCCGGAAGCGCGAGTACGGATTTTGGCATATTGTGTGAATCCCATTCAGACGTGTGAGCCGGAATTGTGATGTTCTGGGGTTCCTGAAGAAGACTTCGAGGAAGTTGTGTATTATCCATTTGTAGGGAATGCGCACCACGGCCCCCAAAAAGGGATGTGTGCAATATGTTTGGTCCACTTATGTTTGCCGACTGATGTTTAGCTAGCCTCCGGTTGCCGAGGCGTTGGCGTACAAGTGTTGCAGTCGCAAGCGGGGAGTAGTAGGCTTAAGCCCGTGTTTGCGCCAGCCCAAGAAGGCCTAATTCATTTATATTTCCGGCCTGCGTGCCAAAGTATGGAATTCATATACCTGTAATTTAAAATGCCTGTGATGCCTTGTGGATGTGTTTTATCTTTTTCGTCTTAGGCGGGTGGTATGTTCGCGAACCGCTCGTACTGCGGGGACCCCGAGGTAAGGTTACTGGGAAGCCCTTGAAGGTCAGTGGATGGCCTTTTAGAACAACATAGTTACGTTGTTGGCGGCCCAATTGGGGCAGCGTAAAATATAATTGCTCGGCAAGTTTACGCCATTGGTAGGGCAGATGAGGAACATTTTATATAGAACCGAGGAGGCACCTCTAGTCAGGAGAGAGTTGGTCTTAAAATTCTCCTTAGAGGATCCGATCGGCCAAGAGAGCCCTCCGAAGGTGCCTTAGCTCAGCCTTTGGCTTGGGAGGGGAAGAGTTTGCTAGTCTTACGGGTATGCAGCGAGACCTTCACACTGAGACCTTGGGTCTGTCCCTTGTGTTCCTAGTCTTGTGCCTAGATCGTTCGCTTGAGGGAAGTAGGTGCACAGTCACCCCTTCTCCAAGGGTCGAACTCCACAGAGACTGATTTTTCGGTTTCAACATTTTGGTGCGGTGAGCGTGGAGAGTGACCAGCATAGAAGAACTCTGACGAACGTCATGGCTATAGAAGAGGAACAAAGTGGCGATCAGGGTCATGCATTGATACTTTGTATGTGAGGTCCTCATACCTGGAGTCGTCCCATCCTTGAATTTAGGATTGTCGGACAGTCTATTTTAAGTCTATATTAAGGCTTCGATGGTGATGCAGTGCTCTTGATTTTGTAAGCACCCGAGAAAGATTGGAGGGAGAATATTTTCGCTCTGGGGTTAGGTCTCGAGATGCTCCCACTGTCAGGCTTTCATCTATCTGGCAAGGGCTGGAATCTTCGATGGACATTGTTATGACCCTAGACATCGTTATGAAATTTTGAGTGGCAATGCTCCCATTGCAATCTATGTGGATGATCGAAGTATTCATTTAACAGTTCCCGAGCAGATCCCGCTGTCAGGCTCTCACCTAACTGGCAGGGCTAGATATCACTCGGTGAAGGGAGAGAGTTTGGAATTGGGAAAGAGTTTGGATACTTTGCAGGACCCCGAGTGATGCTCGGCCCCGAGTAGACCCGCTGCCTGACTCCTACTAGCTGGCAGGTTCGTAGGCTCGCCTGGGGGGTAAGGGACCCTGAGTGCTGCTCGGCCCTAGGTAGACTCGCTGTCAGGCTCTCACTAGCTGGAAGGGCTGTAGGCACACCTGTGGGGTAAGGGAGAGAGTTTGGAATTGGGATAAAGTTTGGATACTTTGCAGGACCCCGAGTGATGCTCGACCCCGGGTAGACCCGCTGCTTGGCTCCTTCTAGCTTGCAGGTCCATAGGCTCGCCTTGGGGTAAGGGACTCCGAGTGCTACTCGGCCCCGGGTAGACTCGCTGTCAGGCTGTCACTAGCTGGCAGGGCTGTAGGCACACCTGGGGGTAAGGGAGAGAGTTCGAAATTGGGAAAGAGTTTGAATACTTTGCAGGACCCCGAGTGCTGCTCGGCCCCGGGTAGACTCGCCGTCAGACTTTCACTAGTTGGAAGGGCTGTAGGCACACATGGGGGGTAAGGGAGAGAGTTCGAAATTGGGAAAGAGTTTGGATACTTTGCAAGGCCCCGAGTGCTGCTCGGCCCCGGGTAGACTCGCTGTCAGGCTCTCACTAGCTGGCAGGGCTGTAGGCACACCTGGGGGGTAAGGGAGAGAGTTTGGAATTGGGACAGAGTTTGGATACTTTGCAGGACCCCGAGTGCTGCTCGGCCCCGATTAGACTCGCTGTCAGGCTTCCACTAGCTGACAGGGCTATAGGCACACCTTGGGGTAAGGGAGAGAGTTCGAAATTGGGAAAGAGTTTGGATACTTTGCAGGACCCCGAGTGCTGCTCGACCCCGAGTAGACTCGCTGTCAGGCTCTCACTAGTTGGCAGGGCTATAGGCACACCTGGGGGGGTAAGGGAGAGAGTTATAAATTGGGAAAGAGTTTGGATACTTTGCAGGACATCGAGTGCTGCTCGGCCCCGGGTAGACTCGCTGTCAGGATCTCACTAGCTGGCAGGGCTGTAGGCAAACCTGGGGGGTAAAGGAGAGAGTTCTAAATTGGGAAAGAGTTTTGATACTTTGTAGGACCTCGAATGATGCTCGGCCCCGAGTAGACCCGCTGTCTGGCTCCTACTAGCTGGCAGGTCCGTAGGTTGGCCTGGGGGGTAAGGGATCCCGAGTGCTGCTCGGCCCCGTGTAGACTTGCTGTCAGGCTCTCACTAGCTGGCTAGCTTATAGGCACACCTGGGGGGGGGGGAAGGATTAGCTCTGCGTGTACAAGAGAATACAAAATATATGGCTTTGTTGTTTCATGATATCACGATAAATTATATATTTGTTATAAGTAATGGTATAAGGGCAATTCAATAGCAGTGAGCAAAAAGGTATCGAGTGATTCAAAAAGATCAAAAAGGGCATGGAGAGATTGATGTTCCAAGTGCAAATTTAAGTTTCTCTCAAAAAGTTTTTTTTGGGGCGGCCCCCACTCGCCGGATACGTAGGGTTGGATGAAGAGGAGGAGGAGAAGAGGATTGTGTACTAACCTTGAAAAGAGCGGGGATTGTGCACAACCCCATACCCGGGCGAGTGGGACCCTCCCCAAATAACAGCCTAGGGGCGTGTTATGGGCGACGAGTTGGTGCGACTCCGTTTGAGGGCGTGCGGGCACTTGTACCTACGTGTGGAGATTGTGTGCAGGAAGGCTTTATATGTATATTTGAATACATATATTTATTAGATATAAATATATGTTAATATATATATATATATATATATATATATATATAAATATATAATATATAAAGATATGAAGAGGAGGAGGAGAAGAGGGGGAGAATAAGGATAAGGAGGAGGAGCATAAGAAAAGAGGAAAAGATAAATGAAAAGGGGAAGAGGCCAACCATAAGAAAAGGGAAAAAGACCAAGGCAGTCACATGGCACCCCCCCCCCCCCCCCCCGATTTTCCCTCTCCCTCTCCCTCTCGCTCTCCCCGTTCCCCCTCTCAGCGCTGCCTGGATCAAGTAAGGCCAGCCTGAGATCGTCCTCCTTCCCCATCGCCGGCTGCATCAAGGTCGGCCCGAGCCCCTGACCCTCTCCTTCTCCCGTCGCCGCGTACACTAAGCCTAGGCCGAGCCCCGACCCTCTCCTTCTCCCGTCACCACCTCCAGCAGGGGCGAGCCTGAGCTCGGCCTCCTTCCCCATCGCTGGCTGCACCAAGCCCAGGCTGAGCCCATCCCTCTCCATCCTCGCCGTCATCGCCTAGGGAAAATAAGACCCGAGCCTTCCCTTCCTGCTTCCTATGTCCAGGCCGTCGCCACAGGGAGAAGCACAGCCCAACCCCTCAACTCCTCCTGTCTAGGACGCCGCCTAGAAGTGCAGCCCGAGCCCCCTTCCTGCTTCCTCTGTCCCGACCGCCGCATAGTTTGTGCCTCTCCCTCTCGTGTACAACAGGGCTAGACCAACCAAGAAAATAGAGATTGGGAGGAGAGCTAGGGTCGGTACCGCCTACGGCAAAGACAACTAGGAGCTCCTCTCCGGGCATCGAACCTCATACAAGATACGCGGCTGCGGCTCCGCCAACATACGCGTCAAGGGTAACGAAATTTCTACTTGGGCAGGTGAAGACCTTATTTTCATTATTTGCATCGAAGCTCCTTCCCACCATCGAGTTGGGGGAAGGGAGATCTCTGACGGGTTGACAGGTACGTCCCAACAGTTAATTGCATTTAGCATCCGGAAGCGCGAGTACGGATTTAGGCATGCTGTGTGAAGCCCATCCGGTCGTGTGAGCCGAATTGGTGATGTTCTGGGGTTTCAGAAGAAGTCTCCTAGGAAGTTGTGTATTATCCATTTGCAGGGAATGCGCACCATGGCCCCCAAAAAGGGATGTGTGCAATATGTTTGGTCCGCTTATGTTAGCCGACTGACGTTTAGCTGATCGCCGCTTGCCGAGACATTGGCATATAGATGTTGCAGTCCCAAGCGGGGAGTAGCAGGCTTAAGCCCGTGTTTGCGCCGGCCCTAGAAGGCCTAGATCGTTTATATTTCCGGCCTACGTGCCGAAGTATGGAATTCATATTCTTGTAATTTAAAATGCCTGTGATGGCTTGTGGATGTGTTTATCTTTTTCGTCTTAGGCGGGCGGTATGTTCGCGAACCACTCGCCCTGTGGGGACCCTGAGGTAAGGTTACCGGGAAGCCCTTGAAGGTCAGTGGATAGCCTTCCAGAACAACATAGTTATATTGTTGGCGGCCCAATTGGGGCGGCGTAAAATAGAACTGCTCGGCGAGGTTACGCCATTGGTAGGGCGGATGAGGAACATTTTATATAGACCCGAGGAGGCACCTCTAGTCAGGAGAGAGTTGGTCTTTAAATTCTCCTTAGAGGATCCGGTCGGCCAAGAGAGCCCTCCGAAGGTGCCTTAGCTCAGCCTTTGTCTTGGGAGGGGAAGAGTTTGCTAGTCTTCCGGGAATGCGGCGGGACCTCCACGCTGAGACCTTTGGTCTGTACCTTGTGTTCCTAGTCTTGTGCCTTGATCATTCGCTTGAGGGCAGTAGGTACGCGGTCACCCATTCCCCAAGGGTCGAACTCCATAGAGACCAATTTTTTGGTTTCAACAATGCCATTGATTGTTGGCATAATCCCAGTGTGGCCAGAGCTAAAGTAAGTCTACCAGTCAGAAAAATTACTGGTGGACATGTTCATTTTTAGACTGACATACACCAAGGACCCGATAAATATTGGGGTCCTAAGGTAAACTAAATCATGTATTACAGGTTCTTCCAAGCACTCATATCCCTATATGGTACTTGGACAATGGATGTTCCATACACATGACTGGAATAAAGAGCAACTTGAGGAAGTACACTCCAGTGAAGGATGGACCCAAAATGATCTTTGGTGGATTAGACAGAGGAGTTACCGGAGGTTATCGTAAGATTACTAATGGCATACTCATTATCACAAAAGTGGCTTATGTGAAAGGTTTGCAACATAACCTAATAAGCATAAGCCAGTTATGTGATCTAGGCTATGTCACCTCATTCCACAAGGATGAGTGCCAGATTAAGAGGTCAAGTGACTACGAGATCATCTTGACAAGCATTAGGAGTGAGAATATCTATTGTTTAAATTTTCTATGTTTAGATATAGACTCCCCTGTATGCCTAGTTGTAGATGAGAAAGCCTCATATTGTGTCCAGTGGAACAAGAGGCTAGCTCATCTGAATTATAAAACCATAGACAAGCTCTTTAGTGAAGAGCTTGTTAGGAATGGTCCTCAGATGAAGTGCACTGAGGAGAGTATCTGCTCTGCATGCCAAAAGGGCAAACAGACCAAGACCTCCCTCAAGGGCATTGAGACCAAAGACTCAGTGAGGTGCTTATACCTCCTACATATAGACTTGTTTGGTCCTATGCCGGTTCATAGTCTAGGTAAGAAAGTCTACACCCTTGTGGTTGTTGATGACTTTTTTAGATTTGCTTGGGTTTTCTTTCTTAGGAAGATGTCAGAAACCTCTGATGTCTTCAAGACATTTGTCAAGCAAATTCAGAATGAATTTGATAGTACTGTGATCAAAATCAGAAGTGACTATGAGACCGAATTTCAGTCTGAATGCATGACAGGGTTCTGTGAAGAGCAAGGGATTGACCAAGAATTCTCCTCTCCTAGAACACCCCAGCAAAATGGAATTGCTGAGAGAAAGAATAGGACTCTCATAGAGGCTGGAAGGACCTTGTTGAGTGACACATCTCTCCCAGAATACTTCTAGGCTGAGGTAGTTAATACTACGTGTCATGTCCTTAACAGGGCTTTTATCACTAAGAACCACAATAAGGCTCCCTATGAGATCTTGAAGTGCAGAAAACAACACCTGAGCTATTTCAGGATCTTTGGTAGTAAGTACTGTGCTAAACAATGGAAAGTCCTATGTGACTAAGTTTACTGTCAAGTCCTATGGAGGGATTTTTGTTGGGTACAACAATCATAACAAAGCTTATATCATCTATAACTTTAAAAATCAAGTTGTAAAAGAGTCTATTCATGTAGTTTTTGATGAATCTACAATGATTAACAGTGAGCTGTCAAGCTCCTCTCCTAGTCCTATAGGTACTGAACTGATGATAGAAAAGCTAACTATCAAGGAGGCTGCTCCATTAGTCCAAGCTGAATCCGACAGAGTATGCATTCTAGAGGAAGCACAAGGCACGCAGGTTATGGATGATGATCAACAAAGTGAAGACAATGAAGATCAGGAAGCTGAAGTAAGATTGCCTCCAACAGTCAGGCATCTAAGTGATCATCCAAGATACCAGATCATTGGTGATGCCAGCCAAGGAGTAGTGATAAGGAGTAAAAGTCTGAATACAGCTTTGTATTCTAGTTTCTTATCACAGGTTGAGCTCAAGAGATTTGAAGAGGGCAACATAGATCAATTTTGGATTGTAGCAATGCAAGAAGAACTGAACCAGTTTTAGAGGTGTAAGGTCTGGAAGATGGTTCCCAAACCACAAGGACATAATATCATTGAAGTCAAGTGGATCTACCAGAACAAACTTGATGAAAATGACATTATAGTTAAGAACAAGGCTAGACTGGTGGCTAAAGGATACAGAAAAGAAGAAAGTATTTATTTTTATCAAACCTTTGCCCCAGTAGCCAGATTGGAAGCCATCAGACTATTCCTTGCATATGTTGCATACCAAGGATTAAAAATCTACCAGATGTATATGAAGTCAGTCTTTCTGAATGGTGACTTAAATGAAGAGGTTTATGATGAACAACCTCCAGGTTTTGTTATTCCTAACTCACCTGATTCTGTTTATAGGCTTAGGAAAGCTCTATATGGGCTGAAGATAGCCCCTAGAGCATGTAATGAGATATTGTCTAGCTTCCTCATTGAGAACAAATTATCAAGGGGAAAGATAGACAAGACCCTATTACTAAGGGAATCTAAGGGCAAGATCATCATAGTCCAGATTTATATTGATGACATAATCTTTGGATCTAGTGATGATAACCTTTGTAGGAAGTTTGCCAAACTTATACAAGAGAAGTTTGAGATGAGCAGTATGAGTGAGCTCAAGTTCTTCTTGGGCCTCCAAATAAGACAGACTGATGATGGATTATCCATATCCCAGTCTAAGTTCACCAGGGAGTTGATCAAAATGTTTGGTATGGAGAATGCCTCCACCATGAAAACTCCCATGGGGTTAAGTATGCCTATAGAAAAAGATGAGGTAGGAAAACCTATTAATGAAACTTTGTATATAAGGATAATTGGCTCCCTTCTATACCTTACTGTAAGTAGGTCAGACATCATGTATGCTATATGTGTTTATGCTAGGTATCAGGTCTGCCCTAAAGAATCTCACTACTCTACTGCTAAGAGGATTTTGAGGTATCTTAAGGGCACACCAGATCTTGGCCTATGGTACCCTAGAAATAGGGATTTTGAACTAAAAGGCTATTCAGATACAAATTTTGCTGGCTGCAAAGAGGATAGGAAAAGCACTTCAGGCATCTGTCAGCTCTTGGGAGGAAGACTAGTGTCATGGAGCAACAAGAAGCAAACAAGTGTGGCAATATCAATTTTAGAGTCAGAATACATAGTTGCTGGGAGATGTTGTACACAGTTGCTGTGGATCCAACATCAGCTACAGGACTATAACCTCCAGATAAGTAGAAGTCTTTTATTTTGTGATTCTACTAGTACAATCTCTATAGCTAGGAATCATATCTCACACAGCAGGACTAAACACATAGAGATTAGGTATCACTTTATAAGAGAGCATATGAAATATGAAGATATCAGTCTTGAGTTTGTCCATACAGACAAGCAGGTGGATGACATCTTCACTAAGCCACTAGATAAATCAAAGTTCAACACCTTCAAGTTTGAGTTGGGTATATTTAACTTGGTCTAGCTTCAGATGCTCCTCATATTATTTTTGTTGCAGTTTATACAACCTCTTGCAGGTTGAAAATACATTCAGTTGTATCAAGCTCTCCAAGTATTTCACGAGTTTATCAGAAAGGATGATAGAAGTTTCTCCAGTTGAGGGGGAGCAAGTTCAGCTTCCTGTAGAGAAGTTGCAACCATCTGATTTTCTGTAATCAGATAGGGGGAGAAGATGTTCAGAGGAATATAAGGCCAACACCTCCCTGATTATTCTACAAAAGTCAAAAAGGGGAAGAAAGATGTGATCAAGGAAATGATTAAGGCTATGCAACAAAATGTGATCATGGAAATGATCAAGGCTATGTAGCAAAATAGGTGGAGCAGGGAGTAGTAATGATCACCCTGCACTCAAGGTAAATGGGGAGATTGTTGGGAAGAAGGCAATGATCAAACATCATGCAGTAAAATAGGGGGAACTGCAAGTGATCATCATCATCACCTTGCAGGCAAAGGAAGTGTGGTAACCTATAACTTGACAATCTTGTTATATGGTGTTAAGTTTGTCAATTTACTATTTTATCTGTTGCATATGTTAGTGTATATCATTGACTAAGAATTCTGTTTGATTGTTTTGACTTCTTCAAATAAGGGGAGATTATTGGGTCCATTGCTCACAATGTCCACGATTTGTAGAAGTCAAACAAGTCAATGATTTACACATAGTTGTATTTGATGTATGTTTAAGTTCATGCATGCAGGTTGGACAAGTATTCCAAGTGGTTGTGATAGGTGGTCACAAGGTAGAGGAGTGGAGAGACAGAAATCTGTTTAAGTCCACATATGTAGAGTGAAGCCAATTCACTCAACGCCAGATGTCAAAGAATGATGCTGGAAAAGATGAAAATCACCTAAGTCCACAAGCATTGAGTGAAGCCTGTTCACTCAACGCGAGATACCAAAAAGTACTGAATAAGGTGCGGACAGTCAAATCCCAGCAGTCTGCAAAGTAATTTTATGGCTAAGTCCACAGGCGTTGAGTGAACTGACTTCAGTCAACGCCAGACAACAAAAGTGATGAGTAAAGAAAGGACAGTCAACGCCCAACAGGTTGCAGAAATAATATTGCGGCTAAGTCTATAGGCGTTGAGTGAAGCCAGTTCACTTAATGCCGGACAACAAAAGCATTTAGTAAAGACAGGACAGTCAAAGCCCAACAGGTTACAGAGACAATATTGCGGCTAAGTCCATAGACGCTGAGTGAAGCCAGTTCACTTAATACCAGTTGTGCTGAAGCATTGAGTCATACTACTGCAGTCAAAGCCTAAGAAGAAAGAAGACAGAAATTGACTAAGTCCAGAGGCATTGAGTGAAGCCAGTTCATTCAACGCTTCAGCAAGTTGACAGATTTCAGAATTATGGCTAAGTACAGAAGCGTTTAGTGAATCCAGTTCACTCAACGCCTCAGCATGAAGACAGGCAATCAGTGAAACGACTAAGTTCAGGGCATTGAGTGATGAAGGTTCACTCAACGCCTGACAATGTAGAAAGTTTGGCCAAGTCAAAAAGCATTTAGTGAAGGCCATTCACTCAACGCTCTCAATGCCGCAAGGCAGAGGAATTGTCTAAGTTTAGAGGCATTGAGTGAAGGCAGTTCACTCAACGTACTCAACACCTGATGGTGCAGAGAATTTGGCTAAGTCTAGATGCCCTGAGTGAAGCCAGTTCACTCAACGCGCTCAATGGCTGTGATGGAACTGAGAATTTGGCTAAGTCCATAGATGCCGACGTCAGTAAAAGTCAACAAAAGTCAATGGAATTCAAACTCATTGTGGGAAAGCTGGAATCCACCACTGATGGTGCCGATAGCAAGCTGTATAATATATTCTATAAAAGAAAGGCTATAAACCATCAATTAAAGCTGGGCCCATAGGTTAAGAAAGCCATTGCACGACAGAAAATAAAAGGAATGAGATCAGAGGAATCAAATTAACTTTTAGGGCTTTGTATTTTCGAAAAGCCGAGATCTTCATTGTCTTCCTCACCATTATTGCTGAGACCAAAAGCAGAAGTTCAAATCAATCAACCTGAAAGTTCTTCATGTTAGCTGTTGTCGTCTTCATCATCAACAACAAGAAAGAAGGAGTAGTAAGGGCTAACCCTAGCTGCGTCCACTTCACAGCCCAAGCTGAGGAAATCCTGAAGATTATTTTCTGGAGCTGTGAAGAAGAAATATAGACTGATCTTACTCAGGATAGAAGGAGAAAGACATAGAGATAATTTCTCTAGTGTAAAATCAACATCAAACCTTATTCTCTCTGTAAGATCCTTTTAGATCTGAGCTGTAAGCCTGTGTTATAAAGGCTGAGATTGTAGGATCTGTTATAAATCTGAGGTAGGATTCAAGAGTGAATATGAGTGGTAGGATTCTGTTAAGAATCTGAGTGTAGGGCTTTGTCTTGAGTTGTAGGATCCTTTGGATCTGAGGTAGAACTGTCCTCCCAGCCTGAGTGGTAGGGCCTTTGGCCTGAGGTATGTGATCTTCTGATCACTGAGTTGTTGGGCTTTATGCCCGAGTTGTAAGTCTTAGAGGAGACTGAGTGGTCCTGCAGGATCGTGTTGTAAGCTCTTAGGAGCCGAGATATTGGAGAAGTGCCTGGTTTAACACATTATTAGAAAGGCGGGAGGGACAATGGATGTACCCATAATCTGGGGAACCACTATAAATTGCTGTGTCATCTGGGTGAAGGTCTTGAAAGCAATATGAAGTAACTCACCACTCACATCCTAAACTTATAAAAGTTAAAAGATATATTAAAGACCTAGAAACCTATTCTCCCCCCTCTAGGTGGTTTTGCTACCCTTAAAAACAAAGACTTTCACAACCTACTGGCCCCTCAAACCATAACATCCTGTCTGTGTCAACGTACTGCCATCTATGTGACGACCGCCTAAGTACCAAATGTAAAACCGCCTTCTCAAACTTTTTCCCAAGTCGGTTCGGAGGGGATCTTACTTGCCCAAGACGTCTACACAACTCTCCTTAAGTTTTATCGACCCACACCACTAAGCGTTAGTTGGACGCATTGCTCGGCTTAAATCACAACATTTACATCTCATTATAGAGTATTGTTGAAGTATTAACAGGAAGCTAAAACATATGTATATATATAACAATATGTATTTAAAAGAGTATTCAAAGGACGCAACCACTGTTTATACATAAAGCCCGTAGGCTACAAAAGTACTACTACTACCCCTCATACTCTCAATCCTACTGGCTAGTACTCACGTCTCGAAACTTTGGAGACGACAGTGGTTCCTCTACTCAAGCAATCCTATCAGCTGGCGTATTGTCCTACATCAGCTGGTCATTACAATGCTCCATCTCCTGTGAATGATTATTAAAATAATAGTTTGTCACAAAGCTAAGTGGAAACACATCTCCTCCCAGATCCATATCCTGGGGACGAGCTCACACAGTCAACAAAAGTAAATAGCCGAAGCACAAGAGGGTTAGTACAACATTTCATACATAAGGTAGGAGCAACCATTAAAAGAAGGTGCATCATAGTATAACTGAAATAGCAACAACATTATACATAAGTTATAACAAAAAGCACCACTAGCTGTTAACACAATAGGTATTCATAACCTGTATTCACACAACGCGTATTCAAACATGCCAACATGCCACATGCATTCAAAGTCACGCACACACCCTATGTCGACATACTATGGGCCGCTTTTATTCAAGCAGGGTAACGAGCCTTGCGGGTCTCACCGATATGACCATTAGTGATAGTGACCAGTCATGCCACTTTTGGGGATGGTCATACCGCATATCTCAGACCCCAACGTATAACCTCGTATACTCTTGAATGTGAGTGACATCTGGCAATTCAGCATTTTGGCTGACTAGTGGAGGAAACCCAACCGGGAAAACATAACGGTCGGTAAACTATGGTACTCATCTCCTTATCGCCTCGAGTCGTCAAACTCCTCGCACCGGTACGAACGGTCTGTAGAAGTGACAGACTCGCCACGATTTACCACAAGCAATTTACAAACAATTAAATTTATGAATTTTGCTGGCATGCACCGGGTCTGCGATGGCCTTCCCTACTATTCTTCAAATAATTCAGGCAAGCGACACTCGACTCGACTTCCAAAAATGAGCATGAGAGCTCTTTATTTGAGGCTAATCTTGGAGGAATACCTCAACTCCTGTTATCCCCAACTAAGGCTTAGCCTAACAGAAGACTTATCATCAGAGCAGGACCCGTGCTTAAAATAGTAAATTGCAGAAATAAAAGTGCGATAAAAAAAGTTACTGAGAATAGTAGCTGCAGAATTGAAATGTTGTAATGAAATAGGACCAGTACGAAACTGGAGTAGTACTGAACTTAAAGTAAGTACAGAAAGGAACTTGAACAGTACAAGACTGAAATAGTATTTAAAAGAAATGAACTAAACTGAAAGTAAATAGATAGGACCAGTGCGAGACTGGAATGAGAGCTTAAAAGAAATGAATTGAACTGAAAGTAAATAAGCAGGACTAGTGCGAGACTAGAGTACTGAAAAGAAAGTACTGAATAAAAATAAATTAAGGAACTGAATCAGTGTAACTGGAATAAATCATAAAGAAAATGGTTAATAGTCCAATCACTCCATTTAGTAGGCTTCAGTTCCATCTTCATTCTCAAGAGGCAAGTTCAGTTCCTTCTCAGTTTTCAGGAGGCAAGTTCAGTTCCATCTCCGTTCTCAGGAGGCATGTTTAGTTCTATTTCAGTTTTTAGGAGGTTTCTTTGAGTTTTACCCACTATTAAGTCAGATAATAATTCAGTTGTGGCTTTCAATCACGGCTTAATCGTATCAAGAGGCTTATTGTGAGTTACACCTTTATTATTCATCCGAGAATAAATGACAACTCATTTGCTCGCGTCCGATCGAATTCGAGAATCTCGTTAGAGAGCACATTCTTCCTCAAATTTCAACCTCGGAAATCGTTTCCAGCACATAAGGGAAATTCTTTGCCCGAAATGAGGTTGGACATTATTTTACTCGAAGCTCGTACTTTCATTTTCCGAGTCCATCCAAAATGTCTAAGAGTTATTTAAAAACGAGGCGCTCGGTGGTTTTACAAAATCTCGAAATACTTAGAGCTCGAAATCTTGCCTCAATAACTCTCGCCGATTAATCAATTGAACTTAATATTTAATATAGAAAGTGGTTGCGCGTTTCGCTTTTCATTTTCGAAGAATTTGAGTGTATCAATTAACGAGCGCGGTCCTAGGTTCCAAGAAATTGAAAAATCTTCAATTTTTACCCCAATATTCTCAAATTTTAATACAACTTGTAAGAGGGCCTAAAAAGAGCATAATAATTTTTTCAAAATTTTCTGAGTAATTTTGGGCATATATATTGGCCAAATAATTTTTACTTAGACTTTTAAAAATACAAAATTAACTCCAAAAATTCCTAATATTTTGTGGAGATTTATCTCATCAAGGGAAATAATTTTTATGTTCAAAACTTTTTCCCTAGGAGCCTATATTTTCCCTAAGATATTCCTCAAATTTATGATTAAAATATGGTGTGCTAATAGCCAAATCATACTGATTCCGTGGCTGAGATCGAGCCACACAACAGATTCTTACAATCTTCCCCCACAACTATAAGACCCCCTTTTTTTCTTTTTAAAACCACGGGGTCTTAGGCCCAGAACTGCCGCTTTGTGGTAACACCTTCACGCCCGAGAAGGTCGTCACCACAAAATGCCGATCCTGCCAGCCATATACATCACAAAATAGTAGCAAAATATGAGAGTACATAAAAGTAGAACTCTAATACATTTCCATAATAATCACATATAAAATAATAAATCTCCACAAAGGGAGAGTCCACAACAATAATAACAAAAGTACTGGAAATAGGGCTAAAGCCCGATACATCAAGTCCTCACTACAGTTTACTCATCGCGGAAGCAAAACTAAAACAACTACTAACCATCGGGACTCACTGTCCCAGCTGTCTGAACTCCAGTACTAGAATGTCCTGTCTCCAAGCGTGCCGACCTCTGGGGCTGCACCTCCGTGCTGGGCTCCATGATCCCCGAGAATAATTTGGTCCAAAAACTATTAGTATAAAAGACTAAGTCCTATCATCCCCTACCCCTCCCCCCATGATCCCTAGGAACCGAGCGGGGAGAAGGAAAGGGAAGGTAATGATGGTGAAGCATAACAAGTAGCAGGTGGCGGCGAAACTAATCTAGCAGTTCTATAAAAATAAGTAGCAGTAATGAAAGTACGAAAGATAGATCATGAAATAAGTAACCTTAACTTATATGAATGCCCACATGAACACATAAGCTAAGGGATCTTCTGCAAGGCTCTTATCATATAAAGAGTCCCACACCAATTTATATGATAGGTTGTCAGTTTTCAAACAAGCATTACATATATCCACAGAATAAAAACCTTAACTTATAAGCACACTCACTCGAGCTTATAAATGAAGGGGTCGTTATGCAGGGCCTATTGTATAAAGAGTCTCATACCAATTTATACAATAGGTGTCAAGGGTTATATGCAATGGTTATGCTATTTCATGCAAGTATGCTATGATGTGAATCATGCAAGTGCAACACACCCACTCGACTTTGTGCACACAGACCTTTAGTTCCTCCTTTTTGGAGCCTAACCTCCCAGGATACCTCCATAGTGGCAAACAGAAGCGGTGGATTGGGCCTCATCCACCTCTAAACCAGTAACTGCACTACCAGTCAGACCTATCGTACGCCTCGACACAGGTGCACTAAGCCGAGCTCCTGCATACTATTTTCCGGCAGGTCCAACGAACTTAATTTGGCGAAGTGCTAAATCGCACTTGCTGAGTCAACGTATTGGCATCGGTGCATCGACCCTCCAACACCGAATACCCACTACCTTATAATTTATGCACATGTAACCATATTGTATCAGCCACCGAGCCAAAGCCCCCCGGACTAACCCGTCCGTGATAACCAATAATTGAGCCAAAGCTCCCCGGACTAACCCGTCTGTCACAAGCAACAACCGAGCCAAAGCTCCCCGGACTAACCCGTCCGTCACAACCAATAACCGAGCCAAGGCTCCCTGGAATAACCCGTCCGTCACAATTATCTACCGAGCCTTCAGCTCGCCGGGCTACCCTTCCCATTTCCACAACCACCGAGCCTACCGCCCCTATGACCCAACCTAACTTCTCGAGATACCGGGGGTATGAGAAAGTGAAAACCTATTTATTCTAGTTGCTCTTGCAGTTTATTATGCCTACAGTTTAGGTTTGCCCAGGACTGCCCAAGGCATACCCCGTGAAGGGCTCTCGAGGGCACTAGGAACTACGATGGGCTGAAGCCCAAAGCTCCCTTTCGCAAGTCACTTACTATTATTGGTTAATTCTCGATTCCCGATCCCTTTAATATTACTCTAGATCTAACCCTAGTGTGTTTTGACCCTCTCTCTCCCTTCACAGGAAAGACGATCTTCGTCGATCCCGAGCACCACCTAATCCTAGTCAACCCAACATTCTACTCATCCCAACTTCCATTGATATACTCAATTTCACTTTAGCCAAACCAGCAAATCACTAACCCCAATCCATATGCCCAATTCAAATGCTATCAGACTTTCTGCAGATTTACTACATGCAGACCACCCTATGCTATATGATGTACATGATAGGAGGTACTCCAAATCTTCATCCAAAAGCCCTAAGATAATTAATGGGGGTCTATCATGGCATATTTAGCCTAAATCCAAAAACTTGGAATATTCCTAATTTAACTGATATTTTATTTATTTTCCCTAAAAATCCAAATGCCCTAGTTTCAATATGAAGTAGCTTTCACAGTCATGCAAAATGCTCCACAAAATTATGATAAATACAAGGCAGCTAATTGACAGTAAATTCAAGCATCTCATTTTTTTGCATAGTTAGGCCCATGATCCAAAATTTTAAATGTAAATCCATAAATATCAATTAAAGGAACAAGTGCTACAAACAGACTTTCAAAAATTATGAGAGAATTCAAGCATGACTAAAATATCCTATAATCACTCCTGACTATGTTTCCAAATTTTTCAGTGAATAATGAACTCTAATTTTAATTTTGAACCACATTCCTCTTTCATAAATTAATGAAATAAATACAGAAATAATACTTCTAAAATTTTTGATAAAATTTTCTCATGAGCATATTTCCTAAGAACACCACTGAATAAGTTTCACAATTTTCTAACAAGCATTGAGCTCTAAATCTATTATTGAACATATTTGCATATTTATAAGCTTGTGAGGTAAGTACTGGAAATATGCATTTAAAAATTATAATAAAATTCAGGTATGAGCATAATGACCTAAAACTTTCTCTGCCTAATTTACATAATTTTCTAGTGAACAGTGAGATCATAACAAACAAATGATTATCAAGGGCTAACCCATGCATTACAAAGGAGGTACTAAAATTATTGTTCCCAAATTTCCAATAAAATTCCCAGAGTCTCATGTTAACCCTATGACTACAATACCTAAGTTTCATAACTTTTCACAGAGTTTTGATGGCCTAACTTACATGTATAATATTTGTGCCCAAAACTAGGGTTAGGGTTTGGGGGGGGGGGGGGGGGGTTTAACAACCTCTAAATCCAATAATATTTTTACCATAGGACCTTGACTTCCCCAGAGTCCTCTCCATTAAATTTCAATTCTTTTCAAGGTCATATGACCCCATGACCTTCAAACCCTAGGTTAGAACACATAGGACCTACCCTAGAGTTCTAGGGCTCCACCTTTCAACTTCTACCCAATATTAGTGGAGGGTGTATTTTATGTGGTATAAAGGCTGAGTGCCAAGTTCCATCACCTTTGGATGAGGTTGGCCAACACAAGAGCACTTAGAGCATTTAGCCCTAATTTGACCTAAAAGGGTCAATCTTTTCCTACACAAATATCCTATCAAATCAAACCTAAAAGGGGTGAAATTTTTACCAGAGCCTTATAATATCCCCCAAAATCACCCACCAAAATTTTGGGGTTTTTTGAAGTGTTTAAGGCACCTAATTAAATTATACATGGTTTATTAAATTTTTCTAAAAACTATTGAAAAAGTATCTCTAAAAATTCCCATTTTTGGAGATGACCTAGGTATTGGTTTGTTGGGTATTGCATCCACAATAACCCAGATTTACATGAAGTCACCCTTAAACTAAGATGAATTGAGTTGTATTTGATATCCTTGTTTAGTTGTGTGTTTGCAGACCATCATTACTAAGTGTAGACCAATGTCAGTCTACAGTGGGTCAAGAACACAGGACCATAAAGTGTAATCCCTCACTGTGTGATCCAAGGTGTTGACTCATGTGTAGCCTCTCTATTGGGACACACTTCATATTCAAGCACTTAGAACCATGGAATGAAGATTGGATTCTTAAAGAGAAAAAGTTTCTAAGTTCAAAATTTTTCTAAGTCTACTTCTCGAGAAGTATAGTATAGTTCTCGAGAAGTAGAGTTAGCAGACTCGAGAAGCTCACTTGGTTCTCGAGAAGCCTAGACTAGTTCTCGAGTAACATCATTAAAGTTCTCGAGAAGCTTAGCGTAGTTCTCGAGAAGTCACTTCTTATATTTCTCGAGTAGCCAGAGACAGCCGTGAAAATTTTCTAAGTCCATCTCTCGAGAAGCTGGTTATAGTTCTCGAGAACTTAGCTTTTAGTTCTCGAGAAGTCAGCTTAGTTTTCGAGTACAAGATTTTGCTCTCGAGTAGTGTTATTTTAATTCTCGAGAAGCGTAATTTAGTTCTTGAGTTGACTCAATGCTTATCTCTCGAGTACTAACTTAAGTCCAGAAAGTATAGCTCTCGAGAAATCAGCCTCATTCTCGAGAACTTATTCATACTTCTCGAGAACAACAGTTCATTTTTCAGAAAATTTACTTAAGTCCAGATCGACGAGATTTTCAAATGACTTGATGTGATTGGTCTATGTGTCGTCATTAATGTCAATTCTAACCGTTAGGGGAAATCCTATATAATATCTTTTCATTAAGACTAACCCTAAGCGGTGAACCGTACACTTTCTAAATTTCTGATTTACCGTCTCTCTCCAAGAACGAATTTACAGCCGCCGCCGCCGCTGCTCAGTTTGAAGATCTACACGACTGTTTTCAATCAAGTTAGACTTGCTATTCAAGAAATCTTCATCTTCTCCTTGATCGAGTAGGTCCTAGATTTCTCAGGTCAGATCTACAGAGAGTCTTCTTCAACATTCCTGAAAAAGCCGCAAAGTTCAGAAGAAGACCTAGAGATAAATTTTTCCAGATCCGAGACAAATCTCTATTTGTATTTCAAATTTCTTTGTAATTTTGTAGGAGATTATTCTCCGAGTATAGGAGCATTGTTCTCTGAGTTGTTGGAAGTTTTCATCTTCCGAGTGTAGATCCCTTTGGATCAAGATTGTAGGAACATGGTTCCGAGACGTAGGATTGGTTATCAATCCGAGATAGTGGAGTAGCCAAGTCTAATGATTTACTAGATCGGTGAGGGAAAGTGGACGTACCCAAGGTTGGGGAACCACTATAAATCTTCTTATCGTCTGTGATTGCTTGATTGTTTTTGTGCAAGTTTGTTAAATTTTTTATTCCGCAAATAGACGCACAATTCACCTATTCACCCCCCTCTAGGTGATTTAGGTAGACAACTTAACACTTTCAATTGGTATCAGAGGGAGGTTGGTCGTTAAAAGGTTAACACCTTGATCAATTTCCTCTCTAAGTTGTCTCTTGAGAATTTTCAAGCAATGGACATGGATAAAGATTTTGCCAAGCTTCCCCTGTACACAAAGAACAATTTTCCCATGTGGAAAGAGAGAATTAAATTTTTCATGGAAGCTGTGGATCCCCAGATCTTCATGATTGTTGAAGAAGGTCCCCACATTCCTATGACTATCTCAAATATAGATCCAATAAAGAAAGTCCCAAAGAAGCTGATGGATCTAGATAAAGACGAGATTGCACTTGTCTCCTTGGATAAGAAAGCTAAAAATATAATTGCAAGTGCAGTCGATAACTCTATGCTGCAAAACCTGATCCACTGCCAGTCTGCTAAGGAGATGTGGTAGTCCCTCATCACCTTGATGGAAGGTACAGAAGAAGTAAGGGATGATATATGATCCCTTTTGAATCAAGAATATGAAGCCTTCCGACAAGGGCACAAAGATACCATTGCAGATACTTTTGAGAACTTTTTTAAGATAGTTAACGGCCTCAGAGTATATGGCCGAGTCTTCACCAACAGAGAACTGAATGACAAGTTCCTAAGATCCTTAACCAAGGAATGAGACAACAAGGTCTGTGCCATCAGGGAATTTTTAAAGCTAGCTGAGACAGATCCTCAGAATCTCTTTAGGAAGCTGATGTCATATGAGCTTCAACTCAACACAAGGAAAGCTGAAGAAGAGAAGAGCAGGTCTGCATCCAAAGAGAAGTCTGTTGCTTTAAAGGTAGACACCTCCAAGAAGTCAAAGGCTACCTCTCCAACCCCAGCACAAGAAGATAGTGAAGAAGAAAACTCAGAGCCAAGTACCTCAGGATCTGAGCTATCTGAAGGAGAGTTCTCCTTACTCTCACGACAGTTCAAGAAATTCTTGAACAAGAAAAAGCAATGGAAATGCAAGGATGCCTCTCACAGAAGATCACGACATGATGGTTGTCGATACAGAAAAGGCTCAAGCAGCCACGACAGGTATGGTTCTAAATAGAATAAACATATTTCGACTGATATAGTTTGCTACTGTTGTAACAAGCCAGGTCACGTCATAGCTGACTGCCCCCACAATAAGAAGGAGGGTGGCAGGAGAGAAGAAAAGAAATCCTCGTACAACAAGAAGAGGACAGAGAAAAGCCTGATAGTCAAGTAGGGCAAGACTCTTAGTGACTCTGACTCATCTGAGTCAAGTGAAGAAGAGGAAGCATACTTTGGGCTTATGGCTCAATCATATGAGGAACAAGAGCCCCAGTTCACTGGGGAGGTAAAATCTCACACCCCTCTTTCAGAATCTAAAGTTTCTGAGCATGATCATGAGGATAACTCCTCTAATGACGAGTCTGAACTTATGGCCCAGTATAAGGAGTTGATCATGGCTTACGACAAATGTCGAAAGGTCGTGAAAACTCAGGAAAAAGAGATTAAGTCTCTAAAGGCCATAGAAAGCTCTCTGAGAGAGGAAGTCGTTAAGATGGACTCACTCAGAGAAGACTTAGATACTTCTATTGATGAGTTCAACAAGGCTATCAAGCACCTTGATCTGAAGGATGAAATCATCAAGGGGTTGGTAGAATTACTAGAAGCCGAAAAGACACTTGTTGAAGGTTTCTCTAAGCCCAAGGTAGTTCTTCCTCTTGTTGTTGAGTTCTCTGCTCAGGCCAAGGGTGCTGGGCTAGGCCATGTAGAAGCTCCTAGTAAATCTTCTAGGAGGAATAAGGCTCAGAGAAGGAATACGGCCTCCAAGAAGGCCTTTGCCAAAGCAAAGGGGAAAGCCCCTCAAGATCAGACTGTCTTTAAGAAAGTCATATTTCCAACTAATGAGTTTGATCTTGACTCATCCTACGGCCACTTGACTAGGCCTACTTATGTAAAGCTAAAGTCTCGTTACCAAGGATGGACTCGCCCCAAAAACTTTGGTGAGAGTGTCTTTAAGACACCTTATGAAGAAGTCATTCTTCAGGACTATGGTCCTTATGATCATGGTCATAACTTCAAGAAAGCACCAAAAGTAAAATCCATTGTAGAAAAGCCTGTGATGGATAAGAAATCATGTGATTGCCATCATCATGAAGCTTCTTCCTCCAAGAATGCTACCCCTGCTGGATCAGTATCCCAGAATGTCAAGCAGGAGTACTTAAGACAAAGATACAACAAGTTCAACTGTTGGTGCTGTGGCAAAATTGGTCATTTTGCCGTCGATTGTTGGTTTAATCCAAGAAATATTGCAACTCCTAAAGTTAGCAACATGAGAATGACCACTCATTATGCTAATCCTCGTAGGGGGAGTGTTCTAACACGAGAACAAGGACCCAAACATGTTTGGGTTCCTAAGGCAAACTGATTATGATTGTAGGGATGTCCAAAAGCCACCAAAACGCCAATCTAGTATTTGGACAGTGGATGCTCTCGGCATATGACCGGGACAAGAAGCCTACTTCAAAATTATGCTCTAGTGTTGAACGGACCAAAGTTCATCTTTGGAGGTTTAGACCGAGGGATAACTAAAGGCTACGGTATGATCACTAATGGTAGTATATCATTTTCGTATGTAGCTTATGTTGAGGGATTGGAACACAATCTTATAAGCATAAGCCAACTATGCGACAAAGGATACATAGTTGAATTCCACGCTGACAAGTGCCTGATAAAGTCTGTTGACAATATGGAAACGATTCTATTTGGCACTCGAAGCAGGAATATATTTTTCTTAAATTTCATTTTTATAGATTCTTCTACTCCAGTGTGTCTTTTGGCAAAAGATAGTGCATCTCTTGGTGATCAATGACACAAGAGGTTAGCACATATTAATTTCAAAACTATTAATAAATTATTCTCCCAGAACTTTGTACGTGATGCCCCGAATGTCAAGTACGTCAAAGATTGACCTTGTCATGCACGCATAAAAGGCAACCAAACAAGGGCTACCTTTAAAAACATTATTGACTAAAATTCAAGTAGATGTCTCCATCTACTTCATATGGACTTGTTCAGTCCACTACAAATTAGAAGCTTGGGAGGTAAGGAATATACATTGGTTATTGTTGATGACTACTCGTGCTTTGCGTGGGTGTTCTTTCTGAAACACAAGTCAGATACCTTCAACATCTTTACTAATTTTGTCAGGCCGGTCCAGAATAAATACAACTGTTCCGTAGTCAAAATCAGAAGTGACAATGGAATAGAGTTCAAGTCTGGGGCCATGACAGAATTCTATGAAAGCCTAGGTATCATTCATGAGTTTTCCTCTCCTCGTACTCCACAACAAAATGGAGTAGCTGAGATAAGGAACAAAACACTCATAGAGGCCTGCAGAACTATGTTGAGTGATGCTTCACTACTAGAGTATTTCTGAGCTGAAGCCATCAATACTGCATGCCACGTGCAAAATCGAGCACTCATCAATAAGAATCATGATAAGACACCTTACGAACTTCTAAAAGGCAGGAAACCAACTATTTCATATTTTAGAATTTTTGGCTGTAAATGCTTCGTGCTTAACAATGGTAAATATCATACTACCAAGTTTAGTGAGAAAAGTTTTGAAGGTATTTTTGTAGGTTATAGTAGCCATAGTAAGACATACAGGATTTTCAATAGAAAAAAATTGGTTGTAGAGGAATCTATACATGTTGTATTTAATGAGACGAGCTTGCTGTAAAGCAAATCATCTAGTGTGCTTGTTGAAGATGCAGGTACAAGGATGAAAGAAATCAGCTTGGATAAACCTACTGAAGGTGAAAGAGAAAAGTTCGTCAAGATCACTACTCCAACCCCCATTGAAGAGGTAGACGATCAAGATGAAGAAACCATCCAAGTTAATGAAGTCACTCTAGTGGCTGAAGAAGTTCCGGATGCTAGGAACATAGAGCTCAGACATCTGAAGGATCATCCATTGGACCAAATCATAGGAGATCCCCGGGATGGTGTCAGAACTTGTCGAGGTACAACTAACGAGAATCTATATTTAAGTTTTATCTCATAGGTTGAACCAAAGATGTTTGAGGAAACAAACTCAGACGCATCATGGATCTTAGCCATGGAAGAAGAACTGAACCAGTTCAAGCACTGCAAAGTTTGGAAGCTAGTTCCAAGACCCAAAGGTAAGAATGTCATCGGGACAAAGTGGGTCTACAGGAAAAAGTTGGACGAGGATGAGACAATCATAAAGAACAAGGCTAGACTCGTTGCCAAAGGATACTATCAAGAAGAAGGAATCATCTTCGACCAAACATACGCTCCAGTGGCAAGGCTGGAGTCCATCAGACTGTTCCTAGCTTATGCTGCACTGAAGGGCTTCACTGTCTATCACATGGACGTGAAATCCGCCTTCCTTAATGGTGACATAAAGGAAGAAGTGTACGTTGAACAACCCCCAGGTTTTGTTGATCCTAACTTTCTTGACTATGTTTATTTATTATCGAAAGCACTGTACGATTTGAAACAAACTCCTCGAGCTTGGTACGAAATGCTATCTAGCTTTCTCCTCGAGAACAATTTCACAAGGGGAAAGATAGATAAGACATTATTTCTTAGGGAAATTAAAGGCAAGATTTTGCTAGTGCAAATCTATGTCGACGACATTATTTTTGGTTCTACAGACGACAACCTATGCAAAAAGTTTTCTAAACTTATGCAAGGGAAGTTTGAAATGAGTAGTATGGGAGAGATGAAGTATTTCTTTGGATTTCAGGTGAAACAATCTGAAGATGGAATTTTCATATCACAGACGAAGTTCACCAAGGAGTTGATTAAGAAATTCAGAATGGAGAGTGCAACCTCTATGAGGACTCCAATGGCCTCAGCTATGTATCTGCACAAGGATGAGAAAGGGAAACCTTTTGATGAACCCAAGTACAGAAGCATAGTTGGATCCTTGCTCTACCTTACTACAAGTAGACCAAACATAATGTTCTCTACATATGTCTGTGCTAGATTCCAAGTGAACTGTAAAGAATCTCACTATGCTGCTATAAAGCAGATCTTGAGATACCTTAAAGGTACACCGAATCTTGGCTTATGGTACCTAAGAAGTAATGAAAACGAACTAATTGGTTTTCAGATGCAGACTTTGCAGGTAGCAAAGATGACAGAAAAAGCACTTTCGGGACGTGTCAGTTCCTTGGAAGAAGGCTTATCTCATGGAGCAGTAAAAAGCAAAATTGTGTCGCAATCTCAACGGCCGAGTTAGAATACATTTCTGCCGGCAGTTGTTGTGCACAATTGCTTTGGCTAAAGAACCAGCTAGAAGATTACAACATGAAGGTTAAAACATTCCATTATTTTGCGACTCCTCCAACACAATAGCAATTTCCAACAACCCAGTCTCGCATAGCCGGACAAAGCACATCGAGCTCAGATATCACTTCATCCTGGAGCATGCGGAGCAAGGGGATGTGAATCTGCAGTATGTGCGAACAGATCGGCAAGTTGCAGATATTTTCACAAAGCTGCTGGATGAGACCAAGTTCAATTTCTTCAAAACTGAACTTGGGATGCTGAACAGAGAAGGATACACCAAAAGAGATCATTTAAAAGCTCAAGAATCAAGGATACTACAAAAAGATCAGAAATTTCTCAAGTGGAAGGCAGTTCTCGAGAAATTCAGTTACTTCTCGAAAAGTACATAACTAGTTCTCGAAAACTTAAGTCCACTTCTCGAGAACTAAAGATCTATCTCTCGAGAAGTACAGAAAGTTCTCGAAAACAAGAAATATACTTCTCGAGAACTATAGCCATGTCTTTCGAGAACTAACCCTACCTCTCGAGAAATGCCCCATCTGTTTTCGATTTCTATTCATTTCTTCAATTTCGAAAACCGATCGATTTCTGCTTTAATCCAAGGGTTATTTTAGATTAATTAGACACATAATCAACATTACTAGGGTTATATATTTATAAAACTTTAGAAATCTCAAATCAACCGACATTTCAAAATCCATTCTCTTGAAAACTCTTAGCCTCCCGCCGACCAGAGCTTCGACACCGCCGCTTTCTCGTGCTTCATCCATCACCGTCGTCAGTCTCAATGACACAACAGTCGAGAATCGGAGTCAGCAGTGAACTTGTGGTCGCCGGGATTGCAGATATTTCAGACGATTTCAAGAATCTTCTTCTTCTGGATGAAACAGTAGGTTTGAACTTTGTTCTTTCGGAACCTTGTAAGATTCTATTTCCAGAAGTAGAAGAGTTCTATAGAAATGTCAAGATAAGGAGGAATAACACTGTACTAAAATCCAAGGTCAAGGGAGTTAAGATTAAGCTAAGCCCGACCATAGTATCTAGACTTCTAAGATTGCCTATTGTGGATGATGAGGATGAACTGACAGAAGATGACAATGACAGAACCTGTTATTTTTGTGGAGTTCCAATGGACATTACCTCTCTAAGGAGGACTGGTCTAAATGATGTTAGCAAACTTCTAGTCGATATAGTTGGGAAAATTCTTTGGTATAGGACAGGGTCTATAAGTTTCATAACCAAAGACCTATTCAATGTCATGAAAGCCATAGTCTGCAGGAAGAAATTTCTATATGGTATGATGATTTTTGACATGATCAGGGATATCATTAAAGAACCAAAGTTTGCCAGGATAATCTCCATGATGTTGCATGAGGTTGATCCAGTGGTCTTCAAGAATTCAAAAGGTACCCCAATTCATCACTTAAAGAAGATCTCCATAGCTTCCATTCGAAGGTGGGAGTTAAAACTGAAGAATCCAAAGCAGATAGCTAAAGAGCTTGCAACCCCTGCTTCAGAGGTCAGGACCCCATCTCCCTCCTCTTATGAAGTTGCTAAACCATCTGGTACAGCAACTGAGGGGGAGCCTTCTTCCTCTATTCCAGTTCACAGGATTCCCTCTCCTCCTCCAGCTAGATCTCCAATAAGAAGTCCAGCCAGATCACCAGCTAGATCTCTAGTCAGAATTCTAGTGAGAAGTCCAGTAAGGAGTCCTATCAGATCTCCAGTTAGGTCCCCATTGACAGACTTATCAGATGAGACATTCTCAAATGAGAAAGTTAAGAAAACCCTAAACTCTACTACAGCAGATATAGAAAACATGATAAAAGAGCTCACCTCTGATGAACCTCTTCCTTCCCTCCACACAGAAACTGCTGAAGAACCTTCAAAGGATCCATCTCCAGCTCCTTCTCCTTCTCAAGTACCTTCTCCCAAAGTAACTCCTTCTTCTTCTCCAAGAAAAGACTCACCTCAACCAGATACCATCCTTCTATCAGAAGAGGATGAGCCAGAACCTGAGGAAGTTGAAGCTCCTCTAAGGAGACTTGATTTCTCTATTCCCACCTTCCTTATTGAAGAAGGAGATATAGTCATTCATACTACCAGAGCTAAAAGCACTGTAGTTGTTGAAGAAATTCCTCCACGGGAAGTTCCACCTCCACCTCATATTGTTGTTCCTGCTGCTGCTACCACTATAAGTTCTGATATACTAAATAAGATTGAAGTTATGTTGGCTGAACAAAGGAAATATTTTGATGAATGTCTCAAAGTAGTCCAAGACAATGTCACTGCTCTAGAGAAATAGATGAGCAGAGGATTTGCAGAAATTTAGCACAATACTGACTCTCTCAAAGAGCTGTTTCAGATTGGTGGTAAAACTATAAACCACACTATCACTAGTATTGGTAAGGTCATGGATCAAACAGTAACTCTTGCAAATAATCAAATATTTTTTGAGAAGAAAGCCTAGGAAAACCTCATGAAAATCTGTGAAGAGGTTGATACCTTCAAAGAGGATGCTATAACTACACTATCTATAGAATTCAGAAAGGGGGAGAGCTTGGTGAAAGAACATGTGGACAAGCTTGTGGACAAGTTTACTGCTACTGCAAACACAGTTTGGTCTGACAAGATAACTGAAATTAATAAGAATGTTATAGAACAAATCCAGTCTGTTAAGTTCCATAACTATGACACTGCAGTCTGGATGCATAACCAAATATTCCCTGAATTTTAGGTTGATCCTAATGTCATTCCTCATAACTCGAACCCTCTTGCTGAAGGTCAGTCAAGTCAAATGCCTGCTCAGATGCAACCTCATATGCCATGCTTCTCTACAAGGCCAGAAGATCAAAATCCTCCTCCTGCTTCTTATGACCAAGTATGGGATGATGTATGATAGTTTTACTTTCAAGACTACCTAAACACCTAGAGGGGGGGGGGTGAATAGGTTCTAATGCTTGTTCTCACTTTTAGGCAGAATATAATAACTGAATTAAATCACACAGCACAGCAATCACAGAAATTCATACAACACAGATTGCACACAGTTTTATAGTGGTTCCCCAAGGTCTGGGTACATCCACTTTCCCCCTTCACCTATCTAGCAGTGTGTTAGATTCGGCCAAACTTCCTCTTTAACTCAGATCAGTAGATCCTACAGCTCAGAACCTGGAAAGGTTCCTACAACTCAGAACCCAGAATGGTTCCTACAACTCAGGCTAATCAGCCCTACCTCAGCCTTGCCACAAGGCCTACAACTCAGAGAAAAACTTTCTCCTACACTCAGGCAACACAATCCTACCACTCAGAGATCAACTCTCCTACACTCAGCCTTTATAATTTAGGCTTACAACTCAGATCTACCTTAATAGATCCTACAGAAATTAGAAAAGAGTTTTACAGAATTTTGTCCTAGATGAGAGAGTAAGGACAGGACAATACTTGATTAGCTGATGGATGAAATCAACTGAATCTTAGCTTTCTTCAAAGCTTCTTGAATCTGAACTAGCTGAGTTGATTTCCAAACAGCTTCTTGAGAAACTTGTAACAGCTTCCTTCTTGATCTTCAAATGGCTGGATCCCTCTCTGTCCAATCCCTTTGATACTTCTTCAGAATTCTTGAACGAATTCTCCTTAGACAGATCCTGATAGGTTGAACCCTTCAGAATGTCTTCTTAGATCTTCTGATGAAGATCTTCTTTTGTGCCTTGCACCTTCTTGATCAGTTTATATGTGTGTTTTTTTCTTAAATCAATCTTCTCTTTTTTTTATTTGCCTTCTGAATCTGTCTATTTATAGACCTTCTTCATGGTAACCGGCTGATCCGGTTTCTAACTGTCTTCTGACAAGTCTGACAGCTTCAGTTAAACTGTTGCAACCCACAGCTGTCAAGTCTTCAAACAGATCCTTAGCCTTTGTCTTGATCAGCAAAGTGTCAAGACTGACTGTCAGAAAGTGTCGAGACCATCTGTCTATATGTGTTGACACAAGTTACTTTGGTGTCGACACAGCTTCTTCAGACCTTCATCTTGAGGATGAGTCGACACTGAGAATTTGTGTCGACTCAAGCACTTCATCATTCTTCAGGAAATGACTTGGTCTAGACTTGCAGTGTGTCGACACAAGTCCTGTGTGTCGACACAGTTGTTATAGATTCAGAACATAGTATGTGTCGACACTCCTTCAGGTGTCGACACAGCTTTTGTCGACTCTGCCAATATGTGTCGACTCTGTCTTCTGGTGTCGACACAACTATCGTCGACCCTGCCAATATGTGTCGACTCTGCCTCCCTTATGGAAGCAATATGTCATTTCCTATTGAAGAGCTTGCAATATGTGTCGACCCTGTCATTTCCTATTGCAATGTGTCAAATCTGATTGATTTAATATCCTGAGCTAAGTCAAACTGAAGTGACTTATTATTCTCATCAACATATTTTTCCACAGCCAATCTGTGTTCATCCAACTTAACTTGCAAGTCCACCATGAACTTATTATAATCAAAAGCAGCAGGAGTTTTGGTGACTTGCAGTTTGGAGAGCTTGCTTATAGGTTTGGCTTCTTCTTTTGAAGACTATAAGCTTCCTTTTCTTTGCCTCTTTGGCTTCTGCAGTCTCAGATTCTGAAGGGCTGTCAATCTGAACTTGTTCATGAGAAGGAGCAGGAATTTTTGCCTCAGTGACATGTTGTTCAACCTCAACATTCACAGGCTCCCCCTCAACAACTTGCTCCTCAGCAACAACTAGCTCTTTCTCAACCTCTTGTTCTTTCTCAACCTCTTGATCTACCTCTATTTCATCAGCAATTCCATCACCAACAATTCCATCATTAACAATTCCATCATTAGCAATTCCATCATTAGGAAACAACTCATCTAGAGTGAATTCCTGCTGAGTTGGAGCAGAAGATGAGACATCTAGATCAGCTATATTCAGATCTTCTAGTAGGTTTTCCCTTTCTACCTCTTGGACTTGTTCAGAAATGTTCTCCCCGTGCACCTGTTCAGTATTGGGAATGTCCTGGGCAGGAGAATAACCTTGCTCCCCCTGCACTTGAGCTGGATCAGTAATATCCTGAGTAGGAGAATGAACTTGCTCCCCCTGCTCCTGTGCAGGTAATGTTTCTTTCTGGACTAGAGTTGAACCAGACTGATCTTCACCCTGTTCTCTCACTTGATCTCCTTGATGTTGTTCAGTACTTTGCTCATGTCCAGGTGACATCTCAGTTATGTCTTGCCTGACCTCTTCAGGCATCTCTTTGGATAGTACTCTATCCCACCTTGAGAATAATCTCATGTCCATCTTTCTCATGTGATTGATCTTAGTCCCTGATATCTGTTGCAGGACTTCTGGAATCACTCCAACCAAGTATAAACTCAAAATCCTAGCCAGATTTGGCTTCTTAAGTCCTTCCTTGATCTTATCAAATACAACTGCTGACCAGTCAGTTGGAATTTTGAAAACAATTCTTGTCATAAGGCAGAACATATAGGCTGAGACCCTATCATGTCCTCCAGGTTTGCACAAAATCACCTTTCCAACTATCTCAGACAGAAATTTGCCCTGGTGATTCATTCCTTTTCTATTGATGGCTGCTCCAATCTTTATGGTTGGATCCAACCCACACCATTGGAGAGCCTCCCTTGTCTTAGAGGCTGGAACCTCTTCTTCATTCTCAATGCTTGGTAATTGAAGAATTTGTCTTAAACTCCGTAGAGTAAGTTTGACCTTGGTGCCATGAATTGTGGATTTGATCTTGAGTCCAGAAGAATCCACTGATGCAGAAGTGTAAAATTCAAGTACCTCCTTCTTCCAGATCTTCGTTGGTTCAGAAACCAGAAATTCCAATCCATTTTCAGCAATAAGGGAAATCACTTGTTTGAATTCTAGTGCGGCGGTGTCGAACGCAGCCCTAACCAGCTCATATCCTTCATTCACGTTATCTTCAACCTTAGGCGCCATTGAATCAGTCGAGAAAGTTTGAGAGAAGGAGAGAGAATGTCGACACAGGGTTTTAGTCTCGAAAACCTTGTGAGCATGTCGACAGAATATGTTCTTGACCTATTTATACCCTCTAAAGAAAGAAGATCAAAAGTCGGGCAAAAACAATCTAAATGTGTCGACACAGATGGAATGTGTCGACACAAACTTCTATTGTCTCGACAAACAATTCTGTCTACTATGTGTCGACACCAATTGAGGATATGTCGACACCTGAGATACATAGTAGAGCATCAGAAATTCTGTGTCGACTCTTTGTTCAAGTGTCGACACAAAATCTGTAAGTGTCGACACCAATGTTCTGGTGAAGTCGATACTATATTTCTGGATGAGTCGACTATTTGACCCTTATGTGTCGACACATATTCTCTGTGTCGACACAATTTCTCTGATTAGTCGACCAGACTTCACTGAGTCGACACTTTATCACTATAAGTGTCGACACCATTTTACTTGGCCAATATTTGTTTGTTGATACCACTTGAATGTTTATTGATATACTAGTCAATGGTCAGTATTTTTAATTAAATTTAAAATTTATTGAATTTTGTTTCATCCAGAGGCTTAGTAAATACATCTGCTATTTGATAATCTGTGTTAACAAATTCCAATGAGATGTCTTCTCTTTCTACATGCTCTCTAAGAAAATGATATTTGATTTCTATATGCTTAGTTCTACTATGAGAAATAGGATTGTTAGCAATAGAAATAACACTCTTAGAATCACACAATAAAGGTGTTCGACTTACTTGAATACCATAATCCTTCAATTGATACTGTATCCACAATAACTGTGCACAGCAGCTTCCAGCAGCAACATATTCTGACTCAGCTGTGGATATTGCCACACTGGTCTGCTTCTTACTGCTCCATGATATCAGTCTTCCTCCCAAGAATTGACAAGTACCTGTAGTACTCTTTCTATCCTCTCTACAGCCTGCAAAATCTGCATCTGAATAACCTGTTAGTAGAAAATCTCTATTCCTAGGGTACCAAAGGCCTAGATTAGGTGTGCCCTTAAGATATCTCAGAATCCTTTTGACAGCGGTATAATGAGATTCTTTAGGGCAGGCTTGGTACCTAGCACAGACACATGTAGCATACATAATATCTGGTCTACTAGCAGTGAGATATAGTAGAGAGCCAACTATTCCTCTATACAAAGATTCATCAACAGGTTTACCTGCATCATCTTTGCATATAGGCATACTTGTTTCCATAGGAGTTCTCATGGTGGAGGATGACTCCATACCATACTTCTTAATTAATTCCTTGGTGAACTTAGACTGGGATATGGACAAGCCATCTTCAGTCTGTCTTACTTGGAGTCCCAAGAAGAACATAAGTTCCCCCATACTGCTCATCTCAAACTTCCCTTGCATAAGTTTGGCAAACTTTTTGTAAAGGTTGTTCTCAGTAGATCCAAAGATTATATCATCTACATAGATCTGTACTAAGATGATCTTACCTTTAGATTCCCTAAGGAATAGAGTTTTATCTATTTTCCCTCTTGAGAATTTGTTCTCAATAAGGAAAGTAGACAGGGTTTCATACCAAGCCCTTGGGGCTTGCTTTAACCCATACAAAGCTTTCCTAAGCCTATAAACATAATCAGGTTTAAGAGGATCTACAAAACCTGATGGATGCTCTACATAGACTTCCTCTTTTAGATCACCATTCAGGAATGCTGATTTCACATCCATCTGGTACACTTTGAAGTCTTGATATGCTGCATAGGCAAGGAACATTCTGATTGCCTCTAGCCATGCTACTAGGGCAAATGTTTGATCAAAGTCAATCCCTTCTTTCTGTCTGTATCCTTTAGCAACCAACCTAGCTTTGTTCTTCACAAATATTCCACTCTCATCCAACTTGTTCCTATAGATCCATTTTGTGCCAATTATATTGTGGCCTTTTGGTTTAGGAACAAGCTCCCAGACATTGCACCTTCTGAATTGATTCAGCTCCTCTTGCATAGCATCAATCCAGCGTTGGTCTTGGATGGCTTCTTCAAACTTCTTAGGCTCCATTTGAGACAGGAAACTTGAATGCAGAACTGTGCTCAGATTTTTGCTTCTTGTCTGAACTCCCTGTCTTGGATCACCTATAATCTGATTAGCTGGATGATCTCTTAAATGTCTTGTAGCTGGAGGTAGATTCCCTTCTGGTTGAACATCTCCAGCTCCTACATCATGCTGTACCTCTTGGATTTCATCAGCTTCTATTGAGTCTTGTACTCCCCCTGGACAGTAGCCTTCATTTTCCAATGCTTCATCTGTATTTGATGCTTCTGAAATGGAAAGTTTGTCCATCCTTTTGCTTATACCTGTTGAATCATTTGATCTACAAGACAACTCACAGTTGATTAATCTTGTTTCATCAAATACAACATGTACAGACTCTTCTACAACTTGAGTAGTCAAGTTGAAGACCCTATAGGCCTTACTATTTATGTTGTACCCAACAAATATCCCATCTTGGGATTCGGCAGCAAACTTAGTCAGATATGACTTGCCATTGTTAAGTATATAGCACTTGCAACCAAAGATCCTGAAGTAGGATAGATTTGGTTTTTTACCTTTCATAATCTCATAGGGAGTCATTTTGTGGCTCTTGGTGATAGAAGCCCTATTGATCACATGACATGCAGTGTTTACTGCCTCAGCCCAGAAATATTCTGGAATAGAGGTGTCACTCAATAGAGTTCTACCAGCTTCAATTAATGTTCTATTCTTTCTTTCAGCAATGCCATTTTGCTGTGGTGTTCTAGGTGAGGAGAACTCTTGGAAAATCCCAAAGTCTTCACATAATTTTGTCATGCTTTCAGATTGAAACTCAGTACCATGGTCACTTCTGATTTTGACCACTGTACAATTCAGTTCATTCTGAATTTGCTTCACAAAACTAAGTAAGACACTTGGGGTTTCTGATTTCTGTCTCAGAAAGAACACCCATGTAAATCTAGAATAGTCATCTACAACCACAAAAGTGTAGACCTTCCTACCTAGACTATGAACTGGCATAGGACCAAAAAGATCCATATGTAAGAGGTATAAGCACCTCACAGAATCCTTGTTTTCAAGGCTATGAAAGGAGGATTTTGTTTGTTTGCCCTTTTGACAAGCAGAACATATCCCATTCTTTATACACTTAACTTGAGGACCATTCCTCACTAACTCTTTGCTAAAGAGTTGGCCAATTGTCTTGTAGTTAAGATGAGCCAATCTCTTGTGCCACTTGACATAACGAGATGCATTATCATCAGCTACACGACAGATGGGAGAAACCTTGTTCTCACATATAAAATTAAGACAATATACATTTCTCTTCCTATACCCAGTCAAAATGATCTCTTGATCACTTGACCTTTTGATTTGACATTCATCCTTAACAAATGAAATGTCATATCCTAAATCACTCAGCTGGCTTATGCTTATCAGATTGTGTTTCAAACTTTTTACATAAGCCACTTGGGTAATAGTAATTAGGTTAGAAGAAATGTTACCAAACCCTTTGATGACTCCTCTTTCAGATCCACCAAAGATTACTTTTGGTCCATCTTTGACAGCTGTGTACTCCTTCAGCAGCCCCTTTGTTCCAGTCATGTGCCTGGAACATCCACTGTCCAAGTACCATATAGGGGCATGGCCACTTAGACTTTCCTGCAATACAGATTTACCTTCCCTTAGAACCCAAGTAAGTCTTGGGTCCTTGGTTCAGGTTAGCACCAACAAAACTACCAGCTGCTCTTCTAACTAGTAGACTATTGTTCTTCCTAACACATGTGTTGTGCCAGCAGTCTAAGGCAAAATGGCCTCTCTTGCCACAACACCAACATTCAAACTTGTTGTATCTAGATCTAGATACACCCATGATAGAAGAATTTCTGTCCAGTGCTGGTGCTGCCGCAGCTTCACCCACAGGTTTCTTATAACCATGGGGTTTATGAACATGGGTAGACCAGTTGGCATTTACACCTTTGTTTATCAGAACATTAGTCTTAATATGACCATGAATATTCTCAAGATCATATTTGTTAGAAGGCACTTGCACCTTTCTAAACTTAACAGGGAATGAAAGGTTTAGTGGCTGGACAGGAGCTTTGTCTTTTCCCTTGAATTGGGCAGCCCTGGGGTTACCTTTGAAGCCTAATCCTGCCTTACCCTTTTGAGCCACAAACTCATCTATCAAGGGTAAGACAGATTTTGGCTTTGAGTAACTAGCCACTAAATCTTTTTCTATTCTTAGTCTGGCCTCCAGACTCTTAACTTGATCATTAGTATATCTGATTGTGCCCATCTAAATAATAGTTATATTTTTCAGTTTGGCAATCTCATTCAACTTTTGATCTATTACTTTTTCCAACTCAGTTGCAGCAACCTTAAGATCAGCAATTTCCTGAGCCTGAGATTTGACTAGGTTCTTGCTTTTCTTAAGGGCCTGCAACAAGTCCCAATACTTATCTATCAACTGATAGACATCTCCTTCAGATTCAGATCCATCTACATCACTTGATGCAGATGAAGCTGATTCTGCACTAGTACTACAAACTGAATTTATAGAAGGACAATTTACCTTACTAGGACCAGACTGATTCTGGCACATGTCTTCTTTTGATCCAGCCATCAGTCCCATGCACTGATGGTCCTCTTGTTCATAGATGGAGTCCAGCAATTGCATAAACTCCACTTCTTCAGTAGCAGCATACAGTCCAATATATGCTTCAGCTTCAGATTCTGACTCTGAAGTTGATTGATCTGTAAGGCTCTTTTCCTTCTTTGCAACAAAGGATTTCTCCTTCTTGCCTTTCTGACGAGTCTTCTTCTTGTCTGATGACTCCTTTCTCTTATCAGGACAATCAACCACTACATGTCCAGGCCTATTGCAACAATAGCAGACAATCTTTGATGTAGTGGCTTTGCTGGGCTTAGTTCTGTTCCTTTCCTTCCTTGATGACTTATTCTTCTGATAATAGTCATCAACTTGCTGTGATGTGGAGGGCCTAGACTTCCACTGCTTCTTCTTCAAGAACCTCTGGAATTGCCTTGTGAATGCAGCAAAGTCTGCATCTGAATCACTCCTCTCTAAACTCTGACTGTCTGAATTTTCAGAGTTAACTTCTGCAACTTACTTAGGAGGAGATGAAAATATCCTCCTATTCTTTCTATTGGCTTCAGCCTTGAAGGCCACAGATTTTTCTCTATGCTCATCTTTTGAATTCTTCTCTTCCTCCTTCCTCACCATTAGTTGCATTTTATAAGATAGCAACTTTCCAAACAAGGTTGGAGGAGAAATTTCTGCCAGTTTAGCCACTTCTCTTATGGAACAGATCTTGGTGTCCCAATCCTTTATCAAGGATCTTAAGAATTTATCATTCAGTTCATAAGTACTGAAGACTCTTCCATAGGACATTAATTCATTCACTATTCTGTAGAATTTCTTATAACATTCAGTTATGCTATCAGATTTTCCTTGTCTAAAACTTTCATACTCTTGGTAGAGCATAGACTTCCTATCCTGTCTTACTTCTTTAGAACCCTCCATGTAGACAATCAAGGTGTCCCACATTTTTTTGGAGGTTTTGCAGTGAATCAAATTTTGGAATGTAGAATCATCTATGACACTTATAATAATGTTCTGTGCTCTTTTATCCATGGTTGCCAAAATGATTTCATCCTTTGTCATTTCTGAATAACTCTTTGGATTTTGGATATTTGCATCAAGAACTGATACCTTCATTGGAATGAAGGGGTCTTCCTGTACTGTAATGTATATCCTTGGGTCAGAGGCCTCCATGAACAATCTCACCCTTTCTTTCCAAATTCCAAAGATTTCTTTTCTACAGATTGGTAATTTCATTGACCGTAACTCCTTGTGATTCTCTCCAGAACCCATTTTCTTAAATCTTGATTCTGCCTTAGGGATCTTACTCAGACTGTTAAGTCCTTATTTGAGTAACCTCCCTCTGATTCCACTTGATAGTTTTACTTTCAAGACTACCTAAACACCAAGAGGGGGGGGGGGGTGTGAATAGGTTCTAATGCTTGTTCTCACTTTTAGGCAGAATATAATAACTGAATTAAATCACACAGCACAGCAATCACAGAAATTCATACAACACAGATTGCACACAGTTTTATAGTGGTTCCCCAAGGTCTGGGTACATCCACTTTCCCCCTTCACCTATCTAGCAGTGTGCTAGATTCGGCCAAACTTCCTCTTTAACTCAGATCAGCAGATCCTACAGCTCAGAACCTAGAAAGGTTACTACAACTCAGAACCCAGAATGGTTCCTACAACTCAGGCTAATCAGCCCTACCTCAGCCTTGCCACAAGGCCTACAACTCAGAGAAAAACTTTCTCCTACACTCAGGCAACACAGCCCTACCACTCAGAGATCAACTCTCCTACACTCAGCCTTTATAATTTAGGCTTACAACTCAGATCTACCTTAATAGATCCTACAAAAATTAGAAAAGAGTTTTACAGAATTTTGTCCTAGATGAGAGAGTAAGGACAGGACAATACTTGATTAGCTGATGGATGAAATCAACTGAATCTTAGCTTTCTTCAAAGCTTCTTGAATCTGAACTAGCTGAGTTGATTTCCAAATAGCTTCTTGAGAAACTTGTAATAGCTTCCTTCTTGATCTTCAAATGGCTGGATCCCTCTCTATCCAATCCCTTTGATACTTCTTCAGAATTCTTAAACGAATTCTCCTTAGACAGATCCTGATAGGTTGAACCCTTCAGAATGTCTTCTTAGATCTTCTGATGAAGATCTTCTTTTGTGCCTTGCACCTTCTTGATCAGTTTATAAGTGTGTTTTTTTCTTAAATCAATCTTCTCTTTTTTTTTTGCCTTCTGAATCTGTCTATTTATAGACCTTCTTCATGGTAACCGGCTGATCCGGTTTCTAATTGTCTTCTGACAAGTCTGACAGCTTCAGATAAACTGTTGCAACCCACAGCTGTCAAGTCTTCAAACAGATCCTTAGCCTTTGTCTTGATTAGCAAAGTGTCGAGATTGACTGTCAGAAAGTGTCGAGACCATCTGTCTATATGTGTCGACACAAGTTACTTTGGTGTCGACACAGCTTCTTCAGACCTTCATCTTGAGGATGAGTCGACACTGAGAATTTGTGTCGACTCAAGCACTTCATCATTCTTCAGGAAATGACTTGGTCTAGACTTGCAGTGTGTCGACACAAGTCTCGTGTGTATACACAGTTGTTATAGATTCAGAACATAGTATGTGTCGACACTCCTTCAGGTATCGAAACAGCTTTTGTCGACTCTGCCAATATGTGTCGACTCTGTCTTCTGGTGTCGACACAACTATCGTCGACCCTGTCAATATGTGTCGACTCTGCCTCAATGTGTTGACACTGCCTTCTGGTGTTGACTCTGCCTCAATGTGTCGACATAGCCTTCTGGTGTCGACTCTGCCTCAATGTGTCGACACAGCTTCCCAGTGTTGATACAGCTATTGTCGACTCTACTTCTGTAAGTCGACACTGCTATCCAGTGTCGACAGAAATGTGGTCGACTACTTTTCTCTGTGTCGACACAGTCTTCTTCAAGTGTCGACACAATTGTTCTGAAGTGTCGACATAGCTTTTTCTTGTGTCGACACATGGACTTAGAATAATTTCCTGTACTTTTATTACATTCTTAATCTGCACATGTCAACTCAAAATAACATCAAATACACCTTGATGTATATCATAAAGCTAAGTTAGGGTTCTTCAAATCAGGTACACATTTTCCAATGTACCCAACAATGTAATTCCTCAAGGTTTACCTGAAATCAACACTTATAAAAAGAGGAAGTATGGGGAAGGCCCCTCTGCAAGCAAAAGTATTCCTAAGCCAGACATAGAGAAAAGAAAAGCACAGGAATTTGTTGAAGTCTGGAGTCCTATATCTAAAGCTTTAATTCTTGATACTCTCAAATTAGTAATGGACTATAATGAAAACATGAATCTCCACTACAACTCTTCTGAGTGGAACTCTATAAGAAGTCCATGAATAAAAGGAGAATCTATGACAGAGAGTATGACAAGAACAATCCTAAGGCTCCTCCAAAACCTCCAAGGTACTACCCAAAGCCTTTCAGCTACTAGAGAAGACAATAAGAAAAGTACGACGGGCAACATCAGAGCAAGGAATGACTTTCTGTCGATAACTGTTTTGAGATTATGGATGAAATGGATGTTGATTGGAAATCTAAAACATTATATATATATATAATTTCTTGTTTTGCTAATTTTGTGTTTAATTTTTCATTTCTTGCATTTGAATCTATTCTTCACATACAGTTCTTTCTTTATTAGTATAATTCACCTTAGTGTAGAGGGTTCTGACTTCTACAAATAGGGGGAGATTGTTTGGTATTGCATCCACAATAACCCAGATTTGCATGAAGTCACCCTTAAACTAAGATGAATTAAATTGTATTTGATATCCTTGTTTAGTTGTGTGTTTGCATACCATCATTGCTAAGTGTAGACCAATGTCAGTCTACAGTGGGTCATGAACACAGGACCATACAGTGTAATCCCTCACTGTGTGATCCAAGGTGTTGACTCATGTATAGCCTCTCTATTGGGACACACTTCATATTCAAGCACTTGGACCATGGAATGAAGATTGAATTATTGAAGAAAAAAAGTTTCTAAGTTCAAAATTTTTCTAAGTTAAAAATTTTTCAAGTCCACTTCTCGAGAAGTCTGGTATAGTTCTCGAGAAGTAGAGTTAACAGACTCGAGAAGCTCACTTGGTTCTCGAGAAGCCTAGACTAGTCTTCGAGTAACATCATTAAAGTTCTCGAGAAGCTTAGCCTAGTTCTTGAGAAGTCACTTCTTATATTTCTTGAGTAGCCAGAGACAACCGTGAAAACTTTCTAAGTCAATCTCTCGAGAAGCTGGTTATAGTTCTCGAGAACATAGCTTTTAGTTCTCGAGAAGTTAGCTTAGTTTTCAAGTACAAGATTTAGCTCTCGAGTAATGTTATTTTAATTCTCGAGAAGCGTAATTCAGTTATTGAGTTGACTCAATGCTTATCTCTCGAGTACTAACTTAAGTCCAGAAAGTATAGCTCTCGAGAAATTAGCCTTGTTCCTGAGAACTTATTCATACTTCTCGAGAACTGCAGTTCATTTTTCAGAAGATTTACTTAAGTCCAGATCGACAGGATTTTCAAATGACTTGACGTGATTGGTCTACGTGTCGTCATTAATGTCAATTCTAACCATTAGGCGAAATCCTATATAATGTCTTTTTATTAAGACAAACCCTAAGCGGTGAACTGTACACTTTCTAAATTTCTAATCGGCTATCTCTCTCCAAGAACAAATTTATAGCTGCCGCCGCCTAGTTTGAAGATCTACACGACTATTTTTGATCAAGTTAGACTTGTTGTTCAAGGAATCTTCATCTTCTCCTTGATCGAGTAGGTCCTAAGTTTCTCAGGTCAGATCTACAGAGAGTCTTCTTCAACATTCCTGAAAAAGCCGCAAAGTTCTGAAGAAGTCCTAGAGATAAATTTTTCGAGATCTGAGACAAATCACTGTTTGTATTTCAAATCTCTTTGTAATTTTGTAGGAGATTATTCTCCGAGTGTAGGAGTGTTGTTCTCCGAGTTGTAGGAACTTTTCATCTTTCGAGTGTAGATCCCTTTGGATCAAGATTGTAGGAACTTGGTTCCGAGACGTAGGATTGGTTTTCAATCCGAGATAGTGGAGTAGCCGAGTCTAGTAATTTACTAGATCGGTGAGGGAAAGTGGATGTAGCCAAGGTTGGGGAACCACTATAAATCTTCTTGTCGTCTGTGATTGTTTGATTGTTTTTGTGCAAGTTCGTTAAATTTTTTATTCCGCAAATAGGCGCACAATTTACCTATTCACCTCCCTCTAGGTGATTTAGGTAGACAACTTAACACTTTCATGGTTAGAATGATTCCCTGTCCAAATTTCAGGTCATTTGGACATGAGATGAAGTGGGGGCACTCATTTTAATCTCGGACTAACCCTAGGTATAGACCCCATAAATATGAGTGCCCTGTTCAAACTAGACATCCAAATTGGTTCAGACTAATTTTATTTTAAAGTACACTCATAGGACTACAACTTTAGTGTTTACCATTTTTTCACTAGAGGTCTCTAGGTATTTTTAATAATTAATTTAAAATGACTGAAAATAGGAAGCGAAAAATCATTAAATAAAATAAAACATTTGATCTGCAAGAATCTTGACGCATGATCCAACGACGCTTAGATCGTCTTCAACCTCCAGCCGATGATCTTGATTCCTTCTTCCTGGGCTAACTTCAAGCCGCCGCTGCCAGCCACCCGACAACCTCCCTTGCCGGCCACCACCTCCACCACCTCCATTGAGGTGGTGGATGTCGATTGGCGGCGGCACGATCGCCGGAGGGGCCGCCTCTGACATTCTCGTAAGGTGGATTTTTCATGGAAAAATTTGGAAAACGCCTTTCCTGATCGGGCTCAATTAAGCCCGAATCACATCCCAAAGATCCCTATGATCTTCCCATAGAGAGAGGAGTAAGGGGAGGACCTTATTAGAGGCTTGGAGTCGCTTCGATCGCCGGGTTGCCATGGTGGTTGTGCCGCTGGCCGGGTTTCTGCAACAACATAGTGGAATGCCTTGTCTCCTTCAGGTGAAGTGTGTAAACGGATCCCCTGAGTCCAGTGGTGCTTTTAAAAGAGTGATATGGGGGAGAGGAGGGGCCAAGCACCAATGGCCATTAATGGCCATCAATGGAGTTTTCAGCCAAGTTGTGGAGGGGGTGAACCTGGCTTAGTGTGGCTAGAAAATAGCTGTGAAAGTTAGGGTTAGAACTGATGTACTCTAGAGTGGGGGGGGGGTGAATAAAGTATGTCGGTATAATTTAAATCTTTTTCTGAACTATAAGAAGTGCTCCTAACCTTGGATACTATATGACAGAAATCAAAGAGAAATAAGTGTAAACACAGAAAGACCTAAATATCACAGCCACAACAAGAACAAAAAGAAAAAGGGGCAAGCAGACGACACAAAAATTTATAGTGGTTCCCCAACCTAGGTACGTCCACTCTTCTACCACCCTGGTAGGAATCCACTCAGAGTTTTAATCAGGTGCCTGACACTAATAAGCTTTTGATCAGTTGCTCAACAACCAAACCTCATGTCTTTTGATCAGGAGACTTGCAACCAGGAATCACTTTTGAAGGGAGATGACAACCCTTTTTACAGTGGGGGTGAGAGAATGATTGTGTCTTCTTTTTCTCAATTCAAACAACTTAGAAGACTTGTGGATTTGATGGTAGCAAAAGCTCCCCCTTAGATGTTGTTTGTTCAGGATGATGGAAGCTTTGCTGTAGGGTAATAGGCCTTCAAGCTTTCAATTTTGATAAGAAGAACTTTAAGAACTATTTTGAAAGATGCAGTATTATTGTCCTTCAGAGAGTTCCTGAGAGTATGACAGAAGAAGAAACTTGATTTGGATGGTTATTCTTCTTCTTCAGAATTCTTCTTCTTCTTGTCTAGCTACTGTTGATTCTTGACTGATCGATTTTCAATCTCAAGAATTCTGTATGTTTCACAGAATGTTGTTGTCTGTATCTCATTCCATACACATGAATAATAATCTCTGTTTATATATTTCCAATGTGAATGTCCATTTGAATTTTGAAATTCCTTCTGCAATTAATGTTGACGGCCTTGGAGTATTTTTTGCATTGATTTATTTCCCGTCCCTTATAAAAATGACATGCAGTAATCTTGATGAAGAACATAATTAATGCTCTTGTCTAACGGTAATATTCAGAGAATATTAGAGCATTAATTACTCAGGAATCATTGCCACATAATAAGGACAAAAGAGGAAAAAAGCCAAGACTGGATTCGTCGACCTGAGTCCATAATTCGTCGAGCTGAGAATGGCTGTTCGTCGAGCTAGGATCCAAGATCATCGACCTCTGAATGTTGCTTGATAACTTTCTTCTTCTGTGCATCAAGTTCGTCGAGCTGAATCTTAGATCGTCGAGCTGAGCCCTGAGAACAGAGTTAGTCCAGTTGGGGTCCAAGATAATCGAGCTGAGTCTGTAGTCTGGACTTCGAATATTTTCTAATGTTGAGTGTTGAATCACCTTATCCAGAATTAGTCGACCAGAGAATAGAGTTCTTCTTGCTGATGTTCTTAGTTCATCTACTGAGGTTTGCCTTAGAGGAGTTATTACTTTGTCCAGAGTTCGTCGAGCTGAGAACTAAGTTCTTCGAGCTGAGCTCAGAGAATTGTCCCTGAGTTCGTCTAGCTGAGCTCGACTTTCGTCGACCGGAGATCGACGAACGTAGAACTCCTTTTTCTAAGTCTTGAATTCTCTAAGTCTTGAGTCTGTGGCAGTATTGGAGGCTGGTCCTTTGTACTGTTGACTTAAAGGACTTGACCTAGACTTTAGGACACAATCATGACCCTGATCTATATATGTTGGGTCATATCCTAACTTAGTGAACTTAGCCCAAATCCAACTAGGGATCCAACAATCTCCCCCTATTTGGGATAGGTCACTAATAACAGACTCAATACAAGAAAATGTACAATGCAAGAACACAATATATATCTGGCAGAAAATTTAACAGTAAATGAAGCAAATATATTTACATAGTTAGCTTTGTAACAAGAAAACACAGTTTATAAAAAATATACCAAATAGCAGTTCAGGTTATAGTTTTTTTGTTTCTTCTCCTTTGGCTGAGCTTATTTTCTCTTATCACCAGGCTGAGTAAAAATGATTTTCCTGTCAGGATTAACAGCTTCTTTCTTTGATATGTACATGTCTGCTGCTCCAATCACTGTTAGGGTGGAGGTTCTGGGAATTACAGCCTCTGGGTGTCTAGCCATATAATCTGCAGAATTAAATACCTTCTTGCTCACTTGAAGTATTTCAAGTTCTTTCTCTCTATATGAGGACATGGTAGTGAACTTGGTTGGATCTTCTCCTTCTTCTTTGTCCTTCTTTATCTGTGATAGACCAATCAATTCTTGAAGCCTAGCCATCCTGAAATTAGGATCAACATCCTGACTGACAGATGATTGATCATCTTGGGAGGGCAGCAGAGTAGCATGCCTGAATTGAGTTGACTGTGCTTGAAAGTTTGTTGCTTTATGGCTTTCATCACTCTGAATGTATAGTGACTTTGGAGATGCAGTTTCACTATATTTTCCTTTAGGTTTGTGTAATACTGAATGCCTTCTTTGTTCACCTTATTGTTGGGGAGAAGAGAACTCTAGCTTCTGATAGACTACTTCTTTTATCTGTTCAATACAACCCATACTTCTTTGTTGGCTGCTTCCATGAGATTGATGTCTAGATGGCCTTTCCTGCCTCTGATAAGTTCTTGTGAATGTAGGCTTGGAAGGTGCATCTGACCTTTGAGAAATGGTTCTTGAAGCACCAGCAGCTGGAGGAGGAGGGGGGGGGGGGGGGGGGTCCTTTCTGTATCTATGAGCTGGGGGAGGAGAGTATCTTCTCCTTTTCTTTCTGGCATTTTGTTCATTCTTTGAAAGCCACATACTGGCTGGCATCCCTTTGTATGGCGTTATGTTTTGTAAAATATAGTAGGGAGTGTCATTTGTATTTCCAGGCTTTGGAGCAGGAGGAGGAGCCTTCCTTTTCTTAGAGATTTTCTTCCTCTTTTGATCCTTATCAGAATCATCATCATCATCATCATCAGAAGGTTGAGGATTGTCATACATATCATCAATTTCTTTTAGTGTGTCCTCATAAATTGTTTTCTTTTCTATTTGACATGGAACTGGAAAGGGGACTAGAGAACTGTATACATCTATACTTTGAACAGATAACTTATTTTCTTCCTCTATGTCAGCCAAGATCAAAGCATCTAGATCTGGCACTAGAGAATCATCCATTATAAATACTGGAGTCATGGGAGAAGATACAATGAGAGAAATAATCTGTGGGGATAATGGAGTGGCAGGGATAGAAAAACTGGCCTTGAGTTGTTTGAAAACTTCAGGGCTTATTGGAGAAGAATAGGGGGTAATAGCAAATGATGGCTTAGTACACTCAGCTTGAGGGAGACTTAGATAAGATGTATCAAAAGATCTTAACAGACTCATCAAGTCTACTGTGGGATTAATGAAAATATCACCAACAGTATTTATTTCCAGTATAACCGACTCATCTATTTCTATGTCAGTTTCAATAAAATTAATCAAATTAAATAAATCAGTATCATCTGCTTCAGCTTCAGCTTCTGTATCCATTACTGCTGTATCTGCTATATCTGAGACCTGTACAACTGGTTCTGCTACTGCTGCAATTGCTGCTACTTCTTCATGAAGTATCTCCTCCTACCTGGTTTCAGTAGATATTGAAGCCAGGCCCCCAAATGAAGAGGAAGCAGTAGTGAGGGAAGAGATCTGGGCAGCAAGAGAGGATATAGAGACAGCTAGAGGAGAAATGGCCTCTGCTATAAGAGATTTGAGTAGGGGTGTGAGGAGAGTAATGAGTTGGGTGACAAGAGATAGATCTAGGTTTGGAGAAGTGGATGGTGGGACAGTAGTTTGTTGACTGGAGATTTTAGTTGCTGAGGGGGTGATAGGTGGAGGTGAAATAGGAGTGTCTAGGGGGGAGTCATGTTGAGGAGAGGGAGTATGCAATGGAGATGATAATAGGTTGAAGGATGGGAATGAGGAGAGGTTGATGTGGGGGATATCAGCAAGATGAGATGGAAGAGGGGATTGAGGTGGTGTTGGCATTGGTGTATCTTGTTGGGGAGAAGGTGTAGAGGAGGAAATATGGGTGGGAGATTGAAGAATTGGGGATGATGAAGGTAGGGGAGTAGAGAATATAACATGAGTTAAAGCTGGGGTGTGTTGAGTTGCTGGCAGAGATGAAGGTTGGAGAGCTGGAGATTGAGGAGTGGCTGGAGTAATGTTGGAGGGAATAATGTTGGATGGGATCTCTTCAGAAGGGTGGGAAGTGGCTGGAATAACCCTTGTACTTTCAGAATCTTGGGTGGCAGAGGATGAAGCCTTAGAGGGATTTGTGATTGTCCTCTCCCACCTGCCAAACAAGGCACATGTGAGCCTTTTGTTGGCATTGATGAATGTGGTCTGGGATACCAGTGATTCAGCAGCCTTTTCTGTCAAGAAGATCCCTAGGATCCTTTCAAAGTTTACTTCCTTTTTACTATTCCTTTTCTTGATAAGATCAAAGACTATCTGTGCCCAGTTCACCTGCCTCTTGTTTACCACTACACACATAATCAGAAATTTATGCCTGGTTATATAATCGTGTGCAGTGTGCTTGCCCAACAATACTTTCCCAACAATATCTGCGAGAAACTTGAACTCGGCAGATAGGTGTTTCTTTAGTAGTTTATTTGGGTTATCTCCAGAGTAACCCATCAAACTCAACATCATATCATATTCCTAATTATCAATTTCTAATTCTTCTTCTCCATTATCTAATCCAAAGATTTCAATTAGTACAGCGAGAGTGAGAGAGATGGCAGTACCCGCTATTGATCCGGTCATTGTGTTGTCCTCGATTGTAGACGTAGTATAGACCCATTCTCTGATTTCTGTACTGGGTAATTTGATTCTGATGGTCAACAGATTTTTTAATTGCTGGTCTTACAGTAGTTACAGAATGTGGAGGAACATTTGATCGGAGTGCTGGAAGGAGTCGAAATCCACGTCGAATCCGGTATCAAACCTCATTGCCGTAAGAGCGCCTGCTGGAATCGCCATGAGTGCACCTGCCAGAGAGAAAACGAAGATCAAGTGCAAAGGGAACTGAAAGCGCGGGACGGAGGTCGAAGAAAACCTAAATATAAGGTTTTTCGGAATATGAAACGGCAGACTCCGGTCCACGAGAAATAAAAATATCTTCGTTTTGAGGTCGACGAAATAATTTAGAGTTAAACAGTTTATCGATCTCAGTCTGAAGGGTTGAAGACATTTCATCGATCTCTGGTCGACGAAAGTTTTCTGAAGTAAGTTCGTCGATCGCAAGTCGACGAAGATCACTTACCACAGAGAGATCGTCGATCTCAGGTCGACGAAAATCTCAAGAACCTTTCGTAGTTCGTCGACCTCCGATCGACGAAATTTGAAGAGTTCTTCGAGTGCAGACAGAAACTAAACTAGGTCTTCTCCATTGATCATTCCAAGCTGATTTACAAAGAACAAGTGATTTCTTTCATCCAGGGGTTTGGTGAAAATATAAGCTCTTTGTAAATCAGTGTAGATATAAACAAGTTTGATTTTGTTTTTGTCTACACATTCTCTAATGAAATGATGTCTAATGTCTATATGCTTAGTCCTACTGTGATGGACTAGATTTTGTGTTATGGATATAGCACTTGTGTTATCACATAGTAGAGTTGAATTATTTAAGTTGAACCCATAGTCTAGGAGTTGGTTCTGAATCCACAATATCTGGGAACAATAACTGCCAGCTGCAATGTATTCTGCTTCAGCAGTTGATGTGGACATAGATGATTATTTCTTGCAGAACCAGGACACTAATCTCATATAAAGGAACTGGCAAGTTCTCGAGGTACTCTTTCTGTCCACTCTTCATCCAGCAGAGTCAGCATCTGAGTATCCAGTTAACTCAAACTCTGACTCAGTGGGATACCAGAGACCTAGACTAGGACAACCCTTTATATATCTCAAAATTCTTTTTAGAAAAACTAGATGAGATTATTTATGGTTCAACTGGAACCTAGCACAAAGGCATGTGGCAAACATGATATCAGGTCTGCTTGTTGTAAGGTATAATAGGGACCCAACAATGCCCCTATATAGTTTCTAATCCACAGGTTTCCCTTGTGCATCAGAGTCTATTACAATATTTGTAGCCATGAGTGTTTTCTTTGCTGAGGCATCAACCATCCCAAACTTCTTAATAAGCTCTTTAACATATTTAGCCTGGGAAATGAAGATTCCATCAGGAAGCTGCTTTACTTGGAGACCAAGGAAGTAGGAGAGCTCACCCATGCTAGTCATCTCAAATTTAGAATGCATTAGATCAGAGAATCTTTTGCACAATTTGGGATCAGTAGACCCAAATATTATGTCATCTTTATAAATTTGTACTAACAAAATTTTATCATGATGAATTTTAGTGAATAAAGTCCTATCTACTATGCCTCTTGAAAAACCATGCACTAAGAGAAAGTTGGCTAAGGTCTCATACCAAGCTCTTAGAGTTTGCTTTAAACTATAGAGAGCTTTATGCAATTTAAATACATGAGAGGGATGAGTTGGAGAAACAAAACTTGGAGGTTGTTCAACATAAACTTCTTCTTTAAGTTCCCCATTTAAGAAAGCACTCTTCACATCCATTTGATAAACTTTGAACTTTTTGAATGCAGCATAAGCCAGAAATATCCTTATAGCTTCTAGCCTAGCAACTGGAGCAAAGGTTTGATCATAGTCAATTCCTTCCTCCTGCCTATATCCTTGAGCAATAAGCTTAGCCTTATTCCTCACAATCACACCTTGGACATCAAGCTTATTTCTGAATACCCATTTGGTTTAAATGACTGGGTAGTCTTTTGGTCTTGGAACCAAAACCCAAACTCTGCATCTCTCAAACTGATTGAGCTCTTTTTGCATTGCATTGATCTAGTGGGGATCTTGCTCTGCATTAATTATGGATTGAGGCTCAATTTGAGAGAGGAAACAGACATGCATCAAGTCTTGGTTGAGTTGATGCCTTGTCTGTACACCTGCTATTATGTCTCCAATCACTTGGGATCTGGGGTGATCCCTTAGTATGACAAGATCAGTAGGTGGAGTTAGTTCAGCCTCAACATTTTGAAGGAATTCCTCTTATGGAATAGCCTCTATTGTTGTAGGAAGTTTAGCTATTTCCATAGTTTCTTCATCCCCTTTTTTACTGACTTGTTTAGAAGGATGAGATACAACTTTGGGGGTAAAGTGTAAGCCATCCAATTCCTCACACAAGTTGTGTACCTGAAAGGAGTCTTTGGTAGAAATCTCTTTCTTCTTATAAAACATGTTAGCCACATCAAATGTAACATGCATAAATTCCTCTATTTTCAATGTGGATTATTAAATACCCTATAAGCTTTGCTGACTTGGGAGTATCCTAGAAAAATTTCCACTGCAGCCTTTGCTTAAAAATTTCTAATGTGCTTTTTGTCATTATTATGAATATAACACACACAACCAAAAACTTTAAAATAGTTGATTATTGATTTCTTCCCTTTGAGTAATTCATAGGGAGTCTTATACTTTAGTTTGTGTATCAAACTTCTATTCAAGACATAGTTTGCTGTGCTCACTGCCTCTGCCCAATAGGATAGGGTCATGTAAGCATCTGTAAGTAATGTGCCTGCAGCTTCAATGAGTGTTCTATTTTTCCTTTCAGCTACCCAATTTTGTTGAAGAGTTCTAGGAGCTTATAAACAGTGCCTGATACCTTCCTTCTCACAGAACTCATGCATAAGAAGAGACTCAAACTCTGTACCATGATCACTTCTGATCAATGCAATATGAGTAGAGTACTCAATCTATATGGTCCTGAGAAAATCTGTAAGAACCTTGAAGGTATCTGACGTAGATCTCATAAAGAATACCCAAGTGAACTTAGAAAAGTCATCTACAACCACTAAGGTATAAGATTTCCCTTTTAGGCTTTGTACAGCCATAGGGCCAAAAAGGTCCATATGTAGCAAGTACAATATCCTAGGTGAATCACTCTTATTAATGGATTTGAAGCTAGATTTAGTTTGCTTGCCTAGTTGACAAGCCCTGCAAAGGCCTTCCTTCTTGTAGGGGCCAGAAGGTAAACCTCTAACAAGGTTGTCCTTAGATAGCCTAGCAATGTTTTTAAGATTTACATGTCTTAATCTTTTATGCCATAAGTCATTTTGAATACTAACTATATTGAGCAGGCATATGTCTGAAGTAACAGAATGGAAATTTACTAGGTATATGTTTTCTTGTCTACTTCCAATTAAAACAGGTTGGTTTTCTTTTGAAGTAATAATACAGGAACTAGAGTTGAATGACATATGATAACCTTTATCACATAGTTGGCTTATAGAGATGAGGTTATGCTTCAGTCCACTTACATATGCAACTCTTTTGAAAGTTACTGCTCCAATTCTGACCTTGCCATAGCCTTCTGTTTAGCCACAATTTGAGTCACCAAAGATGACCTTTGGTCCTAGCTTTGACTTGTAATCAATCAGATTGTCCTTGCTGCCTGTCATATGCTTGGAGTAACCACTATCCAGTTACCAATATTGATTGTATGCTGGACAGGTCTTCATCTACAAATAAGACAGTTAGTTGTTCTTGACCCAGGTAACCTTGGGTCATTGTTGATTTTCATAACTATAACTGGAGATGAAAGAGGATTCAGGTTGATCTTTATATTCTTTAGGATGGTATCTCCTAGATGGAATTATCCATTGAGTGAAGGGGTTAAAGTTGTTATTAGAATTTAAGTTTCTGTTATTAAGAACTGGGTTCGACGATCTCTGGTTGGATCGTCGACCTGAGCTCGACGATGTTGGATGTGATCGTCGATCTCTACTCGAAGAATGAAAACATACATTCTTTGGGCACCAAAATCATCGCTCTGTGGTCGACAAACCATACTAGTATCATCGATCATAGACCGAAGAATGATGGTTACTAATGTTTGCGTTCAAAGATCGTCGTTCTAAGTTCGACGATCGGTTCATATATCGTCGATCTGAGTTCGACGATAACTGCTGAACATTGTAATTTTTATTATTCTTCTGGATATTGAGTTTATTCTTGGTTTCAATTTGTTCAAGAATCTTATTTACTTTATTTACCTGTTCAGTATTCTTCTTTCCCTTGTCAGATATAAAGTTTACTGGTCTGGAAAGATTATTTTTCTTAATCAAGGGTGGATCACTAGAGGAGGCACCTAGTCCTAGTTTGCTATTGTTGGTCCTAGCATTTACCGTACTAGTGATATCTAAAAATTGTAGACTTCTTCCATTCAGTGATTCTTCTAATAGTTTTGCCTTACTTAGTTAAGTTTTCAGAAAAGATATTTGTTTATTAGCAGACATTAGTTAATTGGTTAATTTTGTATTTTCTGCAGTGACGTTGTATAGGGTATTTAAATTTTCTCTGAGAAGTTTGATTTCCTTCTCAGAGCTTATCAAGTCTAAGCATAAATTTTTGAATTCAAATTTAAATTCATTTGACTCAAAATCATAAGAAGCTATTACCTGATCTTCAGCTAATAGAGATTCTTCATTATCTGATTCATCTGTGTCAGATCTGCTACTGCCTGCCTCAATAGCAATGAGGAATACTTCCTTTGCTTTCTGCTCTTTTTCATCCTCACCAGAGCTGGAGGATGTAGATTCTTCTTCAGTATCACTCCATGTCTCAGCAACAAAGCCCTTGTCTTTCCTCTTTTGCTTGCTTGAGGAAGGCTTGTTATAGTGACTCTTCCTTGAGTCCTTATCCTTTATTTTGTCCTTCTTCTGAGCTTTTGGACACTCAAAAATGAAGTGCCCAGGTTTCCTGCAGCCAAAACACACTACTTCTTTAAAGGGTGTTTTGTCATACCTTGGCTTATCTTCATATTTAGAAGGTTTCCTTCTGAAGTCCTTTCTAGCCATCTTTAAGAATCTCCTTGCAAAGAGACTCATCAACTCTTCATTTACTGGAATGACTTCAGAGTCTTCTGTAGCTTTGAAAGCTATGTTGTGCTCCTTCCTAGTTGGTGTAGGAGTCTTCACTTCAGCTGCTTCTTCCCTTGCTTTGATTAGCTGCTCATAGGACTTTAATTTTCCTAGAAGAGATTCTGTTGAAATCTCTATCATGCTTCTGGCTTCTCTGATGAGCCAGATTCTTGAGTCCCATGTGCTGGGAAAGCACATTAGGATCTTGTCATTCACTTTAGTTAAAGTGAATTCTTTGTCTAGAGTCCTTAGCTCACTGATGATGGAGCTAAGTCTGTTGTGCATTACTTCTACTATCTCTGCTTCATCCTTCTTGAAGTTCTCATACTGAGTGATGAGATTTGACCTTCTGTCTTTCCTCTCATCTGCTGATCTAGCCACCATTTGGTTCAGGGAATCCCAAATCTCCTTGGCTGATTGACACTCAGCAACCTTTTGAAATATTTCATCTGACATAATTTGAGCCAGTATATTCATGGCTTTGGCATCAACTATCTTAGCCTTCTTCTGTGCATCTGTCCATCTAGGGGGTGGAACTGCACTCAGGTAAGTTGATGTAGTTGAGGTTGAAGCCACTAGAGCTGGTGGTCCTGTTAAGATAAAATTAAATATATCTTCATCAATAGAGTTTATGTAAAGCCTAATTCTTGCCTTCCAGATTGTGAACTTGGACAAGTTACACACTGGAGGTCTGGTGCTTGCATATTCTTTTTTCTGTGCCATGCTGTATGTATAAATCTAGTAATGATAAAAAAGAACAGATCTAACTTAGGATCTTTGGTTCAATGGTTAGCTTGTACAACCAAAAGAACCGCCTCTGATACCAATTGAAAGTTAGGGTTAGATCCTATATACTCTAGAGGGGGGGGGGGGAATAGAGTATGTATGTATAATTTAAATCTTTTTCTGAACTATAAGAAGTGCTCCTAACCTTGGATACTATATTACAGAAATCAAAGAGAAATAAGTGTAAACACAGAAAGACCTAAATATCACAGCAACAACAAGAACAAAAAGAAAAAGGGGCAACCATGCGACACAAGAATTTATAGTGGTTCCCCAACCTGGGTACGTCCACTCTTCTACCACCCTGGTAGGAATCCACTCAGAGTTTTGAACAGGTGCCTGACACTAATGAGCTCAAGTCTTTTGATCAGAAGACTTACAACCAGGAATCACTTTTGAAGGGAGATGACAACCCTTTTTACAGTGGGGGTGAGAGAATGATTGTGTCTTCTCTTTCTCAATTCAAACAACTGAGAAGACTTGTGGATTTGATGGTAGCAAAAGCTCCCCCTGAGATGTTATTTGTTCAGGATGATGGAAGCTTTGCTGTAGGGTGATAGGCCTTCAAGCTTTCAATTTTGATAAGAAGAACTTCAGGAACTATTTTGACAAATGCAGTATTATTGTCCTTCAGAGAGTTCCTGAGAGTATGACAGAAGAAGACACTTGATTTGGATGGATGTTCTTCTTCTTCAGAATTGTTCTTCTTCTTATCTAGCTACTGTTGATTCTTGACTGATCGATTTTCAATCTCAAGAATTCTGTATGTCTCACAGAATGTTGTTATCTGTATCTCATTCCATACATAGGAATAATAATCTCTGTTTATATATTTCCAACGTGAATGTCCATTTGAATTTTGAAATTCCTTCTGCAATTAATGCTGATGGCCTTGGAATATTTTTGGCACTGATTTGTTTCCCAAACCGCCCCTTATAAAAATGACAGGCAGTAATCCCGATGAAGACCATAATTAATGCTCTTGTCTAACGGTAATATTTAGAGAATATTAGAGCATTAATTACTCAGGAATCATTGCCACATAATAAGGACAAAAGAGGAAAACTGCCAAGACTGGATTCGTCGACCTGAGTCCACAGTTCGTCGAGCTGAGAATGGTTGTTCATCGAGCTGAGATCAAAGATCATCGACCTCTGAATGTTGCTTGATAACTTTCTTCTTCTGTGCATCAAGTTCATCGAGCTGAATCTAAGATCGTCGAGCTGAGCCCTGAGAATAGAGTTAGTCCAGTTGGGGTCCAAGATCGTCGAGCTGAGTCTGTAGTCTTGACTTAGAAAATTTTCTGATGTTGAGTGTTGAATCACCTTATCCAGAATTAGTCCACCAGAGATCAGAGTTCTTCTTGCTTATGTTCTTAGTTCGTCGACTGAGGTTTGACTTAGAGGAGTTATTACTTTGTCCAGAGTTCGTCGAGTTGAGAACTAAATTCGTCGAGCTGAGCTCAGAGAATTGTCCTTGAGTTCGTCTAGCTGAGCTCGAATTTCATCGACCGGAGATTGACGAATGTAGAACTCCTTTTTCTAAGTCTTGAATTCTCTATGTCTTTAGTCCGTGGCAGTGTTGGAGGCTGGTCCTTTGTACTGTTGACTTAAAGGACTTGACCTAGACTCTAGGACACAACAATGACCCTGATCCATACATGTTGGGTCATATCCTAACTTAGTGAACCTTGCCCAAATCCAACTAGGGATCCAACAAGCTGGAAACTCCTCTTCCCCAGAGGAGTTGAATCCATCCATTAAGGGTGGCCCTTGGCTTCCCTATGCCATGAATGGCCTTCTTCCTCCCCATTTCTCTCTCCTTCATTAAAGGGTAAGGTGGAGTTTTCTCTCTCCTAGTCATCAAGGATGATATTTCTCATCTTCTTAACCTATTGGCAGCCCATTAATTCACATTATCATATAATTAGGAAGTGGTTAGCCCAAATGGAAAAGGTCTTGAGCGTGGGTTAGCCCATTTGACCTAAGTTTGACCTACCCTAGACTATGGTTGACCTTGATCAATTTGACCTTTTGAGTCATACTAAATAAGTCCTTGGTGACCCATTGGCCTCCCCTAGGGTCTAGGTAGGGTTGGGTAGGGTTGACCTTGCACCTTGTTGGTCACTTGACCCTTAGGAAGGGTACTTTGACCAAGTTAGGGCTAGAGTTTACTTTGGTCAACATGAACATTTGGGTTGACCCCAAGGGATCCTTGGTGACCCATTGACCCCACTTTAGGGTTAGGAAGACCTAGGTAGGACTGGTTGGGCACATTAGGGGCACATTCCCCTTAGTTAGGGCACCTTGCCTAATTTAGGACTAGGATGATCCTAGGTCAACTTGGCCGCCTAGAGTTTACTTGAATGGACCCTTAGGGATCTTCAATATATTGGTGAGGTTGTGGTGGGGTCTTGGAGTCATTGTGAAGCCCCATGATCATCCCAACCTAGTGTTTAGAAGTCTACTATTTGCAGGTCATAGCGATCTCACCTACATTCCTAGGTCTACTTGATCTTCCTAAGGTTTTGTCATGAGCTAGTCATGACAAAATCACTCCTAGGGGTCTAACTGTTTGAGGGATGTTACAAATCCCAATACATAAACAAAAAATTTCATCCTCGAAATTTGAGTTAGGCCTACGGGGTTTCAAGTATGAAAAATAAAATGTAATATCCCGAGAGGTTGTAAGGAATACCTATCTGAAATGCTCCGGGTACTTTTGTTGCATCAAGTCCTGTGGCACCCATGTGTGCTCCTCCTGCCCATGATTTCTCCACAAGACTTAACCAACGGAACCTTCTTGCGTCGCAAGACCCGCATCACAGTATCCTCTATCCGGATTGGGTCCATGTGCTCCTATCGATCAAAAGCTATAGTCCTATCTGTAGTCGTAATCTGCTGCTCCGACCGAAGTAGAGCTCTCCTCACAGAGCAGACGTGGAAGATGTCGTGCAAACCCGCTAGCTCTAGCGGTAGCTCCTGCCTATAAGCCAAGGGGACGATCCATTCTAGGATCCTGTAAGGCTCCATGTATCTTGGACTGAGCTTTTTCCGACCACGCACCCATGAAACTCCATACATCAGTCGGATCTTCAAGAATACCCGGTCTCCTACATGAAACTCTACTTGACGATGCCGAGCATCATAATACTTAGCCTGCCTGCTCTTGGCCTCCAACATCCTTTCCCATATTAATCGCACCTGAGCATTCGTATCCTCGACAAACTCCGAGCCCAATGTCTTCGGATCCTCATCCTGGACCCAAGACACAGGTGTCCTGCATTTCTGCCCGTATAAAGCCTCATAAGGGGCCATGCCGATGCTGGACTGGTGGCTGTTGTTGTACGAGAACTCGATCAATGGTAGCTGCCTCTCCCATGGCTCTCCGCGGTCCAGTATGTAAAGATGCAGTAAATCCTCCAGGGTCCGATTGGTGCGCTCTGTCTGTCCATCCATCTGAGGGTGGATGACGGTACTAAAAGTCAGCTGTGACCCCAAATAAGCCTGAATCGCCCTCCATTCCTTAGACGTGAAACATCCATCTCGATCAGACACTATCGTCCTCGACACTCCTTGATATCGAACAAACTGCTCCACAAACTTTCGTACCAAGTCACCCACCGGAGCATCCTTCCTGATCGGTAGAAACCTGGCCACCTTCATCAATCGGCCGACGATCACCCATATCGAGTCATTCCCTTCATGTGACCGAGAAAGACTATGTATGAAGTCCATGACGATGTCGTTGAACTTCCACTGCGGTAACTGAAGTGGTTGTAATAATCCGGCCGGGTTCCTACACTCCGCCTTCACCATCTGACAAGCCTCACAGTGGGTCACGAAGTAAGTGATGTCCCTCTTCATGCCTGGCCAGTACATTGTCTTCTTCAGGTTGGCCGTAATCTTGGTGATGCCTGGGTGCACCGAGTACCTGCTATAGTGAGCCTCAGTCATGATGTCCTCCTGAATTCTGCCCCCAGCGGGTTTGTACACTCTGTCTCTGAAGCATATCAGCCCATCTCTCTCTATAATCCCAAGCCATGCCTGCCTCCAAGGACCTGAATACTGGCTCCAACTTGTCATCCATTCTCTACTCGGCTCTAATACAATCCCAAATTTCATCAGTGGCAAACAACGATGATAGGTACTCTCGGTATATCTCTGGGTGATACTCGGACACCAGAGATATCTGAATCTTTTCTAACATCTGCACAAACTCTATGGCCATCAACTGAGGTCCTGCTCCTAAGGTTGTAGCCTTCCAACTCAGCGCATCAGCCACCACATTCGCCTTTCCTGGGTGATAGTGTATAGTGTACTCATAATCAGAAAGGAACTCCACCCATCGTCTCTGGCAATCGTTCAACTCCTTCTACATATCAACATATTTCAGATTCTTATGATCCGAAAATAAGTCGCAGTGCACACCATAGAGGTAATGCCGCCAAATCTTCAGCGCGAACACTACTGCTCCAATCTCCAAGTCATGAACAGGATAGTTCTGCTCATGCTTCTTCACCTTCCGTGAGGCGTATGCTATCACATGACCATGCTGCATCAGTACAACACCCATCCCCTGAAAAGATGCAACCACATACACCTGGAAGCACTCCTTCCCAGATGGAAGGGCGAGGATAGGGGCTGACATAAGCTGAATCTTCAACTCCTCGAAGGCCTCCTCACACCGAGGCGTCCAAACGAACAGAGTGTCCTTCTTCATCAAGGAAGTGAGTGGGAGGTCTATCTTAGAAAATCCTTGCACAAACTTTCGGTAGTATCCGGCCAATCCCAGGAAACTTCAGACATCCGTGGCCGTCTTCAACTGAGGCCAATCTCGCACTGCCTGAATCTTTGTGAAGTCCACTGCCAGTCCCGCTCCACTGATAATATGGCCTAAAAAGGCCACCTCTGTCAGCCAAAACTGGCACTTGTTGAACTTGGCATATAGCTAGTGCTCCTTGTGCTTCCCTAGAGTCAAGGCCAGATGTTGTGTATGCTCCTCCTTCGTCCTTGAATAGATGAGGATGTCATCTATAAATACTATGACGAATCGATCGAGGTACGACTCAAACACCCGGTTCATCAAGCTCATGAAAGCTGATGGCCCATTCGTGAGCCCGAAGGGTATCACGGTAAACTCATACAGTCCGTATCTACTGCTGAAGGCTGTCTTCGGGATATCCTCCTCCTGAATGCGTAGCTAGTAGTAGCCTAACCTTAGATCTAACTTTGAAAACCAATGGGAACCCTCCAGTTGGTTAAAAAACTCATCAATCCTCGGCAGCGGATACGTGTTCTGGACCATCAGCCTATTCAGAGCCTTGTAGTCGATGCATAATCGGAGCGACCCATCCTTCTTCTTGACGAATAGCACCGGAGCTCCCTAAGGCGAGGTACTCGGTCTAACGAACCCAGCCTCCACCAGCTCCTTCAACGGACTCCTAAACTCCACCAGCTCCTTTGGAGCCATCCGGTAGGGATCCCTCGACACCGACTTAGCCCCCGACACGAGCTGTATCTGGAAGTCCTTCTCCCGATGTGGGGGTATCCCTTGAAGCTTCTCTGGAAACACGTCAGCAAAATCCCGCACCACCGGGATACTAAAAATGGAATCTTTGGCCTCGGCCATCTCAAACATCACTTGATATACCTCTTCTCCCTGCAGGTGGGCCTTGATGGCCTGTACGGATGATAATAAGAGAGGGGTGGTAGATCTAATACCTTTGATGATGACATAGGAATCCCCATGCCTCAAGGTGATCCTCTTTGATAGGCAGTCGATCTGGTCATGGTTCCAATGCAACCATGCCATGCGCAGGATCAGATTGAATGTTGGAATCCTTAAGATCGTCGTTGGTGCTTCAAATGCCTTTCCGCCGATCTCCGCCTCCATGTTACAGTGGGCAGAGGTGAATAGCTCTGATCCGTCGGGTAGACGCACCCTCTTGGTCAAGCTAGTGAATCGCTCCACACCTTCTAGTCCTTCCACGAAGGCTTCCGAAACAAATGAGTGCGAAACACCCGCATCGAATAGCATATACGCGGGCTTGCCTCTTATGAAGACTATGCCTGGGGTAGTTAATTATCTTAGAAGTCTAGTTATGGTTTTCCTTCCTAGTTCTACCAATTCTATATCCATGAGTCTTGCTTTTAGGATAGAAAAGTACTCAAAATAACTGGCGTACCTATTATCACTTGCTCTGGGTTCCGAGGTTGAGCCAGATCTAGGGCATGCACTTGCTCCCTATCCTGCTTGCGGTCTTTTCCTTGGAATCCACGTCCTAAGCCGCGTCCTCGACCTCCAAACTGCTGAGCAGGCGGGGTAGCCGGTGGTTCTGGTTGTGGTGCCCCCTCATAGGGTAGTTTCTCCGGATATGCCCTACCTGATGATAGTTGTAGCACTCGGGCGGGGGATATACCATACCCCTGGGTCTCTGTATCTTCTGCATCTGGAGAGGTTGAGGAGCCATTACCACCGATTCCCTCGGCTACTGCCTCACCTCTTGAAGAGGTTGATCCTCTGCCCTTCTCCCATCTCTCCCATCTCTCCGATCAACAATGCAGCCCCTTCGCTGATCATTTTTGGCTCCCTGGCCCTGATCCTCAGTTGGCCCTTCCGGCCTCGAGTCGTGTGCCAATCTTCCTCAATCCTTTTTCCATCTCCAATATCCGAGGTATAGACCTATCAAATATGAACAACAGAGCCTCTCTCAGATCCTCTCGCAGGCCCTTATAGAACCTCTTGGTGTATCCTGCCTCATCTAGCTGATAGGAGTCCGCAAACCGGGCTAAATGATTGAACTCCCGGTGGTACTCCACCACCGTCTTATTACCCTGCCTCAACTGCAGGAACCTGTCTTCCAGCTCATCTCTTGTCGATTGTGGAATGAAGTGCTCCAAAAATGTGGCCCTGAACTCCTCCCAAGTAATGTCAGCAACCTCCCTATCTACAAATGTCATGTCCAGCAGTGTCTTCAACCATCTCCTTGCATGGGACTCCAAGCAAGAGACCACCAAAGGCACCCTCTCCTCCCATGGCACCATATCCCGGTCAGTATCTCGTACATGATGTCAAGTCACTCCTCTGTCCATACAGACGACTCTGTCCCTAAGTAAGATGGGGGAGAAAGTCCTCGGAAGATGCTCAACCAATTGGCCCTCGGGTTTGGCTGCGGAGCCGGAACCTGATGGGCCCTGAAAGCCTCCAGAATGGCTGTCAGAGTCTGTGATGGAGACATTGATGGTGCGGCCGCCATTGATCCCCATCTAAGAGAGTTTGTGGACTGGGACAATCGCTGCCGCAAGCTCGAGGATGGCTTTTCTTCCACGACGCCACCGCCACCTCCGCCACATGTTTTGCTCGACGTCTGCCGCCATTTTATAAAAATATATAATTATAAATTAAATAATTATAATTATATATTTTTAATAATTTTATTATTTTAAGCAATTTTATTTCAAGCATCTTTATGTTTATTGCATTTAATAAATTCATGTAATGATGGGTGCTTATAACCATCATAGGTTGTTTTAATTATTTAATTTCTTGTATTATGATGGGTGCTTATAACCATCATAATTTTCATTTTTGAATTTTGAATTTTGAATGTTGATTGGAGGGAGATAGAGTGGTGTAGGCTATATATAGCCATGTTATGAATGATTAATTAGTGAATGAAGAAAACAATTTGAAATCCCCTTAAATCTTCCTTGAGATCTTTTCCCCCTCCTTCTTCCTCCTGTCAAATTTCGGCCCCCCCTATAGCCTCCTTCCTCTTGGCCGCCGGCCATCTCCCTCCCCTTTACTTCTCATTCTCCTCCTCCTCTCCTCCTCCTAGTGAGAGCTTCACCCTTCTCCTCTTTTCTCTCCCCCACATCAAACCCGAGCCCTCCCCCTTGCCCTTAAAAATTTGACCACCACCTTTCCTCTCTCCTATTTCCATATTTGTGACTTTTCAAGGTTTCTCCCTCTCCAAGGGCTTGCGAAAGGAAAACGGCTCGCATCTTCATCGTTCGGTGCGGATCCGAGGACTTGCGTGGAAATAGAGAATCTACCACCTTCGTGTGTGCGTCCTCCACTCATTTCTGTGGACGGATCTCTTGGGTTTTGGGTAACGATTTCTAAACTCTTCCTTGTGTGCTTCTTCTTATTATTGTGAGATTTTGGTGGAATCAGAAGGCTCGTAAATTGTTCTGATTTATATTGAATATTGTGCTTAATTAAAATCTAAATTTTCAAGCCTAAATCGTCCGAACATTTTTATGTAAATTGGAGCGGGTAAGCAACCCTCTTGTTAATTAATTTTTTGGGATTATTTTGGACTTAATTTTAAATCACTTATTTAGTTCGGATATTCTTGTATTGGCCTTATGAATGTTTGCGCGTAATTTAGTTTGATTGGCTTATTGTCCGGATCGGGTGGGTCCTTTTCGCCTGAGTGAACATTGGCATATATCCCTTGTTCAATCAAAAATAAGGGGTAGCATCCCTTTGCATTGATTAATTGGTTAATATTGAAATTGTGCCATTAACTTCTTGGATATCCGATAGTGCTAAGTAGAACAATAGCGCGCTTGTTATTTTATTTTAATTGTCAAATCTAAGAACGCGTAGAATAATCCGTAGAAACCATAGGCCTACATCAATCTGCCCCATCTCTGACTGTAGGAACCGAGTGGGAGCCGAGGGAGGTGGTGCAATATTCAGAGTTTGCTGAACTCCGCCCTGTGGTGTAGGCTGTGCTGGAGGCTGTGTAACAAAGACCATTTGTAAGTGATAGACCCAAACCTAATTAAAAGTGGACAATTTACATGTGTTCCCCCATATGGGCACACCACTGCTTCCGCTGCTTAGTTTGTCCCCAAACTAAACTCGTGCGGGGTGACCCAGGGTATGTTGACTGCTATTTTTTCGATCGAGGTCTGCTCTGATACCACTTGTAAGACACCCTTTTTTTTCTTTTTAAAACCACGGGGTCTTAGGCCCAGAACCGCAGTTTTGTGGCAACACCTTCACGCCCGGGAAGGTCATCACCACAAAACGCTGATCCTGCTGGCCATATCGATCACAAAATAATAGCAAAATATGAGAGTACATAAAAGTAGAACTCTAACACATATCCACAATAATTACATATAAAATAATAAATCTCCACGAAGGGAGAGTCCACAACAAGAATAACAAAAGTACTGGAAATAGGGCTCAAGTCCAATACATCAAGTCCTCACTACAGTTCACTCATCGTGGAAGCAAAACTAAAACAACTACTAACGATTGGGACTCACTGCCCCAACTGTCTGAACTCCGGTACTAGACAGTCCCGTCTCCAAGCATGCCGACCTCCGGGGCTGCACCTCCGTGCTGGGCTCCACGATCCCCTAAAACGGTTTGGTCCAAAAACCGTTAGCCTAAAAGACTAAGTCCTATCATCCCCTACCCCTCCCCCCATGGCCCCTAGGCACCGATCAGGGAGAAGGAAAGGGAAGGTAATGATGGTGAAGAATAACAAGTAGCAGGTGGCGGAGGAACTAATCTAGCAGTTCTATGAAAATAAGTAAAGTACGAAAGACAGATCATGAAATAAGTAACCTTAACTTATATGAATGCCCACACAAACACATAAGCTAAGGGATCTTCTACAAGGCTCCTATCGTATAAAGAGTCCCATACCAATTTATACGATAGGGTGTTGGTTTTCAAGCAAGCATTACATATATCCACAGAATAAAAACCTTAACTTATATGCACACTCACATGAGCTTATAAACCAAGGGGTCGTTATGCATGGCCTATTGTATAAAGAGTTCCATACCAATTTATACAATATGTATCAAGGGTTATACACAATGATTATGCTATGTCATACAAGTATGCTATGATGTGAATTATGCAAGTGCAACACACCCACTCGACTGTGTGCACACAGACCTTTAGTTCCCCCTTTTTGGAGCCTAACCTCCCAGGATACCTATATAGTGGCAAACATAAGTGGTGGGTTGGGCCTCGACCACCTCTTAACCGGTAACTGCACTACCAGTCAGACCTATCGTACGCCTCGATGCTGGTGTACTAAGCGAATCTCCTGTGTACTCTTTGCCAGCTGGTCCACCGGACTTAATTTGGCGAAGTGCTAAACCGCACTTATCGAGTCAACGTATTGGCGTCGGTGCATCGACCCTCCAACACCGAAGACCCACCACCTTATAATTTATGCAAGTGCAACCTTATTATATCAGCCACTGAGCCAAAGCCCCCAAGACTAACCCGTCCGTACAACCCATAACCAAGCAAAAGCTCTCCAAACTAACCCGTACGTCACAGCCAACAACCGAGCCAAAGCTCCCCAGACTAACCCATCTGTCACAACCAACAACTGAGCCAAGGCTCCCCGGACTAACCCGTCCGTCACAATTATCTACCGAGTCTTCAGCTTGCCGGGCTACCCTGCCCATTTCCACAACCACCGAGCCTATCGCCCATATGACCCAACATAACTTTTCGAGACACCGGGGTGTGAGAAAGTGAACCCCTAGTTATTGTAGTTGCTCTTGCAGTTTATTATTCCTACAGTTTAGGTTAGCCCAGGACTGCCCAAGGCATACCCCGTGAAGGGCTCTCAAGAGCACTAGGAACTACGATGGGCTAAAGCCCAAAACTAACTTTCGCAAGGCACTTACTATTATTGGCTAATACCCGATTCCCGATCCCTTTAATATTACTCTAGATCCAACCCTAGTGTGTTTTGACCGTCTCTCTCCTTTTACAGGAAAGACGATCTTCGTCGATCCCGAGCACCACCTAATCCTAGTCAACCCAACATTCTACTCATCCCAACTTCCATTGATGTACTAAATTTCACTTTAGCCAAACCAACAAACAACTAACCCCAATCCATATGCCCAATTCAAATGCTATCAGACTTTCTGCAGATTTACTACATGCAGACTACCCTATGCTATATGATGTACATGATAGTAGGTACTCCAAATCTTCATCCAAAAATCCTAAGATAATTAATGGGGGTCTATCATGACATATTTAGCCTAAATCCAAAAAGTTGGAATTTTCCTAATTTAACTGATATTTTATTTATTTTCCCTAAAAATCCAAATGCCCTAGTTTGAATATGAAGTGGCTTTCACGGCCATGCAAAATGCTCCACAAAATTATTATAAATACTAGGCAGCTAATTGACAGTAAATTAAAGTCTCCCAATTTTTTTCAAGGTTAGGCATTTGATCCAAAATTTTAAATGTAAACCCATAAATATCAATTAAAGAAACAAGTGCTGTAAATAGACTTCCAAAAATTATGAAAAAATTTCAAGCATGACTAAAATGTCCTATAATCACTTCTGGCCAAGTTTCCAAATTTTCCAGAGAATAATAAACTCAAACTTTAATTTTGAACAACATTTCTCTTTCATAAATTAATGAAATAAATATAGAAATAATACTTCTAAATTTTTTGATAAAATTTCCTCATGAGCATATTGACCTAAGAACACCACTTAATAAGTTTCACAATTTTCTAACAAGGATTGAGCTCTGAAACTATTATAGAACATGTTTGCATATTTATAAGCTTGTGAGGTAAGTACTGGAAATATACATCTAAAAATTATAATAAAATTTATGTATGAGCATAATGACCTAAAACTTCCTCTGCCCAATTTACATAATTTTCCAGTGAACAGTGAGATCATAACAAACAAATGATTATCAAGGGCTAACTTATGTATTTCAAAGGAGGTACTAAAATTATTGTTCCAAAATTTTCAAAAAAATTCCCAGAGTCTCATGTTAACCCAATGACTACATTACCCAAGTTTTACAACTTTTCACAGAGTTTTGATGGCCTAACTTGCATGTATAATATTTGTGCCCTAAACTAGGGTTAGGGTTTTGGGGTGTTTAACAACCTCTAAATCCAATAATATTTTTTACCAGTGGACCTTTACTACCGCAGAGTCATTTCCACCAAATTTCAAGTCATTTCAAGGTCACATGACCCTATGACATTCAAACCCTAGGTTAGCACACATAGGACCTACCCTAGAGTTCTATGGCTCCACCTTTCAACTTCCACCCAATATATGTGGAGGGTGTATTTTATGTGGTAAAAAGGCTGAGTGCCAAGTTCCATCACCTTTGGATGAGGTTGGCCAACTCAAGGGCACTTAGCCCTAATTTGACCTAAAAGGGTCAATCTTTTCCTACACAAATATCCTATCAAATTTAACCTAAAATGGGTAAAATTTTTACCAGAGCCTTATAATATCCCCCAAGAGCACCCACCAAAAATTTGGGGGGTTTTGAGGTGTTTAAGGCACCTAATTAAATTGTACATGGTTTATTAAATTTTTCAACAAACTATAGAAAAAGTATTTCCAAAAATTCCCATTTTTAGACATGACCTAGATATAGGTTACAATGACTCCCTGTCCAAATTTCAGGTCATTTGGACATGAGATAAAGGGGGGCACACATTTTAATCTCTAACTAACCCTAGGTCTAGACCCCACCAAAATAAGTGCCCTGGTCAAACTAGACATGCAAATTGGTTCAAACTAATTTTATTTTAAATTACACCCATATGGCTACAACTTTTGTGTTTACCATTTTTTCACTAGAGGTCTCTAGGTAATTTTAATAATTAATTTAAAATGACTGGAAACAGGAAGCATAAAATCATTAACTAAAATAAAACATTTGATTTGCACGAATCTTGACGCGTAATCCAATGGCGCCTGGATCGTCTACAACCTCCAGCTGACGGGCCTGATTCCTTCTTCCTGGGCCAACTTCATGCCACCGCTGCCGGCCACCCGACAACCTCCCTGGCCGGCCACCACCTCCACCACCTCTGTTGAGGTGGTGGCTGTCGATTGGCGGCGGCACGGCAGCCGGAGGGGCCTTCTCCGGCGATCCCTTAAGGTGGATTTTTCATGGAAAATCGGGAAAATGCCTTTCCCGATTGAGCTTAATTGAGTCCGATTCACATCCCTAAAGATCCCAATGATCTACCCACAGAGAGAGGAGAAGGGGAGGACCTTATTGGAGGCTTTGAGTTGCGTCGATTGCCGGGTTGCCATGGTAGTGGTGCCGCTGGCCGGGTTTCTACAACAACACAGTGGAATGCCTTGTGTCCTTTAGGTGAAGTGTGTAAATGGCTCCCCTAAGTCCAGTGGTGCTTTTAAAAGAGTGAAATGGGGGAGAGGAGGGGCCAAACACCAATGGCCATCAATCGAGTTTTCGGCCAAGTGGTGGTGGGGGTGAACCTGGCTTAGTGTGGCCAGAAAATGGCTGGAAACTACTTCTCTTCCCCAGAGGAGTTTAATCTAGCCATTAAGGGTGGCCTTGGCTTCCCTATGCCATGAATGGCTTTCTTCCTCCCCCTTTCTCCCTCCTCCATTAAAGGGTAAGGTGGAGTTTTCTCTCTCCTAGTCATCAAAGCTAATATTGCTCATCTCTTTAACCTATTGACAACCCACTAATTCATAATATCATATAATTAGGAGGTGGTTAGCCCAAATGGAAAAGGTCTTGAGTTTGGGTTAGCCCATTTGAGCTAAGTTTGATCTAACCTGGACTAGGGTTGACCTTAGTCAATTTGACCTTTTGAATCATCCTCAATGGGTCCTTGGTGACCCATTGTCCTCCCCTAAGGTCTAGGTAGGGTTGGGTAGGGTTGACTTGGCACCTTGGGGGTCACTTGACCCTTAGGAAGGGTACTTTGACCAAGTTAGGGCTAGAGTTTACTTTGGTCAACATGAATATTTGTGTTGACTCCAAGGGATCCTTGGTGACCCATTGACCCCACGTTAGGGTTAGGAAGACCGAGGTAGGGCTGGTTGGGCACATTAGTGGCATATTGCCCTTAGTTAGGGAACCTTGCCCAATTTAGGACTAGGATGATCCTAGGTCAACTTGGCCACACAGAGGTTACTCCAATGGACCCTTAGGGCTCTTAAATAGATTAGTGAAGTTGTGGTGGGGTCTTGGAGTCATGGTGAAGCCCCATGATCATTCCAACATAGTGTTTAGAATTCTACTATTTGCAGGCCATAGTGATCTCACCTACATTCCTAGGTCCACTTGGTCTTCCTAGGGTTTTGTCATGAGCTAGTCATGACAAAACCACTCCTAGGAGTCTAGCTGTCTGAGGGATGTTACAACAATAGATAGGCACAGATCCGATGTGGGGGCATTGATGCTAAGGTAGGGGCGAGAAATAAGAACATAACCGTCTGATCTCTTAGTTGAGATCATACGACGGTGATCTAATCCTGGAAATATAAGCTCATGGGTTTTTGCTGCCTCCGATCGGAGGATGACAGGCCACAACACTGCCCCTGGTTAATTCGTCGGGGGCCGACGAGCCTCAGGGCGATGGTCCGGTGGCCTAGCACCGCCGACCACCGCCGGAAATAACCAACTTGGGAGCAGGGTGGCACGACTACTCTGCTCCCAGCGTGGCCCCACCGCCCTGCCACTCTAGTGGATCACTGGAAACGATACCACCCCCGACTGGGGTGCTAGGGGTTGGGATTATCTCCAACGGTGGTCCGGAGGCTTGGCGCCACCTAACACCGCTGTAGAAACAGAGCATTTTATTTCCTTGTCGGGTGCCATCGGAGCGGCAAAATACGCGACACCACAGCTATCTTCCGCATGGAGGGGGAGACTTCCTCGGGGGTGTAACACTCTCCCAGTGCCACCACCGACGTTAAGCAGAGCTTTCCACCCACGACCACCACCTGACATGGAGCAAGGCTCAGGTGGCGTCGGTGGCGCTCAGGCCGCCGGGAGGCACATGCAGATCGTTGGAGGAGTGGGGAAAGAGGAGGGGAGAAGTTTACTCCTATAGTTGGGGGGCTCCGGAATAACTTGGTTGGGCTGCCATTGAAGGTGGAAAAGGAGGAAGGTGGAGGGTTGTTGGCTTTTCGGCGAGGTGAAGCTCAGGCAGAGGGTGGTTTGGGTCTGCCCGAGCTATGTGCGAGGGGAGAGGGGGTGAGGGCCTTACATATCTGGTGAGGGGGTGGCTTGAGCTTGGGATCAATGTGGGACTAATCCCATTAGAAGGAAGTGAGCCCCTCCTCCCTCTAACTAGTTGGATAGCTAAAACTCATCAAAATGTCCAGTACTAGACGTGTGACACGCATCCAAGGGGAGGGGTTGATTGGCTTGGGTTTGGGAGAAAGGAAGAGGGGAAGAATAGAGGATTGGGCCTCATCATGGCCCATGGGCCATCTCTTATCCTTTTCTTGTTGATTTGATGGCCTAATGGTGGGGAGGGGGAGTAAAAGCCCTAAATAAACCATGGTGAGGGGGGTGTTCCCACTTTGGGAAAAAATTTCAAAAAAGAGAAAAAAGAGGGTTTGACCAAAGTGAACCCTAGATTGGGTCCCCCTTGCTTGTCAAAGTCAAGATAGGCTCAAGTCATCAGGGTTCGCGCCAAAGTTGGGGTATCATGCCATAATTGGTGTGCGCGCTTTTCAGTGCATGATTGAGCTTAATTTGACCACTGATTGACCACCCATCATCGAAACTGACTGGGAAAAATTTTGTTGACTTCGTATTGACCATACAAATCCAATGCCACTGATCGGGGTCGTATCAGAGTTAATTTACTAAATATTCAAAATCTGCGCGTCGCGACGCACTAAAACGGTCAAAACACTCAAATTTCCCGTTAGACTTTGGATTGTGACGCAACGTGTTCCAATGTGTCTATATCGACAATGAGAAGCCATAGGAACTGATAGAACTCATATCAGAGTTCCCTAGCTCGATATTAAAAAAACCTCATTTTCGCGACGTTCTACGAGGAATGACCATATCCACCATATGACCTCAGAATTTAACGGAACGAGTTCAAACGCACTCATATTGAATATACGAGGCCACAAGAATTGACAGAACTTAAATCAGAGTTCTATAGCTCTATACCCCCATCTAGAGTTACCTCATACCCGTGTATGGGCCATAAGTAGATGTTTGGGTCACTTTTATTGGGCCCACTAAGGTTCCGGTGGCGCAATAAAAGTTGGGATGTTACATCGAAGACCCACCACTAATTTATTTCTATGCACATGCAAGTTTATCTCAACCCAAGCCTCCAGCTCGCAGGACCAACCCGTCCCTATATAAAACCTCCCAAGCCTCCAGCTCCATGACTAACCCGTCCTAATGTTACCACTTCCCGAGCCTTGAGCTCACAGGACTAACCCGTCCTGGTATTACCATCTTCTGAGCCTTAAACTCGCAGGACTAACCCATCCTGGCATTACCATCTTCCGAGCCTTTAACTCGCAAGACTAACCCGTCCTATACCATTCCATCCAATAACACTGGATGAGGTTTACAGAATCTTTTGTTCTCCTAATTAGATCACTCTGGTCTAATTATAATTGCACTTAGAAATTTAAGGTGAATCCTGGACTTCCCGAGGGCTACTTGGTAAAGGGCTCGCAATGGTATTAGGAAATACAATGGGCTGAAGACCAAATCCCCTTTCCCGGGAAATTACTTTTATTATTGTCCACCCATTACTAATAACCCATTCTCATTGTTACTCTTAAACAAACTTAAATGTTTTATGATACTTATAGGGAATGACGATCCTTCGTCGGACTCCAAGACTAATACTTCCCCTTAGTGTCCATGTTTGCTTACACTCGTCACCCTTTGGTGACTTACATTTAGACCTCACCCATAAACCTATGGTTATTTATTTGTCACTAACTTAGTCAAGATTTACTTCTATAATCACATTCTAATGTTTACCCTTAAGCAAACATTCTCTTGAACGATGCTCAACCCTTAAGACCTCTGATACACTAAGTCTGGTGCAAATTTTTAATATTTATCAACATGCCTCCAAGCTCACACTAATGATGCACCATGATTATAATATCATCCTGAATGATTATCAAAATTTACTATAGTGATTATGGACTAATTTATTTCTTTATTTAGAGGAGTGATACGATTCTAAATTAATATCAAACTATAATATGAAAGTTCTCCCAAAATTCTACAAGTTCTAGTGGCTGATACAAATTACGTATTACAGCTAAGTTTCAAATTTCATTAATTTCCTAAGTGATCTTGCTGGCCTAATCAATATATCAATTTTCCACTATTTACAGACCAAAATGAACTTGAACTAGTTTTGTTCTCTAAGATGTAACCTTCACTATATTTTGTCCAAATGATTTAAAATTCATACCATAGGTTTATCGTGACTAAATTAAGAAATTATCAGAATTTCATAACATTACCAATTAATTTGACCATCAATAAAAATTCCTTAAATTCTTGTCTTGTATCCATTTTCAAAGTACCATATCCAGAACTCCAAATGCACTAATAATATTATTAGTGGTACAAGGTGATAAAATAATATGAATTACAAAATTTCACAATTTTATAGAAAGATTATACCCTTATTTTTTATTTATGATTGAAACGGTAAATATGTCACATTGCACAGTAAATACTATAATTACTCATTAAATATTTTTTAGAATATTACTGTACAACCCTGTGTCCGGCAAGTGGACCAGTCAGGGAATACCCAGCCGAGTGGAGTGCTGTCCGAGTCTCAGGAGAGTATAGTTGACGCTCCTGACTCACTCAAGCGAGTGATAAGAGGTTTGGGGGGGGGGGGAGTGGAGAGTATGGACTCGCACTCGCCCTTGGCTTATAGCGAGGGATGGGCGTGTATTATTATTCAGGACCCCACTCGCCTTAGGCCCCGGGTGGGCAGCGAGTGTAAGCCCCATCTAGCACTCGCCACCCCGGGCGAGCCGTATTCTTTGGACCACTCGCCCAGCAGTATCTTTTACCATATTTGCCCCCGTTGGCCTGCCAGTAGTCTTTCAGAATAGCGGAGTTATGCTGTTGGCAGACCAATGTGGGTCGCGTATAGCATTTCAGAATAGCGGAGTTGTGCTATTTGTAGATCAGGCTAGGAATTCTATAAATAGACCCCGTGAGTACCTTTGGAGGGGATCCCGTTCACTTTGGCTTCTTCCTCCTTGGGTTATTTTGGTTTGGCTGCGGAAGCCCTCCAAGGTGCCCAACTCAACTTTTGTCTTGGGAGGGGAAGCGCTCAAGAGACCTTTTGGGTGTATGGTGGGACCTCCACGCTGCAGCCCATGGCCAGTTTTCTAATTCCTAGTGGCTGGTCAGGATTCCAAGTTTGGGAGAACTAGGTGCAAGTTATGCCCTTAAGTCCGAACTCTCGTTGAGGCCAAATTTTTGCTTCAATATTTTTGGTGCGGTGAGCTTGGACCGTAGCTTACACTGGAAAATCTTGAGCTAAGCTTTATGGCTAGAGGCGAGGATGAAGGAGCTGGCTCGGGAGGCTCACCCCCCCCCGATGAGTGGTGTCATGATTGGGATGCTAGAGGAGTTAAAGAGGGAGGTCTTGCAAACCATACACCTGCCATTCACCACGAGAGGTAAGTGGGCCACGCCTTCTGTTCCAGTTATCGCGGCTCCATCTCTAGGCGAGAATGCCCCTGGTCAGTGACTTGGGAAGGAAGTCCTGGTTGAGAGCGGTGAGAGGGATCTAGCCAGGCGAGAACTTTTACCTGGGCAGGCGAGTGCTGTCAGGGTCAGCGAGCCGAGGATGCGAGATGGGCCCACTTACTCGGTAAGTGGAGGAAGCCCTTTCAACGAGTTGATTGTCTCGGACCCGGTTCTTGATGGGTTCAGAGAGCCAGATATGTCCTACTATACGGGAAGGGATGATCTGGTGCAACATGTCCAGTGGTTCAAGGATGTCATTTCCATCAGGTAGATGTCAGACGCCTTCAAGTGCTGACTTTTTGCCATCACTCTGAAGGAGAAGGACAGGGACTGGTTTCATCAATTTCCTGTAAGTTCCATCTACTGCTTTGAGGACTTGCGATGCGGTTTTTTGTTGAGGTTCTCAATGTCGAAGAAGAGGAGGAAAGGAGGTGAGTGTTTGTTTGCAATCAAGCAGAAGCCAGAGGAGACATTGGGTAACTATGTCGATCGATTCCAAGAGAAGATCCTTCTGGTTCAGGAGGTTCTGGGGTATAACATAATGCTCGCCTTCACCCTAGGATTGAGGCAGTGGTTCTTCAACATGGAGCTTAAAAATGTTCCCCCTTTCCTTCGAAGATTTGATGGAGAGGGTGGCAAAGGAGATGGAAAGTGAGATGTCAACCCATCGTTTGCCAAGAAGCTAGCCAAGTTGGTCGAGGAGGAGGTTAAGGAGCAGGGAGCAGGAAAGCATTAGGAAGAGAGGAGGAGAGAAGAGCCCCGTGGCCAAGGGATCCAGGGGCAGTAACAAGGTTGGGGGCATCAAGAGCCGAACAACCGATTGGCTTGGAGGCCCCAAGAGGGACCTGCCCAGGGGAAGCGGAGAGGAATTCATGGTGGGGAGAATTTCTGTGGGGATCAGGGGCGGTTCAATCTACTAGTGTGGAGGAAGGGACAGAGGGCTCCCCTCTCGGAATAACCTCAAGCGATGGCGATTTCCCGAGGAAGGGGGATGAGAAGGGGAGCTAGAAGAGGAAGGAGAGAGGGGGCAAGGTGGCATTGCCCTTTTGTGACTTCCATCAGGAGGAAGGTCACGCGACGACCACCTGCCCAGAGTTTGGAGGTGAGGGAGGCTAGAGGAAAAGTTCAGCAACAACCACAGATAAGGATAGAGGTGGTTCTACCAGGAAGAGAGGAGGACATATGCAAAGATATTGCCAATGTGCGAGCCCATGGGGGGATCAGAGTGATCCACGACTGAGTGGGAATTGAAGCCACCCATAAGGGGAGATTCCAGACCATGTTCTGAAGGAGCATTGTCTCGACCTCCCAAACTCCCTCCGGAGGAGATCACCTTCTCATTAAAAGACATGTCAGACTATGAGGACCCGTTCTGCAATGCTATGGTGATCTAGACCGCCATCGAGAACTACACGATCTCTCGGATCCTGGTTGACAATAGGAGCTCCGTAAATGCGATCTTCAAAGGGGCCTTCAAGGTAGTGAAGGTGGAGGCAAGGAGGGTATTGGCCTCGGACGGGCCATTGTTCGGATTTTTAGGGGAGAGGAAGGATGTTGAAGGAGTTGGACTCCTTGTAACACTAGGGGGGGTGGTGTTGAGGAATTGCCGGTTCGTCATTATTGACGCTCCGAGCAGCTACAACGCCATCTTTGGATGCCACCTCATCAGTTCCTTCCACTGCATCACCTCCCCATTCCATTAATGTCTCAATTTCAACAGTGGGGGGGGGGGGGGGGGGGCGGATCCAGGTCTGAATAGGGGGAGACCCAAAGGTGGCGAGGCAATGTTATGTGACGGCCGTCAACACCATAGCTTGGATGGCAGAGGTGGAGGAGTTGGAAAGAGAGATCGTAGCACAAAAGCCAGAAGTGGTCGGGGAGGATAAGTTGAGGAGTTGGAGATGACAGAGGTAGTGAAAAAGGAGTAGGGAGAGGAGTAAGGAGTAGTTAATGTCAGGAAGGATGGGAAAGTGGAGTGGCAGGAGAGCCGGGACGTGGCGATGGAGGTTGTAGAGGAGGAGGAGGTGCTTGCTCAAGGAGAGAAGTCAGAGAGCAAGTGGGAGCAGACCAGGCTTGAGCCAACAGAGGAAGTGGTGGAGTTGGAGGTCTTCACCAAGACAGGGAAGATGAAGAGGTTGCGGATTAGTGGCGGGTTGAGCCCCGGGGACCGAGTGAGGATGTGGGAGTGCATCCAGAAGAACATCGATGAATTATCTTGGAGTGCGGAAGACATGTGAGGCATCGATGCGGATATGACATGTCACCATTTGAACCTTGAACCCAAGACACGCCCCATCCTCCATAAGAGGAGGACCATCGCCACAAAGTTGGTGGAGCCAATCCGGGAGGAGGTGGAGAAGCTCCTCAAAGCAGGTTTTGTATCAGAGATTCAGTATCCAGGCTGAGTCTCCAATGTGGTAATGGTAGGAAAGGGGGATGGGCGGTGAAGGATATGTGTAGACTTCTCGCTTTTAAATAAATCATTCCCTAAGGATTGCTACCCCTGCCTAGAATCGACATGCTAGTTGGCTCAGCCGTCGGTTTTTCTATGATGAGTTTTTAGATGCTTTTTCTGGTTATCATCAGATCAAGATGCATCCACCTAACGTTAAGGACGTCTCCTTCTTCACAAGGGAAGGGTGTTTCAACTATAAGATGATGTCATTCGGGCTAAAAAATGTAGGATCTACATACCAGCGCATGATGGACTGGGTCTTCAAAGGTAAGAGAGGGAGGAATTTGGAGGTGTACGTGGATGATCTCATGGTGAAAAGTAGGGATGTGGACTCCCACTTTGTTGACTTAGCGGAAATGTTTACCACCATGTGGAAGTTCAAGATGCGGCTAAACCCCCTAAAATGTTTCTTTGGGGTAAGCAGAGGAAAGTTCCTAGGCTATCTCCTCACTCCCGCGGGGGTGAAGCCCAACCTTGACAAGGTGAAGGCCATAATAGAGTTGGAATCACCACGTAACACTAAAGAGGTTTAGCGCCTGATGGGGAAGCTCGCCGAACTGAGTAGGTTTCTTTCCCGAGCAGGGGAGAAGTGCGCACCCTTCTTAAGGGTACTGTGAGGGAACAAAAAGTTGAGTGCACAAAAGAGTGCGAAGAAGCTTTCCAGGCATTAAATAGTCAGTTCTCCCAAGACCCACTCCTTTAGGGACCAAAGGAAGGGGACGACTTGACTTTGTACTTGGGAGTAGGGGCTGAGGTCATGAGCTTTGTCCTGGTCAGGGAAGAGGGAAACAAGCAGTTGCCCATCTATTATGTCAGTAGGATCTTGAAGAAGACGGAGCTTCATTACCTGATCCTAAAGATACTAGCTTTCTCTCTGGTTATCTCAGCTAGAAAGCTTAGGCCATACTTTCAAGCGCACACGATCAGGTGACGACGGACCACCTTCTTCGCAAGATCTTCGAGGGGGTGGAGCACTCGGGACGGTTGGCCAAATGGTCCATCGAGCTGAGCGAGTTTTACATCTCTTTTGTACCACAAATCTCAATCAAGGCACAGGCGGTGACCGACTTCTTGGTCGACTATATCATCGACGTAGAGGGCGAAAGGCTGCCATAGTAGATTGATTGGAAGTGGTTGGTTGACGGAACTTCGGGGAGGAATTCCTTAGGAAATGGAGTGATGTTAGTAAGCTCTCAGGGGGCCATGTCAGAGCAGGCTGTTGCCTTGCATTTCCCGATCACTAACAATCAGGTAGAGTATGAGGCCGTAATAGCAGGGCTATGTCTGGCCAAAGAGTTGGGGGTGCAGGGTGTACAGGGGCTTACTGACTCATTGGTGGTGGAATCGCAAATCAAAGGCGAGTATGAGTCAAGGGATCCCACCCTCATTAAGTACTTGACCAAGGTGAAGGGGCTCATTAGAGGGTTCAGAACGTTTTCCATTCAACACATTCCCCGGGAGTAGAAAGTGATAGCTGACAAATTGGCCAAGTTCGGAGGGTGAATTGATGAGATCAGGGAAGAAAAATACTTCAGATGCAAATTAGCTTATTATCTGATGAACGAAGGAGGGTTGCACCGGAAGACACTATCAGGGTTCCTAGCCCGGTGCGTGATAGAGGAAGAAGTCCCGAAGATCCTGGAAGAGGTGCACTCCGGCGAGTGTGGCAGCCACTCGGGGGGGGGGGGGGGGGGTGGAAGGACCTTGGAATCAAGGGTAGTCTGACAGGGATACTTCTGGCCAACCCTGGGGAAGGATGCGGCGAAATTCACAAGGAAGTGTTAAAAATGCCAGTTGTATGCTCCACTCCAACTTTTACCTGCTTAGAGGCTTAGGAGCATCATGACACCCTGTCCCTTCATCATCCAGGGGATGGATTTGGTTGGGACCTTTCCCCATGCAAGTGGAAAGAGGAGGTTTCTCTTAATCATGATCGACTACTTCTCGAAGTGGTTGGAGGTAAAGGCATTGACAGAGACGACCTCCCAGGTGATTCACAATTTCGTATGGGGAGAGATCATATGCCAACATGGGCTCCCACAGGACATAGTCACAGACAAAAGACCCTTGTTTGCCAGCAAGAAGTTCATCAGCTTCTGCACTCAGCTGGGAATAGACCTCAGGTTTTCCTTCGCCCACCACCCAAGGGGCAACGGGCAGGTGGAAGCGACGAACAAAATCATTGTGAACCTTTTAAAGAGGAAGGTGGAGAACCTGAGAGGAAGTTGGGTAGAACAACTTCGCTCGGTGTTATGGGCTTTGAGGATGACCCCCAACACGGCCACCGGAGATATCCCTTCAAACATTTTCATGGTTGTGAAGCCGTTCTTCCCATGGAGTTTGAGGTCAGGTGGCCACGAATGATGGATTCCAAGGAAAGAGATGAGGAATGGAGGATACAGAACGAAGGGGGCTACGACTCTCATTGGATCTGATAGAGGAACTCCGAGATACGACTGCCGTTAGAGAGGAAGAGGTCAAAGAGACTGATGACCAAGTACTTCGACAAGCACGTAGGGATCAGACAGTTCATAGAGGGGGATCTGATCTTAAAAAAGGTGGTTGCCGCAGGGAGATCGACAATAGTGGGAAAGCTCCATCCGAATTGGGAAGGTCCGTACATCATTAAAGAAACACTAAAGTTAGGAGGTTACAACGTCCAGAATGTGGAGGGGGAAACCTTGAGTCATACTTGGAGCGGTGATGATTTAAAATGCTTCTACCCCTGAGCCTTGTAAATAGAATATTCTTGTTTATTAACTCCTATTTCTCAGTGTCTTTTGCGAATGAACTGTGTATGATCGGTGGTAGAATGAAAAATTGACCCTAGGAAGATCCCGCTGTCTAGGTTTCCACTAGGTGGCAGGGCTGGAAGTCACTCAGAGGTAGAATGAGAAATTGACCCCGAGAAGATCCCGCTGTCCAGGATCCCACTAGCTGGCAGGGCTGGAAGTCAATCGGAGATAGAATGAGAAATTACCCCGAGAATATCCCGCTGTCTAGGCTCCTGCTAGCTGGCACGGCTAGAAGTTGCTCAGTGTAGGAATGAAAAATTGACCCCGAGAAGATCCCGTTGTCCATGCTCCCACTAGCTGGAAGGGCTATAAGTCACTCAGAGGTAGAATGAGAAATTGACCCTAAGAAGATCTCACTGTCCAAGCTCCCACTAGCTAGTAGGGCTGGAAGTCACTCAGAGGTAGAATTAGAAATTGCCCTGAGAAGATCCCGTTGTCCAAGCTCCCACTAGCTGACACGGCTAGAAGTCACTCAGAGGTAGAATGAGAAATTAACCTAAGAAGATCCCGCTATCTAGACTCCCACTAGCTAGCAGGGCTGTAATTCACTCGGTGGAGGTATGAAAAGTTGACCCTGAGAATATCCCACTGTCCAAGATCCCATTAGATGGTAAGGTTGGAAGTCACTCAGTGGTGGAATGAGAAATTGACCCCGAGAAGATCCCGTTGTCCAGGCTCCCACTAGCTAGCAGGGCTGGAAGTCACTCGGTGGTGGAATAAGAAATTGACCCCAAGAAGATCCCGCTGTCCAGACTCCCACTAGCTTGCAGGGCTGGTAGTCACTCAAAGGTAGAATGAGGAATTTCCCTGAGAAGATCTTGCTGTCCAGGCTCCCACCAGCTGGCAGGGCTGGAAGTCACTCAGACGTAGAATGAGAAATTGCCCTGAGAAGATTATGCTGTCTAAGCTCCCACTTGCTGGCATAGCTGGAAGTCACTCGGTGGAGGAATAAAAAGTTAACCCCAAGAAGATCTCGCTGTCCAAGATCCCACTAGCTGGCATGGCTGGAAGTCACTCAGAGGTAGAATGAGAAATTGCCTCGAGAAGATCCCGTTGTCTAGGCTCCCACTAGTTGGTAGAGTTGGAAGTCACTCGGAGGTAGAATGAGAAATTGCCCTAAGAAGATCCCGCTGTCCAGATTTCCTCTAGCTGGCAGGGCTGGAAGTCACTCGTTGGAGGAATAAAAAGTTGACTCAAAGAAGATCCTTCTTTCAAGGCTCCAACTAGCTGGTAGGGCTAGAAGTTACTCGGTGGTGGAATGAGAAATTGACCCAGATAAGATCCCGCTGTCTAGGCTCCCATTCGATGACATGGCTGGAAGTCACTCGGGGGTGGAATGAGAAATTGATCCTGAGAAGATCCTCCTACTGTCCAGGCTTCCACTTGCTGGCAGGGCTTAAAGTATGTTGGAGGTAGAATGAGAAATTGCCCCGAGAAGATCCCGCAGTCCAGACTCCCACTAACTGACAGGGTGTTGGAACACCCTATTACTAATTTGGGTAAGGATCACTATGTTCTTAGGAATTTGTTTTGACCTTGCTGTATAGTCTGATAGGTCAATTAGAGTGAGTCTTAGGGTTAGTACTTAGGTTTGAAAGCTGCCCTCAAGACCTTCTAAAGATCAGGATTCAAGTGCTGAAGACTCGGACAATTCTCGTCGAGCTCTGGTCGACGAATCGTCAAACTCCATTCGATGATCTCTGAGCTCAGTTCAATGAGGCGTCGAACTTCGTTCGATGATCTTTGAGCTCAGATCGACGCTCTGTCTCTTGTTGTTTTCCAAGTCTCTGATCTCAGGTCGATGATCGTAGAGCTCAGTTCGATGATTTCTGTTTACAGTTTAAATCCAATCTCTGAGCTCAGGTCGACGAACGTTGAGCTCAGATCGACGATTTTTCTGAGAGATCGACGATTTCAGGATTCAAATTCAGGACAGTTATGGAATTCATTCAGACTTATTTTCAGCATTTATGACAAAGGATTTTGTAGTTGTTTCAATCAATCTGGAGCAAGTTTCAAGGAAGACTAATTGGAATGTTTCTTAAGGACTTTCCTCCAGAGGCAGATATCAATTAAGGAAGTCATTTATGACTGAGTAATGGCTATCAAGAAGTCAGAATCTGATATACTCCCTAGAGAATAATTTTCAAATACAGAGAACAGATAAGATTTGAAAAAGAATACAGAAGAGAGAATAAAATAGTTTTTCATCAAGAATTCATCTTCTGGAATAGACTCAGTAGACAAAAGTTTACAGAATTACTGAGTCAGAATTCTTCAAGAACACAAGGAACATTACTGTGAAGGAGATCATCTGATATTCTACTCCTTCAAGCATCAAGTGTTCAAAAGCTTCATCATCAAGGACTCCAAACATCTCACATTTTATCATCTGCTGAAATCATCTATTGCTGGAGATCTGAAGAAACTGAAGACCTATCACCCTAAGCAAAGCTCATCTTCTTGAACTCTTACAGATCTCAGGGGGAGCTTTGACAACTTCTTCGACTTGTCTTCTCTAAGATTGTTGACAGAGAAGAACAACTCAACTCATTTTCTTTTTCCTTTCTCTCCTGTAAAAGGGTTTCTCAAAACTCCCTTCAAAAGTTTTGTGGCTGGTTTCTGAGACCTTGTCAAAACTAAGTGGTGGCAAGACACCTGATCAAAAAATCTAAGTTTGGTTTTTGAGCACCTTATCAAAAGCTTATTGGTGCCCAGGACACCTGATCAACTATTCCTGCAGTGGATTCCTACCTAGGGTGGTAGAAGAGTGGATGTACCCAGGTTGTTGGGGAACCACTATAGCTTCTTGCGTCATCTGGGTTGCTGTGCTTTGCTTTGCTGTGTGCTGTAATTTGTGTTGTGTTTTCTTTATTGTTATTTTTCTGCAACACTCTACACATATACTTAAATTAAGTCTTCCACTGCTTTACAGTTTTAAATTGTAAATTATTTTAAAATACTCTATTCACCCCCCTCTAGAGTAAAGGTAGATCTTATACTCACTTTCAATTGGTATCAGAGGGAGGTTGGTTACTCAACAACTAAATCTTCAATAGATTTGTTGAACAGGCTAACACCTGAACCAAAAGATCTCTGATAAGATCAATCTTTTATAGAGGGTTTTTATTATTTTTTATTATATTTATTTTCTTCAAAACCATGTCATAAAACAAAGATTATGCTAGCACCAGACCTCCAATGTGCAACCTTTCTAAGTTTGCACTTTGGAAGGCAAGGATTAGGCTTTATATGAATTTTATTGATGAGGACATCTTTAATTCTATTTTGACAGTTTGTCCAAGACCTCCAGTACTTACAAGTACAAGTGCTGTTCCACCTCCTTCAGGAACAGATGCAGAAATAAAGAAATGGAAAGTTGCAGATGCAAAGGCTATGAACATCCTTGCTAAGACTATGTCTGATGAGATATTCCAAAAGGTGGCTGAATACAGTTCAGCAAAAGAGATATGGGACAAGTTATCTGAAATTTTCTCAGGATCTGCTGATGAAAGGAAGGACAGAAGATCCCATCTCATATCCTAGTATGAGAACTTCAAGAAAGGAGAAACTGAATCAGTGGCTGACATGTACAACAGGCTCAGCCTAATTGTTAGTGAATTAAGAACATTGGACAAGGAGATATCTCTAACTGAACTAAATGACAAGATCCTAATGTGCTTCCCTAGCACTTAGGACTCAAGGATCTGGCTAATCAAGGATGCCAGAAGCCTGACTGAGATTTCTACTGAAGCTTTGTTGGGCAAGCTCAAATCTTATGAGCTGCTCATCAAGAATAGGGAAGAATAACAAAAGGTTGCTTCTCCAGCTATCAGGAAGGAGAAGACAATAGCATTCAAAGCTACAGAAGATCTGCCTGAAGACAAGGTCACAGGCAATGAAGAATTGATGAGCTTACTGGCAAAAAGATTCTATAAGATGGCAAGGAAAGATTTCAGAAAGAGGTCATCCAGAGGGCATGAGAAGCCAAGGTATGACAAATCCAATAATAAAGAAATTATTTATTTTGGATGCAGGAAACCAGGCCACATTGTGCCTAATTGTCCAGAAAACCAGAACAAGGACAAAAAGGACAGAAAAGAAAGAAGAAGAGATAAGGACTCCAGGGGAAACAATTACAACAAATCCTCCTCCAGCAAAAATAAACATAAAAGGAAGGGATTTGTAGCAGAAACTTGGAGTGATACTGAAGAAGAATCAAAAGCTTCATCAAGCTCAAGTGATGATGAAGATGATGCTGAAGAAAAGGAATTCTGCATGATTGATAACAATGCCTCCCAATAAAATTCTGATGCAGAACAAGAGTCAGTCTGAATCTGAAACTCAAACTGAAGAAGACCAGGTAATAGACTTCTTTGATTTTGATTCAGAGGACTTTAGATCTGAATTTAAGGCACTTTGTTTAGACCTGTTAAAGTCTGAGAAAGAGATTATCTCTCTCAGAAATCAATTGTCTGAACATAGCACCTTAAAATCAGATAACCTCAAACTCTCTGAGGAGTTAGAATGTTGTAGGGAGGAGATAGGTTCACTTAAAAGTGAGCTATCCCAGGCAAAGAAGTTTGAAGAATCCCTTAATGGGAGAAGCATCAGACTGATGAACATCACAAACACAGTGAACTCTATACTCAACAGTACACTGGGCTTGGGTGCTTCATCCAACCAACCTATAGTATTAACAACCCCAATTAAATTTATTTCTGATAAAGGAAAGGGTGTTGTAGAGGTAGTTAGGAAGAATCCAGGTTTGCCTAAGAAAACCAAAGTTCAACAGAAAACGTTGAATAAAGCTCGACGATCGTCGAACAGAGCTCGGCGATCTAAGGCTGAATCGTCGAACTCAGATCGACGACTTTTGAACTCTGAACTTTGGCATAGTCGATCTTAGAACAGAGCTCGATGATCTGACCCAAGATCGTCGAACTCAGCTCGACGATCGTCGAATGGAGCTCAGAGCTTTGAACAATCTTTCAGAGGTAAATCTATAATCAATCCTAGAAGTCCTACATCCCAAAGCTTCAACCCTTATACTGAATGGATAGTTCCTCCTAGGAGATACCATCCTGAAGGGTATAAGAGTCAGCCAGGGATGTCTTTTATTTCTGAATTTAAAGGTTATAAACCTAGACCCAAGGTAAACTAGGTCAAAAACATATAAATTGTTTATGTGCAGGTGAAGAACTATCCAACAATGAACCAACAATGGTATCTGGATAGTGGGTGCTCAAAGCACATGACAGGAAGCAGGGAGAATCTCACATCCTTCAAAACCAAACTTGGACCCAAAGTAATATTTGGAGATTAAAACTTTGGTCAAACAAAAGGATATGGTGCTGTTCAGATTAGCTCAGTCACATTAAAGAAGGTGGCTTATGTGGAAGGACTGAAGCACAATCTAATCAGCATCAGTCAACTCTGTGATGAAGGCTATCAGGTGATATTCAACAAATCCTTATTCAAGATCAAGTCAGAGGATAACACAACAGTGTTAACAGGTAAAAGGAAAGGTAACATTTATATTATAGATTTCCTTTCAACCAATATAGATATCTGTTTATTTAATTCTGTTTGCAAACCAAATGATCTTTGGCATAAGGGACTAGGACTTTTAAACCTTAGAACCATTGCTAGGCTATCCAAGGACAACCTTGTTAGAGGACTATCTTCTGGCCCCTACAAGAAGGAAGGACTCTGCAGGGCTTGTCAATTAGGCAAGCAAACTAAAATAGTTTTAAGTCACTTAATAAGAGTGATTCACCTAGGATCTTGTATCTGTTACACATGAATCTTTTTTGACCCATTACAGTACAAAGCTTTGGAGGGAAATCTTATACTTTAGTGATTGTAGATGACTTCTCTAGATTCACTTGGGTATTCTTTCTGAGGAAGAAGTCTGATAACTTTAAATGTTTGACAGATTTTCTCAAATGCATACAGATTGAGTTCAATACTCACATTGACCTGATCAGAAGTGATCATGGGACAAAGTTTGATTCTCTTCTTATGCAAGAGTTCTGTCAGAGTGAAGGGATTAGGCATACTTTCTCAGCTCCTAGAACTCCTCAACAAAATGGGGTAGCTGAAAGGAAAAATAGAACCCTTATTGAATCTGCCACCACATTGTTGACAGATGCTCACCTTCCTCTATCTTTTTGGGTAGAGATAGTGAACACCTCCAACCATGTGTTGAACAGAAGTCTGATACATAAACTGAAGGGCAAGACTCCCTACGAATTTCTCAAAGGGAAGAAACCTAAAGTAGACTATTTCAAAATTTTTGGTTGCATTTGTTATATTCACAATAATGACAAGAAGTACTTAACAAAATTCCAAGCTAAAGCTGATGAAGGAGTGTTTCTGGGATACTCCATGATCAGTAAAGCTTATAGGGTTTATAATAAAACTTCTCTTAAAATTGAAGAATCTGTTCATGTATCTTTTGATGAGACTAACATGTTTTACAAAGAGAAGAATACTTCTACCATAGAACTCTTGCAGGTAAACTCTCTTTCAGAAAATTTGGACAGGTTGCATATTGCAGAGAAGGATTCAACACATTCACCTATCCAACAAAGAGCTGAAATCAGTGAAGATGAAGAGGATACTAAACATCTTGGTGTTAAACATCTTGGAGAGAACCATCTTGAAGAGCCAGTTGTTGTTCCACAAGAGGAAACAACAACACAGGTTGGTGAACAATAAACACCCCCTATTGATTTAGTAACAACAAGAGATCATCCAATCTCCCAAGTGATTGGAGACATCTCAGCTTGTGTGCAAACTAGAAATCAGGTCAACTAGAACCTGATTTACACCTGCTTTCTATCTCAAGTTGAGCCTCAATCCATTCAAGATGCAAAACAAGATCCACACTGGATCATTGCTATGCAAGAGGAACTACATCAATTTGAGAGAAACAAAGTTTGGGAGCTAGTGCAAAGGCCTAAAGATCACTCAATTGTTGGAACAAAGTGGGTGTTCAGAAACAAATTGGATGATCAAGGAATCATTGTCAGGAACAAGGCAAGGCTAGTTGCATAGGGATACTCTCAAGAAGAAGGAATAGACTATGATCAGACCTTTGCACTAGTTGCAAGGTTAGAGGTCATAAGAATATTCCTAGCTTATGAGGCTCACAAAGGATTCAAGGTCTACCAAATGGATGTGAAGAGTGCATTTCTCAATGGAGACATAAAAGAAGAAGTCTATGTTAGACAACCCCCAGGTTTTATTTCTTCAACTTATCCTGACCATGTTTTCAAATTGCATAAAGCATTATATGGCCTCAAGCAAGCTCCTAGAGAATGGTATGAGACCTTAGCATGCTTTCTGTTGGAAAATGACTTTATGAGGGGTAGAGTAGACCAAACTCTTTTCATTAGAACCCATAAGTCCTATACCCTACTAGTACTAATATATGTAGATGATATTATATTTGAATCTACTGATTCAAATTTGTGCAGAAGGTTCTCTAACCTAATGCATTCTAAATTTGAAATGAGTAGCATGGGTGAGCTTTCCTTCTTTCTAGGATTGCAAGTCAAACAACATGCTGAAGGCATATTCATTTCTCAAACCAAGTATGCAAAAGAATTGGTTAAAAAATTTGGTATGTCTGAAGCATCTTGTATGAAAACACATATGCCTACTAATGCTATACTAGATGCTGATGAATATGGGAAACCTGTTGATCTGACAATATATAGAGCAATGATTGGCTCTCTATTGTACCTTACAACTAGTAGACCTGATATAATGTTTGCTACATGTATATGTGCTAGGTTCCAAGTAAGACCTAGAGAGTCACACATAACATTAGTTAAAAGGATTCTTAGGTATGTAAAAAGTTTTCCAAATCTAGGTCTCTGGTATCCAAAAGACTCAGGATTTGAATTAACTGGATTTTCAGATGCTGATTATGCTGGATGTAGAGTAGACAGGAAAAGCACCAGTGGAACTTGCCAGTTTATTGGTGACAGACTTATCTCCTGGTTCTGTAAGAAACAGACATCTGTGTCCACTTCAACTACTGAAAGAGGAACAATACCTGTACCCAAAAAAATGCAAAAAGGAGTGCCTGAAGTTATGCCAAGTTCAACATACCCAACTCAAATTTTAGGGTGTTGAACTTTGCTTCAACTAATGGCTTAGTGAAGATATCTGCCCCTTGCTTGTTTATGGGGACAAACTCAAGACTGATGTCTTCCTTTTCCACATGCTCCCTAATAAAATGATATCTTATGTTTATATTCTTAGTCCTGCTATGTGAGACAGGATTCCTAGCAATATAAATAACACTTGTTGAATCACAGTAGAGAGGAGTTCTACTTACTTGAAGGTTGTAATCCTGGAGTTGATGTTGGATCCATAGCAACCGAGCACAACAACTGTCTGCTGATATATATTTTGACTCAGTAGTGGATATAGCCACACTAGTTTACTTCTTGCTGCTCCAAGAAACTTGCCTTCTTCCTAAGAACTGACGGGTTCCAGTAATGCTTTTCCTGTCTTCTTTTCAACCTGCAAAATGTGCATCTGAAAATCCTGTTAGATCAAAATCCCTATTTATGGGGTACCATAGGCCAAGATCTGGTGTGCCCTTAAGATACCTTAAGATTCTCTTTATAGCAGAGTAATGAGATTCTTTAGGGCAGGCCTGATACCTAGCACAGACATATGTAGCATACATGATGTCATGCCTACTAGCAGTCAGGTATAGAAGGGAGCCAATTATCCCTTTATAAAAAGACTCATCAACAAGTTTCTCTGCCTCATCTTTGCCTATAGGCATACTTGATCCCATGAGAGTTCTCATAATGGAGGCATTCTCCATACTATACTTTTTTATTAGCTCCCTAGTGAACTTGGACTGGGATATGAACAAGTCATCATCAGTATGTCTTACTTGGAGTCCTAAGAAGAACTTGAGCTCACCCAATCTTCTCATTTCAAACTTACCTTGCATAAGTTTAGCAAACTTCCTGCAAAGCTTGTTATCAGTAGATCCAAAGATAATGCCATCGACATATATCTGGACTAGGATAAGCTTGCCCTTTGATTCCCTTAGGAATAAGGTCGTGTCTATCTTCCCCCTTGAGAATTTGTTCTCAATGAGGAAGTTGGACAAGGTTTCAAACCAAGCCCTAGGGGCTTGCTTTAGTCCATATAGAGTTTTCCTAAGCTTATAAACAAAATTAGGAGAGTTAGGATCTACAAAACTTGGTGGTTGATCCACATATACTTCCTCTTTTAGGTCCCCATTCAGGAATGTTGACTTGACATCCATCTGGTAGACTCTGAATCCCTGATAGACAGTAAATGCAAGGAAAATCCTTATGTCTTCCAATATGGCTAATGGGGCAAAGGTCTGGTCAAAGTCTATGCCCTTTTCTTGCTTGTAGCCTTTAGCCACCAGTCTAGCCTTATTCTTGATAATAATGTCATCTTGATCTAACTTGTTCCTGTAGATCCACTTAGTCCCTATGACATTTTGTCCTTGTGGTCTGGGGACAAACTTCCCGGCCTTACATCTCTTAAATTGGTCCAATTCTTCTTTCATTGCTCCAATCCAGAACTGGTCCTTGATTGCTTCTTCAAACTTCTTTGGCTCTTCTTGAGACAGGAAGCTTGAGAGCTGTATTTATGCTCTTGTCTCTGGTCTGGACTCCATGATTTGCATCACCAATGATTTGGTGTACTGGATGGTCCCTTAGATTCCTGGTAGTTGGAGGCAATCTAGCTGCAGCTTGCTGATCTTTTGGGTTTTCAGCTAGCTGGTCTTCATTTTCTTCACGTATGTTTTCCCCTTCTCTTGGAATAGGAAGCCCATTAACATTTTCTTGGACTGTGGGGGTAGCTTCCTTGATGGTCAGCTTGTCCATCATCTGCTCTATACCTGTAATACTATAAGAGGAGGAGCTTTGCAGATCACAGTTAACCATGTTGGATTCATCAAAAACAACATGCATTGACTCTTCTACAACTTGGGTAATTAAGTTGTTGATTATATATGCCTTACTATGAGCGTTGTACGCAACAAAGATCCCTTCATAGGACTTTGCAGCAAACTTAGTTAAATGGACTTTTCCATTATTCAGCACATATCACTTGCAACCAAAGATCCTGAAATAGCTCAGGTTTGGTTTTCTGCCCTTCAAGTTCTCATAGGGAGTCTTCTTGTGGCTCTTGGTAATAGAAGTCCTATTAAGTACATAGAATGCAGTGTTAACTGCCTCAACCCAAAAGTATTCTGGGAGGGATGAGTCACTTAGTAAGGTTCTACCAGCCTCTATGAGAGTCCTATTTTCCCTCTCAGCAATTCAATTTTGCTGGGGTGTTTTAGGAGAGGAAAATTCTAAATGAATCCCTAGCTCTTCACTTGTCATGCACTCATACTGAAACTCAGTGTCATGCTCACTTCTGATTTTGACCACAGTGCTGTTGAATTTATTCTGAATTTACTTGACAAATGTCTGAAAGACATCAGGGGTTTCAGATTTCTTCCTTAGAAAGAACACTCAGACAAATCTAGAAAAGTCATCAGCAACCACAAGGGTGTAGAATTTCCTACCTAGACTTTGAATTGGCATAGGACCAAACAGATCCATATGTAAGAGGTATAAGCACCTCACTGAGTCTTTGGTGCCAATGCTCTTAAAGGTGGTCTTAGTCTGTTTTCCCTTTTGGCATGTAGAGCAGATACCCTCATTAGTGCATATAGACTTTGGACCATTCCAAACAAGCTCATTGTTGAACAGCTTGCCTATGGTCCTATAATTTAGATGGGCTAGCCTCTTGTGCCACTGGACACAAGAAGAGGCTTTCTCATCTGCAACTAGGTATACAGGTGATCTTTGCTAGAGCATAGGAAATCTAAACAGTACACATTTCCAGTCCTAGTGCTTGTTAAGATGACCTCATGGTCACTTAACCTCCTAATTTGGCACTCATCCTTGTGGAATACTATGTCATAGCCAAGATCACAGAGTTGGCTAATGCTTATCAGGTTGTGTTGCAACCCTTACACATAGGCTACTCTAGTGAGAGTGACTATGCCATTAGAGATCTTATCAAAACCTCTAGTCACCCCTTTTTCTGACCCACCAAAGATAACCTTTGGTCCATTCTTTACTGGAGCATAATCCTTCAACATGCTCCTTGTTCTAGTCATGTGCCTGGAACATCCACTGTCCAAGTACCATATAGGGGTATGAGCACTTGGACTAACCTGCAAAACACAAATCAGTTAACCTTAGGACCCCAATTTTTATTGGGTCCTTGGTGTATGTTAGGCTGAAAATAATTCTACCTGCCTGTAGCTTTTCTGACAGGCAAGCTGACATTTTCTCTCTGCACACTATGATTGTGTCAGCAATCAACAACAAAGTGGCCTACCTTATCATAACACCAACACTCATGGATGTTGTATCTTCTTTTTGGAGTAGTTTTAGTGGCTGTGTTAACAACAACTCTGGGTCTAGAAGGAGTAGCAGCAGTCCTGTTCCATGGTTTTCCAGCCCCAGTCTGACAAGTGGTGGGTCTGGAAGTATAAGTGCTTGGGATATCTTGAGACCTTTTAGCTGCAGCTTTCTTTTCAGAAAGAATACTCTCGATGGCCTCAGAGATGCCAAGGTCTGGTCTACTAATAGCCTTGCCCCTTATCTTAGAGTGGGCTAGAGGAATTGGAGAATAGTCAGTAGCTTTACCCTTGACTAAAGGGGCTGTTGCACCAAACAAAAATGGTCCAGGATGGGCCATTTGTATTTTCTCATAGGCACTTGTACCTTTGTTGTAACTACCACTATATTGTGGAACATATTTGTTCACACAAGATGGTCTAGCATGATTCCAGTGACCATAAATACTCTCATGGTCATGGCTGTTAGAAGGAAATTGCACTCTATTAAATTTCACAGGAGGCTTAGAGGCTAGTGGCTCCACTTGAGCTTTGCCCTTTCCCTTGGTATTAGCATCTCTTGTCTTTCCCTTGAATCCCAACCCTTTCTTTCCCTTTTGGGAGGAGAATGAGTTTATCAAGGGAAACACCGTGCTAGGCTTGGAGTAGCTAGCCACTAGTTCCCTCTCCTTTTGGATCTTTTCTTCAAGATTCCTAATATGGTTATTCTTGAAAGTTATAGTGCTCATCTGAAGGATTGTTACATTCTTCAGTTTGCTAACTTCTTGAATCTTCAGATTCAGCAATTTTGTTGATTCTGAAGCAGCAAGCTTTAAAGAAACAGTTTCTTGAGCTTGTTGTTTGGTCAGGAGCTTGCTGTTTGGTCAGGAGCTTGCTTTTCTTTAGAGCATGCATAAGTGCACCATAATTATCATTTAATTGATTGATGTCTCCTTCAGATTTTGAGTCATCATCATCACTTGATGCAGAAGCACAAGAATCTGGAACTGATTCATAATCTGAACAAGCAAAGTTAGTAACAGAAATTACATTACTTGGACCAGGATTATCCTGGCTGATTTCTTCATCTGACCTAGCCATCAGCCCAAGACAACAGCTGTCATCTTCAGAATCCACCTCTGAATCACCATCAAATTGTGATAGAGGGGCCCTGTATTCAATCTTGGCAGCAGGATGAACCTTCTCATCTTCTTCTTCTAAAGCAGCCAGTCTTTTGATGCAGTCTACTTCTACAGCTCCATCTTCAGTAGAGTACAACCCAATGTCGGTTTCTTCTTCTTCTTCTTCTGACTCTGATGAGGAGGAGTTAGTCCAGATTCTTTGCTTCTTGGCAATGATGGATTTCTCCTTCTCGCCTTTTTGCTGGTGGTCCTTTTTCTCACTATGTTCCTTTCTTTTGACTGGTCAGTTGGCTATCACATTCCCCGGTTTTCTACAATGATAACAAGTCATGTTAGATGAAACATGTTTACTAGTTTTGGAACCATACATGTCCTCCTTAGAGGATTTTCTTCTGCCCTCATAGTAGTCATCCTTGGGATGAGAGGAGGTGGAAGGTCTGCCTCTCCAGTGCTTCTTCTTTAAGAACTTTGGAAATTGCCTAGTGAAGGCAGCAAAATCTTCATCAGACCATTGGTAGTCTGATGTGCTGTTCTCTGATTTCCCAAAATCAGATTCAGCATCTCTCCTTAGTGGAGAGGGAGACTTTCTTCTACCTTTTCTAGAGCCTTCAGCTTCGAATGCTACAGACTTGTCTCTTGCCTGAGACTTGTTCTGGTTCTCCTCTTCTTTCCTTGTAGCCATCTACATTTCATATGGCAGCAGCTTCCCAAAGAGGGTGTGAGGAACTATCTCACCCAACTTTGTCACTTCTCTGATGGCACAGATTTTAGTGTTCCACTCTCTAGAGAGAGATCTAAGGAACTTGTCATTCAGTTCATAGTGATTGAATACTCTTCCATAAGTCTTCAGCTCATTCACAATCCTAAAAAACTTTTCATAACAGATGGTTATGTTGTCCCCCTTGGATTGCTTGAAAGCCTCATACTCATGGTTGAGCATAGACATCCTATCATCTCTAAGCTCATCTATCCCCTCCATGTAGATCACAAGTGTTTCCCACATTTCCTTTGTAGTTGAGCAATGGATCAGGTTCTGAAGAGTAGAGTCATCAACAACACTCATAATTATGTTCTTTGCTCTCTTATCTATTGAGGCCAAGGCTAACTCATCCTTAGTCATCTCATCATATGTCTTGGGAGTCTTGATATTAGCATCCAGTTCTAACACCTTCATTGGGATGTATGGTCCCTCTTCAACTGTAATATACATCCTAGGGTCAGCAGCTTCCATGAACTTTCTCACCCATGGTTTCTAGATATCAAAATATTCCTTCCTATAGATTGGGAGTCTCACAACACTCAAATCCCTATTGGTCATTCCTGAACCCATAGAGAATGACTTCTAGCTAACCCTGGAGATCTACTCAGACGGTTAAGCCTTTAAAGAGCAACCTCCCTCTGATACCACTTGAAAGTCTTGTTTTCAAGGCTAGCTAAACACCTAGAGGGACGGGGGGGTGAATAGGTTTCTGTCTCTATTTGATTTTTCTAACTTGTTTGCAGATTTCTGTTGTTGGTGATTAGGTTAGTTTTTGCTTTCAAGATCAATCACAGATGACACATCAATTTAGAGTGGTTCTCCAATCTTGGGTACATCAACTGTCCCTCCGTTCCTTTCTAACAGTGTGTTAGATTCGGATCTCCCTCCAGAACTCAGCTCCTTAAGACCTTACAGAACAGATCCCGCAGGACCACACAGGTCACACAGACCTACAACTTAGGCACTAATCCAAACCCAGGTCAAAAAAACCTTTCACCCGACACAAAGTCAAACACAGGCCACTTAGACCTCAGCCTTTATAATACAGGCTTACAACTCAAGATTCACCAAGAATCTTTATAAATGAATAAATAAAGAGTGAGATGATTATACACCAGAGCAAGATCTCTGTGTCTTCTTCTTCCTGGACTGAGCAGATATCAGTCCAAGCTTTTGCTGTTGAAGACAATTAGTAGGCAGTAGAATTTTCTTTAACCAGCTTTCTTTTCTCTGTAGAACTTATAGATCTGCTTCCTCAGAATAGCTTCTGATACTTCTGTTGCAGATGGTGATTGCTTCAGCTATCTCTTTCCCCAACAAGGTTCTCTGTGCAGAACAACTTCTTCAGGCTCGACAAAAATGGCGAGGAAGAAGATGAAGTTTGACCGCACTTTTTGTTTTCAGAAAACCTAGAGAAGGAATCGATTCATTGCTCTGGCCGATTTGCTTCTTTTTATTCTCTAAAGGCCAATTGAGCAGTGGGTCCCACCACCAGGATTGATGGATGAGATTAAGCCATTCAGTGCATGCTTTACATTTATTGTTGATTCAACGGCTCTTTGCTATGTGTGGGCCCTAGCACTTAATGTTGAAAATAATCCTTGGAAAGTTCAGAAGATGATAACAGCTGGTCGCCAACTTATCTAACAGCATTTCCGCATCATTTGAATTTTGGTTGACTTTTTGACTTTACTGACGTCATCATGACTCAGCATTTCTGAACTTAGACAAAATTACATCATTAGAACCAAAGGCGTTGAGTGAGTAGGTATCACTCAACGCCACAACACTTAGACAAAATTATGTCTGTCTAGGTATTGAGCTCGACGAATGCTGAGCTCCGTTCGATGAACGGCAAGCTAAGCTCGACGAAAGCAAAAGTTCAGTTCGGCGAACTGTAGACTTAGTTCGACGAAAGGCTAAACTAAGTTCGACGAACTCTAGCCTTAGTTCGACGAATGCTGAGCTCAGTTCGACGAAGCTGAGCTCGACGAAAGCCAAGCAATCTACGCATTTGGACTTAGCCAAATTTCTGATTCAAGGCGTTGAGAGCGTCGAGAGCATTGAGTGAGATTTCCTCACTCAATTCTATTTGCCTTAGCAAATATTTCTGCGCTTCAGCGTTGAGAGAGTAAGCTCCACTCAACGTCAAACTACTTAACAAAATTTTTCTGTTATCTTGCGTTGAGTGAGTAAGCTACACTCAATGCCTGTGGACTTGGTGAAAATTTTGCCCAACTTTTTTGTGGAGTTAACTGGCATAGAAACACTCAACGCTAAAAGTTGTATAGCGTTTAGTGAGTAGACCACACTCAACGCCTGTGGACTTGACCATATTTTAAGCCAATTTCTTTAGGCTTAGACTGACTCAACTTGACTCACAGCCTTTTTGTTGTATGGCGTTGAGTGAGTAGACTAGACTCAACGCTTTTTTACTTAGCCAAAATTTTGGCTATCTTTCAGTTTGGCTGAGATAGACTCAACGCTATATGTTATATGGCATTGAGTGAGCTGTCCTCACTCAACGCCTGTGGACTTAGGAAAATTTCTACTAGACAATATTGAATCCATACCTCTGGCGTTGAGTGAGCTTGCTCAACTCACCTCCTATGGACTTAGTCAATTTTTGCTATGTCCAGCAACCACTTATTGTGTCCATATGTCCAATCAATGTGATATGGACAACCTGCACTCAAGACCTCAAATGCACATCAAATACAATTGATGTGTGTGACATTGACCTGTTTGACTTCTCACAAATCAGGGACATTGGGGACAATGGACCCAATAGCCAAGAAGCAAAAGAGCTAGACTGACTCCTAATCATAAGAGTCATAAAAGGAAGATGAAGATGAAGCCTACATTGGGCTATTTACTGCTGAAGAAGAATCTGTAGAGGAAGGCTTCTTAGAGATGCTGGCTGCTATTACTAGAGAAGCTGATGCTGCTGTAAGATTTGAAGAAAGAAAAGAAGACAACCATTGCCTTGGGTTGATGGCTCTGACTGAAGAATGACCCAGCCTGGTCCAAGCAAAGTACATTCTCTTCCATATGTGTCAGATTATGTGACAAGCCCAGAATCAGAGGCATCAGAATCAAGAGATGAAGATGGCTCTGAATCTGAAGGAGATGTCAATCAATTGATTGATGACTATGGTGAACTCCTGCAAGCACTGAAGAGAAGCAGGCTCCTGGCAAAAAAAAATAGGCAAATGAGATTGCCTCTCTAAAGCTGGATTCTTCAGACTTAGCAAACATGCTGGACCTAAAGATGGAAGAAGTCAGCAAGCTAAAAAATATCATTGTTATTCAGATGGGCACAATCACCTTCAAGAATGACACCATTAGAAATCTTGAAGATAAACTCCAAAAGGAGGAGTTAGTGGCTAAGTTTTCTAAGCCATGTTCTATATTGCCCTTGATAGATTCCTTCTCCTCCCAAAAGAGTAAGAAGAGGTTAGGCTTCAAAGGGAAAACTAGAGCTGTAAATTCCAAAAGGAAGGGCAAAGCTCCAGTGTTGCCACAAGTCTCCAAGCCTCAAATTCCTTTCAGTAAAGTGCTGCTACCATCTAACAGGTGTGACCATGAAAGCATCTATGGTCACTGGGAGCATGGTGTTATGGATGGCAAGGGTGCTAGTGCATATAATGCAGCCCATTCTCAAAGTCTGTCAGTCCACAATCAGACCAAAGGAAAGTTTGTCAGCAAACCTGACTTGGGCATATCTGAAGCCATCAGGAGCATGCACTCTGAACAGAAGGCAACTACTGATAGAGTCCAAGATATCCCAAGTACCTCTGCTGCCAGAAATATCCCAAATCAGGTTGTGGCTGAAAAAAATAGGAAAAAGGTTACTGTTATACCAGCTGGACTGAGAGCTGCTGACAATAATGCTGATAAGCCAACCCTTAAGAGATGGTACAACATTTATGAGTGTTGGTGCTATGGCAAAGTGGGTCACTATGCAATTGATTTCTTGCACAATAATAGTGTCCAGAGAGAGAATACCGGCTTACCTGTCAGAAGTGCTGCAAGCAGGAATGTTCATTTTCAATCTAACATGCACCTAGGACCCAAAAAGAATTGGCGTCCTAAGGATAGATGATTTATTTGTTGCAGGTGAGTCCAAGGGGTCATACCCTTATATGGTACTTGGACAGTGGATGTTCCATGCACATGACTGGAACAAGGAGCATGTTGAAGGAATATACTCTAGTAGAGAATAGACCCAAAGTCATCTTTGGTGGTTCAGAAAAGGGAGTAACCAATGAGTTTGGTAAGATATCAAATGGCATAATCACTATCACACAAGTAGCTTATGTGCAAGGTATGCAACACAACCTGATAATCATAAGCCAACTATGTGATCTTGGCTATGACATTTCTTTCCTCAAGGATGAGCGCCAAATTAGGAAGTCTAGTGACCAAGGGGTTATCTTGACAGACACTAGGAGAGGAAATGTTTATTTTCTGAATTTTGTTTGTGAGAGTAAGGACTCTCCTATATGCCTAGTTGTAGATGAGAAAGCCTCACATTGTGTCCAATGGTACAATAGGCTAGCTCACCTGAATTATAAGACCATAGGCAAACTCTTTGGTGAAGAGTTAGTGAGAAATGGTCCTAAGGTAAACTGCACCAAGGAGGGTATTTGATATGCATTCCAAAAGGGAAAGAAGACCAAGACCTCCTTCTAGTGACTTGGTACCAAAAACTCAGTTAAGTGTTTATACCTCTTGCATATGGATCTATTTGGTCCTATGACAATTTATAGTCTAGGTAAGAAAGTCTACACTCTTGTTGTTGTTGTTGTTGTTGATTTTTCCAGATTTTCCTGGGTGTTCTTTCTAAGGAAAAAATCTGACACACCTAATGTCTTCAAGACATTTGTTAAGCAAATTCAGAATGAATTTAACAGTACTCTTGTCAAAATCATAAGTGACCATGGACTGAGTTTCAGTCTGAGTGCATGACAAAGTTCTGTGAAGAGCATGAGATTCATCAAGAGTTCTCCTCTCCTAGAACACCCCAGTAAAATGGAATTACTGAGAGGAAAAACAGAACCCTCATAGAGGCTGGTAGGACCTTGTTAAGTGACACATCTCTCCTAGAATATTTCTGGGCTGAGGTAGTTAGCATTGCATGTCATGTACTAAACAGGGCTTCCATCACCAAAAGCCACAAGAAGACTTCCTATGATATTCTGAAAGGAAGAAAACCAAACTTATCCTATTTCAGGATTTTTGGTAGCAAGTGCTATGTACTGAACAATGGTAAGTCCTATGTGACTGTGTTTGCTTCCAACCACCAAGAAGGGATCTTTGTTAGGTACAACAACAATAGTAGGGAATATAGGTTATACAACTTGAATAGTCAAGTTGTAGAAGAATTGGTGCATGTTGTTTTTGATGAGTCAAACCTGATTAACTGTGAGCTGCCTAGTTCATCTTCTAGCTATGCAGGTTTAAAGAAGGTGATGGACAAGCTTACCATCAGGGAACATAATCCAGAAGTTCTAGATAAGATAGGATATGGCTGCTGTCCAGGGGTAGCTCAAGACTCACAAGATGAGGATGAAGAATAGCTAGTTGAAGACATTGAAGAACAGCCAACTAAAGATAATGAAGTACAGCCAGCTGAGGGAAATGAAAAACAACAAGCTGAATCAAGATTGACTCCTGCTGAGAGATATTTGAAGGACCATCCATCACACCAAATCATTGGTGATGCAAGACATGGAGTCTAGACCAAAAGCAAGAGCATCATTACAGCTCTTTGTTCAAGCTTCCTATCTCAAATAGAGCCCAAAAAGCTTGAAGAGGCTATCAAAGATCCTTTCTGGATTGGAGCAATGCAGGAGGAGCTGAACCAGTTCAGAAGGTGTAGTGTTTGGAAGCTAGTTCCCAGACCTAAGGGATATAATGTCATAGGAACTAAGTGGATCTATAGAAACAAGTTAGATGAGAATGTCATTATTGTCAAGAATAAGGCTAGATTGGTGGCAAAAGGATACATATAAGAAAAAAGAATAGACTTTGACAAGACTTTTGCCCTAGTAGCTAGGCTGGAAGCAATAATGTTGTTCCTTATATTTGCTGCCTATCAAGGATTCAAAGTCTATCAGATGGATGTGAAGTCAGCATTCCTGAATGGGGACTTAAAATAGGAAGTATATGTGGATCAGCCACTAGATTTTGCAGACTGCAAGAAGACAGGAAGAGTATTACTAGTACATGTCAATTTCTAAGTGGAAGACTGGTGTCATGTAACAGCAAGAAGCAAACCAGTGTGGCTATCTCAACTGCAGAATCAGATTACTTTTTAGTAGGCAGCTGTTGTGCTCAATTGCTGTGGATACAACATCAGCTTGAAGACTATAACATTAAGATAAGTAGAACTCCTCTTTATTGTGATTCTACAAGTGCCACTTCTATTGCTAGGAATCCTATTTCACACTGCAGGACTAAGCATATAGAAATTAAGTATGATTTTATAAGGGAGCATGTTGAGAAAGAAGACATTTGCCTAGAGTTTGTCTCCACTGACAAGCAAGTGGCTGATATCTTCACTAAGCCACTGGATGAAGCCAAGTTCAACACCTTCAAAATTGAATTGGGTATGTTGAACTTAGAATAGCTTCAGGTACTCCCTAAGGTGTTATTGTTTGGTACAGTCTTATTTTTTCTTGCTGGTGATGCAGACCTAGTGGAAAACAAGATGAAAGCTGATGCTCATATTAAGGGGTAGCAAGTCAAGCAGCTGCAGTACTAGAGACATTCAAGTGGTATACAAGACAGGGCTGTATAAGGGGGCAAGTTGGTAGCTGCACTACTGGTTTCATCTATATCTGCTAGGAGGAGAACATAAGAAGAGAGAACAAACTGATGCTCCTACATGCCTATCTGAAGAAGTCAAAAAGGGGGTGAGATAGAAGAGATTGATCATATTCAAAAGGTGAGACAAGAGACAAGCTCAAGAAAGACATGGGGAGAAGAGGTTGATCAAGCAGATAAGAGGTAATCCTCTAAGGTACAACTCACCCTACAATAATCCAGGGGGAGTAGGTAAAATTCATCTCACTGAATTTAATAAGTTTTCACTGCCTATGTGAAGTGTACCTCAATGAATATGGTAATTGATCAATGGTTTTGACATCTTCAAATAGGGGGAGATTGTTGAGTCCATTGATTCCAATGGCCCTACTTTGATGATGTTAAATAGGTCAATGAGATAGACATAATTGTATTTGATTTATGTTTAAGTTCATACATACAGGTTGGTCTTTGTCACAATGATTGGATAGATAGTTCAACAGATAATGATAGGTGGACTCAAGGTGAGACTAGAAATTTAGAAAAATGCCTAAGTCCAGAAGCGTTGAGTGAGATAAGCTCACTCAATGCCATACAGCTAATAGTGCTGAGAGAAGGCAGGCAGTCAATGCTTACAGTATTGCAAAGGAAGAAATATGGCTAAGTCCACAGGCGTTGAGTGAGGCATATACACTTAACGCTCTCAACGCCATATGGCCAAAATAATTGACTAAGGTTATATTGTCAAAGCCTAAGCAGTGGAAGCTAGAAAATCGACTAAGTACAGAAGCGTTGAGTGAAGTTTCATCACTCAATGCCATGCTAAGTCTGTCAACGCCAATGTATAAGGAGACAGAAAAATCGACTAAGTACAGAAGCATTGAGTGAAGCTTCATCACTCAATGCCAAGTTAAAAAACTTTGAGTCCAGTCGTTCTATAAAGAAACCAGAATTCGGCTAAGTCTAGAATTGTGGAGTAAGGCGAGCTCACTCAACGCTCTCAACGCCAAACTTCTGCATGAAGGAAAGATTGCAAAAAAACAGGCCAAGTATAAATGTGTTGAGTGAAGCTTATATAGTCAACGCTCTCAACGCTTTTTAGCAAAAAGGAAAGCAGAAGAATATGGCTAAGGAAAATAGCGTTGAGTGAAGCTTACACTCTCAACGCTCTGAATGCCATCAGGCAGATAGCTGAAGAATGGGCTAATGGGAAATAGCGTTGAGTGAGTTCAACACATTCAACGCCTAGCAGAGCTGAAGTAATTTTCTAAGTCCAGAATCGTCGAACTCAGCTTATCTACTATTCATCGAGCTAAGCTTTCCTTTCATCGAACGGAGTTCAAAATCATCAAACTCAGCTCATCTACTATTCGCCGAGCTAAACTTTGCTTTCATCGAACGAAGTTAAGAATTCGTCGAACTCAGCTTTCATCTGTAAGAAGAACTCAGCTTTTAGAATTCGTCGAATTCAGCTTTCACTGTTTCGTCGATCTGAGCTCAGGGTTCATCAAACTGAGCTTGGAGTTCGTCGAACGCAGAACTTCTGGAAATATAGTTGATTTTGGCTAAGTCCAGAATGATGTTGATGTCAGCAAAGTCAACAAGTCAACAAATTTTAGATTCGTTGCAAATTGACATTAACGTCGCCGTAAGTCTACAATAAATCTCAATTTGATTAAGCTGAGGTATTCAACGCAGTTAAATCTGGGACACATGTTGATCATCTCACTAATTGATGGGATTATAAATAACAACTGAGATTGAGATCAAAAAGAAGCTTTCTGATCAAAAATTAACTTATTCTAAAAACGAGAAGCGGAGTTCGTCATCTTCATCCGCCATTGTTGCAGAGCCAAGAAATTCAATCTAAAATTCTGAAGCGGTTTTGAGTTTGCTGAGGCATTCAACATCTGCCACAACAAGATCAAAGTATTTCTCTGAGGAATATGAATCAGTCTAGGTGATCCCTAGCTGAAAGTATCTTCACGATCCAAGTCGTGCCAGATCTGAAGATCTTTTTCTTGATCTTTGAAGAAGAAGTGGAGAGGGCTTATATCTTATCAGTCAAAATCGGGATAGATTCATGAAGAAAGAGAAGCAGAGGTTTCTGCTAGTCGCTTCCAGAACAAGAAAGGATTCAATTCAAGATCACTCTCTCATCATGTTGCTATGAAGACAAAGATAGGGCTGATATTTGTTCAGTCCAGGTAGACAGACACAGAGAATTTTCTCTGGTGTCTGTAATTCATTTCCTTGATATTCTGTATAGGATTCATATTGAATCTGAGTGGTAAGGCTAAGTTCCTGAGATGTAAGCCTGTGTTATAAAGACCGAGGTAGGGAAAGGGTTGCCTGAGTTATAGGAGTGTGGATCACTCTGAGGTAGGGCAGGATTGCCTGAGGTGTAAGGGTGTGGATTCACTCTGAGGTAGAGTTCTTGGGAAGAACTTTAGCTGTAGGATTTTGGTGATCTGAGTGGTAAGACTTATATAGTCTGAGTTGTAGGAGTCATTTGGGCTCTGATCTATAAGATCTGAGGATCTGAGAAAGAAAGAAGAAGGTGTTTGGCTGAATCTAGTCTATTGCTAGATAGGCGAAGGGGGAAAGTGAATGTACCCATTAATTGGGGAACCACTATAAATCTGTGTGTAATATGCTGTGATTGAGTTATAATTGCTGAATAGCTTTCTTGCCTTATCTGACAGAGATAGTAATAAAGATAGAGAATCCGATTTCATTAACTATTAAGTAGCCTAGAATTAAATTGGACCTATTCACCCCCCCCCCCCCTCTAGGTGTTTAGTTGATCTTGAAATCAAGACTTTCACTAAGCCAATGAACGCCTTATTATACGCGTTAGATATGACTTAATTTAATCATGTTTGTGCCTGTGAAACTGCGTATGATATATGGAATCTCCTTGAAGTTACACATGAAGGTACATCGCAGGTGAAAGACTCGAAGCTTTTCCATTTAGAGTCGGAATTTGAGAAGTTAAGGATTGAGGTTGATGAGGATGTAGACTCCATGTACACAAGGTTCAGCAAGATAGTGAACGACTCGAGGATTCATGGAAAGAGTTTCTCAAACGGAGATTTGGTGAGAAAGATACTTAGATCGCTTCCCCCGAAGTTTAATCCGAAGGTGACTGCCATCTCGGAGTCACAAAATCTAAAGTCTCTCCAAATTGAGAATCTCATAGGCAATCTGAAAACCCATGAAGTAGAATTGAGGATTCAACAATAGGAGTACAACCTAGAGATAAGAAAGAAAGCTTTAGCACTGAAGTCCAAGAAGGAAGTGGAAAGTGAGTCTGATGAAAGTGATAAAGAAGATGAAGAAAGTCTGTTCGTGAGGAAGTTTAAGAAGTTCATGAGAAATCCTGAAAGAAGAAATTCTTTCAGGAAATTTTACAAGAAGCAAGAATCTGGGTATAGAAAAGGAAAAGCTCAAGCTGATGGAGAGGATGATGAAGAGAGGTCACCCCCCGACTACTATCACTGTAGGAGAGTTGGCCACATAAAGAGCAAGTGCCCAAAATATTCGAAAGAGAAGAAGGAGAAGAGACACAAGAAAAAGGATAAGAAGAATGTTCTGAAGGCTGAAACCTGGGATGACGTCACATCTGAGGAGTCAAGAAGTTCGAGCTTAGAGACTGAAGAGGAGTCCAATATGTACCTGATGGGAAAGGACATCTCATCATCTGATGACGAAAGCTGTGTCCAGAGCGACACTGAGGTAAATCCTCCTTCTTATGAAGATTTATATAATGAATTTTTACAAACATGCAAGTATTTTGATAAAAGTTTAAATGAAATTAAATTATTGAAATCTGAAAATAAAAAATTAAAAAATGAAGTAAAGATACTTGGGAAGAAGAAAACAACTTGTCAAGATGATTGTCCCTCTTTGACAAGAATACTAGAACTTGAGAAAGATCTCTCTAAGTCTCGGCCTCGGGTTGAATCTCTTACAAAAGAGAAAGAGGCCTTAGAGAGATCTCTAAAGCTTTCTCAATCTCAAGTAGAAGGCAGCAAAAAGTTCTTCGCAAACCAATGCGACACCATAGTTGCCGAAAACACTACATTGAGAGGACAAGTCCGTGATTTAGAAATGGCCACTAACAAGTTTAGAATGGGCCAAAAATCACTGAATATGATTTTGGCAAGCCAGTGCTATGGTTTAGCAAAATTCGGACTTGGGTGCTCTCCAGAACACTATCGCCCAGCGACATCCGCTGTCGCCGATGATAAGGAAAAATTCAGAAAATCATTTTTTAAAATTAAAAATAATAACTCTATTGTCACTGCTGCTCCCAGCAAAGATTCAAAACTAATTTTGAAAAACCCATCAACTTCCTTCATCAAGTGTGACAAATGTAATAAGTTTTGTCACACAACTCACACTTGTAAGAAGACGAGACATTGTTCTATTAAACAAATCTGGGTACCTAAGGCTTCCACCTATACTATGGGAGGAACCACTTGGGTAACCGAATCTTTACTCTCATCCTCTTTCTAGGTGTGTTGGCCGGCTAAGGATAAAGAAGATGTGTTGTACTTGGACTCAGGGTGTTCCAAGCACATGACGGGCAACATATCAAAGTTCCTTAGCCTAGAGATGAAGAAAGGAGGAGTAGTTACGTTTGGTGATAATGGAAAAGGAAAGATCATCGGCATTGGAGTAGTAGGTAACAAGTCGTTTACTATCTCAAATGATTTGTATGTTAAAGGTTTAAAGCATAACTTAATTTCTATAAGTCAATTATGTGATATTGGTTTAAATGTTTTATTTGACTCATCTTTAAACTTATGCAAAATTTTTTATTTCAAAACAAACGATAATGTTCTTACTACTCCTAGATTTCAAAAATTTTACATGATTAAATTTAATGATTTATCACATTCTTCATTAAAATGTTTTATGTCTAAAAATGATGAATTAGATTTGTGGTATAGGCGTCTTGGACATTCTAGTTCCAAGCTAGTTATAAAATTGTCTCAAAATAAACTAGTTAAATGTTTACCTATTTTACATGGAAATCTATCATCTTTATGTTCACCATGTTAAAAAGGAAAATTTTCAAAATCTCTTCATTTAAGAGCAAAAATGTTGTTTTCACTATTAGACCTTTACATTTGATTCATATGAATTTGTTTGGTCCTATTAATACACTAAGTTTAGGTGGTAGAAAATACACTTTTGTTTTGATTGATGATTATTCTCGTTTATGTTGGACAATTTTCTTAACGTTTAAATCTAATGCATTTTTAGAATATTCCAAATTATGTATACGTGTTCAAAATGAACTAGATTTTAAAATAAAGTGCATTCGTTCAAATCATGGAGGTGAATTTGATAATGAAAAATTTGTATCTTTTTGCAATGAGCTAGGAATTAAACATGAATTTTCCGCTCCTCACACACCGTAATAAAATGGTGTGGTAGAGAGGAAAAATAGAATTTTATAAGAACTAGCTCGTACTATGCTATCAGAATACAAATTACCTAGATCATTTTGGGCAGAAGCCATTAGTATTGGTTATTATGTTATTAATCGCATTATATTTCGACCCTTCTTGAAATTAACACCTTATGAATTATATTTCCAAAAGAAACCGAATGTATCTTATTTTAAAGTTTTTTGTTGTAAATGTTTATTTTGAACACTAAAGATAATTTAGGCAAATTTGATGAAAAATGTGATAAAGGCATTTTTATTGGCTATTCTTCAACTAGTAAGGCTTATAGAGTTTACAATAAAAGGACTAAAATGGTTGAAGAATCTATTCATGTTAAATTTGATGAGCTTTTTTCTTGTATAGAAACTAATAATACAGGTCAAGATGAAAAGCCCTTCCCCCTACAATGGTCGGATGATGATGAAATCCTAGGAGACAAAAAAGAAGTCGAACAAGACGAAAAAGAAGTGCAAGAATATCTGCCTCCAAGCGATCTAAGAATCTCAAAAGATCATCCACAAGATTTGGTTATTGGAGAACCGTCAAGAGGGGTAAGTACTCGATCATCGTTACATGATTTATTCTCGAATATGTGCTTTATTTTTTAAATAGAACCTAAAAATGTTGAAGTCGCTTTAAATGATAATTCTTAGTTTTTAGCTATGAATGACGAGCTTAATCAATTTGAACGTAATAAGGTTTGTAAATTAGTATAAAGACCATCAAATCATCATGTTGTAGGTGTTAAGTGGATCTTTAAGAATAAAATGGATAGTGAATCTTGGGTCACTAGGAATAAAGCTAGACTTATAGCAAAAGGTTACGCACAAATTGAAGGAATAGATTTTGATGAAACCTTTGCACCTGTAGCACGTTTAGAAATAGTTAGAATATTTCTTGCATTTGCTAGCTTTAAAAGATATAAACAATTTCAAATGGACGTTAAAATTGCTTTTTTTAACGAGTATATTAAGGAAGAGGTTTATGTAGAACAACCTCCAGACTTTGTTGATGTTAAATTTCCAGATCATGTTTTTAAATTAGAAAAATCCCTTTATGGTTTAAAGTAAGCACCCCGAGCATGGTATGATAGATTGACTATTTATTTATTAAAGAATGATTACAAAATGGGAAGTGATGATTGTACTCTTTTTATTAAACATGTTAATAATGACCTAATAGTTTTGCAAATATATGTTGATGATATTATATTTGGGTCGACTAATGAAAAATTGTGTGATAATGTTATAAAAATTATGAAGAATGAATTTGAAATGAGCATGGTAGACAAACTCACTTATTTTCTTGGTTTTCAAATTACTCAAAGACATGATGGAATTTTTACTTGTCATTCTGAATATATTCATGATTTTTTTTTAAAAGATTTGGATTTGAAAATCTAAAACAAGCAAATACCCTCATGAGTGTCTCATTGAAATTCGGAAAGGATGAAAGTGGTATTTCTATAGATCAAATATTATATAGAGGAATGATAAGATCACTGTTATATTTGACTGTATCTAGACCTAATAATATGTTTGTTATATGTTTATATGCTAGATTTCAGGCTAATCCAAAATAATCTCATTTAAAAGCGGTTAAACGTATTTTAATATATCTTATTGGCACATCTAAGTTAGGTTTGTGGTATCCACACAATGATACCTTTATTTTGCATGGCTTTTCTGATTCTGATTATGATGGCTGTTCATTAAACCGTAAGAGCACAAGTGGCACCTGTCACCTTCTAGGCCCTTCACTAATTTCATGGTCGATTAGGAAATAGAATTTTGTTGCCTTATCCACCACCGAGGCCGAGTACATTGCACTAGGTAGCTGTTGTGCATAGGCTCTTTGGATGAAGCAAACATTAGAAGACTTTGAAATTATTCATGAAATAATTGAATTAAAATGTAATAACAAGAGTGCAATTGATTAACATATAATCCATTTCATCATTCTAGGTCCAAACACATTGATGTACGTCATCACTTTATTAGAGACCACATTAAGCAAAATATAATTAAAGTCAATTTTATAGGCACCGATCCACAGCTTGTAGATATTTTCACAAAACCACTTCCAGATTCCAGTTTTTCATTATTAAGATTAGAACTAGGAATATTGGACTTATCAAGCTAATGAATCGACATAATAAGTAAACTAAAAAAGGACTTTAATTAACAAGAAAATGATGTTTAAACATTAAGTAAACCATAAATGTTATGAGTTAATAATCATATTATAGCAGCCCTAAATCACATAATAAGTCCCATAATATTACATCACATAATTCCTATACAAAAACATGAAAATTTAAAAACTGCACTATCGTCGGCGACACTGACTGTCGCCGGGCGATAACATTAACTCTTCAAATCAGCCCAAAAACTTAAGAAATTCCTGTTGTCCCCTGTACTTGTGTCCCCTTGATCTTCAGTTGAACTGTGTTCACAGCTTCTTACCTAGCGAGGTCGGCGAGTAGACGATCGGAGAGGCTCCATGACCGGATTCTCCCATTCTGCCGCTTCTGCTGGAGTGCGCTTCAACTTGAGACTTTTGGTCATAAATTTAAAGAATTTTTGAACTCCCAGAAAGTTCTTCTTAACCTCCCTCTTATGTTCTTCGAACGACTCTTGCAATTCGTCTAAACCTTCCTGCAACAATTCACCTCTTGGAATTGGTGGGTTACGAATAGTGGATACTGGTTCACTACTCCTTGCTGACCCTCCTCGTGCTGATCGGCCGATGGAAGGTGTTCCACTTGTAGTAAAGATAGAGGGCACACAGTCATTGAAAGAAAGATCTGGGTCTATCCAAATGTACTTCTTATACAATATGCATTGGATGATAGCTCCAAGTGATTTAATTTTTTTCTAAGACGGACTCTTTAGTCTAAATGTGTAACGAATTATCGAAAGGATAAAGTCTGTAATATCGAACGCCTCCCGCTCCATGATCATGTATGTGACATAGCTTAATTGAGCCGTAATCTTCCGTGTATTACCGGACTTAAGTAAAAATATTGTGCCTCAAAATGTCTTACACTCGTCATGCATCTGCGGTGAGAGTGGCCATAGATTGAATAAGGGTTTTGATGGAATTACCATGCAAAACCATATTCAAGAGTATCCAGTCTCTATTCTTCCGATAATTTTCTACGACATCTAGGACATTCTCATGTTCTATCATAATGGGTTATCTCTACTATTTGTCCGTGTATCCGTAATCGCACTCCACCATTTAATTCCGTGAATAGAGGATCTTTTAGATAATTGTAGAACTCCCTAATTAATACAGATGAAAACACATCCGGGATAATGATGGACATTATTCCTGCCATTGCTAACAGGTCATGAATATGTGTGTGAGGGACGTGATCAAATTAGATCACCCATCCAATCCCAATATTAGCATTTTCTATCCCCGGAAACGTTTGATAGGAGGAATATGAATCACTTCCAGTACTTTTGCCGGCTTTCGAACTGGAAGCCATTGTTGCAAATAAAAGGAAAATTTTTAAAAAGAAATTCCAAAAATTTTCAGTATCGCCAGCCGGCGACAGCCATTGTCGTCGGCAGATACCGGAAATTGATCTAATCCAATTTTCGACTCAAGATCTGCACTTTTCCCTCCTTTAAATACCAGATCTGAAATTTCTTAGAAGTTTTTTTAACACATTCCCTAAGTCTATTTAAGAAATTTTTACTCAAAACACTATTGATCATCTTCTTCCCTAACACCAAAACTCAACTTAAATTTCTCTTCAAAAAAACTAGATCTAAGTTTAGTGTTTTTAATTTCATCAATCTATGCAATCACTAGTTCAAACACATAAGGTTATAGTCTACTCTCTAAAAATAACTAGTTTTGAACAAACCACTAACCATGAAAAAACATACTTCAAAACCTGAAAAAAAGTTAATCAAAAGTACCATGATCTACCCTACAATCATTTAGATCTAAAAATTCTATAAGATGAAAGACAAATTCTATGGAAATTACCTTAATCTAGGGTTTTCCCCAGTTTATGCTTCGTCTTCCACGTCTAGACTTCAGGAGAAAATGTTGGGAATAGTGTAATTGACCAGATATGACGGTCTTTTATTTTTTCACACTATCACTGATCGACGATATCCAGCATCGTCGGGCGACAGCGAAAATTCACTATTACGCCAATTTTTCTTCATTTCTCAGGTTTAGACATGGTTCAATGTATATTCTTTGATTTTGGGTTCCCAGTAGCATAGTTCAATTGTTCAACCATCACTTATCTTTTTCTACATACATAAGTACTAGTGTTTTTTTATACTTGTAAAATTGTTTTCGCATGCCTCTAAGTATGAGAAATGATTTAGTTATGATAATGTTCTTTCACCCACATTTGTGAAAATCTTCATATGGCTTCACCTTTACTGCATATATGAATTGTGAATGTTCTACCATAACCACTAGAATTGCAAGTTAACGCTAACGCTTTATCCTAGTTTTTTCTTTGCACTATTTATATTTGATTATCCTGTATACTCACACAAGTGAATACGGACTCCTTTGTCAAGCCAAACAAAAAATGTTCAAAAAAAAATCATTCAACATATTTATCTATGTCATTCAAAATTCAAATAAAAGGGGCTGACAAGGAACCTCCACCAAGCACTACTTACCCTCCTGAGAAGTCTTAATAAGAATTGTGAGGTTGAGCACCTTGGAAAGAATTGTAAAGTATCTTGTGCACCTCTATATCTAGATATTCTTTTTATATGTGCTCTGAATTCTTTGGTACAAGCATCGCTAGTCATGTATCTCTCTATGTTATGCTATATTTTTCACATTCCACGTGTTCTTATATTTGTAAGGCCTATACGTATGTGTTTTTCATCAAACTATCACATGTACACAACATTATCTTCTCTAAAATTTCTTCTTATGAGAATTGGACAAAAAATGTTTCCAACTTAGTCTTCACTAGTGTATGTGTCTGTGATATAAATGGATGAACGTTGTCATTGTTCGTGTTTACTCATTTTCTTCTTTATTATACATTGATTCACATGTTCTATCCTTGATTTCTCCTTTGTGTTTTTCCTCTTTAGCTTCCGCACCACTCTGTTATCTCTTTTGACAATACTAAAGGGGAATAATTTACTAAGGAAATCATTCAACTCATTGTTTACTACTAAATTTTACATTAACTAAAAACACCAGGTTCAATATGCTTAGATTTAGGGGGAGTACACCTCTAGTGGGAGTGTTGTATCCAAGACAAGTTTTTGCACATACAAATGCTTAGTCTTGATACTCATAGTTTCTAACACTTCATATATCATTCATGATTTCTTTCTCAGTGGATTTGTTATTATCAAAAGGGGGAGATTGTTGGATCATGCGTTCTACGCTTCCTGGTTTGCTAATAACAAATCTTATTTGTATTTGATCTTTGGGTGTTTATGATGTGCAGATATCACAGGTCTAACTCTAATGGCATTTGGATCAGAATAGATGATCTCCGAAGATATAACCAGGTGATATTGGGTATCACCCACAGGCGACAACGACATGAACAGTTAATACATCATCTCTATACGTTTGGCAATTACTGTCGATATCGCCCGACGACACCGAGTATCGCCAGGAGACAGTCCAAGATCGACACGACAGATCTGTGATGCGAAAATAAGGATTACATAGGGCACGTGGTAGCCAATACCGATATCGCCAGGTGGTGATACCCAGTGTTGCCAGGGAAAATCGCCAAAGTATAAAAGCCAGTCAATTTTATGAGGAGATCACGAATTTCATTACCTAAAGTGTACCTTCCTATTTAGACGATTCAGAGAGCTCCAGATTTCACATTTACTCCATATTCTCAAGAAGTCCAAAGCGCAAAAGATCAACGACACGTACGCAACATTCAGAGCAACCCTGACAAGGATTCGAGGGCATCTTCAGTGCATTGTTTGAAGGGAATCTTAATTCTAAAGTTTTCAATTTGTTTTGTTCTTATTCCTGTTGTACTCCTATTATAATTGAGAGGGGAAATCGCCATCTTGTGTGTGGCGTCTAAGCCCATGCGTGGCGTCTAAGCCCTTGCGTGGCTTAGGGGCAAATCATCGCCTTGTGTGTGGAGTATAAGTCCTTGTGTGGCTTAGGGGAAATCACCGCCTTGTGCAAGGCATCCAAGTCCTTCTATGGCTTAGGGAGAAATCATTGACTTGTGTGCAACATCTAGATCGTGGTAGATATAGGGGAGGCTAGTAGTAAGATCTAGGGAGGGATGCGCTTTAGCCTGCCGATTTTATATAGGAGGACCGACGAAATCAAAAGTATTGTATTTTTCATAAGCCTTTGTCTCTAGCTCTATAGAGATACTCTGTATTCAGATTTAACACGTATGAAATAAATCGTTATTGTTTTTGTTTTTATATATTTCAGAGTGTTCCGGTCTGCTCATGAAAAATAAGTCTCCATTTCTTAATTTCATTATTTTTGTTCACCATGTAAACTTTGTTTAGTTAAAGAAAATTAATTAACCCTTATTCACCCCCCCTCCTCTAAGGGCGCCACACGATCAGATAAGTTCAACGAACTCAGAACTAAGTTCGACTATCCCAGATCTCAAACTCTGAGCTCAGTTCGACGAACTCTGAGATCAGTTCGACGAACGCAGAGCTCAGCTCGACGAAAGTAAAAGCTCAGTTTATAAAAGATCAGTTCGACGAAACCTAGGCTCAGTTCGACGAAATCCTTGCTGAGTTTGACAATCAGACAGTTTTTATATCAACAGTAGGCAGAATGATTTCAAATGTTTGGTAACTGAGACTCTAATATTTAATGCTAAATATTTTAATGAATATAGCTGTTTAAGGCAGCATTAAATATGGATTCATCACAGAGTTTTAAATCTAATTTATTCCAAGGTAATTACAAATTCTGAAGGGATTCTTCGGACATTTCAAGAATAATTTTATTTCAAATATTGAATTCTTCCCTGACAGCATATATATATCTATATAAGATTGTTGCTTGACATGTTTGGGGACACACAGAGATTTTGAGATAAACAGATATTCTGTTTCAGACTCTTCTTAAGAGATATCCTAATTCATATTTGTCTGAAATATCTATTAGAGAGTATAAGCATACAAGAAGGCCGACACCCTGAAGAAAAGTCCCCTTCCTTGATCACAATCTCAATTCAAATTAGGGGAGAGCTTTTTGCAACATCATCCACTAAGTCTTCTCAGAGACTCTTGACAGAGAAGATAACATCTAACTCTCTTTAGTTTATTCTTAAAATGTGTACATGGTTCTAATTCTCTTCAAAAGATAACACTTGATTTATAAGTCACCTGATCAAAAGACTTATGTTTGGTTTTTGGGTACTTGGTCAAAAGCCCAAAGGGTTGCTAGATATCACTTAGAAAATAGATCTTCTGGTGGCAGGGCACCTGAGCAAAAACCTGTAGCAGTTTCCTACTAGGGTGGTTGAAGAGTAGATGTACCCAGATTTATCGGGGAACTACTATAAAATCCTTGTGTCATCTGTGATTGTTACTTTCTATTTTTGTGTTGTGCATATTATCTATATATATATATATATATATCACTATTTTCAAAACTACTATAAAAATAAATTAAAGTTTTAAAATACTCTATTCTCCCCTCTAGAGTAAAGTTAGATCTATCCCTTCCACTTTCACCCCTTCACATGGTTCTACCAATGTCAAAACTTAGTTTTCATACATGAAATCCATTTCAAATTTAATGGCCTCAAGCCACATCTCAGTGTCTGGTCCACTCATAGCCTCTTGGTAGTTTGCAGGCTAATCATCATGATCCATAAGCAACACATTACCTATTTGAGACACGAGATATCCATATCTCTCGGACTCAAACCTTGGTCTACTAGATCTATGTGGAACTTGTGTTTCTTGAGCGGGATGTCTAGCTATAACTACTTATAGTCCTTTCTCAGTTTCCAATTCCGGTTCATTCACGGTTTGTGGTTCTTTAACTTCTTTAAATTCTACCATGACAGTCTTTTTACTTAAGAACTCATTCTCAAGAAAGACACCAGTCCTTGCGACAAACACTTTGCCCTCAGACGGTAGGTAGAAATAGTAGCCCTTTAGTTTCCTTAGGATATCCCACAAGATAATATTTATCTGACTTAGGTTGAAGCTTGTCAGGAATTTGACGTCGCACATATGCCTCACATCCCCAAATCTTAATGAAAGACATACTATGACGCTTCCCAATCTATATCTCATATGGTGTCCTCAGAACTGTTTTCGTTGGAGCATGATTTAGTGTAAAAGCAGTAATTTCTAGAGTAAAACCCCAAAAGGAAACATGCAGATCTGCATAACTCATCATCGACTGTACCATGTCTAACAGAGTATGATTCCTCAGCTCAAACACACCATTATGATGTCGTATTCTAGGTGGAGAGAGCTGTGATACAATACTAAACTCTTTCAAATGATCACGAAACTCATGACTCAGGTATTTGCCACCTTGATCAGATTGGAGTTCTTTAACCCTCTTACCCAGCTGGTTCTCTACTTCATTCTTAAAATCTTTGAACTTTTCAAAGGTTTCGGATTTGCACTTCATAAGAGACACATATCTGTATCTATAGAAATCATCAGTAAATGTAATAAAGTAGAAGCACCCACCTCTAACCATAGAACTTATGGGTTCGCATACATCATTATGTACTATACCCAAGAGATCATATGCCCTCTCATTGAAACAAGTGAAAGGGACTTTAGTCATCTTGGCTAATAAACAGGATTCGCATCTCTCAAATTATTCAAAATCAAATGAGTCCAGTAGCCCATCTTTGTGGAGCTTGGATATGCATTTCTCATTTATATGGCCCAAACGATAATGCCCAAGGAACGTCGAGTTTGAGTCATTCGTTTTTAGTCTTTTAGTATTTTCTATATTATAGATCTGATGTCTAAGTTCAAAACATATAAACCATTAAACATTTGGGCTATACCATAACAAACATCATTCTTAAATATAGAACAATAATTATTCTTAATAATAAATGAAAATCCAATCATGTCCAATCATGAAATAGATATAATGTTTCTAGTTATGGAAGGAACATAATAATAATTATCTAGTTCTATTACAAGCCCACTAGGCAAAGAAAGATGGTAAACACCTACGGTGAAAGCTTGCTCCATTACCAACACGCAGGTCCACCTATCCTTTACTCAGCATTCTTCTCCTTCTCAATTCATGTACATTTATACAAATGTGAGAACCATATCGGATATCGAATACCCAAGATGAAGGAGAAAAAAGGATTATCTCTATAATATAAATACTTGAAGCAGAATTCATACCTCCCTTCATTTTTTGCAGACCTTGAATATAAGAAGGACAGTTCCTCCTCCAATGACCAGCCTTGCCATAGTGGTGGCATTTCACTTCTTTTGCTAAGCCTTTCTTATTAAGTGCTGAAGACTTGGGCTCAAGAGATGACTTAGGTCCAACCTTCGTCTTCTTGAAACCCTTGGCCTTGCTCTTGCCTTTAAGCACCATCATTATGGGTCTACCAATCTTGACCTTCATCATATTGATTTTGGCAATTCTCAACATGCCTAAGAGCTTGGGTAGTGTCTTGTCTATTTCATTCATATTATAGTTTAAGACAAACTGCTCGTAACTATCCATCAACGATTGCAGGATTAGGTCTGTATCCAACTTTATGCATAAAGGAAAGCCTAGTCTTTTAAGGTTCTCTATGTACCTAATCATTTTGAGTACGTGAGTTCCTACTAGGTCTCGAGCTCCCATCTTAAACTAAAATAATGCCTTGATGACGTCAAACCTCTCTTGGCGAGCTTGCCCTTGAAATATTTTCTTGAGATGCTCGTCAATTTATTTACAACCCATGTTCTCATGTTGCTTCTGAAGCTCAGAGTTTATGGTTGCTAGCATGAGGCATTCGACATCCAAGGAGTCGTCTTGATACTTCTTATAAGCATCTTTATCAGATCGGGATGCATTCCGGACTGGCTCATTAGGGGATTCCTCTTCAAAAATATAGAGCTTATGCTCTTGTCTGGGAACAATTCTCATGTTCTTGTACCAGTCTAAATAGTTCATCCCACTCAATTTCTCCTTCTCAAGGATGGCTCTGAGGGACAGGATGGAACGAGATCCACTTGCCATGGAAATTCTACAAGAATTTATGCAAAATAAAATTTAGTACTACATTTCAAAATACATTTTTCATTTGAATTAGGACTTTAATTAAAATTACTCCTACTATTTTAATCAAACTGATAACCCTCGATATCAGTTCGGAGAGTTTATGTGAGCAACTCTCTTAGTGGACAAGATCAATATTTCACCAACACTATGAGTTAGCTTTGACTTTTCTCTCATAATGCAGTTATTTAGGTAGGCAACGCTTGCAAATTGCATCACTATGCAACTCTTGTATGTTTGGTGAACAACTCCTTATTCGTATCCATCATATAGTGCATTGTTGGGTACATTGGAAAATGTGTACCTGATTTGAAGAAGTCTCACTTAGCTCAATGATATACATCAAGGTATATTTGATGTTATTTTGATTTTATAAGTGCAGGTTAAGGATATGCTAAAATGAAGGAAAAAGTTTCTAAGTCCATGTGTCGACACTTAAGAAAGCCTGTGTCGACACTTGGAAAAGCTGTGTCGACACCTGAAGCAACTGTGTCGACACACAGAATTTATTTGTCTACATCAACTATATCGACACCGGGAGGCAGTGTCGACACACAGAAATATTAGTCGACATCGACTATGTCGACACCGGGAGGCAGTGTCGACACATAGAAGTATTAGTCAACATCAACTGTGTCGACACCTGGAGGCAGTGTCGACACACAAATTCTGAGACTATATCAATTGCGTCGACACACAGGACTTATGTCGACACTCAGCAGAGTTTCAACAATGTTGATTGCTGTGAAGTGAAGAAGTGTCTATGTCGACACAAAGAAGCTGTGTCGACACATTCTACAGAAGCAGTGTCAAGAAGATGTGTCGAAACCAGAGGAGCTATGTCGACATCACCAAAGCTTGTGTCGACACTTAATCTACTTGTGTCGACACATAATGACAATCAGTCTCGACGCTTTGCTGACAAAGACAAAGGTTCAAGAACTGACTGGAGACTTGACAGCTGTGTATTCCAACAAGTTTGTTGAAGCTGTCAGACTTGTCAGAAGTTGGTTAGAAGTCGGATCAGCCAGTTACCATGGATTAAGTCTATATTTAGATGGATTCTGTCAAATCAACAGAATAATGATAAGAATAATAACAACCACACAAACAACTATTTAAGTATTGATCATTGATCAAGGAAGTGCACGTCACACAGAAGAAGATTTTCGTGAGAAGATCTAAGGATAATTCAAGCAAGAATTCTGAAGAAACTTCAGAAGTTCTGAAGAGAGAGAGAGATCTCCAACTATTAAACTAAAGTAGGAGACATTTACCAGTCTCTTAAGAAGCAGATCTTGAACTAATCTGCTAAGAAGGATTCAGATCTATTTCTGAATTCTAAGAAGGAAACTGCCAGCCAGTCAACTTCAAAGGAGATCAACCCTACTGAGTTCAGATTTAAGAAGCTTTGAAGAAAGCTAAGAACAGGTTGATTTCAGCCATCAGTCTTATAAAGAAGCTGATCAAGAAACCTTTTATCCCTTCTATCTCAACAAGGGTAAGAGTCCATCTAAACACTTATCAAATTTTGTAGGATCTTTTCATAGATCTGTGTTGTAAGCCTATATTATAAAGGCTGATTGTAGGAGATATAGATCTCTGAGTGGTAGGGCTTTTTAGCCTGAGTGTAGGAGAAATTTTTCTTTGAGTTGTAGGCCTTGTAGCAAGGCTGAGGTAGGGCTGTTAGCCTGAGCAATAGGAGTGTGGTTACACTCTGAGTTGTAAGAACCTTATAGGGTTCTGAGTTGTAGGAATCTTTCAGGGTTCTGAGCTGTAAGATCTGTGGATATGAGAAGAAGGAAGAAGTTAGGCCGAATCTAGCACATTGCTAGATAGGTGAAGGGGGAAAGTGGATGTACCCAGACCTTGGGGAACCACTATAAATCTGTGTGCAATCTGTGATGTGTGTGTGACTGTTATTTCTATGCTGTGATTACTGTAGAATAGTTAGATTCTATTTTAAGATCTGAAAAAATATTCTGCCTTAAGTAAAAAAGAAAAGAACCTATTCACCCCCCCCCCCCTCTAGGTTTTTGGGTTATCTTGAAATTAATTCTATCAAGTGGTATCAGAGGGAGGTTACTCAAAGAAGGACTTAACAGTCTGAGTAAGATCCATAAGGCAGATTCAAGATCAAGAAAATGGGTTCAGTAGAATATCATAAGGAACTAGGTTCTATGAAATTACCCATATACAGGAAAGAGATATTTGGAATATGGAACGAAAGGGTCAAACTTTTCATGGAGGCTTCTGATCCAAGGATCTACATTACTGTAATGGAAGGTCCTTATGTTCCAATGAAATTATCAGTTCTAGATGCAAATCAAAGAACTTACAAGGATTTTTCAGAGATGACTAAGGAAGAGATCATCCTGGCAACTATGGATAAAAAAGCCCAGAATATCATAGTAAGTGTCATAAATGATTCAACCTTTCAAAATTTGATTCACTTTAAGACCTCCAAGGAAATGTGGGACACTTTGATAATCTACATGGAGGGTTCTGAAGAAGTCAGACAAGATAGAAAATCTATGCTGAACCAGGAATATGAGAGTTTCAGATAAGGAAAGTCAGATGGTATAACTGAGTATTATAAGAAGTTCTATAGAATAGTAAATGAGTTGATGTCCTATGGAAGGATCTTAAGTACATATGAACTGAATAATAAATTTCTAAGATCCTTGACAAAGGATTGGGACACTAAGATCTGTGCCATTAGGGAAGTGGTCAAACTTGCAGATATCTCTCCTCCAACTTTGTTTGGAAAATTGCGGTCATATGAGATGCAGCTGATAGCTAGGAAAGAGGAAGAGAAAAGTGTTAAAGGGGAGCATAAAGAAAAGTCTGTGGCCTTCAAGGTGGAAGCCACTAGGAAGAATAGGAGGATGTCTCCATCACCTCTTGAGATTGTTACTGAAATTACTTTAGATAATTAAGACAACCAAAGTTCAGACAGCAGTGACTCAGATAAAGACTTTGCTGCCTTCACAAGGCAGTTTCAGAGATTTCTGAAGAAGAAGCAGTGGAAGTCAAGGCCCTCCACATCTCAGCCTGTGAATGAATATTATCAAAAAAGGAAGTCATCAAGGATGGACAAGAGCAGGTCTAAGCCTAGAAAATCTACAACATCAAAGATAGTTTGCTACTACTGTAATAGGCCTGGACATGTTGTGGCTGAGTGTCCAGACAAAAGAAAGGAGTCTGCTGATAAAAGGAAGACTCAACAAAAGAGCAAGAAGGAGAAATCCTTTGTTGCTAAGAAGGAGAAGAGCTTGACAGACCAATCATCTTAAGAGTCTGAATTTGAAGCTGAGGCATACATTGGTCTATATGTAGTAGATGAAGAAGATGAGTTTATGCAAGTACTGAACTCTATCTATGAATAAGAAGACCATCAGTGCATGGGACTGATGGCTGGGTTAGAAGAAGACAAGTGCCAGGATCATCCTGGTCCTAGTAAGGTACAATGTATTTCTAGAAATTTAGATTGTAGTACTGGTACAGAGTCAGCTACATCTGCATCAAGAGATGTGGATGGGTCTGAGTCTGAAGGTGATATTCATCAGTTGATAGATGAATATGGGGACTTGTTGCAGGCACTAAAGAAAAGCAAAAACCTAGCCAAAACTCAGGCTAAGGAAATTACAGATCTTAAGATGGCTGCATCTGATTTAGAGAAAGAGTTGGATCAAAAAATGAATGAGGTTACCAAACTAAAACTATAACTATTATTCAGATGGGTACAATCACATACAAAAAGGATCTAATTAAAAGTCTGGAAGCCAGACTTCAAAAGGAGAAAGATTTGGTGGCTAGTTATTCCAAGCCAAAATCAGTTTTACCCTTAATAGATGAGTTTGTGGCTCAAAAGGGTAAGGCTGGAATAGGCTTTAAAGGTGACACCAAGGCTATCCAATTCAAGAGAAAGGGTAAAGCCTCAGTCCAGCCACTGAATTTTAAAGTCCCTGTTGTTTTTAGAAAGGTATAAGTGCCTTCTAACAAGTATGACCTTGAGAATACTCATGATCAAAGTAAGACTGAAGTTCTGAATGACAAGAGTGTTTATGTCAATAAGGCAGCCCATGTCCATAAACCACATGTTCTTAAGAAAACAGTGGGTGTAGCTACAGCAGTACCAGCACAAAATAAAAGATTTGCTGTCAACTAGACTACCAAGAATGTATCTAAAAATAGATACAATAGGTATGAATATTGGTGCTATTATAAGACAGGTCATTATGTCATTGATTGCTGGCACAACACTAGTGTCAGGAAGAACAACAGTCTACCTGTTAGAAGAGTTGCAGGTAGATTTGTTAAGTATGAAGCTAACTTGAACCAAGGACCCAAGACTTTTTTGGGTTCTAATGAGAGTTAATTCTTTATTGTAGGTGAGTCCAAGTTATCATTCCCCTATATGGTACTTGGACAGTGGATGTTCCAAGCACATGACTGGAACAAAGGGGTTGCTGAAGGAGTACTTACCTATCATAAATGGGTCTAAAGTAATCTTCGATGGTTCTGAAAAGGGAATCATCAAAGGATTTGGTAACATTTCTAATAACCAGATTACTATCACTCAAGTGGCCTATGTGAAGGGTTTGAAACACAACCTTATAAGCATAAGTCAGCTGAGTGATTTAGGATATGGCATTTCATTTATTAAGAATTGATGTCATATCAAAAGATCAAGTGATCAAAAAATCATTTTGACAGGATATAGAAAAAGAAATGTGTACTGTCTTAATTTTGAGTGTGAGAACAATGTTTCTCCTATTTGTCTTGTAGCTGATGAGAGAGCCTCTCATTGTGTCAAATGGCACAAGAGGCTGGCTCATCTTAACTACAAAACAATTGGCCAACTCTTTAGCAAAAAGTTAGTAAGGAATGGTCCAAAAGTTAAGTGTATAAAGGATGGGATATGCTTAGCTTGTCAAAAAGGCAAGCAGACAAAATCCTCCTTTCATAGCCTTGAAAACAAGGATTCAGTGAGGTGTCTATACCTCTTACATATGGATCTATTTGGTCATATGCCAGTTCATAGTCTAGGTAGGAAGGTCTACACTTTTGTGGTGGTAGATGACTATTCTAGATATTCCTGGGTGTTCTTTCTGAGACAAAAATCAGAAACCCCAAGTGTTTTATATAGTTTTGTCAAGCAAATTCAGAATGAACATGACAGTACAATGGTCAAAATCAGAAGTGACCATAGCACTGAATTTCAATATGAGAGTATGACAAAACTGTGTGAAGAATTTGGGATTTTTCAAGAATTCTCCTCACCTAGAACACCACAGCAAAATGGTATTGCTGAAAGGAAAAATAGAATACTGATTGAGGCTGGTAGAACTCTATTGAGTGACACTTCTCTCCCAGAATATTTCTGGGCTGAGGCATTAAATACTGCATGTCATGTGATCAATAGGGCATCTATTACCAAAAGCCACAAAAAGACTCCCTATGAGATCATGAAGGGTAGAAAACCAAACTTATCCTATTTTAGGATCTTTGGTTGCAAGTGTTATATCCTTAACAATGGCAAGTCTTATCTAACTAAGTTTGCTGCCAAATCCCAAGATGGGATATTTGTTAGGTACAACAACAATAGTAAGGCATATAGAGTCTACAACTTGATTACTCAAGTTGTAGAAGAGTCTGTACATGTTGTCTTTGATGAAACAAGACTGATTAACAGTGAGTTGTCTTGTAGCTCATGCAGTTCTACAGGTATAAATGAGAAAATGGACAAGCTTACCATTACAGAAGAATCAACTAAAGACAGGAAGTGGAAAATGGTGGCTACTGTCCAGGGGGAGTATAGGACTCTCTAGATGCAGATTAACACCAAGAGGTGCAGCATATTGAAGAGACTGGAGGTGTTCAACCTGAAGATAGTCTACCTCCAGCTGTTAGACACTTAAAGGATCATCTAGCAAATCAGATAATTAGTGATCTAAGACATGGAGTGCAAACCAAAAGTAGGAACTTGAACACAGTGCTTTGCTCAAGCTTCCTATCACAGTTGGAGCCAAAGAGATTTGAAGAAGCTATTCTGGACCCACATTGGATTGATGCCATGCAAGAGGAGCTGAATCAGTTCAGAAGGTGCAAGGTCTGGGAGTTAGTTCCTAAACCAAAAGACCACAACATCATTGGAATAAAGTGGATCTTTAGGAACAAACTGGATGAGAATGGGATCATTGTGAAGAACAAAGCAAGACTTGTTGCAAAAGGATACAGGTAGGAAGAGGGTATTGACTTTGATCAAACCTTTGCCCCAATGGCAAGACTGGAAGCAATTAGGATGTTCCTTGCCTATGCAGCATATCAAGGCTTCAAGGTATTCCAAATGGATGTAAAATCAGCATTCCTAAATGGAAATCTAAAAGAAGAAGTCTATGTAGAGCAGCCCTCAGGTTTTGTTGATTCTCTCAAACTTGATTATGTTTATAGACTTAGGAAAGCTTTATATGGGTTAAAGCAAGCCCCAAGGGCTTGGTATGAAACCCTGTCTACTTTCCTTATTGAGAACAAATTCTCAAGGGAGAAAATAGACAAAACTCTATTCCTAAGGGAATCCAAAGGTAAGATAATCTTAGTCCAGATTTATGTAGATGATATAATATTTAGGTCTATAGAAAGCAACCTTTGCAAGAAGTTTGCTAAACTTATGTAAGGGAAGTTTGAGATGAACACATGGGGAAACTTAAGTTCTTCTTGGGCCTTCAAGTAAGACAGATTGATAATGCCTTATCCATATCCCAGTCTAAGTTCACCAAGGAGTTAATTAAGAAGTATGGTATGGAATCATCCTCCACCATGAAAACTCTTATGGGAACAAGTATGCCTATATGCAAAGATGATGTAGGTAAACCTGTAGATGAGTCTTTGTATAGAGGAATAATTGGTTCTCTTCTATATATAACTGCTAGTAGACCAGACATTATGTATGCAATATATGTCTGTGCTAGGTACCAATCATGCCCTAAAGAATCTCATTATACTGCGGTAAAAAGTATTTTGAGATATTTAAAGGGCACACCTAATCTAGGCCTTTGGTACCCTAGGAATGGAGATTTTCTACTGATAGGCTATTCAGATGCATACTTTGCAGGTTTCAAAGAAGATAGAAAAAGCACAACAGGAACCTGTCAATTTCTAGGAGGAAGATTGGTGTCTTGGAGTAGTAAGAAGCAGACTAGTGTGGCAATTTCCACAGCTGAGTCTGAATATATGGCAGCAGGAAGTTGCTGTGCACAGCTATTGTGGATTCAACACCAGCTAGAAGACTATGGCATTCAGGTAGGTAGAACACCTTTGTTTTGTGATTCTACTAGTGCTATTTCTATAGCTAATAATCCTGTTTCACATAGTAGGACTAAACATATAGAAATAAGATACTATTTTCTTAGAGAACATGTAGAGAAAGAGGACATCTCACTAGAATTTGTCAAAATAGATTATCAAATTGCAGATGTGTTTACTAAGCCTCTAGATGAAACTAAATTCAATAAATTTAAAATTGAATTAGGAATGTTGAACATAGATTAGTCTAACAAATTTAGCTAAGTAAATCTGTGTCGACACATTCATAGAAGTGATGTCGACACTTCAGTAAATCTGTGTTGACACATCCAGAGAAGTTGTGTCGACACTTCAGTTAGTGGTGTCGACACAACCAGAGTAGTGGTGTTGACACATCCAGAAATAATGTCGACACTTGCAATATGAGTCAACACAGAATTTCTGATGAACTACTAGTATGTCTAGTGTCGACATATCATCAATTGGTGTCGACACATAGTATTCAACGCCGTTGTCGAGACAATAGAAGTATGTGTCAACACATTTCAACAGTGTCAACACTTTTAGACAGTTTTTGCCCGCCTTTTGACCTTATTTGTTTAGAAGGGTATAAATAGGTCAAGAACATATTCTGTCGACACGCTTTCTACATTTTCGAGACTAAACCCTTGTATCGACAAACTCTCTTCTCTCAATCCAAGTTTTCTCACCATCCCAATTGCGCCAAAGATTGAAGATAACATCAATGAAGGATATGAGTTGGTTCATCATGCCTTTGATGATGCAGACTCGGAGATTAAAGGAGTAATTACCCTAATTACTGACAATGATTTGGAGTTTCTGGTATCCGAACCAACCAAGATTTTGAAGAATGAGGTTTCTAAGTTTTTTGCTACAGCAATAGTAGACTCAACTGGCCTTAAGATTAAATCAACAGTTTATGGAGCACGAGTCAAACTGACCTTGAAAAGTTTGAGAAAAATTCTTCATCTTCCAAGAACTCAGGATGAAGAAGAAGTACCAGTATCAAAAATAAGGGAGGCACTACAATGGTGTGGATTGGATCTCACCTTAAAGATTGGAGCAGCAATTAATAGGAAAGCGATGAATCAGCAAGGTAAATTCCTTTCAGAAGTGGTAGTAAAGGTAATTCTGTGTAAGACAGGGGGACATGATAGGATTTCTGCATATATGTTCAACCTCATGACAAGGATAATCTTTATGCTCAACACAGATTTGTCTATAGTACTGTTTGAGAAGATCAAGGAAGGAATAAAGAAGCCAAATTTGGCTAGACTGATGAGCTTATACTTGGCTGGAGCAATTCCAGAAGTAATGAACCAGATTTCTAGTTCTAAAATTAATCATATGAGGAAAATGGACATCAGGATTTTCTCAAGATGGGATAGGGTCCTAACAAAGAACATACCATATATAGAAAGACAAGAAGCTGCTGAGAAATCTCCTGTACAGGACCTTATTGAGAATGCACAAGTGCAGGAGGAAACAGTTAGTGCACAAGTGCAGGGGGAGCTAGATAGTGTACAAGTACAGGAACAGACTGAGAATGCACAAGTGCAGGGGGAGACAGTTAATGCACAGGTATAGGGGGAAGAGAGAATCCACTTGGCAGAGGAAATAGATTCACAAACAGTCCTTGCGACATCTCATGCTAATATTCCAGCCCAAGATGCTATCATGGAGGATACATCTGGAGTTGTTGATACTCCTGAGAAAGTAGTATCACCAGTTCACACTCAACAGGAGTTCACTCTGGGAGAATTGTTTCCTAACATTGAGGGGGAGTAGCATAGGACTAAAAAGGAGCTGCCTCCTTGTCCTAAGGAAAGAGTAGACATTCCCAGTTCATCTGCTTCAGAAAATGAAGATATCAGAAGTACAAAAAGGAGAAATCTGATGGTCTTTAAGAGAAGGAGCCAGAGCTATAAGAAGGCATTGCAAACTACTACTCCACAACCTGCCCTAGAGGCTGATTACAGCTCTTTATTGGTGGCTTTACAAATTAAATTAGATGAGCAGAGAATGGCTCAAGAGAAGTATGTGGATGAAATCCATAAGTCACTACAATTTGATTTGGCTCAGGATATTAAATCCATAAGGTTTGAAGTAAATCTTCATAAGAAAGAGATGACAGATTGTTTCCACAAAAGGGGCAATGCTGTAGTATTTTTGGCTGAGCAGCAAGCAGCAGTAAAGGCTCAAGTGGATGACATTGCTATTAAATAATGCTATGTCCTTGAAAATCAGATTAGAATGAATGACAAACTGACTGAATCTCACAATGAGATAGTCACTGAAATAAAGAATACAGTCACTGCAATGACTGAAGAAAGAGCTAAAGATAAAGAGGAGTTTGATAATAAGTTACAGGAAGCCTTAGATTCATTTAAGACAGCCATTACTACTTTTTAGAAAACAATCTCTGATCAGCTTCTTAAGATAAAATCATTTTATAAAGATGGTGTAAATTTTTTTTGATGGTCAAGTAAGATTTCAAAAAGATGACTTAAGAGATCATATTGAAAGAGAAGTCATAAAAGGGGAGAGAGTGTTAGTTCATGCAGGCTAAGATCATGCCAAATAGATATCCAAAAGCACCAGAGCCACTCTGGGATATCCACCCCTTTGTGATAATGATAATGTTGCTGAGTCTGGTGTGCAACCTGATTATGTTGAAGGTGATCAACCTGAAGTTGCTCAGGTCATCTACCCTCCAGTAGATTTTGATATGATTCAGCAACAAGTTCAGACAATGTACAGTCCTCCACAGGAAGTTGATAATGTTATTATAGAGAAAGTTGAAATGCGAGAAGCTACCTTGAAAGCTCAATAGGAAGCTCAACTTTCAAAGAAAATATTCAAAGAACTGGCTGAGTTAAAGCCTGATTTTGAGCAATGGAGCCCCACTTCCAGGAATATCATTCTGACTGCCTGGAAAGCTGTGAAAGATCAAGTTCATGAAAGGGGCAAGTGGTATAATGAACAGGAATGGCAAAAATATGAGGCAAGGCAAGAAGCCATTATGCAACATAGAAGAAAGGCTAAGATTGGGAAGCTACCTCCTAATGCTCAAGAGCCTTGCAAATACTTCCCTATGTCTTTTCATTATTTTGAAAGGCAAAGGATTAAGGCTGAAGCTCAGAAGAAGGCAGAGTTGAAAGGAAAGAAGCCTATTGATGATGCAGAACCTCCTGTGCAAGCTCAGATTAAGCCAGGAAAAGGCATAGTCATCAAGGAGCCTAATCAGCCTTAGTTTAGATTTACTAGATTTTTCAAGAACAATATAATCTTTAGTGTTGAAAGAAATCTATGTAATCAGTTGTTAAGAAACTTTTTGTTAATATAAACAAAACAATGTTTCATGTTCATTCAAGTTGCATTCTTATTCTGTGATGTGATTTTGTTATATGTTTTGTTTATAATTTACCCTGTCATTTATTTTTTATATACATCATCAAGTTTTTTTATTATAAGTGGTGTATATCATTGACTAAAGGGTTATGACAATTAAGAAAGCCTATGTCGACACTTGGAAAAGCTGTGTCGACGCCTGAAGCAACTGTGTCGACACACAGAATTTATTTGTCGACATCAACTGTGTCGACACCGGGAGGCAGTGTCGACACACAGAAATATTAGTCGACATCGAATGTGTCGACACCGGGAGGCAGTGTCGACACATAGAAGTATTAGTTGACATCAACTATGTCGACACCTGGAGGCAGTGTCGACACACAAATTCTGAGACTATATCAACTGTGTCGACACACAGGACTTATGTCGACACTCAGCAAAGTTTCAATAATGTTGATTATTGTGAAGTGAAGAAGTGTCTATGTCGACACAAAGAAGCTGTGTCGACACATTCTACAGATGCAGTGTCAAGAAGCTGTGTCGACCCCAGAGGAGCTGTGTCAACATCACCAAAGCTTGTGTTGACACTTAATCTACTTGTGTCGACACATAATGACAATCAGTCTCGACGCTTTGCTGACAAAGACAAAGGTTTAAGAACTGACTGGAGACTTGACAGCTGTGTATTCCAATAAGTTTGCTGAAGCTGTCAGACTTGTCAGAAGTTGGTTAGAAACCGGATCAGCCGGTTACCATGGATGAAGTCTATATATAGATGGATTCTGTCAAATCAACAGAACAATGAGAAGAACAATAACAACCACACGAACAACTATTGAAGTATTGATCATTGATCAAGGAAGTGCACGTCACACAGAAGAAGATTTTCGTGAGAAGATCTAAGGAGAATTCAAGCAAGAATTCTGAAGAAACTTCAAAAGTTCTGGAGAGAGAGAGAGATCTCCAACTGTTGAAGTAAAGTAGGAGACATTTACCAGTCTCTTAAGAAGCAGATCTTGAACTAATCTTCTAAGAAGGATTCAGATCTATTTCTGAATTCTAAGAAGGAAACTGCCAGCCAGTCAACTTCAAAGGAGATCAACCCTACTGAGTTCAGATTCAAGAAGCTTTGAAGAAACATAAGAACAGGTTGATTTTAGCCATCAGTCTTATTAAGAAGCTGATCAAGAAACCTTTTATCCCTTCTCTCTCAACAAGGGTAAGAGTCCATCTAAACACTTATCAAATTTTGTAGGATATTTTCATAGATCTGAGTTGTAAGCCTATATTATAAAGGTTGAGTGTAGGAGATATAGATCTCTGAGTGGTAGGGCTTTTGAGCCTGAGTGTAGGAGAAATTTTTCTTTGAGTTGTAGGCCTTGTGGTAAGGCTGAGGTAGGGCTGTTAGCCTAAGCTTAGAAGTGTGGTTACACTCTGAGTTGTAGGAACCTTATAGGGTTCTGAGTTGTAGGAATCTTTCAGGGTTCTGAGCTGTAAGATCTGTGGATCTGAGAAGAAGGAAGAAGTTAGGCCGAATCCAGCATATTGCAAGATAGATGAAGGGGGAAAGTGGATGTACCAAGATCTTGGGGAACCACTATAAATCTGTGTGCAATCTGTGATGTGTGTTTGACTGTGATTTCTGTGCTGTGATTGTTGTAGAATAGTTAGATTCTATTTTAAGATCTGAAAAAATATTCTTCCTTAAGTAATAAAGAAAAGAACCTATTCACCCCCCCCCCTCTAGGTGTTTGGGTTATCTTGAAATTAATTCTATCATGCATGCCAACCCTATGCCTTTAGGCACTCAACCTTTGAGGTCACCCACTTAAGTTTGACCCGATGTCGATAGTGTGATATCACAATTATCCGCTTGCACCCTAACCAAGATAGATTAATGCACCTTGCTTTGGCAAGCTCACACTTCATCGATCGAGGCAGGAAGAGTATCATCCATCGGAAGGCATTCAAATACTTAATATTACATAAGATATTTTAGATTGTTGATTAACACTTAATAATGGTTAAAAATTAACTAATGTGCACATTCACAAAATAAAACTAACAGCATACACAATCCAAAAGCATCACAGATTTGCACAAGAAAAATCATCAACACTTGATGAACTGGCTTAAATTTGAACATCTAAAACCCTTCTAAATCTCACAATTTACATGCATTGGACATAAGCAACACCAATTCTATATATAAAGTAGGCAAACTCGTCTCTTTATGTGAGATTAAAAATCTAACACACTTTGTTTCATAAACCAACATGAGGGGCAGTTACTGTTAAGGAGTAACAAGGATATCACAATAAGATCACATGCATTCCTGGCGGGGTTCCAAGGGGATGCGCCCTTGGCGATGGTCTCACTAACCGATTAGCGAGCAAGGTCAAGGGGCAGAGCTCTGCGGGGAGTTGGGCATCGCCCTGACCAATTTTTGAAAAATTACCACTGATTCCACACAAAAACCATCAACATTTAATGTTCCAGGAATAGATTTGGGCATTTACAAAACTTCTAAATTTTCCAGATCTACATGCAATGGATTTAGCAACTTCTGAAATAATGATCATCACAGGAAATCTGCCTCTAATACCACTGTTGGGTTTTTGGTATATGTTCAACACTTGTGCTTAGCGGAAATGGAACAAGAAAACCCAAAATAATTTGGATCTAGCAATGAACATTGATAAAGAAGTAACATATCCATAAATAAATTATACCTTTGTGAGATTGAGTCAATAGTCAACGAAGGTGCTCCGATGAAGTCCAATGAATGGCAATGACAGGAGTTTCGAGCATAGAATAAGGTCCACGCCTCTACGGATATCCACACAAGCACGTAGAACCCTTAGACTCTTTTCACACAAGATCTAGGTTGGAAGAAGGTTTGCCCTCAACATCTCCACAGACTACTGGATTCGTTAAAGAAGATGTGGCAACGACGAAGATGATGGCCAGGAAACACTTTCCGGCAAAGTACAAGAACGATGGACGGTCGGCGACGAGTTCGGCTTTCACGACCTAGGCAAAACTATTCTTTCTGGAGGAAAAACGTTTCGCACGATTAGGTCAAAATAAAATCGCTTAATCTCTCGGTTTACTATTTACATCATATATATACAGTAGACTGAAACTTCTGATTCCTGCAGACCACACCGAACTTACTTAGAGGAATTAAACTGAAGGAAATAGGATTCGTCGAGTATACGCATCGATACTCGATGAATCAAAAGCTATTCGTCGAAATAACATGGATATACTCGAAGAATCGAGACAGAGCAAACCGTCTAAGCATCAAGGCGATATACGACGAATTGGAGTCTGATTCGCCGAAATTCTTATTAGGATACTCGACGAACCAAGTCTAATTCGTCGAGATAATAGTACGATACTCTACGAATTCAGACAGACTCGTTGAGATTTCATGACTATACTCATCGAATGCAAAACTATTCGTCGAAACCTCAATACTATACTCGATGAATTTCCCTAAGATTCTTCCGACCACTTACCTGATTCCCCATGTTCATAATATAGGCCCCGGAATGAAAATCCTCCACATCCAGAACATCATAGGCTTGGTCCTTCACTCATATCACATATGAGTAAGGTCAACACAAACCTTTCCAACTTCTCCAATGCTCTTATGTGTGACCACATAGGCTCATATTGCGTTGGTAGTGAGACTACATGTTTGATCACTTCCAGATCACCATGGTAATACCAACACTTCTACCCTCTCCCTTGGTGATAGATCTTCAGATCCAAAATTTATGAGAGACATCGGCTCAAGAGAGCATGGATTGGTAGTTTAATGGAATTTTTCCTAGGAAGGGACCACGCTAGAACTTTCGTTCTAGGGCATCGATCGTCGTGTGAATGTCTTCAATCATCTCCTTTTCTTAATTACAAAGATGGCGGGCTTAATTTCATGAAGATCCGTGGTCTAATGACATAGAAAGGGAGGAGAGAAGTTAGACATGCTTTGTGTGATGGCTGGAGGAAGGAGATGAACCGATGTCGATCATCCGTCTTTATGATGCGTGCAAAAATGCTGAACAAAAATCTATTTTCTGTGCGCAGCATGATTTAAGCTTGATTTTATGTATGATCTGCTCATATTCAGGTCTTTCGATCAACATGATAGTTGTATAACTCGGAAAGTGATTTTCAATGGATGGTTGCACATTTTTGGGGGAGTTCTATCGCTCCCCGAAAGTACAGCCAAAGTTGTTGCGTTGTAATAATGTATGTGCACGTTGAGTTCTATCTGAGTGTACACAACCAGGATGAAACCCGATTTCAGGTGTAATGGATTTGGATTTGGACCCCAGGCTCAACACGGAAGTTGTAAAAGTACCTTTCCGATTTGGGGTTGCTCGTAATTTTTGGTGGACTGTAGCTTCCCTAATCCCATTTTTAGTAAACTGTGTCGCGTAGCTGTGTTGTATTAATATTTGGATGATTTCATTATTCTATGAATTGATTACTTGAGAGATCAGATAGTTAAATAGTTGATGACAATGCGACCACCCCTTGTATGATTAATAAGCTTGGGGAAGAGTACTCACTGTGATTACATGGAGGTTTGTGAAACGAAGTTCGGTAGAGATGAATGAATTAATATAATGTATATGTATATGATAAATTCTAGGAAGGGTTGGATAAGGTATACACCCATAGCCATATGATGAGCTTAGACTTGATCTCAAGTGTTGAAGGAATGACTGTTATAGTCCACTGCTTAGAGTTATATTAACATCCTATGGGTAGTAGTGAGGGATGGTTAGTATTAAGATCGGCTGCCATCATATGTTAAATGTGGACCCTTGCGTGCTTTGGAGCATGGTGTTGGTTATGATATGAAAGGACTCAGTCGGATCCCTTTAATGCATGATGACATGGTAAGTGTGATTTTCATGGGTGGGCGTGTGTGTTGACACATGGGATATGATCTTGTATTGAGGATTAAGGTGGCAGGTCTATAAGCATGCCAGTCATCACACTGATGGGAGCTGGCAGTTAAAACTTGGGTTGTTGGTCTTGGTCCTTTGGTGCTCACTATAAAAGGCTCCTTCCATGCCAGTGGACGGTTGGGCAGGGTTCTTTGGTATTCACTCCAAAAGACCCCATCCATGCCAGTTATAGGTCAGTTGGGTAGGGCTCTTAGTGCACATCTTCCCAAGACCCCTTTTAAGCTGTAGTATGCAAGGGCTCTATTATTGTGTTCTTAGCACTGAGGCATACGGAGGCCTAGGCCTAGTAGTGTGTATGCCCGCCTAGTATTAGATAAGCCCGCTCCACTATCACCATTTGGCCACGATGGGTGATGCCTGAGAGGTTAGCTGTCTGCTCGAAAAGTGGGAACTAAAGGTCTATGTCGACATATCAATGTGTGTGTATAAACATGGGTGAGTCATCATACTACATTCATTTCATATCATTGCATTGCACCGCATAAGATCCTCATCATATAAATTTTTATGGGCACTTTTATATGATGTGCTACTTTTATGTACCCAATCATTAACTTATGAATATGTTTGGGCATTTTTATAAGTTAAGTTAAATTCTATACTTATGAATGATATGTTGTTAGAGTAGATGTACCTTTTCATATATTGATTAGTACTGTTGTTACCTGCTTACTATTAATGTGCTTTTTGTACATGTACTGTTGGATACATAATTATCTCATGTCACTTGATTTGGATTATATATAACGTCTATGTTGTGCTCCTCTTTCTTTTCCTCCGCATGGTACCTAAGAGTTGTTAGGGTGAGTGGATGTGATAACCACTTAGTCATTATGACTAACAGTTGCTATGTTTATCATTTTAGGAGGAAACCCCGCAGGTGGGATAGCAGCAGCGCCTTGTGCAGGAGGACAGCCAAGCTAGGGGACACGACCTAATATGACAATACCCTCACTTCCTTCTTTGACTGATGTGAGTTTTGAGCGTTATGATGTAGCCTTCGGGCAGTTTTGCGTGCTTTGATATTAAAGGTGGTTATGTAGCTTCTTATAATGATGTACAGTTTTGGACATTTATCTTTTTATGGATCATGACTTCTATGTTCTTATATTTGTTGGGTTGGCATTTGTGATATCGGAAATTAGTCGGCAGAATAGGCGACTTGTGGTACAGATTTTCCAGTGTGTTGATGCTACCACAAGGCGGCTATTTTGGGCAAACAACTTCCCTCGGTCGTTTATTGTGTTTCGGGATGGGAGTTTTACAATTGGTATCAGCTTGCCCAATCCTACGATAAAGAAGACATTGAACATGGCATTACCCCCACTCGAATATTCGGTTTGCACACAAATTGGATTAGCGAAAGTAGTGGTATGCCCATTTGTGATTCACATTAAGTATGTCCACCCATTACCCTATGTTTAGCCAACCTAACCTAAATCTGTATTCTGTGCATAGATTTTGTTATATATAGAGCCAACGAAAGGCATTCTCGTTCCTCTGATCCCTACTCCCTTCCAAAGGTCGGAGCTGGGGCAGACCCTAACTACGATTTTAGATGTCTTCAGGTCTCAACAGTCCCCAATGTAGCAACAAGCCTCGAGATCCAATTGGCTGAGTAGCTTCCAAGCTCTTTCTCCAACCGCTTACCACGAGATAGAGTCGGTTGTTTACACGGTGGAGTGGTTGGATTCTATACAGGAGTTGATGGTCGAAATCCGATACCCAGCCAGTATGTCTGTCACCTTAGCACTATCAATCCTAGAATCACAGACAAAGAGGTGGTGGAAGTCCCTTATGGGCTCCACTTTTGAAGGACGAGTATACACTGACATCAGTTGGAATGAGTACTCTGATGCATTTTTATTGCATTTTGGTTCCTCTACTACTCGAGATGAACTCGAAGAAATATTCCCATAGATGAAACAAGGATCTAATTAGTTATGGAGTACCAATGGGAGTTTCAGCACCTTGCCAAGTTTGATGACTCCTATGACTTGGATGATCGCGGGTACACTAAGCGATTCTACAAAGGTTTGTGAGACCCCCTGAGGCAGACTCTTTTGTTTATAGTTGATTCGAGCCTCGCTCAGATAGTAAACATGGCAAAAATATTAGAGGAAGGCCATCTTGGGGTCTAGGCTAGTGGTAAGAGACCCACAAAGGGTGTGATGGAAGCATGACCCAGCTTCAGAGAGATAGAATACTTGAGGTGGATGAGGAAACCAAAGCAGTGGTGGATGCTTCCGTCGGAATTTTAGAATGGAGCATCTAGCCACACAGCCAGCACTGCTTCCACCCCTGTAGATTCAGCCTTATCAATAACCCGGAGAGTCATTCAGGCAAGTTTTTTTCTAGTGTTATCAGTCAATTGGGCTCACAAACACCCCTTATGTGTTCATGAGCCAATTGATAGGGTGTTTGAGCCATATTTGGACATTTTTGTCATCATTTTTATTGATGACATTTTGGTCTACTCAAGGATAGAGGATGAGCATGCAGAGCACTTGGCCTTAGTTTTAAAATAAACTAAAGGAGCACTGTTTGTTTGCTAAGTTTAGCAAGTGTGAGTTTTGGCTCCAAGAAGTTGCTTTCATGGGACATATTATAAGTGGTGTTGGACTAGCGATAGATCTAGCCAAGGTGCGTGCTATGAATGAGTGGTTGCTTTTCAGGTCAGCGGCCGATGTGCGAAGTTTTCTCAGACTTGCTGGGAACTATCGCAAGTTTGTTGAAGGATTTTCAAATATGACACTTCCCCTCACTGCTTTGATGAAGAAGGGTGTACCTTTTATGTGGGGACCCAAGTGTGTAGCTGAATTTTAAGAGTTGAAGGACCATCTTACCTCCGCACTGATCCTTGCCCTACCATTTAGAAAGGAAGGATTCCAGATTTATACTGATGCATCCTATCAGGGCATGAGGGATGCATTGATGCAACACAGGAAAGTGATTGAGTACGCTTCTAGATAGCTCAAGAAACATAAATTGAATTATCAAGTGGATGACTTAGAGCTGGGAGCAGTAGTCTTTGTTTTAAAGATTTGGCGACACTATTTATATGGCGTGCACTGCGAGATCATTTTAGATCATAAGAACTTGAAGTATATCCACACCCAGAAAGATCTAAACTTGAAGCAACAGCGGTGGCTTGATTTTTATGTGATTATGAGTTTACATTAAACTATCACCCCGGGAAGGCAAACTCTGTGGCGGATGCTCTAAGAAGGAAGGCACCCTTGTCAAGCCCTAAGCCCCAATTAATGGCTATAAAGTTGGCTATGGTACTTGAAGAGATGGAGATTACGATGGTGTCTAAGACTTGTCCTGAGGCCTATACGGAGTATTTGGCCACCATGAGTATAGTTTGCGACATTCGAGATTAGATTCTGGAAGAGCAAGGAAAGGATGCTGCTTTGTCCATTGTGTTCCAAGCAATCGTGGAAGGATCAGCAATGGATATATGCTAAATGAATACCTAATTCATTTCCACGACATACTTTATATTCTCGCAGGTGGTGGGATTCGGAAAGACATCTTGAGAGAGGTTCATTGTACCAAGTATTTTGTGCATCCTAGAATTGCCAAAATGTACACCGACTTGCGGAGGACCATGTTTTAGCCTGGAACAAAGTGAGATGCCACATGCTATGTTACACACTGTGAGTCTTATCAAAAAGTAAAGGTGGAGTGCAAGAGCCCTGGTGGATTATTGCAGTCATTGTCCATCCCAGAGTGGAAGTTTGAGGATATTTCCATGGATTTTGTTCAGGGTCTTCCCCGATCTTGCTCGAGGAATGATTTAGTTTGGGTGATTGTGGAACACTTAATAAAGGTTATCATGTTTATTTCAATGAGGAAGGAGGCGCATGTTGATGCATTGATATGTCTCTTTGTGGAGCAGTTCATTCGGTACTATGGGGTGCCAGATAATAGTCTCGGACTGTGATGGTCGCTTCACCTCTAAGTAATGGAAGGCAGTTCAGGCATATTTGGGTTCTCGCCTTACCATTAGCATGGCTTTTCACCCTCAGACTGACGGTCGGTGTGAGAGAAAAATCAGAACAATGTAAGAACTGTTGTGGTTATGCGTTTTGGATAGGGGAGAGCCATGGGAGAGACTTCTACCGTTGGTAGAGTTTTTATATAATAATAACCACCAAGAAAGCATCAGAATGGCCCTTTATGAAGCACTCTATGGTAGAAGGTGCAAAAGTCCTTTATCATGGGTTTTGGATGAAGATCCTAAGGCGTTAGGAGTGGAGTACATCGATGAAACTTATGTAATGATTAGGTTCATCCGAGATCGCATGCTAGAGGCTCAAAGCTGTTAAGAGAAGTATTATGATGCAAAACATAGGATGGTAGAATTCTAATTGGGTGACATGGAATTTTTAAAGATTAGACCGATGCATGGGGTGTCGCGTATTTGTGGAAGGAAAAAAGCTCAGTCCGCGGTAATGGGACCGTATGCCATTTTAGAGAAGATCGGTCCCTTGGCATATAGGTTGGAGCTAACACAGGAATTGAAAAACTTACACGACGTCTTTCATGTGTCTTCCCTTAGGAAGGCACTTCATTGACATAATCAGTTTGTCAGTGCTACATCTGGCCCCGTGGCATCTGATAGATTTTTTTAACTAGAGCTAATGTGGATAGTAGATTCTGAAGTACGAAGGCTAAAGAGAAAAAGTGTTTCATTGGTGAAGGTCCTGTGGTCCAACCATGGAAAAGAGGAGTACACTTGGGAGCCCATGGACCTTATGTGGCAATGCTACCTGGGGTTTTTACCTCAAGGTTAATTTACAACACTTATCTTATATACCTGGTAATTTCTTATTCGTAGACAGCTCGATTTCGGGGACAAAATCTTTTGTTTATTTATAGGATTTGTAACATCTCATTTCAAGCTAGACCCCTCGTATGTGTGTTTTAGTGTCACTATGGTGACTTCAATCGGTAGAAAATGTTGGGAGAGAACCACAAGTCCATAGGATGAAAGTTAGTGTTGGAGTTACCATGGTGATCTAGAAGTGGTCAAACATGTAATCTCACTGCCAACGCAATATGAGCCTGCAGGGTCACACATAAGAGCATGTGGATAAGTTGGAGGATTGACTGTGTTGGTAAGGGTTACCAATCACCATACAGAATGGGGTCAGGCAATCGTTGCCAAGGATGTTCATTGAGAATAGTTCGTCGAGAATCATTCGTCGAGAATGATTCATCGAGAATCATTCGTCGAGAATGATTCATCGTGAATCGTCGAGTATGACTCGCCGCCTAAGGCAAATTCGTCGAGAATCATTTGTTGGATTCCAGACGAATGGTGATACTCGACGATTCCAGCTGATGATTCTCGACGATTCTGCAGGTGAGTCTCGACGATTCTGCAGATGATTCTCGTCGATTCTGTAAGCTGATTCTCGCCGATCCTGGAGCTGATTCTCGCCGAACCTGGAGCTGATTCTCGCCGAACGATTCATAAACCCTATTTTGGGTGGTCTGCGGATAGCGATTTTCGTAGGCCAGTTTATCATTCGGGTATAAATATGGACTTAGGTTTGAGCAGAAAAGGTGAGTGTGTAGATCCTCTCACAGCCCGACGACGGAAGTGTTCCGCGACGGAAGAGTTCTGCCGGTACCGCCGATCGCCCGACGGAAGTGTTCCGCAATTCGCGCTCCGCCGGCCTTCCTCTCCGACGATAGTCGCCGGTGCTTCTCTTCCTGGAGCAGACCTAGCAGTCCATGGAAGTGCAAGGTGCAGTCAATCTCCTTCCAGATCCCTCGTGCGACAAAGATCGGTGTTCTCCCGCTTGTGTGGATTTCTGCAGAGACGTACATTCTATTCTACGTAGAACTCGCCGCTGACAAGCACTTAAACATTGGAGCATCTTCATTGAGTTGTGACTCAACGCCGCCAAGGTAATTTTGCCTAGTTGTTAATTAACTTCTTGATTCAACATTCATGGCCCGATCCCAAACTCTTTTGGGTTGTTCTTGATTTTTATTACTTCCGCTGCGTGCACAAGTGTTGTGCCATCCTCATAGAGAAACCCAACAGTGGTATCAAAGCCAGGTTCCGGCCATGATTGTTGTATTGGAAGTTAGGTTATTCCAGTACGTATAAACCTAGGGATTTAGAAGTGTTCTAAATGTCTAGATTTTATCCTAGAACATCAATTGTTGATGGTTTTTCCAAGGGAAATAGGTGGGCCCATAACCCACAGGTTAGGAGCTCTGCCCCTTGGAACCCCGCCAGGAATGTCTGGGATTTCGTGGTAATTTCTAATTGTTAGAAATTGTTGTCTCCTTAACAGTAACCGTCCCTCGAGTGGTTAATGAACCAGTGTATTGTTTTAGATGTTGAATCCAATAATGAGAGACGAGCTTGTCTACTGCTTTAAGTCGAGTTGCCTTTGCCTTGGTCCAATGCATGTAAATCTGAAGATTTGGAAGAGTCCGGATGTTCAGATTTAGCCCTTTCTTCTTTCAAATGTTGATAGTACCTCGTTGTACACATAAGGGATGCATGTGGATTTTAGAAATATGTTTTTCTGTGGATGTGCACATTGATCAAATGTTGATCATGTTTAATTGTTAACCTATCATCAAAAATCCCTTCATCTAATATTAAGTGTTCGGATGCCTTCCGATGGATGACACTCTTCCTGCCTCGATCGATGAAGTGTGGGCTTGCCAAAGCAAGGTACATTAATCTATCTTGGTAAGGGTGCGAGCGGATAATTGTGATATCCCACTGTCGACATCGGGTCTAACTTAACTAGGTGACCTCAAAGGTTGAGTGCCTAGAGGCATAGGGTTGGAATGCACCATATGATGGATGCGAATAAGGATTTATTCACCAACCATACAAGAATTGCATGAGGATGCAATTGGCAAACGTTGCCTACCTAAATAACCACATCGTGAGAGAAAAGCCAAAGCTAACTCATTGTGTTGGTGAAATACGGATCTTGTCCACTAAGAGAGTAGCTCGCATGAACTCTCTGAATTGATAGTGAGGTCTATCATTTCGAATAAAAATAGTGGGAGTTTTAATTGAAGTCCAAATTAAAAATAAATTGTATTTTGAAATTTTGGTACTGATATTATTCTGCATGAATTCTTGTAGAATTCCATGGCACGTGGTTCACACTCCACTCTGTCTCTGAGAGCCATCCTTGAGAAGGATAAGCTTAGTGGTACCAACTACATGGACTGGTACAGGAACCTGAGAATTGTTCTCAGGCAAGAGCGAAAGCTCTATGTCTTGAAAGAAGAAGCCCCCGAGGTGTCGACCGGGAATTCTTCCCGTGCTGATAAGGATACTTATAAGAAGTATACTGATGACGTCTTAGACGTCGAATGCTTTATGCTTGCCACCATGAACTCTGAGCTTTAGAGGCAACATGAGAACATGGGGTGCAAGGAGATTGACGAGCATCTCAAGAAAATGTTTCAAGGGCAGGCTCGTCAAGAGAGGTTTGACGTTACAAAAGCATTATTTCAGTGAGATGGGAGTTCGAGACTCAGTAGGGACTCACGTACTCAAGATGATTGGGTATATAGAGAACCTTGAAAGGCTGTGTTTTCCTCTAGGTCAAGAGTTGGTCACAGATCTGATCCTGCAATCGTTGCCAAACAGTTATGAGCAGTTTGTCCTGAACTACAACATGAATGAAATAGACAAGTCACTGCCCGAGCTCCTAGGCATGTTAAGAACTGCCGAGATCAACATGAAGAAGGCCAAGCCTGCCAGCCCCATACTGATGGTGTATAAGGGCAAGGGAAAGGGCTCTAAGAAGACGAAGGTGGGACCTAAGTCATATCTTTAGCCCAAGTCTTCTGCACTGAAGAAAAAGAAGAGCACGGTGAAGGAAGGGAAATGACACCATTGTGGCAAGGCTGGTCATTGGAGGAGGAACTGTCCTTCTTACATTGAGGGTCTGTAGAAAATGAAGGGAGGTATGACTTACGCTTCAAATATTTATGTTATAGAAATAAACCTCTCTGCTCCTTCATCTTGGGTATTGGATACTGGATGTGGTTCACACATTTGTACAAATGTGCAGGAACTGGAAAGGAGAAGATTGCTGAGTAAAGGGGAGGTGGACCTGCGCGTCGGCAATGGAGCAAGAGTTGCTGCTGTAGCCGTAGGGGTTTACCGTCTTTCTTTGCCCAGTGGGCTTGTAATAGAATTAGATAATTGCTATTTCGTTCCGGCCATAACTAGAAACATTATATCTATTTCATGCTTGGACATGATTGGATTTTCTTTTATAATTAAGAACAATTATTGTTCTATATTTAAGAATGATGTTTGTTATGCTGTAGCCCAATTGTTTAATGGTCTTTATGTTTTGAACTTGGACCATCTGATCTATAATATAGAAAATAATAAAATACTAAGAACAAATGACTCAAACCCTACATATCTCTGGCATTGTTGTTTGGGCCACATAAACGAGAAGCGCATATCCAAGCTCCATAAAGATGGATTTTTAGACTCATTTGATTATGAATCATTTGAGCGATGCGAATTTTGTTTGTTAGGCAAGATGACTAAAGCCCCTTTCACTGGTTATACTGAAAGGGCTAAGGATCTCTTGGGTGTTGTACATAGTGATGTATGCGGACCCATGAGCTCCATGGCTAGAGGTGGGCTTTTCTACTTCGTTACGTTTTCTGATGATTTTAGTAGATACAGATATGTGTATCTTATGAAGTGCAAATCTGAGACCTTTGAAAAGTTCAATGAGTTCAAGAATGAAGTAGAAAACCAGTTGGGTAAAAGGGTTAAAGCACTCCGATCTGATCGAGGTGGCGAATACCTGAGTCATGAGTTCCGTGATCATCTGAAAGAGTGTGGTATTGTATCACAGCTCACTCCACCTAGAACACCACAACATAATGGTGTGTCTGAGAGGAGAAATCGTACTCTGTTAGACATGGTACGTTCGATGATAAGTCATGCAGACTTGCCTATTTCCTTTTGGGGTTTTTCTTTAGAGACTGCTGCAATGACACTGAATCGCGCTCCAACGAAAACGGTTCTGAAGACACTATATGAGATATGAACTGGGAAGCGTCCTAGTATGTCGTTCATTAAAATTTTGGGCTGTGAGGCATACGTGCGACGTCAAATGCCTGACAAGCTGAAACCCAAATCAGATAAATATTATCTGGTGGGATATCCTAAGGAAATGAAAGGGTATTACTTTTACCTACCGTCCGAGGGCAAAGTGTTTGTCGCAAGGACTGGCGTCTTCTTGGAGAGAGAATTCTTATCAAAAAAGACTGAAAAGGTAGAACTTGAAGAACTTCAAGAACCACAAGTAGTGAATGAACTGGAATTGGATTCTAAGATAGGACTACAAGATGTTGTAGCTAGAGAACCTTCTCAAGAAACACAAGTCCTACGTAGATCCTGTAGACCAAGATTGAGCCTGAGAGATATGGATTTCTCATGTCTCAAATAGGTAATGTGTTGCTTATGGATCATGATGATGAACCAGCAACCTACCAAGAGGCTATGAATGGACCGGACTCCGACAAATGGCTTGAGGCTATGAAATCCTAAATGGACTCCATGTATACAAACCAAGTTTGGAACTTGGTGGAACCACCTGAAGGGATACGACCCATAGGGTGCAAATGGGTCTTCAAGAAGAAGACCGACATGGATGGGAATATACAGACATTTAAAGGGCGATTGGTGGCTAAGGGTTTCAAGCAAATTCATGGTATTGACTATGATGAGACCTTTTCCCCTGTTGCCATGGTAAAGTCCATAAGGATATTGCTTGCTATTGTTACGTATTATGACTATGAGATCTGGCAGATGGATGTCAAAACGGCTTTCCTTAATGGAAACCTCCTTGAGGAAGTGTACATGACACAACCCGAGGGTTTTGTATCCCCATATGAAGCCACTAAAATATGCAAGCTGAATAGGTCTATCTATGGACTGAAGCAGGCCTCTCGAAGTTGGAATCTTCGTTTTGATGAGAAAATCAAAGAGTTTGGTTTCATTAAGAATGAAGATGAGTCTTGTATTTACAAGTGAATCAGTGGGAGCATTGTTGTCTTCCTGATATTGTATGTAGATGACATACTATTGATTGGGAATGACATTCCTACCCTGAAAGTTGTTAAGAACAACCTAGGGAACTGCTTTTCTATGAAGGACTTGGGTGAAGCGACTTATATACTCGGTATTAAGATCTATAAAGATAGATCGAAGAAGTTGCTGGGTTTGACCCAGAGTACATACATCGAGAAGGTGTTGAAGCGGTTCAATATGCTTGAGTCCAAGAAAGGATTTTTACCCATGTCTCATGGTGTGAATCTCTCTAAGGACCAGTGTACAAAATCTTGTGAAGATAAGGACCGTATGAAGTTGATTCCATATGCTTCGGTAATTGGATCAATCATGTATGCAATGTTATGTACTCGACCCGATGTCTCCTTTGCTTTGAGCATGACTATCAGGTATCAGTCAGACCCCGGTGAGTGTCACAAGATTACAGTCAAGAATATCCTAAAGTACTTGAGAAGGACAAAGGATGTGTTCTTGGTGTATGGTGGAGAGGAAGAGCTCGTTGTAAGTGGTTACACAGACGCTAGCTTCCAAACTGATAGGGACGATTAAAAGTCTCAGTCAAGGTTTGTGTTTTTCCTTAATGGAGGAGCTGTGAGCTGGAAGAGTTCCAAGCAAGATACAGTTGCTGATTCTATAACAGAAGCCGAGTATATCGCTGCAGCTAACGCAGCAAAGGAAGGTTGTATGGATTAGGAAATTCATCGGCAAGCTTGATGTAGTTCCTAATATTGTTGGTCCAGTAGTTCTCTACTGTGATAACAATGGTGTAATTGCACAATCTAAGGAACCTAGATCCCATCAGCTCTCCAAGCACATACTTCGGCGTTTCCATCTTATTCATGAGATTGTCGAACGAGGAGATGTGAACATTTGCAGAGTGCCGACTGAGGAGAATATTGCGGATCTACTGACAATGCCTCTCGCGCAGAGAAAGCATGAGTCATAGTAGATCGATGGGTATACGATGCCTAAATGATCAACTCTAGTGAGAGTCTTGTGGGTTGCATGTAAACATATATTTTGTTGTCTACTTATTATTTATTCATATGATGAATTGTGTACCAATATTTTTCTTTTACAATTAATGGCAAGTTCTTTTATTATGATTTCTCTATGCGATAGTCAAATGTTAACATAATAAATACCCTTAGAATGTTCGCTTCCATAGGACATCAAGTACGTGACTTGAATGTGAGAGCCTATGATTTATTTGAAGCTTCATTCTTAAAAGGTCCTTGGTCGTTATATCATCATAGAAGCTAAAAGTGATGATGATACATTAAGACTAGCACGTGCGTTGACTGATGACCAGTTCTCATAGGTCATGATATTGTGATATCAAGTCATCACGTGGGTACTATTTAATGAACAAGTTGTACTGGACAGACCCAACCTGAGACGACTTTGTGGATTGTTATCTAAATGTGTCACGAGTATGTCTCAATTGACAATGGTGTTGTGGTCCTTTGACCTGAAGTCACAACATTCATCAAGTGACGAAGAGCGTGCTTTGATGTCATCTAAAGTCTTCCTTGAGAAAGGTTGATGATAAGGGTGGTTGTTGGGCACGTTACGAATCATTTGGGTGTTTGTGTGTGAGCAGATATGGGATTTGTCCTCCTAAATGATAGGATTTGCATCCATGGGCCCCTTGATGGAACTAGACTGAGAAATGCATGGCCATGCTTGGTTGAGTCAATATGTGATATTGGACTCACCATTCTCTGGAAGTCCGTTCTAGATCAAGAAACTTGGATTGAGCTATTATGAGGGTGACACGGTCCATACCTCTAGTTCTTTCCGGATGTAAGGGACAAAGGGACAAAGACAACGCTGAGACATTGTTCATAAAGGCTTATGAGTTATGAACTCTTATTGCTTGGATAGCAATGATGCATTGCTAGATGCCGCTCATTGTTTGTGAAATTTTTGGTTTGATACTTTCAAGATAAAGTGGGAGACTGTTGGAGTTACCATGGTGATCTAGAAGTGGTCAAACATGTAATCTCACTGCCAACGCGGTATGAGCCTGCAGGGTCGCACATAAGAGCATGTGGAGAAGTTGGAGGATTGACTGTGTTGGTAAGGGTTACCAATCACCATACAGAATGGGGTCAGGAAATCGTTCCCAAGGATGTTCATTGAGAATGGTTCGTCGAGAATCATTCGTGGAGAATGATTCGTCGAGAATCATTCGTCGAGAATGATTCATTGTGAATCGTCAAGTATGATTCGCCGACTAAGGCAAATTCATCGAGAATCATCTGTTGGATTCCCGACGAATGGTGATACTCGACGATTCCAGCTAATGATTCTCGACGATTCTGCAGCTGAGTCTCGATGATTCTGCAGATGATTCTTGTCGATTCTGTAAGCTGATTCTCGCCGACCCTGGAGCTGATTCTCGCCGAACCTGGAGCTGATTCTCGCCGAACGATTCATATTCCCTATTTTGGGTGGTCTGCGGATAGCGATTTTCCTAGGTCAGTTTATCCTTCGGGTATAAATATGGACTTAGGTTTGAGCGGAAAAGGTTAGTGTGTAGATCCTCTCACAGCCCGACGACGGAAGTGTTCCACGACGGAAGAGTTCCGCCAGTTCCGCCGATCGCCCGACGGAAGTGTTCCGCCATTCGCGCTCCGCCGGCCTTCCTCTCCGACGACAGTCGCCGGTGCTGCTCTTCCTGGATCAGACCTAGCAGTCCGTCGAAGTGCAAGGTGCAGTCAATCTCCTTCCCGATCCCTCGTGCGATGAAGATCGGTGTTCTCCCGCTCGTGTGGATTTCTATAGAGATGTAGACGCTATTCTACGTGGAACTCACCGCTGACAAGCAATTAAACATTGGAGTATCTTCGTGGAGTTGTGACTCAATGCCGTCAAGGTAATGTTGCCTAGTTGTTTATTAACTTCTTGATTCAACATTCATGGCCGGATCCAAATCTCTTATGGGTTGTTCTTGATTTTTATTACTTCTGCTGCGTGCACAAGTGTTGTGTCATCCTCATAGAGAAACCCAATAGTTAGAACAGGCCTGAAGTGAATTCGTCGAGAAGATTTGTGAAATCATCGAGAAGACTAGTGAATTCGTCGAAAGGACCCGTGCATTAATTGAGTGAACTTGAGAGGATTCGATGAATTCATTGAGTGGACTGGAGTGGAATTTCGATAGGTTTGATGAAAGGACTTGTGTATTCATCAAGTAGACTCGAGTAGACTTGTGAAATCCGTCGAGAGGTTCATCAAAAGGACTCATATATTGGTCGAGTGGACTCGAGTAGATTTGTGAAATCCATCGAGATGTTCATCGAAAGTACTCATGAAATCGTCAAAAGGGTTCGACAAAATTTGCCGAGAGATTCGTCGAGTGGACTCATGAATTCATTGAGATGAGTTGTGTAATAGACTTAATGCAATTGATGATTCATAGAGTGATTTCGACGATTCGTCGAGTATACTCGACGAATAGACAACATTTTCTTGTTACTTATGACCTGGGAGAAGTTTACGTTATTTAACATATTGTCTTTTCAGAAAACTTGTATTATGTTATACTCTTTGTGTTCCAATGAGAGAGTGACACAAGGCATGAAGAATTTAAACCCTCAATCACTATTCACTCCTTTATAAATCTGAACCCTAAAAGCTTTTTGCATCGGACGACTTTTCTCCTCTTTTTGAAGAATGAAGAAACAAACATGATACTGCCAGAAAACCGAGCACAACATGCAGCCAAGAAGGACTCGATCCTTGGCCAGAAATCAGGTGAGCTTCCTACCCTCTCCCTCGGTGCTAGATCTTTAGATCCAAAGTGTAGGAGATATATCAGCTCAAGAGAGCTTGGATTGAGATTTTAATGGAGTTTTTCCTGGGAAGGGACCACGCTTGAACTTTCATTCTAGGGCGTTGCTCGCCGCGCGAATGTTTTCAATCATCTCCTTTCTTCATTACGAAGACGACGAACTTGATTTCATGAAGATCTGTGGTCTAATGAGGGAGAAAGGGAGGAGAGAAGTTGTATGTGCTTTGTCTAATGGCTGGAGGAAGGATATGAACCAATGCTGTCCATCTGTCTTTTTGATCCGTGCAAAAATGTTGAACATAAATCTGTTTTCTTTGCGCAGCAGGCTTTAAGCCCGATTTTAGGTATGATATGGTCGGATTCAGGTCTTGAGCTCAACATAAAAATTGTAGCCCTCATAAAGACCTTTCCAACGAATTGTTACATGTTTTAGGGGGAGTTATGTAGCTCCCTAAAATTACAGCCAAAGTTGTTGTGTTGTAATAATGTATGTGCGGGTTGAGTTCTCTCTAAGTGTACACAGCTAGGCTGAAACCCGATTTTATTTGTTATGGATTAGGATTTGGACTCAGGCTCAACATAGAAGTTATAGCCCTTGAAAATAACTTTCTGATTAGGGGTTGCTCATAATGTTTGGTGGATTGTAGCTTCCCGAATTCTAGTTTTAGTAAATTGTGGCGCATAGCTGTGAGGTATTAATATTTGGATGATTTCCTTATTCTACAAATTGATTACTCGGGAGATCAGATGGTTAAATAGTTGATGGCAATGTGACTACCCCTTGTATGATTGATAAGCTTGGGGAAGAGTACTCACTGCGATTACATGGAGGTTTGTGAAACAAAGTTCGGTAGAGATAAATGAAATAATATAATGTATATGTATATGCTAAATTCTAGAAAGGTTTGGATGAGGTATACACCCATGGCCATATGATGAGGTTAGTTTTAATCTTAGGTGTCGAAGGATTGACTGGTATAGTCCACTGCTTAGAGTTATGTTAACTCTCTACGAGTAGCAGTGAGGGATTGGTGTAGTATTATGATGGACTGTCATCCTATGTTAAATGTGGACCCTTACATGCTTTGGAGCACGATGTTAGTTATGATATGAAGGGACTCGGTCGAATCCCTTGAATGCATGATGGCTTGTTAAGTGTGATTTGCATGGGTTTCTGTGTGTGTTGACACATGATATATGATCCTGCATTGAGGATTAAGGTGGAAGTTCTACAGGCTTGCTAGTCGTCACACCGACGGGAGATAAAAGTTAGACCTTAGAGGTTAGGCTTAGTCCTTTGGTGCTCATTCCCAAAGGCTCCTTCCATGCCAGTGGATGGTTGGGCTGGAATCTTTGGTGTTCACTCCGGAAGACCTCTCCATACCAGTTATAGGCCAGTTGAGCTGGGATCTTGGTTCACATATACCCAAAGCCCCTTCTTAGTTGTAGTACGCAGGGTCTCCATTGTTGTGTTCTTAGCGTTAAGGCGTATGGAGTCCTAGGCTGGTAGTGTGTATGGCCGCCTAGTAGAGGAGTAGCCTGCTCTACTATCATCATTTGGTCACGACGAGTAATTCCTAAGAGGTTAGCTACCTGCTAGAAAAGTGGGAACTAAAGGTCTATGTCCACATAGCAATGTGTAATATCCCTCAGACAACTAGACCCCTAGGAGTGGTTTTGTCATGACTAGTTCATGACAAAACCCTAGGAAGACCAAGTGGACCTAGGAATGTAGGTGAGATCACTATGGTCTACAAATAGTAGGTTTCTAAATACTAGGTTGGTATGATCATGGGGATTCACCATGACTCCAAGACCTCACCACAACCTCACCAACCAATTGGAAGGTCCATTAGATCCCTAAGAGTCCATTGGAGTCAACTCTGGGTGGCCAAGTTGACCTAGGACCCTCCTAGTCCTAAACTAGGCAAGGTGCCCTAACTAAGGACAATGTTCCCCTAATGTTCCCAACCAACCCTACCTAGGTCTTCTTAGACCTAAGGTGAAGCCAATGGGTCACCAAAGATCCATTGGGGTAAACCTTAGAGCCTGAGTTGACCCAAGTCAACCCTAGCCCTAAAGTGGTCAAAGTGCCCTTACTAAGGGGAAAGTGACCTTCAGAGTGTAAAGTTAACCCTACACAACCCTTCCTAGACCTTAGGGGAAGCCAAGGGGTCACCAAGGACCCCTTGGGGTCAACCCAAAAGGTCAAATTAACCAAGGTCAACCCTTGTCTAGGTTAGGTAAAACTTAGCTCAAATGGGCTAACCCAAGCTCAAGCCCTTTTTCTATTTGGGCTAACCACCTCCTAATTATATGATGGTATGATTTATTGGGCTACAAATAGGCTAAAGGGATGAGCAAGTCAGCCTTGGTGACAAGGAGAGAGAAAACTCCATCTTACCCTTTAATGGAGGAGAGAGAAAGTGGGGAAATAAGGGGGGCATTCATGGCATAGGAGATCAAGAGCCCCTCCCCTCACCTCCTTCAGCTGTATTCATCTTCCCTGGATGATTTGGAGGAGACCAAAAGCCATAATCAGCCTAAGTTCACCCCCACCCCACCACCATGGCCGAAAATGACCTTTAATGGCCATTAATGGCCATTTCAGCCTACACTCTTTCCTTACCCATTTGAGTGCTTTAAAAACATCACTGGGCACCAGGGAGTCATTTCCACCCTTCCCCTGGCGGTTTCGAGCCCTTCTACAGTGTTGTTGTAGAACTCTGGCGACACCTCCATCGCAAATGGCAACCCGGCGATCGGCTTGACTCCAGATCACCAATAAGGTCCTCCCTTGCTCCTTCATCATGGGTAGATCATATTACTAATAAGGGACAAGGATCAGGCTCAATTGAGCCCGATCAAGGAATCGAATTTCACGATTTTTCCGAAAAAAACGAGTGTGCGGGATCGCCGGAATCCGCCTTACCGGCGGCTGTGCCGCTACCTGGCGATAGCCACCACCTCGACGGAGGTGGTAGCGGCGGTGGCCGGCCATGGAGGTGGCCGGGTGGCCGGCTGTGGAGGCTGGAACCTACTCCAGGTCAGGAGGATCCTGGCCGTCGGCTGGAGCAAGAAGATGACCAGATGTCGTCCATGCTGCGTCAAGATCTGTGCAAGATCATGATATATATATTATATATTTTGTATAATTCTGTCACACAAAATCAGTTAGTTTAGGAATTATTTTAAAAATACTTAGATGCATGTACAGAGAAAGTGGTAAACATGTAAATTGTATCCCTATGGGTCTACTTTAATTTAAAATGGGTTTGAACCAATTTGGATGTCTGGTTTGACCAGGGCACTCATTTTGGTGGGGTCAATACCTAGGGTTAGTCAGAGACTAAAATGAGTGCCCCCACTTCATCTCCTATCCAAATAACCTAAATTTGGACAAGGAGTCATTCTAACCTATACTTTTGTCCTGTCCAAAAATGGGAATTTTTGGAGATACTTTTTCTATAGTTTTTGGAAAAATTTAATAAATCATGTACAAATTAATTAGGTGTCTTAAACACATTAAAAACCCCCCAAAAATTTTTGTGGGAGATCTTGGGGAATATAATAAGGCTCTGGTAAAAATTTCACCCCTCTTGGGTTTGATTTGATAGGGTATTTGTGTAGGCAAAGGTTGACCCTTTTAGGTCAAATTAGGGCTAAGTGCTCTAAGTGCTCTTGAATTGGCCAACCTCATCCAAAGGTGATGGAACTTGGCACTCAGACTTTTTAGCACATAAAATACCCCCTCCACTGATATTGGGTGGAAGTTGAAGGGTGGAGCCCTAGAACTCTAGGGTAGGTCCTAGGTGTGCAAATCTAGGGTTTGAAGGTCAAGGGGTCATGTGACCTTGAAATGACTTGAAACTTGGTGGAGAGGACTTTAAGGTAGTCAAGATCCTCTAGTAAAAATATTATTGGATTTGGAGGCTGTTAAACTCCTCAAAACCCTAACCCTAGTTTAGGGAACAAATATTATACATGTAAGTTAGGAAATCAAAACTCTGTGGAAAGTTGTGCAACTTGGGTAGTGGAGTCATAGGGTTAATATGAGACTCTAGGAATTTTATTGGAAATTTTGGAACAATAATTTTAGTACCTCCTTTGTAATATATGGATTAGCCCTTAATAATCATTTGTTTTCTATGACCTCACTATTCATTGGACAATTATGAAAATTGTGCAGAGGAAGTTTAAGTCATTATGCTCATACCTCAATTTTATTATAATTTTTAGATGTATATTTTCAGTACTTACCTCACAAGCTTATAAATATGCAAATATATTCAATAATAGATTTAGAACTCAATGCTTGTTAGAAAATTGTGAAACTTATTTAGTGGTGTTCTTAGTTCAATATGCTCATGTGAAAAATTTATCATAATTTTTAGATGGTATAATTTTTGTAGTTATTTCATTAATTTATGAAAGAGAAATATTGTTCAAAATTAAAATTAGAGATCATTATTCACTGGAAAATTTGAAAACTTGGTTAGGAGTGTTTTTAGGACATTTCAGTCATGCTTGAATTTTCTCATAATTTTTGGATGTCTATTTACAGCACTTGTTTCTTTAATTGATAAATTTGTGTTTATATTTAAAATTTTGGATCAGAGCCCTAAACCTTGAAAAAAATTGGGAGATTTGAATTTACTGTCAATTAGCTGCCTAGTATTTATCATAATTTTGTGGAGCATTTTGCATGACTACAAAAGCCACTTCATATTCAAAAATAGGGCATTTGGAATTTTAGGGAAAATAAATAAAATATCAGTTTAATTAGGAAAATTCCAAGCTTCTGAATTTAGGCTAAACATGTCATGATAGGCCCCCATTAATTATCTTAGGGTTATTGGACGAAGATTTGGAGTACCTCCTATCATGTACATCACATAGTATAGGGTGGACATGTGTAGAGTTCTACTTTTATGTACTCTCATATTTTGCTACTATTCTGTGATCGATTTGGCCGGCAGGAACGACGTCTTGTAGTGATGACCTTCCTGTGCGGAGGGTGTTACTACAAAGCGGCGGTTCTGGGTCTAAGACCTCGTGGTTTAAAAAGAAAAAAATGGGGGGGGGGTCTTACACAATGTGTGTGTAAGCATGGGTGAGTCATCATACTGCATTCATTTCTTATCATTGCATTACACCGCATAAAATTCTCATCATATAAATTTATATGGGCACTTTTATATGACGAGTTACTTTGATGTTCCTGGTCCTTAACTTATAAATCTATATGAGCATTTTTATAAGTTAAATTAATTTATGTTCTTATGATTGATATGTTGTTAGAGTAGATGTATCTTTTCATATATTGATTACTACTCTTATTACCTGCTTACTATTGATGTGATATTTGTACGTGTACTGTTGGATACATAATGCTCTCCTGTTACTTAATTTTGTTTATATATTACTACTATATTGTGCTCCTCTTTCTTTTCCTCCACCCGGTGCCTAAGAGTCACCGGGGTGAGCGAATGTGATAGCCACTTTGTTTTTATGACTAACAGTTGCTACGTCTTCCATTTTAGGAAGATACCTCGCAGGCGGGGCAACAGCAACGCCTTGTGCAGGAAGATAGCCAGGACAGGGGTACATGGCCTGATATGATGGTGCCCTCACTTCCTTCTATGATTGATGTGTGTTTTGAGCATTATGATGTTGCCTTCGGGCAGTTTTGCGTACTCTAATATTAAAGGAGTTGATGTAGCTTCTTATAATGATGTACAGTTTTGGACATTTATCTTTTCTTGGATCATGAATTCTGTGTGTTGAATTTTTTGAAGTGAAAGTGGCGGACTGGGCGGACTATCCACGTGGTCTGTGCGGATAGGTTTGGCGGCCAGCCAGGCCAGCCAGTGGTTCTGCATTCAGTTTGTTCCAACATGTAACTGAGCGGAAAGGTAAGTTATCCATGGGAGCTACGGACTCTTCGAGAGTTCACCGAGTCCGGCTTGTTTGAAGACTCTCCTGGAGCTCGCGAGTTTGGTATAGGCTCATGCCTTGGACTTGCCCTATTAGTGCAGTTTGGTGGTAACCTCGCAGTTCACCGGATTTGTGCGAACTGGTTCTTGTGTTCGTTAGTTTGGATTTCGCGCCTTGGACTCTTGGAAGTGTGGACTTAGTCTGGATTTGTACCAAGTCTAGTTGAGCTCAGTCCAGGTGTTCATGTAGGTAGCCCTGACTGATTCTTTGTACGCCGAGTTTGGCAGCTTGTCAGCTTGGTGCTCTAATTGCGGGCTCGGAGTGTGTGGACTGGAGCAGGGTCTGTAGGATGTTACAGATTGGTGTCAGTATCCGCAGGTGTTACGTACATCCAAGTTTTTTCCTATGTGCTCAAGGTGGATAGGGTTTATATCAGGCCTTGATGGAGCGAACTTGGCGGACTGATTGTCCGGCCTAGTTAGGGCGATAAGGTGAACTGGTTTTGTGTCCGCGTTGTGCGGATACAGTTCATGCTCTCCGCGATATAGGGTGGTGATCCTATCGGCTAGGGCATTGATCATACTCCTCTCTACGCCTATAAATAATACCCCCTGCCACATCAATAGTACAACCGAATGAACAGTAAGTGAGCTCGGGTGATTGCTATGGATAGGTTTTTGTATCTGCGCGGTTTGATAAGCTAACTTGTTTTTGTTGTTGTAGAATGTGCGTATAGCGTTGAGAAACCAGGGACATGGTTCTTACTTGCATCAGGGATCAGTGCAGACTCTACGGTTACAATCCGCGGTTAGCAGCAGGTCGCGACTTGTGACTAGGCAGTCTTATCATCAACAATCTTTTCCAGTTCAATAAAGTTACCCTCTTCTGGCGGTCTCTTCAGTTTGGCAGAAGCTGTTCGTGGATAATCTTGCAGCTAGGCGACCTTGCGGTTAGGCGACTTATAGATTACGGAAAGTGTTTCTTCGGCTTTGGAATAATGGAGTGTTCATGTTGTTTGTTTGTGGTCTGACGACTTAGCGACTTCAGTTGACTCCTTAGTATAGATCGATAGAGTCGATAGTTACGATTTCTAATCGGGCGACTAGTTCTTTGTCTTGTTGTTTTTTTGCTTCCATCGGGTATATTGGTGAATCATGTCTCGCCATGTATGCATCACACTATAAAGAAGATTGATAGTACAAGATTTTCTTTCTCTTCTGTTTGCATCTGGTTTATTTGGCTTGGTTTGGTTGAGTGTTCCTACGAATTATTTTCTCGGTTTTCGCGTTTCACAAATTTTTATATGGTATCAAAGGGAACGGAGGTTTGAGCAGTGATCAATCGTCATACTTGCTTTTTTGCTTCTGGAAGTTTAGTAGACCAGAGTTTGTGCAATGGAAGGAGGATATGTAAGGGGTCTTGGAACTAAACTCTTGACATCGACCAACTTCAAGAAGTGGAGGCCATGTATGTAGAGTTATCTTCTAGGCGAGGACCTTTGGGAGGTCGTATGAGGAGACGAAAGGCAAGATGTTATTACTACCACTGGCAATGTTGAAGCGGTGTGAGCTTGGAGGAAGACAAATGCAAAGGCAGAGTATACTCTCAAGTGGGCAATCTTACCGGAGCTCTTCGACCACATCATTAGATGTCGGTCTACTGCTGAGATTTGGACTTTCTTTGATGGGTTGTTCAATAAGAAGAATATAGCACTGCTACAATTTCTGGAGAATGAGTTGATGAGAACCACTTAGGGAGATCTGTCCATCTCTACGTTCTTCCTGAAGATAAAGAACTTATGTGCTGAAATCTTGGCATTGGACTCTGATGAGCTGATTTCAGAAGCAAAGCTCACGAAATATATAATCTGTGGATTGCAGAAGGAGTATGTCGCCTTTATTGGTTATATTTAAGGCTGGGCCACTCAACCGTCATTGTTGGATCTAGAGAACATGTTGGCTTCGTAGGAAAGCCTAGCAAGGAGATGGTTGGAGTTATCATCTCTAGAGGAGATAGTGAGGCGCTCTTCTTAGGTAAGAAGAAAAGATGGGTCAAGAAGAAGAAGATGTTTGCTGGTGATGGACATTCAACTTCTTATTAGCAAGATAGGAGTGTTTCTCCTATGCAAGATATGAAGAAGGAAGGGCTAAGGTGCTACAGATGCAAACAACCAGGTCACTTCAAGAAGGACTTCAAAGTCAAGTTATAGATAGGGCATATTGCAGGCAAAGAAGAAGCTGGTTCCAGTGCTGAGGAAGGAGGACGAGGAAATGCATTCATGATGGGCATGTGCGTTCGTGCCTTGTCCACCATCAACTACCAAGATGACTGGATCATGGACTCATGATGTGGTCATGACCTCACCGAGGATGCAAAGTTCTCTTTTTTGTATACGTACTCAGGTAATGAAGATATTATTAATGTTGATGATACATTTCATGTAGTTGAGAAGGAGGGTGTCGTTTCTTTAGGCAGTGATAAGGGTCAACTCACCTTAAGGAGTGTTTATCACATGTAGGACATGAAGAAGAACCTCTTCTTTGTGACCAACGTAGTGGATGCGAGCTATTACGTTTTGTTCGGCCAGACAGAAGTGAAGTTTCTCTACAACGTGTCAGCGTTGAAGGCTAAAGTTGTTCATGTAGGGATGAGGGTAAAGGACTTGTTTGTGTTATCAACAAGTTCCAATGTTGATCGGATGAGGGACAATGATAGTGCAGCTATCTGACACGAGAGGTTAGGACATGTCGGGATGGACAAGTTGAAATCTATGATGGTAAGAAGCCTTATGAAAGGCTTGCCAAAATTGTCATCCTTCGACAACGGTCATATTTGTGCGGGATGTCAATATGGTAAGGCTCATTGCCTTCCATTTGACAAGTACAAAACCAGGTGTAAAGCACCATTAGAGTGCATCCATGATGATCTGATGGGTCTGACCGTCATTGCTAGTCTTGGAGGTAACATGTACATGCTGGTGTTGATTGATGACTATACGAGGTACACATGGGTGTACTTTATGAAGGAGAATTCAGACGTGATTAAATTATTTGTAGGGTTTAAGGATCTAGTGGAGGGCCGGCTTGGCCTGTGGATTAAGAAATTAAGAACGGACAATGGAGGTGAGTTCGTTTCAAATGAGTTCTCTAACTTCTGCATGAAGAATAGAATCTAGAGAGAGCTTACTTGTGCGCATACTCCACAACAAAATGGAGTAGCAGAGCGAAAGATCTGTCATCTGGCAGAGACCTACAAGTGTTGTTTTCATGTCAAAGACATTCTTAGGTTCTTCTGGGCGGAAGGGATTGTATGCGCAACATATGTCATCAATCGAATGTCTCTTAGTCCGATCAACATGAAGTCTTCTCATGAGATGATGTTTAAGGAGCCGGGTGTTGGACACCTTCAGGTGTTCGGGACTACCTACTATATATACGTTCCTGATGCTCTCAGGACTAAACTGGATGCAAAGGAGAGGAATCTTATCTTCGTAGAATATGACGAGAAGAAGAAAGGATGGAGATAGCTCTTTTGTGGAGCTATAGAAAAGCAGGTCGGACATCGGGTAGGAGGAGGCTGCTAAGGATCTTTTGGTGGAGGTGTTTGTTTCACTAGGAGCTCCATGTGTTTATAGCTCTAGACAGGAGGCTTCTGGTTCAGGAAGCAGGGGGAGCAATGCTCCAAGTATGCCCGGGAACAGTGCTGGTTCAGAAGAAGCAGCGGAGGTGGTGAGCCATGGTTAGGTTCTTCGGAGGTCGAAGAGGACCATCAAACCACCAGCTCGTGTTGGGTACATTGGAAATAATGTACTTGATTTGAAGAAGCCCTTTCAACTCAATGATATGCGCATAGTTGTATTTGATGTATGTTTTAGTTCATGCATGCAGGTTAGTCTATGTCATATTAATTGGACATGTGGTGCACGTGACATTCATAGATAGACTCAAAGAAGCTGATTGGAAAGGAAGTTGCTGAAGAAAATTGACTAAGTCTACAGGCGTTGAGTGAAGCTAGTTCACTCAACACCATACAACTAATAGTGTTGAGTGAAGTCGGGACAGTAAAATCCCAACAAGTTACAGTGCAGAAGAAATGACTAAGTACAAAAGTGTCAACACACTTCACAACTACGTTGACACCTTTGTAGGAGAAGTTTCGAGATCAGAAAGATACAAGACAGCAGTGTCAAGACACAAGACTTTACTCGACAGTTCAGACAGTTGTGTCGAGACAATACAACTGTCTCGACACAATGAAAAACTGGAGTACAGACTTAAAGATGTCGACACCCAGCAGACAATTGTGTTGAGACAAGTTAACTGTCTCGATACCTTCAAGTGCAAATTGGAAATTCTATCAAGTAGAGATGTGTCGAGACTGCTAAGATGTCTCGACACCTTGCAGTTTATAGTCTAAGAACGCTAAGTATTATTGTGTTGAGACACTTGGTACTTCTCGACACTTTTGATCCTGAAGTGTACAGAGTCAACACAGCTGAGTGTCAAGTCAAGTTAGAAGTGTCATGTCAGCTACAGTAACTTGACATCTCATCAGAATCTATTTGAAGGAAAACTTGAAGTATGATGACATATGAATATGTCATCAATTATAAGCCAACAACTAATGAAGGCTATAAATAGAGGGATCATCTACACATAACACAATTAATTAATCAATCAATCATTTCACTCATTCTGATTTCTCCTAAGTCAGAGATGGGCGACAACTCCAAGAAGAAGGAAGACACAAGTCTTAAAGAAATTCTTCTGATCCTTTCAACAAGTTGATCAGAGGATTAAGTTGGATCTATTCAATAAGTTCTTCAAAGATTCAAGTCGATCATCATCAATAACATTGAAGATCCAGTGAAGTTTCATTTCAGCCAGTCTGTTCATCAAGAATCAATCCAATGATGTTGCTGAATTGCAGAATCTGTTTACTAAGATAATTCTACTTGTTATTTCCATATTAAACCTGTAAGATCTCTTTGAGATCTGAGTGTGTAGGAGATTTATTCTCTGAGTTTTAAGCTTGTGTTAAAAGGCTGAGGTAGGATTTTTGAGGGACCTGAGGTAGGTGATTTGTCTGGGATCACTGAGGTGTAAGACTTGAATAGTTTTAGGTAGAGTTCTTAAGGGACCTGAGGTAGGTGCACTACTAGAAAATAGACTTTTATCCACAGCAGATTTCCATGGCTAAAAGTCCAAAATCGTGGCTAATAACTATTAGCCACGGCCTACCCACGGCAAATGGGCGTGGGCAATGCGAGCGTGGCTAATAGTATTAGCCACGCTGAATCCGTGGCTAATAAGTTATTAGCCACGGTTCAATTACAGTTGTTAAAAGTTCCTCATTTGCCACGGTTCAATTGCCGTGGCTAAAGGGTCTGTAATAAATCTAACATAAAAAATATTCGGCCGCCACCGCCGCCGCCGCCCGACCGCCACCGGCGCCCGACCGTCGCCGCCGCCCGGCCGGTTGCCGACGCCCGGCAGGCCGCCGCCGCCCGGCAGGCCGCCGCCGCCCGGCAGGCCGCCGCCGCCGCGCCGATTTAATTTCAAACAATAATTTTGAATGGGCTATATAAATCCCAAATCGAGCTTTTTGTTAGCGGTGTGGGACTAAAAACCCAACTTTTTGCCACGGATTAGGCTTCTGTGGCTAATACTAGATTATTAGCCACGAAACAGGCAAACCGTGGCAAAAAGTCGGGTTATTTTCCACGGATTAATCATCTGTGGCTAATACTAGCTTATTAGCCACGGAATAAAAACCGTGGTTAATACTTCAGTATTAGCCACGGTATTCCCCCGTGGCAAAAAAAAATCGTTGCTAAAAGCCATTTTTCTAGTAGTGGTGATTTGTGTGGGATCTCTGAGGTGTATGAATTATATAGTCTGAGGTAGGGTTATTGAGGGACCTAAGGTAGGAGATTGGGTAGATCTCTAAGGTAGGGCTTGTTGGTCTAAGGTGTAGGTTTCTGGAAAGATACTTAGTTTGCAAGATCTGTTAATCTAAGTTGAAGAGAAGGAGATATAACCTTATCTAGCACATTGCTAGTGAGGAAGAAGGGGGAAAGCGGATGCACCCTAGATAGGGGAACCACTATAAAGCTTCTATGTACTCTATGATTGTGTGTGTTGTGATCTGTGATTGTTTATTTTCAAGTATCTACTGAATTATTAAGTATAAGTGTTAAAGATTTTAAAAGATACCTATTCACCCCCCTCTAGGTGATTAACTACCCAAAGATTTATCTTTCAAGTGGTATCAGTGGGAGGTTCTTCAAAGAAAGACCTAACATTCAGAAAAAGATCATAAGGGTTGTTGATACATATCAGATCTCATGGCTTCAAAATCTCATAGAGAACTCAATTTTATGAAGCTTCTTATATGTACAAAGGATAATTTTGTTATTTTGAAGCAGAGGGTGAGATTATTCATGGAGGAATCTAATCCAAGAATCTTTGTCACAGTTCAAGAAGGATCATACATTCCTATGAAAGTATCTGTCGTAGATGCTAATGTGTAAACTCCAAAAAGTCTATCTGAAATGACTAAGGATGAGGTGGTTCTAGCCACAATGGATAAAAAGGCACATAACATAATTGTTAATTTTATAGACAACTCTATCTTTCAAAACTTAGTCACTATAAAACATCCAAGGAGATGTGGGATACTCTAATAGTCTATATCGAAGGGACTGAGGAAGTCAGAGATGATAGAAAGTCTCTTCTCAATCAACAATATGAGGCTTAAGGCAAGGGAGGACAGATTCTATAGAACTTTGTTATGCGAAGTTCTTTAGAATGGTCAATGATATTATGAACTATGGTAGACAATTTTCTAACTATGAGCTCAATGATAAATTTTTGAGATCCCTAAATAAAGAATGTGGCATAAAGATATGTGAAGTAAGAGAAATGGGTAATCTAAGGAACATGTTACCCCAAGATTTGTATGGGAAACTTTTGTCTCATGAGTTATAGTTAAACTCAAGAAAAGCTAAAGAAAAATCTGCCAGAAGTTCAAATCAATCAAGATCTATGGCTTTCAAATCAGACATATCTAAGAAGACTAAAAAGAATGTCCCCCATCACCAAGAAGGGATGACGATACAGTTAGTCCTGGCACTAGTTCTTCATCAGAAGAATTTTCAAATGGTGAATTGGCATTGTTCACTAAGCAATTCAAGAAGATGATGAGAAGAAGGAAGCAATGGAACAAGAAGACATCATCTAGATCAAGTTCCAGAAAAAACAAAGACAAACACAGAAATAACTCTGTGGTCAAGTATGATTCAAACCAGAACGAACAAGTTAAGACTGATATTATTTGTTATTGTTGTAATAGGCCTGGACATGTCATTGCTGACTGTCCAGTAAAGAGAAATGAGAACCGGAAGTCCAAGGAAAAGAAGTTCTACAAAGATAAGAAGTCAGAAAAGTGTTTGATGGCCAAGAAGCCAAAAACTATATCTGATAGTGATTCAGATTCACCTGAAATAGATGAAGAACATGCTCACATTGGATTGTTCTCCTGAGAAGAGGATTTCATAAGATACACCATATATAAGGGAAAGAACTCCATAACTATATCACTCTGTGATGACTCTGAATATGATTTGGAGGTCAACTAAATTGCACTGACTGATAATCAAGAAACAGAAACAATGGACTTTTAGAACACTGAGGTAATCTTTGACAAATCTATTTGTTCTACAACTTCTATTTATGAGACTGAGGATGAGTCAGACTCATGTAGCTCAAATTTTGATTCACATGAGTTCAACTCTAAAACTGAACTGCAGTAGCTCACAGTTAAGTTTGGAAAACTATTAGAAGCTCTTGTAAAGAGCAAAAAGCTTATCAAAGAACAAGACATCAAGATTGCATCACTAAGAGGTCTTAAGTACCATCATGAGATGGCTACTCAGCAGATTGGTCTTCAAATTTTAAGTTAGCTAAGCTAAATAAGATCATTGATGATCAAATCATGTTGCTCAAACAAAGAGATGCAACCATTTAGGAGTTAGAACTCAAACTCCAGAATGAGAAAAGACTTGTTCAGTAGTTCTCTAAACCTAAGTCTATGCTCCCCATAATAGATACCTTCTCAGGAACTCCTGGAAGTGATCTTGGTTATATAAAACCTAGGAGAAGGAGAGGCAGAAAGATGACAGGACAAAAGGGTCTAGTGTTGCCACATCCTGTATCTTAGACCAAAGGAAAAAAGAAATCCAGAAGTTTGAACCAGGAGTACCTAGCACATCTGTGAATAGGAAAGCTATTCCTAATGTGTTTCCTCCATGGAGGACTGCTGTGACAGTGAGGCAAAACAAACAACTTGCTCACAGTCAATATGCAACAGTAAAAGCTGATGATTCCTGTCCTAAGGAATGTTAGCATAAAGTTCATATTATGCCTCTAAAGAGGAGATATAACAGATATGAGTGCTGGTATTGTGGAAAGATTGGACACTTTGCCCTGGACTACTAGTTCAATCACACAGTGTCTCATGGACAGAAAAAGGACCCAGCTAAGAAATTCTCTGGCAGTCTCAATGGAGCCCCAGCTAACAAGCATCTAGGACCCAAGACAATTTGGGTTCCTAAGGATAAATAAATATTTATTTTGTTGTGTGCAAATAGAAAAAGAGAAACCGAAAATTCGACAATAATTGAGTTTTTATTTCAAAAAATTGTATCTATTACAAAGGTATGACCTCCCTTTCATAGAATGGAGGAGAAGAGAGAGATTACAAATAAGCAATGTGGGACTAAATACATTTACGGTGACTAGCAATTAGACAAAACCAAACTACACAGATCGCGCGGTTAGACGAGAAGGCTAACCGCCCGACCATAACGACAAGCTACTGGAGAGAAGCTATCAGACCGCCCGGTCTCTAAACTGACATTGACAAGTCACCAGACCACCCGGTCTCCATACTACAACAAAGGAGAACGCTAGATCGCCCGACTACCAAGCTGTTGGAGAGAAGCCGCCAGACTGCCCGGCTATCAAGCCGCCAGAGTGAAACCGCCAGACCGCCCGATCTCAATACTGCAACACTACCTCTCTAGCTGAAGCATATATATCAATCACGCCCAGCTTGTCGCAAATGTGAAAAAAGAAAGCGGATACAGGCTTGGTGAAGATATCTGCGAACTAATTTTCTGGAGTAACGAATGGAGTGCAAATCTGTTTCTTCAAGATCTCTTCTCTAATGAAATGGCAGTCAACTTCGATGTGCTTTGTTCTCTCATGAAATGCCGAATTTTTCGAGATATATATAGCGGCTTTATTGTCACAAAATATAGGTAGAAAATGATTGTTGACATCTGCTAAGTCAAGCAAGAGAACCCGTAACCACTTTAACTCACAAGTGCTTGATGACATACTCCAATATTCATCTTTGACACTAGACCTGGAGACGACCGACTGTTTCTTGCTCTTCTAGCTCACAAGGTTTCCCCCCACAAATATGCAAAAGCCCGATATGGACTTGCGATCTAATTTTTCATCAGCATATCTAGAATCCGAGTATGCTTCAACCTTTAAATGATCATTCTTCTGAAACAGTAGTCATTTACTTGGCGCAGCTTTAATATATTCCAATATCCTCAGTGTAACGCGCTTGATTTTTTGATGTTTAGTCAATTCTTTTATTTGGCATATTTATGACGTCAGGGTGTTACGTTAACGCATGATTGGGGTGTGTCGTTGTTACAGCGTGGGTTTTAGCTCTTGGGTTTTTTGTGTGTGGTTGGGTTTAGCCTGTTTGCAAGATTTCCTGGCGAGCCAGGTCTGTTTTGGTGACTCGGTCGAGCCTCTTTGAGAATGCTTGTGTTTTAGCTTCGGGAGGTGTTTACCCGATATTGATTAGTCGGATTTTCATTTCGAGTTCTCCATTGGTTTCATAGCGTCAGTTGTTAGCTACGGTGCGATTTTCATAGAATTTCGGGTAAGTTTGGTTTTTCCATCGTTTTGACGTTTTATTTAATTAATTATGATATTCTGTATTAAAAAAATCGGATAAAGAAGTATAAATAGAAACTCATTGTGTCAAAACTTTATTCATTGTCTCCCTCGTAAAACCGTCAGCCTGTTGCGAAAGAACAAGAGCGGCGGACATTCCTAAGCCTTCGGCCGCCGATTTCTGGAGCTTTGGTGCTCCATTTTCGTCTTTGGAGAGTGGATCCGGGTAGATCTCGCCTAGATATACGTTTCTATGGTAAGCTTTTCCAGTTTATTGGATTTTTAGAGGTCTAAGTATGCAGTTTTAACCCTATTTTCCTCTCAAAAGTTTTAGGTTTTGTTGCTTAAGTGTTCTTGCGTCCAGATCTGGGAGGTGGGGCGTTGCTTGGCTGAATTTCTGGAGATTTGAGGCAAGTGGTGATTTTCACCTTGCTTGTTCTTCTTTTCTCTTTTGTTTTCTCATTAACCTCCCAGTGCAGCAGTATTTGTTTAGGGTAGGATTTCCCCCATGTAAAGAATGATTTTTTGTAGATCTTGAGACAAATGGTGTTTACACCATTGCCAAGCTTTTTTGCACTTCGGTTTTCTGTTCTAGTAGGCCAGATGAGTTTTAGCATGGCAGTAATAACATCTCTGGTCTGGGTTAGACATAGTTAGAAATTGTTAGTATGGTATTGTTGGGATGATAACCCTCTGGTAGGTTTCTGTCTAAAAGCTTTGAGTGGAGCTAAGTGTATATAGCCTAAGGCTTTGAGTGTAATCTTAGTGTAGAAGTTCAGTTTTTAGCCTAAGTGTAAAAGCATTGAGTGTGTTGAATGCACTCAACTCCTTGCTTGGTAGTCTAAGAAGCTAAGTTAAAAGCATTGAATGAGTGGTACTCACTCAACGCGGCGTTGAGTGAGCTTAGCACACTCAACGCCTTTCTGTAAAATTCTAGAAACTAAGTCTAAAAGCATTGACAGAGTTGAGTGAGCTTAACTAACTCAACATCGTTACTTTAATCGATAAGTTAAGTAGAAAGTGTTGATAGCGTTGAGTGAGCTGAACTCACTTAACGTCGTCTCTTATTCTGTAAAGCTAAGTGTAAAAGCGTCGACAGTGTCGATAGCGTCAACAGCATCGATAGTGTTGAGTGAGCTTAACTCACTCAATGTCGTCTCTTAGTCTATTAAAGCTATGAAAGAAAGTGTTGACAGCGTTGAGTGAGCTGAACTAGCTCAACGTCGTCACTTAGATAGAAAAGCATTGATAGCATTCATTGAGCTGAACTCACTCAATGTCGTCGCTTTAACTCTGCAATCTGTATTAAAGCGTTGATAGCGTTGAGTGAGCTGAACTCACTCAATGTCGTCACCTAATTTTGGAAGCTAAGTGGTAAAGCATTGAGTGAGCTGAACTCACTCAATGTTGTCATCTATTCATGTTGCTGTGTTTAAACATTGAGTGTGCTGAGTTATGGTGTCGAGTGCGTTGACTGCACTCGACGCGGCGTCGAGTATACTCGACGCGGCGTCGAGTGTACTCGACGCTTTTCCCTTAGACTTGTGTCCATTCACCTATTTGATGCGTATCTCCAATGGCTTAGTTTTGCCAAGTTAGAATCGCCAGGTTACTGCTGAATTTGTTGAGTTTGGGTTTTATTAATATTTGGGATATGAGGTTTGGTTTTGTTGGCTTAGTTTCATGAATCATTACACCCGGGCATGTTTGGGTCTTATTTTGGGGTTGTTGGGTTGTGTTGGACCAGATGGCCACCACCGCAGTCCCGTTTTTGAGATGTTTGGGTCTGTTAGTTCGGGTTTGACTGGTTGGTCCCGACTTAGATCTGGTTGCATTACAGTGTTAACGATTCATGTGTTTATTGAGCCTTTGTCTCATTTTTTGTTTCCTATGGATTAAACTTATGCTATTTCTACCTATTCTCGCAGATGTTCTTGGAGTATAACTCCGTTCGCACTTGATGCAAATTTCATTACCTTTTAATTTTATAAGTTAACTCTTTTGTTCTTAATCTCTACTTATTTTGCTGTGTTTTGACAGCTATTCAGGTTTGGGTTAGTAATTTTGCTACTCCCTTGTTTAACTGATAGTTTTGTTTGCCACATGTATTATTCTTATTGAGGTGTTCTTTCTCTGAATGCATCAGGTTCAAGATAATAGCCGGTTGAGCTGCTAGGTTAGGTGTATGTTAGTGGACTGCAGTGTTACAGAGATTTCCTCTACCTTGATAGGTGGTTCTTTGTTGTTTTCTTATTAGTACAGACATACATACTGACCAGTGGGTATGTGTCAATTTGTTGATGCCCACTGGTGGTTTTCTTTTGAATTGCTGAATACTTTGTTAAGCGGCTAGTTTTACCTTTTGTGGTTGTTTTTACTTGCTCTCTGGAAATGTTTTATGCTAGGTTGCATGTTAGGTGTTTTCACTTATAAAAGCATTTTTACTAGTACTTCATACATCTCATATTTCTAAAACTAACATACTATTTTCTAGCTAACGTAAAGACTATTTCCATACTTATAATAAATCTAGAGTCTTGCATGCCATGAGCTGTCCTTTAGGGATATTTATACTCATGTAGGGTGTTAATCAACATAATCAAGGTATTTTCCGCAGCGTATAACTATTTTTTTACTCGTGGACTAGTTGATCCACTAAGCCGAGGGATACAGCTGCCCGCTTAACTTAAAACTGGATTTCCCTTAAAATAACTTATTAATCTTTCAAAAAGGTGTTTAGTTGTGGTCTCACCTGAACGTCTGCAGTTATCCACTACAGACGTGGCATCATGACACGTGTTTTCTCCTTACTCTGATATACCCCCTTATGCGGAGAAAATGCGGGTTGTGACACTCAGGGCAGACTACAGATGGCACTCCCTAGGAGCTTGCATGAACTGGCTAACCTTGCCTATAACATAGGAGATGTAGGGTTTGGTTATTATGAGATAAATGAGTTTGCCAACAAGATGCTTGTACCTCATAACATCTGATAGAGGAGGCGAGTCATCTGTCCAGGTTTTATCTTCTCCAAAAGCCATGGGGCATCGGGCAGGTTTAGCCCTAGTAAACCCTGTCTATTTTAGAAGATCAAGAGCATACTTATGTTGGGATAGGACCAAGGAGTTGGGCTTTCGAGAGATTTCTATCCCCAAATAGTATTTTGGGGAGCCCATATCCTTCGTGATCAGGTGTTGAAGGAGATATTTCTTTGTCAAGGCTACCCCAGCCTGGTCATCTCTAGTGAGAAAAATATCATCCATATATACGACAAGAACCACCCGACCCAGGGAGGTTTTGTGAATGAACAATGAGTGATCGACAGAATTTCATATAAAACCCACGGCCTCCCCAATTCCGCTAAACTTGTCAAACCAAGCTTGAGTGTTTTGCTTTAGGCCATAGATTGCCTTCTTCAACCTACATACCCGTGTCTCCCCCTGAGCAACATACCCAGGAGGTTTCTCCATATAGAAATCCTCCTGAAGTTCACCAAAGAGAAAGGCATTCTTGACATCCAGTTGAGAAATGGGTCAATCCCTGTTGACGGCCATAGAGAGGAGTACCCGAATAGTGCTGAGACGAGCAACGAGAGAGAAGGTGTCAAAATAATCAACACCATAAGTCTGAGTGAAGCCTTTTGCGACAAGGCATGCCTTGTAACGATCCACACAACCATCCAGACTGAACTTCACAACAAAGTCCCAGCGACAGCCAACAACATCGGTGCCCAATGGAGGAGGAACAAGGGTTCATGTACCAAGCTCAGTGAGGGTGGCAATTTCCTTATCCATGGCAGCCTTCCAATGAGGAATAACAAGGGCTTCCTGGTAGGTGTGGGGAGTGGCAGTGGCAGAGATAGCCAACACAAAAGTCCTACGAGAAGGAGTAAGACGAGCATAGGAAACAATAGTAGTAAGTGAGTGTTAAGTACATGTTTGCACCCCTTTGCGAAGAGTAATGGGAAGATCCAAGTTGGCATGTTCCTCAGTATCCGGTGCATCCATAGTGTAGAGAGATGGCCCGAGAGTAGAGAGAGATGGCCGTGGAGAAGTGGAAGATTGCGGAAGTGGAGAGAGAGGAGGAGGAGATGGTGGACACGACAGAGGAGGAGAAATCTCGGTAGGTGTAGACATGACGAAGGGGACGGTAGGATAAGCAGGAACTTCAGGAAGAAAGGAAGAGTCGCGAGAGAAATAGGATGCATTTTAGAAGAAGGTTACGTCCATGGAGATGAACTGCTTGCGAAAAATAGGGTCAAAACAACAATAACATTTCTGAGTTGTAGAGTAACCCAGAAAGACACTTTTGGTGGCACGTGGGAAGAGTTTGTCACGGGTGGCAGAGGGAGCGTGCACAGAAGCCGTACACCCAAATATATGCAGAGGGAGAGGAAACAGATCCTTGCCCAGATAGAGAATGGATAAAGTGGTTTGACCTTGGAGAACCATGGAGGAAATGTGATTGATGAGATAGCAGCAGATGAGAATAGCATAGCCACAATAGGAGCGAGGAACTTGCATCTGTGTCATCAGAGTGAGAGCGACATCAAGGAGTTAATGGTTTTTATGTTTCGCCGCCCCCCCCCCCCTTTTATGAGAGGTATAAACACAGCTAGTTTGATGAACAATCCCATTTTGCATTAAAAAAAAAAGAAAAATCATGAATATGATATTCTTTGGCATTATCAGAGCAAAAGATTTTAATATAGACATCAAACTGAGTTTTAATCATAAAGTAAAATGATGTCCATACAGAGAATAATTTTGAGATATCTTTTAAGAGATACACCCGTATACAGCGAGAGAAATCATCAATAAATGTTACAAAATATGAACTATCTTGACCTACGGTGAGGGTAGGATCAGGACCCCAGACATCAGAGTGAACGAGATCAAATGGATGGGAAGAGCTACGACCTTGCTTCGGCAGGAAGGAGGAGCGGTGAAGCTTACCAAGCTAACAGGCGTCACAGTTAAGAGGAGGACTGTGTGGAGGTAGGTGGGGAAGAAGCTGACGAAGAAGTCGTGGAGGAGGATGACCAAGGCGAATATGCCATTGTAGAAGATCCGTAGAAGAAGCCGAAAAAATGGACAGAGCAGATACATTGTCTAGGAAGTAGAGGCTGCCACTCTCAGTCCCAGTAGCAATCATCCTTTGGGAGCTCAGATCCTGAAAAGAACAAGAAGTAGGGGTGAACGTGAGGCAATACTGTAGTTGCTTGCAAAGAGAAGTAACAGATAACAAATGGCATGGAAACTGGGGCACATAGAGGGTGTCCTCCAAGCGAAGAGACGGAGTGACTTGAACCACTCGCATTCCATTGACCTGTGAGGAAGAGCCATCCGCAATGAAGACTAGGAGCAACCGATCATGTATTTTCTAGGAGAGAAAAATGCTGAGGATTGCCGGTCATATGATTAGTAGCACCGGAGGCAATGAGCCATTTACCTTGAGACACCACATGAGCATTACCTGAAGATGTGACCACCGAGGTAGACTGTTTTGAAGAGGAGGTGGAAGTGTCACCAGAAGGGCGAAGATGCGGATGCTTCATCCAGCAACGATCAATCGTATGGCCGGTGCGGCCATAGTGAGAACATAGAAAGCGGGAAGGCCCACGCCTGCCGGTTTGATGGTCGCGACCACCAGAGCCACACCATTGAGTATGATGAACATAAGTGTCTAGCAGCGGTGGGGAGGACAGCAACGGATGCTGAAGTAAAGAGGTAACAGTAGCAATGCGGGCAATAGTGGCATCTAAGGTGGGAGAATTTGCCTCGCCAAGGATCTGTTGACGAATTATGTCATAGGAATCTGGAAGACGGAGAAGATAGCACACAACTAGAAGCTCCTGGAAGTGCATTTGTTTATCGGCCAGATCCGCAGAGAATGGGAGATTCTGAAGAATTTCGGCTCCTAGAGTCTAAACCTGTTGGAAAACAACAGTAGAAGACATGGAGGGACGCGCAAAGAGGTCTTCATATAGAGTATAGATGCGAGATGCCTGAGCCCCTTTGAGTAAAGAGCGGCAAGATGAAGCCAAGCTGCCTTAACCGTTTTATCATGGCGAATGACGGGAATCCACTCATCAAAAAGGTTGTTAGCCAGCCAAGTGTGAACAAGAGCGTCGCTTGCATCCCAATCATCAAAGAGATCGGACTCGGGAGGAGGTGGGTCATCACTGAGATGATGGCATTTGCATTATGAGTGAAGTAGAAAGGTGAAGGAAACATTCCAGTCCGGGTAGTTGGAACCGATAAGTTTAAAAACGTTCCCAAGATTACCCTGTAACACCCCAAATCCTAAATTAGAGTTCAAACTGGGTGATACGGCCTGGGACACGGGCATGTCCCAAGGCGTGTCCTTCACTGTGTGTGTCACGAGGTTTCGACACCGCGCAGTCGACGATCGTTGAGAGGCGACACGGCTAGGGACACGGGCGTGTCCCAGGTCGTGTCCTGCTCGGGTTGGTAACCGACGGCATTGAGTGTGGCAAACGGCCTGTGACACGGGCGTGTCACAGGAGCGTGTTGGGTACACGGCTAAGGACACGAGCGTGTGCCTTAGCCGTGTCCTTCTCGGGGGATTTGGTCCTGTGTCGATTGAGGGACACGCCCCTCAATACAGGCGTGCACATTGTGACACGGGTTTGTCAGGGTTTGACACGAGCGTGTCTAAGCCTGTGTCCTGGTCTGGATAGAGTTAGTTCCTTAATCGCTTAGGGAACACGGCCTGTGACACGGGCGTGTCACAGGACGTGTCAACCCAAAAATAGATAATTGGGGGCAGATCAAGGCCGTTCATTTCCTTCTACTTAGATCCTGTGGTCCAAGCCTATTCCTACAGGGATAAGGCCATGGAATGAGATGTAGTTCTCATTCTACTTATGATCACTCTCTTTCTAAGCTAGAGAGAAGGGAGAGCTTGGAGGAAGAGAAGGAGGAGAGATCCGGCTACCGGAGGAGTGTCAGCGGTCCGACTTGAGATCTGAGGCCTGCGTTGTGGAGGCAAGGCCGTTGCGGTGATTTCCAACCGGCTAGTTTCTCCATGGCTCCGAAGCGATCGTCAAGGGTAATGATCTTCTTCTAGGACAAGTGAAGTCCTACTTTATGCATGTGCATGGGATCCTCCACCAAGAGGTGGAAAGCATAAGTGATTCCAGTGGTTGAGTCTGCATTTAGATCTGGAAGTGTGTAGTACAGAATATGCATGTTGTGTGAAGCTCATCTGGACGGGTTGTCTAGATTGGTGATACTACAAACCGGAGAAGACTCCGTGTATATAATGAATAGCTTGTGTAGAGTGTGAGGACGCTTGTGAATTGTGGTAAGGAAGCTTTGCATAGCTCCTTTGGTTGTATACTCGGCATGAGCTGGATGATGGATAGGAAAGCGGCATTGTGTGCCTATGTTATGAGATGGATTATGGATACCTCTGAGTGGATGGGCGCGAGAGGTATTCAACAGGGGTTTGGAGGCTGATGCCCATGGCCAACAAGTTAAGAACCTCTGAGTGGGATGGGCGAGATGAACCACCCAAAAGTTCAGTGTAGGATCATTGTGAGCAGTCGATTGATAGCACTACAAATGGGGGCTTCGGGCATTCCCGGCGTATTGCACTACGTGCGTAAATCGATCTATAGTTCTCACAGTTGCCGTGAGGTGAACGCCTCTGAGTGAGGTGGGTGAGTGAGGTATTCAACAGGGGTTTGGAGGCTTATACCTGACCAATAAGCTAAGCACCTCGAATCGGTGATGGGACCTGGAGGTTTTCAGTACACCGTAAGCATGCCCTGAGTGCACGGAGCGCCTGGCACGAAGGCTGGCATTTGTGATGTTGTGTGATATATATATATTGTGATTGCACTGCATGCAGGGAATAAACCACTGTCCCGGGTAAGGGATAGGGTCATTATAATTGGTTAGTTGAATGTTGACCGTTGCTTGATTTATCACCCTTGGGGTGGACGTCCATATGCAGGTGTTGTGGGCTGAACTGGATTGAGCGGGCTGAAGCCCTTACTGCTGCTGCTTGTAGGCCATTGAAGGCCGTGTGAAGCTTTGGATTTCATGTGTGTCCAGTCTGCATGTCGATGTATGAAATCATCTTTTGTAAAGAGAAACATGTATTTCCTTAAGGCCGTGAGCGGTGTGTGCTTGTATACATTCCTGGTGTTTTATATAAATGTGATATTTATTTGGTAGTGGACATTCATTGGTTGAGTTCTTGTAGTTAATAAGCTTCCGCTAGAATGCTCTAAGTTTGGATGCGCGTAGAAAGGTTTTTGATATTCATAAGTAATTTCCTCGTTTGTCTGTGAAATATGGCGTGGGGCCCCGGCCAGACTCTCTATTATATTCCATGTGACGGATGGAGGCGTTATATTTTGGTATCAGCTTGTTTCGGTCTTCCGCTTTTGAATTCGTGGTCGAATTCTTTTGTGGGGTGGCGAGCACGTGTGCGTGTGAACCGTTTTAACATAATTGAACTCAAAAATGTCCACTAGGAATGTGAGTGTGTGTCTTGGGCATGTTTGCCATTTTGGATTGGAGGTTATTAATGTCTTGTTCACGTATAGGTTACAAGGAGTGGAGCTGGGCAGTCTGAGCCCCAGTGTTCGAATGAGAGTACGGCACCAGCTTAGGTGCCCACACCTCCCCCTTCAGCGAAAACCATACGCTTAGTTGCGGAGGCGGTATTTTTCATGTTTCAAGCACAACCTATTGGGAAGACAAGGCCTACAGTGGATCCAATACAGGTTGGTGCGAGGAAAGAGCGTGTGGAGGTTCTACTTGATGCGAAAGCAGTTGATGAGCAACTGAAGCGGTTTATGGATTTTCATCCACCTACGTTTGTTGGGGCGAATTTCCCAACGCAGGCAGAGGATTGGCTCTCAAGAGTGAAGAGGATCCTGACAGCAATCAAAATTGATGAGGGGCAAAAAGTTACTTTAGCCACTTTCCGACTAGAAGGAAAGGCACGACTTTGGTGGGATGAAGTCGAGATGCACCAGTTGGAAGGCAGAGGCCTGGGAGAGATTTCGATGGAGGAATTCTCCAGATTTTTTTGGGCAAAGTATTTGCCAGTATCGCGGCGTATTGCAATGGAGAATGAATTCCAACGTCTGGTGTAGGGTGAGAAGATTGTTGATGATTACCTGCATGAGTTCACCAAGCTGGGGCGTTATGCGGGGTCTACATTTGCGGAAGAAGCGTGGAAGACGAATAGGTTCTATGAGGGACTCCGAGATGAGCTGAGGTTAGCGCTCCCGAGTTCGGTGAACCAAGGCTTCCAAGCACTAGTAGATACAGCATGTCTGCTGGAGAAGGACTTGAAACGGGTGCAGGACAAGAAGAACTTGGTGGTGGAAAAGCCAGAGTTCAATGTTCTGCAGTACTAACATTCAACATGTAATCTCGAGAACTCGACTCGACGCCCACCATAAAGAACACGCCCTGGGACACGCCCGTGTCCAAGGCTGTGTGGACGGGACACGCCTTGGGATATGCTCGTGTCTCAGGCCGTGTCACCCTGTCTGAACCATTTTGTCCTTTACGGTGGGCGTCGAGTCGAGTTCTCGATATAGCACGGTCGACGATCGTCGAGAGGCGTACGGCCTGGGACACGGGCGTGTCCCAGGGCGTGTCCTGCTCGGGTGAATAATCGGGTAGCGTTGAGTGGCGAGCACGGCCTATGACACGGGCGTTTCACAGGGGCGTGTTTGGTACACGGCTAAGGACACGGGCGTGTGCCTTAGTCGTGTTCTTCTCGGGTGATTTGGTCCTGTGTTGAAAGGGTGAAACGGCCGTGTCAAGTTGACACGGGCGTGTCTACCCTATGACACGGGCATGTTGACGCCCGTGTTCTGATCTGGTTTGAGTTTGTTCGTGCACTGCTTGGAGTACACGGCCTGTGACACGGGTGTGTCACAGGCCGTGTCAAGTCAAATTTGGACTTTTGGGCCCATAACCCACAGGTCGGAGGATCGAAACCTCCCTATGATACAAAAATATAACAACTCCACCCGTTAAACAACATATAATAGAAGGTCCGACTGGCCCCACACTATATGCCACAAACAGACGGTGAGGTCACAGGTTAATACCACCAATGCATCCTAATAGAGAGCATGCTAGCGGAATAATAAACAATAGGCTGAACTCATACCAAGAATATCCACTATATATATTACCAAAGTTATATATACAACCACTCAAACGAGGGGATGACAAATACCACAGTTTGGCCTTAAGGCCTTACAGTTCCTCTTTGTTCAATATTGAATACAGACATCGGTGCACAGGCCGGCCATACATGAATAAAAGAAAACATAACTAGCTAGCCTTCAAGGGCTAGCAGCAACAACAAGAGCGGCAACAGCAACAGCAGGGGCATCAGCCCTTCACTTCCCGCTCGGCTCTCCAGCACCTGCACGGGGACAATCCACCCAGAAGGTGTTAAATAAGGCAACGGTCAGCATTCAGCTGACCAATTTATAACAATCCTACCCCTTTCCTGGGACAGTGACATTCCTTCCCTGCAAAGCCATACATCATCAATATAGCATATATTGTACTCTCACGCACATTCAAGCCAACACAACCGCCAGCCATACGGCCCGACGATCCGTGCACTCATGGCACATTCTTGGTGCACCGGCGAACCAGGGTCAACACCACCGTTTACACGGTATTGAGCATTTAGTCTTAATGGCGCGCAGGCCTAAGACTCTCATTTTGCGCTCCAACATGACCATCACTCAGGTCCTCTCGTCAGACGGACATAACGCAGGTACAGATCAACCACCCCTCATTGCTCAAATTGCCTTGCCATCACCAAGTACGACGTACTCGAGGCTACACTAAAGACGCGGATCGGTGTCACCTTTCCTGTTCGGCACAAAGCCTTTTTAAGAGCTCGCAGCTCACACTAGCCATAACGTCCGCCAAGGACTGGCTTCACAATAGCCACACTGTCCAAATAGGACTGGTTGTATTGTCCATCAAGGACTGGCTACACTCTAGCATCAGCACAAACAGCACAAGGGCATTTTTCCTGGAATTCAACATTCCAGTACTTCCTGCTACTCCCCTTCATAGGCACAACTCATCGACCCCACTAACTACACGAGTATACGTGGAGTCTTCTCTAGTATGTAAATGCAACATCACCAATCCAGACCAACATGTCCAGATGGGCTTCACACAGCATGCTTATCCCGTACTACACACTTCTAGGTCTAGATGCAGACTCAACAGGGGATAGCAACTATCAACCCACCGGAATCACCCACTCTTTCCATATTTTGGTGGAGAGGATTCCTTACTCATTCATAAAGGAGGAATTCACATGTACAAGAAGGAAGATCGTTACCCTTGACGATCTCTTGGGAGCCATCGAAAATCTGGCCGGTTAGAAAGCACCGCAGCAGCTTTGCCTCCACAGAACTAACCTCAGATCTCGAATCGGACCTCGGGAGCTCCACCAATGGCTTGCCCTACTCCTCCTTCTCCTTCCTCTAAGCTCTCCCTTTTTCTCTCTTGGTATGAATGAGAGAAGATGCCAACCCCCAGTCTTATCACTGTAGGAAAACACCTGGGCAATTGGATCCAAATAGAAATAATTGGATGGCCAAGATCTGCCCAAAAGTCCAAATTTGACTTGACACGGCCTGTGACATGCCCGTGTCACAGGTCGTGTACTCCAAGTGGTGCACGAACTGACTCAAACCAGATCAAAACACGGGCGTCAACACGCCCGTGTCACAGGGTATACATGCCCGTGTCAACTTGATACGGCCGTGTGACTGGCCGTGTCACCCTTTCAACACAGGACAAAATCACCCGAGAAGAACACGGCTAAGTTACACGCCTGTGTCCTTAGCCGTATACCAAACACGGCCCTGTCACATGCGTGTGTCACAGGCCGTGCTCGCCACTCAACGCTACCCAGTTATTCACCCTAGCAGGACATGCCCGTGTCCCAGGCCGTGTCGCCTCTCGACGATCGACGACCGTGCTATCTCGAGAACTTGACTCTACGCCCACCATAAAAGACACACCCTAGGACACACCCGTATCCCAGGCCTTGTGCATGGGACACGCCCTGGGACACGCTCGTGTCCCAGGCCATATCACTCAGCCTGACCCCATTTTGGGATTTATAGTTTTTGTGGGGTTACACTAATGCCCATGGCCAACAAGTTAAGAACCTCTGAGTGGGATGGGCGAGATCAACCACCCAACAAGTTCAGTGTAGGATCGTTGTGAGCAGTTGATTGGTAGTACTGTAAATGGGGGCTTCGGGCATTCCCGGCGTATTGTACTACATGTGTAGGTTGATCTATAGTGCTCACAGTTGCCGTGAGGTTAACGCCTCTGAGTGGGGTGGGTGCGTGAGGTCTTCAACAGGGGTTTGGAGGCTTATACCCGACAAACAATCTAAGCACCTCGAATCGGTGGTGGGACCTGGAGGTTTTTGGTACACTGTAAGCATGCCCTGAGTGCACGGAGCGCTTGACACGAAGGTCGGCATTTGTGATATTGTTGTGATATATATATATTGTGATTGCACTGCAAGTAGGGAAGGAACCACTACCCCGGGTAAGGGGTAGGGTCGTTATAATTGGTCAGCTGAATGTTGACCGTTGCTTTGTTTATCACCCTTAGGGTTGACGTCCATATGCAAGTGTTGTGGGCTGAACTGGATTGAGCGGGCTGAAGCCCTTTCTGCTGCTGCTTGTAGGCCCTTGAAGGCCGTGCGAAGCTTTGGATTTCATGTGTGGTCGGCCTGCATGCCGATGTATGAAATCAACTTTTGTAAATAGAAATATGTAATGCCTTAAAGCCGTGAGCGGTGTGTTCTTGTATACATTCCTAGTGTTTTATATAAATGTGATATTTATATAGTAGTGGACATTCATTGGTTGAGTCATTAATAAGCTACCGCTAGAATGCTCTGGGTTAGGGTGCGATGGTATTTTGGTATTAACCTGTTACCTTGCTGTCTGTTTGTGGCATATAGTGTGGGGCCCCGACCGGACCTTCTATTATATGTTATTTAACGGGTGGAGTCGTTACATACCTGAAGGAGTGGGAAGAGGAGGGTGGGCCACATGTGGAGTAGTAGTAGTAGAAGAATCAGAGAAAGCCATAGAGAATAAGAGAGAAGATAGAAAAGAAGCTGCTCGAACAGGCAAAGAGGCCGCACAAATAGGGAAAGAGAGGTCGCACGAACAGAAAAACAGGTCTTGGGGTGAAGGGGAGGTCACGAAAACAGGCGCGAGCAAAGAAAAAAAGGCAAACCGCACAAACAGGCCGTGCGGACAGAGAGGGGGCGCGGGCAGAGACAAACTGTGCGGACAGACGAAGCTCATAGAAGAAAAGGAAGTCATGCGAACAGGCCGCAAGAAGAAAGGGCAAACCACGCGGACAGAAGAAGCTCACAGAATTAGGTGGAAAAGATCGAGTCCTCTGATACCATGTGCGAATAGAAAAAGAGAAACCAAAAATTGGACAATAACAGAGTTTTTATTTCCAAAAATTGTTTCTATTACAAAGGTATGACCTCCCTTTTATAGAATAGAGGAGAAAAGAGAGATTACAAATAAGCAATGTGGGACTAAATACATTTATGGTGACTAGAGGCTAGACAAAACCAGATCACACAGGTCGCGTGGTTAGACGAGAAGGCTAACTGCCCAACCATAATGACAAGCCGCTGGAGATAAGCCGCCAGACCACCCGGTCTTTAAACCACCAGAGACAAGTCGCCAGACCGCTCAGTCTCCAAACTACAACAGAGGAGAATGCTAGACCCGGCTACCAAGCCATTGGAGAGAAGCCTCCAAATCGCCTGGCTATCAAGCCGCCAGACTGAAACTGCCAGACCACCCGGTCTCCATACTACAACAGTAGGTATGTTCAAGCACCAGATATAGGCCTATCTGGTACTTGGATAGTGGATGTTCCAGACACATGACTGGAACAAAGTGCAATTTGAGGGAGTTTATTCCAGTGAAGGATGGACCAAAGGTTATCTTTGGTGGAGCTGACAAAGGGATTACTAGAGGTTATGGTACATCAAGCACAATAGGAGAAAACTTGAAGCTAAAGGAGCTGTCAATAGAAGACTCAGTTCCAGCAAGCCAAAGTATACAAGATGGAGTCAACATTATTGAGGAAGAACTTACACAGGAACAACAAGAAGAAGAGACTCAACAACAAGATGAAGTTGTTCAAAGAGAAGAGGTCACACTACCAGTTGCTTTCAGACATCTAAGGGATCATCCAAGGGAACTGATCATTGGAGATGCAGCCCATGGTGTGACCACATGAAGTAGACAACACAACACTGTAATGTACTCAAGTTTTCTATCTCAAATAGAACCAAATAAGTTTGAAGAAGCCTATATAGACCCACTTTGGATAGGGGCTATGCAGGAAGAATTGGACCAGTTCAAGAGATGTACTGTCTGGAAGCTGATTCCCAGACCAGATGACTGTAACATCATAGGAACCAAGTGGATCTACATGAACAAACTGGATGATAATGGTGTTATAGTCAGAAATAAGGCTAGACTGGTTGCAAGGGCTATAGACAAGAAGAAGGTATAGATTTTGATCAAACTTTTGCACTAGTGGCAAGATTGGAAGCTATTAGACTCTTCCTGGCATATATAGCCTACAAAGGATTCAAGGTTTACCAAATAGATGTGAAGTCTGCCTTCCTAAATGGTAACCTCAAAGAAAGGGTCTATGTTGAGCAACCCTGAGGTTTTATTGACTCTACTCATCCTAATTATGTATATCTTTTATTAAGAGCTCTTTATGGGTTAAAACAAACTCCAAGGGCTTGGTATGAGACTCTGTCTAAATTCCTTCTAGAAAACACATTCTTAAGAGGGAAAATAGACAAAATATTATTTCTAAGGGAAGTCAAAGGCAAGACTATCTTAGTACAAATATTTGTAGATGACATTATATTTGGTTTTATTGATGAGTCACTTTGCACCAAATTTGACAAACTTATGCAAGGTAAGTTTGAGATAAGTAGCATGGGTGAACTTAAGTTTTTCTTGGGTCTCCAAGTTAAGTAAACTATAGATAGACTTTTATTAGTCAGTCTAAGTTCACTAAGGAGTTAATCAAGAGGTATGGAATGGAAATAACCACTTCCATGAGAACTCCTATGGGATCCAGTATGTCTTTAGATAAGGATGGTGTTGGCAAGTCAGTTGATATCACCTTGTATAGGGGCATAATTGGATCACTACTCTATCTAACTATCAGTAGACCAAACATAATGTATGCTACTTGTGTCTGTGCTAGGTATCAAGCTTTCCCTAAGGAGTCTCACTATACAGCAGTCAAAAGAATATTGAGATATCTAAAGGGAACACCTAGTCTTGGCCTATGGTATCCCAGGAATAGTGATTTTGAACTAATAGGCTTTTCAGATGCAGATTATGCAGGTTGTAAAGAAGACAGGAAAAGCACTTCAGGTTCATGTCAGTTCCTTGGAAGAAGGCTAGTGTTATAGAGCAGCAAAAAGCAAAAAAAGTGTAGCAATATCCACTACTGAATCTGAGTACATTTCAGCTACAAGTTGTTGTGCACAATTGCTTTGAATTCAGCATCAATTACAAGACAACAACATTCAGCTATGTAAAACTCCATTATATTGTGATTCTACTAGTGTCATTTCAATTACAAATAATCATGTGTCACATAGTAGAACGAAACATATTGAGATTAGATATCATTTTATTAGGGAGCATGTAAAAACGGAAGACATTAATCTCGAATTTGATCCTACAAATAAATAAATTGTTGATATTTTCATTAAGCCCCTAGATGAAGTGAAATTTAATTTCTTTAAGTTTGAACTTGACATGTTAAATCTTGATTAATTAATGCATACATAAAGACTGATGAAAATAAGAATAAAATATAAATCAAAAATTAAGTATACTTAATTAAATATCAAATAAAAACATCTAAGTATCAAGTTTTTATAGTTCAGGAGACAAAATATTGGCCAAGTCAAAAGTTGTGTCAAGACACCAGAAAATGTGTCGAGACACCAAAGTAAGTGTCGAGACATCAAAGGGTGTCGAGACCCTAAGGTATATGTCAAGATACATTATCCTTGTGTTGACTTGTGTCGACACATCTCAACAGACAATTTTTTCAGTGTAGACAATAGGCCTTTTCCTAAAAATTTGGAACAGTCTAAATGGAGCGCGCCTTTTCAACTTCAGGAGAGCCTAGACTATAAATAGGGTATGAGAATAGATGTCGACTACGCCTTCTTGAGATCTTGAGAGTTTGATTTCTGAGTGTCGATACCTAGAACTCCCTTTCGTCGACACACCTCTTTCGATTCCTTCTCTTCAATGGCTCCCAAAAGTGACAACAATGCCTTCAAAGGATATGAACTCGTTCGACATGGATTCGACTCGACATCAGAAGAAATTAAGGATGTGATAACCCTTATCACAGGAGTCAGATTAGAGTATTTGCTCTTAGAACCATCCAATATCTGGGAAAGAGAGGTTCTTGAGTTCTTTTCCAATGACTAACTAGATTCAAATACTGACAAGATTAAGTCTACAGTAAATGGAATGAAAGTTAAGATTGCAATAAGAAGGTTGACAAAGATATTCCACTTACCCAAGGTTGATCAAGAAGATAACCTAGCTTCTGTCAGGACCATAGATGCTCTTCAGCGGTGTGGGATGAACCCAACTACAAGTATTGGAAGTTCTCTACAAAGAAAAGGGATGAACAATCAAGGGAAGTTCTTGTCTGAGATAATAGGGAATGTGCTACTTTGTAATATAGGAGCCCATAACAGGATTTCTGCATACATGTTTGAACACATGACTAGAATTATCTTCCAGGTCAAAACTAACTGGAGCAAAGTAGTCTTTGACAAGATAGCTGCAAGCATTAAGAGGCCCAATATGGGAAGGATAATCAGTCTCTACTTGGTACAAGCTATTCCTGAAAGTCTGAATCTCAAGATTAGATCAAATATCAATCATATGAGGTAAATGGACATGAGAATCCTAGCCAGGTGGGATAAAGTACTATCCAAAGAAACACCTATAATAGAGAAGAAGAAGGAGAAAAAGAATAAAGTGGTGGTGATAGAAGAATAATCTTCCAGTGTTTCTGAAGATCAGGGAAGCTCTAGCACAGAGAAACATGATGATATAGTTGATGAAAAATCTCCAAGGACAACTCCTGGAATTGGTGATCAGATGCAGGGGGAGACAATCCCAGCTAGGGATCCTAGTGAGGGGGAGAAACTCAATATTCTACCAGAAATAAAATAGGATACTGTTAACACCATAGTGATGGAAGTGGTACAGGAACTAAAAACTATCCTGGAGTAAGTAGAGGTTCCTGAACAAGAGATGCCTAATAAGAAGAATGAGAATATAGTCTCGTAGTTCTTATGATTCCGAGGAGGAGGAAGCCTCTCATATTAAGAAAATAAAACTAGATGAACTCAAAAAGAGCAGCATGAGATATAAGAAGACCATTCAACCTAGAACAACATCAGCTCCTCCTATGGATTTTTGCTACCTTCTAATTCAAATACAAATCATGTTAGACCAACAAAAGAGAGCCCTGGAACTATATGTAGATGAAAGCACAAAGGAGGTGCAGTTCCAGTTGGCACAAGACATCAAATCCATTAGATTTTAAGTGAATCTGCTGAAAAAAATATGACTGATTTCTTTCAGAAAGGTGCTCATGGAGTAGTTTATCTTGATCAACAAAATAAGGACTCAAAGAAAACTCTAGATAAAATGGATACTAAACATGGTTTTGTACTTGAAAACCAAACAAGAATGAATGATAACATGATAGCAATGCATGATATTTCACTGGTAAAGCTAGCTAAGAAAATTACAGCTCTGGAGACAAAGATAGGGTTTGCATCTACAACTGTTGAATCTAAGATCTCCACTCACACAGCCTCTGTAGTTCAAGCAGTCAAGGCTTCTTATAAAGACATCGATGATCACTTGCTCAAAGTGAAGAATCATTTGTCCTCAAGGATTACTCATCTAGAAGGCCAAATCAGATTTCATAAAAATTACTTAAGGGATCATGTGGAGAGAGAATTCATAAAGGGGGAGAGATTAATGGTAAATTCAAGCTCTGAGCATGTTATTTGGACCACCAATAACATCAGAGATACTCTAGGCTTTACTCCCATAAAGTATGATGAAGATCAAACAACTGAGTCTTACTGCCAACCAGCTCAGTTTGAGGTTATTCATACTGCAGTACAGACTATGTACAGTCCTCCACCAAGGTTCAGAATGTAGTATGTGAGGAGGTGGAGATGCCTTCTCCTGCCTTGCTCAAAGAAAAAGAAGATCAATTATCTAAGAAGAGATTCAGGGAGTAGGCTGAAGCAAAGCCAGATTTTGAGTAGTGGAGTCCAACTTCCAGATCTATTATACTCACTGCATGGAAAGCAGTTAACAACAATATAGCTGACAGGGGCAAATGGTACTCAGAATAAGAATGGGTCAAGCATACAAAGCAGTAAGAGATCATTTATAAATTCAGGAAAGATCTAAAGGTAGGGAAGATCCCAGCTGATTCTATAGAGCCCAGCAAGTACTTCCTCAAGCCATATCATTATGTTGAAAGGCAAAGGCTCAAGGAAGAAGAGATCTCTAAGGCCAAGGATGATAAAGGCAAGAAGAAGGCTGATGATAAGGTGCTTGAAGTTAAAGCTAAATTTCAATCAGGAAAAGGATTGTCATCAAAGAGCCAGAACAATCTTAGATTATTTCTCTTTTATAGAAATTATGTAATTTTGTAATAGTACATGTTAAATTCAGAACTGTTTAAACATTGGCAAAAATGAAATGAAAAATTTTATTGGCTCTTTACTATTTTGTCTTATTGTTTTCATTTGTTTTGTATTTCTGTTATAGTACTGAACATTTACATCATAATTATCTTGTTTTGGTATTGTGGTGTGTATTATGGAATTGGAGTTATGACTTCTCCAAATATGGGGAGATTGTTGGGTACATTGGAAATAATGTACTTGATTTGAAAAAGCCCTTTCAACTCAATGATATACACATTGTTGTATTTGATGTATGTTTTTGTTCATGCATGCATATTAGTCTATGTCATATTGATTGGACAGGTGGTCCAAGTGACATTGATAGATGGACTCAAAGAAGCTGATTGGAAAGACAATTATTGTAGAAAATTGACTAAGTCCGCAGTCGTTGAGTGAAGCCAGTTCATTCAACGCCATACAGCTAATAGTGCTGAGTGAAGTCGGGACAGTCAAAGCCCAGCAAGTTGCAGCACAGAAGAAATTACCAAATACAAAAGTGTCGACACACTTCACAACTATGTCGACACCTTTGTAGGATAAGTGTCTAGATTAGAAAGATACAAGACAGTAGTGTCAAGACACAACACTTCACTCGATAATTCAGACAGTTGTGTCGAGATAATACAACTGTCTCGACCCAATGAAGAACTGAAGTACAGACTTAAAGATGTCGACACCCAGTAGACAGTTGTGTTGAGACAAGTCAACTGTCTCGACACCTTCAAGTTCAGACTGAAAATTCTATCAAGTACAGATGTGTCGAGACTGCTAAGATGTCTCGACACCTTACAGTTTATAGTCTAAGAACACTAAGTATTATTGTGTCGAGACACGTGGGACTTCTCGACACTTATGATCCTGAAGTTGCACAAAGTCAACACAGTTGAGTGTCAAGTCAAGTCAGAAGTGTCATGTCATCTAGAGTGACTTGACATCTCATCAGAATCTGTTTGAAGGAAAACTGAAGTATGATAGCATATGATGATGTCAACAATCAGAAGCCAGCAACCAGTGAAGGCTATAAATAGAGGGGTCGTATACGCATAACACAATTAATTAATCCATCAATCATTTCACTCATTCTTATTTCTCTTAAGTTAGAGAAGGGCGATAAATCCAAGAAGAAGGAAGACACAGGTCTTCAAGAAAGCATTTTGATCCTTTCAACAAGGCGATCGGAGGATTCAGTTTGATCTATTCAACAAGTTCTTCAAAGATTTAAGCTGATCATCATCAAGAACATTGAAGATCCAGTGAAGTTTCATTTCATCCAGTCTGTTCATCAAGAATCAATCTAGTGTTATTGTTGAATTAAAGAATCTGTTTACTCAGATAATTCTACTTGTTATTTCCCTATTAAACCTGTAAGATCTCTTTGAGATCTGAGTTTATAAGAGATTTATTTTGTGAGTTTTAATCCCGTGTGAAAGAAAGGGTAAGCTCTGAAAAACTCTAGAGGGGGGGGGGGTGAATAGAGTTATTGAAATCTTTTTAGTTTTACTGAAATAAATGATCTTTAATAAAATATGTTACTATAGTATAAGTGTATAGGTACACAAGTGCAGCAGATAAACTAAGCTACACAATAAAAATATATCACAGCACAAGCACAAAGGAAAAACAACACAGCCACACAGACAACACAAGAATTTTATAGTGGTTCCCCAAACTTGGGTACATCCACTCTTCTACCACCCTAGGTAGGAGTCCACTATAAGTTTTGATCAGGTGACTGCCACAAATGAGCTTTTGATCAGGTGCTCAAAAACCAAACCTCAAGTCTTTTGGTTAGAAGACTTGCAACCAGGAATAATTTTGAAGGGAATTAAAACCCTGTACAGAGATGGGAAGAGAGAGTGATGGTGCTCTTCTCTTTCTCAAATACAACTGAGAGAAGACTAGTGGATTTGTGTTGTTGTCAAAACTCACCCTGAGATCTTGACTGGTTTAGGAGTGGAAGCTTTGCAAAAGAGTGAGTAGGCCTTTTAGATCTTCTGAGATCCTTGACTGATTTGAATAACTTGTCACTTGAGATCCCTAAAAACAAAGAGAGAAAGGCAGAAGGACTCTTGATGGTGATGGTTGTTCCTTCTTCTTCTCTTGAGAGCAGTAGATTTTCTGAGAGCTGTTTTCACTGCACTTTTCTTGTCTGTATGATTTTTTCTGTGACTTGCTTGTTGATAGCACACAAGTTTTTATGTCTCTCTTTTTCTTCTCTATTCTTCTTAGCTCTCTGTGATCTTTGCTAAGAGATCCTCCAATGATAACTGCAACTTGGTCAAATTCAAAAACCTACAATAAATGCTTAGCCGGAATCTCGGAAATGAAAGCGGCAAGTATGCTGTCATATATTCTATTCTATGTCTGTCCCGAGATATAAGTAGTTAATTCCATGAAGGATATTTGTAATCAATGCTGCCAACAATGGCTCGATTCAAAGGATATAAGAGCATTGATTATCTAGGGAATTAACAGCCTATAATAGTTTAAAATAAGGAGACAGAAAAGGAAAGAATAAATGATAATATGCCTTACAGTTTTCGTCGACCTGAGAATGGCTTTCGTCGACCTGAGAATGGTTTTCTTCGACCTGTGATTTCGTCGACCTCTGATCAGCTTTCGTCGACATGAGCTCTGCGAACAACTGCACTGCATAAACTCACTGATTCTGTGCACTAAGTTCGTCGAACTGAGAACGGCTGTTCATCGAGCTGAGATCCAAGATCGTCGAGCTGAGTCTGCAGTCTAGACTTAGAATATTTTCTGATATTGAGTGTTGAAGTATTGATCTGGCGTTGAGTGAGATGTCCTCTGGCTTTGAGTGTTAGGTCACAATTCTGGAGTTTAGTCGTTTAAGAGTGTTGGGTCATTGATAGAGTTGAGAGCGTTGAGTGAACTTTGGCTCTGAGTAAACTTTGGCTTTGAGTAAACTTTGGTTTTGAATGAACTGTGGCGCTGAGTCAATTTTGGCGCTGAGAGATATTTGGCTCTGAGAGCTGAAGTGTTATTCGAACTGAGGACAGAGTTCGTCGACCTGATGTTCTTAGTTCATCGACTGAAGTTTGACAGAGGAGTTATCACTTTGTTTAGAGATCGTCGAGCTGAGATCTAAGTTCATCGAGCTCAGCTCAGAGAATTGTCGCTGGGTTAGTCGAGCTGAGCACGATGATTGTCGACAGAGTTTGACGAATGCAGATCTGCTTTTTATTAAGTCTTGAATATTCTAAGTCTTGAGTCTCTGGCAGTGTTGGAGGCTGGTCCTTTCTACTGTTGACTTTAAGGACATGGCCTAGACTCTAACAACACATAACATTTGGCCCTTCTATACAACATGGGTCACAACCTAAGAAGAGAACCCAGCCCAAATCACCTAGGGGTTCCAACACTGTGTTATAAAGGCTGAAGTAGAGTTCTTGAGGGACCTAAGGTAAGTGATTTATGTGGGATCAGTGAGGTGTAAGACCTGTATACTCTGAGGTAAGGTTCTTGAGGGACCTGAGGTAGGTGATTTGTGTGGGATCACTGAGGTGTAAGACTTGTATAGTTTGAGGTAGGGTTCTTGAGGGACGAGAGGTAGAAGATTGGGTGGATCTCTGAGGTAGGACTTGTTGGTCTGAGGTGTAGGTTTCTGGAAAGAAACTGAGTTCGTAAGATCTGTTGATCTGAGTTGAAAAGTAGGAGATATAACTTTATCTAGCACATTACTAGTGAGAAAAAAGGGGGAAAGTGGATGTACTCTAGATAGCAGAAAAACTGTAAAGCTTCTGTGTACTCTATGATTGTGTATGATGTGATCTGTGATTGTTTATTTTCAAGTATCTGCTGAATTATTAAGTATAAGTGCTAAAGATTTTAAAAGACACTTATTCACCCCCCCCCCCCTCTAGGTTATTAACTACCCAAAGATTTATCTTTCAGCTCGGTACAACGAAAGGAACGTGGTGAGCTTTGTCTCTTATTTCTTCGTAGGTCCTCTGGACGAGCGAGAGCCTTCTAGCTTTGTGGTCGTCAATATAGTCAACCAGTGGGATAATGTCATGGATGAGAAGATTGCTGCGCTCAAAAGAAACGAGACTTGGGATCTTATGCCCAAGGTTGATGGAAGCATCGAGCGAAAGAAGGCTCGCTTTGTAGCTCGAGGGTTATCCCATCAATAAGGAGAAGACTATGAAGAGAATATTAGTCTTGTTACTAAATTGACTTCAATACGGGTGGTGATGGCTTTGGAGGTTTGCCAAGGATGGAGGATGTGATAGCTTAACGTAAAGAATGCTTTTCTTTATGGAGAAATTGATAGAAATATATTCATGGTTCAGCCACCGGGGTACGCATCTGAATATCATCAAGGTTATGTTTGAAAGCTCTGGAAGGCCCTTTATGGCTTGAAGCAGGCTCCACGGGCATGGTATGGAAAGATCGCAGAATACCTATAGTTCTGCAGTTATTTTGCCTCTGACTTAGATTCGAGCTTTTTCATTAAGAATAAGGGGGAGATTTATGTCTTGGTGTTGTAGTACGTTGAGGACATGATCTTCACAGGGAACTCTAAGGAGGAGGGAGCTAGGCTCAGGGCAGAGATATCTGTTCATTTTGAGATGAAGGACTTGTGTGAGCTCCGTCACTTCCTTGGACTCGAAGTGGAGAGGAGAAAGAGTGGGATACTAGTTTTCCAAAAAGTCTATGTAGAATGGATCTTTCAGCGGTTCGGTATGCGATAGGGAAAAATTTGTTCAACTCCTCTGGATGTTGGCCTTAAGCTTCAGCGTGATGAGGGAAGGGTTCTTCCATAACCCTTAGTGTTTCAGGCTCTCGTTGGGAGCCTAATATTCTTGACGATTACGAGGCCAGACATTGTTTATGATGTAGGCTGAGTAAGTCGATATATGGCTGAGCCTTAGAAGCCTCATCTGGTGGTGGAAAAAATATATTGAAGTACGTGAAGACTACTTCTAATATGGGGATCCTTTATGAGAGTGACACGGGCTTCAACTTGCACGGTTACATAGATGTTGATTATGGGGGAGACTCAGACAATCGGAAGTCGACATCTGGTTATGTTTTCACATGTGGATCAACAGGTATCTCGTGGTGCAGCAAAAAGCAAGATTATATGCTCATATCTACTACGGAATCAGAGTACAAGGCTTCGGCCTTGGCAGATCGGGAAGTCATTTAGCTTAGGAGGCTAGTAGAGGACATCCATGAAGAAGTGTGGGGTCCACTCTGCTACGCGATGACAATGAAAGTGCCCTTAAACTGGTTAACAATCCAGTTTGTCACGCATGGACCAAGCATATTAAGATCGAGCATCACTGCATTCGGGAGAAGGTGCTGGAGGGATCTCTTATGGTCGAGCATGTGCGGAGCGAGGACAATATCATGGACATCTTCACAATACCACTGTCAATGGGGCCATTTGTACGGTTACGGGGACTGCTGGGGATGGTTTCCACTTTTCACTTCAATGGGGAGTGTTAAATTTTTTGAAGTGAAAGTGGTGGCCTGGGTGGACTGTCCAAGCATTCTGTGCGAATAGGTTTAGCGGTTATCCAGGTCGGCCAGTGGTTCTACAGTCGGTTTGTTCCAAGATGTAAATGGGAAGATAGGTTGGTTATCCACGGGAGCTGTGGACTCTTCTTGAGTTCGCCGAGTCCGGCTTGTTTGCGAACTCTTCTAGAGCTCGTGAGTTTGGCATAGGCTCCTGCCTTGGACTTGCACTGTTGGTGCAGTTTGGTGGTAACTACGGAGTTCGTCGGATTTGTGCAGACTGGTTCTTGAGTTCGTCGGTTTAGAGTCCGCGCCTTGGAATCCTAGAGGTGGGAACTTAGTCTAGATTTGAACCAAGTCTGGTTGAGCTCAGTACGGGTGTTCGTGCAAGTAGCGTGAACTGCTTCTTTATCCGCCGAGTTCAACATCTTGTCAGCTTGGTGCTCTAGTTGCGGGCTCAAAGTGTGCGGACTGGAGCAGTGTAGGATGTTATGGACTGGTGGCAGTGTCCGCAGGTGTTGCAAACATCCAAGTTTTTGCCTTGGTGTTCAAGGCTAATAGGGTTTCTATTCGGCCTTGATGGAGCGACCTTGACAGATTGGCTGTCCGGCCTAGTCGGGGCAACACGGTAGACTGGTTTTGTGTTTGCGCTGTGCGGATATGCTTCGTGTTCTCTGCGAGATAGGGTGGTGATCCTATCGGCTAGGGACGGTGATTATACTCCTCTCCGCTCCTATAAATAGGACCCCCTATCATATCAACAGTACAACTGAATAAGGTCCACAAGGTCGGCCCACTCATGTGAGTATCCCACGCCACCCCTAGCCGGACTGCAGTCCACTGACCCCATCCCACTCTCCACAACCGCCCGCATCATAGCCCATTCCGAACACTCAGGAACCGACTTAATACGGTTGTGGCGGGTTGTTTAGGTCACCAAGGCATTGTCATTCGGCCTTAAACCCTGACCTCCTTTTGATGAGAAGTGATCCAGTTAACCGGCCCTACGAGAACTTCCCAGGAGGTCACCCATCCCAGGACTACTCCAGTCCGAGCACGCTTAACTATAAAGTTCTTTCACTTCTCAACACAAATTTAGTTGCAGCTCAATTGGTGTTGAGAAGTGAAAGAACTTTATATTTAAGCGTGTTCGGATTGGAGTAGTCATGGGATGGGTGACCTCCTAGAAAGTTCTAGTAGGGGCGCTTAACTGGATCACTTCTTATCGAAAGGAGCTCGCGGGATCAAGGCCGGTTGGCAATGCCTTGGTGACCTCAATAATCCGCCATAACCGTATTAAGTCAGGTCCTGGGTGCCCGAAACGGGCTAGGCCGCGGGTGTTTGTGTAGAGCGGGTTGGGGCTGGTGGACTACAGTTTGGATGGGGGCGGCCCGGGATACTCACATGACTGGGTCGGCCCCCTTTCAACATTGTGTTCTTCTATTTGTTAGGTTGGCATTTCTGATATCGGAAATTAGCCGGCAAAATAGGCGACTTGTGGTACAGATTAGCCTGTGTACTGATGATACCACAAGGCTGCTGTTCTAGGCATAAAACCTTCCTAAGCAATGTCTTGTGTTTCGGGAGGGGAGTTTTACAGATGTTCAAGGGCATCTTATACTTTTGTTGTAGAGGGAAGAAAGTCGTGAATCTGCCGAACAAATTACACAATTGGTTATCCCGCTACCTAATGTTTGAAGGTGATCTGTGTGTGGAACATACTTATCCGCAAGAATGCGCGAACAATGATTTCAAAACAAGCATATTGTCGGATATCGAGACGGAAATAGTTGAGTTTGTATGGAACTAGCAGCATGACATCGACTATTATCTCCCTCTACTCCCCAGTCTAGATGGTGTAGTCCGCCAAGAGAGTAAGTACCGTCTGTGTTCAAGAACTTCTATCCGTATTATTTGCATTCTAAGCTTGTTTTTCCGCTCAAGTACTGGTTCCTGCGAATCCGCCTTTGATACCAGGCAGTGTTACCCTTACTCAAAGGGAAAAGTGGGTGGAAATTGACAGAAAAAGACGGGAATAGGATGACACCATGGCGGGTTATTCATTTGAAGAATCCTATGCATTCCACCGGATGGATGAGAAACAGAAAGATCTTTGAGGCAACCCTACGATGCAATGACATTGAAGGAGAAACATGTCACAGTGTCGACCGCACTTCCTTCCTGGAGAAGCAGGAAATTTTCTCGTCATGCTCATGTGGCGAGCACCACCTTATATGGCAAACGCAACCACAAAGAGCTTCCACAGATCATGCCTGAGCACTTGCCATATTTCACCGCTCAGGCTCACGTTCAGGCTTAGGCTCACGGGCTGATGGCGAACCACTATATGGGTTACGTGCTGAAAGAAGTGCTGTAGGACAAATAACAGCTTCAGGCGAAAGTTGAGTGGTTAGAGGCAGAGCACCTACATGAAGGAAGAGAGAGCTATAACATATTCACTATTTTCTGTGGCTACCTCTTTAGACCACATTTTCTTAAGTTTACTTGTCTAATTCCTTGCAAAATATCTATGACCCAGACATCTTTGCTTTTCAGGATGCGGCCTTCCCATTTATGAAACAAAGTGTTGAAGATGTTCACCGTTTGTGCGAATTTGGTGGTGTTGAAGCAGGATATGAGAACACTTCATTTGTTGAACTCTTCTTAGAATACAAGGACAGGGCAACCGCCATGGACAACGCGGCTATACAAAAAGATAAGGTTGGGGTAGAGTCCAAAGAAGAAGATGATGAAGAAGGCAAAGAAGAAAATGAAGGCGCCGGGGGATACGAAAAAAGTAGATGGCGATGAGTCTGATACGGGTGGTCAGAAGAAAAAGACCGCACGGTCCGCTTCTAAAGAATCCGACATTTCTGGCGGCGGGGTCTCCCCATCTAGTATAAAGAAGGACAAATTTCCAGAATGGCCTCTAAAATAACGTAAAGTAGCAATATAGGCTTGTTTTAATAAGGCTTCCCAATCTAGCCTCATTTCAATCATTTTTCTGACATGCGCAGTGATTAATTATATTTTAAGTTTTTAAATGTATTTTAAGTTTTTAATTGATTTTGAAAAATATTAATAAGCCTTGCACTAGCCACTCTAGCCCCCTTCCACCTAAAGAATCGCTTATATTTTAGGCTGCAAACAGTTCAAACGTGTTTAAGAATTTTGAAAAAATTAATAAGACTTACACAAAGCATTCCGCAACAATTAAAATCAAATGTTTTAACAAATCCTCCCAAAACATGAAAGAAATAACATTCTCATAAACATTCACAAAATAAGTATTCTCATAAGCTTTCTCATAAACATTCTCAAATTAAACTAAAGAAATAGCTAGTGCATTCCCAAATTAAAACAATAGATGTTAACAACTAGTGCATTCATTCTTTGTTGTAGCTACTGCATTCCTCCATAACGCCTGCAAAAATTTAAATAAAACATTGTTACATATTTTTCAGTAGATGATGTACACGAAATATAATAAATTTTATAAATAAATATATTCTTACCTTTGATTTTCTGGATTTCTGGGACATGTTGATCGATTGTGTCCCAATTCTTTACAAATACCACATCTTCTATTACTGCGATCAATGTGCTCATCCATTGTATTATGATGTCGACGAGTTTGAGAGCGTCTAGTCTTTTGTATTAAAGTGGGTGGTTGAAGCTCAATAATACTTCGTGCTGCGTCTAATGGTTGTCACCCTGTAATATCTGGAATACCATGGAAACTTCCACTGTACGTATTTTTGTAACTAGATATTGTATAAAATTCTGATATCAACTACTCATGTGAACAACGTATAGATGCAAGTGATGCAATCATATGAGCACAGGGGACATGATATAAGACCATACTATGACAACTATAGGAGCATCGATCATCAGCGAGAAATACACGATGTGCTATATTTTTATCATCGTAGCGTGAAAATTCAGTGCGATTTATCTGAACTGACCTACATAAATTCTTTGCAGCTGCTTCTCGATTACCTAACATTGTCAATACTTTAGGCACAAATCTGGACACTGCATCATTTTCCCATTTGAGTGCATCTTCACCTCTTTTCAAAAATAATGCAATACAGTGGTAAAATGTAGCTGATACTAATGCTTGTATGAGTAACCCTCTCGCTCGTTTAAGTACTCCATTGAAACTTTCGCTCGCGTTTGTCATCATAGTGTCATATCTAGCTCCACCGTCATATAACAAAGTCCATTTTTCAACATCTCTAGCTACCAACCAGTCATATGCTCTTTGATCAACCATTTTAATATGTTCCATATTTTGTGTAAATGTTGCAAAATCTGATGCATTGCCCGCCCAGTACATTTTATCGCACAACATATCAATCTCATTCAAACAAAAACCTCTAACCATCTTTTTTAAAATTTTCGCGTAAGTGTCGCAAACAATGTCTATGTTTTGCATATGGAAACTCAGATGCAACTCCTCGAATAAAATCTGCATGTTTGTCGCTGATAATGCAAAGATTTGGACGACTAGCAATAACTGGAAGCAACTCTTTAAGCCAATTTAAAAACCATTCTCATGATTCATTAAACTATGATTCAACAACAACAAATGCTAAAGGAAAAAGTCTATTATTAGCATCTATACCAACGACTATCAACATAGTACCCCGAAACGACCCAATAAAAAAGTTCCATCAAGGCTAAGAACAGGACGACAACTAGCCCATCCCTCAATTGAGGCCCCGAAAGCCCAAAATAATCTTTGAAATTTATTCGTTGCAGAAGTATAAACATCATAGATTGTACCAGGGTTATACATGCAAAGTGTATCTAGATATCGAAGCGGAATTTTATAGGATTCAGACCTCTTATCTCGCTCGGTTTAATATCTATTTGTGTCCGAAGTATAGGAGTAATAAATCTTGCAATAAATCGTGTAGTGCATTGTCTGTGATCATTTTGTATGCTCGCATTTGTATATATATGCGAGCCAGAAATTTTTGAATTCAACCAAACACCTCCGTGTTTTTTGGAAACAATAGCCCTTAGTTTCCATGGACATGGTCGGCTAGAATACATGTTCTTTAAGCATACTAGAACTAATCTGCACTGATTAGACTCGAAGTTTTTAAATTGTACGTGATTCTGAATAGACCAAGCACTAATAGTGCAAAGCATCTCCCTTTTTGTTCTAAAAATAATTCCAACTTGTACATCGTGAGGTATTAGAAAGTCCATGATTTGGTTATCTTGTGAATGTTCTCCATCAAAATCTTCTTCAACCGTCCAATCTTTTATTGTTCTAGCAAATTGAATGAATGAATTATCAACAATTGCACGATCAACTCAACTACGATCAATCGAAATTGATCATTCAAAGATTTCTTTAACTCTATCTTGAGTTTCAAAAATATTTTCATCATCCTCATTATCAAGCGAGTCGTCACTGCTGTTATCATCAAGTTCATTTATATCAATATCAAATCCTTGTTGTTGATACACTTCGTACTCATCAATATCGAATTCAACATCATCAGATATGATTATAATACCATAAAATCACTGAATTAAAAAAAGAAATAAAACATTTATCAAAAACTAATTAAATCATTTCATATTAAATAAATCTTTGTTATTAAATAAAAAAATATACTAAACATTTAACTTATAAAAAAACTTTTATTAATGACTAATTACTATTTGCTATTAAATCAAAAAATAATTAAAGAATAAAAATATTTAATTACTAACCTGCAAGCTGTAGATAGCAAATCCTTATGTAAAGATATGCAAGCTTACTTTGTGTGGTTAGTTATGATGCAATATGATTCTTTTATAGGCTCTCAAACATGTAAAAAAAGCTCCAAAGCGATGTGGGACTAAAAGAATGCAATATGCTTCATTTATAGGCTTTTTATTGTTTGCAGCCTATATATATATTTTAAATCCTTAAACACATTTGCTAACCTAAAAAATACATTTAAAAACTTAAAATACAATTAATCCCTGCACATGTCAGAAAAATGATTGAAATGGGGCTAGATTGGGAAGCCTTATTAAAACAAGGCTATATTGCTACTTTACGTTATTTTAGAGGCCATTCTGGAAATTTGTCCTATAAAGAAAGCGAGAACAATAATGTGCCTTCTAGTCCGAGAACCCCAAGTGGTGTCTATTCTCCGGTCAACGTTGATGGCGCAGTGGATTCAGAGGGGCGCAGTTGATTCAGAGGGGCTTTCTACGGCCAAGAGAGACAAGCGTGGAGATTAGGGCTCTGTTTGGCGCGGCATTTTTAGAGCAGCATGTCGCTGATTTTAAAAACGTCACGCCAAACAGTAAAATGCATCGCTGCGGTGGGAGAAGCCACCGCCTTAAAATCGCGGAAAACAATGATTTTGGAGTCGTTAATATTTCTCACGACTCCAAAATCGCGTGTTGCGATTCGTTCTCCCGGGTTCTTATCCATGCTGACCAGCTACCGACTGTCCTGCTGAGACACGCTTCTTCACTCTACACGACCAACGCTCGGTCAACAACTTCGCGAAAAGCCGACGAGCGGAAATGGCCGGCAACTTCGCGGAAAAGGCCTGCAACTTTGCCGACGACCAACACCCCCGTCGACATCGCTCCCTCCAACTTCACCAACGAGTGGAAATGGCCTGAAACTTCGCGGATCTGGCTTGCAACTTCGCCGACGACCAACACCATGAAAACAAATCGCACGGGCTCTATAGGGCTTTTATTTCCATCTTCTCCTTTGGGGATTCCCGATTTTTTCTTCCCTACCTCCCCATGGTTGCCACCTTTGTCGTTGATTCCAACTCCTAGCGTTAGCCAGAGGTTCAGAGCCTTCCCGGTGCAACACCTTGCCGGAGTTGCAGAGGTCCATTGATTTATAATAAAATATATTTAGGTATAATAAAAATTATTAAATATAAAGGTTAAGTAATAATGTATTTAATAACATTTATAATGATTTATTGCTAAAACTATGGAGTATTACACTACTCATACTATGCAGTTGTACTTCAATGATCGATAGTTTGGGTGAATGTTTTTAGGCGGATCACATTTATGTGAAAATCACACCGCACAGCTGTTTTGCCAAACAGTTTCATAGAATATGCGTTTGAAACAGCACTGCAAATGTTGTGCATCCAAACAGTTTCACAAATTCTATCACAACTCTGCAAAACAGCTGATTATTCCACCACTTCTTCCTACCACTGCTTCTCCAGTCGCTGCAACCGCGCCAAATAGAGCCTTATAATAAAGGAGATGGCCCAGACTGCAAGGCTCGATCGATAATTATTCTGGCCTTGATTTCTGAGGTATTTGAATAACAATGAAAATCTGCGGTCTTCAGAATGTGAGATGAAAAGAACGAGTTACAGTCTAAGGTGACCAAGTGGGCAGGTGCGCGCATGACAGCATTGATTTCCTCAAATGGTCGCCAAAACTATAACCCCCTTAAACACACGACAGTGCTAATCGAGCGCCTAGACTTGAACGACATGCAGAGGTATGTCAGATGTCGTTGGAGATAAAAGAAAAAGGAGATGCACAGTCTAAGATGATCAGTCGGGCTGGTGTGCGTGGGCTGCATTACATTCCTCAAAGGATCATCAAAGCTGTTTCATCTTCAACAAGCGAGATGGACTCACTGCTCTCTTGTCTAGGGATACAGACTTAGTTGATCAATTGGGCAGGTGCACGCAGGGCTGCATTGCTTTCCTCAAGAGATCAACCTAACTATGGATCCCATGTAGGCACTGCGTGAGAGTACCTACAAGTGTTTGATGGTCACAAACTAAGATGATCAGTTGGGCAGGTGTGCATAAGGCAACATTGCTTTCCTCAGAAAGATCATCAAAGTTGTAGCTATATCCCTTACAAAGCATGACATCACTAACATCACCTAGACCACCCTTTGTGCAGACGTGTGTTCGATACCGGCTGGGATCCAAGATCTAGAAGTCCTCCACATGAGAATCTACAAGCTCCCACTACACGGTGTAAAATCTCCCCACTACACGTGGTGATCATGGTGTTACGCTAATGATAACTATTCTAGTGGGGGTTCAAGCAGGACTCGACAATGTCTCCTAGTTCAGTGATCCTTAGGCATAAGTGACTTGAAAAGAGATGAGATGATGAGACAAGGAAAAAGTCTATGTATGAGGATCTCCAGTAAGATAATCACTATATGAATACAAATGTAGAGTACAAAGAGAGGACATCATTTAGGAGTAGAACCACTTCAAGTCATCACTGCTTCAGGTGTGAGAGATGTCTTTCTCATCATAGGTTTGAAGACGATAGGACCCATTTTCAACACTTCCTTTATGATGTATGGGTGCACCCAGTTTGGATTGAGCTTTTCTACTAAACCATCCCAAGTCGCAGCATCAACCTTCTTTAATACTAGATCCCCAGTTTGGAACTGCTTCACTCTTACATTCTTGTCGAAATATCTGGCCAACCTTCTTTTTACCTCCTCTTGTCTAATAACAGCTTCATCTTGAAGCTCTTCGATTAGATCTAGGCAGCACTTCATCTTATTTTCATTAATATCTAGTCAGTTCTCCCATCCTTGTCTAGCGAGCAATACTCTGGGAGTTGGTACTTCGAATTCTATTAGAATAAGAGCCTCTAAACCATGAGAAAGCTTGAAAGACGTTTCTCGGGTAGCTGATTATGACGTAGTTCTAAGAGTCCAGAGAACTGAAAGAAGTTGCTCGGCCCAATTGTCTTTGAGGTTCTGCACTTTCTTTTTTAAGAGATTAAGGATCAGCTTATTTGCAGCCTCAACTTGGTCGGTGCTCCTGGGATGATGCATTGATGAAAACCATAGCTCTATTTTAATCTGACTGCAGAAACTGATCATCTCTGCATTGTTGAACTGAGGTCCATTATCTGTGATGATGACCAAGGAATTCCATATCGTCAAACGATATCTTCCCAAATGAAGGTTCTGATAATCTGGGTAGTAGTCTTGGTTAATGCTTTGGTCTCTAACCACTTGCTGAAATAGTCAATCATCATTAAAATGAAAGGGCGCTGTCCACTTACAATTGGGAAAGGAACGAGGAGGTCCATTTCCCATATTGCGAAGGGCCATGACGTTGCTTTAGACTTGAGCTTTTGTGTAGGTTGAAGTTGAAGATGAGCAAACTTCTGGCACTGAACACACTTCTTTGCATATGCTTTTGCATCTTTTCTCATTGGTGACAAGAAATAACCTTGCCTAAGAATTCTTTTTTCCAAAGTCCATGCTCCTGAGTGGCTGTCACACTCACCAGAGTGAACTTCTTGAAGCACCACATGAACTTCTTCTTATGAAACACATCTTACCATAGGTGAGATAAAATTTTTCCTATAGAGGATTCCTGAGACTAGGTAATAATATGTTGCCTTGATTCTAAACCTCCTCTTGTCTTTCACAGATGGATGGAAATCTCTCGTTGTCAAGTATAGAATAAACGGATCCATCCAAGATGGATGCTGGTCAATTTACATTAACTCTCCCTCCTCTACTGTTAGGCTGAAAAGATTTGAAGTTGTTCCTCCTAATGGGAGACCGAATTTATCCAACCCATCTACTTCTATATTTTTAGTCCTCGGGATATGTTCGATAGTAAAACTTTTGAACTTTTTAATCTCTATATTGACCAACATGAGATACTTCTTGAGAATTGGTTCTCTGGTCTCGAAGTTTCCAATCACATGTGATGCCATTACCAGAGAACGTGTCTTGACATGCGCATGCTCAATCCCCAATTATTTTGCAAACCTCAACCCTGTTAGAAGTGCTTCATATTCCGCTTGATTGTTCATGGTCGGGAAAAAGAAATTTAATGCCTGCTCCATCCTAAATCCATTTGGGTTGATAAGAATTACTCCCGCACCCAAAGAGTTCTTGCCTTAAGCCCCATCTACATAGATGATCCAAATTGAAGGAGACTTTTCTGCTTTGACTGGGATTGCTTCCATTGTATATGCTAGGAATTTTGCATGTACTTATTCTTTGATAGCCATCCTGGGTACATAAGATATTTGAAACTCACTGAGCTCTATGACCCATTTAGCTAGCATGCCCGAATACTATGGCATCTCTAACACACTCCTCATGGGATAGTCAGTTACCACCTGGATAGAATGAGTTGGAAGTAGGGACAAAGTCTTTGAGACGACATAACTAAGCCATGGCTAACTATTTCAGAATTTAATATCTCATTTCAGCACTCTTGATGATATGGCTGACATAATACACAGGAAACTACCCCCCTCTTATCCTCTCAGATCAGCACTGAGTTGACTGTGTCAGGACCAACTCCCAGGTAGTGGACTAACTCCCATATAGAGGAGCAACCATTCTCCTGCTTGAGATCTTTGGAGCAGAAGATTTGGTGTCAACTGCTTATTGAGCTATTCAAAAGCTTGATCACACTCCTAGGTCCATTCAAACCTAAAACCTCACGCAAAGTGCTGAAGAAAGGAGCGTTTTTATCTCCCGGCCTGGAGGTGAACTGACTTAGGCCCGCCAATCTACCCCCAGCTGCTAAACAACTTTTTGAGATCGTGGAGGTGTTATATCAAGAAAAGCCTTCAACTTTTCAAGATTTAGGGCAAGGCCTTCGGGAGTAAGGAGATGGCCGAAAAACTTTCCCTTACTTGCCTCGAAGACACACTTCAAGGGATTTAATTTCATCCTGAACCATCGCAGAGTAGCGAACGTCTCTATGAGGTGTTCCAAATGTGGCATGAAGGACTTGCTTTTGATGAGGAAAAGGTCGACATACACTTCAAAATTTCTCCCCTTATTTTGGTTAAAGACAAAGTCCATTATTCGTTGATAGGTTACGCCTGCATTCTTGAGCCCGAAAGGCATAACAAGGTAGCAATAATAGTCGTCGATCTTAATGAAAGACGTATGAGGCACATCGGGCTAATGCATTCTGAAAGAAAAGGGATAGATACTACTCTAGAGGGGGGGTGAATAGAGTAATCAAAAAATTGCACTAGCAACGTTGACTGTCTACTCAACTCCCTTGGAGTTAATTGCGGAATGAAGGTTATAGATATTTGAGATTAAACCCTAAAGCCTAACACAAGTGATGTGCACAAGAGGCAGCCAACTGTAATTACAGTTAAGGCTTGGAATCCTAAACAGCAACTAGCAATCCTAGTTAAAATCTAATCACAGCCAATCAGCACAGAGAATTAATTAAACAATCCAGATGACACAAGGAATTTATAGTGGTTCCCCAAACAACTTGGGTACGTCCACTCTTCTACCAACAAGGTAGGAATCCACTCAGGTTTTTGATCAGGTGCCCTGCCACCAACAAGATCTGCTTCAGGTAGATCCAGAAACACTTTAGACTTTTGATCAGGTGTCTAAAAACCAACACAGGTTTTTGATCAGGTGCCCTGCCACCAAGGGATACTTTTGAAGGGAGTAATAACCCTTTACAGGAGGGGGAAAGGAGGTTAAGATGTATTCTCTATTTTACGATAGATTAGAGAAGCACAAAAACTTGCACTGAGCTAGAAAGCTCTTAAAGAATCAAGGCTCCCCCTAGCTAAAAGAACGTCCAGGTGAAGTCTTGCTTCAGTGCAGAAACACTTCAGAAAAACTGAAGGAAAAAGCTACAAGAAGATAAATAATATGAAATAAAATTTCTTCTTTAGGCAGCTATCTTCTTCTTCTTCTTCTTCAAAAAGCTCTGAGTGAAGATCTTCCTGGAGGCAGGAGAACTCAGGTTGAAGAAGAGTGAAGAGCTAAAACTTCTTCTCAGTTAGATGTGAATGAGTTGAGAGCAGTTGGAAACTGTAAGTTCTAAGCTTGAATGCAGCTGTTAGCTTCTGAACTCCTTTTCCTGAATGAACTGGTTTTTTGGCTATATAAACTAGCTTAATTCTTTCTTCAAGGAATTCTTTATATAGCAGCAGCAGCAACGGCTCTTACTTGAGTTTGAATCTTGTCTTCTACTGAACTCTGCAAGCTGGGCTGCAAAAAGCATAAAGCAAAACAAAATACTGCAGACAGGATTCATTTAAATCAGTAAATAAAAGTGATTCTCCTAGAATCACTTTTATTGTCCTGCAGTAGATCATCCTGCAGTGGCAGAGAAAGAAATAGAAGAATCAGCTCCTCCTCAAAGTTTGTCTGAAAAAGAAATTTCTGATGCATTGTTGAAGTCTGAGTTTATTGTCAAAGCTTGCCTGGAAGAATGTTCTACTCCCCTGGTCGCCCTGTACCTAGAAGGAGTTATCACTTCCTTTCTAGATGATTTATGGGAGTTAGGACACGCAAAGGTCGATTCTGAAGGTATCCACTTTACTTACTTTTTAGACTTGATAACTGATATGCTTGTATGGGAATACCTGGAAGGGATGATTAGATGTCATTTAGCAAAATTTTATTCATAATACTACAGATAAAATGGAAGAAGTTTTAGATGTTCAAGAGCCTGATCACCTACCAGCTACAGAAGCTCAATCTGAACCAGAACCAGGTGTTCAAATTTCTGAGGTTGCTCAGCTAGCAGTGCAAGCAGAACTGGTCACCATGACAGTTTCTGATCATCAAGAAAAGGCTGCAGATGCTCAAATTGAAAAGTCTACTGTTTGGGATGATTCCCAGGGTTTGGATTTAGATGCTCTCCTGGCACAGGATGCCATGGAAGAAGAATTAGAAAAGGCTGCTCTAAAAGAAAAGGAAAGAGCTATGCAAGAAGCAATTGATCTATATGATCTGCCCATTTCTTCTAATTCTGAGGATGAAATCGATTCTGATGAATCTGATGAGTCAAAAAGAAAAAGAACTGCTAAAAAGAAAAGGAAAGTTGTGCCTCCTCCTCCTAATCCAGATAATGATACTCCTTACTATATCCTGAAAGGAATTGATCCTAAATCAAAAGATTTCCAACACTGGATGGCTTTCTCTAAAAATCAGCAGAAGCAAAGGAAGAAGTCAAAGAGGTATGACACTCATGTCCCAAGATGGACTCCTAGAGGTCCTCCTCCTCCACCTCCCAGTGCAGGAGCCTCAGGAAAATTATCTGCAAAACCTACTGCTCAGTCTGAAAGGTTCAATCCATCTCAGTCAGCACAAAGGAGAAGTTCACAAGGATACCAAGGTAAAACTCAAACTGGCTATCAAAGGCTTGATGCTGTTAAGGAACAAGTAAAGGAGGTGGTGTATCAAAGACCAACATTTTCTCCTCCTCATTCTAAAGAACTCAAAAGCTCAACCTCTCCTAAGCCAGATCATTCTGTGAAGGATGTTTCAAAAGGTAAGCAAATTATTATATCTGAAAACTCTAGCAAGACATTTGCTAAGTCTTCTCCTCCTTCTTATCTAGTTACTCAGGATAAAGAACCAGTTGATACATCTTCTGAGAATGTTTATGAAAGCCCAGAGCTTGATCCTAATTTTAGGATGGCTCGTTTTCTTGAACTTGTTGGAGCAACTCAAATTAAGAAAGCAAAAGCAAAAGGAAAAGACACTGCAGGATTGACCACAATGTCAAAATTCAGAATGAAGGAGCTCGATAAATTCCAGGTTAGACCTGAGATATTTGATCCTTCAAAGTACATGGAAAAGCATCCTGAGGCAGTTGTCCCAAGAACAACAGAATTGAAAATCATTGGAGAACAAGACCTGAAGTTGTCGAAAAACGAAGCTCTAGATCCCTCTAGAAAGATTAATTTTGTTTCTAGCTCTTCTGATCCTAAACCTAACTCTGAAGCATCTTAAAATTTCATTGATTGACAGTTAATTGCTTATCTGTTTGATTGATGTTATCTGCTTAGCTATTTTCTCTTCATGCATTTTATTTATTTTTCTGTAATTAGTTTTGTATGATTTAATTATTGAGAGACTTAACTCAAATAGGGGGAGATTGTTGGTACCCTAGGTTTTGATTTGAGTTCAGTCTTCTCTTTCTGTCTCTTGACCCAAGATTTATCTATGGTCAAAGGTTAGTTATTTAGTTTGTTGCTCTAGTTTTAGAGGCGTCACTTTTCCAGATGTAAATTTGGTTAAGTTGTTTTTCGTTCGACTATGGTCGAATGCCGCTCGATTATCATCTATCGGCTGATCGATGATCGTCTATCAGTTGGTCGATGTTCTGTCTGCGTTGATAGTTCGACTATCTGTTTGATAGGTCGACTATCTGTTGTGTTTGATAGTTCGACTATCTGCTTGGATAGTTCAACTATCTGATAGTTCGACTATCTGTTTGATAGGTCGACTATCTGTTTTCTTTGATAGTTCGACTATCTGCTTGGATAGTTCAACTATCTGATAGTTCGACTATCTGTTGATAGGTCGACTATCTGTTTTCTGTGATAGCTCGACTATCTATTGATAGGTCGACTATCTGTTCTTCTTTGATAGTTCGACTATCTGCTTGGATAGTTCAACTATCTGATAGTTCGACTATCTGTTGATAGGTCGACTATCTGTTTTGCTTGATAGCTCGACTATCTGTTGATAGGTCGACTATCTGTTTTCTGTGATAGGTCGACTATCTATTTGATTGGTCGACTAACTGTTTTATTTGTTAGTTCGACTATCTATCCTGATAGATCGACTATCTGCTAGCTCGACTATCTGACCTGATAGTTCGACTATCTGCTGAGGTAGTTCGACTATCTTCTTTGATTGTTCGACTATCTGGATCGTTCGACTATCTGTCTGATAGGTCGACGATCTCTGTGCTTCGGTCGACGATCTCCGAGGGTCGTTCGACGTTTTGCTGTATGTCTTGAGTAGTTTTGTCATCTTCTATGATGTGATTAATTTCATATTTATTTTGGCATATTTTATAAAAGATTATTTGAATAAATTGTGATATTATTTCCATGCAATATCTGCTTCATTCCTTATGCATGAGCTAATCTTTTCTGACAAATTTGTTTGTCTTATTTGCTGAGATATGATTTCTGCTTTATCTGCCAGGATGTCCTTTATAGCCGTTAGACTCAGAAAGTCTTCCTTGGCTGTAAAGAGTCTCTTCTGATGTGACTTTCTCTTGTATTATTTCATCAGAGTTATTTGCAGCTTCTTAAAAAGCTTTATCCTCTTATAGGATATCTGTCTGCAGTATTTTGTTTTGCTTTATGCTTTTTGCAGCCCAGCTTGCAGAGTTCAGTAGAAGACAAGATTCAAACTCAAGTAAGAGCCGTTGTTGCTGCTTCTATATAAAGAATTCCTTGAAGAAAGAATCAAGCTAGTTCATATAGCCAAAAAAGCAGTTCATTCAGTACAAGAATCTAGCAAAGATGTCACTCAAGAGATTCTCCATCTTTCAACTCTTCATATCACTGAATCAGACAGTGATGAAGACTGTGCAGAAATTGTTGCTGTACCACCAATAGTAGATTAAATTCCTCCTGAGGAATTAATCCCAACTATTGCTGAAGATCACATCCCACCTGCTGATGTTGTCACACTTAGAGATCATCCTACATCTCAAGTGATAGGAGACATATCAGCTGGTGTTCAAACAAGACATCAGTTAAGACAGGATGTGATGCATGCTTGTTTCCTTTCACAGATTGAGCCCCTCACCATTAAAGATGCTGAGCTAGATCCCCACTGGATCATTGCTATGCAAGAGGAACTCAATCAGTTTGAAAGATGTAAAGTATGGACTTTGGTTCCAAGACCTAAAGGCCAACTAATCATAGGCACCAAGTGGGTGTATAGAAACAAGTTGGATACAAATAGAATCATTGTAAGGAATAAAGCTAGGCTTGTAGCTCAGGGTTACAGACAGGAGGAAGGTATAGATTATGACCAAACCTTTGCTCCTGTTGCAAGGCTAGAGGCAATAAGGATCTTCTTAGCCTATATAACCTATATGAAGTTTAAAGTTTTTCAGATGGATGTCAAAAGTGCCTTTCTTAATGGTGAGCTAAAGGAAGAGGTATTTGTTGAATAGCCACCTGGGTTTGTTTCTTCAACTCAGCCCTCACATGTATTCAAGTTGCAAAAAGCTCTTTATGGACTCAAACAAGCACCAAGAGCCTGGTATGAGACTCTAGCTAGTTTCCTGTTAGAGCACAACTTTGTTAGGGGAGTAGTTGATAGAACCATTTTCGTCAAGAACCACAAGGACACAATCCTGTTAGTTCAAGTGTATGTGGATGACATTATTTTTGGTTCCACTGATCCCAAACTGTGCAAAAAGTTCTCTAACTTGATGCATTCTAAGTTTGAGATGAGTAGTATGGGTGAGCTGTCTTACTTTCTTGCTCTCCAAGTAAAGCAAGATGCTGATGGCATCTTCATCTCCCAATCCAAATATACCAAGGAATTGGTAAAGAAGTTTGGGATGGCTGATGCTTCAGCAATGCATACACCTATGGCTACTAATGTAGTTATTGATTCTGATGATCAGGGAAAGCCTGTTGATCAAAAGAATTATAGGGCCATTGTTGGTTCCCTATTATATTTAACTGCAAGTAGGCCAGACATAATGTTTGCTACATGCCTTTGTGCTAGATTCCAGATCAACCCCAAGGAATTTCATCTGATTCTTCTCAAGAGAATCTTGAGATACCTGAAGGGATGTCCAAATCTAGGACTTTGGTATCCAACTGAGTCAGAATTTGAATTAATTGGATATTCTGATTCTGATTATGCTGGTTGTCGAGTTGACAGGAAAAGTACCTCAGGAACTTGTCAGTTCCTGGGAGAGAGATTGGTCTCTTGGTTCTGTAAGAAGCAGGCCTCTGTCTCAACTTCAACTGCAGAAGCTGAATATATAGTAGCTGCTAGTTGTTGTTCACAGATCCTGTGGATACAAAATCAGCTTTTGGATTATGGGTACTCACACAAGAACACAAAAATCATGTGTGATAGTACCAGTGCTATCTCTATTGCACAAAATCCTGTGCACTACTCTAGAACAAAACATATTGAGATCCGGCACCATTTCCTGAGAGATTGTGTGGAAAAGAACAAGATCAGCCTTGAGTTCATATCCACAGAACTTCAGAGAGGTGATATATTCACCAAGCCCTTAGATGAACAGAAGCATCTGTTCTTTTTGGTTCAACTAGGCATGATTAATGGAAGAGACTAAGTGTGACGCCTGCCTTGTTGAAACTTGTTCGAAGATCGTCGAACGACGTTCGAAGATAGTCGATCGGATCAAGCCTATCGTCGACCTATGGTTGATGATAGCTTATTTGCTTGAAGATCGTCGACCGGCATTCGAAGATAGTCGAACAGGTCGAGCCTATCGTCGATCTATGGTTGACGATAGCTTGTTGTTTGTGAAGACAGAAATAGTCGAACGATTGATCGACTACTCTGCTTCAGGACCGATCGTCGAACGATCGTTCGACCATCGTCTCCAGTATCTTTTAAATAGATCGACGATCGTTGTTTTAATATAAAGCCGATGGTCGACCTAGGTTAAGAGATAGTTGCTTTTATCGTCGACGGAGAGCGTCTTTTCGCATTCCGTCTTCCCGCTTGCTCTTTGTCTTGCAATTTCTGCCGCTTCGTCCTCGCCATCTCTCCCTCGTCTTCTCCAGCCCTTTCGATGGCGATTTCTCCAGCGCTCCTGGCAGTAGTGAAGTTCGATGCAGGATTCAGTGTAGATTTCGACTCCTTCAGCTGCTGCGAATCCGGAATTGTGGAAATTCTTAATCTGTGCAAAGATCAAGGGTTAGAGAAGCTCATGTCCTCCAGGATAAAGATAAATATTCAAGAGATCAAAGAATGGGCATTTACTTCGTCTTCAAATGATGATTCTATGACCGGAACTATTGGCGGAGAAGAGGTAACATTGACTCCCGCTATTTTAACTGAAATATTTGGATTGATAAATGGGGAAGAAGAGTTCGAGCAAGATGCCCCAGAGTTTGGGAGAATGCTGACAGAGCTGGGACATGCCGAAGGCATTCCCTCTAAGCTGCTTAAAGTAAATTTTCCGTTTAAGATTAAGTTTCTTGCTGAAATAGTCAGAAAAGTGCTACTGGGAAAGCACTCTGCCCACGACAATATTACAAGGCAGCAATTTGCACTGATGTGTGCAATTGTGAATAAGAAACAGATTAATTGGGCAGGTGTTCTGTTTGATTTGATCAGGAAAAATAACGGCAAGAAAGAAGTTACCCTGGGTAAGGTAGTTGGGATTTTTCTGAAGGAGAAATATCCCCATCTGTTAGTTTCAGCTGCTACCTCCATAAACGCCAGCAAGAAGATGGATCCATCCCTGTTCTCCAAGTGGAAAAGGACGTTTCTGAAGCCCGCTCCCGCAGGGGTTGCTCCAGCTACATCTGAGAGCACCAGGACTGCCTCAGTCACTCCTCCCCTACAAGCAGCTGGCTCAACAAATCCCTCCCTTCCATCTTCTTTATCTACTTTGCCGTCTACTTCAGTTGAAGTTCCATCAACTTCAATTGAAGTACGACCTTCTGCTTCTCACCTTGCATCACCTCCTACATCTCCTCTCCCGTCTCATCTTGCTGGGATATCTCATCCTAGTTTTGATTTGTTGGTTTCTGAGATTTCTACTCTTCCTCAGTCTCCAATTCCTTCTTCTGATCACATTGATCACCCTGCATCCACTCATCCATCTCCAACTCACTCTCCATCTCCAGTTCACTCTCCAGTCCATCATGAATACACCATCCCTGCTGATCATTCATCCTCTGAGATTCCCCCATCATCATCATCCTTTGAAATCACTCCAGCATTTATCTCTAGCATTTTGGAGTTAATTACCCCCTCAATCAAAATCATGATTGAAGAGGCGATTGCTCCCCTTGCTTCCTCTATCTCCTCTTTGACTGCTGCCATCCGGGCACTCTCAAAGTCTATTGATCCCTCTTCCTCTAGGGGCCTGGTTTCAGTATCTACTGAAATCTGGTAGGGGGAGATGCTTAATGAAGATGTCTCTGAGCAGCCTTTGGCCTCCCCTCCAGTAGATCATCCTGCAGTGGCAGAGAAAGAAATAGAAGAATCAGCTCAAATCAAAACCTAGGGTACCAACACATTCTAATTTGGTGGTACCCGTATAATGCATCTAAAAAACTCATACATGAATACCCTACTGCATAATCAACTAAGGAATCTATCTGAGACAAAGGGTAACAATCTTTCAGACATACTTTATTAAATTTCATAAAATCTACACACATTCGTCATTACCCCTTGTTTTGTAACCATTACAACATTTGACACCCAATCGGGGTATTGAATTTCACAAATGAATTTAGTCTTGAGAAACTTGGACACCTCCTCTCTAATGTGTTCAGTAAGTGTAGTCTCCACCATTATCCTTTTTCTGCTTGGCTAGCTGGAAGCTTGGATTGATGTTAATATGATGGCAGGTGAAAACCGGATCAACTCCTGGTATGTCCTCCACAGTCCAAGCGAAGACATCCAGGTTCTCTAGGAGGCAAGAGATGAGTTAAGTCTTCTCCTCTTCTGACAGTTTAGCATTGATGGGGATTTTCCTGTCCCCTCCTTCAGCAATTGGCACCCCTTGCATCTCTTGGGTAGGTTACAGGTGATCTCCCTCTCTTACTTCTTCTTTAACTAGCTACTCTGCTACCTCCAGAGAATTTGAGTCTTCAAGAACTGCTCCAAGAGCCTCCGGGGAAGGAGTTTGCTCGATCAAGTTGATCGCTCGGACATAACACTCCCAGACCAGCTTCGGATAACTTCTGACCCAGTATTGCCTCCCTTGCATGGAAAATTTGATGGTCAGGTGGAAGGTGTAGACCATCGCTTGGTACTCGTTAAGTAAAGGCCTCTGAAAGATGGTGTAGTAACTGCTAAGATCATCTACCACGATGAAATGAACTTGTTTGGTTACTCTACTAAGTGTCACTAAGAGCGTGACACTTCCTTCCACTTCCCTCCCCTCTCCTGAGAATCCATAGAGGGGCACTTCGATTGGAAGCAAAAGCTTTCTAGTTGTTAGGGCCTCAAAGGTCGGTTTGAAAGAAGATTGATGTAGCTCCTCATGTCTATTAAGATTTTATGAATAATTTAATTCTCGATGACTGCCTTGATGACCACATCATCATTAAAGTGATTCATAGTCAGGGAGAGGTTTTCTAGGCCATAGGTGGTGACCCCCCCTTTCTGGTACAGAAGTGGAGGTTGCAGCTTCCTCCTGCCGGAAGACTCTTGTGATGCTAGAATTTTGGGATGATTCAGGTACGGCCCCTCCATGAATACAGAAGAGTCACCCAAGGGAGCCTTCATCATCATCCTCGATACACTCATTTCCCAAGTTAACATCACCAAGGGTGCTAGCGTTTTCTAGCTCTTTGTACTCCCAGTATATTTCTGCCACCTCCTTGACCTTGGAGGTAGATGGACTGATAGAAGTATCCTTACAAACCAGGTCTTAAAGATTCCCCTCGCCTAAAACTTCTCCACCAGCAGGCAGAGAGCTCTACAATTCTCTATTAGATATTCACTCTCCTCGTGATGCTCACATTACATAGAGAGTTCACGAGACTTAACTTCTGACCTAATATAATCAGGCCTCTTTTGCAGGACCTAGACAACCTCATCCATGGACAAGTTGAGCTATGTGAAAGAGCCCTGAGAATCATGATATAGTGATTGTATAGCTGGAGGCAGAGGGTACTGTTGCTTGTATACCATCATAACCCGGGGAACAATAGCTGGTGGAGTAGGCTCGGTGACCAACGACAATTTTTTATTTTGAAACGGTTTAATTGTCTTGAAAGGGACAACGGTAGCAAAAATTTCTTCCGCTCTGAGCAGGGGGTTGGAACTCTTGGTGAGGAGGTCTCATTGGCTAATGAGCTGCAAAGGAAGAGCTTGTTGCATCTCCTGAGTTAGCTTTGGCTGTCAATGAAGAGATGTACGTTAAATTGGCATTCCCGCCCTCGATAAATCTATTGATTAAATAATCAATTCTTAGTAAGTGGAAGAATCTTTAGTAGTTTTTTTGTACTTCAAAGGGCCTTCCCTGAGGCAGTTAATCAGGGGAACCTTGTTAAAGTCAGGGCTAACATTCTTAACCCCATGATCTCTCTCTGAAAATGATCGACGACACTAGCAGCTGATTCGTTATATCTATGCTTGATCTAGAAGTGCAGGACCACTCTTCCTCTTCTTTGAGGTGGCAAATCCCAAAAGAAGTTATCTTTGAAGTTCGGCAAAGCATGTGATTGGCTGAGGATACACCTCATAAAACCACTCTCTTGCTTTCCCATCAAAATAAGTAACAAGAAGCTTGCACTTCATTGCATCTGGAGGCACCTCAGAGGAACACCTGACTCAAATGCTTGGAGATGTGCTACTGGGTCAGTTTCTCCCATATACAATGACAAGAAAGGTTCTCTGAAGTTATTGGGAGTAGGTTTCCAACGAATCTTGTTAATGACAGGAGATGGCTCCTCCACCTCAGCTGTTATGGGAGGAGACAAAGAGTGGACTACAGCAGGAGCACCAACAGCAGCTAGAACAGGAGGGTATGAAAAACTCTCCTATAAGTGCAACACTCTGGCTAGACTTCCCTGGGCTGCTTCTCAAAAGAAATCATGTCAAGCAGTAAACTCTTATCCTTGAGACCATGGGGGAGCCGCGGGCTGGACTTGTGAACATGGTAGCGGACGAGGAATACCCCACCATAATTGGAGTGGCCACAGACTAATTGAAGGGTTGAGGAGCTAACTGCTAAGTGCGAGCAGCTAAGGCATGTATGATCGCTTCAAACTGGTGTGAGGTCTCTCTTTGGGACTGGTCTATTGCTTCCCAAAGAGAGGCCTCGCTTGGTCTAAAAAGATTGGGATGCTGCACGAACTTGCGGTCTGACTTCGTTAGCCTCAGATTTCACCAGTTACTTGTATCTAAAGGTCACGTGTTCGAATGTTTGTGCCAAAAATTCACCTCCACCACAAAACGCACATGGGAGTTTGGGAAAGGAGAAGGTTGCAAGTAGCTGGTTACTAGCAGTTAAGAGGATGCGAACAACAAGAGCTGCTAGCAACGACAAAACCAGACTTCATCTATTATGGCGAATGCCACTCTTATGATTAGCTTTCCTTTGATTTGAAAGTATCAGTTACATGGAGGTACAAATAGTAAAGCGATACGAGTAGTATATCACAAAGCTGGGGAATCAAGACCGCAACCTATAACAATTTGGCTCATGGATTTGAGTTAGCATGTCTTAGGAAAATTGCTCCCCCTATTTAAAGGCTCGAGGGCCTGCCTGAACTGCCAGGAATAGAATAACCGCCTATCTGGGGTATAAGAGAATCAGGTAGTGGTGATGGGAAGTAAAAAATACAGGAAAAACTAACTACCAGACCCCAAAAATGGGCGTCTAGCCCTTAGGGTCCGGGCCTCCTGTCGATGGTTGCTGAAGGTGAATTGGCTTATTAGAGATGTATTGGAAACCGTGATTGCATGATCAGGGGGCTGGTTCTTGCCAGGCATTTGTAGATTGAGCTGAGGACCTGTGCGGTCTGCGATCTATGACCTCCTTGACCTGTCAACTGGCTTAAAAATTTTTGCGGTCTCCCAGGTTAACATTGTTCATCCTTCATCAAGTTTTTGCGAGGGAACCAGAGATTAGAGTGGTCTTAGGAGTGTGATTAGTCCTTCCAAGTATTAAGGAGTAGCTCATGTAGGCCCCAAAACTCCAAGGGCCAATAGAAGGGGAGGTTCTGGCTCTATATTTTGGGTGGGAGTTAAGAAGATAATTTTGATCCTGGTTTGTCAGGAATCAATGAAGTAGATGCCCATTTACTACGTCAATAAGGTCCTAAAGAAGGAGGAGCTCAGGTTCACCATCCTTGAGAAGTTGGTATTTTCTCTTATCATCTCGGCTAGGAAGCTCCGACCGTATTTTCAGGCACATTCAATCATGGTTATGGTTGACCACCCGCTTCACAGAATCATTGAAGGGGTGGAGCTTACAAGAAGGTTGAAAAAAATGGTCGATAAAGCTGAGTGAGTTCAATATTTCTTTCGTACATCGACTATCCATAAAAGCATTGGCAGTGGCTGACTTCCTAGCAGAGTATATGGTTGAGGTGGAAGAGCCTAAGTCTCCCGAGCATGTGACCTGAGAGATACACGTTGACGAAGCCTCAAGTAGATACTCCCTCGGACTTGGAGTGGTTTTGGTGAGTCCACGAGGACAAAGATTGAGCAAAATATTGACAACCGCTTCCCTCACACTAATAATCAAGATGAGTATGATGTTGTAATAGCAGGGCTCCACTTGGCAAGATAGCTAAGGATCCAGGATGTGTCGGTTTAAACTAATTTAATGATGGTGATATCCCAGATTAGAGGGGAGTTTGATATGAGAGAGTCGACTCTTTAGTGATATATAATGAAGGTCAAGTGTCTGATTGGTTTATTTCACACCTTCACCATTCAGTATATGTTGAGGGAGGAGGACACTCAAGTAGATTACCTGGCAAAGCATGGCCCTTGCATGTGAAGAGGTGTAACAGTTTTTTTGTCCATCTATCAAAGAGGGTGAATTGATGAAGATCGATATGTGAAACTTTTAGATTGATCCTTTCATTATTTTTCTGACCACAGGTAGGCTCCCAGATGATGCCCCGGACAAGAGGCGGTTTAGGTGCAAGTCTGCCTACTATCTACTTCATAAAGGAGATCTGTACTGAAAGACTCTACCGGACTCCTAACAAGTTGTGTTACTGAGGTGGAGGTCCCCAGAGTCTTGTAAAAGGTCCACTCTGGGGAGTGTGACAATCACTCCGGGAGTTAAGCCTTGGAGATGAGGGTATTGTAGCAAGGCTATTTCTGGTCGACGATTGGTCGGGATGTGACAAAATATGCGAAGAAGTGTTATAAGTGCTAGCTCTTTGCGCCGCTTCAGCTCTTACTAGCATAGAGGCTCAGGATGATCCTAACGTCGTGAACCTTTATAATTTGTGGGATAAACTTGGCACTCCCTTTCTCTCAGACAAGAGGGAAGAGGAGGTTTCTACTAGTCATGATAGATAATGCGTTGGATGATAAGTGTACTAGTCGCACAAATATATAAAATGGTTGAATTTCCCCAAGTATCGATTTCTCAAGGAACGCAGGTTGGGATGTGAGGCTCTTGATCAGAAAACTATTTATAAGGATCTTAATATTAAACAGGGCTTTGGATTTGGATTTGTAAAAATAAACAAAAATCTAAACTAAACGTTTGTGATTCGCAAGCACCGCTTCGCTTAACAAATGGAACTACTATAGGTCGATATGCACTAATTCGGTTGGCGGATGGATGAGTAGGCTAGCGGATGGAGGAATCACACAATGGTGTAGTTAGGGTCGTGAGCGCCTCGTCCCAAAGCACTTCACTAGAAATTACTAGTGCTGCAAACTTAATCCACGACAGGATAGTGGATGGAATGGGGGAGCACCTTCAATCACGTAAACCACAAAATAATTCAAATACATGGAAATAAACATTATAACCATTTAGAGTTCTCAAATTGTCATCAAAAAACAAAATAATCAAAGTAAAAAAAACAACTACAACAAGAAGAGAAAAGAGCTACAACCGAAGAATGAAGTCTCGCTGCGGATTCTCAGTCAGAATTAGAGGGTTGTCAATCATCGTTTGTGCTCGTACTATGGCTACCGTCCAAGGTAGAGGAGGGTTGTCACTTCCTCCCATTGGACTTGTTTTCTACGCTAATATCCTTTGTCCATGGCCTTTGAAAGAGCATCCCTTGGATGCAGTTAGAAGTACCTAGAAATTTAACTTGAGAGCTTGAGATGATGGAGGAGGCCAAGGATGAAGCCCTAGCGGAAGATTTGCAGTGGAAATATGGTTGAACCTCCTCCTAGAAGGGGCAGTAAGGGAGCGGCGAAACGGGGTGGAGCAGAGAGCTTGGGAATGAAAATGGTGAAAGATCCTGATTAGGGTGGAGTTCCTGCACTTATATAGCAAATAGTGAAAATAATAGGCACGCACGGTCGAATTCACGATAGTGCGTGAAAACATGAGAAATTTATTGGGCAGAAACTCCCAGCCAGGCAAATAAAGTGCCCGTGTAATTTTTCCAATGCACGACCAAAACTGACAGTGTGAGAACAATTCGCATGGGTAGCGATAGATCGCTGAAATACAGGTCAACAAGAAAAGAACGTACGATTTTCTTGTCACATGGTTGAATCCAACCGTGCTTCAAGGAAATGCATGGGCAATTAGACCACAACATTTTTACTAACACACGAAAAAATTGATCAAGCGCAAACAAAACGCATGAGCCGGGAAAGATCACCAAAAAAGGGCACTACAGAACGTGCAGAGTCGCAGAAATCATGCGCCAAGAAAATGCACGACCGTGCAATTTCTAGAGGTTAGAATTTATAGAGAATGGGGATCTGCCCACCTACAATACAAACCAACAAACTGGGGCACATGCCACCAGCACACTAACACAACAAAAATAATAGTAAAATGTAATGGGGAGCACCATGTGCTTACCCCCAGTGAGAGAGTGCACAATTGCACACCATAATGAGCTAAAAAGGTGCATTTCATGTAATCTGTGAACGAGTGGAAAGAATTGCACACCACCATATGCTTACCCCCAGACTTAACCATTTGCTCGTCTCGAGCAAATCATCCATCATGGGAAAAGAAAAAGAAATAGCTGACATAGAAATTGCAAATGCGGAGTATCATGTGAAATCACATACTTACACGCATAGAAATACGGTAGAAAGAATTTTTAGTTATGCATAATATTTTATAATTTTCTACGTGTATATCTATATATTATTGCTACTCAAAACTAAAATCACAAAGAATCCTTCAGTCACGTGTAAGGAGAAAGTACACTGATAGCTGAGATAAGCATTGCCAAAGACCGGGGCTCAGGATAAACTCCAAAGAAATCCATCAATGTTTGTGATGATAAGTTCACCTATTCGCACTCTCTCCACGACACAGGTTTGGTTCAACGTGCGAATCAGTAGGACTTTAGGTTAGTGATGGGTCTTGGGTCTTTGTGGTATAATGATGGGTTTTTTCGTATGCTACTAACTCTTTTTTGAGCATAAACCGATAAGGCAAGTGCATTTATCGTTAGAGTACAGAATCAAGTGTCGTATTCTACGGGTCTATCGAGTACTTGTATTCACACGGAAGAGCTATTATTTTATCTAACAAAAATGGTTTTTAATTTGATTAATACAGAAAAGAAATATGAATAAAATAATTTGAGAGAAATACGATGAGATTAAGATTAACACTTGATCTAGAATGCCATAGGACAAAATAAACTTTTTTTCAATAAAATAATAAACAGCAAGCTTCCAATTTAAACAACTTCGATCATGGAGGTTCCCAATTTATGAAAGCGCCTCTCTCAAGAATACTCTTTCAACTAACCTTAGGTGAATATATTAATACACCTCGACCAGTTGAAACACCTAAGCTTGCTTTGGGCGGTGAGCCACACTATTGGGTTTAACCCCAATATGGAAGATTTATGAAAAACTCTCTCTAGGATTGTATACAAGTCCTTTTATCTTTGAGTGATCTACTTGTATTCACAACTTATCGATAAATTAAAATACAAATCTTAAATCAAAAAAAATATTACGATCTATGTATCCTTGCATGATCTCCTCGCATTCACAACCTCTCGGTAAACTAGAACACGGATCCCAGATCAGAAAAACAAATTTGCGAAACAAGAATTCAAAGCAAAATAATCGAAGATAAACTGAATCGAATAGAAGGTAGAGAGATTGCTAATTTAAAAATAGATAAAGCAATGTTTATTTCATTTTCAAGTTCATCATAATCAAGTGTTAATAGAGATTTACCTACTCATCATGATATGGGGAATTGTACATGAAGGTAGGGAGAGGCATGATTACTAATAATAAAAGTGTTAGAGTTAAAATAAAGAAACACTAAGAATGAAATACAAGAGTTAAGATAGAAACTAAAAATGAGAAAACAGCTAAAATAAATAAGAATTACAACAATTCTGCCAAAAAATCCCCTCCTTTAGATCAAGAACATTGCAGGTATTTATAGAATTTTCACCGGGGAGTCATGCCCCCTAGTCATGCCCGTGAATAGGACATGTCAAACACGGAACTATCGCTATAAATCCTCTAGGAAATGCACCGAGAAAAACCGTCAAAAGTCAAAATCCATCGAGTCATGCCGCTAGGTCACGCTCATGACCTAGGCTGTGTCTTGACCAATTCTGAAAAACGGAGGGAGACAGCTTGATCTGTAGTTAAAACCGATGGTTTGGAAGGGTGACACGCCTCTTGGTCACGCTCGTAATGAGGGCGTGTTTGCTATAACATCATGTTGTCGTGAATGGCTGTATTGAATGCCCGACCACGCTTCTTGGTATGCTGGATACTCCCCCTATCACGGGCATGATAGGGGCGTATAATTTTAATCCGACATGGCATCCTATCTAGTGGTCTAGAGAAAGAGCATGGTGTGCAGGATTAGTAACGCCCTCTGGTCACCCCCATAACCATGGTGTGTAACTTTCATCTTTTTCAAAAACTTTCTGAGAAGTGCCCAAAATTCTCTAGTGAGCTCCAATTTGATAATTGCAGTCCAAAATAACCTAAATTGCAAAGAGAAGTCAATTAAAGGTAATTTAAAGTAATTAAAATAAACCCAATTATTAAAATAAAACTATATAAAAATAACTATAATATTAGTGTTATCAAAACCCCCCATATTTACCCGTTTGCTAGTCCAGAGCAAACAACCTTCCATTAAGAGTAGAAAAATTTTCAAAACTATAAAAGAGTAATGAACCTAAGGAGTAAAATGTGAAGTCTTACCCCTATGTACGTGTGATTTTAGCAGAAAAACCTACTCAACATACAAATTAGTTTATAATTTTCAAAAAAGCATCTCGATTTATTATTGCCACTTTTTAAAAGAAATACTAGTAAATCATAAAATTGTTTTAATGAGAGAGAGAGAGTAGTGTGTTCACTAAGATTGGTATTATATAATATTAAGAATCATGGTACCTAGAAATACTAGCAATGATGATGGCTATAGGCTTGCTCTCACATTCTCGCCACGACACTAGTCTAACTCATAAGCACAAATCATTAGGACTTAGTTAGGTTGAAATGTAGGCTTAGGTTAATGGTGTGAATAATCAAAGATAAACTTGACGACTAGTCACACCTAAACTAAGAGTGAGCTCGCACGAATAAAGCAATACTAACACCCATGATTATTAAGCACGTATCTAATTTGTCGAACCCCCTTTTTTGTTTTGTTTTGTTTTTCCACTTTTTTTTTCTTTTTCCACCTTTGCGAAATTTTTTTTATATTTTTCACAAACGAGAGAAAAAAAAGGAGAATATAACCATCATACCAAGATGAGTTCCAAACCATACACAAAGCATAACAAACATTTTCGAGCTTGGTCTTAGATATGTGATTAGAATGCTTTTTAGGCTTTGGTTATATTATTAGTAAAGGTAAAACAAAAGATACGGTATAACGACTCAACTTTGATTTGCAAGGGTAAAATATTAGGTGCGGGTGCAAAGGCTCAAACGGGCAAATATAAATGTCTAACTCTTTTTCATGCTAATGAGCTTAACTTATACAAAGTCTTGAGAATAACTTGGGACAAGTTCTAGACATCGAGAAAGAAATACCTTTCCTCTTGACTTGAGTAATATCGCTCTAATCAACTTCTACATACTCGCCTAAAATATTTTTTGATTGTACCGGTTTCAAGTTAAAAGTGAAATAAATCTTCTATACACAATTAGAAAATATAAAACTAAGAGTATGCTTAATATTTAATTCTACTTAAAATTCTACTAACATGCGCGCTTGACTGAAAACACAGCACGGTCAATAGTTTTCCTCTAGAATTCAAAATCTAATAAAGTAAGAAAATTTTCTAAACACTATGAAAAAGCTAATTTACTAAGAATTTTGAAGGTGAACAAATATAGGGATATAAGATTTCTCCAATTAGAGAAAAAAAGGTTTTACTAAAAAAAATTTTGGGGAATATTTCCCTCAATATTCCTTAGATTTGAAGAGGCATCACCATCAACATTAAGAATATATTTGTATTTGATGTTGTTTAAGTTCATCATGTGCAGCATGTTCCATGGAACAAGTTTAGACAGGTTGGCTAAGTGTTTGTGACAGGTGGTCATAAGGTAGAAAGATGGAGAGATAGAAAACTGTATAAGTCCACAGGCGCTGGGTGAAACCAGTTCACTCAACGCCAGATGCCAAGGAAGGATGTTGGAAAGACTGAAAATCGTCTAAGTCTACATGCGTTGAGTGAAGCTAGTTCACTCAACGCCAGATGCCAAAAAGCATCGAGTGTAGCGGAGTCTGTCAAAGCCTTAACATTAGCAAGGAAGAAATTTGACTTAGTCCAGAAGCGCTGAGTGAGGATAGCTCACTCAACGTCCAAAGAAGAAGGCATCGACAGAATAATGATCAGTCAAAGCCTAAGGAGAGAAAATCTATCTAATTCTAGAGGTGTTGAGTGAGGACAGCTCACTCAAAGTAAGCTCATCAAGAAGATTGGCTAAGTACAGAAGCGTTGAGTGAAGACAGTTCACTCAATGCCTTATCAAAAAGAGAGGAAAAGGCAGAAGCGTTGAGTGATGAAGGCTCACTTAACCCATTCATAAAGAAAGTTGTGGCTAAGTACAGAAATGTTGAGTGAAGCTAGATCACTCAACATCTCAGCAAGAAGGCAGGCGTTCATAGAAGCAGCTAAGTATAGGGGAATTAAGTGAAGAAGGTTCACTCAACGCACTCAATGCCTGACAGTGTAGAAGAAATTGACTAAGTCAAGTTTCGTTGAGTGAAGCCAGCTCACTCAATGCAGTCAACACCTGAAAGTGCAGTTATTCTTGCTAAGGGTTTTTGCGCTAAGTGAAGGTAATTCACTCAACGCACTCAATGCCTGGGATGAAACTGTAAAAAAGGCTAAGTACACAAATGCTAATGTCATTACGAATCAACAAAGTTTCAAAATGTTGCGAGAAACCTACAGTACACGACAAATGGCGCTGGAAGCCTACTGTACATCTTTCTATGCCAAAGCTTGGTTGCAGTCAATAACCATAGTCGGGGCCATGAGTCAAATAGCTGCTGGATGGAGGAAGATAAAAAGGATAAGTTCACCGAATGAAGAGACAACTTTAAGGGTTTATTATTTTGCAAAGAGGCAAAACTTCATCATCTTCTCCCTCGCCATTGATATTGAGTTTGAAGCTGAAGTTCAAACCTGCTATACTAAAAGTTCTTTCAGTTAGCTGTAGCGATTTTCACCAGCTACAACAAGTTTAGAAAAGCTTTCCGAGGAAGAAGACTAAGCAGAGCCTTCAAATTTCTGCAGTCTAGGTTAGCTGATTGAAGAGCATATAGAACTGCCAAATCTTTGTCTTCAATAGCAAGTTCAGAGACTTGTGTTTCTGAGATACTTCCAGCACAAGCATTCGTTTATTGAAGATCAACCTTTCTTGTTGCTGAGAAGAAGTTAGGGTTGAGTTAACTCAGCTCAGGAAGTAGTAGACTCAGAGAACTTCTCTGGAGTCAAATCACCAACAACAAAACTCATTCTTTTCTTAGGATCTTAACAGATCTGAGTGTAGGCCTATTTTATAAAGGCTGAGGTAGGATCGAGTTTTGTATCTGAGTTGTAGAACCTTTGGGCCTGAGGTAGGATCCTTGTGTGGATCTGAGTTGTAGGGCCTATGTGATTGAGGTAGGGTCTTTGGCCTTAGGTAGCATCTGGTTTAGATCTGAGCTGTAGGACAGTTTTACTCTGTGAGTGTAGGGCTATCCTCCTAGCCTGAGTGTATGACTATTAATTTATTCTGAGGTAGGTGATCTGCTGATCACTAAGCTGTAGGAGCAAGCTTACTCTGAGGTAGGGCATTATACTTGAGCTAAGTCTTAGAGGAGACTGAGAGATCCTGCGGGATCTATATTGTAAGCTCTTTGGAGATGATGTTTGGAGAAGTTCCTTGTCTAACAAGATGTTAGAAAGGTGGGAGGGACAGTGGACGTACCCATAATATGGAGAACAACTATAAATCTTGTGTGTTTTTTGTGTGACTGTCTTGGCAGTAACATATAACTACACCATAACACGCCATAATATAAAGATAGTCATAAAAGACTAAGAAACCTATTCACCCCCCCCCCCCCCCCCCGTAGGTGTTAGCTGCCCTTGAATACTAAAGACTTTCAAGTGGTATCAGAGGGAGGTTGCTCAATAAGGACTTAATAGTATGAGTGATCTCCAAGGGTAGCTACAAGTACAATACTTATAGGTTCAACAGAGAACCATAAGGAGCTGGGTTCCATGAAGCTTCTTATCTGCGGAAAGGAGAGCTTTGGAATCTAGAAAGAGAGAGTCAGGCTGTTTATAGAAGCCTCTGACCCAAGGATCTTTATGATAATTAAAGAGGGACCTTTCATCCCTATAAAAGTCTCAGTTCTGGATGCAACAATCAAGACACCAAAGACATATTCTGAAATTACCAAGGATGAGGTCATATTGGCTATACTGGACAAGAGGGCACAGAATAAAATTATTAGTGCCATAAATGATTCTACCTTTCATAATCTGGTCCACTACAAGACCTCCAAAGAGATATGGGACACTCTAATTATCTACATGTAGGGAACTAAAGAGGCCAGAGATGACAGGAAGTCCATGCTCAACTAGGAGTATGAGGTTTTCATGTAGGCCAAGAAAGAAAGCATAGTTGATTGTTATGAAAGATTCTTCAGGATAGTGAATGAGCTGAGGACCTATAGGAGGTTCTTCAGTCATTATGAGCTTAATGAAAAGTTCCTGAGGTCTCTCACTAGAGACTGGGACACCAAGATCTGTGTCATCAGAGAGGTGGTAAAGCTAGCTGATACTCCTCCCCATACACTATTTGGAAAGTTGTTCTCTTATGAGGTACAATTGGCTACCAGGAAGGAGGAGGAGACCATCAGCAAATCCTAGGCCAAGAAAAGTATTTGGCCTTCAGATCAGACAGCACCAGGAAGAGTAAGGAGTGGATTCCCTCTCCTCCAAGAAGGAATGTTGATTCAGACAGCACAGGGTCAAGCTCATCTGACAGCAGCTTGTCGGATGAATACTTTGCTGCCTTCTCCAGGCAGTTCCAAAAGCTTATGAAGAGTAAGTAATGGAGGAGCAGACCTTCCTCCTCTCTTCACAGGAAGAACCACTCCAAGGGAGATAGGTATGACACTAAACCCAGTAAACATGTTTCCTATAAAGTTATCTATTATTGTTGGAGCAAGCCAGGGCATTTGATAGCTGACTGCCCAGTCAAGAGAAGAGAGGCTAATGAGAAAAAGGTTCACCAGCACAAGGGCAAGAAGGAAAAGTCTTTCATTGCAAAGAAGGAGAAGATCTAGAGTCTGACTCAGCATCTTCTAAATCTGAAGAAGAGGAAGCCTATATTAGGTTATTTACTGCTGAAGAATAAGCTGGAGAAGCTACTATATAAAGAAGAAGCAGAAGAATATCCTGCTGCCAGGATAGGGATCAGGACCCCTTTATCACATCCATATAGTTACTCAAAGGAGGATGAAGATGAAGAAGAAGCCAGTAGCTATTATGGGTTGATGGCCAGGTCTGATGATGAATACAGTTAGGGTCAGCCTGGTCAAAAAAGGTATTCTCTCTAACCAGCTCATCTTCTGAATCAAATTATGAGACTAGTCCAAATTCTGAGGCATCATCATCCAGTGGTGATGACGGGTCAAAATCTGAGGAAGATGTCAATCAACTGATTGACAAGTATGGTGCACTTCTGTATACTTTCAAGAGGAGCAGGAAGTTGGCCAAAAAGCAAGCTGAGGAGATTATCTCCCTTCAGCTAGTTTTTGCCCAGTAGGCTGAGACAGCATCCTTGTTGGATCAAAAGGCTAGGGAAATCAACCAACTGAAAAATATCTCCCTCATTCAGATTGGCACCATCAAGTTCAAGAATAGTCTCATTAAGGACCTTGAAGAGAAGCTCTAGAGAGAGAAAAGGATATTGGCTAGTTATTCTAAGCCAAGTTCTATGTTGCCCTTGATAGACTCCTCCTCTCAAAAGGGTAAGAAGGGGTTGGGATTCAAGGGAAGCACAAGAGTTGTTTATCCCAAAGGGAAAGGCAAAGCTCCAATTCTGCTACTAACTTCCAAGACTCCCATTCCATTTAAGAAAGTTCTGTTACCTTCAAACAGATACGACCAAGAGAGCATCTATAGTCACTGGATGAATGGTAGATCCACTGGTATGAGCCAAAATATTCACAACTATGGTGGAAGGTATAGTAGGAGAATGAGTGCCTTTAAGGCTCCCCATGAGAAAATTCAAATGGCTCATCATGGATCATTTTTCTTTGGTGCACCAGCCCCCACTCTCAAGAACGAGGCAGTGGACTTCACTAAAGACCTTCCAACAAAGACTTAGACTAAGGGTAAGTCTATTAGTAGGCTAGATCTGGCTATCTCTTATGTTATAAATAACATGTCATCTGCAAAGAAGACTGTTGTAAATGACATTCAGAGCAAGCTAAGAAAGGCTGCTGAAAAAAATTACCTTCAGTCAGATCCTTGCTGAAAGGAACTTGAAGAAGGTTGTTGCTCCTCTTCCTTATATTCAGTCAGTAGTTAACCCAACTGCAGGACATATTCAGAAAAGTAGATATAACATTCCTGAGTGTTGGTGTTGTGGGAAAGTGAGGCATTTTACCTTAGATTGCTGGCACAATCCTATTGTGCGGAGAGCTAGTGTTAGTCCTCTTATCAGAAAATCTGCAGGAAGACATGTTTATTTTTAGGCTAATCAGAACCTAGGACCCAATAATTATTGGGGTCCTAAAGTAAGATAAACAATGTGTTGCAGGTTAGTCCAAGTGCCCATACCGCTATATGATACTTGGACAGTGGTTGTTCCAGGCACATGACTGGAACACAGAGCAATTTAAATGAGTGTAATCCAGTGAAGGATGGACCCAAAGTTACCTTTGGTGGTTCAGATAGAGGAGTGATAAGAGGCTATGGTAAGATTACCAATGGAATAGTCACAAACTCAAAAGTGTCTTATGTTGAAGGGTTGCAACACAACCTCATAAGCATAAGACAACTCTATGATCTTATCTATGTCATTTCATTCCATAAGGATTAGTGCCAAATTAAGAGGTCAAGTGACAAAGAGGTTGTCTTGATAGGCAATAGGAGAGGAAATGTTTATTGTTTAAACTTTCTTTATCTTAATAAAGACTCTCCTATTTTTCTAGTTGCAAATGAGAAAGTATCATATTGTGCACAGTGGCACAAGAGACTAGCTCATTTGAATTATAAGACTATTAGCAAGCTCTTTAGTGAAGAGCTAGTTAGGAATGGTCCAAAAATGAAATGCACCAAGGAAGGCATTTGTTCAACATGCCAGAAGGGCGAGCAGACCAAAGCTTCTTTCAAGGGAATTGGGACCAAAGATTCTATGAGGTGTTTATACCTCTTGCATATTGACTTGTTTGGTCCTATGTCAGTTCATAGTCTTGGTAGGAAAGTTTACATCCTTGTGGTGGTTGATGACTATTCTAGGTTTGCTTGGATTTTCTTTCTTAAAAAAAAGGTTGAACCTTTAATGTCTTCAAGACTTTTGTCAAGCAGATACAGAATGAGCTAGACATCACTATGGTCAAAATCAAAAGTGACCATGGAACTGAATTCCAGTATGATAGCATGACAAGGTTCTGTGAAGAGAAAGGGATTCATTAATGTCATTTTCCCTTATAGCAAAATTGGAAGCCATCAGACTCTTCCTTGCATATGCTGTATTCGAAGGATTTAAAGTCTAACAGGTGGATGTGAAGTTAGCCTTCCTAAATGGTGACTTAAAAGAAAAAGTCTATGTGGAACAGTATCCAAGTTTTGTTGATTCTAACTCACCTAAATTTGTTTATAGACTTACAACTCTATATGGGTTAAAGAAAGCCCCTAGAGCATGGTATGAGACATTGTATAGCTTCCTCATTGAGAAAAAATTCTTAAAGGGGAAGATAAACAAGACCCTATTTCTAAGGGAATCTAAAAGCAAGATCATTCGAGTCCAAATTTATGTAGATGACATAATTTTTGGGTCTACTAATGACAATCTTTGCAGGAAGTTTGTCAAACTTATGCAAGGGAAGTTTAAGATGAGCAGAAAGGGTGAGCTTAAGTACTTCTTGGACCTCCAAGTAAGGTAGATTGAAGATGTATTATCCATCTCACAATCTTAGTTCACTAGGGAGTTGATCACGAAGTTTTGTATGGATAATGCCTCCACCATAAAAACTCTCATGGGGTCAACTATGCATATAGACAAAGATGAGACAGGAAAACCTGTATATGAAACTTTGTATAGAGGGATAATTCGCTCCCTTCTATATCTTACTGATAGTAGGTCGGGGATCATGTATGTTACATGTGTTTGTGCTAGGTATCAGGCTAGCCCTAAAGAATCTCACTACTCTGCTGCAAAGAGGATTTTAAGGTATCTTAAGGGCACACCAGATCTTGGCCTCTAGTAACCAAGAAATAGGGATTTTGAACTAACATGCTATTCAGATGCAAACTTTACAGGCTCCAAAGAGGACAAGAAGAGCACATCAGGTACCTGTCAGTTCTTGGGAGGAAGACTAGTGTCTTGGAGCAGCAAGAAGCAAACCTGTGTTACAATCTCAATAGCTGAATTTGAGTATATCTTAGCAGGTAGATGTTGTGCACAGTTATTATGGATCCAGCATCAACTCCAGGACTATAACCTTCAGATAAGTAAAACCCCCATGTTCTGTGATTCAACTAGTACAATCTCAATTGCTAGGAATCATGTCTCTCATATCAGGACTAATAATATTGAGATTATGTATCATTTTATTAGGGAGCATGTGGAAAAGGAAGACATCTGTCTTGAGTTTGTCCCCACAGATAAGCAAGTGGCATACATCATTACTAAGCCACTAGATGAAGTCAGGATCAACACCTTCAAGTTTGAATTGGGTATGTTGAACTTGATATAGCTTCAGTTGCTCCATGTAATATTTCTATTACATAACTCACCCTTCTTGTAGGTAGATAAGTCTTTCAAATGGTATCAAGACCATCAATTCTTTCTATTAATATCAAGACTAAGATAGACTCAAGTGTCCAGTAAAGAGAATGACAACAGATGCTTCAGTTGTGGGGGAGCAAGTCCAGATCCTCCTATTAAGTGGGAGAAAATCCAGCAAGTTACAGGAACAAGTTCAGCTTCTTGATAAGTGGCAGCCATTAGCTACAATAGTGAATCAAAGATCATCACAGCTGATCAGCAAGTCCTCAGGACTATGCACAGTCTGAGGGGGAGATCAACCCTAATGAAGGGCTACTGTTGCTAAAAATACATGCTACTACAAGAGAAGAGGAAAAGCCAGCACCTCCCTGACTACAACTGTATTCTGTTGAAGTTTTCAGTAGTATGAGAAATGATATTAGCTCAAGTGGAAAAGTGATAGTGGCCAGCTCAAGTGGATCAATAAACCACTCCAGAGTTAAGTGGATGTAATGATGTGTTGAATCAGTGGTATCAACACAAGAGGTATGATATCTTGTCAAGTAGTTTGTTCACTAGGATAAATTCTTAAGTGGAATCAACACAAGATGTTGTCTAAAACCAAGATTTAATTTCTCCCCCTGATCCTATCACCTCCCTCATTAGGAAAATTTTTTAAAGAAGTCAGAAAGGGGGAGATGTGGGTAATACCCTAAACCCTAACAGGGGAGGAGTAGAGCACACTGAGTAGAGAAGTACTTTCCAAAAAAGGGGAGATGGTGGTCATTACATGCCCAGGGGGAGACGTGGAAGAAATACTTGACATGACTAGGTCATGTGCATGTTATATGGAAACATTCAAGTAATATGAAGAGTACAATGTTGATCCATTGCATATTATGTTTCCACCCTCAAGTGGTTTGAGGAAAGTTCTCCATTTAAATATTAAGTAGTGAGTAGTGTTGTAATCTGCTTTGAATTGTCAAGTGGTATGAAAAAGCTTACATCTGCTTTAAAATTATATGCTTTATGTGAAGATGCTTCTTAGTATTGCTGTGTGTTCTGCCTTATTCAATTAGGGGAGATTGTTGGGAATATTGCTCTCAATGTTCCTTAGATTTGAAGAGGCATACTAAGAGCATATTTATATTTGATGTTGTTTAAGTCCATCATGTGTAGGATGTTCCATGGAATAAGTTTAGACAGGTTGTCTAAGTGTTTGTGACAGGTAGTCACAAAGTAGAAAGGTGGAGAGACAGAAATCTATCTAAGTCCACAGACATTGAGTGAAGCCAGTTCACTCAATGCTAGATGCCAAGGTGTTGGAACCCTACTTGTGATTTGGGCTAGGAACACTATTAGGATGGATTAGATGACCCAACATGTATAGTTTAAGGTCATAGGATGTTTCCAGGGTCAAGTTCAGTCACATGATATTAGATTGTTGGACCTACCTTCAGAAGACTTCAGAGACAGAAGACTTTAGAGCAAAAGGAGTTAAAAGTTTATAGAAAAAGTCGTTCGATGAAAGATGAACTAAGTTCGATGATCGTCGATCTCAGATCGATGAACTCAGAGTTCCTTCTCTGAGTCGATCTCGACGAAAGTTAAGCTAAGGTCAATGAACTACCTTCTCTACTTTTAAGTTCAGCTCGATGAAGTACTTACTCAGTTCGACAAACTTGGAGCTCAGATTGAAGAAGTAAAATATTAAGTTCAACGATCTTGGAACTCAGCTCGACGAAAGAGAGTTATCAGCTCGACGAACTTGGAGCTCAGATCGACAAATATTTGGTGAGTTCGACTAACTCCCTTCATGTTCTGTTCAACTAATTCTCTGCAATTTTTCATTTCAACTATTGGCAGATCAATTTCAAATTTATTTCTATTCAATAATACTTTGATTATTAATGCATAATATTCCCAAATAATATAGTTGTTACCAGGCAGCATTAATTATAGATTTCACAGAGTTGTTACCTTACCAATTTACTGGGATAGTTATGAAAATGCATTCAAGACAAATTGAGCGGTTTCAACTTCCAGAGATTATGCAGTCAATTCAGAAAAGATTTTAAAATTCAAAGGTTTTGAAATCTTCGATAATTATATATATACTCCTTCATAAAATTTGCAGATAACAGAAGATACTGCACAAGATAACAAGCTACTGAATATAGAATATACTGAAGAACAAAATACAATTTTTTTTACAGAGTTCTTCATCATCTGCTTCAAGCTTTCAAGAGATAACAAATCAAATATTAGTCTAAAAGTTTTGTTGAAGAGAAACATCATCTTTAAAGGCCTACACCCTGAAGCAAAGCTTCCATCTCCTGATCATCTACACAACTCAGGGGGAGCTTTGGTATCATCAATAATCCACTAGTCTTCTCAGAGATTTGAGACAGAGAAGACAAAATCTTTTTCTTTTTCCTTTCACCATGTACAGGGTTTTAACTCCCTTCAAAAGTTAACCTTTTGGTTCACCAGTCACCTGATCAAAAGACTTGGGATTGGTTTTTGGGACCCTGATCAAAAGCTCAAAGGGTTGCTAGATCTCCCTTAGAAAAAAGATCTTCTGGTGACAGGGCAGTTGAGCAAAAACCTGTGGTTGCAGGGCACCTGAAAAAAAACCTGTAGTGGATTCCTACCAGGGTGGTAGAAGAGTGGATGTACCCAGGTTTATTGGGGAACCACTATAAATTCCTTATGTCGTCTGAATTGTCTTTACTTATTTTATTTTGTGTGATGCGATTTACTTTTCTCATACATATATATATCACCTACTTTAATCCGCTATAAAAATAACTCAAAGTTTTTAAAATACTCTATTCACCCCCCCCCCCTCTAGAGTTAAGTTAGATCTATGCCTCACTTTCAATTGGTATCAGAGGCCTGGTTATTTGGTTTCACAGTATAACACCTGAACCAAAAGATCTTTGATAGATCTTATTTACTCTAATTTATTCTTTTTCTCATGGCACAAAATAAAGAGTATTCAAGCACTAGACCTTCAGTGTGCAATCTGAATAAGTTTGCACTTTGGAAGGCAAGGATAATACTTTACATGAATTCTATTGATGAGGACATCTATAATTCTATTTTGACAAGTCCCCCTACACCATCTACAACAACAAGTACAAGTGAAGCTCCATCACCTGAGTGGATTGAAGCTCAGAAGAAGGTCAAGATTGCTGATGCCAAAGCAATGAATATTTTGGCCCAGACTATGTATGATGACATATTCCAGAAAGTTATTGAATGAACTTCAGCAAAGGTAATCTGGGATTCTCTCAATGCTATGGTAGCAGGATCTGTAGATGAATGAAAAGACATGAGATCACATCTGATCTCTTAGTATGAGAACTTCAAGCAGGAAGAAGCAAAATAAGTTACTGATATATACAATAGACTCAGCCTCATAATCAATGAGCTGAAATCATTGGACAAGAATATCACAGTGACAGAGATAAATGACAAGATCCTTATATGCTTCCCTAGCACAAGGGATTCAAGGATATGGCCAATCAAAAAAGTCAGAAGCCTCAATGAAATCTCTATAGAGACCTTGTTGGCAAGATCAAATCCTATGAGCATCTCATCAAGACTAGAGAAGCTGAACAAAGAACCTCTTCTTCAGTAAGGAAAGAGCAAAGCATTGCTTTTAAAGCAACTGAAGTAGTAGAAGCCATTCCAAGCAATGAAGAACTAATGAGTCTCTTGGCTAAGAGATTGTACAAGCTGGCAAGGAAGGACTTTAGAAGAAGATCAACCAGAAATGAGGATAAGCCAAGGTATGACAAGACTCCTACTAAAGAGATGGTTTATTATGGGTGCAGGAAACCTGGGCATATACTTCCAGAATGTCCAGAGAACCGAAAGAAAGAGAAGAAGAAGGAGAAGCTATCTAAGAAGCATACTCACAAGCCCTCCTCCAGCAAACACAAGAAGAAGGAGAGGGGCTTTGTTGTTGAAACATAGAGTGAATCTGAGGATGAATCTTCATCCAGCTCCAGTGAGGATAAAGAAAAAGCCAAGGCTAGAGAGGTCTGCTTAATGGCAATCAATGCATCATGCAGCCACACTAAAGCTGAAATTTCTGAAGCTGAATCTGAATCAGAAGAAGATCAGGTAATTTTTTCATTTGATTTTACTTCAGAACTATTCAAAACTTAATTTAAACTATTATGTAATGATTTAATTAAATCTGAGAAGGAAATCAAACTTCTCAGAAAAAAAATTAATTGAATATGATAATTTATTTTCTGAAAATATTAAACTTAAAGATGATTTAGACAATGCTTCAGAACAAATAATATCCTTAAAAACTAAATTATCTGAGGCTAAGGAGTTTGAAGAATCCATTAATGGGACAAGTATCAAACTGATGAATATCACAAGTACAGAAAATATCAGGCTAAATGGAAAATTGGGCTTAAGAGCTTCATCTAGTTAGCCTCATTTGTTACAGAAAAACATATTATCTACTCCTATAAAGTTTGTTTCTGAAAAAGGAAAAGAAAAATTAGAAGATGTAAATAAAGAAACTGAAGTTTTTCACAAGACTAAACAAAGTAAAAAAGAAAAATTTTCATAAAAATTATGTTCAACATAATTCGTCGAACCGAGCTCGATGAATTAACTATTATTCATCGAACTCAAATCGACAAACTATGAACCCAGAATTTCATTATAATTATTATACTAACTGTGCTCGACGAACTCAATATGGTTCGTCGAACCGCGATCGACAAACATAGGGCACAGAGAATGAATATTTTCATTCTGTGAGCGGAGTTTGATGAACTCATCCCCATTCATCGAACGCAGATAGACGAACTTATTCAAATTTGTCAAACACAGAATTTTTTAATAGAAACTTTAATTCTTTTAAAACTTTTAATCAAGCTAAAAATTTCATTAATCCTTTTACCCAATGGATCATTCCTCCTAGGAGATTTCATCCACTAGGTTATAAGGATCAGCCTGAATTTTCCTATATTTTATGTGATGAAGGTTATCATGTATCATTCAAACAATCTTCTTGCATTATTACTTCTAGTAATAACAAAACTGTTTTAACTTGAATTACACAAGACAACATATATGTAGTAAATTTTAAATCTACTAATTCAGAAATTTGTTTATTTAATCAAATTAGTTCAACCAATGAATTATGGCATAAGAGATTAGGTCGTGTAAACCTTAAGAATTTTGCCAAATTATCTAGGAACAACCTTGTTAGAGGGCTACCTTCTAATTCTTTATAGAAGGAAGGACTCTGTAGGGCTTGTAAAGTTAGCAAGCAAACTAAAAATAGTTTTAAATCTACAAATAAAAGTGATTCACCCAGGATTTTGTATTTGCTACATATGGACCTTTTTGGCCCTATTGTTGCACAAAGTTTGGGAGGAATGTCATACACTCTAGTTATTTTTGATGACTTTTCTAGATTCACTTGAGTGTTCTTTCTTAGAAACAAGTCAGATAACTTTAAATTTCTTGCAGACTTTCTTAGGAACATCAAGAATCAGTACTCTACTCAGGTTGCATTGATCAGAAGTGATCATGGAACCGAATTTGAATCTCTTCTGATGAAAGAATTCTATGAGAAGGAAGGTATTAGACATTGTTTTTTTGCTCCTAGAACTTCTCAACAAAATGAGGTAGCAGAAAGGAAAAATAGAACCCTAATTGAATCAGATGGGACATTACTTGCAGATGCTTACTTGCCCCTATCCTTTTGGGCAGAGGCTGTAAGCACATCAAATTATGTTCTTAACAGAAGTTTGATCCATAAACTTAAGGGTAAGACTTCCTATGAATTATTTAAAGGGAAGAAACCTAAAGTAGATTATTTTAAAGTCTTTGGATGCAAGTGTTATATTCATAATAATAACAAGAAACACTTAAGGAAATTTGAAGCCAAAGCTGCAGAGCGAATTTTCCTTGGATATTCCCAAGTCAGCAAGAATTATAGGGTTTTTAATAAATCAATAATAAAAATGGAAGAGTTTGTTCATGTATCTTTTGATGAGGCTAACATGTTTTATAAGGAGAAGATTTCTTCTACCATAGACTCATTGCAGGTACCTTATCTATGTGAGAAGCTAGATGATTTAAACCATAAACAAGAGGTTACTTTGCATCCTACTCCATAGATTGATGAAGAAAGTGATGAAGATTATGTTGAAATTATTGAACCAACAACAGCAAATGTAATTCCACAACTCCATTAGTTGTTGATGTACCAACTCCACCTATTGATCTTGTCATACTTAGAGATCACCCTATATCTCAAGTGATGTGAAAAATATCAGTTGGTGTGCAAATAAGGCATCAACTCAACTAAGATCAGATGCATGTTTGCTTCATTTCTCAAATTGAGCCTCAATCTATTAAAGATGCAGAGTAAGATCCCCACTAGATTATTGCAGTGTAAGAGGAGCTCAATCAATTTGAGAGGTGTAGAGTTTGGGACTTAGTTCCAAGACCCAAAGAATACTCAGTCAATGGAACTAAATGGGTTTTCAGGAACAAGTTGGATGTACAAGGAGTAATAGTAAGAAACAAAGCTAGGCTGGTAGCCCAAGGATATTCACAGGAAGAAGGCATTGATTATGATCAAACATTTGCTCCTATTGCAAGACTTAAAGCTATCAGGATCTTTTTTGCTTATGCTACATTCCAGAACTTCAAAGTATATCAAATGGATGTAAAAAGTGGCTTTCTAAATGGAGAACTTAAAGAGGAAGTATATGTTGAACAACCTCTAGGTTTTATTTCTTCAACTCATCCCTCTTATGTTTTTAAGCTGCATAAAGCCCTTTATGGTCTAAAGCAAGCTCCAAGAGCTTGATATGAGACTTTGGCTAGTTTCTTTTTAGAGCATAAGTTCATTAGAGGTATTGTAGATAGGAATTTATTTATTAGACATCATAAATCTAAAATTTTACTAGTACAAATATATGTAGATGATATAATCTTTGGTTCTACTGATTCCAAACTGTGCAAAAGGTTTTCTGACCTGATGCATTCTAAGTTTAAAATGAGTAGCATGGGTGAACTATCCTACTTCCTTTGTCTTCAAGTGAAGCAAATCACTGATGGTATCTTTATATCCCAGTCAAAATATGCTAAAGAGCTTATCAAAAGATTTGGGATGTCAGATGCCTCAGCCATGAAAACACCCATGTCATCCAATGTTGTAATTAATTCTGATGAACAGGGCAACCCAGTTGATTTGAAAACATATAGGGCTATTGTTGGGTCCTTATTGTATCTTATATCTAGTAGGCCTGATATTATGTTTGTTACTTGTATTTGTGTAAGATTTCATGTCAACCCTAAAGAATCTCACCTTATTTTATTAAAAAGGGATTTTAAGATATATAAAAGATTGTCCTAATCTAGCACTCTGGTATCCTACTGAGTTAGAATTTGAATTAACTTGATTCTCATATGCTGAATTTGCTGGATGTAGAGTTGACAGGAAAAGCACATAAAGAACCTGTCAGTTCCTTGGTGATAGGCTTGTGTTCTGGTTTTGTAAGAAGCAAACATCTATGTCAACTTCAACTGCTGAAGCAGAGTACATAGCAGTAGGTAGTTGTTGTTCACAGATTTTCTAGATTCAAAACCAACACCTGGATTATGGTTTCAACTTAAATAATTCAACCATATTTTGTGATAGTACCAGTGCAATTTGAATTGCATAAAATCCAGTGCATCATAGTACGACCAAGAATATAAAGATAAGGAATCAATTCATTAGAGACAATGTAGACAAAAATAAATTAAACTTGTCTTTATCTCTAGTGATTTATAAAGAGCAGATATTTTCACCAAACCCTTAGGTGAAAAGAAACATATGTTCTTCCTAAATAAGCTATGTAAGATTAACGGAGATCGACGAACTGTGAACTCTTCGTGGAGTGTTCGTCGAATGGAGATCAACGAACTTCCTTTATGAAACTTTTCGTCGAACGGAGATCGACGAAGTTTGTTTCAAAAAAAATTTCGTCGAATGGAGAACGACAAAATGTTTTCTTCTCTTCAAACTTAGATCGACGCTTTTATTTCCTTGCGAGATTTTTTGTCAAACTGAGTTCGAAGTTTATTTTGTTGGACGGAGTTCGTCTTGTCAACTTCTGAAAACTTATAATTAGGTTTTCATCGAACTCCAACCCGCGCTTTCCAGTTCTCTTACACTTGATATTTTCTCTCTGCAGGACAACAATGGTGATTTCTGTGGCAATTCTCTCTGGGATGAAGTTTGACGCAGGTTTTGAAATCAATATTGATTCCTTTAACCATTCTGACCAGATTTTCAAAGACATTCTCCATTTGTTTGAGGCTCAACAACTAAGGAAGTTCATGACTACAAGAATAAAGCTTCTTGTATCTGAGATCAAGGAATGGGTCTATTCTACAAGGACTCCTGAATCCTCCACAATCATTGGATCAATATCTGAACAACATGTTCCTCTTACACCTATTATTCTTTCTGAAATTTTTGGTTTTATTAATGGAGAAGATGAAATAGAATTATCCAGTACTGAGTTTGATGAAATGTTAGAAAGGATGGGTCACTCCCAGGAAAACCCTAATCATTTGCTGAAGAAAAATCTATCTATTGAATATAAGTTTTTGACTGATATTGTGGGCAAGATAATCTTGGGCAAGCATACTTCTCATGATTATATAACCAGGAACCAGTTCTTGTTTATGAGTGCCTTGGTAAAAAATAAGTCACTTAACTTGGGAGAAATTTTGTTTGAATCTATTAATAAAAAGATACATAAGAAGGATGTAGGTTATGGCAAGATTTTAGGCATCTTCCTACAGGCCAAATGCACAGAATTATTGGTCTCCCAGACCATCTTTATCAATGCTTCAAGGGGCTCACATCAGCTCTCTTTGGAAGATGGGAGAGAGTCATAACTAAGCCCTCCAGGGCTTCCTCTTCCAGGACTCCTTCTAAGGACACAAGGGCTCCTACAACCACTCCCCCAACCTCAGAAAAAGTTTCTGCTCTTCCACCCTCTCCTGCTCATTTTCCACCTCCATCTCCATCACCTAGACAGACATCTCCTCCTCCTCAATCACCTCTACCATCCATGGTCATTGAAGACATTCCATCAACTCCACATTCTCCAGTTCCTCAATCACCACAACCATCTCATCTTCTTGAGGACATTCCTTCTACCTCTTTTCCTACATTCAATCAACTTTCTTCTCCATCTCCACCTCACTCCCCTTTATAGGTAGAAATTACTACTGAAATCATTCCTAATGTCATTCCCTCTATCATCCCTCCATCTCCACCTCATTCACTAGTTCAGGAATTTATTCCAGATGAACTACCATCTGTCATCCCTCCATCTTCAATTCCTCAGGAATTCACCATCTGTCCACACTGTCATCAACCCTCCACACCATCTTCTTTTACTGTTAAACCACCTTCAACATCTACTAATCCAAATGATTATATATATGTAGATTTCTCTTCTATATCTGCCAACATTCTTGCATTCATTACTCCCATACTCAAGAAGCAAATAGAAGAAGCAGTAGCTCCTATTGTTGCTTCTTTTACTTCTCTTTCTGCTCAACGCTCCTCCTCCTCTTCTGTCCCTTCTTCTAGGGGCCTAGATTCAGGTTTCCCTGGATCTAGGCAGGGGGGATGTTGAAGAAGCTCCAGCAGTAGCAGCAGCAGAAATTCCAGCAGTCCCAGCTAAAGTTTTTGATACAGAGATTTTCAGTTCTGAAGAAGAGACTGATGTCTTAACAATTAGGGAAGTTTTTATCAATCCCACAGTTAACATCTATTCTTTATTAAATTCTTTTGATACAATATATTACAGTTTTCTAGTTTTTGATTCAACTGATTTTTCCAAAGTAGTAGTTTGATACACTGCCCCAATAAGTCCTTTAGTTTTGGAACAACTAAGGACCAGTTTTGCAGTTATTGATACTGATTCAGTAGTTACTAAAGATTCCATAGAGTTAGTAGTTTTATCCCCTCCAACTTATGCTTGGGTTGAATCCCCTATTCTCAATTTAGATGATATTATTTTTGAAGAAATGGAACAAGATGTTAGTGTACAGATGTTAGCTGATACAGATGTTGTGCATACACAACAAGAAGTACAAACTCTTGATAAGTCTAATTTGGTTAAGCATATTGATGATCTATATAATCAACCAGCTGAAGATGATTCTGATGATGATAATGATACAGATTGATAGTTTTACTTTCAAGACAACCTAAACACCTAGAGGGGGGTGAATAGGTTCTAATGCTTGTTAACACTTTTTGGCAGAATTCAATTACAGAATTAAAACACACAACACAGCAGTCACAGAAATTTAACCATCACAGATTGCACACTGTTTTATAGTGGTTCCCTAAGGTCTAGGTACATCCACTTTCCCCCTTCACATATCTAGCAGTATGCTAGATTTGGCCAAACTTCCTCTTTACTCAGATCCACAGATCCTACAGCTCAGAACCTGAAAAGGTTCCTACAACTCAGGCTCAACAGCCCTACCTCAGCCTTATCACAAAGCCTACAACTCAGAGAAGAACCTTCTCCTACACTCAGGCAAACAGCCCTACCTCAGCCTTATCACAAAGCCTACAACTCAGTGAAGACCCTTCTCCTACACTCAGGCAAACAGCCCTACCACTCAGAGATCAACTCTCCTACACTCAGCCATTATAACACAGGCTTACAACTCAGATCTGTATTGACAGATCCTACAGAAATTAGAAAAGAAGTTTTTAATGTCTTGCCTTTGTTGAGAGAGAAAAGAACAAGACAATTCTTGATCAGCTGATGAAATATACTGAATCTGAGCTTTCTTCAAAGCTTCTTGAATCTGAACTTAGCTGAGTTGATTTCCAAACAGCTTCTTGAGAAACCAATGCTGGCTTCCTTCTTCTTCTTCAATTGGCTGGATCCCTCTCTATCCAACACCTTTGATGATACTTCTTTATTCTTGAAAGAACTCTACTTAGACTGATCCTGAGATCGTCTTCTTAGATCTTCTGATGAAGATCTTCTTTAATGCCTTGCACTTTCTTGAAGAGAGGACTAGTCTCTTAACTGATGTGTTGATGAAGAATTAATTTCCTCTTTTGTATGTTGTGTATGTGTATATTTCTTCTTCTGAATCTTTCTATTTATAGATCTTCTTCATGGTAACCGGCTGATCCGGTTTCTAACTGACTTCTGACAAGTCTGACAGCTTCAGTTAACCTGTCATAACCCACAGCTGTCAAGTCTTCAAACAGATCCTGTGCCTTATTCTTGGACAGCAAAGTGTTGAGACAGACTGTCAGAAAGTATCGAGACCAACTGTCTATATGTGTCGACACAAGTGACTTTGGTGTCGACACAGCCTTTGATGATGTCGACTAGTTTGCCTTTAAGTCGACACTGCTTCTTCAGAACTTCATCTTGAGAATGAGTCGACACAGAGAATTTGTGTCGACTCAACACTTCATCTTTCTTCAGAAAATAACTTGTTCTTGACTTTGCAGTGTGTCGACACAAGTCCTGTGTGTCGACACAGTTGTTGTAGATTCAGAACTCAGTATGTGTCGACTCTGCCTTCAGGTGTCGACATAGTTGAGGTCGACTATCTTTCTGTGAGTCGACACTGCTTCCCAGTGTTGACACAAATGTGGTCGACTATATTTTTGTGAGTCGACACTGCTTCCCAGTGTCGACACAAATGTGGTCGACTATCTTTCTGTGAGTCGACACTGCTTCCCAGTGTCGACACAAATGTGGTCGACTATCTTTCTCTGTGTCGACACAGCTTCCTTCAAGTGTCGACACAATTATTCTGAAGTGTCGACACAATTTCTTCAGGTGTCGACACATGGACTTAGAATAATTTCCTGTATTCTTTAATACTTCTTCACCTGCACATGTCAACTTAAAACAACATTAAATACACCTTGATGTATATCATTAAGCTAAGTTAGGCTTCTTCAAATCAGGTACACATTTTCCAATATACCCAACAATCTCCCCCTATTTGGAGAAGTCATAACCCTTTTAGTTAATGATATACACCATTTATAACAAATATAATATGATGATGTATGACATTACAGAAATACTTAATATAAACAAAATATTAACAATTCATCACAGAGTGAACATGAATATATGATTCCAAACAAAATTTTGTTTATAACTTGGTAATGTTTGATTACAGATGTTTACATTGAATGATTAAACAAAACATTTCAAAACACTTTTGAAAGAACATAGAACTAAGACTGATCAGGCTCTTTTATGACAATTCCTTTGCCAGATTGGATTTGAGCCTTCACAGGAGCTTCAGAACCTTCAGCTGGCTTCTTGCCTTTTAGCTCAGCTTTCTTCTGTGCTTCTTCCTTGAGCCTTTGCCTTTCAAAGTAATGAAAGGGCTTTGGAAAGTACTTGCTCGGCTCCTGAGCATCTGGTGGCAGCCTTCCCAGCTTGGCTTTTCTCCTGAACTGTACTATAGCTTCTTGCCTAGCTTCATGCTTTTGCCATTCCATTTCATTATACCACTTCCCTCTATCATGTACTTGGTCCTTTACAGCCTTCCATGCAGTTAGTATAATATTTCTTGAAGTAGAGCTTCACTGCTCAAAATCTGGCTTAAGTTCAGCTTGCTCTCAAAATCTTTTCTTGGATAGTAGAGCATCTTGCTGTTCTTGCAAGTTGGCATCAGGCTTATCAACTTTTTCAATAACAACCTTGGTAACCTCCTTTGGAGGACTATACATATCCTGAACTTGCTGATCAATCATATCAAAATCAGGAGGAGGGTAAATGACTTGGGCAATCTCAGGTTGATTGCCTTCAAGTAGACCAGTTTGAATTACTAACTCAGCCACCATAGCATCATCACACAAAGGTGGATATCCCAATGTGGCTCGAATACTATTTGTCACCCATTTGGTGTGCTCTGAGCCAGCATGAACTAACAACCTCTCCCCCTTTATGACTTCTCTGGTAATATGATCTCTTAGATCATTCTTCTGAAATCTGATCTGGCCATCTAGATAATTCACACCATCTTTAAAATATGGTTTCAATTTTTGTAGTTTGTCAGATATGTCCTTCTGAGATGTAGTGATGGCAGTCTTAACTGATTCAATGGCTTCTTGAAGTTTCTTATCAAACTCTTCCATCTCCTTTGCTCTTGATTCAGTCATCCCTGCAGTAGCCTTTGTGAACTCTTTAAGAATTTCATGGTGAGATTCAGTCAAATTATCATTCATCCTCAGCTGATTCTCCAGAACATAACCTTGCTTTAAAGCAATATCATCCACTTTAGTGAGGATAGACTGCTGTTATTTAGCCAAAAACACTACAGCATTACCTCCCTTATGGAAGCAATCTGTCATCTCCTTCTTATTCATATTTACTTCAAATCTAATAGATTTAATATCTTGAGCCAAGTCAATTTGAAGGGATTTATTGCTCTCATCAACATACTTTTCAACAGCCAATCTGTGTTCATCCAACTTAACTTGCAAGTCTACCATAAACTTGTTATAATTAAATTCAGAAGGAGATTTGAGTGTTGTAGTCTGTAGAGTCTGCTTATAGCTTTTGCTCCTTCTCTGAAAGACCATGAGCTTTTTCTTCTTAGCCAGTCTGGCTTCTTCATTCTCAGAATCAGATGAACTTTCAATTTGAACTCTGTCAGGAGAAGTATGAGGAATATTAGTTTCAGTGACATGTTGCTCAGCCTCAACATTCACAGGCTCCCCCTCAACTACTTGCTCCTTCTCAGCTTCTTGCTCTATCTCCATGTCTAGTGCCTTTTCATTGTCTTGCTCCTCCTCTACTCTATCAGTAGCAATTTCAATATTAGGAAATAACTCATCTAGAGTGTATTCCTTCTGAGCTTGAACAGATGTTGAATCATCCAGATCTGCAATATTCAAATCTTTTGATAAATCTATTTGTTCTTCCTCTTGTACTTGTATAGACATCTTCTCCCCCTGCACTTAATCAGTATTTGGAATATCCTGGGCAGGTGAATACACTTGTTCCCCCTGCACCTGTGCAGGAATAGAAATATTAGTAATGTCCTAGATAGGAAAAACTCACTTGCTCTCCCTTTACCTGTTCAGAAGTAGATACATTCTGGGCAGGAGAGTGAGCTTGCTCCCCCTGCATCTGTGCAGGAATGGTTTCTTTCTGAACTTGAGTAGACTCAGGCTAATCTTCAACCTACTCTATCACTTGCTCTTCTTGATGTTGGGCAGTGCCTAGATCATGTGCAGGGGATCTTACAGGGGTGTCATGCCTGCTCTCATCAGGCACATCTTTAGACAGCACCCTATCCCATCTTGAAAATAATCTCATATCCATCTTCCTCATGTGATTAATCTTGGACCCAGGCAGTTGTTGCATAACCTCAGGAATCACTCCAGTCAGGTATAAACTAACAATTCTAGCTAGATTTGGTTTCTTGATTCCTTCCTTGATCTTATCAAATACTACAGCTGACCAGTCAGTTGGAATTGTAAACACAATTCTGGTCATTAGGATGAACATATAGGCTGAAATCCTATCATGTCCACCTGGTTTGCACAAAATCACTTTGCCAACTACTTCAGACAAAAATTTTCCTTGTTGATTCATTCCTTTTCTGTTGAAAACAGCTCCAATCTTCAGGGTTGGATCCAATCCACACCATTGGAGAGCCTCCCTTGACTTAGAAGCTGGGACCTCTTCTTCATTCTCAACTATAGGCAATTGTAGAATCTTTCTCAAACTTCTTGGTGTGATTTTCACCTTTTTCCCATGAACTGTGGATTTTATCTTGAGACCAGCTGAATCCACTGATGCAGAGGTAAAGAATTCAAGCACCTCCTTCTTCCATATCTTTGAAGGTTCAGACACTAGAAACTCTATTCCAGATTCGGAGATTAGAGTTATAACCCTTTGAATATCTGTCGGGGCATCCGCAAAGGCATTGCGTACCAACTCATATCCTTCGTTGATGTTATCTTCAACCTTTGGTGCCATTGATCAGACGAGAAAGCTTGAGAGAAGAGAGAGAGAATGTCGACATAGGGTTTCAGTCTCGAAAACCTTGTAAGCGTGTCGACAGAATAAGTTCTTGAGCTATTTATACCTTCTATTGAAAGAAGATCAAAAGGCGGGCAAAAACAGTCTATATGTGTCGACACAGATGGAGTGTGTCGACACAAACTTCAATTGTCTTGACAGCAAGTCTGTCTACTATGTGTCGACACCAATTGTGGATATGTCGACACCTGAGAGACATAGTAGAGCATCAGAAATTCTGTGTCGACTCTTAGGATAAGTGTCGACACAAAATCTGTAAGTGTCGACACCACTATTCTGGTGAAGTCGACACTACATTCCTGGATGAGTCGACTATTTGTTTCTTAAGTGTCGACACAAATTCTCTGTGTCGACACATATTCTCTGACTAGTCGACATGACTTCACTGAGTCGACACATTATCACTGAATGTGTCGACACTATTTTACTTAACCAATTTCTGTTTTTGTCAATACCACTTGAAAATCTAATGCCACTTGTAAGTTTGTTGATAACCTAATCAATGGTCAGCATGCCTAATTCAATTTAAAATTTATTGAATTTTGTTTCATCCAGTGGCTTAGTAAATACATCTGCTATTTGATAATCTGTTTTAATAAATTCCAATGAGATGTCTTCTCTTTCTACATGTTCTCTAAGAAAATGGTATTTAATTTCTATATGCTTAGTTCTACTATGAGAAACAGGATTATTAGCAATAGAAATTGCACTCTTAGAATCACACAAAAGAGGTGTTCTACTTACTTGAATACCATAATCTTTAAGCTGATGATGTATCCACAATAGCTGTGCACAGCAGCTGCCAGCAACAACATATTCTGACTCAGCTGTGGATATTGCCACACTGGTCTGCTTCTTACTACTCCATGATATCAATCTTCCTCCCAAGAATTGACAAGTACCTGTTGTACTCTTTCTATCCTCTCTACAGCCTGCAAAGTCTGCATCTGAATAACCTGTTAGTAGAAAATCTCTATTCCTAGGGTACCAAAGGCCTAGATTAGGTGTGCCCTTAAGATATCTCAGAATCCTTTTGACTGCAGTATAATGAGATTCTTTAGGGCAGGCTTGGTACCTAGCACAGACACATGTAACATACATAATATCTGGTCTACTAACAGTGAGATAAAGTAGAGAGCCAACTATTCCTCTATACAAAGATTCATCAACAGGTTTACCTGCATCATCTTTGCATATAAGCATACTTGTTCCCATAGGAGTTCTCATAGTGGAGGATGACTCCATACCATACTTTTTAATTAATTCTTTGGTGAACTTAGATTGGGATATGGACAGGCCATCATCAGTCTGTCTTACTTGGAGTCCCAAGAAGAACTTAAGTTCCCCCATACTGCTCATCTCAAACTTCCCTTGCATAAGTTTGGCAAACTTTTTACAAAGGTTGTTTTCAGTAGATCCAAAGATTATGTCATCAACATAGATCTGAACTAAGATGATCTTACCTTTGGATTCCCTAAGGAATAGAGTTTTGTCTATTTTTCCTCTTGAGAATTTATTCTCAATAAGGAAAGTAGACAGGGTTTCATACCAAGTCCTTGGGGCTTGCTTTAACCCATACAAAGCTTTCCTAAGCTTATAGACATAATCAGGTTTAAGAGGATCTACAAAACCTGATGGCTGCTCTACATAGACTTCCTCTTTTAAATCACCATTCAGGAATGCTGATTTCACATCCATCTGGTACACTTTGAAGTCTTGATAGGATGCATAGGCAAGGAACATTCTGTTGAGTATTGTATCCACAATCACCGGGATTTGAGGAAGCCTCCTATCAAGCTAAGATGAATTCACTATGTATTTGATGAATTTCTTTAAGTTGTGCTTGTAGTTATTCCACGCTAAGTACACACCAATGTCAGGGTGCAGTGGGTCAATATACACGGGTCTGTGCGACGTAATCCCTCATTGAGCAGATCAGTGTGTTTGCCTACGTGTACTCTCTCAATTGGGGTGTACTTAATTTCAAGCACAGGGTCATGAAAGATCATGAGCAGACAAGGAGCAAGGATGGGCCAAAGACCAGCTTGTAGATTGAGAGACGAGAATCGTCTAAGTGTAAATCGTCGAGAATCACTAAGTGATTCTCGCCGAGTCGTCGAGAATGTGATTCTCAACGAGTCGTCGAGAATCACTAGTTGATTCTTGCCGGGTTGGGCCGGCTGTCTCGACGCAGTCAGAAAACTCATCTAAGGCAGAATCGTCGAGAATCACCAAGTGATTCTCGCCGATTCGTCGAGAATGACTTTGCATTCTCGACAAGTCGGCGAGAATCCAAGGTGATTCCCGCCGATTCTCCCCGGCCTCTATAACCTGTGCAGCCAGAATTCTCTAAGTAGAATTCGGCGAGAATCGTAAGTGATTCTCGCCGATTCGTCGAGAATCACCCACGATTCTCGCCGAATTTGACTTGGGTATTTTTCCAACTCTGTCTGGACCGGTCCACGTTATCTACGGGATTTTGAACCGGACTTAGGTCTTACTGCTGGTGGGGACCACAACGGTCATCTTCATGACCTAAGGTATAAATATGCTGTATTTGTGAACAGTAAAAGGATGGATTACCGATCGAAGAAGAACAAGCCGCCGTCAAGCCCTAGATCGAAAGCGAGCTCGGCCCACCTTCTCCGCCTCTCGCTAGTTGCTCGCCACCGTTGATCGGGGTTCTCGTTACCTCTCCCGGCGACAGAAGCCTAGTCGGGCACAGCGTTTCACGCGTCCATCCAGAGATCTTTTGTCTCTTGATTTGTGATCGGGAAACCTTCCCCATCTGAATCGATCGAGACGATCGATCCTAGTATGACCGTTGGAAGACCTTGCCGACTTTGCTAAGAAGATTGGATCTACATAGCATCACCGCCTCTCTCGTTGAAGCCGTCGATCTAGAGAAGATTCTCTCCAAGAAAGATCTAGGGTTGTGGACTTTTCGTTGCCTACAAGAACAAGTAGTCTAACGAAAAGGGACACCTGGATCTTCACGTTGTTTGTATTTCTTACAAGCTATTTTCATTTTCTCTTTCATTGTAAAGGACCGATTGGTCTCTAGTTGTAGGTTTGGGTGCAACCCGTGTTGTGGGAGTGTTGACTCCTACGTGTGGAAGGGTTCCTTCCGTTAGTGCAAGGATTGGATTTCAATCCTGTGGGTGAAGTGACCGAGTCGTCCCTGGTTGGGAGATAGGTCGAAGGGGGAAAGTGGACGTACCCAAATCGGGGAACCACTATAAATTGCTTGTGTACTTTCTGTGCTGTGTGGTTTTGTTTTCTTGTGCAGGTAAAACTTTAATTCCACACATACGCTGCAAAGACACCTATCCCCCCCCCCCATAAGTGTAAGTAGTTGACACGAGGGGGACTTTCAAGTGGTATCAGAGGGAGGTTACTCAGCAATAAGGTTAACACCTTGAGTAAGATCTTGCCTCTAGTGTCAACTAGAAGACGAGACTCAAGCATGGAGCTGGAATTTGATGTCCCTCCTCTGAGACTAGCTCCCTGCGTGCACAACAGAGTATTACCCTATCTGGAAGATGAGAGTTATGTTTCATCTGGAGGCCATCGACCCTCGGGCATCAATCATCTTGGAAGAGGGTCCCTTCATTCCCATGAAGGCTTCTGATTCTGGAAAGGATATCCAAATCCCCAAGAGTCCCGAAGAGATGTCTGAGACCGAGCTCTCACTGTACAACTTGGACAAGTTAATACGTCAGATCATCACTAACGTCTGGTCTGGTGTATTTCGTTCAAGAGTGGACAAGTGTAGGACGGCCAAGTCCATGTGGCAAACCATCTCAGACCTCATGGAGGGATCAGAGAAAGCTGGGACCAGTTGTCAGCAAGAGGATGAAGCCTATGTAGGGGTCCTTATTTCTGAAGATGAAGGGCATGATCAATATGTCAGTATCAGGGCTCCTGTGTCCTTGTCAGAGACTGAAGAAGAAGCTGAGGAAAGCAGTTCTGATGAAGCTGACTCAACAGTCTCTGCCGATCTGGATGGTAACCCTGAACAACAAAGTCAGAAGCAGGTAACTTCTTCCTCATGCCCCTCTCCTCTTGAAGTTCCTGAAGACAGGAATAGTTTATAGAGTAGTCCTTCCAGTGATGCAAGGGATACAGATAGCTTCAATCAAAAGATTGAAAATCTTGATTCCCTTGAGAGTGCCCTTCAGACGAGCAACTTACTTGTTGAGGAACAAGCTAAAGAGATTGCTCAGCTGAAGATCTTGATGAATCTCCAACTGGAATCCATCAAAGTAAAGGACTCAAAGATCTCGGATCTAGAGAGTCGTCTAGAGACCGAGAAGAGGATAGTTTCTAATTTTTCCAAGATTGATGCTATCAAGAGAAAAGCAGAAAATGGGTGGATCTCCCAAATTATTAAGTCATGGAGAAATGGGGAAATTGTGTTCAGACCCCCCACCCCGAGTAGGAAGGACACTCATCATGCTTTCAGGTATGACCACAGAAACAACGTTGGTCACTGCAAGAATGATCAGCTCTCAGGTGGAAATACCCACAGTGCCAGAGCTGTCATGGCTACCCATGAGAGAATACCCAAGGCTCATTCTGAACCCTTTGTATTCTCAGCCTCGGCCCCAACTCATCATGAATATGCAGGAACCAGCTCTCACTGCAGTACTTTCCACCCTAGGACCCAGGAAAGGGGGGACAGGAAACATGTGGTAAGTACCCATGGGGCCTCTGGAAGTGTGCTGATTGAAAGGAAGGCACCACCTTCCAGGCCTTATGACACTCACCACATGCTCTCTATCCACCCTCCCACGTGTCACGGTGGAAAAGGCAAATTTGTGAGCAGAACCTGCCCTATCCCGTTTAGACCCAAGATTCCGACTACCTTAGTCAGTAGACCAGGTCAGAAACGGTGATACAACATTTATGAGTGTTGGTGTTGTGGCAAGGTGGGTCACTTTGTCGTAGATTGTTGGCATAATCCCTCTGTGCTAAGGGCAAGGGTATGTCAACTTCCTCTGGGCAGAGTTAGCCTTCCTGACAAGATTCCTGTAGGAAGGCATTCAAGATTTTATTCTGACAAGAACCTAGGACCCAATACATATTGGGTTCCTAAGGTAAGGTAACACTCTTTTGCAGGGTAGTCTAGGTTCCCGTAAACCTAATGGGAACCAGACAGGAGATGTTCCAAAAATGACGTGGAACAAGTATTTGGAAAAGGAGCAGTGCCATCAACACGGGCACGTTCAAGTTGACCACCTGGTGTGCCTTGAGCAGAAGTTCTAAATGATACATCTTTTAATCTCAGGTAATTGCAATCAGCTTCAATATATGAGCTAGAGTGCATCGATTTTTACATATATGTATATATGTATGTCTATATATCCACACTAAGTCATGAATTCCCTCTCTCGAAAGTAAATGGTCATGTATAGACTTACACTTATATGCTTGTTCACCTAAGGAAAGATTAAGATTGTAAAAATAACCTTTAGATACATTGTTAAAGATTTATCTGTAAATACACTGGTAGATTCGAGAATGAACCTCAACAGGCCTAAGTCAGCCCACTGAAAATTAATGAAGATACGCCATTAGAAGTCACTAAAACTTACAACTGACATCAAGAAGATTGTGTATATCTCGATCGAGAAATAATCCATTAAAGTTGCTTGCCACGGTTATTGTCTTGGGTATACCAAAGTTGATATGCCTCCTAACTCTGTGTGGAAAACTCCTTCCAAACCCTCTATAGATTCATGTATTAAGAAACATATATATTCCGAAGATTAAGAAATACATATATTTAGAAGATTTCTCAAACCCTTTGATAACAGAAGATTCCGAGAATCCGGTATGCATCCAATCCCGTCGATTTCTATTTAAAAAAAAAAACTCCCGCCGACTCTTCATCTTCCGCATTTCGCAGAGAAACCCGTCGATATTCCTCAGGAATCCCGCCGACCCTTCCTTCCCTCCTCCCGGCGACTTCCTGCATCTTAGGTTCCAAATCTCGTCGACCTCGTTCCGGATTCCGTAGACCTCTCTTCTCGCGTCCAGGGCGCTCGTCCAAGTTTTCATTCTCCGCGGTTTCGATCAAACAAGGGCACGAGCTCCTCCAGGCTTTCCGTCGTCTCCGCCGACTCTCGCTTCCTCCGCATTTGGGTAACCATTTCCTCTCCCTTATAGTGACTCACTGTTAGTATAGCTTCCCTTTTGATTTCTGATTAGGCGTAAACTTGGGATTCCCTCCCTAGGTTTGCTATGGCTCCAAGGACCACCACCGGCCTGGTCACTGGATGTGAGTTGGTTCGAACTGGGTTCTCACATGCCTCGGATGAGTTCAGAAACATCATCATCATGCTGGAGGAGGATGGACTCACGTTTGTACTGGAGCACCCCTGCAAAATTCTGGATAAGGAAGTGATGGAGTTCTTCGCAACCGCCAAACTTCGGAATGAAGACTCTATCATCAAGAGTAAGGTTGCAGGTGCAAGGATCAAGATGTCTGCAAGGAAACTGACTCAATGCTTGCAGCTCTCCAGTTCTGAGCACGAGGATTATCTGGAGGAACATGATAGAGCCAGGACCCTATTATTCTGTGGGCTAGCTAGGGGAACCAGATCGATAAAGAGAAAAGAAATGAATGAGGAGGGGAAACTCTTGTCCGACATCATTGGGAAAGTACTGATATGCAAACCCGGCTCACACGACCACATCTCAGCTGACATGTTCAAGATTCTTGTGGTGATAGTCTGCCGAAAGAGATTCAACTGGGGGGCCATGCTTTTTGAGAAGATTAAGGACACTCTCAGATCTCCATGTTTTGGAAGAATCATCAGCCTATTTCTCAATCAGTTGAATGGAGATAGGTTCGACATGAGCAAAGGAGTTCCTTTGCATTATTTGAAGAAAATGGACTCCAGCGTATTTGACAGATGGGAGCGACTCATAGGGCAAGTTGCAGTGGTAGTAGAACAAGAAGAATCTCCTGCAGAGGACAACAGAACTTCAGCAGATTTCGTGGCAACACCCAGTGAAGTTCCTGACGCCCTGATTGCAGGAACTGAGGGGGAGCCTGTAACCGGTTCTGCAAACATCTTATCTGATATTTCTCTGATAGCTAAAGATGCTGTGGAGATGGTGGCAGATGAAGTAGCAGATGATGAGGAGGTTGAGAATGATGAGGCAGCTCTTATCGACGATGATCTGGGAGATGAGGTGGCTGATGAGGAGGAGGAGGAAGAAGTAGAAGAAGATGTGCACAACTCTGCCGATAAGCATGATCACTTGGAGACTGAGATAGAGGAAGAAGTACCAGAGAATGAGAAAGCAGCAGATTCTCAGGAGGACGCTGAGGTTCCATCTGAGTAACAAGCACCTAAGCGGTCAGATGCAAGGATGGAGGGGGAGCAATCCTTTGTTCCCCCTGTGGACTCCATACTACTATCCAGCTCTCCCAGTGCTTCTGCGGGGGAGCCTGACCAGGGTCTGCCTGCAGCTCCTCCACTTCAAGCAAACCTAGCAAACCACACTGTTAATTTTGTCCAAGGAATGGTTGATGAGCTCAAGGATATGTTTGAGAAATCGCACAACAAAGTGCTAAAGAGACTGCGGGTGTCTGAGGATCTCATGCTTAAGAATGTGGTTCAGATCAACCACAAACTAGATGTGATGGAAAAGAAATTTGATGAAAAATATACAGAGGCAGGCACAGCCGTATCTCTTCTCATGCAAGGACTGAAGAAGAATACTGACGATCTGGCTGTAGTCAATAAAAATGCACATATTGTGGCAGACAGCATACAAAAATTCGATGCCAACATGGTAACGCTGAACGCAAATCAGAAATCTCTGCTGGACGACTTCAGTAAAACCGTGAAGCACATTGATGCCTCTTTGCATTCCTATACAAACTCTATAGCCGTCGAAGCCAAAAAGGGGGAGGAAGCGTATAATGCTAAGATGGCGGGGCTTCAAGAGTTAGTACTTCTAAACTTAGATCAGACCAATAGGTATGCCTTTCAAAACTGCACCTTTACTTAACTTAATAAATAATAATTGACAAATACAAATTCGATAATTCGAATAGGTACGTGTTTGAAACGGCCCACTGGTTGGTAACAGAAGCATCGGGAATACATGTCCCTGTTGCTCCACCTGAGGATGAGGGCCGTGCTGGTACTACTGAGGGTGAAATAAGAACTGAAGAAGTACAATTGGGCGAAGTCGAGTTGAAGAAAGCTGCGGAGAGGGCTGAAAGAAGAAGCTGGTTTGACCAAGATGTCTTAGCAAAAGCCAAAGGCAAAAGGCAAATCAAAGAAGGAACTTCAAAGGAAACACCAGCTGAAAAGAAGATCAGATTGACGGAGGAGGATGTGAGAAACGAAAAATGGAGTCCTGTATCAAAGAGTATCATCTTGGACACATTTTTGTTACAGTAGAGGGGGCAAATAAATCGAAGTGACGTATATAGCCAATACGAGTGGGAGCAGCACAAAATGTTTGAAGCCAAAAGAAACTTGTTCTTCAGAAGCAATACTATGGCAAACAAAGCTCCCCCTCCGAGATACCATCCTAAGCCCAAGGAGTATTTTGAGTGACAAAGCAAAAAATTCTTAGCTAAGCTACTTAAAGAAGACATGGCTAAGGACAAGGATCTTTAGGATGTTAGCTTTTGGAATTATCACATTTAAACCTTCTTTATCATGTGATCATGTGAACATTTCTGTGTGGATATTTATATTTATATATACATGTGTGTGGTTTATTATTTGACTCTCACATTGATCTAATTACGTTTATTGCTCACTCTGTTGGTTAATGCATATTTTGTCTTAAGTGTTGAAATTCATCTTAGCTTAGTAGGATTTTGGCTTCCTCAAATAGGGGGAGAATGTTGGGTATTGTATCCACAATCACCGGGATTTGAGGAAGCCTCCTATCAAGCTAAGATGAATTCACTATGTATTTGATGAATTTCTTTAAGTTGTGCTTGCAGTTATTCCACGCTAAGTACACACCAATGTCACGGTGCAGTGGGTCAATATACACGGGTCTGTGCGACGTAATCCCTCGTTGAGCAGATCAGTGTGTTGGCCTATGTGTACTCTCTCGATTGGGGTGTACTTAATTTCAAGCACAGGGTCATGAAAGATCATGAGCAGACAAGGAGCAAGGATGGGCCAAAGACCAGCTTGCAGATTAAGAGACGAGAATCGTCTAAGTGTAAATCGTCGAGAATCACTAAGTGATTCTCGCCGATTCGTTGAGAATCACTAGACGAGTCATCGAGAATCACTAGTTGATTCTCGCCGGGTTGGGCCGGCTGTCTCGACGCAGTCAGAAAACTCATCTAAGGCAGAATCGTCGAGAATCACCAAGTGATTCTCGCCGATTCGTCGAGAATGACTTTGCATTCTCGACAAGTCGGCGAGAATCCAAGGTGATTCCCGTCGATTCTCCCCGACCTCTATAACCTATGCAGCCAGAATTCTCTAAGTAGAATTCGGCGAGAATCGTAAGTGATTCTCGCCGATTCGTCGAGAATCACCCACGATTCTCGCCGAATTTGACTTGGGTATTTTTTCAACTCTGTCTGGACCGGTCCACGTTATCTACGGGATTTTGAACCAGACTTAGGTCTTACTGCTGGTGGGGCCCACAACGGTCATCTTCATGACCTAAGGTATAAATATGCTGTATTTGTGAACAGTAAAAGGATGGATTACCGATCGAAGAAGAACAAGCCGCCGTCAAGCCCTAGATCGGAAGCGAGCTCGGCCGACCTTCTCCGCCTCTCGCTAGTTGCTCGCCACCGTTGATCGGGGTTCTCGTTACCTCTCCCGGCGACAGAAGTCTAGTCGGGCACAGCGTCTCACGCGTCTATCCAGAGATCTTTTGTCTCTTGATTTGTGATCGGGAAACCTTCCCCATCCGAATCGATCAAGACGATCGATCCTAGTGTGACCGTTGGAAGACCTTGCCGACTTTGCTAAGAAGACTGGATCTACATAGCATCACCGCCTCTCTCGTTGAAGCCGTCGATCTAGAGAAGATTCTCTCCAAGAAAGATCTAGGGTTGTGGACTTTTCGTTTCCTACAAGAACAAGTAGTCTAACGAAAAGGGACACCTGGATCTTCACGTTGTTTGTATTTCTTACAAGCTATTTTCATTTTCTCTTTCATTGTAAAGGACCGATTGGTCTCTAGTTGTAGGGTTGGGTGCAACCCGTGTTGTGGGAGTGTTGACTCCTACGTGTGGAAGGGTTCCTTCCGTTAGTGCAAGGATTGGATTTCAATCCTGTGGGTGAAGTGACCGAGTCGTCCCTGGTTGGGAGATAGGTCGAAGAGGGAAAGTGGACGTACCCAAATCGGGGAACCACTATAAATTGCTTGTGTACTTTCTGTGCTGTGTGGTTTTGTTTTCTTGTGCAGGTAAAACTTTAATTCCGCACATACGCTGCAAAGACACCTATCCCCCCCCATAGGTGTAAGTAGTTGACACGATGGGGACTTTCACATACTGATTGCCTCCAGCCTTGCTACTGGGGCAAAGGTTTGATCAAAGTCAATCCCTTCTTCCTGCCTGTATCCTTTTGCAACCAATCTTGCTTTATTCTTCACTATTATTCCACTCTCATCCAATTTGTTCCTATAAATCCACTTTGTGCCAATTATGTTGTGGCCTCTTGGTTTAGGAACAAGCTCCCAGACACTGCACCTTCTGAATTGATTCAGCTCCTCTTGCATAGCATCAATCCAGTGCTGGTCTTTGATGGCTTCTTCAAACTTCTTAGGCTCCACTTGAGACAGGAAACTTGAATGCAGGTCTGTGCTTTGATTTCTGCTTCTAGTCTGCACTCCCTGTCTTGGATCACCTATAATCTGATCAGCTGGATGATCTCTTAAATGTCTTGTAGCTGGAGGAAGGATCCTTTCTGGTTGAACATCTCCAGCTCCTTCTTCATGCTGAACCTCTTGGTTTTCATCAGCATCTATTGAGTCTTGTACTCCCCCTGGATAGTAGCCTTCATTTTCCAATGCTCCATCTTCCTTTGATGCTTCAGCAATGGAGAGCTTGTCCATTCTTTTGCTTGTACCTGTTGAATCATTTGATCTACAAGACAACTCACAGTTGATTAATCTTGTTTCATCAAACACAACATGTACAGATTCTTCAACAACTTGAGTAGTCAAGTTGAAGACTCTATAGGCCTTACTATTTATGATGTACCCAACAAATATCCCATCTTGGGATTTGGCAGCAAACTTAGTTAGGCATGACTTGCCATTGTTAAATATATAGCATTTACAACCAAATATCCTGAAGTAGGATAGATTTGGTTTTCAACCTTTCATAATCTCATAGGGAGTCTTTTTGTGGTTCTTGGTGATAGTAGCCCTATTGATTACATGACATGCAGTGTTAACTGCCTCAGCCCAGAAATATTCTGGGAGAGAGGTGTCACTCAATAGAGATCTGCCAGCTTCAATTAATGTTCTATTCTTTCTTTCAGCAATGTCATTTTGTTGTGGTGTTCTAGGTGAGGAGAACTCTTGGAAAATTCCAAAGTCTTCACATAATTTTGTCATGCTTTCAGATTGAAACTCAGTACCATGGTCACTTCTGATTTTGACCACTGTACTATTCAGTTCATTCTGAATTTGCTTTACAAAACTAAGTAATACACTTGGGGTTTCTGATTTCTGTCTCAGAAAGAACACCCATGTAAATCTAGAATAGTCATCTACCACCACAAAAGTATTGACTTTCCTACCTAGACTATGAACTGGCATAGGACCAAAAAGATCCATATGTAAGAGGTATAGGCACCTCACAGAATCCTTGTTTTTAAGGCTTTGAAAGGAGGATTTTGTCTGCTTGCCCTTTTGACAAGCTGAGCATATTTCTTCCTTTATACACTTAACTTGAGGACCATTCCTCACTAACTCTTTGCTAAAGAGTTGGCCAATTGTCTTGTAGTTAAGATGAGCCAATCTCTTGTGCCACTTGACACAATGAGAAGCATTATCATCAGCTACAAGACAGATGGAAGAAGCCTTGTTCTCACATACAAAATTAAGACAATAAACATTTCTCTTCCTATACCCAGTCAATATGATCTTTTGATCACTTGACCTTTTGATATGACATCCATTCTTAACAAATGAAATGTCATATCCTAAATCACTCAGCTGGCTTATGCTTATTAGATTGTGTTTCAAACCTTTTATATAAGCCACTTGGGTGATAGTAATTAGGTTAGTAGAAATGTTACCAAACCCTTTGATGATTCCTTTTTCAGATCCACCAAAGATCACTTTGGGTCCATCTTTGACAGATGTATACTCCTTCAGCAGCCCCTTTGTTCCAGTCATGTGCCTGGAATAACCACTGTCCAAGTACCATATAGGGGCATGGCCACTTGGACTTTCCTGCAATACAGATTTACTTACCCTTAGAACCCAAGTAAGTCTTGGGTCCTTGGTTCAGGTTAGCATTAAAAAAGCTACCATTATCTCTTCTAACAGGTAGACTATTGTTCTTTCTAACACTTGTGTTATGCCAGCAGTCTAATACAAAATGGCCTCTCTTGCCACAACATCAACATTCAAACTTATTGTATCTAGTTCTAGATATACCCTTGATAGAAGAATTTCTGTCCATTACTGGTGCTGCAGCAGCTTCACCCACTGATTTCTTATAACCATTGGGTTTATGAACATAGATAGGCCTGTTGGCATTTACATCCTTGTTTATCAGAACATTAGTCTTAAAATGACCATGAATATCTTCATGATCATATTGGTTAGAAGGCACTTACACCTTTCTAAACTTAATAGGGACTGAAAAGTTCAGTGGCTTGACATGAGCTTTGCCTTTCCTCTTGAATTGGGCTACTCTGGGGTTACCTTTGAATCCTAATCCTGCCTTACCCTTTTGAGTCACAAATTCATCTATCAAGGGTAAGACAGACTTTGGCTTAGAGTAACTAACCACTAACTCCTTTTCTATTCTTAGTCTGGCCTCCAGACTCTTCACTTGATCATTGGTATAATTGAGTGTGCCCATCTGAATAATAGTTATATTCTTCAGTTTGGCAATTTCATTTAACTTCTGATCAATTACTTTTTCAAACTCAGTTGTAGCTACCTTTAGATCAGCAATTTCCTGAGCCTGAGATTTAACAAGGTTCTTGCTTTTCTTAAGGGCCTGCAACAAGTCCCCATACTTATCTATCAATTGATAGACATCTCCTTCAGATTCAGATGCATCTACATCACTTGATGCAGATGTAGCTGATTCTGCACTTGTACTACAAACAGATTTTATTGAAGGACATAGTACCTTACTAGGACCAGACTGATTCTGGTACATGTCTTCTTCTAATCCTGCCATCAGTCCCATGCACTGATGATCTTCTTGTTCATAGATGGAGTCTAGCAATTGCATGAACTCCTCTTCTTCAGTAGCAGCATACAGTCCAATATATGCTTCAGCTTCAGATTCTGATTCTGAAGTTGATTGATCTGTTAGTCTCTTTTCCTTCTTTGCAACAAAGGATTTTTCCTTCTTGCCCTTTTGATAAGTCTTCTTCTTGTCTGATGACTCCTTTCTCTTATCAGGACATTCAGCCACTACATGTCCAGGCCTATTGCAACAATAGCAGACAATCTTTGAAGTAGTGGCCTTGCTGGGCATTGTTCTGCTCTTCTCTTTCCTTGATGACTTTTTCTTCTGATAATAATCATCAACTTGCTGTGATGAGGAGGGCCTAGACTTCCACTGCTTCTTCTTTAAGAATCTCTGGAATTGCCTTGTAAATGCAGCAAAATCTGCATCTGACTCACAGCTTTCTGAACCCTGATTATCTGAATGTTCATAACTAACTTCTGTAACTTCCTTAGGAGGAGATGGTGATATCCTCCTATTCTTTCTAGTGGCTTTTACCTTGAAGGCCACTGTCTTCTCTCTATGCTCTCCTTTTGAATTCTTTTCCTCCTCCTTCCTCACCATAAGTTGCATTTCATAGGATAGCAACTTTCCAAACAAGGTTGGAGGAGAAATCTCTGCCAGTTTAGCCACTTCTCTTATGGCACAGATCTTTGTTTCCCAATCCTTTGTCAAGGATCTTAAGAATTTGTCATTCAGTTCATAGGTACTGAATACTCTTCCATAGGACTTTAACTCATTCACAATTCTATAGAATTTCTTATAGCATTCAGTTATGCTATCAGTTTTTCCTTGTCTAAAACTTTCATATTCCTGGTTGAGCATAGACTTCCTATCCTGTCTTACTTCTTCAGATCCCTCCATGTAGACAATCAAGGTGTCCCACATCTCTTTGGAGGTCTTGCAGTGAATCAGATTCTGAAATGTAGAATCATCTATGGCACTCACAATAATATTCTGAGCTCTCTTGTCCATGGTTTCCAAAATTATTTCATCCTTGGTCATTTCAGAATAACTCTTTGGATTTTGAATATTAGCATCAAGAACTGATACCTTCATTGGAATGAAGGGTCCTTCCTGAACTGTGATGTATATCCTTAGGTCAGATGCTTCCATGAACAATCTGACTCTTTCTTTCCAAATTCCAAATATTTGCTTCCTGCATATGGGTAACTTCATTGACCCTAATTCCTTGTGATTTTCTCCAGAACCCATCTTCTTGAATCTTGATTCTGCCTTTCAGATCTACCTCAGACTGTTAAGTCCTTTTTGAGGAACCTGCCTCTGATACCACTTGATAGTTTTACTTTCAAGACAACCTAAACACCTAGAGGGGGGTGAATAGGTTCTAATGCTTGTTAACACTTTTTGGCAGAATTCAATTACAGAATTAAAACACACAGCACAGCAGTCACAGAAATTTAACCATCACAGATTGCACACGGTTTTATAGTGGTTCCCCAAGGTCTGGGTACATCCACTTTCCCCCTTCACCTATCTAGTAGTATGCTAGATTCGGCCAAACTTCCTCTTTACTCAGATCCACAGATCCTACAGCTCAGAACCTGAAAAGGTTCCTACAACTCAGGCTCAACAGCCCTACCTTAGCCTTATCACAAAGCCTACAACTCAGAGAAGAACCTTCTCCTACACTCAGGCAAACAGCCCTACCTCAGCCTTATCACAAAGCCTATAACTCAGAGAAGACCCTTCTCCTACACTCAGGCAAACAGCCCTACCACTCAGAGATCAACTCTCCTACACTCAGCCTTTATAACACAGGCTTACAACTCAGATCTGTATTGACAGATCCTACAGAAATTAGAAAAGAAGTTTTTAATGTCTTGTCTTTGTTGAGAGAGAAAAGAACATGACAATTCTTGATCAGCTGATGAAATCAACTGAATCTGAGCTTTCTTCAAAGCTTCTTGAATCTGAACTTAGCTGAGTTGATTTCCAAACAGCTTCTTGAGAAACCAATGCTGGCTTCCTTCTTCTTCTTCAATTGGCTGGATCCCTCTCTATCCAACACCTTTGATGATACTTCTGAATTCTTGAAAGAACTCTACTTAGACTGATCCTGAGATCGTCTTCTTAGATCTTCTGATGAAGATCTTCTTTAATGCCTTGCACTTTCTTGAAGAGAGGACTAGTCTCTTAACTGATGTGTTGATGAAGAATTAATTTCCTCTTTTGTATGTTGTGTATGTGTATATTTCTTCTTCTGAATCTGTCTATTTATAGATCTTCTTCATGGTAACCGGCTGATCCGGTTTCTAACTGACTTCTGACAAGTCTGACAGCTTTAGTTAACCTGTCATAACCCACAGCTGTCAAGTCTTCAAACAGATCCTGTGCCTTAATCTTGGACAACAAAGTGTTGAGACAGACTGTCAGAAAGTGTCGAGACCAACTGTCTATATGTGTCGACACAAGTGACTTTGGTGTCGACACAGCCTTTGATGATGTCGACTAGTTTGCCTTTAAGTCGACACTGCTTCTTCAGAACTTCATCTTGAGAATGAGTTGACACAGAGAATTTTTGTCGACTCAACACTTCATCTTTCTTCAGAAAATAACTTGGTCTTGACTTTGCAGTGTGTCGACACAAGTCCTGTGTGTCGACACAGTTGTTGTAGATTCAGAACTCAGTATGTGTCGACTCTGCCTTCAGGTGTCGACATAGTTGAGGTCGACTATCTTTCTGTGAGTCGACACTACTTCCCAGTGTTGACACAAATGTGGTCGACTATCTTTCTGTGAGTCGACACTGCTGAGTCGACACTGCTTCCCAGTGTCGACACAAATGTGGTCGACTATCTTTCTGTGAGTCGACACTGCTTCCCAGTGTCGACACAAATGTGGTCGACTATCTTTCTCTGTGTCGACACAGCTTCCTTCAAGTGTCGACACAATTATTCTGAAGTGTCGACACATGGACTTAGAATAATTTCCTGTATTCTTTAATACTTCTTCACCTGCACATGTCAACTTAAAACAACATTAAATACACCTTGATGTATATCATTAAGCTAAGTTAGGCTTCTTCAAATCAGGTACACATTTTCCAATGTACCCAACACAGATGAATCAAAAGACTCTAGTTCCAAGAAAAGGAAGTTTAAGAAGAAGAAGGTTCCAGCTAAGGTTGCTTCTCAACCTTCAGCTACTGCTGATATTCTATAATACATATTGCATGGAATACCTCTCACTCCTAACCTTCCCCATAAGATGGGGTATTCTAAGAATCAGCAGAAAGCTAGAAAGAAGAGTAGGAGATACTCTCCACCTCCACAATCTAGGAGGGGTCCTCCTCCTCCTCCAACAGCAGGAGCAGCAGAAGTATTTATCAGTCTCAAAGGTCTATAACTTCTCAGCATTCAAGACCATCCCAGAGAAGCAGCCAGCAGCATTTAAGTCAAAGAAGATAGCAATAACAGCAAAAAGATTAAAGCAGCCACCTTCACTAGCTTATGATCCAGAGTTGGATCCTAACTTAGAATGGTCAGATTCAATGAGATTATAGCTCTTTCTCAGTTCAGGAAAGCCAGAGAAGAAGGGAAGGACACTTCTTAATTTTTAACTATTTCTTCTTACAAAAAGAAGAGCTGGACAAGTATCAGGTAAAGAACCAATTTAATGTTGACCAATATATGTCTTTGCATCCAGAGGCAGTTGTGTCTAGAGCTACATCTGTGAAGATTCTTGGCTCTCAAGATATGAAGATGACTCAACGGGAAGCTGCTAATCCTAAAAGGAAGATGATTTTTACCAAACCCTCTTCAGATTCTTCTTCAAATGCTACTAAAAAGGATTCATAATTCTTTGCTTGTGTGTTTAAACTTTATTATTATTATAATATACTCACAAGGCACATTTGTCCATATCTGCTGAATGATTTATAATTTAATCAGATACTTTCTTGCTTTGTGATTTTCTTTGTTTTTATAGTGTCCTCACCCAAATAGGGGAAGATTGTTGGAACCCTACTTATGATTTGGGCTAGGAACACTATTAGGATTGATTAAATGACCCAACATGTATAGTTTATGATCATAGGATGTTTCCAGGGTCAAGTTCAGTCACATGATATTAGATTGTTGGACCTACCTTCAGAAGACTTCAGAGACAGAAGACTTTAGAGCAAAAGGAGTTATAAGTTTATAGAAAAATTCGTTTGACGAAAGCTAAACTAAGTTCGACGATCGTCGATCTCAGATCGACGAACTCAGAGTTCCTTCTCTGAGTCGAGCTCGACGAAAGTCAAGCTGAGGTTGACGAACTACATTCTCTACTTTGAAGTTCAACTCGACGAAGGACTTACTCAGTTCTACGAACTTGGAGCTCAGATTAAAGAAGTAAAATATTCAGTTCAATAATCTTGGAGCTCAGCTCGATGAAAGAGAGTTATCAGCACGATGAACTTGGAGCTCAGGTCGACGAATATTTGTTGAGTTTGACTAACTCCTTCCAGGTTCTATTCAACTAGTTCTCTTCAGTTTTTCAGTTCAACTATTGGCAGATCGATTTCAAATTTAATTCTATTAAGTAATACTCTGATAATTAATGCATAATATTCCCAATGAATATAGTTATTACCAGGCAGCATTAATTATGCATTTCACAGTGTTATTACCTTACCAATTTACTTGGATAATTATGGAAATGCATTCAAGATAAATTGAGCCAATTTAACTCCCAGAGATTATGCAATCAATTTAGAAGAGATTTTAAAATTCAAAAGTTTTGAAATCTGTTATCATTATATATACTCCTTCAGAAAAATTTGCAGATAACAGAAGATACTACACAAGATAACAAGCTACTGAATATAAAATATAGTGAAGAACAAAATATAGTTTTTTCTACAGAGTTCTTCATCATATGCTTCAAGCTTTCAACAGACAACAAATCAAATATTAGTCTGAAAGTTTTGCTGAAGAGCAACATCATCTTTGAAGGCATATACCCCGAAGCAAAGCTTCCATCTCCTGATCATCTACACAACTCAGGAGGGAGCTTTGACAACATCAACAATCCACTAGTCTTCTCATAGATTTTAGATAGAGAAGACAAAATCATTTTATTTTTTCTTTCACTGTGTACAGGGTTTTAACTCCCATAAAAATGTTAACATTTTGGTTCACAAGTCACCTGATCAAAAGACTTGGGATTGGTTTTGGGGCACCTGATCAAAAGCTCAAAGGTTTGCTAGATCTCCCTTAGAAAAATAGATCTTCTGGTGACAGGCACCTGAGCAAATACCTGTGGTGGCAGGCCACCTGAGCAAAAACTTGTAGTGGATTTCTACCAAGGTGGTAAAAGAGTGGATGTACCCAGGTTTATTGGGGAACCACTATAAATTCCTTGTGTCATCTGGATTGCCTTTACTTATTTTATTTTGTGTGCTATGATTTTCTTTTTCTCATACATATATATATCACCTACTTTAATCCGCTATAAAAAATAACTCAAAGTTTTTAAAATACTCTATTCACCCCCCCCCCCCCCCCCGCTAGAGTTAAGTTAGATCTATCCATCACTTTCATAAGGAAGGATGCTGGAAAGACTGAAAAATTGTCTAAGTCCACATGTGTTAAGTGAAGCCAGTTCACTCAACGCCAGATGCCAAAAAGTGTCGAGTATAGTTGAGTCTGTTAAAGCCTCAACATTGGCAAGTAAGAAATTTGACTAAGTTCAGAAGTCTTGAGTGAGGACAGATCACTCAATGCCTAAAGAAGAAGGCGTCAATAGAGCAATGATCAGTCAAAGCCTAAGGAGAGATAGACAGAAAAAATATATCTAAGTCTAGAGGGATTGAGTGAGGACAGCTCACTCAATGCAATCTCATCTTGAAGATTGGCTAAGTACAGAAGCATTGAGTGAAGCCAGTTCACTCAACGCCTCATCAAAAAGACAGGCGAAGGCAGATGTGTTGAGTGATGAAGGATCACTCAACGCCTTCATAAAGAAAGTTGTGTCTAAGTACAGAAGCGTTGAGTGAATCCAGTTCACTCAATGCATCGGCAAGAAGGCAGGCGTTCATAAAAGTAGCAAAGTCCAGGGGCGTTGAGTGATGAAGGTTCACTCAACGCAATCTCATCTTGAATATTGGCTAAGTACAGAAGCATTGGGTGAAGCCAGTTAACTCAACGCCTCATCAAAAAGACAGGCGAAGGCAGAAGCGTTGAGTGATGAAGGATCACTCAACGCATTCATAAAGAAAGTTGTGTCTCAGTACAGAAGCATTGAGTGAAGTCAGTTCACTCAATGCCTCGGCAAGAAGGCAGGCATTCATAGAAGTAGCAAAGTCCAGGGTCGTTGAGTGATGAAGGTTCACTCAATGCACTCAATGCCTTACAGTTCAGAAGCAATTGACTAAGTCCAGATTCGTTAAGTGAAGCAAGTTCACTCAATGCACTCAATGCCTAAAAGTGCAGTTATTCTAGCTAAGGGTTTTTTCCGCTGAGTGAAGGTCATTCACTCAACTCACTCAATGCCTGGGATGAAACTGTGAAAATGGCTAAGTCCACAGATGCTGACGTCAGCATGAGTCAGTAATGTTTAAAAATGTTGTGGGAAAGCTACAATATACGACAAATGGCATCGAAAGCTTACTGTAGGTCTTTCTATGCACAAGCTAGTTTATAGTCAACAACCACAGCCGGGCCCACGGGTCAAATAGTCATTGGACGGTGGAAGATAAAAAGGATAAGTTCGGCAGATGTAGAGACAACTTTAAGGGTTTATATTTTTGCAATGAGGCAAAACTTCATCGTCTTCTCCCTCGCCATTATTGCTGAGTTTGAAGCTGAAGTTCAGACTCGTTGGACTAAAAGTTCTTCCAGTTAGTGGTATTAATTTTCACTAGCTACAGCAAGTTCAGAAAAGCTTTCTGAGGAAGAAGACTAAGCAGAGCCTTCAAATTTCTGCAGTCAAGGTTAGCTGATTGAAAAGCATATAGAACTGCCAAATCATTGTCTTCAACAGCAAGTTCAGAGACCTATGTTTCTGAGATACTTCCAGCACAAGCAGCTGTTTATTGAAGATCAACCTTTATTGTTGTTGAGAAGAAGTTAGGGCTGAGTTAACTCAACTCAGGAAGTAGTAGACTCAGAGAACTTCTCTGGAGTCAAATCACCAATAATAAACCTCTCTCTTTTCTCTAGGATCTTAACAAATCTAAGTGTAAGCCTATTTTATAAAGGTTGAGGTAGGATCTAGTCTTAGATCTGAGTTGTAGGGCCTTTGGGCCTGAGGTAGGATCCTTGTGTGGATCTAAGTTGTAGGGCATGTGTCCTGAGGTAGGATCTAGTTCAGATCTAAGCTGTTGGAGAGTTTTACTCTCAGAGTGTAGGGCTATCCTCCTAGCCTGAGTGTAGAACTATTAATTTAGTCTGAGGTAGGTGATTTGCTGATCACTGAGTTGTAGGAGCAATCTGGCTCTGAGGTAGGGCATTGTGCCTGAGGTAAGTCTTGAAGGAGACTGAGAGATCCTGCGGGATCTGTGTTGTAAGCTCTTTGGAGTCAAGTTTAGGAGAAGTGTCTTGTCTAACATGTGTTAGAAATGTAGAAGGGACAGTGGACGTACCCATAATTTGGGGAACCACTATAAATCTTATGTGTGCTTTGTGTGATTGTCTTGAAAGCAACATATAACTAAACCGCAACACACCAAAATAAAAAGATAGTCATAAAAGACTAAGAAACTTATTCACCCCCCCCCCCCCCCCCCCCGCTAAGTGTTAGCTTCCCTTGAAAACTAAAGACATTCAATTTTGCTAAAACAAAAACCCAAAAACGTCTTTTTTCAAATATTTTTTAAGTATTTTCCTAAAAGGAATTTGGTTAAAAAGTAAACATTGGTGACTGATCCCCCATACATAAAATGAAATATTATCCCCAATGTTTTGTAAAAAGAGAAAGTATAGGGAGAAGAGACTTCCCTGAGAATAAATAACAAGCTACATCAAGCAAAACCTGAAAGAAGTAAAGTGTAGTAAAACACACAGTAATATATTTTTTTAATTTTTTAATTAAAAAAACTGGTACATGAGATAATATTAAAAAAAACTATAGACTTGTTGACATTGAAACAGAAACACCGAAAAGCAAGAAACAAAGATAAAAACTTAGAAAAACTACTCCTCGTCACTTTTATCCCCACTCTACTAATAATGGGCCCACAACTCCGCAAATTTCCAGGAGATGTGCTCCAGGGATGAAGTGTAAGACATAATTTTTTTTCACCGAGTCATATGCCCAGAACCTCCGCCTTGTGGTGACTCTAACTCCTGAGAAGGTCGCCACCATAAAACGTCGAATCTACTGGAAAGTACTCAACCATTTACCATAGAAGAAATAGAAGTAATCATATATAAGTAATGATTCCACATTCACAATGCCATAAAAGTGAGTCCACATAAAGTAAAAGATGAATAACATGAGATAGTAAATCTGAAATGGAAAGATAAGAGGGCTCCTGACCAGTACATATGATCCTCACTACATAATACTCCCGAAAGAAAAGCAACTAATCACTCACGAATCCCGTGGCTGCAGCATAAACTCCTATATTAGGTTAGTTCACCTCCTCCTGCACCATACTCTAGTTTGGTAGTATCCCCTGGAACTACACCCTGTCTCCCAGCTAGAGTCCCTGGTGTTATGCCCATCAGGCCGTTAGTTAAAAATTAAGTCTTGGTCCCCCTCCCCCCCCCCCCTCCTGCGACTCCTAGGCACCATGCGAAGGAGGATGAATAGGAAGGTATTGAAAGTGGAGAGTAAACAAAAGCAGGTGACAATGGTCCTAAATAGCATATGCTAAAATGTATTTATCACAATATTAATAGGTATATAAATGAATAGAAAGTAAAGAAGCGGCATAATGGAAACAGTAATATGAAGTAAAGGTAAAGTAGCTAACTATCATCACAGGGAAAGTTACCTTAATTTATAGGAATACCCATACGAACTTATAAATTAAGGGGTCATTTTGCATGGACTAATGTATAAAAGATCTCATAATAATTTATACGTTAGGGGTAGAAGTTTTATGCAATGTTATGTATGCATGATAGATGATATGTCTCATAAAAGTGCAACGCAGCCACCAGACTCTATGCGCACAAGTTTTTTGTTCCACCATTTGGAGTTCGCTAAACTCTCAGGTACTTCTCGTAGTGGAAAACAGAGGCAGTGGATGTGGCCTCCCCACTCCTAGGTCGGTATTCACACTACCCAGCCTAGACCATGTGTACTACTCAGAACACCCACAATCAGGTGCTATGGAGTCTCTTGTACTAATGCTGACAAATCCACCAGTCATTTCTTAGCTAAGTGAACACTTACACTTGACGAGTCAATGTATCGAAGTCAGTGTGAACGGCCGTCCAATAATGAGGACCCACCACATAATGCACATGCACACATGCTATAAAGAGCTCCTAAGTCGTCGGCTCTCGATACTAAACCATCAATTCTATCAAACACTGAATCCATCGCTCGTGGGTTTAAACCAACTATCCTCAAGAAACAACGGGGTGAGAAAATGTGTGATGACAATTTATTAATATTTAATCTTTTATTCTGCTTATTCCTACAGTTTAGGGTTAACCTTGTACTGCCCAGTGCATGCCCGATGAAGGGCTCTCGAGGGCACTAGGAACTACGATGAGTTGAAACCCAAAGCTCCCTATCTAAAGGCACTTATTTTTATGAGTATCTATTTATTACCAAACCACTTCCCATATTGGTTTTTATCTAACCCTAAATGATTTAGTACTTTTAGAGGGGAGACAATACTGCGTCGGCCCCGAGCGCAACTCCGTCTCCCTGGGTACTCAGTCTACCTAGCATATGTGTATGAAAGTGAATACTCCAATTTACTACATAAGAAACCTTGAGATTATTTAAGGGTCTACCATGACATGTTGTGCTTAAATCCAATGTTTTGTATTTTTCCTAATTAAATCAGTCTTTTAATAATTTTCCTAAAATCATACCTCCTATGACTTTGAACATGAAGTACAAGGTTCTAATATGAAATGTTCTCACCAAAATTTCTACGGCCTCTTATTGGCTAAATTATTGTAAGGTATGAATTTCATTATTTTCCCAAAATGATTTCTATCATAAATAACTTATATAAATCTTTTGATCAAAACAATAATTAACAAAGAGAGTACAAGATTTTATCATCCAAAAATCTAAATAAAATTACCAGAGGCCTATAATGATCAGAAAATGTCACTACTGAAATTTCATGATCTTCTAATATCATTTAGCAACATAATTAAATTAATGAAAAAATTACACCTAAGGCAATTTGTGAAGGAATCTCTACATAATTACTTCCAAAAATTATAAAAAAATTAACAACAAATCATAGTGATCTAAAATGTTTACTAGCCAAGTTTAATAATTTTTTAGTGCACAATTTGTCCTAAAACAATTTATTTCTCTAGACAATGATTTCTAGAATTACAAAGGAGGTACTATAATTCATCAATCAAAAATTACAATAAAATTTGCAGACATAAATATCATCAGTATAGGCCCACTACCAAAGTTTTATGATCTTTCAATACTATTTGGATATGTATTTTGTACTTGATAGGAAAGTTCTTATTCTAAATAATAAGTGGTTTGTGGGGAAAAATACTCCTAAAAATCTAATTAAATCATCCAAGATGCTTTTCCAACCAATGAGACAATCTACAAAGTCTTGAGCCAAAACATGGAGATGTGACCCTATCTCCTTCATTAGTCTTAATAGGCAGGCCTAAGATTGAACTAGGCTTTCAAGGCACCTCGACCCTAAATATTCCCTAAACTAGTCATAGGGGTGTATCAAGTGATAATAATGTAGCGTCCAAGGTTTCACCTCATTTGGTTGAGGGGTTGATCACTCAACCCCACTAAATGCACTTTTGAAGAATTAGGCCTATTATCACTAGGTGACCAACTTTGATCACTAGGTTATTCCATTAAATCAACTCCAAATGGGCTGATATTTTTTTCATGGGCATGTATTGACCCCTCTGGTCATCCACTAGAGTTTGGGGAAAATTTGAGATACATAGACCCAATTTTCAACATAAGTATGAATTGCTAAATTATTACGAAAACTATAGGAAAATCATCTACAAAAATGCTTATTTTTGGACACTTTGAGAATCATGGCCAGACCAACCTATGGTTAAATTTTCAAGCCATTTGACTGAGTGGGCCACAGAGGGCTCACATTTTAATCTCTGATTAACCATTGAACACCTTGCACCAAAAAGTGTGCTGAGGAAAATCCAGTGTCCAATTCGGTTGAATCTAATTTTGTATTAAACTATACACCAAGAGCTAGGTTTTCTATGTGGGTCATTTTTACAGAAAAAGCCTCTAGCTATTTTTAATAATTGAAAAAATAAGACTGAAATGTGACAAAAATGATATAAATTCATTAATAATTATTTCGGCATGCGCATAACAATCAAGCCCAATCCAACGGCTGTGGGTCATCGTCCCGGATGAGCCGAAGGGCTGAGATTGAATCTTCATAGAGCCAATCCAGCTCTAATTCCGGGCCATCCGACCACCTCCCAGGTTGGCCAGCGCCACCACCACCTCCATTGAGGTGGTGGCTACCGCCTGACGGCTGCACGACCGTTGGAAGGGCCGTTCCAGCAAACCTGAGAGTTGAATTTTCAAGGAAATTGTCGGTACCCTAGTTTGGATTTGAGTTAAGTCATCTCAATTAGTTTATTGACCCAAGATTTATCTATGGTCAAAGGTTAGATTTAGGTTAGATTCCTTCAGTTGTGTAGAGTTATTGTTTATCCAGATTAAAAATTTGGTTAAGTGTTTTTAGTTCGACTATAGTCGAACGCCGCTCGACTATCGTCTATCAGTTGATCGACTATCGTCAGACAGCAGATCGACTATCTCTGAGTTAGTTCATCTCTATTAAGCTCGATGATCTGTGGTTTCAGTATCGTCGATCGTCGAGTCCTGCTCGACTTTTTCTGTCCCGACAGATTTCTTGTAGGTCGACTATCTACTCTTGTAGGTCGACTATCTGTTCTTGTAGGTCGACAATCTGTTCTGATAGGTCGACTATCTTTTTTGATAGTTCGACGATCATCGTGATTCGTTCGACTATCTTTTTGTCTGCATTTAGTGATATTGTATTCTGTCTCTTCTGTGAATTATTTCTTATTTATCTAGCTTATTTTTTAGAGATTTTTTCTTTGATTTTATGCTTATATATCAAGGCAATATTTGCCTCATTCTTTATGCATATGTCAAGTGCTATCTGACAAAGTCTTTTGTCTTATTAGGGTAAAAATCTTTATGTTTTATCTGCCATGCTGTCCTTTATAGCCGTTAGACACGGATGACTTTCTCTGGCTGTAAAGAGTTTGTTTTTGATATGACATTTTCTAATACCTTTTGGACTTGCAAAATGGATAAGCAGCGTCTAAGAAAGCTTTATCTTTTTATAGAATGTCTTTTCTGCAGGCTAGTTGTTTTATGTTATTTGCAGCCCAGATTGCAGATCTCAGAAGAAGACAAATTTCAAATCAAGAGAAAGTTAGAAGCCGTTACAAAGGCTGATATATATAGAGCTTTTGAAAGAAGTTCAAAGATATACAACTCATATACAACAGATTCATATACTGAACAAGAACAAGAAGATATAGCTCTCAGACATTTTTTTACATACAGCTGAGAATAACAACTTTCTTCAGAGTTCTCTTCTTCAATACTGAGTTCATCCTGCTCACAGGAACATTCATTCTCAGAGCTTCAAGAAGAAGAAGAAGAAAGAAAAGCTGTTGAAGAAGAACATCCATTCCACATCAAGAGTCTTCTTCAAGCTGCTCCTTCAAGAACTTCAAGACAACAGTATTCTCTGTCAAGAGTTCTGAAGAGATCTTGCACCCAGAAGCAAGGCTTCTTCCTGGATATCTCTAAGCCAGGGGGAGTTTTGATTCAATCAGAGCTTTCTATAGCTCAGTGCAATCCACTAGCTTCTCTAATTTTGTTTAACAATAGAGAAGACATTCTAACTCTCTCAACCTCCTGTGCAAAGGGTTATTACTCCCTTCAAAAGTGAACCTTAGTGGCAGGGCACCTTAGCAAAAACCTGTGTTGGATTTTGAGCTCCTGATCAAAAGCTCAAAGGGTTTACTTGATCTACCTGAATCAGATCAGTTGGTGGCAGGGCACCTGAACAAAAACCTGTAGTGGATTCCTACCAGGGTGGTAGAAGAGTGGATGTACCTATTGAGAGGGAACCACTATAAATCTTCTTGTGTTGTCTGTGTTGCTTATTTTAATTACTGCACTGTAGCTGTGAGTAGAATTAACTAGGATTGTTAGTTGTTGTGTTAGGACTAAAGCTTAAACTATAATTACAGTTAGCTTTCTCTTGTGCACCTCACTTTGTGTTAGGCTCTAGGGTTTCGTATATCTATATACTTATTCTGCAAATTAACTCTAAGGGAGTTGACTAGATTGTCATATTTTTGAATACTCTATTCACCCCCCCCCCCCTCTAGAGTTTTATCTATCCTCACTTTCAATTGGTATCAGAGGGAGGTTGACTGACTGCACAGACTAACACCTGAGTCACAAGATCTAGATAGATACCAAGTTTATAGATATTCACTTCATGGCCCAGTACAAGGATTACTTTAGCACCAGACCTCCAGTATGCAACTTAGCTAAGTTCAGCATCTAGAAGGCAAGAATCAGACTGTATATGAATTCTATTGATGAAGATATCTTTTCTTCTATTTTGATAGGACCACCAACACCACCTGCTGCAACTACTACTACAACTTCAACAAATTTGAGTGTAGTGCCACCTCCTGACTACAATGATGCTTACAAGAAAGCAAAGATAGCTGATGCAAAATCTATGAACATTCTGGCTCAGACCATGTCTGATGAAACTTTCCAGAAAGTGGTTGATTGCACTTCAGCAAAAGCCATGTGGGACTCACTGAACCACATTGTAGCTGGTTCAGCTGATGAGAGGAAGGACGGAAGGTCCAACCTCACATCCCAATATGAGAATTTCAAGAAGACTGAAGCAGAATCAGTTGATGCAATGTACACCAGGCTCAGCTCCATCATCAATGAGCTGAGAACCCTTGATAAAGATATTACATTGACAGAAGTCAATGACAAAATATTGGTGTGCTTCCCTAGCACATGGGATCTCAGGATCTGGCCCATCAAAGAGTCCAGGAGTATAACTGAGATTTCAACTGAAGCTCTCCTTGGCAAGCTCAAATCATTTGAGCAAGTACTGAAGACCAGGGAAGTTGAAGCTGAAGCCAAGACTCCCACTCCTACCAGGAAAGATCAAACTCTTGCTCTAAAGGCTGCTGATGCATCTGAAGGAAGCCAATCAAATGAGGAGCTAATGGCACTCTTTGCCAAAAGGTTTCTCAAAATGGGCAGAAAGGACTTCAGAAAGAAGTCTTCAAGATATGAAGAGAAGCCAAGGTATGACAGATCACCTGCTAAAGAAATTATATGTTATGGTTATAGGAAACCTGGACACATTTTACCTGAGTGTCCAGAGGAAAAGATCAAGGAGAAGAGAAAAGACAAAGAATATCAGAAGAAGCATTCCAAGTCCTCCTCCTACAAAAATAAGAAGAAGGAGAAAGGATTTGTGGCTGAAACCTGTAGTGATTCAGATGAGGAATCTTCCTCCTCAAGCTCAAGTGAAGATGAGGAAGAGAAGAAGGCAAAAGAAATTTGCCTAATGGCAACTGATGTCTGCTGCAATCATTCAGCTGCAGAGAGTTCTGATGAAGAAGAAATGCCTACTGAAGATCAGGTATTGTCTTCTTATGATTTTACTTCTGTTGAATTTAGATCTGAATTTAAATCTCTATGTTTAGATTTAATTAGCTCAGAAAAGGAAATTAAGGAGCTTAGAAATAGGATAGCTGAATCAGAATCCCTATCTAGTGAAAATGCAAGGCTAGAAGCTGAACTCATTAGGTCTACTGAAGAAATCAAATTTCTTAAAATTGAAGTAGCCAAATCTAAAAGATTAGAAGAATCTCTTAATGGTAGAAGTCTTAAGCTGCTAGAGATTACTAGCATGTCAAACACTAGGACAGGTAACAATAAGTTAGGCTTAGGAGCTTCACCAAGTGAACCCCCCATGGTTCTGAAAAATCATCTTTCCACTCCAGTAAACTTTATTTCAGATGATGGAATAAAGAATACTGAGCAAGTAAATCAAGTTAACAAAGCTTTAAATAAGGCTAAGAAAGAAAAGAGAAAACAGAAATTTAAAGAAATACAAAAATCGTTGAACAATGCTCGACGATCGCAGCCCCAATGGTCGACTGATACTCGACGATCTGGGCATCTATCATCGAACGTCGATCGACAATCTGAACATGATTTTCAAAATAATAATCAGAACCTTAGAAACACTAAGGTAAATAGAAACACTAGGTTCATTGACCCATCAACTGCATGGAGTATTCCACCTAGGAGATCCTATCCCTTAGGATATAAACCTCAGCCTGCTTATTATTTAATTTCAAGTTTTAATTATGTGAAGAATAATGGACCCAAGGTTGTCTGGGTCCACAATGTCTAATTGTTTATTTTGCAGGTGAAGACCTATCCAATTACTAAAGACAAATGGTATTTGGATAGTGGCTGTTCCAAACATATGACAGGAAACAAAAATAATCTGTCAAGCTTCAAGGCCAAGCTTGGACCAAAGGTGATCTTTGGGGATTCCAGTTGTGGTCAAACAGAAGTATATGGTAAGTTTACCATTGGAGCAGTGACATTCAAAAGGGTTGCATATGTAACTGGGCTGAAGCACAACTTAATCTCAGTAAGCCAGTTATGTGATGCAGGTTATCAGGTATAATTCACTGACACTCTTTGTAATATTACTTTGAATAGTAATGTAGTGTTAGTAGGAATTAGACAGGGTAACATTTACTTAGTAGATTTTAATTCAACTCAATCTGAAATCTGTCTGTTTAATTAAGTAACCAATAATAATACCTTATGGCAAAAAAGGCTTAGCCATGTTAACCTCAAGAATATATCTAGGTTATCTAAATACAACCTTGTTAGAGGTTTACCTTCTTGCCCCTATAAGAAGGAAAGTCTATGCAGGGCTTGTCAATTAGGCAAGCAAACCAAAAATTCTTTTAAATCTATAAATAAGAGTGATTCACCTAGGATCTTGTACCTATTGCACTTGGATCTCTTTGGTCCAATAGCTGTACAGAGTCTAGGAGGGAAATTTTACACTTTAGTGATTGTAGATGATTTCTCTAGGTTCACTTGGGTGTTTTTTTTAAGAACTAAGGTTGATAACTTCAAAGTTCTTACAGACTTTATGCTATGTGTGCAGACTGAGTATTCTACTCATATTGCCTTGATCAGAAATGATCATGGTACTGAGTTTGAGTCTCTTCTCATGCAAGAATTCTGTGAGAAAGAAGGTATCAAACATAGCTTCTCTGCTCCTAGAAATCCTCAACAAAATGGGGTAGTGGAAAGGAAAAATAGAACACTAATTGAAGCTGCAGGAACATTGTTGGCAGATGCTAACATGCCTCTCTCTTATTGGGCAGAAGCTGTTAGCATGACTAATTATGTTTTGAACAAAAGTCTAATACATAAGCTTAAGGGTAAAACTCCTTATGAATTACTTAAAGGAAAGAAACCTAAAATTAACTATTTTAGAGTCTTTGGTTGTGTAGTGTACATTCACAATAACAACAAAGAATACAATAGAAAGTTTGAAGCAAAAGCTTCAATGGGAGACAAAAGGTTTGAAGTGGTATGGTGGGGGGCAAGTAGTCATGTTGGGAGCCAAAAGCCAAACCCTAGGTTAGGTGACAAAAAATTTCTATTGACAGACCAAGGTGCTTTCACCTATTTACCTAGGCACCCTTAGTCCTCTTGGTCTTCTTAGAGCTTTATTATGACCTAGTCATGACAAAAACTTCCTAGGGGTCTGGTTTTTCTTGGGATGTTACAAATCCCAATGCATAAAAATAAAATTTTGTCCCTGGAATTAAGGTTAGTCCTATGGGGTTTGCACTAAAAATTAATGAATGTGAAGTTCTTGGATACTCAAAGTTATACCTGCCATGAAGAGTTCTGGGCAATTCTGCTGCATAAAGTCCAGAGACTCTCAGGTGTGCTCCTCCTTTTTGTGATTCGACCACAGGACCTTGACCAGCGGAACCTTCTTTCACCGCAGGACTCGTACCTCTGTATCGTCTATCATGACTGGCTTCAAGCAGACTGATCGGTCAGATGCTACTGGGCTAGTCATAGTAGTAATCTGCTGCTCTGGCCATAGGAAGGCCCTCCTAAGAGAAGAGATATGGAAGACGTCATGTAAGCCTACCAACTCGGGTGGTAGCTCTAATCTATAGGCTAAGGGGCTGATTCTCTCTAGAATTATATAGGGCCCCATATATCTTAGATCGAGCTTCTATCGCCCGCATACCAACGAATCTCCATACATCAGACATATCTTCAAGAATACCCGGTCACCAACCCGAAACTCCACTTGACGATGTCGCGTGTCATAGTATTTGGCCTGTCTACTCTGGGCCTCCAGCATACTATCCTGTATCAGTCGTACCTAAGCATATGTGTCCTCTATGAACTCAAAGCCAATCAACATTGGATCCTCATCCTGGATCCAAAATAGCGGAGTCTTGTACTTTCATCCATACAATGCCTCATAGGGAGCCAAGCCTATATTGGATTGATGATAGTTGTTATAAGAAAACTCAATGAGAGGTAATAGTCTTTGCCACGGCTCCTCGCGATCCAGGATACATAGGCGTAAGAGATCCTCCAACGTACGGTTAGTACGCATTGTTTGCCCATCCATCTGGGGGTGGAATGTCGTGCTGAAAGTCAGTCGGGAACCCAAGTAAGCATGTACTGCTCTCTACTCCTTAGATTTAAACATAATATCCCGATCTGATACGATCGTCCTAGGCATGCCATGATAACGGACAAACTGCTTCATAAATCTCCATACAAAAACACTGACCGGAGCATCCTTCCTGACTGGGATAAATCGGGCAACCTTTGTCAGTATGTCAACAATTACCCATATTGAATCATTCCTTGCATGGGAATGAGGAAGTCCATCGCAATGTCATCAAACTTCCACTCTGGCACCAGTAGTGGATGCAATAATCCTATCAGGCTCTTGCATTCAGCCTTCACGTGTTGGCAAGTCTCGTAATGCATCACAAAGTAGGTAATCTCATTCTTCATGCCTGGACAGTACATGGTCCTCTTCTGATCATTTGTCACCTTCGTGATACTAGGGTGCACTGATCATCTACTAGTGTGTACTTCAGTCAAAATATCTTCTCGTATCTAACCTCCTGCTGGTATATATGCTCTGCCTCTGAAGCACAATAGGCTATCTTTCAACGTGAAATCCCTAGCCATATCTACCTCCAAATACTTTAATATTGGCTTTAGTTTAGCATCATGCCTTTGCTCGTACCTGATGCGATCATGTATGTCACTGGTAATGCTCATTGATACTAAATACTCCTCATACAGTTTGGTATTCGCCTTGTACACCAAGTATATCTGCATATCCCCCAACTTCTGAACCAGCTCCATAGCCATCACCTGGGGTTCTTCTTTCACTGTGGTAGCTCTCCTACTAAGAGCATCTACTACTACATTTGCCTTCCCTGGGTGGTAATGCATCGTGTACTGATAATCGAAAAGAAACTCCACCCATTGTCTCTGTTGCATGTTTAACTCCTTCTGCGTGTCCACGTACTTGAAGTTTTTATGATCGGAGAATATTTCACTGTAGACTCCATTGAGGTAATGCCGTCAAATCTTCAATGCAAAGATTTCCGCTCCCATCTCTAGATCATGCACCGGGTAGTTTTGTTCATGCTTCTTCAGCTAGCAGGAAGCATAGGCTATCACGTGTCCATGCTGCATCAGGACAGCACCCATTCCCTGGTAGGATGCGTCGGTGTAGAATTAGAATCCTTCCTTCCCAGAGGGAAGGGCGAGGATGGGAGCCGAGGTAAGCTGACCCTTCAGCTCCTGGAAGGCAGACTCGCACTGTGGTGTCCATACGAATGGTGTATCCTTCTTCGTCAGAGATGTAAGTGGGAGGGCAATCAAAGAAAATCCCTCTACGAACTTCTGGAAATATCCAGCGAGTCCTAGGAAATTCTGTATATCGGATGCTGTCTTCAGTGGTGGCCAATCTCGCACTGCTTGGATCTTCGGCGGATCCACCGTTAATCCTGCTTCGCTGATAATGTGTCCCCAAAAGGAAACTTTCTTCAATAAGAAATGATACTTACTGAACTTTGCATATAGGTTGTGCTCCCAGAGTTTCTCCAGTGTCAATGTCAAGTGTCGTGCATGCTCCTCCTCCATCCTCGAGTAGATGAGGATGTCGTTTATAAACACAATGACAAAGATATCGAGATAGGCCTCGAATACATGGTTCATCAGACTCATGAATGCAAATGGTGCATTTGTTAGGCCGAATAGCATCACTGTGAACTCATAAAGGCCATACTGGCTACTGAATGCGATCTTCGGGATGTCCTCCTCCTTGATCCGGAGCTGATAATATCCCGACCTCAAATCTAGTTTCGAGAACCAGTGAGCTCCCTCTAGCTGATCAAAAAGCTCGTTTATTCTCGGTAAAGGGTATGTGTTCCGTACTTTTGGGTCAATTATTCTCAATGTCCCTGATTTGAAGAAGGCCTACAAGACAATGGTATACACATATGTGTATTTAATGGTTGTCATAAGTTCTTTATATACATGTGATTACTTGTTATAATGATAAGATAGGTTAGGTGGACACAAGGAAGAAAGCGGGAATGACAGAAATCTATCTAAGTCCACAGATCTTGAGTGAAGGCAGTTCACTCAACGTCAGATGACAAGAAGAGTTGAGTAAAGCATGGACAGTCAAAGCCTAACTAATATCAAGGCAGAATTCTAGTTAAGTCCAGAAGCGCGAGTGAGGATAGCTCACTCGACTCCAGAAGAGCTATTGCTTTGAGTGGAGCAAATGCTGTCAAAGCCATAGAAAATCTGTCAAGAATTCTGTCTAAGTATATAAGCATTGAGTGAAGGCAGTTCACTCAACGCATAAAGAAGAAAGCATCGACAGAACAAAGTTCAGTCAAAGCCTTAGAAGTTGTAGACAGAAATTCTGTCTAAGTTCAGATGCGTTGAGTGAAGGCAGTTCACTCAACGCCTGCTCAACACGAAAATCAACTAAGATAGTTCACATAATGCCTCTTTAATAAAACTGGCAAAAGCTGAAAGCGTCGAGTGAACAAGCATCACTCGATGCCTTCATATAAAAGAGAGTGGCTAAGTCCAAATGCATTGAGTGATGAAGTTTCACTCAATGCCTAATCAGTTAAGACAGCTAATGTCTATATTCGTTGAGTAAAGACTGATCTCTTGACGCCTAGTACTGCAGGATATTTGGCTAAGTATTTTGGCACTAAGTGAAGGCTGCTCTCTCAACGCCTATGAAGAACTCTCTAAAATCGACTAATTCTACAGGTGCTGACGTCAGCAGAAATTCAAAATTTTTTAGGAAGTCTACAGTACATGATAAACGACGTAGCATGCCTCTTGTACTGCATTTAATGCAAAAGCAAAGTTACAGCCAACAACTACAGCTGGTCCCACTGCCAAAGAGCCGTTGGACGTTGGGATAAAAAGCTACAGATCAGAAAAGATAGAATTAACTTTTTGGAAGTGCGGAACTTTATCTTCTTCCTCTCGACATTGTTGAAGAGCCAAGAGAAGATGTTCCATCTACTGATCTGAAAATTCTCGTAAGATAGTTGTTATCACTCTCATCATCAATAGCAAGTTCAGAGAGACATCTCTAAGAAAGAAGGAGATCCAAAGGCAAGACCTAGCTATAGCTACTTCACAAGCTCAAGCTGAATATTCCTAAAGAACACTTTCTGGAGCTGTGAAGAAGACTAGACTGAGTTATCTCAGCACAAAAGGAGGAATACATAGAGAATATTTCTCTGGTGTCTAAACATCAACAACAAACCATTACTCTCTATAGGATAATTTGATTTGAGTGTAAGCCTAATATATAAAGGCTGAGTGTAGGATCTTCTGTAGATCTGAGGTAGGATTCAAGTGGAGAATCTGAGGTAGGATCAAGGAGTGGATCTGAGTTATAGGACTATCCTTCTAGCCTGAGTTGTAGGGCTTAGAAATAAGTCCGAGGTATGTGATATGTGGATCACTTAGTTGTAGGAGCTTTACTGGCTTTGAGTGGTAGGGCTTTGTGCCTGAGGTAGGTCTTGGAGGAGACTGAGAGATCCTAGGGGATCTGAGTTTTAAGCTCTTAGGATTCGAGTTTAGAGAAGTGGCCTTGTCTAATAAAAAGTTAGAAAAGTGGGAGGGACAATGGATGTACCCATAATCTGGTGAACCACTATAAAATTTCAGTGTGCTTTGTGTGATTGTCTTGAAAGCAAACTTAACAAACTCACAACACACTAGAGAGAAGAAAAAGGTATTGAAAGACTGAAAAACCTATTCACCCCCATCTAGGTGTTTAGCTACTCTTGAAACTAAAAACTTTCAAGCGGTATCAGAGGTAGGTTGCTCAAGAAGGACTTAACTGTCTGAGTTGATCTCCAAGAGTAACATAAGCATATCTCATGGGTTTAGGAGAGAACCATAAGGAGCTAGGTTCCATGAAGCTTCCAATCTACAGGAAGGAGAGCTTTGGGATCGAGAAGGGGAGGGTCAGGCTGTTCATGGAAGCATCTGACCCAAGAATCTTTATAACAGTTCATAAGGGACCTTTCATCCCCATCAAGGTCTCAAATCTGAATACAACAGTCCAGACACTTAAAAATTATTCTAAAATGACCAAGGATGAGGTCATTCTAGCTACAATGGACAAGAGGGCACAGAACAAAATAGTGAGTGTCATAGATGATTCTACATTCCAGAATATAGTCCATTACAAGACATCAATGGAGATGTGGGTTACCATGGTTGTCTACATGGAAGGCACTGAGGATGTCAGGGATGACAGGAAATTCCTGCTCGACCAAGAGTATGAAGCTTTCAGACAAAACAAGAAGGATAACATAGCAGATAGCTATGAGAAATTCTTCAGAATTGTGAATGAGCTGAGGACCTATGAGAGGGTCTTCAGCCATTATGAGCTCAATGGTAAGTTCCTCATATCTCTAACTAGAGACTGGGACACAAAGATCTGTGTCATTAGAGAGATGGCAAGCTTGCTGATACTCCCCCTCATACACTATTTGGGAAGCTGCTCTCCTATGAGATGCAACTGTCTGCTAGGAAGGAGGAGGAGACTATCAGCAGATCCCAGCCCAAGGAAAAGTCTTTGGTCTTTAGCCATTATGTTGCGGGTGGGTCAACTCATCTACCAGTAAGGTCGGGACGGTGATAAGCGGCAACAAGATAAAGATATCCCCTAGAAGACTAAGAAAAGCATTGTAACTACTGAAGTTCTCAGTATCTGATGAGGAAGACGAATTGGATCAGTCTGATATCAGATCAGCACTGAATTGGTGTGGACTATCTAAACACACAACTGGATCTATTCTAAGGAAGGAACTAAATCTGAAGGGTAAGTTCCTAGCTAATGTGATTAGAAAGGGCTTGTTGTGCAAGTCCGACTCACACGACAAGATTTCCAAGAAGATGTTTGAGCTGTTGGCAAGGATTATGCTTTCTATGAGGATTGATTGGGGAAGAGTTCTATTTTATAGGATGGTGGAGTCTATTGTTGAACCTAACATGGGTAAAATTCTATCCTTGTTTCTGCTAAGAAGTGTTCCAAGGATCCTTAACACAAGGTTGGGAACTAAAATCCATCATATGAAAAGGATGGATTCCTAAATGCTTGACTGGTGGGAAAGAGTCCTGCAACCTAAACAACGTTTAGCTGCAATGAAGAAGAAAAATACAATTATAGTTTTAGAAGAAAGCACAGATAGAAGTTCTTCAGGAAAAGCTGAGGAAGAGCCTCATGATCCTAATCTATCTAGGTCTACTGAAAAGACCATGAAGATATAAGTGCCTAAGTCTCAATATCCTCTGACCCACTAGTAAGGACTATGGTCAGTAGGACTCAATCTGAAGAGGCTCCAGTAGATGTTGTGGAGATACCTTATGCTAAAATTGCTGAATAAGTGGTTGAGGACATAGTCATTAAGATATCTACTGTGATGGAGGGGGAGGCCTCTAAGTCACCAGCTACAACAGAAGATGCACCTGCTCCTTTAATACAAGATCAGCAAGATGTATTCCATCCTCAATGTGAGGGGGAGAATCTTCTGGATCAAGTTATGGAAGAGGTATTTGCTGAGGGGGGAGCAATTCCAGATCCCTCTAGAGACAAATTTACCTGCTAAAAATGTGGAAAAGGATGATGATGCAGACCTACATGTCTCTATGGACATGTCAGAGGTTGAGGGGGAGCTTTACACTGAAGTCCCAGCTCAAGAAATTATCTACAAAATAGACACTTATGAATCTGAAAAGGATAAGAATGGTGCTGATATCTATGAGAAAGCACACTCATTAGAGTACAGGATGGCTAAGTCTGAAGAAAGAGAAGAACTCAGGCATGTGTAACAACATCAAGTATGTGATGAAGGCACATCAAATCCAGCAGATCAAATGTCACCCCTCTTTCTAGCCCAACTGAAAGGGTTATTGGATGATAAAAGAAGAATCCTTGAGAATTTTATTGATGATTCAATAAAGAATCTCAGAAATTATTTGTCAACAGAGATAAAATCTATAAGATTTGAGGTGAATCTGCTGAAGGGCCAAACTGTCAAATTTTTCACAAGAGCAGCCCATGATATTGACTATACTGCAAACAAGTTGGATGAGATAAGAAATCTTCAAACCTCAATAATAGAAAATAAAAACATCACTACTGGAAATATGGTGGCAGTTCATAATGCAGACAAAGTACTACGGGAAACACAAACAACCACTCTTATAACTAAACTGGATGCCTGCACTAAACTCCTTGATAATCACATGCTGCAAGTTAAGAACCAGGTTACATCAAGTGTAAATCATCTTGATGTTCAGTTGACCAAAGCAATTACCTCCCAGACTAAGGCTATTACTGAAAAAGACAAAAAGGGGGAGAAGGAAGTAATCGAAGCAAAAACTGAGAATGTTGTATGGGTGTCAAATGTTATAAAAGGATCTTTTGTCCTGGATCAAGTTCAGTATGACAACATCCCCATAGTCCCTGACCAAGTTTAACAGGCACTGAATCAGGGGTAGGTGGCTCATCATTATAATCAGTATCAGTATGATAGCCAATGTCACTCCAAATCCTTGCAGTTACTTCCAGAGAAAAAAAGAAAACAAAACTGAAGCTAAATACGAGGAGGCTGCCAAGAAGCTAAGGAGCAGTGGCATTGTGATAATAGAACCTGAAACATAAAAGTGTTTCTTGTTTATCTTAAGGGCTGAAGGAAATGTTATTTTTGTTTATGTACAACTCAAAAATAATTAATCCTTCTTTTAATGAATATAATTTTGATTGAATGAATATTCATTATTTCCTCTATATTATGCAATGTTGTATCTATTATATCTGTTGTATATATTCTAGTGTAAAATATTGTCTTAGGTTTTGGCTTCTTATAATAGGGGGAGATTGTTGGGTCCATTGATCGCAATGTCCCTGATTTGAAGAAGGCCTACAAGATAATGGTATACACATGTGTGTATTTAATAGTTTCCATAAGTTCTTTGTATATAGGTGATTACTTGTTACAATGATAAGACAGGTTAGGTGGACACAAGGAAGGATGCAGGAAAGACATAAATCTGTCTAAGTCCAAAGGTGTTGAGTGAAGGCAGTTCACTCAATGCCAGATGACAAGAAGCGTTGAGTAATGCATGGACAGTCAAAGCCTAACTAATGGCAACGAAGAATTCTAGTTTAGTCCAGAAGCATTAAGTGAGGACAACTCACTTGATGCTAGAAGATTTGTTGCTTTTAGTGGAGCTAATCCTTTCAAAGCCACAGAAAATCTATCAAGAATTCTGGCTAAGTCCAGAAGCATTGAGTGAAGGCAGTTCACTCAATGCCCAAAGAAGAAAGCGTAGATAGAATAAAGTTCAGTCAAAGCCTCAGAAGTTGTAAACAGAAATTCTATCTAAGTCTAGATGCGTTGAGTGAAGGCAGTTCACTCAACGTCTGCTCAACAGGAAAATCAACTAAGTACAGAAGTATTGAGTGAAGGCAGTTCACTCAACGTCATTTTAATAAAACTGAAAAAAGATGAAAGCGTCGAGTGAAGAAGCATCACTCGGCGCCTTCATACAAAAGAGAGAGGCTAAGTCCAAATGCGTTGAGTGATGAAGGTTCACTCAACTCCTAATCAATTAAGATAGCTAATGTCTATATTTGATGAGTAAAGACTGATCTCTCGATACTTAGTGTTGCAGGATAATTGGCTAAGTATTTTGGCACTTAGTGAAGGCTGCTCTCTTAATGCCTATGATGAACTCTCTAAAATCGACTAATTCAACAGGTGTTGACGTCAGCAGAAATTCAAAATTTTGCAGGAAGTCTACAGTACACGATAAAGGATGTCGCATGCCTCTTGTACTGCATTTAATGCAAAAGCAAAGTTACAGCCAACAACTACAGCTGGTCCCACTACCAAAGAGCTGTTGGACATCGGGATAAAAATCTACAGATCAGAAAAGATATAATTAACTTTTTGGAAGTGCGAAACTTCATCTTCTTCCTCTCGACATTGTTGAAGAGCCAAGAGAAGTTGTTCCATCTACTGATCTAAAAATTCTCATAAGATTGTTGTTATCACTCTCATCATCAATACCAAGTTTAGAGAGACATCTCTAAGAAAGAAGGAGAAGCAAAGTCAAGACCTAGTTATATCTACTTCACAAGCTCAAGCTGAATATTCCTGAAGAACACTTTCTAGAGCTGTGAAGAAGACTGGACTGAGTTATCTCAGCACAGGAGGAGGAAGACACAGAGAATATTTCTCTGGTGTCTAAACATCATCAACAAACCATTACTCTCTCTGTAGGATCATTTGCTCTGAGTGTAAGCCTAATATATAAAGGCTAAGTGTAGGATCTTCTGTAGATCTGAGGTAGGATTCAAGTGGAGAATCTGAGGTAGGATCTAGGAGTGGATCTGAGTTGTATGGCTTAGATATAAGTCTGAGGTAGGTGATCTGTGGATCACTAAACTTTATTGGCTCTGAGTGTTAGGGCTTTGTTCCTGAGGTAGGTCTTGGAGGAGATTGAGAGATCATGAGGGATTTCAGTTTTAAGCTCTAAGGAGTCGAGTTTGGAGAAGTGGTCTTGTCTAACAAATAGTTAGAAAGGTGGGAGGGACAGTGGATATACCCATAATCTGAGGAACCACTATAAAATTCTTATGTGTTGTGTGTGATTGTCTTGAAATCTAACTTAACAATCTCACAACACACTAGAAAAGAAACAAAAGGTATTAAAAGACTAAAAAACCTATTCACCCCCCTCTAGGTGTTTAGCTACTCTTGAAACGAAAGACTTTCAAGTGATATCAGGAGTAGGTTACTCAAGGACTTAACAGTCTAAGTTGATCTCCAAGAGTAGCATAAGCATATCCTCATGGGTTCAAGAGAGAACCATAATGAGCTGGGCTCCATGAAGCTTCCAATCTGTAGGAAGGAGAGCTTTGGGATCTGGAAGGAGAGGGTTAAGCTGTTAATGGAAGCATCTGACCCAAGAATCTTTATAGCAGTACAAGAGGGACCTTTCATCCCCATGAAGGTCTCAGCTCTAAATGCAACAGTCCAGACACCTAAAAAGTATTCTGAAATGACCAAGGATGAGATCATTCTAGCTACAATGGACAAGAGGGCACAAAACATAATAGTGAGTGTCATAGATGATTCTATATTCCAGAATCTAGTCCATTACAAGACATCAAAGGAGATGTAGGTTACCCTGGTTGTCTACATGGAAGGCATTGAGGAATTAAGGGATGACAGGAAATCCCTACTCACCCAAGAGTATGAAGCCTTTAGATATAATAAGAAAGAAAATATAGCAGATAGCAATGAGAAATTCTTCATAATTATGAATGAGCTAAGGACCTATGGGAAGGTATTCAGCCATTATGAGCTCAATGGAAATTTCCTCAGATTTCTAACTACAGACTGGGACATAAAGATCTGTGCCATCAGAGAGGTGGCAAAGCTTTTGATACTCCCCCTCACACAATGTTTGCGAAGATTCTCTCTTATGAGATGCAACTGCCTGCCAAGAAGGAGGAGGAGACTATCAGCAGATTCTAGGCCAAGGAAAAGTCTATGGCCTTCAAAGCAGAGAGCTCTAAGAAGATCAAGGAGAGGATAGCCTCTCCCCCAAGGAGGCCTGCTGAATCAGACAACTCAGAGCCAAGCTCATCAGATAGCAACATGTTTGATGGAGAGTTTGATGCCTTCTCTAGCCAGTTTCAGATGATGATGAAGAGGAAGCAGTGGAGGAGCAGACCTTCCTCCTCCCATCACAAGAAGGACCACTACAAGGATGAGAACAAACACTCCAAGGGAGACAGGTATGAATCTAAACATAGTAAACAAGTTTCTTCTAAAATTGTTTGTTATTGTTGTAGCAAACCTGAGCATGTAATTGCTGACTGCCCAGTCAAGAAAAAAGAGTCTGGTGAGAAGAATCTCCACCATCATAAGGTCAAGAAGGAAAATAACATCATTACAAAGAATGAGAAGAGATGGAGTAAGTCTGACTCATCATCTTCTGAGTTTGAAGAAGAAGAGGTCCATATTGGGTTGTTTGTTGTTGTTATAGATCAAGGTGAAGACTATCCTACTGCTAGGATAGGTATTAGAGCCCCTCTATCACATTCAGACTGTGACACAAAGGAGAATGAAGATGTCTATAATATCTATGGGATAATGTCATTGCCAAATGAGGAATCCAGCTAGGATCAGCCTGGTTTAGATAAGGTACTTTATCTATCTAGCTCCTCATCTGAATCTAACTATGAGACCAGTCTAAATTATGATGCATCCTCATCCTATGATGGAGATGGTTCAGAATCTAAGGAAGATGTTAATCAATTGATTGACAAGTATGGTGCTCTGCTGGATGCTTTAAAAAGAAGCAAGAAGTTGGCCAAGAAGTATGCTGAAGAGATTATCTCCCTACAACTAGCTGCTTCCCAGCAGTCTGAGTCAACATCCATACTGGATCAAAAAATGAGGTAAGTTAGCCAACTAAAGGTCAACTTAATCATCCAAATTGGGACCATCAACAATAAGAACAAGATCATTTTTGATCTTCAAGTAAAGCTCTAAAGGGAGAAAAGAATTGTGGCTAAATATTAAAAGCCCAATACTGTGTTGCCCCGAATAGACTCCTTCTCCTCTCAAAAGGATAAGAAGGGTTTGAGATTCAAGGGGAACACTAGAGTTGCTCATCCTAAAGGGAAAGGCAAAGCTCAAGTTCATCCCCTAGCACATGCACACACCACTTAATGTGGACCCACCACATAATGCACATACACACATGTTATAAAGAGCTCCCGAGTTGTCGACTCTCCAAACTAAACCATCAATTCTATCATACACTGAATCCACCGCTCGTTGGTCTAAACCAACTATCCTCCCAAAATGATGGGGTGAGCGAATGTGTGATGACAGTTTATTAGAAGTTAATCTTTTAGTCTGCTTATTCCTACAGTTTAGGGTTAACCTTAGACTGCTCAGGGAATGCCTAGTGAAGGGCTCTCGAGGTCACTAGGAACTACAATAGGCTGAAACTCAAAGCTCCCTTTATCAAGACACTTACTTTTATGAGTATTTATTTATTACCAAACCCCTTCCCGCATTGCTTTTTAGCTAACCCTAAGTGATTTAGTACTTTTATAGGGGAGACGATACTGCGTCGGCCGCGAGCACAACTCTGTCTCCCTGGGTTCTCAGTCTACCTGCATATGTGTATGAAAGTGAATACTTAAATTTACTACATCAGAAACCTTGAGATTATTTCTAGGGGGTCTACCATGGCATGTGCTTAAATCCAGTGTTTTGTATTTTTCCTAATTAAATCAGCTTTTTTAATAATTTTCCTAAAACCATACATTCTATGACTTTGAACATGAAGTATAAGGTTCTGATATGCAATGTTCTCACCAAAATTTCTACGGCCTCTTATTGGCTAAATAACAGTAAGGTATGAATTTCATGATTTTCCCAAAATTATTTCTATCATAAATCACAATATAAACTTTTGATCAAATAATAATTAGCAAAAAGAGTACAAGAATTTATCATCCAAAAATTATAATAAAATTACCAGAGGCCTATAATGATCAGAAAATGTCACTGCCCAAATTTCATGATCTTCTAATTTCATTTAGCCACATATTTAAATTAATGAAAAAATTACACTTAGGAAGGAACCTCTACATAATTACTTTCAAAAATTGTAACAAAATTAACAAGGCGTCATAGTGATCTAAAATATTTACTGGCCAAGTTTAATAATTTTTCAGTACAAAATTTGTCCTAAAATAATTTATTTCTTTAGACAATGATTTCTAGAATTACAAAGGAGGTACTATAATTCTTCAACCCAAAATTACAATAAAATTTTAGCAAAGTTGGTCCACTAGCAAAGTTGGCCCACTAGCAAAGTTTTATGATCTTTCAATACTGTTTGGATATGTATTTTGTACTTGATAGGAAAGTTCTTATTCTAAATAATAAGTGATTTGTGGGGAAAAAATACTCCTAAAATTTTAATTAAATCATCCAAAGTATTTTTCCATCCAATGAGATTATCTATAAAGTCTTGAGCAAAAACATGGAGATGTGACCCTATCTCCTTCATTAGTCTTAATAGGCATCCCTAAGATTGAACTAGGGTTTCAAGGCACCTCAACCATAAATATTCCCTAAACTAGTCATAGGGGTGTCTCAAGTGATAGTAATGTAGTGGCCAAGGTTTCACCTCATTTGGTTTAGGGTTTGATCACTCAACCCCACTAAGTGCACTTTTGAAGAACTAGGCCTATCATCACTAGGTGACCAACTTTGATCACTAGGATACCCCCCATCAAATCAACTCCAGATGGGCTGATATTTATTTCATGGGCATATATTGACCCCTCGGGTCATCCACCAAAGTTTGAGAAAAAATTTAGTTCCATAGACCCTATTTTCAACATAAGTATGAATTATTAAATTATTACAAAACCTATAGGAAAATCATCTCAAAAAATTTAGATTTTTGGATACATTGTGGATCATAGCCAGACCAACATAAGGTCAAATTTCCAAGCCATTTGACTGAGTGGGCCACTGGGGGGCAAACATTTTAATATTTGATTATCCTTTGGACACCTTGCACAAAAAAGTGTGTTGAGGACAATCATGTGGTCCAAATTGATTGAATCCAATTTTGTATTAAACTAGACCCCAAGGGCTAGATTTTCTATGGTCGTCATTTTTACAAAAAAAGCATTTAGCTATTTTTAATAATTTAAATAATAAGACTGATAAAATGTTACAAAATATATATAAATACATTAATAATCATTCTAGTCCGCGCATAATAATCAAGCCCGATCCAACGACTGTGGGTCATCGTCCCCGATGAGCTTAGGGCTGAGATTGAATCTTCCTAGAGCCAATCTAGCTCCAATTCCCGGCAATCCGGCCACCACCCTGGCCGCCCACCGACACCACCACCTCCATTGAGATGGTGGCTACTGCCTGACGGCAGCAAGGTCGCCGGAAGGGCCATTTCCGGCGAACCCAAGAGTTGAATTTTCACCGAAAATTTCTCATTTTTTCTCACCGATCAGGCTCGATTGAACCTGACTTCTCCACCTATTGATCTACTGATCTAGCACAGAAGAAGAGGAAGAGTACTAGACCTGCAGATAGGCTTAACGGTGAGTGTGATGGTGGTGTGCCATAGCCGATGACCTCTAAGCTCTTCCTTGACTATTTCTCAATCCTTCACCCAAACAAGTGATGTAAAGGTTCATTTTGATTTCTTGGGAGCTTTTAAAACTGATGGAGGGGTTGATTTGGGGAGAGGAAGAGAAAATCCATAAATGGTCATTAATGTCCATGAATGGAGTTTTCAACCAGCTGGAATTGATGGCATTTTCTTCCCAAGGGTCAGGGAAGAGGAATGGGGACTTAGGGAAGGGGAGAGGGAAGGTCTTTTACATTCACCATTAATCCCCTCCCTCTTTCTCTCTCCTCCCTTGAATGAAACCCCTTTTTTCTCTCTCCTATTCACCACCTTCAACATTTGAGTGCCATTCTAGGTAACTTCCACTTGTTATAGCTAGTGGGCCATCACAATTGGGCCTAGCCCAATTGGACTGAAGTTATTTTTATTTTCTTTCCCATTTTGAGCTTGGTTTGACCCAGGTGGACTTGGGGGTGTTGACTTGGTCAAATGGGTGTGTTGACTGGTCAAATATGTGTCTTGAGTCCCGTTCTACCACCCAAGTCCATTTGTGGCTTGGTGTAATCAATTTGGATCAAGTTAGGACAATTTGACCTAACTAGGGTTAGGGTTGACTCTAGTTAACTTGACTTCCTTGGTTGACCCCAAATGGGTTGTTTGGGAACAAAAGGACCCTTATAAGGTTGGAAGTGGTATAGTGGGGTCAAGTAGTCATTTTGGGGGGTCAAAAGCCAAACCCTAAGTTAGGTGACCATAAATCTCTATTTGCAGACCAATGTGCTTTCACCGATTTACCTAGGCACCCATGGTCCTCTTAGTCTTCTTATAGCTTTGTCATGACCTAGTCATGACAAAAACTTCCTAGGGGTCTGCTTATTTGTGGGATGTTACATGAAGTGTGACGCTGCTCCATTGCAGTAAAGCACTATCAATTCGCTCACCGAGATGGGTCTCCATCTGGTCCATCTTTGTGCGATGTGACAAAAACTAGCGATCCTAATAAGGAAAAGGGCCCAGAAGAGGACGATTTGGTAGAGAAGGAGCGTTATAAGTTCTACCACTCACGTCTAGAGGGAGAGTCTCATCTTCTGCTCGACAGCGCGCTAACTTAGGCACCTGGAGGCAAAAAATGACAGGGGAATGGGGGCATGAACACAGTGAAGTTGCGGAAGAGCATCCCAAACTCCCAACCACTTTGTGAGGTGAGTGACGTAGTTATTGCTGTGCACTGCACCCAGTCATGCATTTTTGGCTTGAAGTCAGAAGAAGAGGGCAAGCTCCATATCCAAATTTATTGGAATCCGATGAATTATACTATGTCAATATAGTAGGTCATGCTGAGTTACCACACCATTGTTGTTCCCACAACCAATGAGAGAGAAAGTCAAAATATGATGGATAATGCGTAGAACAGAAATAATATGGAGTCCTTTGGATCTTTTCAGGTTGTAAGGGAAAACGTTATAGCTAATCTTTGACTAAAATTGTGTAACGCTGAAATTCAGCAAAAAATCCGAATGAAGATCATTATTACCAGGTGATTTGGTGAAATCTTCATAATAAAAACCCATATGCACATTGAACTAACAAAGTGAGAGCTCATGCATGACTCTTCTCATGTGGAATGTCATGAATGTGTCGACAGGACTCCCCGAAGTTCAAAAGAAGCGAGGAACTCCACTGTGAGTTCAAGAAATACGGGCTCGGCGATGGAGAAGAAGGCATTTTATCCGGGGATGGATAGATATTCTATTTAGGGATACTCTTCCTAACATTCTCTCCCCCTCTCTTTCTAATAATCTAATGACCTGACCAAAATATATAGTTCAAACTTATATAAGGATAACCCCATATTCTCACTCATCTTCATCCTACCTCACTTTAATGACCCCATCTTGGGCACTATAGAGACCCATATGTTGGCTCCCTCCTCTTACTCCTCCCCTATTTCTAGTCATCATGCATTTTACCTCTTCTTACTTCTTAATCCCTTGATCTTTAGTTTTGTCAATCTATAGTCTAGGAAATTCTCTTTGATTGTTGAAGCTTCTTAGGCAAGGAACAAGATGACTAGATTGGGGTCCTTTGAACAAACTTTAGTTTAGGTGATCTCTAGTCTAGGGATGACTCCTTGATTATCAAATTAGGTTAGAAACTAGATGATGAGGGGTTATTCAACTACAAGCCCATGAAAAAGAAAAGTTGTTGTTGATCCGGTTTCAAATTTTTAATTGGTGTGATATCTTCTTTCTTTATCAAGAATAGACAATATATCTTCCTTAACCATTCATTTAAAAGAGTTTTAAGAATTCATCTTTAAAGGATTCAGTGATTGAGTTTTAATAATCCCTCTTTAAAGAATTTAGTGATAGAGTTTTAAGAATCACTCTTTAAAAGAATTCAGTAGTTCTATTAAATAACTCAGTACTATTTAGTAAATTCATACCATGGGGTAGAAGAGAGGATGTACGCCTATTTGGAGAACCTTTATATAATATGTGTGTTGTCTAGTTGATCTATTTTATAGATAATTTTTCCATATTGCATAATAATATATTACTACTTTTATTATCTATGGCATGTACTGTGATTGGTTGTGTTGAAAAGATTTTAAATCGCTATTCGCCCCCTATAAGTTGTAAGACCCCCCCCCCTCCCCCAACCATTGCTCGGGTCGGGTCGGAGACGGGTCTTACTTCCCACGACATCCACCCAGTGCTTCCCAAGTGGCAACAATCCACTTAACCAAGCACTAGTTGACCAACTTGCCTGCTTGAATCATAACATTCACATCACATCAAAGATTTCCGAAAGCAATAACAGAATGTCACACAAATATATATAATAATATATATTTATCAGAGTAAGTGTGGTACATAGCCACTGCTTATACAACGAGCCTGTAGGCTTCAAAAGGTCTACTAATAACACTCTCTCTCAAGCCTGCATGCTAGGAACACATGTCCTGAAAGTTCGGGGACGATGGGGGTGCCTCTACTCGGGTAGTCATATCAGCTGGCGTATCGTCCCACGGCCGTTGGACTTCATGGTGTTCTATCTCCTATGAATGGTTAATAACTACTAGTCATAGAGCTAAGTGAAAACACATCTCCTCTCTGAATCTATATCCTAAGGACGAGCCTACACACCGAATAATAAATAGATAGCCAAAGCACAAGAGATTTGGTAGCAATATTTCATTTATAAGCAAGGAGCACTATCTAGGAAAATGCACATCATAATATAACTGGAAAATAACAGCTTAATCATCAGTTATAGAATAGGCACTCAACTAACTAATACGATATGTATACACAACATGTATAGACACTGCAGGGATTCAAAACTACGCATACCATGGGTATTCAAACCGTACACACCGTAGGTATTCAAACCTGTGCACACTAGAGATATTCAAACCTGCACACAACCATTATATCAATATAGATTGGACCACTTCTCTTTAAGCAGGGTAGCGAACCCCGCAAGCCTCATCGATGTGGTCGTCGGTGATAGTAGCCAGTCCTACCACTTTTGGGGGTCGTCGTACTGCACTACTAAGGCCCCAATGTACAACTAGGTGTACTTTTGGATGTGAGCGACATTCGGAGAATCTGAATTTAGGCCGACCAGTGGAGGAAACCTAATGGGGAGACAATATAATGGCCAGCCACCCGTGGAACACATCTCCCTATCTCCATGATTCGTTGACCTTCAAGCACCGGTATGAATGGTTTGTGGAAGTGACAAACCCGTCACTTTTTATCACAAGCAATTTACAAGCATTCAATTTTAAATAATTCTGCTGGCGCGCATCGAGTCTGCATCGGCCTGCCCTACTGGTCTTTAAATAATTCAGGCAAGCGGCCTTTATAAAACACACGGCTTAACTTTTGACAAAGACCATAGCAAGCACGAGAGCATTTTAATTAGGGCTAACTCTGGAGGAAAATCTTGACTCCCGTTAACCCCAATTAACGCTCAATCTAAAAGCCAATCGCTCGTCAGAGCAGGGCCCGTGCTTAAAATGTTGAAATAGTAAATTGCAATAATTATAAATGCGGTAATAAAATACTGCTAAAAAGATAGGCTGCAAAATTGAATTGCTAAATTAAGTGCTAAAATAAACCGGACCAGTACGAAACTTGAATGGTACTGAACAGAAAGAACTGTAAATAAAGTACTAAAAGAAACTGGACCAGTGTGAAATTAGAATTGTACTTGCAAGAAAAGAACTGAATTGAAAGTAATAAAAGAAACTGGACCAGTACAAGACTGAAGGAGTACTAAAAATAAAGTCTTAATAGAAAATAATAAAATAAATTAGACCAGTACAAGACTAGAATAAATAAATAAATAAATGATTAGTAGTCCAATCACTCCATTCTCAGGTGGCTTTAGTTTTATTTCTGCTCATAGGAGAAAAGTTTAGTTCCATCTCTGTTCATAAGAGGAAAATTTAGTTCTATTTTTATTTTTAGAAAGCTTTTTTTGAGTTTCACGCATTATTAGGATCCAATATTAGTTCAGTTGTGTCTTTCAAACCCGGCTTAATCGGACTGGAGAAATATATTACGGGTTTAACTTTTATTTTTTATTCATGAATAGTAGCCAACTTATTTTCTTGTGCCGGATCAAATCTTAGCATCTTATTATAAAGGTCGTTCTTCCTCAAACTTCAACCTCGTGAATTATTTCCAGAACATGGGGAAAATTCTTCACCCAAGACGAGATTGGGCATCGTTCTACTCATAACTCGTACTCCTCATCTCCCAATTTGCTCAAACGCTTGAGAATTTCTTTTAAAAATAAGGCGCTCGATAATTTGCAAAAAACTTCGAAACACTCCGAGCTTGAAATATCGTCTCGATAAATCTCATCGTTTGAAACATAATACCAAAATCAAAACATGATCACATGCTATGATTTTTTTCTCGAAATATTTGAATGCATCAATTTCAAAATGTGACTTTAGACTCAGAAAAATTGAAAAATCTTCAAATTCACCTGCAAGTTCTCAAATATTTATACAACATCAAAGAGGGCCTAATTTATGCCTAAATTTTTTTCCAAAATTTTCAATCAGTTTTGGGCCTATAATTTGGCCAAACAAATCTAGTTTAGGCTTTTTAAGGCACCAAATTAATTTATAAATATTCTCAAAAATTTATGTAGATTGCCCTAATCAAGTGGAACAACTTTCATGTTCAATATTTTCCTAGCAACCTATATTTTCCTCAAAAAAAATCCTCAAGTTTCTGATCAAAATTTGGTCTGCAAATAGCTCTTCTAATTCAAAACTTGCGGCTGAGATTGAGCCGGACAGAAATTAATTCTTCTGTCCCCACAGCGGATTGGGAAAAGATATGCTATGGGGTCCAGAAAACCTTGCGAGGTGCGTTAGTTTAGGAAGTTGTTGCTGCCCGATCTTCGTCACCAGATCAGACGACAGTTGTGCATTGCTGGTGGTACAGAAGATAACACTTCTACCACCGCCGTCCGCCAACAGTAAGATATCGGTACCACTCTTAGTCGACTTGTCGGGGGCCGACGATATACTGGCGGTAGTCCGGCAGCCCGATATCGCCGGCTGCCGCTAGATTTATTCATCTCGAGAGCAAGGTGATGCAGCTTGCTTTGCTTCCAATGATGTTGCGCCGCCCCACCTCTCTGGTGGCTCCAGGGTCATGGTATAACCCTCGACTGGCACACAGGTGATCGGGCTTCCCTCTAGCGGTGTTCCGACAGCCTTGCGCCACCGGCCATCGCCGTAAAAACCAAACAGAGCAATATGAAAATATTATTATTTCTCGGGTACCACCAGAATTTAGTTTTCGATGTCACCACTGCCTCCCACTAGCGAAGATGAGCATCTCCGACAATGTAGCATCCTTCTAGGGACACCACCAATGTTGGGTGGGGCTTGCCCTGTGGGGACATAACCCGAGCCTGGAGCATAGTTCGGGTGGCACCGGCGGTGCTCCGGTAGTCGGGGCACATGCATCACGTCGAAAGGATGTGGAAGGTTGGGGGGAAGAGGTTCCACATGAGGTAGTGGAGCTCAGGAAGGGCCTAGTCGAAACACTATTGGAGGTGGTAGAGGTGGCAGATTTTGCTTGGCTTTTTCGATGAGCTAGGGTCCGTCAGAGGGGGCATAGCACGCCTGAATAGTGATAGGGAATGAGCAGGGGAGGGGGTCAATATATAAGCTGAGGGGGTCGCCACCCCCCTCATTTCCCCTGTATGGGACTAATATGAGAGGAGGATCCCCTCTCTTCTTGGACAGCTGGCTGGACACTTGGCAGCATCAGGAGTGGTTGGTACGTGCATATGATAGCATTATAGGTGGTGGGCTTGGTCCTATAGGCTTGAAAATGAGGAAAAAGAAAGAGTGGAGAGAGGTGTTGGGCTTTCTCTTATCCCAAGGCCCATCTTGGTTATACTTGGCTTTGTTGTCTTGAGAGGTCCTTTGGAGGAGGGTCCAAGGTCGAGCCCATGCCAACCCGTGATGGGGAGAAGAACTCTCTATTTGGAAAAAATCAAAAAATTTAGAGTTTGACAAAAGTCAACCCTAGGGTGGGTCTCCCATGCTGGCCATAGTCAAAGTAGGTCTAAGTCATTGGGAGACGGGTCAATGTTGGGGTATTGTGCTATAATTGGTGTCTGTGAACTTTTCTATGCATGATAGTGCTTGGTTTTACCACTGATTGACCACATGTCATCAAAATTGACCGAGGCAAATACCGTTGACTTTGTATTGACCAAAAATATCTAATGCCACTAACCGGGGTCAAATCAAAGTTCGTTTGCTAAAATTCCAAATTTGTGCGTCGTGACGCACTAAAACAATCATATTCGCCTGACTTCAGATTGCAATGCAACAAGTTCCAATGTGCTCTGATCGACTATACGAAGTCATAGGAACTGACAGAACTCAAATCGGAGTTTTCTAGGTCAATATTCAAAAAATCTTATATTCGTAACGTTTTACAATGAATGGTCATATCCTCCACATGACCTCAGAATTCAACAGAACGAGTTTCATCGCACTCGTATAAACTATATGAGGTCACAGGAACTGACAAAACTCAAATTGGAGTTCTTTAGCGCAAAATTCCCAAACCGGGTTAGCTTCTACCCCTAAAGGGTCTCGGGTAGAGGTTCGAGTCACTTTTATTAGGCTCACTAGGGTTCTAGTAGCCCAATAAAAGTCGGGATGTTACATAAGTAACTCTCAATTATCATTCCACACTTTCAATTTATTACGTATCATTCCACACTTTCAAATGAGTAAATAAACATATCTCTAATGTTCAATGACACTAAACTTACTCAAAATCTTAAGTGTTGGGCAACTAGTAGAAAAAGGTTGTAATGTTCAATTTTCAGAAAATATGTGCACTATAACTGAATAAAGAAGTGATTTAGTAACAGTCTCAGCTTCAAAGTTAAATATTCATAATTTCTTATTATATCTAAGGGAAATTTTGATATAGTACCATTTTTCATGGAATAGGTACTAAATTTTAATACTTTCTTATTAGATCTAAGGCAAATTTGATATAGTACCATTTCTCATGGAATAAGTACTACAACAAATTACATATTTATTAAGGACTAAATTACTAAGTAAAATATAATTTGAAGCTAATAGCTATATTGAGTACCGAGATTTTTTTATTGTTACAAAAGAGTACTTTGTTGTAATAAGTATTTTATATTTTATTACAGTAACAAATAATTTGTTACCATAAATGCAAGCATTTGTAACAAGATTAATTTTACATTACAAATAGTAAAGTGTCGTCACAATAAGTAACAATTGTAACAACATCATAAAACTATCTGTGACAATTAGATTTTTCTTAGTATTAATAATATTTTATAATTAAAGTTCTGTTATGATAAATATATAAAATTTAAAAGTGAATAAAAATATGATACTAAGCTTTTATAATTTTAGAATAAAATGAAGATCGTATACAATAAATTAAAATTAGTTAATTATTTTTTATTTACTTAGACATAAAATATTATAGCAAAATCAGTAATTGTCCTCAAACTGAGCTGCATCTTCTTACCTAGAGACAAACTTATACACACACACACAGATATATATACATGTATATATTTATATATGTATATTTATATATTTATACATATATATGTATATATTTATATATTTGTACATATATGGATCATGTTCAAATGCGAATAGTTCCCTTGCAAAGAAAATGTGGAGAGAGTGGATGGCGGCGACCTCGGGTTCGATGGCCACCGGGTTACCTGGGTTCATCATCGTTTACGTTGACGAACCTCGGGGCGACCGGTGGTCGACGAGTTCGAGGTCGAAGGCAGCCGCTCTCTCCATATTTTCTTTGTGCAGGTTTTTGCCGATAGCCACAACTGTGGAAGTCATCGCCGAACCCATCACTGAGGTCTGGAAGAACCTGGGAAGAAGATTCAGACCAGTCATTGATGATGTCGGAGTCACTATCGAAGGCGCTGCTACTGGAAGTCACTGCCACTACTGGATCTCTCTTGTTTCAATGGCCACGATTAATTGTTCGCACCTCCCTACACCTTATTCTTCGCACATGATCAACCCATATATATATATATATATATATATATATATATATATATATACATATATATATACATATATATATATACATATATATATATATATGTATATATATATATATACTATGACCTACGAATAACATGAGTTCAAAATTCTAGCAAATAACATCGGTCGTTAGATCTGTCTCAATAATTCAACCATCATTAGATCTAGCTCAATAAAGCTACTCCCTCTCTCCTAAACCTATGTTTTTCGTAGTTCTTGAAAGTATCTATATTTTTTGTAGGTCTCCTAAACCTATATTTGGTTTGGGATAGTATCTTGGTGGAGGAGGAGCATCGGGATTGGATTTTTCATGCTTACTTAAGTGAATCCTCCTCTTCACATTTGAAACTTCATGCTTATATTATTCTACTTTGCTGTAATATTGCCTTGGATCCTCATTTTTTTTATTAACCAAATTCAAAGTGTCCAGAATAATTCCTTTGGAGATTGGACTCCAAACTTCAGCAAATTCTCTATTAGGTTCTAATCTGCTGGCTGATGGGCCTTCCTTATATCTTCTTCTCTTTAGATGAGGTCTGAAAGATTCTTCAATGATCTCTACCTCAGTAGAATAAGACCAAACCTTATTGTATTGCATAGTATGTGCATATGACTCTGAGCCTTCAACAGGTTGATTTGCATGGTCTAAACCTGCAAAAGGGTGCTCTGAAGGTGAGAATCGAGCTAGAAATTGAGTTAGAGCACACCCTATTAGCTCCTCATATATCCACTTTATATTCGCATAACAATATACATTTACACTATGCACTTGGTTGCGCACATCACTATTCAGTAACAATATACATTTACACTATTCTGCTCTTTAACTTTTCCTCCCCCTATCTGACCTCTTCAGTAAGGGTTTGGATAATTTCAGCCCTATATTCTCCCATGTTCCTATCTATATAATGCATGCTCGTATCATGTGAATGCATCAAAGCATCATACTCAGTGGATAGGTGAATAACCTTATTGTGAACATGACTAATGCTTCTGGATGGCATGGTCTATATCCCTCCCACCTTGAGACATCCATCCAGTCAAGAAGGTCTTCAACTTTTCCATGTTGTGATTTATTTGTGCTAACCCATCATTTAGATCTTTTTTTACTTGACCATTTTGCGAAAGACTTGTTTCAAGGAAAAAATCAAAGTGGTCCTTCTACTCGACTTGCAGGGCTTCTAATGACTTAATAGATAGTTATCTGATTGGGGGCACTATCTTCCTGAGATGTGGTCTCCTAAAACCTGAAAGAATTTGTTTCAAATTTGCTATTGTAGGCGGCTGATAGTGGAGATGGAGCAGATTCGATCACCACACACTCAGGCTCCACAGTAATTTGCTTTCCTTTTATCAAAGCAAGTTCAAAATTTGGTTCCAACAACTCTTAGATAGATGGCTCTGCAGTAGTCTCAACTGGAAGTTCATCCACCAAAGGAACTCTCTTTAGCATGGGTTTCTTGTTCAATAGTAGGTATTTCATCAATTTTTTCAGCTAATACTTCTATATTCTCCCCCTTAGCAGCTGCACCAACATTCTCAGTTGATTCATGAGGGGGTGAAGGCACATCCTTCTCCATGAATGCAGGGTTAGGTCTATCCTATATATCAGAACATTCACCCATTTCTCTCTCTGCACCTTACCTGGGAAGTCTCCTTTCCCATCTAACAAAAATTTAGGAGTCTATCTTCTTGATATGATGAATCTGCATCCTGTGGACATATCAAATTGATTTTTGTCCAACTAATTGAGGTAAAGAGTGATAATTCTTCCAAAGTTTGGTGTCATGAAGCAGGTCTTTATTCTGTCAAACAGGACTATTCCCCAGTTTATACTTTTTCTAAAGATAATTATTGTCAGCAACCTGAACATGTCTTCTGAAACATAATCATGAGACCCGGTCTTGCACATAAACACCTTCCAAAGAATTTTTATTAGCAATTTTCCTTCATTGTTCATCTCCTTCCTTCAAATTATAGTAGATTTCTTCTCTAAATCACAGAAAGATAAAGCTCGATTGTAGCCTTCATTAGTTAGCTCATCGTCTTCCTCTACATCCGACATCCGCAAAAATTGGTTTAGAAACATTGACTTCATTCGAACCACAAAATTCCGAACACTAATTTTGATCAAGGACCCTTCATGTTTCAGCTCTACGTTCTTGTAAAACTCAAGAACTTCTCTGTCTAGTACACGACATTCTTTCTCCAAAATAAACGACAATCTGGTGGTTTCCAGGAGTAGAATGATGTTGCAAAATTCATCTAAAGTGTTGGCAAACCCTCACCAAATGAGCTCTCCTCCAACTTAAAGATATTCTGCTCCACTTCGAGCCATTCTGAGAACTGGAGAAGATTTGACGGGAGACGACAAACGAGTGGAGGAAAAACGAAGATTTGGTCGCACAGTTCGATGGAGGTTTTCAAGAAGTATGCGTGAAGTCTCGTAATGCCTTTTAAAACATTTATATAGATATTTTATTTTGCATAAAATGAAGAGGCGCATACCTTTGAATATACGATACAAATTCTTCTGATCCAATAATAAAGAAAATTTGAATAAGTACATTCGTCAAAAGCTCATATGGGGTGCTCATCAAATTTGTCGAGAGGACTTGTGATGTCTCGTCGATTCGTCAAGATATCTTGTCTATTTGTCAAAAAGAGTTGAGTTCTTCCGATTTATTTCACGTGTACTTGCGTGAACTTGAAGAGAATTTCTTCACTTGGACAGATTTCTCCAGTGCTTCATGGTTTCATGTTGAGCATTCCAAGTTCCATTTTGAAGAAAGTGTACCTAACTTCATCCAGCGGCTCTATGAAAATATATGATACCTACTTATCCGTTGAGACATAGCAAAGATTGATGTCCTTGTTCTCCACATTCTCCTGGATGAAGAGAGAGTGTATCTCAATATGCTTTGTTTGGCTGTGAGAGACTGGATTGTTAGTTATTTCTATAACACTGGATGAGTCGCATAACATTAGAATCTCCTTCAACTTCATGTTCTAGTCTTCAAGTTGATTCCTTATCGATAGAAGTTATGCTCAACAACTGCTTATTGAGATGTACTTTAACTTAGCGGTTGAAATTGCCACACAATTTTGCTTCTTACTACTCCATGAGATAACCCTCCATCCAAAGAATTAATATGTTCCAGAACTTTTCTTATCATCACTTCTTCCTGCAAAGTCAGCATCTGAAAAATTAATCAGCTTGCATTCATTACTTCTTGGGTACTATAAGCTAAGATTCGGTGTACCTTTAAGGATCCAAAAATCCTCTTTATAGCGGAATCAAGAGATTCCTTAGAGTTCACCTGGAATCTAGCACAGATATATGTTGAAAATATTATATCTGGTCTACTGACAGTGAAGTGGAGTAATGATCCAATTATGCTTCTATACTTGATTTTTTCAAAAGATTTCCCTTTCTCATCCTTATCCAGAGACATAGTTAAACCCATTAGAGTCCTCATAGAGATTGAATTCTCCATTCAAAATTTCTCAAGTAACTCCTTATTGAACTTTTTTTGAAAGATGAAAATTCCATCTTCAGATTACTTTACCTAAAGTTATTAAGAAATACTTCAGCCTACCCATAGTGCTCTTTTCAAACTTCTCTTGCATAAAGTCAGAAAACCTTTTGCAAATGTTATCGTCTATAGATCCAAATATAATATCATCGATATATATTTGTACTAGTAAGATCTTGAATTTTACTTCCCTAAGAAATAATATTTTATTTATCTTTTCTCATGAGAATTTTTTAAAAAGAAAGCTAGATAACATCTCATACCAAGCTCTAGGATCTTGTTTTAAACCATGAAAAAGCTTTATTCAATAAATAGACATGATTAGGAAAAGTTGGAATGACAAAACCTGAGGGTTGTTCCATGTATACTAAATCATTTAAATTACCATTGAGGAAGGCTGACTTCACATCTATTTGATAGACTTTAAAACCTTTGTGTGAAACATACACTAGGAAAAATCTAATTGCTTCAAGTTTGGCCACCGGAGCAAAAGTTTGATCGAAGTTGATTCCTTCTTCTTGTCGGTAACCTTGAGCTACAGCTTTGTTTTTTATAATAACTCCATTTTTGTCTAGCTTGTTTCTAAAGGCCCATTTTGTCCCTATAATATTTTAACCTTTGGGACATAGTACTAGCTCCCACACCTTGCACCTTTCAAATTGATTGGGCTCTTCTTGTATTGCAACAATCCATAAAGCATCCTAATTTGCTTCTTTGACTTCTCTGTCTCAATCTAAGAATGAAAACTCAAATGTAAGGCTTTGTTAGTTGTACCTCTTCTTGTTCTGACTCTTTCACAAGGATCTCCAATGATCAGATCAATGGGGTGATCTCTTGAATGTTTGATCACTATATTCCTTGCATTGTCACTAGGAACTTCTGCTTCTTCTAGTGTATGTTCTTCATCTTGAAGCTCTTCATCTTCAATCAAGTTCGGAGTATTAAAATTGATGGAACTTGAGATATTTTCTTTGACTGCTTCTTCTAAGCTTAGATCCCTTATCTTAGAACCTATATCTTCAATAAACACCCAAGAAGAGTTGTTATGAAGCATACTCAATCAAATACAGCATTGATAGACTTTTCTACAACCAGGGTTTTCTTATTAAAGATCATATATGCCTTACTATGGCTATTATAGCATATGAAAGTACCTTCAAAATAATTTTCACTAAACTTAGTTTTGTGATACTTCCTGTTATTAAGTACGAAGCATTTGCTTTCAAAAATTCTAAAGTATGACGCAGTCAGTTTTCTGCCTTTTAGAAGTTTATAAAGTGTCTTACGATGATTCTTGTTAATTAAGGCTCTATTTTGCACGTGGCAAGCTGTATTGACTACTTCAGCCCAGAAGTACTCTAGTAAAGAAGAGTCATTCAACATTATGGTACTTGCCTCAATGAGTGTTCTGTTTTTTCTCTTGACAACTCCATTTTTGCTCTGGAGTACGAGGAGAGGAAAACTCATGAAAGATACCTAGGCTTGCACAAAACTTTATCATGCCACCAGACTCAAATTATATTCTATGTTCACTTCTGATTTTGACCACATAGTAGTTCAATTCATTATGTATCTGTCTGACAAAGCTAGTGAAATAATAATGTTTTTAAAAGTTTTCCTTCTCGGCTTACCCATCTGGCATGCGTGACAAATTCTCTCTTTAACGCACTTAATATTGGGTGCATTACGCACTAAGTTGTGAGATAATAACATACATATAGTTTTGAAATTAATATGTGCTAATCTCTTGTGTCATTGATCACAAACACTTGCACTATCTTTTGTCAAAAAAACACACTGGTGTAGAAGACTCTAAGCAAATAAAATTTAGATAGAAAATATTTCTACTCTGAGTGCCTGATAAAATAGTTTCTGAGTTAACAGACGACTTTATTAAACACTTGCCCTTGTAGAACTCACCCATATACCCTTTTTCACATAATTGACTTATGCTTATGAGATTATGTTGTAATCCCTCGACATAAACTATGTATGTGAAAGAGACTATATTGTTGGTAATCATACTGTAGCCTTTTGTGATTCCTTTGTCGGATCTGCCAAAATTAACTTTTGGGCCGTCTTTAACTGAGGTAAATTTTTGTAAAAGGCTTCTTGTTCTGGTCATATGCCTGGAACATCCACTGTCCAAATACCAGATAGGATTTTTATTGGTTTTTGGACATACCTGCATTCACAGATTAAATACCCTTAGGAACAGAAATAGATTTTGATCATTGGTTCCTTATTAGATAAATACTACTAGGAATGTTAACATTGCGAGGGGTCATTCTTGCATTTTTAACTCGTGGAGTATTATAATTATTAGAATTGAACCAATAATCTATGATGAAATGACCAATTTTGTCACAGCACCAATAGTCAAATCTAATGTACCTTCTTTTCTTCTCCTGCCTCACCTTTTGAACGGGAGGTCTGGCAGGAGCTACTGATCTAGAAGTAAAGCCTCATGAGAACAACATATGCTCGGCTTATTTGTTGCATATGGTTTTTTAGCAACATGTTTGACTTTCGGTGCTTTCTTAGCACTCGATCCATGAACGAATGGACCATTGAAAGTGAGGGATAGATCTAACTTAACTCTAGAGGGGGGTGAATAGAGTATTTTTAAAACTTTAAGTTATTTTTATAGCGGATTAAAGTAGGTAATATATATGTATGAGAGAAAGAAAATCACATCACACAAAATAAAAACAAGTAGAGGAAATCAGAAAGATACAAGGAATTTATAGTGGTTCCCCAATAAACCTAGGTACATCCACTCTTCTACCACCCTGGTAGGAATCCACTATAGGTTTTTGCTTAGGTGTCCTGCCACCACAAGTTTTTGCTCGGGTGCCCTGTCACCAGGAGATCTATTTTTCTAAGGGAGATCTAGCAACCCTTTGAGCTTTTGATCAGGTGCCCAAAAACCAATCTCATGTCTTTTGATCAGGTGACTTATGAACCAAAAAGGCTACTTTTGATGGGAGTTAAAATCCTGTACATAGTGAAAGGAAAATGTAAAAAAGATGTCTTCTTTGTCTCAAGGCTCTGAGAAGACTAGTGGATTTGTTGATGTCAAAGCTCCCCCTGAGTTGTATAGAAGATCTGATCAGGAGAGGAAGCTTTGCTTCATGGTGTAGGCCTTCAAAGTGATGTTGCTCTTCAGCAAGCTTTTAGACTGATTTTGATTTGTTGTCTCTTGAAAGACTGAAGCAGATGAAGAAGAACTCGGTGTATAAGAGATCTGTGTTGTGTGCTTCACTTTTCTGTACACTGTTCTATCTTGTTGACTGATTACTGATTACTGATTACTGATCCTTGCAATCTTCTTAAAATCACTTTATATATTGATTGCAGATTCAAAAACATTTGAATTTTAAATTCTTTCCTTGAAATTCTCTGTATAATTTTTGGGAGTTGCAACGGCTAATTTAGTCTTGAATGCATTTCCCTAACTGTCCCAATAAATTTGGTAGAGTAATAACTCTATGAAATCCATAATTAATGCTGCCATGTAACTGCTATTTTCTTGAGAATATTGAGCATTAATTATCAGAGTATTACTGTCTTAATATAATCTAATTTGAAATCAAACTGTTATAGTCGAACTGAGAAACTGCAGAGAAGATTTGTCGAATAGAATCTTAAAGGAGTTAGTCGAACTTAGTAAGGATTTCGTCGACCTGAGCTCCAAGTTCGTCGAGCTGATAACTCTCCTTCGTCGAGCTGAGCTCCAAGATCGTCGAACAGAGAATATACTTGCCAATCTGAGCTCCAAGTTCATCGAACTGAGATAGTCCTTCGTCGAGCTAAACTTCTGATATGAAATCACAATTCATCGATCTCAGCTAGACTTTCGTCGAGCTCAACTCAAAGAAGGAACTCTGAGTTCGTCGATCTGAGATCGACGATCGTCTAGGTGAGTTTAGCTATCGTCGAATGACTTTTCTGCATTCTTTTTAACTTTTTTTCCTATGAAGTCTTCTATCTCTAAAGTCTTCTGAAGGAGGGTACTGGCAATCTAAGTATGTGTTGCTGACCTTGACCCTGGAAATAACCTATGACCCTAGACTATACATGTTGGGTCATCTAATTAATCCTAATAGTGAACCTAGCCCAAATCACAAGTAGGGTTCCAACAACCATATTGTTGAAAGATGATCTCTTCAAAAGATACCTCGAGAGCACTCATTCCAAGGTTTCTATGACAGCTCCATCCTTGGTTATTCTTGTTAGAGAAAACATACGTTGTCCTTGCAAAATGATCATAGGATGTTTCAAGGTCATACTTATTTGTGGGAAAATTACCTTCTTGAAGGAAGGTTGACTTTGAGAAGCCTTCCCTTTATCCTTTGCAACATAATATCCAATGCCATTCTCCTTAGAGGCTGAAAATCCATCAATTAGAGGAAGGACAGTATTTAGCTTCAAGAAGCTTTCTACAAGCTTCCTTTCAGTCAATAACTTTTCTTCCAATTCATTTATGGTCTTCCCTTTCAGACTTACTAGCTCAGTAGAGAATTATAGTTCCTCTTTCATGGATTGAATTTAGTCTCTAAAAGGAGTCAGTATCTCAATTTCCTCCCGCGGTTTAGACTCCAATTCCTTGAGAGAGACGATCACTTTGAATTGAGATTTGACCATCTTACGACATTTATCAAATCCCTTCAGAAATGCTTGATACTAAACCATTAAGTCTGAATCCTCCTCAGATGAGTAGTCTTCATGGAAATCAGAAGTTGTATCAGATTCAGACAGAGGTGGGACTCACAGTTATACTCGTCGGTATGTGCCATAAGCCCAAAATAGGCTTCTTCATCCGAGCTTGACTCACTTGAGTCGCTATCGCTGAAAGTCTTCGACTTCTTAGCGATCAAGTTCTTTTCTTCTTTCTTTTTTCCTTTGAAGGATCTCTTTTCTTCTTTCTTGGATCCTTCGCTCTTTTTATGTGGGCAGTCGGCGATCATGTGCCATGACTTATTATAATAATAACAAAGTATGTCAGAAGGAAAGTGTTTATTTTGTTTCGATCTATACCTATCATTATTATTGTAGCTCTTCTTGTGATGATCACTATCACGACGAGATTTTTCTATAATTAGAATAGGAGGGCTACTTTTTATTTACCTTTTTTTGCTAAGAATCCCCTTAAACTGTCTGGAGAGTAAAGAAAACTCTCCATCTGACATTTCAAAACTGGAGGTGCTTGGCTCTGAATATTCATGTTCATTTGAAACATGTGTCCTTGCTGGTGACACAGCTCTGCCTTTCCTTGACCCTTCGACCTTCAATATTGCAGACTTCTCTCAGACTGAAGTCTTGCTTTCCTCTTCTTCTGCCTTTCTGGTGTTGAGTTACAGCTCTTGGGAAAGTAGCTTCCCAAAAAAGTTTTGTGGCTCCTTGTGAGCCATTTACCAAACTCCCTTATTGCACAAACCATATTATCCAATTTTTAGTCAGGGATCCCAAGAATTTGTCGTTAAGTTCACAGTTCGTAAACACACGACCATAATTTCTTAGTCTGTTGATGATCTTAAAGAACTTTTCATAGCAGTCAAAAATACTGTCCCTCTTATCATGCTTGAAAGCCTCGTATTCCTTATTTAGGAGTAATTTCCTATCATCCCTAACCTTCTCCATTCCTTCCATAAGGACAATTAGAGATCGCCATATCTCATTAGCATACTTATAGTAGATTAAATTTTGCAATATTGAATTGTCCACCTCACTAGTAATGATGTTCTTCGCCTTCTTATGTAGAGAGATGAGAGCGATCTCATCTTTATTCAATTCCATCATCTTTTTGGGAACCATTAGATTTGGAACAATTGTTGACGGAGTCATAGGAACATACGGACCTTCTTCAACAATTGTGAATATTTTGGGATCAGAAGCTTACATGAAAAATTTTACTATTTCCTTCCACATAGGGAGATTTTCCTTGGAGTACACCGGCAGCTTCATGAAGGATAAATCCTTGCTTTTGTCCATTCCAGACATGCTCGTCTCTTTTGATAACTAGATAAGGTTCAAGGTATTTACCTTTAACGAACAACCTCGCACTTATACCAATTGAAAGTATCTAGTTGTCGACCTAAATCACCTAGAGGTGAATAGGTGAATATTGAGGCTTTTAGAGGAATTAAAAATTTTAACAAAATAAAGCACACAAAACAAGAGATCACAACACAGCATAGACACAAAGATTTATAGTGGTTCCCCGATGATGGGTACGTCAAAATTCCCTCCTCGTATATCTAGCACTTTGGGATAGACTCAACTACTTCACCAAAACTCAGATAATAATAATCTTACACTCAAAGTATCTAACTCCTACAATCTCAAAGAACAACTTACCCTACACTCGACTTCAACAAGGATCTACAAAAACTAGGAAGAAACAATTTCCTACAAAGCAATAAGAAAATAATTTGATTGAAAACAATCTTTTTTCTCAGATCTAAAAACAACCCTTCTTCGTTGTGTGAAAGCTTTGTCTGAATTCATGAAGAAGAAGGATCTAAAACTTGAGAACACAAATCTGATTTTGAGAAATGACAGATCTCTGAAAGTATTTGAATCTAAAATCACGAAATCAATCGAGTCTATTCTTGCAAGAGGAATTGCGAATCAGAAGTACTGTCGACGATGGTGTTCTTCGCAAAACTGAATTTGAATCCCCAAATGTTTATGGCAATTAATGATTAGGGTTTTATGAAATATCTCCTTAACTATTTATAGGCGATTTCTTACTAACAGCTAGATTATCGAAGTCAGTTCTACCATCCATGCGTACTGTATATGACGGAAGCCCTAAATCTGGAAAGCCGTCACAAACGAAAATGAAAATAGTTTAAGTCTAAATTCTTCAAGACCTTACGTAAACTCTCGAGTCAACTCGACGAACTAGTTGAAACTACTTGAGAAAGAGATTATGTGAGGTATTTGGACTTCACGGGACCTTTCGACGAATTATATGAGATCTCTCAAGAGTCTTCGACGAATTCTTTGAGTATACGACAAATTGGCTTAAACAGACTAAGCCTTCAAAAAATCTTTGGAACCTAAAGCAGTTTACATGAACTCACAAGAGTACTCGACAAATTTAACGAGTACTCACGTAAGTATTCGACGAATTTGTCGAGTAAAAATGAGAGGACTAAGCTTCTTTAACTTAGCCATTCTGGACAATAGTTCTCAGTGATCTCTCAAGTACTCCCGAGATCACTCGACGTATTCCGTGAGTGCTTATGTGAATTCTCTACAAATTTCATGTGTAACACCTCCATCCGTCACATGAAATATAACAGAGAGACCGGTCGGGGCCTCACGCCAAATTCCACAGACAGTCGGTAGACTTACATGTTAATATCAAAGGCTACATGAATCCTAACTCAGAGCATTTTAGCGAAAGCTTTTAGATTTCCCTAACTCAAATCATATGAATGTCCACTATATATAAACAACATATATATATATATATATATATATATATATATATCAGGAATGTACATACAATGTACCCCAAATATTACGGTCTTAAGGCCTTACAATTATACTTCACAAGTGTGGTTTAAAACATCGCCACGCAGGCCGGCAGCACATGAAAACAAAAAAAGTTTGCCTTAGGGCCTTCGAGAGCCAGTCAATCACAAGAGCTTCAGCCCGCTACTTTCTACTTGGCTCTCCAACACCTGCAAATCATGGCCCACCGAAATGTGGTAAACAAAGTAACGGTCAGCATTTGCCGACCCATTTATAACGACCCCACCCCTTACTTGGGGCGGCGATTCTCCTTCCCTGCAACAGCAGTATAAATATATATAGTGGCAACAACAATGTGCACTTAAGCACTATTCACCACAGACGTAGGCTCAACGGCCACACACCTTGTGCACTCAGGGCACATTCTCGATATACCGGACTTCCTGGATACCACCTCCCATTTAGAGGTCCAAGACTTAACGGTTCATTCTTGAGCCTTCTAGTCTTTTCGGCCCCAGTCTTAAGACTCTCATTATGCCAATGACGAAAGCCAGTTACTTTAGCAATCTATCCTGAATAACATAACGCGGGTACAGTTCAGTCCCTTCCTGTTGCTCAGATCGCCATGCCACTTCCGAAAGCCAAAGCAATCAAGGATAATAGATAAGATGTGGGTGGACCTCCCCTTTCTCGTTTGGCTCAAAGGCCTTTAGAGCTAGGCACTATGGCTCACAGCTTCATTAAAGCTCTCATGGCCATAATAGTTGGCCTTCATGGCTCAACTCACATGCTAGCCTCACGGGCTTCACAAGACAGGCTTCACACAAAATTAGGTTGGCACTCATGGACACCATAGTTGGGAACTATAGGCTCTCAGCTTCTCATACAATGTCCTCCAGGTCTCCTTGAGACAGGCCTTGTAACGTCCCAATTCGCGCTAGGCCCCTTGATTGCGTATTTGAGTCAAGGGGGCTGTGGTGAGCCCAGTGGGGGATGTAGATGAACAAGTGCGGACGTGCGGGAAATGAGGAAAACAAGGCAAAACGGCATTTTTGGCTGACACGGGTATGGACACGGCCGTGTCCATACCCGTGTGCCTCATAAAAAAATAGGCTTCCAGTCAGAGAGGTACACGGGTATTGGGACACGGGCGTGTCCCTAGCCGTGTGCCTAGGACATGGGTCGGGACACGGCCGTGTCTCTACCCGTGTGCCGCAACCCTGACCTGGCAGAAAGTGGTTCTGGGATGAACACGGCCCTAGACACGGCAGGCCACACGGCCGTGTCACCTGAACACGGGTAGGAACACGGCCGTGTGCCTACCCGTGTCTGCGATGTATAAAAAGGAAAAAGTTGGAAACCCTAGCATTCACTCCCCTTTCTTCTGCCCCGAAATTCCTGAGAGAGTTCTTGGCTGGAGGAGGAGGAAGAGCTTGCCGGAGCCATCTTTGGAGGAATCAAAACGCCGCCACCGTCAAGGGAAAAACAATGCCGCCGCGAAGGAGTGCGAGGCTCATGGCCGGCCATGGTGGTACCGCTGGACTTGAGGTGAGCTTCCTCCCCTCTCCCTTGGTGCTAGATCTATAGTTATTTTAGGAGAGACATCGACTCCATAGAGTCTTGATGGTGAGGAGGAGAGTTCTTAGGATAAGTCATGCCTAGGTTTTAGGCTTAGTCTCCCTCAACCTTCTCATCATTCAAAGTGGAGATGAGAGGGGTTTTCGTTGGGGGTTTGGCTTTGAAAGGAGAAATAAGGTTGGGTGTGATTTCTGGAGAAGTTTATGCGAGGTCGTTGCAAGGAAGAAGATGAACGGATGCCGTACATCTCGCCTTAAGATGCGTGCAGAAATCTGATTTCTGCACGCGGCGACCTTCGTGGCCAATTTCGGAGGTGTTCTGGCCAAATCTGGGTGATCGACTCAACACAAAAGTCGTAGCCCTTGAAATTACCTTTCCAACGAGGGGTTGCTCGTTTCCATGCGATACCTGTAGCCACGGGAAAGCTGGTTCGAGCCCGCTGCGTTCGGGAAAATTCCTGTACAGGAAACTGTTTCCTGTACGTATTCGAGTTGAATTTCTGGTATGTTGCGACCAGATCTGGGCGATTGACTCAACACGAAGGTCGTAGCCCTCGCGAATACCTTTCCAACGAGGGGTTGTGCATTGTGATCGGATTCCTGTAGCTCCGGGAATCCCAGTTTTAGTATTGGACTATCCTATGTTAATGCACTTGTTAATTTATAATGTTAGCACTCTTGCAATGATTGTGATTTGCTCATGTGATATCTTGCTCCCATATATCTATAATGTTGTTGTTACTATAATTTAGTATGGTTACTCATTTGGTTGTGTAATAAGGGATAACCATGCAATGGTAGAGAAATGGATTGGATGGGAAGGCTAGATATTAGGAGTTGATATTGGTAAAGGATATATTTATACAATTTGGTGTTGAACATATCTATTATGCGTGGTGTTGAGGTGAATTCATTGAATAGGTGGGTGTGAACATGATGAACACTATGTGAAGAGTACTTGATAACTGTAATCCGAGCCCAAGGGGTTTATTAACAACCGATGCTTAGAGTTGAAGTCTCCCTACGGGTAGCATCGAGTGAGTTGTTTTGGGGCATGTGATGTGCGACGATTCATCGTGTCGCGATGTTGAGATAATGATTGTGGCAGGTCTACGGGTTCGCCAGTCATCACACCGATGGGAGCCAATGGGTAGACCTTGGGCGGTAGGGTTAGATACTTGGTGTCCATAACCCGAGATCTCCTCCGTGCCATGAGAACGGTTGGGCTTGCACCTCGTGCGTTTCCGAGGTTCCATCCGGTTCGAAATCAAAGGCCAGGTTGGGCTGTGTTCTTGGTGCACATTTACCCAAGACCCCTTCTGAGCCGTAGTACGCATGTGAGCTCCGCTGTTGTGTTCTTAGCGTTGAGGCGTACGGGGGCCTAGGATAGGTAGTGTGATACCACCTAGTAGTGGAGACGCCCGCTCCACTGTTGCCGTCTGGCCACGACGGACGACGCCTGAGAGGTTAGCTACCTGCTCGAAAAGTGGGAACTTCTAGTCTGTGTCGACATAGCAACTTGCATGTGCGTGCGCATGATTCGGTCATACCATAACATTCATAACATGTCATTCATTGCATCCACAAGATCCTCATCGTATAAGTTTGTATGGGCACTCTTATACGATGAGTTACTATACTGTTAAGCCGATCCTTAACTTATAAGTTTGTATGGGCACTCTTATAAGTTAAGTTACTATTCTGATTAATTATACCTGCTGTCATTTATATATATTATTGATATTCGTAGAACTGCTAGTTGTGTAGCGTAGTTTATACTTCACCATACTTACTGTCACCTGCTTGTTTACTTGCTTATGTATATATATTGTACCTGTGTTCCTTTCTCCGCCCGGTGCCGAGGAGTCGCCGGGGGAGCGGATGTGAAGCCACTTAGTCTTATGACTAACGGTTGCTACGTCTTCCTTTTTAGGAGGAAACCCCGCAGGTAGAGCGGCAACGGACTATGCAGCAGGACAGCCAGGCTCGGATGATAGGACCTGAGGTGGTGGTGCCATCGGCACCGTCAGTGACAGTAGTGAGTGTTTTCATGTAGCCGTTTGGCAAAACATTTCTAGACTCTTGTTTCTTTTGTACAAGCCTGTTGTGCTTGTTATCTTCCGCTATTTTTGGACTTTAACTTAGCTGTGAACTGAACTGCTTTTAGCTTTACTTTTCTGTTATGGTTGGGTTGGCATAATTGTTGTGATATGGATTGTAGCCGGCGGAATAGGCGTCGTGTGGTAAAGGCTAACCCGTGTGTTAGTGCTACCGCAAGGCGGCTATTTTGGGCATAAGACTCCCCTCGTGCCGTGTGTTGTGTTCCGGGAGGTGGGGGTCTTACAAATGGTATCAGACTAAGCCGATCTTCACCTACAGCAGTCAGGTAACAATGGGCCACTCCCGTTCGATTAGTCGGTTTGGGGACAAACCGACTTAGCGGAAGCAGTGGTGTGCTCATATGTAATTCACACTAAGTTGTCCAACTTTAACATTAGTTTTAGCCAACCTGACCCTAGTTTGTACCTTGCGTATAGGTCCCAGCGCAGGTGGAGCCGGTTGGGGGCACTCCTACCCCTTCCGTCCCTTCACAATTCCAGCAGTCGGAACTGGGACAAACGCTGTCAGCCATATTGGATGCATTTAAAGCCCAGCAAGCTCCGGTGCAACAACAGGCGCCAGGCTCCAACTGGGTGAGCACCTTCCGTGCCCTGTCCCCTCCTGCCTATCTTGGGACAGAATCGCCGGTGCGCACCGAGGAATGGCTTGATACCGTGCAGGAATTGATGGCTGGCATAAGATGTCCGAACAACATGGCGGTGACATTGGTAGTGACGTTGCTAGAGCTACACGCCAAAAGGTGGTGGAAGTCCCTCATGGGCTCCACCTTCCAAGGGCGGTTGTACACGGACATCAGTTGGAACGAGTTCACCGAGGCTTTTCTGGATCACTTCATTCCTTCTTCTGCTCGGGATGAACTTGAAGAAAGATTTCTGCAGCTGAAGCAGGGATCGAAATCGGTAACGGAGTACCAGAGGGAGTTCCAACACCTCGCTAGATTTGCTGATTCCTATGATTTGGACGATAGAGGCTATGCGAAGCGCTTCTACAAAGGGTTAAGGGACCCCCTGAGGCAGGCCCTTTTGTTTATAGCCGATGGAAGCCTGGCAGAAATCATTGACATGGCAAAGAGACTGGAGGCGAACCACATGGGATGTGGCAAGAGACCTGCGGAAGGAGTAATTGAAGTCGGCCCTAGTAATAGAAGGCGGAATGATCATGGCAGAGGAAGGGGAAACCACAGAGGCGGTCGGTGGGTCAACCGGAACTATCGGGTGGAGTACCCAATTCCGCAACCACTACCTTTACCACCACCACCGCAGCAGCAATATTATCAACAACCTGGGGGCCGACGTGAGGTGGTATGTTTCGAGTGCAACCAACCGGGGCATGTCCGGCGAGTTTGCCCGCGATTGGTCGGGGATGCTCCTATTGCTCCCCCTCCAGTAGCTCCACGGGGGCGAGGGCACTTGCGTGGCCGAGGAAGAGGACCACCAGGGAGAAATCAAGGACATGCACGGGAGCATGTATTCGCATTGGATATGACTCAGGAGAGAAATCCGCAGGAAGTCATCACCGGTACGTGCAAAATTTATTAATATTATATGACTTGTTGGATTTACGATACAAATGATAAGCGCAATTTTGAATAGTGATTACCTTTTTGGAACTTAGGCACTGTCATGGTTAGCGGGAGACCCGCCTATACGTTATTTGACACGGGTGCGTCTCACTCGTTCATCTCGGAGGACTTCGTGAAGGACTTGGAGGGAGTGCAACACTTCACGGGCACTACTCAAAGGGTGCGCCTTCCGGACGGCTCTGAGATGACGTCGTCAGCAAGTTGCGACTTCGACACCCTTATTGGAGGAAAGTTCTTTGAAACTCCGGCGACAGTGTTAAGAATCCCGGAGTTCGATCTCATCCTGGGCATGAGGTGGTTGGACTGGCACCACGCCAGGATCAATTGTGCGGAGAAGCAAGTTATGTTGAGACATGGAGACTCGGAAGTCATCTTCCAAGGTATTAAATTCGCACCCCGTAAATTATTGTCTTCGATCCAAGTTATGAAATCTCATATGGAAGGGGACGAGGTCTATGTAATTTGCTTCGAGTTGAAGAAATTGACATTAGAGGTCAAGGATGTGCGGGTGGTGCGAGAATTTCCCGAGGTATTTCCCGAGAAATTGCCGGGACTACCCCCGCATAGGGAAGTGGACTTCCAAATCAAGCTAATTCCGGGTGCCAAGCCCGTCTCGCGAGCTCCATACCGAATGGCTCCGAAGGAACTTGCAGAGTTTAGAGTCCAGCTTCAGGAATTGGTGGAAGCAGGGTTCGTTCGCCCAAGCTCGTCGCCTTGGGGAGCGCCCGTTTTGTTCGTCAAAAAGAAGGATGGCACCTTGCGGTTATGTATTGATTATCGAGAGTTGAACCGGTTAACGGTGCGGAACACCTATCCCCTACCGCGCATTGATGAATTATTCGATCAATTGGTGGGATCGTATTGGTTCTCCAAGTTAGATCTGCGTTCGGGATATTATCAGCTGAGGATACAAGAAGATGACATTCAGAAGACGGCGTTCAGTTCGAGATATGGTTTGTATGAATTCACCGTGATGCCGTTTGGGCTCACAAACGCCCCTTCCGCCTTTATGAGCTTGATGAACAAGGTGTTCAGCCCTTATTTGGACATCTTTGTCATCGTGTTCATCGATGATATCCTAGTCTACTCCAAGACTGAAGCAGAACACGCCGAACATCTAACTTTAGTGCTGAGGAAACTAAAGGAGCATACTTTGTTTGCCAAGTTCAGCAAATGTGAGTTTTGGCTTCGAGAGGTCGCGTTCTTGGGCCATGTTATTAGTGGGGCGGGGCTAGCAGTAGATCCGGCCAAGGTGCGGGCCGTGAAGGAGTGGTCGCCATTGAAGTCAGCGGCCGACATACGAAGCTTTCTTGGACTTGCCGGGTACTATCGCAAGTTCGTGAAAGGCTTCTCGAAGATCGCCCTTCCCCTTACTACGCTGACCAAGAAGGGTGTGCCGTTTGAATGGACACCCCAGTGCGAAGCTGCATTCCAAGAGTTGAAGGACAGATTGACGACTGCACCCATCCTAGCTCTTCCATCTGGGAAAGAGGGCTTTCAAGTTTACACGGATGCGTCGTATCAAGGGATGGGAGCTGTGTTGATGCAGAATGGGCATGTGATCGCTTATGCTTCAAGACAGTTGAAGAAGCATGAAGCCAGCTACCCGGTGCATGATCTAGAGTTGGGAGCGGTGGTATTCGCCTTGAAGATGTGGAGGCATTATTTATATGGCGTCCATTGCGAGATCTACTCGGATCACAAAAATCTGAAGTACGTTCACACCCAAAAGGAGTTAAACTTGAGACAGCGGCGGTGGTTGGAGTTCTTGTGCGACTATGAATTCACCTTGAACTACCACCCCGGGAAGGTTAATTCCGTAGCTGATGCCTTGAGCCGGAAAGCGCCGGAAGCGAGCACGGAATCCCGCTTGATGAGGATGGAGTTAATCCGGACGCTGCAAGAGATGGAAATCACTTTGGTCTTTAAGAATCAACCGGAAGAGTATACAGAATATTTGGCCGCGATGAGTATAGTTTGCAACATACGAGACCGGATCCGTACGGAACAAAAGAAGGATGCGGCTTTAACCCCGGTTTTCAAGTCAATGGAGGATGGGACTACGGAAGAATACTCCCTAAAAGACGGCCTCATCCATTTTCGTGGCCGGCTTTACATCCCCGAAGGTGACAACATTCGGGAGGATATTCTAAAGGAGGCCCATTGCTCCAAGTACTCGGTGCACCCGGGGATCGCGAAGATGTACACCGATTTGAGAAAGACGATGTGTTGGCCGGGCATGAAGAGGGATGTTAAGTACTTCGTTACTCATTGTGTGGCTTGCCAAATGGTGAAGGCGGAATGCAGAAGCCCCGGTGGAATGCTACAGTCGTTGCCCATCCCCGAATGGAAATTTGAGGACATCTCCATGGATTTCGTCCACGGGTTACCTCGCTCGCGCTCGGGGAATGATTCTGTGTGGGTGATAGTTGACCAGTTGACCAAGGTAGCCCGATTTATCCCAATGAAGAAGGAGGCGCAAGTGGGCGTCTTAGTGCGTCTCTTTGTGGAACAATTTGTGCGGTACCATGGTGTGCCAAAGACGATCGTCTCCGACCGGGATGGTCGGTTTACTTCAAGAGAATGGAGGGCTGTACAGGCTTATTTGGGCTCGCGCCTCGCCTTTAGCACAGCCTTTCACCCTCAAACGGACGGGCAGTCTGAACGAACCATCCGAACATTGGAGGACCTTCTGAGGTTGTGTGTGCTAGATAAAGGAGAACCATGGGAGAGACTCTTACCTCTCGTGGAGTTCTCTTATAATAACAGTCATCAAGCCAGTATTGGAATGGCACCTCATGAAGCTTTGTATGGAAGGAGGTGTAGAACACCCTTGTCCTGGGTGCAAGACGAAGATCCGAAGACATTGGGAAATGAGTATATTGATGACACGGACGCGGTGGTTAGGTTGATCCGGGACCGAATGCTAGAGGCTCAAAGCCGACAGGCGAAATATTATAACGCAAGGCACCGTATGGTAGAGTTTCAAGTGGGTGATAAAGTGTTCCTGAAGATTCGACCGATGCACGGAGTGTCACGGGTACGTGGAGTCAAGAAGCTCAGCCCAAGGTATGTTGGGCCCTATGTCGTAGTGGAAAGGATTGGCCCTCTGGCCTATCGATTGGAGTTACCACCGGAGCTGGAGAACCTTCACGACGTGTTCCATGTATCGTCGCTTCGGAAGGCTTTGTTGCGACCTGAACAGTATATCCCCACGGCGGATGGTGCCGTGGCGTCTGATAGGTCTGTGCGACTGGAGCCGGTGCGGATCGTTGATAACGAGACAAGAACCTTGCGCCGCAAAAGTGTTCCCTTGGTGAAAGTGCTATGGTCTAATCATGGGAAGGAAGAGTGCACATGGGAGCTAAGGGATTTGATGCAAGAGCGCTACCCGGAATTATTTACTCCAGGTAAAAATTTTATTTGAAAGCATAGTTCCCTTTTTATGTGTTTCACTCCCATAGCCTTACCCTGATTTCGGGGACGAAATCTTTTATTTTGTTTATAGGATTTGTAACGTCCCAATTCGCGCTAGGCCCCTTGATTGCGTATTTGAGTCAAGGGGGCTGTGGTGAGCCCAGTGGGGGATGTAGATGAACAAGTGCGGACGTGCGGGAAATGAGGAAAACAAGGCAAAACGGCATTTTTGGCTGACACGGGTATGGACACGGCCGTGTCCATACCCGTGTGCCTCATAAAAAAATAGGCTTCCAGTCAGAGAGGTACACGGGTATTGGGACACGGGCGTGTCCCTAGCCGTGTGCCTAGGACACGGGTCGGGACACGGCCGTGTCTCTACCCGTGTGCCGCAACCCTGACCCGACAGAAAGTGGTTCTGGGATGAACACGGCCCTAGACACGGCAGGCCACACGGCCGTGTCACCTGAACACGGGTAGGAACACGGTCGTGTGCCTACCCGTGTCTGCGATGTATAAAAAGGAAAAAGTTGGAAACCCTAGCATTCACTCCCCTTTCTTCTGCCCCGAAATTCCTGAGAGAGTTCTTGGCTGGAGGAGGAGGAAGAGCTTGCCGGAGCCATCTTTGGAGGAATCAAAACGCCGCCACCGTCAAGGGAAAAACAATGCCGCCGCGAAGGAGTGCGAGGCTCATGGCCGGCCATGGTGGTACCGCTGGACTTGAGGTGAGCTTCCTCCCCTCTCCCTTGGTGCTAGATCTATAGTTATTTTAGGAGAGACATCGACTCCATAGAGTCTTGATGGTGAGGAGGAGAGTTCTTAGGATAAGCCATGCCTAGGTTTTAGGCTTAGTCTCCCTCAACCTTCTCATCATTCAAAGTGGAGATGAGAGGGGTTTTCGTTGGGGGTTTGGCTTTGAAAGGAGAAATAAGGTTGGGTGTGATTTCTGGAGAAGTTTATGCGAGGTCGTTGCAAGGAAGAAGATGAACGGATGCCGTACATCTCGCCTTAAGATGCGTGCAGAAATCTGATTTCTGCACGCGGCGACCTTCGTGGCCAATTTCGGAGGTGTTCTGGCCAAATCTGGGTGATCGACTCAACACAAAAGTCGTAGCCCTTGAAATTACCTTTCCAACGAGGGGTTGCTCGTTTCCATGCGATACCTGTAGCCACGGGAAAGCTGGTTCGAGCCCGCTGCGTTCGGGAAAATTCCTGTACAGGAAACTGTTTCCTGTACGTATTCGAGTTGAATTTCTGGTATGTTGCGACCAGATCTGGGCGATCGACTCAACACGAAAGTCGTAGCCCTCGCGAATACCTTTCCAACGAGGGGTTGTGCATTGTGATCGGATTCCTGTAGCTCCGGGAATCCCAGTTTTAGTATTGGACTATCCTATGTTAATGCACTTGTTAATTTATAATGTTAGCACTCTTGCAATGATTGTGATTTGCTCATGTGATATCTTGCTCCCATATATCTATAATGTTGTTGTTACTATAATTTAGTATGGTTACTCATTTGGTTGTGTAATAAGGGATAACCATGCAATGGTAGAGAAATGGATTGGATGGGAAGGCTAGATATTAGGAGTTGATATTGGTAAAGGATATATTTATACAATTTGGTGTTGAACATATCTATTATGCGTAGTGTTGAGGTGAATTCATTGAATAGGTGGGTGTGAACATGATGAACACTATGTGAAGAGTACTTGATAACTGTAATCCGAGCCCAAGGGGTTTATTAACAACCGATGCTTAGAGTTGAAGTCTCCCTACGGGTAGCATCGAGTGAGTTGTTTTGGGGCATGTGATGTGCGACGATTCATCGTGTCGCGATGTTGAGATAATGATTGTGGCAGGTCTACGGGTTCGCCAGTCGTCATACCGATGGGAGCCAATGGGTAGACCTTGGGCGGTAGGGTTAGATACTTGGTGTCCATAACCCGAGATCTCCTCCGTGCCATGAGAACGGTTGGGCTTGCACCTCGTGCGTTTCCGAGGTTCCATCCGGTTCGAAATCAAAGGCCAGGTTGGGCTGTGTTCTTGGTGCACATTTACCCAAGACCCCTTCTGAGCCGTAGTACGCATGTGAGCTCCGCTGTTGTGTTCTTAGCGTTGAGGCGTACGGGGGCCTAGGATAGGTAGTGTGATACCACCTAGTAGTGGAGACGCCCGCTCCACTGTCGCCGTCTGGCCACGACGGACGACGCCTGAGAGGTTAGCTACCTGCTCGAAAAGTGGGAACTTCTAGTCTGTGTCGACATAGCAACTTGCATGTGCGTGCGCATGATTCGGTCATACCATAACATTCATAACATGTCATTCATTGCATCCACAAGATCCTCATCGTATAAGTTTGTATGGGCACTCTTATACGATGAGTTACTATACTGTTAAGCCGATCCTTAACTTATAAGTTTGTATGGGCACTCTTATAAGTTAAGTTACTATTCTGATTAATTATACCTGTTGTCATTTATATATATTATTGATATTCGTAGAACTGCTAGTTGTGTAGCGTAGTTTATACTTCACCATACTTACTGTCACCTGCTTGTTTACTTGCTTATGTATATATATTGTACCTGTGTTCCTTTCTCCGCCCGGTGCCGAGGAGTCGCCGGGGGAGCGGATGTGAAGCCACTTAGTCTTATGACTAACGGTTGCTACGTCTTCCTTTTTAGGAGGAAACCCCGCAGGTAGAGCGGCAACGGACTATGCAGCAGGACAGCCAGGCCCGGATGATAGGACCTGAGGTGGTGGTGCCATCGGCACCGTCAGTGACAGTAGTGAGTGTTTTCATGTAGCCGTTTGGCAAAACATTTCTAGACTCTTGTTTCTTTTGTACAAGCCTGTTGTGCTTGTTATCTTCCGCTATTTTTGGACTTTAACTTAGCTGTGAACTGAACTGCTTTTAGCTTTACTTTTCTGTTATGGTTGGGTTGGCATAATTGTTGTGATATGGATTGTAGTCGGCGGAATAGGCGTCTTGTGGTAAAGGCTAACCCGTGTGTTAGTGCTACCGCAAGGCGGCTATTTCGGGCATAAGACTCCCCTCGTGCCGTGTGTTGTGTTCCGGGAGGTGGGGGTCTTACAGGCCTCACAAACATAGCTTCACTGGAAGCTATCATCGGCGGTAGTACTACCGTCGCACAATAGGGACAGAATTAACCACTTTTGGGTGTTTTCCTTGAGATCTGCTCCAGTACTATTACTGCAGCACCCTACACACCCCCAAACCCGTATTCTACACATTTAACTACACGTTTTATCCACGGAGTCTTCTCTGGCATGCACATCAATTCATCACCAATCGAAAACAACCTGTCCAGATGGGATTCACACAACATGCATATTCTGTACTTTAATTCCGGATCTATATTCAAGTTTTATCGGGGATCACAATGATTAACCCACTGGAAATAACCTTTTCTTCACCTTTTGGTGAGGGGTTCCATGCACGTATGCAAATTGAGAATTTCACTTGTCCAAGGAGAAAATCGTTACCCTAGTAATCCGTTTCAGAGCCATAAACGAGCTTCTATCCGGATGGAAAGGAGCGCCTCACTTTCCTCTTTACGTATTTTACTTCGGCTCTTGAATCTTACCACAGGATCTCCTTCCCTTAGCTAGCAAAGCTTAGCCTCAGCCTTCTTGCTCTCAAGAAGCTCAAGAACTAAGAGAAAGAATAATGAGAACTCATTCTCTTGAATAGCTTATATCTGGAGGCTCCTACCGTGCGGTATCTACTACTGCCGTGCGGTATCATAGGCGGTTGTCACATGGGCCAATTGACATCACGCTGTCGCACCAAAATAGCCTCCACCTTACTGCTACGTGGCAGCTACCGTTGCGCGTCGAGCTATCGCCAAACGGTACTTTAACTCGAGCTATCGTCGCGCGTTAGTTCACTACCGCCGCACGGTAGTCACTCAATTCCTCATCGAAGGTGTTGAGTGTTATCGCCACGCGATAGCATACTACCGCCCCACGGTAGTCACTGAACGCTTTAAAGCGTTGAGTGGTAGCGCCATGCGGTAGCTTACTACCGCCGTGCGGTAGGTTCCTGAGCCCTCAGACGATTTAATTCAAAGGCTAACGCCAGCGTTAACCCTACCACCGCGCGTTAACTCCTAACTCTTCCTTTTTAGGATTTTTGGGACGTTACAAACCTCCCCTCCTTATAGTAATTTCATCCAGAAATTTGATATATTGTAAAGGAAAATAGTACACAAGTTTACAACACGATTTTACAAAAACAACTCGGGAAATTCCTCTTGCATGATTTGTTCACGCTCCCATGTCAATTCTTCACGGCCATAATTATCTCAACGGACTTTGACCATCCCGATTGCTTTGTTCTGTAGTTATCTGATCTATGTATGCTCGATCCAAATGGGTCGAACCTTCGTAGTCATCCCACTATCAACTGATACCTAATCATCAGCCACTAATTGTGTCGGCTCTTTCAAAGTTTTCCGCAGCACCGATATGTGAAACACATCGTGCAAACTACTTAGATCTGTCGAAAGAGCTAATCGATACACAACTTCTCCAATCCGCTCAACTACTTCAAACGGACCAAGATACCTCGGACTCAACTTTTTCAAGCGTAAAATCCTGGACATGCCTTTGAATGGCTTGATCTTCAAATATACTCAATCGCCCACCGCAAACTCCATATTTTGGTGTTTGGTGTTGTAGTATTTTCCTGCCTATCCTGGGCTATCAATAGCCACTCACGTATCAAGCGTATAATCAAATTTGCATCTTCAACCTCCTTACGCTTATATAACTTCGATTCTCCTATTTCCGCCCAAGCTAAGGGAGTACGACATTTCCTATCGTATAAAGCTTCAAAGGGAGCCATCTGAATGCTAGCTTGATATCTATTATTATAGGCGAACTCGATCATATAGAGATGGTCTTCCCACCTCTTCCTGAAATCTAGAGCGCACATAAAGAGCATATCCTCCATTGTTCTATTGGTTCTTTTGGTCTGACCATCCGTTTGCGGATGAAAGGTCGTACTGAACTGTAGTTTCGTACCCAAAAACTGGTGGATTAACCCCCAATCATTCGAAGTAAAGCGCTCATCTCGGTCACTAACGATGCTACGGGGCACACCGTGCAATCGTGTTATATTATCCACGTACAACTTAGCAAACTTTTCCACTAAATCATCCTTCTTCTTCGGTATAAAGTGAGACACTTTTGTTAACCGATCAACGATCACCCATACGGTATCATTTCCGCTATGAGATCTTGGCAGTCCATGCACGAAATCCATAGAAATATCATCGAACTTCCACACCGAGATTAGTAACGAATTCAGGAAACCTCCAGGTTTCTGACATTCTGCTTTCACTAAGGCACAAGTCTGACACTGTGCCATGTAAAGAGTTATGTCTTTCTTCAAGCCTGGCCACCAAAACATCTTTTTCATGTCTTTGTACATCGTTGTGCTCCCTGGATGAATTGAGTACTTCGTGAAGTGTGCTTCATACATCAATTTCTCTCGTAATTTACCCGCATTCGGGATGCACAAACAACCATCTTTTCTCAAAAGGTCATCTTCCATGGAGAATTGGGAATTTGACTCATCTGCTGCATAGCGTTTCATACTCTAATCGAGTTTCATTGCTCGATGAACCCTGTCTGGAAGGTTATATTGTACCTCCGTCCAGTTCAGGCACGCATTAGCAGTAGTATTCTTATCAACACAATAAATATCTAAGGCCTCCAACTCCTGGATCAGACGCTCATCATGCATCTGCAACCAACTTGCCCTTGTCGGAGTCCTACGACTCAAGGCATCTGCGACAACATTTCCATTCCCATGAGTATAATGAATCTAGAAGGTGTAGTCCCCAAGGAACTTCATCCACCTCCGTTGTCGCATGTTTAGATCCTTATGATCCAATAAGTACTTAAGGCTCTTATGGTCGGTGAATATGTCAACTTTCACGCCACATAAGTAATGATGCCACAGCTTAAGTGCAAAAATCACAGCCACAAACTCCAATTCGTGGACTAGATAGTTTCGCTCGTGCACTTTCAACTGGCATGAGTCATAAGTAATCACTTTCCCAAACTGCAGAAAAACACAGCTTAAGCCGCTCCCTGATGCATCACTATAAATCTCATAACCATCCATACCACATGGTGACGTCAAAATAGGTAACGTGGTCAAACGACTCTTTAACTCTTCAAAAGCTCGTGCACACTCTGGAGTCCAAACGAACTTATGATCCTTCCTCATTAGGGTGGTGAAAGGCAAGGCTATCCGCTAAAGATCTCAATGAAGCGCTTGAAGTATCCCGCAAGTCCAAGGAATCTCCGGACTTCAGCCATAGTAGACAAGACCGGCCACTCGCGTATTGCGACTATCTTCGCCGGATCAACTACAATGCCTTCTCCACTAACCATATGGCCCAGAAAAGCCACCGACGACAGCCAAAACTTGTACTTTGAGAACTTGGCATAAAGTTTATTTCTCCTCAGGGTGTGCAAAATCGTCCACAAATGATTTGCATGATCTTCTTCGAACTGAGAGTACAACAATATGTCATTAATGAAAACGATCACAAATAGGTCCAAGTACTCCCTAAACGTTCGATGCATCAAGTCCATGAATACTAATGACGCATTTGTTAGCCCAAATGGCATTACAGTGAACTCGTAGTGCACATAGCGTGTACCAATCGCTGTCTTGGGAATATCGCATTCCCTAATCCCCAATTGGTAATTGCTAGACTTAAAATCCAGCTTCGAGTAGACAGTTGATCCCACCAGCTGATCGAACAAGTCATCAATCATTAGTAAGGGATACTTGTTCTTTTTTGTTAGCTTGTTCAGCTCTGGATAATCAATGCATAGACACAAGCTTCTGTCCTTCTTCTTCACAAAGAGGACCGGTGCGCTCCAATATGACATACTTGGGCGTATATAGCCTTGTTCCAGCAATTCTTGCACTTAAACCTTTAGTTCTGACATCTCCTTTGGCGCTACTCGGTACGGTGAGCGAGCCACGGGTTTTGCACCTGGCACTAACTAAATAGAAAAGTCAATCTCTCTTTGGGGCGATAACCCCGGAAGATCCTTAGGAAAACATATCTGTATCAACCGACACAAAAGGAACGTCACTCAAACTAGGCTTCGGCACAATGGCCTCTAATGGCGTGATGAATAACTTCGCGCCTTACCGAACAACCTTGACTACTTGGAGGGAAGACATTAATACCTTGCCCAATTCTCGCATGTAAGCGAACTGAGTCTCTCACTCGGTGTTCTGACCCAGTGTGACATCCTTAAAGTTACAACCTATACTGGTACGCTGCTCAAGAGCTAGTCCATACCTACAGTCACATCAAATGTAACTATTGTCACCACAGATTCTTCCAACCCAGCGACAAGACCTCATGACCGCATCTTCAAACAAAACTCTCTAAATGTGTTCACATTTTATTCTGAAGGCAATGCCATTCCAATCTCATATATGATATAAACATAATCACAAAGTAAATACATTAAGCCCAATCAAAAGACTTCTTGATTAGTCACCACAGCAGGTTTAAACATGCAAAAGATGCATTGTTTCAAAAAGTAGAACTTAGAGTTCACTATTACAGCAATTTATTTAGTACAAATGGAATTCCATTTTAGTTTGCTATAGTCGAAAGGCTACTTCAGCATCCCTGGGCATAATGTCCCTCTTTTCCACACGAGTAGCAAGTATGTGGCGCTCGTCCTACAGTTGCACCAGACTTAGCCTTCTTTGTCTTCGGGACATCGCCACGACAATCTCGGGCAAGGTGTCCTAACTTACCACAAGTAAAGCAAACATATGGACCACACCTTTTCTTGGTCCCTAAGATAGTAGTAGATGTTGATTCCAATACATTATATATCTTCTTCCATTTGCGAGCATTTGATTTTGAAAAGGTCAGCACGTTGAACTCGTGCTTAGACTTTAATTTTTTCAAGTCCATTTCCAAAGATCTCGCAGTCATTACCAAGGCATGGAATCCAATTAACTTTGGACCCACAAACCGAAGTCGTAACTCGTCGTGCAGCCCATCATAAAATCAATGTATCTTAGTTTCCCCATATTCAAACACCAACTCTGCATGTTGTCTCAACACCACAAATGCATGTAAGTACTCCTCGACCGTGTGCGTTCCTTGAATCAAACACATATTGAACGGTTGAGCTGATGCTCTTCCCCTTGCAATCTGCTCAAACCAACCAGCCGGCATTGATGCCAACAGAGGAACAGGGAGCTACACATTCCTTTTAGGTTGGGCATTGATCATTGTGAAGACCACATCAACTATCCTCTAAACCGCCTCTACAGAAATAGGAGGTGTTGACACCTCAGTTGATGCATAACTCTCCAACGAGTGTTGGGGTTCATGTTATCCCGCACCCATTCTAGTCGCCTATAATTGAAAAACACACAATTAAGCAACTAATAATATTACAAAAAGCAATAACAGGAACACGTACATTCCTCAAACACATGTATTCTCATTCCTACATGGACATTCTTGAGTTCCCATGCAAAGGAAGAAGAGCTTCACATGCTCAAGATGAGAATCGTTACCCTAGCGTTTCTCCTCGGCACCATGACGATCCAGTCGGATGGAAAGCACCGTATCGGCCTCGCCTTCGTAGATCTAGGCTCGGATCGAGAATCGGAGCTCCGAAGCTCCACCGGCAGCCGGAGTTGACCTCCTTCTTCTTCCTCCTTGCTCTCCCTTCTCTTTAGCTTTTAGAAAGAGAAAACTCAAATGGAATGAGGGTTTCCAAGCCCTATTCCCGGATATAACCCACCAGGAATAGCCCCCATCCGTCGGATCCCAAACTAAGGAAACGGACGGCCATGATTCAGCCCAAAATTAGAAATCCTGGGCCGAACACGGCCTGCGACACGCCCGTGTACAGGGCCGTGTTAGCCATTCGTCGTCACTTCGAAAAGAGCACAGGCAGTCTACACGCCTGTGTAAAGCTTGACACGCCCGTGTCAGCCAGTACACGCCAGTGTAGCTGGGCGTGTTCCCTCAACGACACAGATCCAAAACAACCCAAGAACGACACAGCCAGGTGACACGCCCGTGTCACATACTGTGTGCTAGACACGCCCGTGTCCTAGGCCATGTAGCTGCCTTAGCACAACACGCCAAACAACCCTAGGAGGACACGGGTATTCGACACGCCCGTGTCGAATTTCACACACCCGTGTCGGACCCAGACACGCCTGGGCTCAGGTCGTGTGACCCTCACTCAACGATCGTTAAGTGCAAGGCTTTGAGTGATTAACACGCCCTGGGACATGCCCGTGTCCCAGACCGTGTTCACCCCCCCCCCCCCCTAACGATCGTTGACTCCAAAATCGTCGACCTCGCGACCAACGCTGAATCCGAGCACGACACGCCCTGGGACACTCCCGTGTCCCAGGCCGTGTCACCTCTATCAAACCCCAGATTTGGCTCAAAACGCCACTCGTCACTCTTTTGAGTTTCGGGGCATTACAACTCTCTCCCTCTTAAAAGAATTTCGTCCGCGAAATTACCAAAGGAAAGATAAGCAAAACCAAAAGCGTTACCTGAGTGAAATAACTTTGGGTACTCCTCCAGCATAGTTTGCACCCGTTCCCAAGAGAGCTCCTCACGACCGCAATTATCCCAACGGACCTTGACCATCCTGATCTTCTTACTACGGAGTCGTTTAATCTCAAAGTCTTCAATACGAACTGGCTTGACTCTTGTCGTCAACCCTTCGTCCACCGGTACTTGATCACCTTTGATCAAGTTCGAAGGTTCTTGCACCGCCTTCCGCATCACTGCTATGTGGAATACATCGAGTAGACTACTCAACTCCACTGATAGCCTTAGGCAATATGCCGCTTCACCAATTCGCTCCAATATCTCAAATGGTCTAAGGTATCTCAGGCTCAGCTTCTTTAAGTGTCGCTCCCGTGAGACATCCTTGAATGGCTATAGTTCCCAATATGCCAACTACGAACTCCACACTCCGATGCATGGCGTTAAAGTATTTAGCTTGTCTATCTTGAGCGATCAGCAACCGCTCTCGAATGGTTCATACCAACGAAGTGGCACTCTCCACCTCCTGCTTTTTTACAACCTTGCCTCACCCGTTTCTAGCCACGACAACGGCGTGCGACACTTTCTACCATATAGGGCCTCAATGGGCGCTATTTGTATACTCGCTTGGTAGCTATTGTTGTACGCAAACTCCACCAAAAACAGATGGCCTTCCCACTGATTCCCGAAGTCCAGAACGCACATGCGAAGCATGTCCTTTAACGTCCTGTTGACCCTCTCGGTCTGTCCATCCGTCTGCGGATGTAAGACGGTACTAAACTACACGCATTCCCCAGCATTTGCTGCACCAACTTTCAATCATTGGACGTAAAACACCCATCTTGATCGCTCACAATATTGCGGGGCACACCGTGCAGTCTAACTATGTTATCCATAAACAACTTTGTCAGTTACTCCACCGGATCATCCTTCCTATGCGGAATGAAGTACGATAATTTTGTTAACAAAACCACGATCACCCACATGGTATCGTTTCCCTACTGTGACCTTGGCAAGCCATGCACAAGGTCCAATCGAACTTTTACTCCGGAATAGGCAAAGATTTTAAGAATCCTCCAGGCTTTTGGCACTCCGCTTTTACCAAGGCGCACGTTTGACACTTAGCCACAAACAGTGCCACATCCTTCTTGAGCTCTGGCCACCAAAACAGCTTCTATAGGTCCCGGTACATCTTCGTGCTCCCTGGGTGGATTGATTACTTGGTATTATGAGCCTCGTACATCAACTCCGCGTGTAGATTTCCCCCTCTTAGGACGCACAAATGATGGTCCTTCCTTAACAGCCCATCCTCAACTGAAAACTAAGAATTTGACCCATCCAACACTGCATCCATAAGCTCCTTCATGCTACCATCCAACTCCAATGCCTGCCGAACGCGATCAGCCAAATCATACTGGACTTCCGTCCAGTTCAACAATGCTTTAGCGCTAGTCTGCTTGTCCACACAACAGATCTCCAACGCCTCCAAATCCTGAACTAGCCTCTCATTATGAATCGACAACCAATTGGCTTGGGCGGGAGCCCTGCGACTCAACGCATCCGCAACTGCATTGCCCTTCCCGGGTACATAATGAATCTTGAACGTGTAGTCCCCTAGGAGATCCATCCATCTCTGTTGCCTTATGTTGAGATCCTTCTGATCCAACAGGTACTTCAGGCTCTTGTGGTAAGTATAAATACCGACCCTTACGTCGTACAAGTAGTGTCTCCACAGCTTAAGCGCAAATATCACGGCCGCCAACTCCAATTCATGGACCGAATAATTCATTTCGTGCACTTAGAGCTGACTCGAACCATACGCTATAACCCTTCTATGTTGCAGCAGCACGCAGCCCAAACCACTACCTGAGGCATCACTATAAGTCTCGAAGCCCCCTGTCCAACTTGGCGAACTTAGCACTGGCGCCGTGGTCAACCGATTCTTCAACTCCTCAAACGCTTGCACGCACTCCTGCGTCCATAAGAACCTATAATCCTTCCTTGTCAACATCGTGAGAGGTAGCGCCATCCGCGAGAAGTTCTCTACGAAGCACTTGTAGTAGCCGGTCAGCCCCAGAGAACTCTGGTCTTCTGCTTCCGAACGCAACACAGGCCACTCACGTATCATAACTATCTTCGTTGGATCCATTGCAACACCCACTCTACAAACTTTATGACCGAGGGACGTTACCTAAGATAACTCCAAAACTCGCATTTGGAGAACTAGGCATAGAGTTGGTTCCTCTTTAGCGTTCCCACCACCGAAGGCAGATGCTTGAAGTGATCCTCTTGCTCTACGAGCACACCAATACGTCGTCAATGACGACGACCACAAAATGGTCTAGGTATGCCATGAACGATCTGTTCATCCAATCAATGAACACTGACGGCGCATTAGTCGGCCCGAACGGCACGACGGTAAACTTGAAATGTCCATACCTTGCGCCGGACGCTGTCTTTGGGACATCGCTTTCCCTTAACCTCAGCTGATGGTAACCGGACTTAAGGTCCACTTTTAAGTATACCGATGACCCGACCAACTGATCAAAAGGTCATCCACCCTTGGGATCTCGTACTTGCTCTTTTCCATTAACTTGTTCAGTTTCCCATAATCGATACCGAGTCGCAACCTTCCATCCTTCTTCTTAACACGAGCACCGGCATGCTCCAAGGTGACGAACTTGGACGCGCATAACCTTGCTCCATCAACTCTTCCAGTTGAGCCTTTAGCTCCGACTTCTCCTTAGGCGTTAGCCGCTATGGAGAGCGTGGCACAGGTTTGGCACCTAGCACTAGCTCAAACGTGAAATCGATCTCTCGCTACGGTGGGGATCCAGGGAGACCATCAGGGAAACACATCAGGATATTCGGATACACCCTATAAACTATCCAATGTAGGCTTAGGCTTCGAAGCCTCCCATGGTGGCGATAATGACGCTTGCAAGTCGAACTCCTAACCCCAAACCCGTACCTTTACGACACAGACTCTCTCTTCGTGCGCATTGAACAACCAATAGGCAACTACACATCCAATTTGTCCTTTACCATCGAAGGTGGTACTCCGATGCACGATATAAATCCTTCAGACAAAAGGAGTGTGAAGCTCCCGTATCGAACAATGCTCTCGCCGGATTACCAACAATCCAAACAAAGCCTAGAACCTCCAGTCCTAAGCTAACACGCATAAGGTATCCGGTAAAAGAAGCTAGTTTGCTAACAAGAAAACCATACCTGACATCCCGACGGTCGGCCACATGGCCTCCTGCTTGCCAAGGATGTCCACTCCCGATTGAGGTGGAGTAAACAGTGATGCGGTGGATGCCACCGCCTTGCCCTTCTCCTCAGATATTGCCCTGGCTTCTTTTCGGACATTGGGCGTCCACTTCGACAATCCTGGGCATAGTGTTCCGGCTTTCCACAGACAAAGCATGCATCCGGGGTTTGGGTTGTAGTCGCTCCGGATGTGCTAAAGAAAGGGACTAGACCCGACCTCCTAGCCTTCTTGAATCACCTACGATACCCAGATTTTGAGCTTGGCATTTTGAACACCGTCTCCTTTGCACTAGAGTCTTCAACTGCTCCTACCATAGGTTTCATTGTCTTCTGAGCACCATCCCAACAATCTCTAGAAAATTGCCCTTTCTTACCACAAGAATAACAATTATAAGTGACTTGGCTAGTAGATGATCTAGCTTCTTTCCTTAGCGTTTTTCGGTTGGCAGTCCTTATAGGATTTGTGGGGTTTGGTACCCTATTCACTGGTATTTGGTGATTTTTCCCCAACTCCACTTCCAAAGCTCTGGCCGACTCCACCAAAGCTCGGAATCCTAATAGATTTGGTCCTAGCAGTAGGATACGCAACTCGCTGCGCAGACCATTATAAAAACTATCAACTATAGATTGCTCGCTTTCCCATTCAAAGCCTGGGTAGCGCCTTTTCATAAGGAATGTCTACAAGTATTCGTCAACTGAGTCCGCTCCCTGCACCATAATCATGCTCATCTGCTGCCCTAATGGACCTCCAAATGCACTTTGCTCCAACATACCGCCCGGTGTTGGGGCCATTTCAGGGACAGCGGGTTGCACATTTCTTCCATGTTGTGCGTTGGTCACAGAGAACACCGCTTCAACCACCCTTCTTATGGTTTCCAAAGAAGTAGGGGTCTCAGGCACATCGCTTGGTGCAGTACTTTGCTCAGAAAATGTGTGTTTAGACTGTCACGCTCCACTTCCGGACACCTATAGTCGTACAAAACACCAATAAGTGCCCGAACAAAATTGCAGAAAGCAATTTTAGGAACACGCAGGTTCCCCAAACATGTGTATTTTCATTCCTCAGTGGACATTCATTGGTTCTTGTCATGTTATAACAATGACGCACACACATGTGCTCACCACCCCTTAAAGTGAATTCTTCCACGAATTCATTTAAGCTTGACCGAAACCGACAGTCTGATACCAAATTATAACACCCCTATCCGTCACATAGCATATAGCAGTAGGTCCGACCGGGGCCCGACGCCATATACTATGGACAGACCGGTTGGTTACTTATTGATTCCATTCAACCAATCAAAACGTCATACACAGAGCATCTAGCGGAAGAAATTTATTATGGTTGCAAAGAATAAAGAACTCTGTCAAGCATGAATGTCCACTACTCAAACCAAAAGGAATATTTAATACACCAGTACTGGCCTTATAGCCTTACATTAGTTTGCCCAAATAAAAGTGTCTTCCAAACCTAGGCACGCAGGCCGGCCATACATGAGAATACAAGAAAACACTCAACAATTAGGCCTTCGAGGGCTGGCTCAGCAACTAGGGCTTTAGCCCACTATTTATCGCTCAGCTCCGCAGCACCTGCAAGCAACAATCCCCTATACGGTGGTAAACAAGAGCAACGGTCAGCTAAAGATGACGAAATTATAACGATTCCTCCCCCAGGCCGGGGAGGCAAAGCTCCTTCCCTGCACTTGTTAGCACAACAAGCAACATAGCAAAGAAACACCACAACACAGGTGCACGCACACAAAGCCGTACACCTCGTGCTCTCAGGGCACTTACTCGGCGAAGCCAGTCCGAACACCGTCCGGTCCTTGACTCCACCACCACCCCCATGGGGCGGCAACCTCGTGAGCATTTAGTCCTTTTAGCCATAGCCTAGACTCGATCTCCAAACCTCGGCAAGTCCCGCATAAAACTTTAGGTCACTTTAACCGAGCAGATGGAGCGGGTAGGGGTCCACCAGCCCGTTGATCACCCCGTTGTTGCCATTTGGCCTTTAATGCGGGCTAAGCTTCCCCAGTCCCAACTATCGTTCAAACACAGTACATGGCCCCGCTATGTACCCGGTTGGCTCCCAGGCCACCGATATGGCAGAAATTCGCTTCCGCACAGATTTCTGGGTGCACCCTGGGGTTAATCCCCAAAACTCCCTGTTGCAATCTACCACGTAGAAGCCTGAAAATAACACAAAGGCACGGAGTCTTCTCCGGCCAACCATGCATAGCAAAACATCACTGATCAAGACCAACATGTCTGGGTAGGCTTCACACAACATTTCTATGTCCGTACTACGATTCCGGACTCTAACAAGGGGGACTTTACATATCTACCCCAAGGAATACCGCAAACTCGCCGCACACTCGCGGGATAAGGGTTTTTCCATGCAAAGGAAGAAGAGCTTCACATGCTCAAGATGAGAATCGTTACCCTAGCATTTATCCGCGGTGCCATGACGATCTAGTCGGATGGAAAGCACCATATCGGCCTCGGCTTCGCAGATCTGGGCTCGGATCGAGAATCGGAGCTCCGAAGCTCCACCGGCGGCCGGAGTTGACCTCCTTCTTCTTCCTCCTTGATCTCCCTTCTCTCTAGCTTTTAGAAAGAGAAAACTCAAATGGAATGAGGGTTTCCAAGCCCTAGTCCCGGATATAACCCACCAGGAATAGCCCCCATCCGTCGAATCCCAAACTAAGGAAACGGACGGCCACGATTCAGCCCAAAATTAGAAATCCTGGGTTGAACACGGCCTGCGACATGCCCGTGTCCAGGGCCGTGTTAGCCATTCGCCGTCACTTCAAAAAGAGCATGGGCAGTCAACACGCCCGTGTTAGGCTTGACACTGCCGTGTCAGCCAGTACACCCCCGTGTAGCTGGGAGTGTTCCCTCAACGACACAGATCCAAAACAACCCGAGCATGACACGGCCAGGTGATACGCCCGTGTCACATGTCGTGTGCTAGACACGCCCTGGGACACGCCCGTGTCCCAGGCCGTGTAGCTGTCTTAGCACAACACGCCGAACGACCTAAGGAGGACACGGGTATTCGACACGCCCGTGTCGAATTTCACACGCCCGTGTCGGACCCAGACATGCCTGGGCTCAGGTCGTACGCACCTCACTCAATAATCATTGAGTACAAGGCTTTGAGTGACTGACACGCCCTGGGACACGCCCGTGTCCCAGGCCGTGTTCACCCCCCCCCCCCCGACGATCGTTGACTCCAAAATCGTCGACCACGCAACCAACGCCGAATCCGAGCACGACACGCCCTGGGATACGCCCGTGTCCCAGGCCGTATCACCTCTGCCAAACCCCAGATTTGTCTCAAAACACCACCCGTCACTCTTTTGAGTTTCGGGGCATTGTAGATAATTTGTTGTTGATGGTAGCCAAATCACTTAGAGGTGTGAATAGGTAGACTTGTACTTTATTGGTATCTTTTCTGATTTCAACAGATATAAGCAACTTAAAACACAATTAGCAAGCACGGATTAGGACACAACTATTTATAGTGGTTCCCCGGGGTATGAGTACATCCACTTCCCCCAACGCTTATCTAATAGTGAGATAGCCTCTGTAAACTCCTCCAAAACTCGTCTCCTAAGAGTTTATAACATAGATCCCTTAGGATCTCTCAGGTCTCCTCCATGACCCTACCTCAGGCACATAGGCCCTACACTCAAACTTATCAAGAAGTCATACACTCAGGCACAGAAGCCCTATAACTCAGAGTACTCGAACTCCTACAGCTCAGAAACCCAGTTGGTTTCTTACCTCATACTTGCACCAAGTCCTACACTCAGACTTATCAAGAAGTCCTACAACTCTGGCTTGGAGTATAACCCTATAGCTCAAATCTCCTTAGAGATCCTACAAATGAAAGTATATAAAATGAATACAACTGAAGACTCAAAAATATGACCTTAAAATTCTTGAGTCTTCAGATGACTTTATTGTGAAAGCAAACCTGAAGCAGCCCCTAAAAAGATGATGTCTTTGGGTAGAACAGATTTAGGGGTTGTCCTTCTTGATCTTCTTCTACAGCAGGAAAAAGACCTAGCTATGAGTCTAGTTGATTGACTCCTCTTTGTTCTTTTGAAATTCTTTAGAGAGAACTAGCTTGCCTTAACAGTGTGCCGATTTAGGTTTCACGATTTTTTTTTGAGTAACGACAATGTTTCATTGCCCCATCATATCCTTCTTATACCCTTGACTTTCATCATCAGTCTCAGGAAATTTCTTGTCAATGGTATGGAAAGAATAGAATACTTTATCCATTCTTTATGCACTAGTGCCAAATTTGAATACCGCCAAACTGTACGGGCTCAACGGTAACATTTAATCATGTCTTTACGATGTCGTTAAGTGGAAACTTTTTTCTTAGCGATTTCGACGTTGGCATTGAGAACTTCTCCTTTCTTAATCTTCTACACTATATTGACTCGAAGCATTCTTCATTCAAAACGGTATGGTGGAAGAACCATATACCGATCTCAACTGTATGGTGGAGAACCATATTTCGATCTCAACAATATGGTGGATAACTATATACCAATCTCAACAGTATCTACCCTTCTCTAATCTAAACATGTTTTAGAGTCAACATAATATGAGATGCATACTCATGAAATAGATATGTCATCAAATACAGTATGCACTTAACATTGTAAGTGTTGCTTTTCAAATTTTGGAATATTTAGGGAAATATTCCTAACAGCATGTAAAGGATTCACAGCTCTTTCAATTAGAATCTGAATATGAGAAATTCCTGATGAATGTGAATGAAAACGTTTGATTTCATATACACAAGGTTCACCAAGATCGTCAATGAATCTAAAGTACTTGGAAGATCATTCTCCAACAATGACTTTGTAAAGAAAATCCTTAGTTCACTTCCTCTAAAGTTCAACCCAAAGGTGATGACCATCTACGAGTCCCACGATCTAAAGAAGCTCCAAATTGAGAGCCTCATAGGGAATCTCAAAACCAATAAGGTTAAATTAAAAATTCAACATGAAGAGTATAAATTGGATCCAAAGAAGAAGGCCTTGGCACAAAAATCAAAGAAGGAGACCAATGATGATGAAGATGATGAGGAAAGCTTCTTTGTAAAGAAATTCAAAAGATTCGTGAAGAATTCGAATATATAGAAGAAACATCTTCCGAAAATATTTCATCAAAAAGGGATCATCATCAAAGAGAAGACAAGGTAGTTACTATGATGATGAAGAGTGGCCACCACTAGATTCCAAACACTACAGAACAATCGTACAAATCCAGATCTAGTGCCCAAAATTTTTGAAAGAGCAGAAAGAGAAGAGGCACAAGGGAGAGGAGAAAAAGAAGGTGTTGGAGATGGCTACATGGGCTGAATCCTCTGAGGAATCAAGTAGCTCTACTTCCAACAATGTAAAGAGGCAAACATGTTCCTCATGTGAAAGAGCAACATGTCTTATGATGATGATAGCAGTGTCCAAAGAGACACTAAGGTATCTCTCCCTCTTATAATGATTTATATAATTAATATTTACAAACTTACAAGTATTTTGATAAATGTTTAAAGGATCTTGATATTTTAAGATCTGAAAATAAAGTTTTATTAAAAGAAAATTAAAAACTATATAAAGAAGTAAAAAATATTAGGAAAAGTGTAGATTTCTTTCCAAGAGCTCAATCACTCCTTGACAAGGGTAAAACAACTTGAAGAAAATATCGAAACATTTACAAATAAAAAGGGGAACTTAGAAAGAACTTTAGAAACCTCTCTTTCTCAAATTAAAACCGGAAAGAAAATATTTTTTGATCGGTTTGTTATGTTGGTAATGGAAAAACATTGCATTAAAAGTCTGAATTCATGATTTAAACATGGCTTTTACCAAATTTAGAATTGGCCAAAAGACACTTGACATTATTTTGGCCAATAAATGTCATGGTAGTGCAAAATATGGGCTTGGTTATGTTTTTAAGAGTATTCACCCGGCGGTAGCCCTTACTGTCGGCAGTAGAAATAATTCCAGAAAACATAACATTTATAGTAAAATAAATCAAAAATATTTTGTTTCCTCATCTTTTTGCAAGAGTTCACACAGAACTCCAAAAAAGGTCTCAACTTATTTTATTTTGTATGCCAAAGGTTATAAATTTGGACACACCACAGACACTTGTAGGAAGAAGGGATGAAGTGCATTAAATCAAGTCAGGGTATATAAGGGTTTTACCTACTCTATGAGAGGAACCTCATGGGTATCCAAATCTTTACTCTCATGTTTTTTCTTGGTATCTAGGCATGCTAAGGACAAATAAGATATGTATTTTGACTCAGGATGCTCCAAACACATGATGGCCCACCAAGCAAAGTTCCTTAGTCTTGTAAAGAAGAAAGTTGGGATGGTAACATTTGGTGATGACAGAAAAGGAAGGATTATGGGCATCTGTACAGTGGGTAACAAATTGTTTAAAATTTTTAATGTATAATTTGTAGAAGATTTAAAATACAATTTAATTTTAATTAACTAATTATGTGATAAAGTTTTAAATGCCTTAATTGAATCGTCTACAAATCATTCCAAAATTATAAATTCCAAGACAAATGATGTTTTACTCTGATGAGCCCGATTTATATAGCATTTTCTAGACACATTTAGGCATATTTTCATTGCTAGCCGCTTCATTTATGGTTGAAAAACGTTCATATTTTATTAAAACCCAAATTACACACAATGTTCACATTTGGCCAATGTATGTATGCAATTACGCACTTAACGGTTATCAAGGTGAGCACATCGCTTCCCCATCATATTCACCTTTGCACTATGGCAAATGGTTGCATGCGAAAATCTCATAACAAACACATGGGCAGATCCCAAATGCTTAAAATGAATTCTAAATAGAACGCGCGGTCGTGCGATTTTCCTTAGCGCACTGGCATTTTGCCCATGCGAGATCATGCACTCGACGTGATCATTCGACATAATGATGAATTCATTATGGCATGATCGTCTGATTATCCTTCGCGCATGATTATTTGTCATGTGTGATCAAAATGTTAAAATGGGTGATCTACCTCTGTTGTGCAATTCCTTCTCGCACAGTTGGTTTCAACCTTGTTTGAACAAAATCGCACGAGTAGCCTGTGTTTGCCTGAAAAATGGCGATCTATTATGGCTCATACAATTCTTTCACGTACGAATGATTTTAACCGTGTGTGAGTAAATCACACGCCCCTAAAAAAAATTTAATCTGAAAAATTAATGAATAGTCGATGCACGTTTTGCACACCCAATCATGCGATTAATCACGAGCGACCAATTTCTGACAAATTTTGCATCTAAGCCGCAATTTTAGGCCAGATTACAAAATTTCGTCTTTTGGCGGTATTTTTAATGAAAACCCTTCGGGATGGATCTCCATCATTCCATCAACCTCCAAGTTAGGGCTAAAGTCCCAATGGTATCTCCTCATATGCAAGCTCTATGAAAGTGAGTTTCTACTCTACAATCTCCGCAAAGCAAGGAAGAAGTTAGGGTTTGATATGGACAACATGTTCCAATGAGAAGACGGGTGCTTAGGAAAAGGTGAGAGCCTTCCCCGACAATGGACACAACTGACGAGTGATTGATAGTACTTTTTTAATCTATATTTTAATATAATATTTTATTATTAAATAAATAACTTTAATTCTTTTTATCTTAATTACGGGCTAAAATGCTATATTTTATGTTTTCATGAATAACTAGGAGGCAAATAGCAATTTGGAGCAAACATACATGATTTGGAGTCATGGTGGATCAATTCTGCAATAACCTCAAAGTACACGCCCCAAGGTCATGGACGCACGGGTGTGACATGGTATCACGGCCAGGACCCACTTCCCGATCCAGAACTCGCATGCCATGTCATTTAAAATTACACGTCATTGGTCATGGGCATGACCAAGGGGCGTGACATCTATGTCATGCTCCTGACCTACCTCCAAGCCAATCCAACAGTCACGCCCCTGATCTAGCCTAGTCATGCCCGTGACTTTCAAATGGCACGCTAGTGTAATCTCTCGGATCAGTCGTTATGCTTTTGCCCCGCCAGACCTTCCCGCCAGAAGCAGTTTAAAGAGGTCATGCCCTATGTAACGGGTGTGCCACGTCATGCAATGCCCGCATTTATTTCAGAACGCAGATACTGCGCCTATTCTGATTCTTTCTTAGACACGCCCTAGATCACAAGCGTGACTTGGGGGCGTGTAATTTAACTTTTTTCAGCTATTTAAAGCCAGCTGCTCCAGATCTTCAAAAGTGAATTCCCAGTCTCCTTTGGGGCATTTCTAGCTTCATTTCTTATATTGTTCTGCCTTTTTATTGTAACTTCAATTCTTAGCTTAGAATTCCCTTTCATGCAATTATAATTCCTTTTTGTAGTTAATAAAATTATTTTCTCTTCTCTTCTGATTGCTATCTCTTTTTTTATTAATATCTAGCTAAATTATTTTAGCATTTGATCGGATGATGTTTTTTGAAATTATAACTATGTAATTATTTCTCAGAAGCTTTGAATGATAAAATTATGATCTATTCTTGGTTAATCTTTATTTCATGCGTTTATATATGATTTCATATTTATTTTTGTATTCTAGTTAGCCGAGAGATTCATTTGTACGAATCAAACTCTCAAAATAAAAGGAGTTGATCACAACCCTCGAGAGAGGATGATAATAATCTTCCAGATATAAGTAAAATCATATAGTGGGATTCATCACCTAAAGCGTGTTTAGGAGTGTCGATCATAGTGCAAAAGTTTGGTAGATCAACCTAAACTCAGTTGAGCGTATTTCTCGAGAAAGGTGCATTTATATTTTGGGAACCTTCACGGTCAAATTCTTTATCATCAAGCTTTTGAATTTTAATCTTACTAATTATATTTTTCTTAAGATAAATTCATGATCAAGTGCTTTTTTTTAATATTTTATTCTCTTCCTTTTCTTAAATCAAAATTTTTTATCAATAGAATTATATTAATTCACGCAAACTAGAAGTACTCAATAGCCCTGAGTTTAATATGACACTTGATATTTAGCTTTTTTTAATATCATATATTATGAACAAAGGGTACACTTGCATATAATTTGTAGTGTGAATTTTTACGTAAGAAGTTTTTTGGCGCTGTTGTCGGAGATCTTTTTGTTGATATTTTGAAAAATATGAATTTTATTAATTTTATCTTCCTCTTTTCCCCCACCCCCAATTCACTTTTTCTTTTTTTTCTTCTAAATTTCATTCTATTAAGTTAAGGTTGTTTATCCTAATAAAAAATTGTTATCTCAAATAACTGCTACATTTGACGAGCTTTAAAATAAATTTAATATTTTGGAAGCCGCAAGAAAGCGCAAAATTATTTGTCACTTTTGTGGTCAAAATCATCAAAGTGAGAAATGTTTTAATTTTTATTCGCAAAAAATTTAATCAAAATGATTTTTCTAGAGTATGTGATTATAATGAAATTATAAAGAAAGACATGATGTACTTAGGCATTAGTGAGATTATGACAAAAGATAGGGCAAAATGACGACAAAGGAACTATATAGCCGACCCCATTATAGTGGGATAAAGGTTTGAGTGTTGTTGTTATATGATTATAATGATTATGCTCAAAATTATAATCAAAATAATTTTTCAAGGATATGATTATAATGATTATTCTCAAAAAAATTATGAAAATGATTTTTCTTGAAATGAATATTATTTTAAAACTCCTAATTCTAAAATAATAATTATGAAAATAATTTTTATAATTTTTTTGAAATTAATTTTTATAATTCTTATGAAAATGAATTTTAAAATGAAAATAATTTTATTAATTCTAATGAAAATAATCTTTATAATTATAAAGAATCTTTTTCTATCTTCGACATTAACTATTCATGATTGCAAGACCACCCTGATAGTTTTCGGAGCAATGAAGAAAAATTATCAAATCATTATTGGCAATCTTCCACCCTTACGTCACAAAATTCGTCTTCTTTTACTCTTGGAAATTCTCCGGATTTTCTTTGTCCAAATTTAAATAATTATTCTCATAAACAATAAGAGATTTTATACCAAGAATTTAAAAGAATCATGGAAGCACCAGACAAAATAGAAGTTGAACATTTTTCCTCTTCATCTCCACCGGATTCCACTCTCATTTTTCATAAATATTGACATAATTATTTGGAAAATAAAATTCAGAAAAATATTTTGCCCTGTGAATTTATTTCAATGGTATTTCCACTATATTTTCAGATAACGAGATTATTTTCTCAAATGAACAACCAACAATTAATCATATAATTTTACAAGAAACGTCTCCTTGTGAAACTTTTTCTGACACGCTTATTTTTTGTTCTTTTTCCACTAATAATGATTATATAGATGATGAGCCGTTGCAATCAATCTTTTTCACTGATCCATTTGTCGCTCATCTCCAGCAATCCAAATTGCCTCAGATATGTATAAGTAATTTGGATTCACAATTTCAAGTCTACCGCCGACAAAAGAATCAATATTATAGTGGAGTCGTCGGGCAACAAACTTCGGCACTTTCACCCCCAGCGTGAATTAAGGGAGGTACCTGTGCATTTTTTAAAAATATCTATTTAGCTAACCCTTAACCGTCTAGCTCAAACGCTGTAAAAACAAAGCTCTCTTTGGAGGCACCACTTGTTTATCTCTTTCTTTATGTTATTTGGAAAAAAAAAACAACAATGCAATATTTATTTTTCTGCCATTTTTTATCTTTCATACTTGGTTTTAAACATGGACAATGTTTAACTTTAAGTATGAGGGTGTTGTTCCTTCTTAAAGCAATTTAAAAGAAAAAAATAGAAAACCTAGGAATTCTAAAAATATAAATTTGAAATTTAATCTCTTAGAATGGGAGATTTGGGCTATCATCTCATCATATCTCCTAGAATCGATGCGAACTCTTCACAAGATAGACCTCGGGAAATCTAGGAATTAACAAAAAAATTAATAATTTTAGGTCTAAAATGGTATAATCAAAAATTCTTAGCACTTGCTCAATTGCAAGTTTTAAGTATATTTAGTTATTGTTGTGGTCTAACTCGACGTCCTGATCGGACCAGAATAACCTGGACCGTCTTAGCTCTCGGAACGGTCGAGCGCGCACACAGTCAATAAAGTAGATCGATCGTACACACGAAGTTTTAATGTGGAAAAACCCCTCAATCGGGTAAAAATCATGTGACCGAATCTGTGTCGGGCAAAGTCCACTATTTCCCGGTTGCTAAAACTTGCTTGTGGAATCGAGGGTGACAGGGCACCTCTCGTTATAATTTTGAGGTGAGAGAACACTTAGCACACGGCGGACGTTAGGCCATCGCGTTGGGGGTTTGTTACAAATTGCACTTTGCGTCGATGAGCTTCGCTGAGCGTCCCGCTAATTCTAAACGTGGGAGCGAAACATTTGAACTTGTGCTTGCGGAGGTCACTTGCAAACTGAGAGATTGGGGTTCGTCGGGGGGCTTAAACTTGGCTTGTATGTGGCTCGGTGCGGTTCGGGTGCGGCTTGATGGCGCCTCGGGTGCTGCTCGTAGGAGAAATTTGACAGAGCTTCGACTTGAGGAAGAAGAAGACTCTGAGGAAAAAGGTGAGAAATGAGGAGGCATAGAGCTCTTTTTATAGATTCCAGAGGAATTAATATTTTTTTCTATAGTTTATGAGTGCGCATTTATGATAATCAATCACGTTATTTGCACCCTAATAAATGATTAAACTATCAATAAAATCCCCCCACAAACCCGGCGATTAGTGGGTGGTTACACGTGAATCGAACGACAGGAAGCGATCCGAAACGATCGAATGGTGGGGGCAGACCTCCGCGGGCGGGCGGCAGACTCGTCGGGGAGGGGAGGACCGCCGGCAGGGGCGGAGGAGGGGCGGCCGGCTCAGCCGCTTCCTCGGTCGCGCGTCGGCTGCCGAGGTAGAGCGGCGCGTGTGGCTGCTCTCGACAGCGGCCGATTGCTCGGTCGTGGCCGGCGGCCGAGGAAGAGAGTAGCCCGCAGGACCGCTCCCTCGGTCGTGGCTGCGGTCGCGGCCGGCGACCCAGGGAGAGCGGCCTGTGCGGCCGCCCTCTTGGACGCAGTTGGCGGCCGAGGGAGAGCAGCCCACGCAGTCGCCTGCTTGGTCGCGGCCAAGGGGGAGGGGCCCTCGCGACCGTTCTCTCGACCACAGCCGGCGGCTGAAGGAGAGCGATCCACACGGATTCTCTCTCGGCCTCGACCGGCGGCTGATGGGGAGCGGCCCTCGCGGCCGGCGGCCGAGGAGCGGCTGCCAGGGCCGCCCACTCGGGCGCGCGCCGGCAGCCGAGGGGGAGTGGTCGGCGCGGTAAGAAGAGGGGGTGGCCGGTTTTCCGGGGGTGAGGCAAGTCGCCTGATGCTGGCGAGGCGGCTTCTGCGGCGATTCGTTCATTACCCGTGATGGGATCAGTGCGTGGAGGGAGGGCGTGATGATCGCGCGTGCGGTCAAACCCATGATCCCACTTGTAGCACCCCAAAAACACTATATCCCAAAAATGGGTTCAGGCTGGGTGACACGGCATGGGACACGGGCGTGTCCCAGGGCATGTCCAGTGCACACGGCCTGGGACACGGGCGTGTCCCAGGGCGTGTTCTGTTTCCGTAGACGTCGTCTCGAGTTCTCGAGAATTGATCGTCGAGAGGCAACACGGCCTGGGACACGGGCGTGTCCTAGGGCATGTCCTGCTCGGGAAGCATTGAGTGGAGTGGCGTTGAGTGTGGTACACGGCCTGTAAAACGGGCGTGTCACAGGGGCGTGTTACGCACACGGCCGAGGACACGGCCGTGTGCCTTAGCCGTGTCCTTCTCGGGTGTTTCAGCCAAGTGTTGGTGAGGTGACACGGCCAGCCACACGGCCGTTTACTGGTTGACACGGGCGTGTCAGGGAGTGACACGGGCGTGTCGTAGCCCGTGTTCTGTTCCAGATTGAGTCGGTTTTCTAACCGCTCAAGGAACACGGCCTGTGACACGGGCGTGTCACAGGCCGTGTCAACTCTGTTTAGATGCTTTTCAAAGAAAATCTTGGCTGTTTGTTTCCTCCTATTTGGATCCTGTGGTCCCAGCTCTTCCCTGCTCTGATAAGACCGAGAATGGAGATGAATATCTCATTCTCATCTTAGCCTTTCTCTTTCTAAGTGAAGAGAGAGAGGAGAGCAAGGAAGGAAGAAGGAGAAGCTTTCCGACCATCGGTGGAGCTTCAGCGGTCCGTTTCGAGAGCCGAGTGCAGCATTGTGGAGGCAAGGCCACCGCGGTGGTTTCCATCCGGCTAGTTTTCCATGGCGCTGAAGCGATCGTCAAGGGTAACGGTCTTTCTTCCTTGGGCAGCTGAAGCCCTTTGTTTATGCATGTATCTCTGTGGAATCCTCCATTAAAAGATGGAAGAGCGTAAGTGATTCCAGTGGTTGAGTCTGCATCTAGAGCCGGAACTGTGTAGTACGGCATAGGCATGTTGTGTGAAGCCCATCTAGATGGATGTCTGGATTGGTGATGCAGCGAACCGGAGAAGACTCCGTGTATATATCGGTTATCTTACGGAGATGGTAAGGACGATTGTGATGGTGAGCAGGAAGCTTTGTATAGCTCCTTTGATTGAATGCTCGGCACGAGCTGTATTGAATGAATGGACAGCGGCATGATGTGTCGGTGTTGAGGAGGAATGCAAGAACCTCTGAGTGGGTACGACACCCACCAAGTCCATCGATCGGGTTATTGTAAGCAAACACCTCTGAGTGGATGGGTATGAGAGGTCGTCAACAGGGGTTTGGCGGCTGATGCCCATAGCCAACAAGTTAAGAACCTCTGAGTGGGTGGGCCACCCAACAAGTTCTGTGGTAGGATCGGGTGAGCGGTCGATTGGTAGCAATACAGCGGGGCGTTTTCCCTAGGCTTGTTACACTACGGGAGTAGGTCGACTGATAGTGCTCATAATTTGCTATGAGGTGCGTGCCTCTGAGTGGACAGGTGCGTAAGGTCTTCAACAGGGGTTTGGAGGCTTAGGCCCGGCCAACAAGTAAACACCTCGAATTGGTGGTGGAACCATGAGGAGCTTGGTACACCGTAAGCGTTCCCTAAGTGCACGGAACGTCTGGCACTAAGGCTGGCGTTTGTGATGATATTGTGTATTGTACATATGTGTTGAGATTGGATTACATGCAGGGAAGGAACCACTGCCCCGGGTAAGGGGTAGGGTCGTTATAATTAGTCAGCTGAATGCTGACCATTGCTTTGTTTATCACCCTTGGGGTGGACGTCCATATGCAGGTGCTGGCGGACTGGTTTGGATTGAGCGGGCTGAAGCCCTTTGCTGTTGCTGCTTGTAGGCCCTCGAAGGCCATGCGAAGCTTTGGATTTCATGTGTGGCCGGCCTGCGTGCCGATGTATGAAAATATATGGTGTAAAGAGAAACTTGTAAGGCCTTAAGGCCGTGAGCAGTTTGTGTTTGTAAACATTCCTGATGGTATATATATATATGTGGTTTATATATATAGTGGACATTCATTGTTGGGTTCTCATAAGCTTTAATCTTCCGCTAGAATGCTCTGAGTTAGGATGCGCGTTGATAGGTTTTGATATTCACACATGATGTCGCTATCACTCTGTGAAATATGGCGTGGGGCCCCGGCCGGACCCTCTGTTATATTCCATGTGACGGGCGGGGGCGTTACAAAGTGGTATCTGAGGATAGGATTTTGTTGAGAGAACATAATTGAACTCAAGAATGTCCACTAGGAGTGTGAGCGAGTGTATTCGGTGTGTTTGCCGTTTTGGATTAAACGCTAATGATGTCTTGTTCACCTATAGGTGACAAGGAGTGGAGCGGGGCAGTCTGAGCTCCAGCGGTCGGATGAGAGTGCGGCACCAGCTGAGGTGCCCACACCTTCTCCTGCGGAAACTGTCTGCCTCGTAGTGGAGGCGCTCTTCGCCTTGCTGCAAGCACAACCGGTCGGGCAGGAAAGGCCTGCAGTGGAGCCGTTTCAAGTTGAAGCGAGGCAAGCACGTGTGGAGGTTCGACTTGATACGAAGGTAGCTGATGCAGAGCTAAAGAGGTTTATGGAGTTTCATCCACCTACGTTTGTCGGGGTGAGTTCCCCAATGCAGGCGGAGGATTGGCTTGCAAGAGTAAATAGGATCCTGACAGCGCTCAGGATTGATGAAGAGCAGAAAGCCACGTTAGCTACTATCCTTTTGGAAGGCGACGCGAGGCTGTGGTGGGATGAAGTTGAGTTGCACCAGTTGGCAGGCAGAGGCCTATAGGAGATATCGATGGCGGAATTCTCCAGAATGTTTTGGGCAAAGTGTTTGCCAATCTCGAGGCGAATTGCAATGGAGAACGAATTCCAACAGTTGGTGAAAGGTGAGCATACTGTTGATGATTACTTGCATGAGTTCACCAGGTTAGGAAGTTATGCGGGGTCGACGTTTGCGGAAGAAGCACGGAAGACGAATCGGTTCTATGAAGGACTTCGTGATGAGCTGTGATTGGCTCTTCCGAGTTCAGTGAACCACGGATTCCAAGTCTTAGTAGATACAGCCTGTGCGCTGGAAAAAGATTTGAAACGAGTGCATGACAAGAAGAACTTGGCGGCGGATAAGTCGGAGTTCAAAGTCCCGCAGTCCGAACAGTCGGAGTTCAGGAAACGGGATAAGAAGAGGTTCAAGCCTGCTGAACAAACGTCTTCGGATGTTGCTTCGGGCGCGACGTTTGGTCAAGGACGTGTTGATACGCGTACCTGTTTCATTTGTGGACAGCAGGGGCATATTTCCTGTTTCTGGTTGAAAGGCCGGTCAAAGAGTGACCAAAAGCCAGGCGCATCCTATGAGGAAAAGGGTAAGGCAGTGGCGGAATCATCTGCATCCTGGGCGTAACTGCGAGTGTACAATCTCAGAGTGCAGGAACCGCAAAGCTCACATTATAACGTGCAACAGCCTCGAGAGTTTAACCTGGAGTTGTAGGAGGCTGTTAAGAAGCTGCTTCGAGATGCGGATGAGCGGAAATAAAGTGGAGAGTACACTTTATTGCTTGTTGTTGTTGTATTTGTATCTTGTATGTGTGTTTGTGCAAACACTTTTGTTGGTGCGAGAACATGGGGAGTGTAACCCCGGATCATCGTGTGTATTTGTACCAAGGAATGGTTGTATTATTGGATATGTTGCGCTAAATTTCGGGACGAAATTTATATAAGGAGGGGAGGATTGTAGCACCCCAAAAACCATAAGTCCCAAAAATGGGTTGAGGCTGGGTAACACGGCCTGGGACACGGGCGTGTCCCAGGGCGTGTCCAGTGCACACGGCTGTTGGAGTTACCATGGTGATCTAGAAGTGGTCAAACATGTAATCTCACTGCCAACGCGATATGAGCTTGCAGGGTCGCACATAAGAGATGTGGAGAAGTTGGATGATTGACTGTGTTGGTAAAGGTTGCCAATCACCGACCTTGAATGGGGTTATGGGCAAAGTGTTGCCTTAGACGATCGTCGGGTTGGGCAAAATGTTGCCTTGAAAAAGGTTTGGTCAGAATAGTCAACCGAGGGTCGACGATCGTCGAACGCGGGTCGACGATCGTCGAACGCGGGTCGACGATCGTCGAACGCGGGTCGACGAGTATCGTCGACCGCGGGTCGACGAGTATCGTCGACCGCGGGTCGACGAGTATCGTCGACCGCGGGTCGACGAGTATCGTCGACCGCGGGTCGACGAGTATCGTCGACCGCGGGTCGACGAGTATCGTCGACCGCGGGTCGACGAGTATCGTCGACCGCGGGTCGACTATAGTCGACCGAAAGGTCGACGATCGTCGACCGCAGGTCGATGATTATCGTCAACCCACGTTTGACGTGAATCGTCGAGTATTGTATTCTGATTCTCGCCGACTGATACTCGCCGACTGATTCTCGCCGATCCTATGTGATTCTCACCGATTGATTCTCACCGAATCTGCTAGGTGATTCTCGCCGATTCTGGAAGCCTAATTTTCTGGGTGGTCTGCGGATAGCGATATTCCTAAGTCTGTTTATGCCTTTGGTATAAATAGATACTTAGGGTTTTCGAGAATACTATCTGATCGAATCAAAGCGATCGTTGGCCCTTTGATCGAGACGAATCCGACGGAAGTGTTCCGCCGTTCTTCGTTCGCTCCGCCGATTCCCGAATCCCGCCGGACGGAAACGTTCTGGCGCCGGTTGTTCGCTCCGCCGGCCACCTCCTCTCCGGCGACCGTCGCTGGTCTTGCTTTCCCTGACGCGGACCTAGCAGTCCGTGGGAAGTGCATAGGTACGGCCGATCTTCTTTCCGACCATCCGTGTGACGGAAGTTTGGAGTTCTCCCGCTCGTGTGGATTCCTGCAGAGACGTAGATATTATTCTACGTGGAACTCGCCACCGACAAGGAATCACATTTGGAGCATCTTTGTTGAGTTGTGACTCAACGCCCAAGAGGTAATTTTTGCCTTATTGTATTAACTTCTTGATTCAACATGCATGGCCCGATCCAATCTCTTTGGGTTGTTCTAGATTTTATTACTTCCGCTGCGTGCACAAGTGTTGTGCCAACCTCTTAGAGAAACCCAACAGTGGTATCAGAGGGAGGTTCCGGCCATGTTTGTTGTATTGGAAGTTAGGTTATTCCAGTGCGTGTAAACCTAGGGATTTAGAAGTGTTCTAAATGTCTAGATTTAATCTTGGCACCCCGCCGGGAACGTCTGGAATTTTGTAGTAATTTCTAATTATTAGGAATTACTGTCTCCTTAGCAGTAACCATCCCTCGATTTTGTTTTGGATTTTGAATCCAACAAGGAGAGATGAGCTTGTCTACTGCTTGAAGTTGAGTTGACTTTATCCCTTGTCCAATGCATGTAAACCTGAAGATTTGGAAGTGTCCAGATGTTCAGATTTATCCCTTTTCCTCTATCAAATGTTGATAGTGCTCTGTTGTGCACATAAGGGATGCATGGGGATTTTAGTGAAGTGTTTTTCTTTGGATGTGCACATTGATCAAATGTTGATCATGGTTAATTGTTAACCTATTATCAAAAAAATCCCTTCATCAAATATTAAGTGTTCGGATGCCTTCCGATGGATGACACTCTTCCTGCCTCGATCGATGAAGTGTGGGCTTGCCAAAGCAAGGTGCATTAATCTATCTTGGTAAGGGTGCGAGCGGATAATTGTGATATCCCACTGTCGACATCGGGTCTAGCTTAACTAGGTGACCTCAAAGGTTGAGTGCCTAGAGGCATGGGGTTGGCATGCACCATGTGATGGATGCGAATAAGGAGTTATTCACCAACCATATAAGAATTGCATGAGGATGCAATTGGCAAGCGTTGTCTACCTAAATAACCACATCGTGAGAGGAAAGCCAAAGCTGACTCATTGTGTTGGTGAAATACGGATCTTGTCCACTAAGAGAGTAGCTCGCATGAACTCTCCGAATTGATAGTGAGGGCTATTATTTCGAATAAAATAGTGGGAGTTTTAGTTGAAGTCTAAATTAAGAAAAATAATTGTATTTGAAATTTTGGTACTGATTTATTCTGCATGAATTCTTGTAGAATTCCATGACAAGTAGTTCGCACTCCACTCTGTCTCTGAGAGCCATCCTTGAGAAGGATAAGCTCAGTGGGACTAATTACATGGACTGGTACAGGAACCTGAGAATTGTTCTCAGGCAAGAGCGAAAGCTCTACGTCTTGGAAGAAGAAGCCCTCGAGGTGCCGACCGGGAATTCTTCCCGTACTGATAAGGATGCTTACAGTATGAATGAAATAGACAAGACACTGCCCGAGCTCCTATGCATGTTGAGAACTGCCAAGATCAATATAAAGAAGGTCAAGCCTGCCAGCCCCATACTGATGGTGCATAAGGGCAAGGGCAAGGCCAAGGGCTTCAAGAAGGTGAAGGTGGGACCTAAGTCACATCTTGAGCCCAAGTATTCTGCACTGATGAAGAAGAAGAGCATGGTGAAGGAGGGGAAATGCCACCACTGTGGCAAGGCTGGTCATTGGAGGAGGAATTGTCCTTCGTACATTGAGGGTCTGCAGAAGATGAAGGGAGGTATGACCTCTGCTTCAAGTATTTACGTTATAGAGAAACCTTTCTGCTCCTTCATCTTGGGTATTGGATACCGGATGTGGTTCTCACATTTGTACAAATGTGCAGGAATTGGGAAGGAGAAGATTGCTGAGTAAAGGGGAGGTGGACCTTCGTGTCGGCAATGGAGCAAGAGTTGCTGCTGTAGCCGTAGGGGTTTACCGTCTTTCTTTGCCCAGTTGGCTTGTAATAAAACTTGATAATTGTTATTTTGTTCCGGCCATAACTAGAAACATTATATCCATTTCATGTTTGGACATGATTGGTTTTTCTTTTATAATTAAGAACAATTGTTGTTCGATATTTAAGAATGATGTTTGTTATGTTGTAACCCATTTGTTTAATGGTCTTTATGTTTTGAACTTGGACCATCTGATCTATAATGTAGAAAATAATAAAAGACTAAGAACAAATGACTCAAACCCTACATATCTCTGGCATTGTCGTTTGGGCCATATAAACGAGAAGCGCATATCCAAGCTCCATAAAGATGGACTTTTGGACTCATTTGATTATGAATCATTTGAGCGATGCAAATCTTGTTTGTTAGGCAAGATGACTAAAGCCCCTTTCACTGGTTATACTGAGAGGGCTGAGGATCTCTTGGGTGTTGTACATAGTGATGTATGCGGACCCATGAGTTCCATTGCTAGAGGTGGGTTTTTCTACTTCGTTACATTTACTGATGATTTCAGTAGATACGGATATGTGTATCTTATGAAGTGTAAATCCGAGACCTTTGAAAAGTTCAAAGAGTTCAAGAATGAGGTAGAAAACCAGTTGGGTAAAAGGGTTAAAGCACTCCGATCTGATCGAGGTGGCGAATACCTGAGTCATGAGTTCCGTGATCATCTGAAAGAGTGTGGTATTGTATCACAGCTCACTCTACCTAGAACACCACAACATAATGGTGTTTCTGAGAGGAGAAATCGTACTCTGTTAGACATGGTACGTTCGATGATGAGTCATGCAGATTTGCCTGTTTCCTTTTGGGGTTTTGCTTTAGAGACTGCTGCAATGACACTGAATCCCGCTCCAACGAAAACGGTTCAGAAGACACCATATGAGATATGGACTGGGAAGCATCCTAGTATGTCGTTCATTAAAATTTGGGGTTGTGAGGCATACGTGCGACGTCAAATGCCTGACAAGCTGGAACCCAAATCGGATAAATGTTATCTGGTGGGATATCCTAAGGAAACGAAAGGGTATTACTTTTACCTACCGTCCGAGGGCAAAGTGTTTGTCGCAAGGACTGACGTCTTCTTGGAGAAAGAGTTCTTATCAAGAAAGACTGAAAAGGTAGAACTTGAAGAAGTTCAAGAACCACAGGTAGTGAATGAACCGGAATTGGATTCTGAGATAGGACTACAAGATGTTGTAGCTAGAGAACCTACTCAAGAAGCACAAGTCCTACGTAGATCTGGTAGACCAAGATTTGAGCCTGAGAGATATGGATTTCTCGTGTCTCAAATAGGTAATGTGTTGCTTATGGATCATGATGATGAGCCAGCAACCTACCAAGAGGCTATAAATGGACCGGACTCCGACAAATGGCTTGAGGCTATGAAATTCGAAATGGACTCCATGTATGCAAACCAAGTTTGGAACTTGGTAGAATCACCTGAAGGGGTACGACCCATAGGGTGCAAGTGGGTCTTCAAGAAGAAGACCAACATGGATGGGAATGTACATACATTCAAAGGGCGACTGGTGGCTAAGGGTTTCAAGCAAATTCATGGTATTGACTATGATGAGACTTTTTCCCCTGTTGTCATGGTTAAGTCCATAAGGATATCGCTTGTTATTGCTGCGTATTATGACTACGAGATCTGGCAGATGGATGTCAAAACGGTTTTCCTTAATGGAAACCTCCTTGAGGAAGTGTACATGACACAACCCGAGGGTTTTGTATCCCCAAATGAAGCCACTAAAATATGCAAGCTGAATAGGTCCATCTATGGACTGAAACAGGCCTCTCGAAGTTGGAATCTTCATTTTGATGAGAAAATCAAAGAGTTTGGTTTCATCAAGAATGAAGATGAGCCTTGTGTTTACAAGCGAATCAGTGGGAGCATTGTTGTCTTCCTGATATTGTATGTAGATGACATACTTTTGATTGGGAATGACATTCCTACCCTGAAAGTTGTTAAGAACAACCTAGGGAACTGCTTTTCTATGAAGGACTTGGGTGAAGCGACTTACATACTCGGTATTAAGATCTATAGAGATAAGTCGAATAAGTTGCTGGGTTTGACCCAGAGTACGTACATTAAAAAGGTGTTGAAGCGGTTCAACATGCTTGAGTCCAAGAAAGGATTTTTGCCCATGTCTCATGGTGTGAATCTCTCTAAGGACCAGTGTCCAAAATCTTGTGAAGATAAGGACCGCATGAAGTTGATTTCATATGCTTCGGCAATTGGATCAATCATGTACGCGATGTTGTGTACTCGACCCGATGTCTCCTTTGCTTTGAGCATGACTAGCAGGTATCAGTCAGACCCCGGTGAGTGTCACTGGATTGCAGTCAAGAATATCCTGAAGTACTTGAGAAGGACTAAGGATGTGTTCTTGGTGTATGGTGGAGAGGAAGAGCTCGTTGTAAGTTGTTACACGGATGCTAGCTTCCAAACTGATAGGGACGACTCCAAGTCTCAGTCAGGTTTTGTGTTTTGCCTTAATGGAGGAGCTGTGAGCTGGAAGAGTTCCAAGCAAGAGATAGTTGCTGATTCTACAACAGAGGCCGAGTATATCGCTGCGACTAACGCAGCGAAGGAGGCTGTATGGATTAGGAAATTCATCGGCGAGCTTGTTGTAGTTCCTAGCATTGTTGGTCCCGTAGTTCTCCACTGTGATAACAATGGTGCAATTGCACAATCTAAGGAACCTAGATCCCATCAGCGCTCCAAGCATATACTTCGGCGACTCCATCTTATTCATGAGATTGTCGAACGAGGAGATGTGAACATTTGCAGAGTGCCGACTGAGGAGAATATTGCGGATCCACTGATAAAGCCTCTCGCGCAGAGAAAGCATGATGGTCATACTAGATCAATGGGTATACGATACCTGAATGATCAACTTTAGTGAGAGTCTTGTGGGTTGCATGTAAACATATATTCTGTTGGCTGTTTATTGTTTATTCATTTGATGAATTTTGTACCTAAATGTTTCTTTTTACAATTAATGGCAAGTTCTTTTATTGTGATTTTTCTATGTGATAGTTAAATTGTAACATAATAAATACCCTTAGAGTGTTCGCTTCCATAGGACATCAAGTACGTGACTTGAATGTGAGAGCCTATGATTTATTTGAAGCTTCTTTCTTAAAAGGTCCCTGGTCGTTGTATCATCATAGAAACTAAGGGTGATGATGATACCTTAAGACTAGCACGTGTGTTGACTGATGACCAGTTCTCACAGGTCATGATATTGTGATATCAAGTCATCACGTGGGTACTTGTTAGTGAACAAGTTGTACTGGACAGACCACACCTGAGACTACTCTGTGGATTGTCATTCAATCGTGTCACGAGTAGGTCTCAATTGACAATGGTGTTGTGGTCCTTTGACATGAAGTCACAGCATTCATCAAGTGAGGAAGAGCATGCTTTGATGCCATCTAAAGTTTTCCTTGAGAAAGGTTGATGATAAGGGTGGTTATTGGGCATGTTACGAATCATTTGGGTGTTTGTGTGTGAGCAGATATGGAATTTGTCCTCCTATATGACAGGAGTTGCATCCATGGGCCCCTTGATGGAACTGGACTGAGAAATGCATGGCCATGCTTGGTTGAGTCAATATGTGATATTGGACTCACCATTTTCTGGAAGTCCGTCCTGAATCAAGAAACTTGGATTGAGCTAATACGAGGGTGACACGGTCCATGCCTCTAGTTCTTTCTAGATGTAAGGGACAAAGGGACAAAGACAACGCTGATACATTGGTCATGAAGGCTTATGAGTTATGAACTCTTATTGCTTGGGGAGCAATGATGCATTGCTAGATGTCGCTCATTGTTTGTGAAGTTCTTGGTTTGATACTTTCAAGATCAAGTGGGAGACTATTGGAGTTATCATGGTGATCTAGAAGTGGTCAAACATGTAATCTCACTGCCAACGCGATATGAGCCTGCAGGGTCGCACATAAGAGATGTGGAGAAGTTGGATGATTGACTGTGTTGGTAAAGGTTGCCAATCACCGACCTTGAATGGGGTTATGGGCAAAGTGTTGCCTTAGACGATCGTCGGGTTGGGCAAAATGTTGCCTTGAAAAAGGTTTGGTCAGAATAGTCGACTGAGGGTCAACGGTCGACGATCGTCGAACGCGGGTCGACGAGTATCGTCGACCGCGGGTCGACGAGTATCGTCGACCGCGGGTCGACGAGTATCGTCGACCGCGGGTCGACGAGTATCGTCGACCGCGGGTCGACGAGTATCGTCGACCGCGGGTCGACGAGTATCGTCGACCGCGGGTCGACGAGTATCGTCGACCGCGGGTCGACTATCGTCGACCGAAAGGTCGACGATCGTCGACCGCAGGTCGATGATTATCGTCAACCCACGTTCGACGTGAATCGTCGAGTATTGTATTCTGATTCTCGCCGACTGATACTCGCCGACTGATTCTCGTCGATCCTATGTGATTCTCGCTGATTGATTCTCACCGAATTTGCTAGGTGATTCTCGCCGATTCTGGAACCCTAATTTTCTGGGTGGTCTGCGGATAGCGATATTCCTAAGTCTGTTTATGCCTTTGGTATAAATAGATACTTGGGGTTTTCGGGAATACTATCTGATCGAATCAAAGCGATCGTTGGCCCTTTGACCGAGACGAATCCGACGGAAGTGTTCCGTCGTTCTTCGTTCGCTCCGCCGATTCCCGAATCCCGCCGGACGGAAACGTTCCGCCGTCGGTTGTTCGCTCCGCCGACCACCTCCTCTCTGGCAACCGTCGCTGGTCTTGCTTTCCCTGACGCGGACCTAGCAGTCCGTGGGAAGTGCATAGGTGCGGCCGATCTTCTTTCCGACCATCCGTGTGACGGAAGTTTGGAGCTCTCCCGCTCGTGTGGATTCCTGCAGAGACGTAGATATTATTCTACGTGGAACTCGCCACCGACAAGGAATCACATTTGGAGCATCTTTGTTGAGTTGTGACTCAACGCCCAAGAGGTAATTTTTGCCTTATTGTATTAACTTCTTGATTCAACATGCATAGCCCGATCCAATCTCTTTGGGTTGTTCTAGATTTTATTACTTCCGCTGTGTGCACAAGTGTTGTGCCAACCTCTTAGAGATATCCAACAACGGCCTGGGACACGGGCGTGTCCCAGGGCGTGTTCTGTTTTCGTAGTCGTCGTCTCGAGTTCTCGAGAATTGATCTTCGAGAGGTAACACGGCGTGGGACACGGGCGTGTCCTGCTCGGGCGGTGTTGAGTGGAGTGGCATTGAGTGTGGTAGACGGCCTGTGACCCGGGCGTGTCATAGGGGCGTGTTACGCACACAGCCAAGGACACGGGCGTGTGCCTTAGTCGTGTCCTTCTCGGGTGTTTCGGCCAAGTGTTGGTGAGGTGACACGGCCAGCCACACGGCCGTTTACTGGTTGACACGGGCGTGTCAGGGAGTGACACGGGCGTGTCGTATCCTGTGTTCTGTTCCAGATTGAGTCGGTTGTCTAACCGCTCAAGGAACACAGCATGTGACACGGGTGTGTCACAGGCCGTGTCAACTCTGTTTAGATGCTTTTCAAAGCAAATCTTGGCCGTTCATTTTCTTCTATTTTGATCTTGTGGTCCCAGCTCTTCCCTGCTCTGATAAGACCGAGAATAGAGATGAATATCTCATTCTCATCTTAGCCTTTCTCTTTCTAAGTGAAGAGAGAGAGGAGAGCAAGGAAGGAAGAAGGAGAAGCTTTCTGACCCCCGGTGGAGCTTCATCGGTCCGTTTCGAGAGCCGAGTGCAGCGTTGTGGAGGCAAGGTCATCGCGGTGGTTTCCATCCGGCTAGTTTTCCATGGCACCGAAGCGATCGTCAAGGGTAACGGTCTTTCTTCCTTGGGCAGCTGAAGCCCTTTGTTTATGCATGTATCTCTGTGGAATCCTCCATCAAAAGATGGAAGAGCATAAGTGATTCCGGTGGTTGAGTCTACATCTAGAGTCGGAACTGTGTAGTACGGCATAGGCATGCTGTATGAAGCCTATCTAGATGGATGTCTGGATTGGTGAAGCTGCGAACCGAAGAAGACTCTGTGTATATATCGGTTACCTTACGGAGATGGTAAGGACGATTGTGATGGTGAGCAGGAAGGTTTGTATAGCTCCTTTGATTGTATGCTCGGCACGAGCTGTATTGATGGAATGGACAGCAGCACGATGTGTCGGTGTTGAGGAGGAATGCGAGAACCTCTGAGTGGGTACGACACCCACCAAGTTCATCGATCGGGTTGTTGTAAGCAAACACCTTTGAGTGGATGGGTATGAGAGGTCGTCAACAGGGGTTTGGCGGCTGATGCTCATAGCCAACTGAAAGTATCTAGTGTAAACCTAATCCACCTATGGGGGGGAATAGGTGTCGTGCAGTATTTTGCGGAATTAAACTAACCTGCACAAGTAAGCAAACAGAACACAAGAAAACACAAAGAATTATAGTGGTTCCCCGATTTGGGTACGTCCACTTTCCCCCTTTGACTTATCTCCCACCAAGGGACGACTCGGTCACTTCTTCAAACGGATTGAAATCCAATCCTCACACTAGGAGCAACGCTCCCCTAACCTCGGAAGGAACCCTTCCTACAACGGAGTCACAACTCCACCACAGCGGGTTGCACCCAACCCTTACAACTAGGAATGAAAATTCCTTTACAAAAAATCTAATGTAAATAAAAATACAAACAATGCTTTGGAGATTTCGATGCCCTTTGTTCGTTGAAGCTTGCACGAAAAGTACGAAGAGTCCACTACCGGATTTCTCACTTGGAATGGATCTTGTCAAGATCGGTGGTGGCAAGTAAGTGCGGCGGCGATGCTTTGTAGATCCAAACTTCTTGACGAAGCAAGCTAGGTCTTCAAACGATCTCAGTCATTTCAAACGTCTAAACCGATTCGGAAGGGAGAACAAGTCTCGTTCAACGAATTGGAAGACAAGAGATCTCGAGAGAGATACGTGAGACTGGTTGCTTGCCTCAGTTCTGTCGTCGGACGATCAGAGAAGATCTGAGATCAGCGACGGCGACGATCTTGCGAGCGGCGACAAGCGTTCGGCGATTTCGCGATCGGCTAGGTCACCGTCTACTTGTTTCGTATTTCCATGAATATGTCTCTTTGGAGTTTCAAAATACGCGTATATTTATACCAGGAGCCAACCCTAATGACCGTTGTGGGGCCCACGAGGAGAAGCCCTAGCCCCGGCCGAAACAGCGCACGGCGGCTTGGTTCTGTCCAGCGAACGGAGAAAATTTGCCTAAGGCAAAATCAGCGGGAGTCGTTGGTGATTCCCGTCGATGTCGGCGGGAATCGCTCACAACTCCCGTCGATTCTGCCTTGGCAGAATTTCTTTTTGAAATCTGTCAGCCGGAAGAAGTTGGCGGGAGTCGTTATTGATTCTTGTCGAAGTCGGCGGGAATCACTAACCACTCCCGTCGAAGTCGGCGGGAATCACTAGCGATTCCCGTCAATTTTGACTTGGAAGAATTTTTCTTCTTCCTTCTTTTGATAACTTGGTCTTTGACCCATCCTTGCTCCTTCTGCTCTTGATCTACCTTGACCTTGTACTTGAAAATAAGTACACTCCAATAGAGAGAGCACACATGAATCAACACACTGATCTACATAACGAGGGATTACGTTGTGCAGACCCGTGTATATTGACCCACTGCACCCTGACATTGGTGTGTACTTAGCATGGAATAGCTGCAAGCACAACTTGATAGAATTGTCAAATACATTGTCAATTCAACTTAGCTTGTTCAGGGGCTTCTTCAAATCAGGTCTATTGTGGATGCAATACCCAACAATCTCCCCCTATTTTAAGAAGCTTAAACCCCACAAGCTAAGGTGAATAGAACAGATGGGAATGAAAATCATAAAATGAAAATTCAGTTGAGAGTGGAATTCATTACCATTTTCCTGAGAGCAATATAGCCTGTGTGGCCTACTTAGCATTAGCAGCCACCTTAGTGGCCTTAGCCGAGAGGGTAATCTCCCCCTTTTCGGCTTCTGCAAATCTGGGACTTCACTTGGAGCAAAATGCTCCCCCTCAGTTTTTGCATCCGTACCCAATCTTGAGTTCCTAGCAGATGCTTCCCCTTGATCCAAGAGCCTTGAGCCCTTCAGTATTCAATCTTCATAGTTCAGCATGTCGAGTTCAATTTTGAAGAGACTGAACTTGTCCTCGTCTAGGGGCTTTGTGAAGATATCTGCAATCTGCTTATTCGTGGGGACATGGCAGAGAGATATATCTTTGTTTTCCACATGCTCCCGAATGAAGTGGTAGCGAACTTCAATATGCTTTGTTCGGCTGTGCGACACTGGATTATTCGCAATTGCAATTGCGTTCGAGGAGTTGCAATACATAAGAACTTCTCTGAATTGCAAGTCATAATCTTCGAGTTGATTTCTGATCCATAGAAGTTGTGCGCAACAGCTGCCTGCTGAGATGTACTCAGATTCAGCCGTAGAGGTTGCGACACAGTTTTGCTTTTTACTGTTCCACGATATAAGCCTTCTTCTTAGGAATTGGCACGTCCCGAAATTGCTTTTCCTATCATCCATGCTTCCTGCAAAGTCAGCATCTGAAAAGCCTATCAGCTCGACATCATTGTTTCTTGGGTACCACAAGCCAAGATTTGGTATACCTTTAAGGTATCTAAGAATCCGCTTTGCAGCGACATAATGAGATTCCTTAGTGTTCACCTGATATCTGGCACAAACGCATGTGGAAAAAATAATATTCGGTCTACTAGCAGTAAGGTAGAGCAGGGATCCAATTATGCTTCTGTACTTGATTTCATCAAAAGGTTTCCCTTTCTCATCCCTGTCCAGAGACACAGTGGATCTCATTGGAGTCCTCATAGAGGTTGCACTCTCCATTCCGAATTTCTTGAGGAGTTCATTTGTGAACTTCGTCTGAGAAATGAAAATTCCATCCTCAGACTGTTTCACTTGAAGTCCCAAGAAATACTTCAGTTCTCCTATGTTACTCATTTCAAACTTCCCTTGTATAAGTTTAGAAAACTTCTTGCACAGGTTGTTGTCCGTTGAACTAAATATTATGTCATCGACATAGATTTGCACCAGCAAAATCTTGCCTTTGACTTCCCTAAGAAACAATGTCTTATCTATTTTTCCTCTTGAGAACTTATTCTCAAGAAGAAAACTAGACAGATCTCATACCAAGCTCGAGGAGCTTGTTTTAAGCCATATAATGCTTTATTAAGAAAGTAAACATGATCAGGGAATTTTGGATTAACAAAACCTGGGGGTTGCGCGACATATACTTCCTCTTTTAAATTTCCATTCAGGAAAGCAGACTTCACGTCCATCTGATAGACAGTGAATCCTTTGTGAGAGGCATACGCCATGAACAACCTGATCGCCCCGAGTCTTGCAACAGGAGCAAAGGTTTGGTCGAAGTCAATCCCCTCCTCCTGTCTGTAACCTTAAGCCACCAGTCTGGCCTTATTCTTGATGATGACACCGTGTTCATCCAGTTTGTTTCTGAAGATCCACTTATTGTCGATCACATTCTATTTCTTTGGTCTGGGAACTAGCGTCCAGACGTTGCATCGTTCGAATTGATGCAGTTCATCTTGCATTTCCAATATCCACGACGCATCTTTGTTCGCTTCGTCGAACTTCTTTGGCTCAACCTGTGACAGAAAACTAAGGTGTAGAATCTTGTTAATTGTACCTCTGCGAGTTCTTACACCGTCCCGAGGATCTCCTATGATCTGATCTCTTGGGTGATCCCTCACGTGTCTGAGCTCTAAGAGTCTGGCATCTGGAGCTCCAATAGCTTCTCGGGCTCCTCCCTCTTCTAGGAGAATTTCTCCATCCTGACCGTCATCTTCTCCAGTTGGCGTTGAGGTGGAGACCTTGACGTACTTGGGAGCTTTATCTTTAGCAGTCTCATCTAGACTTAGCTGTTCAAGCCTTGCACCTGCATCTTCAAGAATGTCACTGGAAGAATTGTTGTGAAGCAGGCTTCCTTCATCAAATACAACATTAATGGACTCCTCTACCACTAGGGTTTTCTTATTGAAAACCCTATATGCCCGACTATGGCTACTATAGCCCATGAAGATGCCTTCGAAGCATTTTTCTCCGAATTTAGTACGTGGGTACTTCCCATTATTGAGTACATAGCATCTGCAGCCAAAAATCCTTAGATAGGACATGGTCGGTTTCCTGCCTTTCAATAGCTCATAAGGCATCTTACGATGATTTTTGTTGATTAAGGCTCGGTTTTGCACGTGACAGGATGTATTGACAGCCTCTGCCCAGAAGTACTCTAGAAGAGAAGCGTCATTCAACATTGTCATACATACCTCAATGAGCGTTCTATTCCTCCTCTCCGCAACTCTGTTTTGCTGAGGAGTAAGCGGGGAGGAAAACTCATGAAAGATACCATGTTCTTCACAGAATTCTATCATAGTCCAGACTCGAATTCTGTTCCATGGTCACTTCTAATTCTGACCACAGAGCAGTTAAGTTCGTTCTGAATCTGCTTGATAAAATTAATGAAGATGTCAAACGTATCTGACTTTCGTTTCAAGAAGAACACCCACGTAAAACGAGAGTGATCATCAACAATCACTAGCGTATATGATTTGCCCCCTAAGCTATGAAATTTCACTGGACCGAACAAGTCCATGTGCAGAAGATAAAGACATCTGGAAGAGTCTGTAAGACCCCCATTTTTTTTTCGACACCGGGGTCTTAGGCCCAGAACTGCCGCCTTGCGATGATACCTTCTCACCCGGGAAGGTCGTCACTACAAGACGCCGGTTCTGCCGGCCAAATCGATCTCTACTGTAGCATAAGTATAAAAGTAAGTCCACAGAAATCACATATATAGAAAAATAAACTCCACGAAGGGAGTGTCCACAGATAGTACATATAATGAAAATCTCGGGCTTATGCCCGGTACATCAAGTCCTCACTACAAATCACTCATCGCGGAAGCAAACTAATACAACTACTAGTGTTCGGGACTCACAGTCCCTGCTGTCTGGACTCCGGTACTAGACTGTCCGATCTCTAAGCGTGCCGACCCTCCGGGGTTGCTCCTCCATGCTGGGCTCCGTGGTCCCCTAAATGATGTGGTTCGAAAACCGTTAGTCTAAAAGACTAAGTCCTATTGTCCCTCACTCCTTCCCCCATGGCTCCTAAGTACCGAGCGGGGAGAAGGAAAGGGAAGGACTTGAAGGTGGAGAATAGTCAAATTGCAGATGGCAGCGGAACTAAACTAACAGTATAAGCATGCTAATATACAAAATTAAATAAGTAACCTTAACTTATGTGAAAACTCATAAGCTAAGGGATCTCTTGCAGGGCTCCTATCGTATAAAAAGTCTCATACCGATTTATACGATAGGGTGTCGGTTTTACTAGCAGGCATAACATATAAATAATACTGAAAGAGAACCTTGACTTATAAGCACGCTCGCACGAACTTATAGGCTAAGGGGTCGTTTTACAAGGCCTAATGTATAGAGCGTCCCATTCCGCTTATACATTAGGTGTCAGGTTATATGCAATGATTATGCTATGAAATGCAAGTATGCTATGATGTGAACATGCCAGTGCAACTCACCCACTCGACTCTGTGTACACAGACCTTTAGTTCCCCCTTTTGGAGCTGTTACCTCCCAGGATACCTCCGTAGTGGCAGACGGAAGCGGTGGGTTGGGCCTCGCCCACCTCTAAACCAGTAAAGCACTACCGGTCAGACCTATCGTACGCCTCAACGCTTGGTGCACTAAGTGGACGCCTGCGTACTCTTGCCGGCTGGCGCACCGGACTTCTTTTGGCGAAGTGCTAACCACACTTGCCGAGTCAGCGTATTGGCGTCGGTGCATCGACCCTCCAATACCGAAGACCCACCACCTTATACCTTTTATGCACATGCAATAGTTATGAGTCCAACCAACAACCGAGCTAATGCTCCCCGGACTATCCTGTCCGTCAACAACCGAGCCAAAGCTCCCCGGACTATCATGTCCGTCATAGTCAACAACCGAGCCAAAGCTCCCCCGGACCATCCCGTCCGTCATAATCCACAATCGAGCCAAATCTCGCCGGACTAACGTCCGTCACAATCAACAGCACCACCCAACCTAATGAAATTTTGACTCTTCCTTACTACGAGAAAGACGATTTTTCGTCGATCACGAGCACCACCTAACACTAGCCAATCCAACTCTCACTACTCTTCCAATCTTTTTATTGTGAAATCATCCACATCTAACCACCCAATCAAAATGGCTAACTCCAATAATTATCCCAGATCATGTCTTATTGCAATTTAGCAATTTTGCTATATGCAGACCAACCTAGACGATACGTTGAACTGGATAGGAGATATTCTAAATAATCATCCGAATGCCCTAAATTATTTTCTGGAGACTTATCCTGACACAAATGGACTAAATCCAGAAGATTATAATTTTCCTAATTATTCTGATATTTAATTAATTTTTCGTAAAGCTTCTAAGGGCTACCCATTGAGCATGAAGTGCACTTTTCAGAGATGTATAAAGCTTCATAAATTCATGATAAATTCTAAACAACCATTTAACAGTAAATCCAAGATATAACAATTTTTCAAGTATTCTAATGACTCTAATTTAATTTTGAGAATAAATCCTTTTTCCTTTTATTAATGAAGTAAGTGCAGTAAATATTCATCCAAAAATTCTTAATTAATCTTCTAAAGCAGATACTGTCCTAAAAACATCATTGGCCAAATTTCATAATTATTCAATGGGTATTGAGCCCTAGAATAAATATTTACTAAAATCTCAAAGAGCTATATTTGTGAATGAAGTATTGTAAATATTCTCCTAAAAATCATGAATAAAATTATACATCTAGATATTAATCTGAAAACATCATTGGCCAGGTTTCATAATTTTCCAGTAAGTAATTTGCTCTAAATGATTTATTGGTCATAATTTCCCTTTTAAAAACTTGTGAAGGAAGTGCTAGATATAGTCAACTAAAATTTGTAATAAAATTCAGGGTATTAATATTGACATAAAGCATCTTCTGACCAAGTTTCATCAGATTCAAATGAACAGAGTAATCAAAATAATTCTAGCACCTGTTAGAGCAAATTGTTACTTAACACATGATGTACTTGAAATATAATCCATAAAATCCTAAATAAATTACTAAAGGGTGATTCCTAGTCTAAAACTTACCCCACCCAAGTTTCACAACCTTTAAATAAGGTTTAGTGACTGTTCTTTCAAAGTTGAGCTTCTACACTAAATTTAGGGTTAGGGTTTTGAGGTGTCTACCTGCCTCCAAATCCTCTAAGACTCCTTCCAGAGGACTTAAGTTATGCTAACATCAACTCTACTGAGTTTCAAGGTCAAACAAGGGCATTTGCCCCTATGTCCTTCACAACCCTCAAAAGCCCTTCCTTAGGGTTTGAGTTTGTATTCTAGAGTAAAATCAACCCTAAAACATCTCATTTTCCCTAAGGGGGTGATAATGATCATACCAAGTCAGTGGTCAAAATATCAGCTTCTGCCGAGGTGAGTTGACCACTCAAAACCTCAAGTACACTTTTACTTAAAAATCCTTCTTTAAGGTAGAACTAGGGATAGATAATTCCCTAACCAAAACACCTTCAAATGATGAGGTGAAATTATTACCAGAGCCATAACATGCCCTATAAGACCACCCACCAAAATTTGGGGGAGTTTTGAGATGTTTGGGACACCTAAATAATTTTTCATGAATTATTAAATTTTTCTAAAAACTATAGAAAAATGTTCTTCAAAAATTCTAATTTTTGGATATGTCCTAGATATAGATAAGAATAGCCCATACCCCAAATTTCAAGTCATTTGGAGGTCTGATTTGGAGTGGGCGTCCAATTCATTCTCTGGTCAGCCCTATGTATAGATCTCGCCAAAATGAGTGATGTGATCTAACCAGGACTCCAAATTGACTCAAATCAATTTTAAAATAAAGTAGACTCATAGATCTACAATTTTCATGTTAACAGTTTTTCCTGATCTAACCTCTAAGTGCCTCGTTTAACGTTATCAAAATATGTCGGTCAAAGGGTTTAATAAATAACTATATTATATATATAAATATAATAATTAATTAGTATATGTACTGTTCATCTTCCTAAAAAAAACGAACCAGCACCCTTAAAAAAACGCCATTTCCTGTAGCTTTTGCATGAGCCACCGCCAGCCCTCCGGCCACTTCCCCGGCCAGCCACCGCCACCACCACCTCCGTCGAGGTGGTGGCTAACGCCCGGCGGTGGTTTGGCCGTCGGAGGTGGTGTTTTCCGGCGAACCCGCCACCATGATTTTTTGGAAAAATATGAAAACTCTCACCCAATCTCACTCCTTTGAGTTCGATATCTCCCCTAAACGATTGCTATGAACTATACATGAAAGAAGAAGTAGGGGAGGACCTGCACACGAGCTTGGATGCGGGTGGAGCGGCGGGAAACCATGGCGGCGGTGGTGGTCGGATTTCTGAAACTTCACGGTGGGCAGCCTTCTTCCTTCCAGTTAGCAATTCAAAAATGATCTCCTCCTCCTACTGAAGGAGTTTATAAGGTCAGTTGGGGTGTTAGGTGGCTTTGGATGCATTGCCTTTTTTTTGGGCAAGGTCAAAGTTGGCGGCCATGGTTGGTACGGGAGAAGGCATGGCTCCAACCAGTCAAGGATTGGCTGGTTGGATTGGGGCTGCCTTCCTGGTCCTAATGCAATGAATGGAGGAGGTTGGGGAGGGGGAGGATGAGCACAAAGTCTTCCTTCCTTCTTCTTCCTTCTCTTTCTCTCTCCTCCATGGGTGGCTTTCTCTCTCCTAGTCACCAAGCCTGAAATTTGTCTCCTTCCTATCCCATGGCAGCCCACAAATCTATTTCCTTCATTAGAACAAGGTTAGCCAAATTACAAATGGGCTTGAGCACAAGTTAGCCCATTTGGCTAGGTTTGACTCCAAGTGGGCTTCGGGTTGACTTGACCTTTTTGACCTTTTGGGTCAACATCAATAGGTTCTTAGTGACCCATTGGCCTCCCCTAAGGCCTAGGTGGGGTTGGATTGGACCTTGAAGGTCACTTGACCCTTAACTAGGGCACTTTGACCATTTTAGGTCAAGAGTTGACTTTGGTCAACCTAGCCTTTTTTGATTGATCCTAATAGGTCCTTGGTGACCCTTTGACCTCTCACTAGGGTTATGAGGGTATGTGTGGGGTCCACTTGGCTAAGGGACTGCAATTGACCCTTGTGTAGGCCAGTTTGACCTAATTAGGGTTATGGTTGACTTTGGTCAACTCAGCCCCTTTGACTGCCTCCCATGGGTCCTTAGTGACCCATTGACCCCTCACTAGGGTTATAAAGGTATGGGTGGGGTCTTGGAGTCTTGGTGAAGCCCCATGATCACCTTAAACCAAAGTTTTGGAATTTACTATTTGCAGACCATAGTACCCCTATCCACACCACCAGGTCCACTTGACTTTTCTTGGGCTTCCTAGGGTTTTGTCATGACAAAACCACTCTTAGGGGTCTAGTTGGAAATGGGATGTTACAGAGTCTTTGTCTGCAATGCCCTTAAAGGTAGCCCGAGTCTGTTTGCCCTTCTGGCATGCAGGACAAGGGATATCTTTGATGCACTTAATAGTAGGGGCATCCCTCACTAAATTCTTGGAAAACAACATATTAATAGTTTTGAAATTAATATGTGCTAATCTCTTGTGTCATTGTTCACAGAGAGATGCACTGTCTTTTGCTACTAGGCAAATGGGGGTAGAAGAGTCTAAGCTAAGAAAATCTAAGCAAAAAATATTTCTGCTCCTAATGCCAGTTAATACCGTCTCTGAAGAGGCATACGGTATTATCAAGCACTTTTCCTTGTAGAACTTAACGTCGTATCCTTTATCACACAACTGGCTTACACTGATCAGGTTATGGTTTAACCCTTCAACATAGGCCACGTCTGTGATAGAGAATACATCGTTGGAAATCATACCATAACCCCTGGTGACTCCTCGATCTGATCCTCCAAAGATGACTTTGGGTCCATTTTCGACTGGGGAGTAATCACGCAACAGACTACTTGTCCCGGTCATATGCCGGGAACATCCACTGTCCAAGTACCAGATTGGCGTTTTGGTGGCCTTTGGACATACCTGCAAAACAGAATTAGTTTCCCTTAGGAACCCAATCGGACTTGGGTCCTAGATTCCTTGTTAGCACACTCTCCCTCGGTTGGTTAACCCTACGAGTGGTCGGCCTCGCATTGCTAACATAAGGAGTCTCATTGTATCTTGGATTAAACCAGCAATCCACGCTAAAGTGACCAACTTGCCACAGCACCAACAGTCAAACCTGTTGTACCGTTTCCTAGGCTCCTGCTTCACCCTTAGAATGGTGGGTCCAGCCGAGGCCTTGGATCTGGAGGTGGAGGCATCATAATGACAGCAGTCACACGATTTCTTCATTTCCTATTCCTTCTGTATAACAGGTTTGGCCTTTGGTGCCTGCTTCCTATTATGGCCGCTAGAGAAGTTGCCACAATTCTCCACTTGGATTTCCTCATAAGGTGCCTTGAAGACACTCTCACCATAGTTGCGGGGGAAGGTCCAACCATCATACCGGCTCTTGGGATTTTAAACCGACGGCCGAAAGAGGTGGCCATAGGTTGACTCAAAGTCATGATCATTGCATGGAAAGCTAGGCTTTCGGAATGAAATAGGACCGAGTGGGGCCTTTCCCTTTTCTGTAGCAGAGGCCTTCTTAGTAGCCTTATTTTTCCTCTGATTTCTGTTTCTCCTGGATGATTTTCCAGGCTCAGCCACATGCCCTAAGTCAGTACCCTTAGCCTGAGCAGAGAATTCATCAACCAGAGGAAGAATGGTTTTGGGCATAGAGAAGCTTTTGACAATCTTCCTCTCTGCCGCAAGCTGTTCTTCCAGCTTGTTGATTTCTTCTTGTTTTTGGTCAAGGAGCCTTAGAGAATCTGAGTACTCAGAAGTCAGGTCCAGGTGTTCCTGTCGGAGAGAAATCAAGCTAATGATCTCTTCTCTTAGGGACACACCCTCAGCCTTAAGGAATTTGACTTCCTTTTTCTAAGCGCTCAACCTCTTTCGGTACTCTTCGAAAGTATTGAGCAGAAGCTAACACTTTTCGAGGAGTTCAGCTTCACGGGCAGATGGACTGTCCTCGTGATCATCTTCAGGAGACTCAGAGTCAGAGTCAGAGAGGGGGTGCGATCTTTTACCTTCCCAGTAAATAGGGGACAATCTTCATCTGAGTCGGAGCGACCCATTAGCCCGAAGTAGGCTTCCTCATCATCACTGGAGTCTGAAGAGTCAGATTCACTCAGTGTCTTTGGCTTTTTGGCAATGTAGCTCCTCTCCTTCTTCTTATCTCTAGAGGACTTGTGCTCCTCTCCTTTCCCCTTATCTCTCTTGCTTTGGTGGCAGTCAGCAATGACGTGGCCTGGCTTATTGCATCCAAAGCAGATAATGTCAGTAGAACGATGTTGGTTCCGTTTAGACTCATACCTGTCAGAAGAGTAATTCTTCTTCTGAAGTCTGGAGGAGGAGCCATCCTTTTTTCTCTGATTCCTCAACATGAGTAACTTCTTGAACTCTCGAGTGATGAAAGAGAATTCTTCCTCAGATAGCTCTGAGCCGGATGAGCATGGCTCAGAGTCTTCTTCCTCGGCCTTTCTCCGAGAGCGGAACGAGGCTGCACCCTTGCCTTTCCGTGAGCTATAAGCTTTCAGGGCCACAGTCTTTTCTTTGGCAACAGCCTTATCGGCCTCCTCTTCAGCTTTTCTAGTGTTCAGCTGAAGCTCGTAGGACATTAGCTTCCCAAACAGGATCTGGGGATCAGTTTTTGCCAACTTGCCAAACTCTCTGATGGCGCAGATCTTGGTGTCTCATTCCTTAGTAAGGGATCTAAGGAATTTATCATTTAGTTCACCATCGGTGAACACTCTGCCATAACCCTTTAGGGCATTGAAGATCTTCAGGAAGTTCTCGAATGTCACTCCGATTTCTTCCTTGGGACCTTGCCTGAAAGCCTCATACTTCTAGTTCAGAAGGGATCTTCGATCATCCCTTACTTCATATGTGCCTTCCATCAGAATGATCAGGCAGTGCCAGATGTCATTGGCAGTCCTGCAGTTGCTGAAATTCTGCATCATTGAATCATCGACGGCGCTTACTAAAATGTTTTGAGCTTTCTTGTCTAGTCCGACAAGCACCATCTCATCCTTATCCATTTCGGAGAGCTTCTTGGGCACCATCTTGGTCGGATCAATGGTGGAGGCCTTGGTGGGGATATAAAGGCCCTCCTCCACTATCATGAAGAGTCGAGGATCGACTGCTTCCATGTAGAACCTGATCCTTTCCTTCCAGATGGGAAAATTCAGCTTTGTGCATACTGGAATCTTTCCTGTATACTTGAGTCCGTCCATTCCTGAGATCTTCTTTCTTCTTGACACTAGACACAGGATCTTACTCAAGGTGTTAACCTTATTGATGAGTAACCTCCCTCTGATACCACTTAAAAGTATCTAGTGTCAACCTAATCCACCTATGGTGGGGAATAGGTGTCGTGCAGTCTTTTGCGGAATTAAACTAACCTGCACAAGTAAGCAAACAGAACACAGAAAACACAAAGAATTATAGTGGTTCCCCGATTTGGGTACGTCCACTTTCCCCCTTTGACCTATCTCCCACCAAGGGACGACTCGGTCACTTCTTCAAACGGATTGAAATCCAATCCTCACACTAGGAGCAACGCTCCCCTAACCTCAGAAGGAACCCTTCCTACAACGGAGTCACAACTCCACCACAGCGGGTTGCACCCAACCCTTACAACTAGGAATGAAAATTCTTTTACAAAAAATTGAATGTAAATAAAAATACAAACAATGCTTTGGAGATTCCGATGTCTTTCTTCGTTCGTTGAAGCTTGCACGAAAAGTACGAAGAGTCCACTACCGGATTTCTCACTTGGAATGGATCTTGTCAAGATCGGCGGCGGCAAGTAAGTGCGGCGGCGATGCTTTGTAGATCCAAACTTCTTGACGAAGCAAGCTAGGTATTCAAACGATCTCAGTCGGATCAAACGTCTCAACCGATTCGGAAGGGAGAACAAGTCTCGTTCAACGAATCGGAAGACAAGAGATCTCGAGAGAGATACGTGAGACCGGCTGCTTGCCTCGGTTCTATCGTCGGACGATCAGAGAAGATTTGAGATCAGCGGCGGTGACGATCTTGCGAGCGGCGACAAGCGTTCGGCGATTTCGCGATCGGCTAGGTCACCGTCTACTTGTTTCGTATTTCCGTGAATGTGTCTCTTTGGAGTTTCAAAATACGCGTATATTTATACCAGGAGCCAACCCTAATGACCGTTGTGGGGCCCACGAGGAGAAGCCCTAGCCCCGGCCGAAACAGCGCACAGCGGCTTAGTTCGGTCCAGCGAATGGAGAAAACTTGCCTAAGGCAAAATTGGCGGGAGTCGTTGGTGATTTCCATCGATGTCGGCGGGAATCGCTCACGACTCCGTCGATTCTGCCTTGGCAGAATTTCTTTTTGAAATCTGTCAGCAGGAAGAAGTCAGTGGGAGTCGTTATTGATTCCCGTCGAAGTCGGCGGGAATCACTAACCACTCCCGTCGAAGTCGGCGGGAATCACTAGTGATTCCCGTCGATTTTGACTTGGAAGACTTTTTCTTCTTCCTTCTTTTGATAACTTGGTCTTTGACCCATCCTTGCTCCTTCTGCTCTTGATCTACCTTGACCATGTACTTGAAAATAAGTACACTCCAATAGAGAGAGCAAACATGAATCAACACACTGATCTACACAACGAGGGATTACGTTGCGCAGACCCGTGTATATTGACCCACTGCACCCTGACATTGGTGTGTACTTAGCATTGAATGGCTGCAAGCACAACTTGATAGAATTATCAAATATATTGTCAATTCAACTTAGCTTGTTTAGGGGCTTCTTCAAATCAGGTTTATTGTGGATGCAATACCCAACACCAACAAGTTAAGAACCTCTGAGTGGGTGGGCCACCCAACAAGTTCCGTGGTAGGATCGGGTGAGCGGTCGATTGGTATTAATGCAGCGGGGCATTTTCCCTAGGCTTGTTACACTACGTGGGTAGGTCGACTGATAGTGCTCACAATTTGCTATGAAGTGCGTGCCTCTGAGTGGACGGGTGCGTAAGGTCTTCAACAGGGTTTGGAGGCTTAGGCCCGGCCAACAAGTAAACACCTCGAATTGGTGGTGGAACCATGAAGAGCTTGGTACACCGTAAGCGTGCCCTGAGTGCACGGAACGTCTGGCACCAAGGCCAGCATTTGTGATGATATTGCGTATTGTACATATGTGTTGAGATTGGATTACATGCATGGAAGGAACCACTGCCCCGAATAAGGGGTAGGGTCGTTATAATTGGTCAGATGAATGCTGACCGTTGCTTTGTTTATCACCCTTGGGGTGGACGTCCATATGCAGGTGCTGGCGGACTGGTTTGGATTGAGCAGGCTGAAGCCCTTTGCTGCTGCTGCTTGTAGGCTCTCGAAGGCCGTGCGAAGCTTTGGATTTCATGTGTGGCCGGTCTGCGTGCCGATGTATGAAAACATATGTTGTAAAGAGAAGCTTGTAAGGCCTTAAGGCCGTGAGCGATTTGTGTTTGTAAACATTCCTGATGGTATATATATAAATGTGGTTTATATATGTAGTGGACATTCATTGTTGGGTTCTCATAAGATTTAATCTTCCGCTAGAATGCTCTGAGTTAGGATGCGCGTTGATAGGTTTTGATATTCACGCGTGATGTCGCTATCTGTCTGTGAAATATGGCGTGGGGCCCCGGCCGGACCCTCTGTTATATTCCATGTGACGGGCGGGGGCGTTACACCACTACTTTTGGGTGGAGATCGTGGGGGGGTGGCTATGTGCACCCCAACTCTTTTTAAAAGGGATCTCATCCCATCAGTTATAATTAACTTTATTCTTTTTATCTTTATTATGGACTAAAATACTTTCTTTTATATTTTCAAGAATAACTTGAGGGCTTATAGCGATTTGGAGCAAACAGGCATGATCAGGAGTCAAAGTGGATCATTTTTCAAAAACCTCAAAGTACATGTCCCAAGGTCACAGGCGTGACAATAAGGGTGCGACATAGTATCACGGATAGGGTCACTTCCCGATCCAGAACCTTAACTCGATTTCACTCTCATTTTTCATGAATATTGACATAATTATTTGGAAAATAAAATTCAGAAAAATATTTTGCCCCATGAATTTATTTTTGTTGGTATTTTCATTATATTTTCAGATAACGAAATTATTTTCTCAAATGAACAACCAATACTTAATTATATAGTTTCACAAGAAACGTCTCCTTGTGAAACTTTTTCTGACACACTTATTTTTTTGTTCTTTTTCCATGAATGATTTTCATACAGATGATGAGCCGTTGCAATCAATCCTTTTCACCGATCCATTTGTCGCTCATCTCCAGCAATCCAAATCGCCTCGGATATATATAAGTAATTTGAATTCATAATTTCAAGTCTATCGTCGACAAAAGAATCAAGATTATAGTGGAGTCATCGGGCAACGAACTCTGACACTTTCACCTCAGCGTGAATTAAGGGCTGTGGATTTTTAAAAAAAAATATCTATTTAGCTAACCCTTAATCGTCTAGCTCAAACGATGTAAAAACAAAGTTCTCCTGGAAGGCATCACTTGCTTATCTCTTTCTTTATGTTATTTGGAAAAAAAATAACAACAAAAATGCAATATTTATTTTTCTACCGTTTTTTATCATTCATACTTAGTTTTAAACAAGAATAGTGTTTAACTTTAAGTATGAGGTGTTGTTCCTTCTTCAAGCAATTTAAAAGAAAAAATAGAAAACCCAAAAATTCCAAAAAAAATAAAAATTTGAAATTTCATCTCTTAGAATGAGAGTTTTGGGCTATCATCTCATTATATCTCCTAGTACTGGTGCGAACACTTCACAAGATAGACCTCGGGAAATGTAAGAATTAACAAAAAAAAATTTAATAATTTTAGGGTCTAAAATGGTATAATCAAAAAATCTTAGCACTTGCTCAATTCTAAATTTTAAGTAGATTAATTTATAATTAACTTAATTCTTTTTATCTTTATTATGGACTAAAATGCTTTCTTTTATATTTTCAGGAATAATTGAGCGGCTTATAGCAATTTGGAGCAAATAGGCATGATCAGCAGTCAAAGTGGATCATTTTTCAAAATCCTAAAAGTACATGCCTCAAGATCACGCGCGTGACATAGAGGTGCGACATAGTGTCACGGATAGGACCCACTTCCCGATCGAGAACCTTCACCCAATTCCACTCATTTTTCATGAATATTGACATAATTATTTTGAAAATAAAATTCAGAAAAATATTTTGCTCCATGAATTTATTTTTGATGATATTTCCACTATATTTCAGATAACGAGATTATTTTCGCAAATGAACAACCAACGCTTAATTATATAGTTTCATAAGAAACGTTTCCTTGAAAAACTTTTTCTGACACGCTTATTCTTTATTTTTTTCCACTAATTATTTTCATATAGATGATAAGCCGTTGCAATCAGGCCTGAACAAAAAGCCCGATCGGGCCGGGCTGGACCGGGCCCGATCGGGCTTTTTCATATATCGGGCCGGACCAGCCCGGTCCTCCCCTGCAATCGGGCCGGTCCGGGCCGGGCAGGCAGCTAAAATATGTTGCCTGCTCCGGCCCTTCAGGCCGGGCCGGGCAGGACCGGGCCGGTCTCGGGCCCGAACCGGGCTGGCCCGATTTTCTTTTTTTTTTATTAATTATTTTAGTATAATTATAATTTATATATAAATAAAATTAATAATTATAAATTATATTAAGGTTAGATTAGTTATAATATATATTTATTAATTATTAATTTTATATATTACTATAAATTTATAATATATATTTATTAGTTATAACTAAATAGTTATATTATAATTTATATTATTATAAATAGTTATAATATATTATAATATATATTTATTAGTTTATTACTATTAATTAAAAATTTATTAAATATATATTTATTATTTATATATTATATTATTATTTATTATTTATTATTATATATTTATATTTAATATTTATATATCCAAAAAATGAAAAAATAATACTTAATTTTAATAGCATCCAAGATTTCAAGTAGTCATATAATTGCACAAAAAATTTTATTAATATTAAAATACAAAATCTAAGTCATACAATTGCACAAAATACAAAATACAAACTTATGATTCTTATAAAATTTAATTAAAAAAATTTACATATATCAAAAAAATTTACATTAAGAATTTAAGATTGCCCGATTTAATCATCTTGTAGATTCATTGCGTCAATTTCGTCTTCTATCTCCTCCGAGCTATCCTCAAATGTTGTTATGTGCTGTTTCCTCTTCATAGCATCCAAGTAGACCTTGTAGCATATGGAAATCTCCAGCGATTCTTCGTTAAGCCGGCTCCTCCGCTCGTTCAAAACCCTGCCACTAAGAGAAAAAGCGGACTCCGAAGCTACTGTAATAGCTTGGATAGTTAGTAAATCACGGGCCATATAGGCCAAAACAGGATAGGTATTAGTTTTACCTTTCCACCAATTTAAGAGATCGAAGTTTTCGATCTCGTCCGAACTCATAAAATCGCTAAATTGTGTTTTTGTATATAATCCTAATTCATCTAAACTACCAGATGTGCGCAATTTTTTCCTAGAAGCTAAATCTAAAATTTTATTTTTAAGACTATCCTTTGTTTTGGGTTGTGTTATTTCTTCGCGGGGTCGTGGCTCGTATAAGTTATTATAATAATTATAACTTTGTGTAAAAAAAGTAGTAAAATTTGTAGTACTAACGGGGTCATCATCATCATAATTTATATTTAAGGTTAGATTAGTATTGATTTCATCGATCAAATTTTCTACGCCTTCTACGTTAAGTAGCGGATTTAAAGCGGCGGCGCACGAAAACATAGGCGGTATAGCTCTATAATATTTTAAAAAATTTTCTACCATTATTTTAATTAAAGAAGCCCAACCTTCGTGTTGTCTATAATAACTAAATTTTTGTGTGATATGTACGAAATGTTCAATTACTAATGCGCTCGTTGAATAATACACTCCAGATAAAGAAACAGTGGCCCTATAAAAACACTTTAGTAAATCTAGATAATGTTCTATAATATCCCAATCATTTTCACCTAAATTGTGTTCAATATTAAGCAAACTATAATATTCCATTAGAATTTCTTTTTGTAGAACGGCTCTTTTTAACATTTTATAGGTTGAGTTCCATCTAACCGGCATATCAAATTCGGGTTTCAAATATCTCTGACCTTGTGCTTTACAAAATTTTCTAAAATCTTGAGCTCGTTGTTTAGTACAATAAATAGTTTTTAACATGTTTCGAATTTTATTAATATATTCTTCCATTCCCTTTAAACTATCCTGTACAACTAAATTTAGGACGTGACAAACACATCTAGTATGAAAAAACGCGTCGTTGAGAAATGGTTTTAAATCCCGTTTTAACAATTCAATTGCGGCGCCATTATTGGCGGCGTTATCAAGAGAAATACTAAGTATTTTATCGTTAATTTTAAATTCCCGCGCACATTTCATAATAACTTTATATAAAGCTACAGCCGTGTGCGGGTATTCAAAACCTGTAAAACATATTACGCGTTTATTTTGCTCCCACGAAATGGGATCAATCCAATGACAAGTGATGCAAAGATAAGATAATCCTAAATTTAAATTACTCGTCCAAACGTCGCTCGTTAGACTCACACGTCCTTCGAAATTTTCAAAATAGTTAATTAATTCTTCTTTTACTGCTAAATAAAATTTAAGCGCGTCACGCCTTAAAGTAATTCTACTAACCTTTTGATATTTGGGTTGAAACCCCCCATGTATGTACTCCGTCGCGTCGTCATTGTCGAAGACGCTGAATGGCAGCACGCGTTTGATGACGAACTGCGTCTGCAGCTCTCGCTGTCGCATTTGATCGTACGTCCAAATCTGTCCTGCTCCAGAAATTTGGACTTGACTTGACTCGGGAGGAGCTTGTTTCGACACGCAAGACTTCTGGTGTCTAACAAGCGTCGAGTTGCCGGTGATGGATAGCAGCTTTGAGCACAACTTGCAGCGCGCTCTCCTTTCGGTCCCGACTAGGACCATCTCGAAATGCTCCCAAATACTCGCTCTACGATTGTGCTCCACTACCGCAGCCGTATTTTGGGAAGACGACGTCATTGGGAGAGCTAAGAGAGAGAGTGAGAGAGTGAGAGAGAGTGTGTGAGAAAAAAGAGAAGGGGGGGTATTTATAGGATTTTTTTTATTTTTTATTTTTTTAATTGAAATAATATTAAAAAATATTAAAATAATAAAATAATATATAATAATATAATATTATAATTATATAATAATATAATATTATAATATATTAATTAATTAATATTAATAATAATATTATAATAATAGCAGCCAACGGCTCTCATTTTGAGAGTCGTTGGCTGCTCTCATGGCAGCATGGCTGCCACGTGGCAGCCATGCTGCCATGAAGAGCCTAACGGCTCTTAAAATGAGCCGTTAGGCTCAATCGGGCCTAGCCCGAGACCGGATCGGGCTATGGCCGGCCCGGTCTCGGGCTAGCCCGATTTTCGGGCTTTACCCGGCCCGGACCGGGCCGGGTAATAGCTTGAAACCGGGGCCCTTTCAGGGCCCCGGGTAAGGGCTCGGCCCGGTTCGGGCCTGAACCGGGCCGGGCTTGACCGGGCTTTGACCGGGCCGGGCTCGGGCCGGCCCGTCAGGCCCGTTTTTTTTTCACACCTAGTTGCAATCAATCTTTTCACCGATCCATTTGCCGCTCATCTCCAGCAATCCAAATTGTCTCTGATATGTATAGGTAATTTGGATTCACAATTTCAAATCTACCGCCGACAATAGAATCAAGATTATAGTGGAGGAGAAGTCGGGCAACAAACTTCGGCACTTTCACCTCAGCGTGAATTAAGGGAGGTACCTGTGCATTTTTTAAAAAATATTCATTTAGCTAACTCTTAACCGTCTAGCTCAAACGCTGTAAAAACAAAGCTCTCTTTGGAGGCACCACTTGCTTATCTTTGTCTTTATGTTATTTGAAAAAAAACAATAACAAAAATGCAATATTTATTTTTCTACCATTTTTTATTTTTCATATTTTGTTTTTTAAACATGGACAATGTTTAACTCTAAGTATGAGAGTGTTGTTCCTTCTTAAAGCAATTTAAAAGAAAAAATAGAAAACCCAGAAATTCCAAAAAAATAAAAATTTGAAATTTAATCTATTAGAATGGGAGGTTTGGGTTATCATCTCATCATATCTCTCAGTATCGATGCGAACTCTTTAGAAGATAGACCTCGGGAAATCTAAGAATTAACAAAAAAAAATTAATAATTTTAGGGTCTAAATTGGTATGATAAAAAATTCTTAGCACTTGCTCAATTGCAAGTTTTAAGTAGATTTAGTTATAATTAACTTTATTCTTTTTATCGTTATTATGAATTAAAATGCTTTTTTTTATATTTTTCAGGAATAACTGAGCGGCTTATAGGGATTTGGAGCAAACAGACATGATCAGAAGTAGAGCTGTCACGGTTCCGGTTCGGTTCCGGTTCTACTAAAATCATGAACCGAACCACTAAGGTAACGGTTCTTCAAATTAGAACCAAAAACTTATTTGGTTTGACCGGTTCCGGTTCTGGTTCCGCTTCCAGCTTAATTTTTGGAACCGTCGTGTCAACGGTTCCGGTTACGGTTCAACAAGAACCAAAACCAAACCAACCACTATCGGTTCGGTCCGGTTTCATGCGGTTCGGTCTGGTTCCAATCGGTTCCAACTAAAACCAAAATTAAGCTTGACAGAATGAAATAAAAGCGGGCTACAAATAGTAAAACTCAAAACAACATCGAAATATAAATAATTATGTTGCGCACTTCTCGACGATGTTTTCCGCGATCGGTGGGATAATATCAATTGCCTTCCTACCCGTGTAGACTTGCCACAAATTCTAGTTGGCTTGCGAACGTCTCATCGGCATGCTCAACCGTAACAACTGCCTACATTTAGTTGTCTTTCATGATTACTAATAAATAGTAATTGTATATCTTCTATATTTTTTAAATAAAATATTTCAAAAAAATATGTAAGTAAAATTGAAAATATAGTATATAACTGTATAAAAATAAAAAATGCACTGCAAAAATTAACTCCAAACTGCACCAATTTCAAACCATGCCATACGGTTTTTATGCGGTGAAGTTTTGTTCGGTCCAAAATCGATCCCCTTTAGTGCGATTACGGTTTGGGTTCAAACTGCACCAACTTCATTTATGATAGTAATTATAAATATTATAGATAAATTATAAAATAATAACAATATAATAATAATAATAATAATAATAATAATAATAATAATAAACGGGTTGCGGTTCGGTTCTACTTCGGATCGGGTCTAAAAATCTTGAAACCGCTTGAGACTTGTATGTTACGGTTGCGGTTGCGGTTCTGATTCCGGTTCGGATAATAAAATGTAAGAACCACACCCGGACCAATGTTGTTCACGGTTCCAAAATTCAAACCGGAACCCGAATAATTTGCGAACGGTTCGGTCCGGTTCTTTGCGGTTCCGGTTCGGTTCCGGTTTGGTTTGCGGTTTTCGGTTTTAAGTGACAGCTCTAATCAGAAGTCAAAGTGGATCATTTTTCAAAAACCTCAAAGTACATGCCTCAAGGTCATTGGCGTGACATAGAGGTGCGACATAGTGTCATGGATAGGACCAGGGGCGGACCTAATAAAAGGCGAGTGTGGGCGGCCGCCCACACTGAGAAAAAAAAATCGCGGAATAGGGTTCTTCTTTGCGAGCGGGAACATAGCCAAATTTCTAGGCCTTATTTTTTTAAAAAAAATAATTGAATAGACAGCAGTTATGATAATAAGAGTTGTCTATGGACTATAGACAACAGTTATTATAATAACCGCCGTCTAAAGTTTTTATAGACAACGGTAATTATAATAACCGTTGTCTAAAGTCCACTATAGATATTTTATTAGTGCCCGGGTCATGATGTTTAAAGTCCATTATAAACTGTTAGAGATGGAGTCTGACTGCGTCGGATGTACTTGACACTCGACTCGATTTCGCCGGTATATATAAACCGTCATCTTCTTTCTTTAGCGACGATCATCTCCTTCTCCAACAGGCGCCTTGACTAGTGACTCGATCGACATCTCTCTTCTGACCTTCTTCTCCGATAGTCTGACAGCCATGAGTCAATAGGCTTCAAGCAGGTATCACATTATCACTCTTTTATTCCTTATTTCGGCCAGGGGTGTGCATAAAAACCGGGCCCGGGGGGCCGGCCCGAGCCCGGCCCGGTAAAAGCCCGGCTAGGCCTGAGCCCGGGCTAGGCCCGCCCCGGGCCCAGGCCGGGCTATGGGGCCTAACAAGGCCCCATATATGAGCATTTGCCCGGCCCGGGCTAAGCCCGAAGCCGGGTCGGGCAAAGCCCAGGCCCGACTCCTACGCGCCTTTTAAAACTGCGTCTTTTAGGGGCATTTTCAGGAAAAGTGTTCAGCATGAAAGTTGTAGATCTCGACGATATCTACAACTTTCATGTTGAACACTTTTTTATTTGAAGCCGAGAAATGTTCCGCGTGATTTTTTTCGGGGGTCAAATTGGGGGCCTAAACGGTTTCAAATCAAAAAGTGTTCAACATGAAAATGTAGATATCGTCGAGATCTACAACTTTCATGTTAAACACTTCTCCCGAAAATGCACCTAGAAGACGCAGTTAAAAAAGGCGTGTATTTCTTTTTAAAAAAAATTATTATTTTTATAAAAACAGGGCCCAGGCTAAGCCTGGGCCCGGCCCGGCCCGGCCCTGGGGGCCTTAGCAGGCCCCCTCCCGGAGCCAGAAGCCCGGCCCAGCCCAGCCCGGCCCGGTTCGGGAAAGCCCGGGCCTGGGAGGCCCGGTTAAGGCCCGGACCCGGGGGGCTTTTTGAACACGACTAATTCCAGCCATCATAACTTGATCTTAAATCTTTATACTATTTTGTGTTCATAGATCAGTCTATTATTTCTTATTTTCTATTCAAGAATTTATGTTTGCCCACACAGGAAAAAAAATCCTGCATCCGCCACTGTATTGGACCCACTTCCCGATCCAGACTCGCATGCCACCTAATTTAATATTACATGCCTTTGGTCATGGGTGTGACCAAGGGACGTGACATCCAAGTCATGCTCGTGACCCGACTCTAAGCCAATCCAGCAGTAACACCCCTAATCCAGCCTACTCACGCTCGTGACTTTCAAATGGCACGCCCATGTACTCCCCCGGATCAGCCGTTATGCTTACGCCCTGCTAGACCTTCCCACCAGAAGCAATTTAAAGAGACCACATTGATTCAAGATCGCAGCTCTCGCGCATGTTTCAAATCCGTCCCAGACACGCCCCAGATCACGGGGGCGTGTAACTTAACTTTTTCAACTATTTAAAGCCAGCTGCTCCAGATTTTTAGGAGTGAATTCCCAACCTCCTTTGGGGCATTTCTAGCTTCATTTCTTGTATTTTTTTTTGTTTTTTTGTTGTAATGTCAATTCTTAGTTTAGAATTTCCCTTTCATGCAATTGTAATTCCTTTTCGTAGCTAATAAAATTGTTTTCTCTTCTAATTGTTATTTTTTTTTATTAATGTCTAGCTAAATTATTTTAGCATTTGATTTGATGATATCTTTTGAAATTATAATTAAGTAATTATTTCTCAAAAACTTTGAATGATAAAACTATGGTTTATTCTTGGTTAATCTTTAATTCATATGTTTATGTATGATTTCATATTTGTTTTTGTAATCTAGTTAGTCGAGAGGTTCGTGTGTACGATCCGAACTATCAAGAATTAAAGAAGTTGATCACAATCCTCGAGAAAGAATGACAAAAATCTTCCGGATAGGAGTCAAATCATATAGCATGGTTCACCACATAAAGCGAATTTAGGAGTGTCGATCATAGAGCAAAAGTTCGGTTAATCAACCTAAACTCAGCTGTGCAAATTCCTCAAGAGAGGTGCGTTCATATTTCAGGAACCTTCACGGTCAAGTTCTTTATCATCAAGCTTTTGAATTTTAATTGGTACCAATTATATTTTCCTTAAGATTAATTCATCATCAAGTGCTTTTCTTTTTAATATTTTATTTTCTTTTTTTTCTTAAAATCAAAATCTTTCATGGATAGAATAATATTAATTAACGTAAAGTAAAAGTACTCAACAATCCCGAGTTTAATACGACACTTGATATTTAGCTTTTTTAAATATCATATATTATGAACGACAGGTACACTTGCTTATAGTTCATAGTATAAACTGTTGGAAATTTTCCGTTATGTGGACTCGATTCATCGAGGCGACCCGTTAAAGTCGTACGTGTATATTAGGTCTATTTGGACTCCTACGGGCGTACGTTAATTCAGTCGCGCGAACGGTCGAAGCCTGTGATAGGTGGGCCCGACCGTCTCGTAAATTCAGTCGCGAACCCGGTCTCACCCTTGGCATATGAAAAGGCATGAGATTTAGATCTCAATTAATGTTATGAGATTTAATTTAATTAGTTTAAATTGGGAGTTATGAGGATTAATTCACCTCATTTTGTAACTCTCATTAGTGGCTCTCCTATTAAAGCCTAGACTAAATTATTCATGATATCAGTTTTTGTGAACAAGGGTGAAATAGCCGGCTAGGGTAGAAATCCCGTTCTTTTTCATCTTCCACTGTCGGCGGCCATCGTCGGTTGCACGAGCCTTCGCCATCAGCGACCTTGAAGAAGGTCGGCCATTGCTCCTCCGCTTGGTGCTCTGGAGATCAAAACAAAGAAGATCAAAGCCTGGTTTTGCTGGACAGTTCGTTGGCATCGTTGCTAATCTTCAGTACGGTCTTTTGGAGAGCACATCGCCGTTAAAGCAGCGCCCGCAAGATCTGCATCACTGCTGGCGATCCTGCGGCTTGCGTGCTCCTCTGCTTACAGTGCCGACCGCAAGGGCTTTTGTGTCTTCCTTCAGGACGGAGGTAATCAGCCACTCCGCTTCAGTTTACAGCAGTTATAATTTGGTTATTAGCGTGATAAATTAATCGCCTATTCACTATTGACTATGGGTAAAGCCTTTATTACTGTGATATAAACATTTAGCCTAAACGTGCGTTAAGAGGCTTGTATACCCCACACTATATTCACAGGAGTACACACAATCAGATTTTACATTCTTGTTTATTTGCACTGTGTGCTAACCCTCCCCTTGCAGAAATCAGTGTCCTCAAAAATATTGTATGCAAGTGGGTTCTGCCGACGTCGCAGATTTCTTAAGGAACAAGACGTCGCAGATTTCTTCGCATTTCCGCGATCATGAAGAACGAGCAAGAATCCAAGAACGGTATAAATTAATTTTCGCACTTAAGTTACCGCTCTTTTAGCTTGCTCCAATTTTGTGTTCTTAAATTAGGAAAATAATTATTGCATTATGCTCCAATTGAGATTAATAGTGTTTAGTTTAATGATCCTATAGGTTTAGGTGTCGCTGCGCTAAATAGAATTATTTTTGATAACATTAATTTCGTCGTAGCGACGTATACACCCAAAAATTTTATAACATAAACTTTTACGTACCAATGGCCTGCTAGTTATGGCTTGACAATCCAATGCAACATACCACAAATACGGAAAAATCCCGTCGTTGTTTGTACCTCTCTCCTTCTCTTCCGTAAATCTTGGCTTTTGGAGATGTTACTTGCATTTGTTATTATTTGCTTGTTATATTTGATTTCCTACGTGGAATTGAAAATTCCTACGCTTATGAGTGATGTTGAAGGAAGAACAAATTCATTGAGTTGTGTTAATATTGCTAGTTAAGCAAAGAGGTGTTTGTGACCCTCAATTTCACTTCCAATTTCACTCTCACGCTCACTTCCATTCGCCCTAGCAAAGCGGTGTTAACGACCCTCAAAATCTCGTCAATGAAACGATATTTGTGACCCTCATAAGCTCGAGTGTTTGTGAAGCGATGAAGGTAACCCACACTTGCGAGATTGAGTTTGGCTTGTGAAGCCTTTTGCGAAGCAGTGAAGGCAACCCACAACCCTTTTTTCTTAACACCGCCACCACTACCAAATTAAACTCATCTTTTTCTAACCTTGCAATTGATTTTCATGACAATAAATCACGAGCCCCTAACTGCATTCCTTGAGAAATTGATACATGCGGAACTCTCCCCATTTTATATTACTTGAATGACTGGTGCACTTGTCGAATACGTATCAAATTTTTTTCGTCGTTGCCGGGAATGCAGACGGATTAGTGTTTTGTTGTTAGAAAATAGTTAAAAGGGTTTGCAGTTTTCGATTGTGTTTTTGTTATGTAAGTTTTGTATACAGGGGAGAAACCCTGCCTATTTATCCTCAAATCGAGCAAACGCTTCGCTGATTTGCTCTAAAGCAATATGACAAGTTCAAACAATTAAAGGAGAGATGCTAATCCACAATATTGGCCAGCTCAAGGTGAACACGATGCGGTTCAACCGAGACCCCGGACTATGAGAGATTATACCACTCCTACTGTTGGGAGTGTGTATCCAAAATTTGGCCCAACGATCACAAACAACCAATTCAAGATCAGGCCTGTCACCTTAAATATGATCCACAACAATGTGCAGTTCTCCGGATTGCGGAGTGAAGCCCCCCATCTTCACCTGACCAATTTTTCTGAAATATGTGCTACGTTCTGTTATGTTGGGATAACGGACGAGATAGTAAGTTAAGGTTGTTCCATTTTTCTCTCTGTGTGACAAAGCTAAGGCATGGCTCCACACAATCCCCCCAGAAATAGCAACTACATGGGATGCCTTGTCAATGAAATTTCTAGACAAGTTTCATCCGGCGAACAAGATAGTGAGCACGCGGACTGATATTGCTACTTTTCGTCAAGCTGGTTGTTGGTGCTAGAAATGCACCCCCACAACAACACGCTTGGGGGAGTTTGGGGAAAGAGAAGACTGTGAGTTGTCGATTACTAACGATTGAGAAAATATAGACAACAAGGGTCGCTGACAACAGCGACAACAAACTTCGCCCGTCGTGGCAAATGCCTGTCTCGCGGCGAGCTTTCTATTATGTAAAACAAATTACAAAAAAAGAAAGTTGTGCGAGCAAACAGACCGCAAAGGCATTAAAAATCAAGGCCGCAGCTTGCAACAGGCGAGTTCCAAGACATGAGTCGGCGTGATTTGGGAGTGCTTCTCTACCCTATTTATAGGCTCGAAGAACTGCCCAAACGAACAAGGCTAAGATTACTAGGGTACAGAAGAACCGGGAAGGGGTTACGGGATACATGGTTTGCGAATAAAAAGAGAAGACTCCAGACCTCGTAACTAGGCAACCTAGCTGGTTTCTGAACAGCCTCTCCCTGGACCTCAGGAGCTCAGCGACCTGGCAACAGATGCGGCTAGTAAAAGTCTAGTGGCACGAACAAATCCTTGTGAGAATTTTTTTCGCAGGCTCTCGAGTAAACATGCCAGTTAAGAATTAATCTTGTCACACATAATTAACGTAATTTCAAGTCCACACTTTCTTTTTAAATGGTATATACACACACACGAGTGACAGTGCACAGGAGCCCCCGTGCCCGACATGACAGTACCTGGGCTGCGCCACCGGGCTTCGCCCCACCCCAACAACCCAGACGGGTTTCGCCCGCCCCTGGTTCGGGGGCACCCCGTGCACTATCACTCGTGTATGTATGTGTGTGCAACCTTCAGACTGACATGTGTACACTTTCAACTCAAATACTCAATGCATATACACTATCTGTGTTTTTTATAGCAAATTGACGGAAAATGCGCAATTAAAACTATATATTTTGACATTGAAGCATAAATGCAAGACACATCTAGTACACATCTACTCTTTATAATTAAATGCAATTATAAAAAAAATTTATTGCACAAGGAACAATGCATGGGAGGGCGTGCTCTACGCGATAGTACCTCAGCCACGTCATTGTCGCGGCACGATAGCACTCCCACCGCTCGCAAACCCATGTGCACACAAAATCAAACGACAAACAAAACACGGCGTTCAGAGGATTTGTGAGAGGCAAGAGCCCCTCTCATCAGGGAAATATCGTGGTCTAGTGCACTATCACTCGCATACACAAAATACTATGTAAAAAAATATTACAAAAGACTAAGGCTCCGTTTGGTGGGACTTATTTTCACCGGTCAAGCGGTTACGACCGCATGAATCGGACCTTAATGCGGTCGTAACCGCTTCACCGGTGAAAATAAGTCTTCCCAAACAGGGGCTAAGAAATATTTATGCACAAAATACTACAAAAACTAAGAATTATTTATGCAAAAAATACTTAAACTAAGAATTCTTTATGCAAAAAATACCAAGACTAACATTATTATTTTACCTAATATCATTTTTCAACCAAGGAGATTCCTGTGTTGAATCATTTTTCAACCAATATCTTCGTTACTGGCATGCTTCTCCCAGTAGAATTGAAGCAGCAACTTTTTATATGCTTTCTTTGAAGCAACAAACTATGTACGTCACACAACGTGGAGCATCAGCAAACTATCTTTAAAATCAATGGGTGAAGATTTGCTCCTGGCGGGCTTCCTTCACCTGATTGAATGCAATCCGAACTTGAAGGTGAATTAATATTAAATTTTATGTGAAGCATGTTGATTAAGAAGACGATGAATTCAAATATGATAGGCATAGCGGTTACATGATACAAATAAATAACAATGCCTTGTAGTATAAATAATTATGAAGTAAAAAAACATGGGTAAACATACAACAACACTCAAGCCTTTATCTCACTATAGTGGGGTTAGCTATATGGATCCTTTGTCGCCATTGTGACCTATCTTGTGTCATAATCTCAATAATGCCTAAGTACATCATGTCTTTCCTTATAGTTTCATTCCAAGTCTTTATTGGTCTACCCCTCCCTCGTTTAACATGCCTAGTGACTAGACTCTCACAACTCCTAACAGGTGCCTCTAATGGTCTCCTTTGTAAGTGTTCAAATCATCTTAGTCGAGCTTCTTGCTTCTGCACTGCAATTGGTGTTACTCCTGTCTTATCCCTGATACATTCATTACTGATTTTATCTGGTCTCGTGTGTCCGCACATCCACAACATGGGTAAACATAATACACAAATAAACAATTTATCTAACGACTTGAGCGTTCATACAAAGTCATGCATAATTGCAGAGAAGATGCAAGAAGCTCGTCTAAGATGGTTTGGACACATACAAAGGAGATCATTAGGGCACCTGTTAGGCGTTGTGAGAGTCTATTCACTAGGCATGTTAAACGAGGGAGGGGTAGACCAATAAAGACTTGGAATGAAACTATAAGGAAAGACATGATGTACTTAGGCATTAGTGAGTTTATGACAAAGATAGGCGCAATGGCGACAAAGGATCCATATAGCCGACCCCACTATAGCGGGATAAAGCCTTGAGTGTTGTTGTTGTTGTCGTCGTGTCTCCACACATCCACATCATGGGTAAACATAATACACAAATAAACAATTTATCTAACAACTTGAGCGTTCATACAAAGTCATGCATAACAATAATCATCACTTATGGTACTTGAGGGATCATACAACATATTATTACAATACTGGAGCTTTCATGCAACAATATTTACAATACTGGAGCTTTCATGCAACAATATTTTTAATTGTCACATTTCAAATCATCCGTACATTTTTACAATATTGGAGATTTCAGTGGGCAAGCATTAATCAGATGTCAAGTTGAATCTGGTGATGCCTGCAGGTCTTGTGAGGAGAAGTGCAAAAAGCGCCCTATTTGCAGCGTTGCAATCAAAGAGAGAATGCTTCGCCGTGTATGATGCATACGCTTAACATATCAACATCTAGATCATAAAATGATTGTGTATAATTAACTCTATATAATGTTTGGTTCAGAGCTCTGTGCAGTTTCAGCGGGATAGTGGGTTTTTTTCCCGAATCCCAACAGAAATATTTGGTACATAAATTTAGTTTTTTTATAATTAATATATCACCTTATATATTGTTGCAACTGTTTCTGTGATAGAAACACAAGGATAATGAGGCACTAACTCTATTGGCGGGTATAATGATATCTTACTCTGTAATTAATCAACAAGATGGAGTTACAAAGAAAAAAATCACTCTAAATACTCACTAACATGATTATTATGTTGATATATGTCAAAATGAAACTCAGAATGGAAATTGCAGAAGATCTGTGCAGAATTCTTTTGAATTTTTAGAACTGTTGGAAGAAGTGTGCAAGAAAAGAATTCTCCATCAATTACAGAAAAATTTATATGTAAGGAATTTGAAAAGGATGTCGAAATACTTAAGACAAATATAGAAGAAAATTATCACATGCCTTATGTAAATATCTTTCCTGACATAGGGGATTTCGAAATTCTACAAGGACTCATATACCAGGATTTCAAAATAATCAGACTAGATGAGAACAAAATAAAAAAAAACAGAAACTACTAAGCAACAATTTATTCTTCCCTTCTCCTTCTCTGCTATTGCAACAAGAACATTCTGACTTACCTGGATGGTTGGACCCAATGCTCATAATTCTTGCACCTACTCAAGCAAGGATTCATCCAATGTAGTCAGGATCGCGATCTGGATCGTAGGATCGCAGATCCTACGATCCGGAATTTTAATTTCGATCCGGATCGGTTTTGGGATTGAAATCCTACTTGACCAGCGATGGAACGCGTGCTGGATCGTAGGATCGCTAGGATCGCGATCCATGAGCGATCCGAACGATCCTACTTTAATATAAAAAAAACGACTCCGCCCCGTTTTAATTCACTCTCGCCTCCGTCTACAAAGCATGGATACTTAAAAATGGTCTACGTATCGACTCGAACGCGTACCGGATACGGGAAACGCCTAGAAACGCGCGGAAATGCGTTTCCGAAATTCCAGGAAACACATTTTTTAAAAAAATATATTTTTTATTTTCGGAATTGCGTATCCCGCAAGGGGGATATGCGATTTCGTGAGATATAGAGCACGCGTATTTCATTTTACGCATTAGGTTTTCCTGTTCCGCTCCCGATCCCGTCGGCGTTCCGCTCCCGATTCCGCCGATCCCGCAGGTACTCCTTCTCTTCTCCTGCTTCTTCTTCTCCTACTTCTTCTCTTCTTCTTCTCTTCTTCTTCTCCTGCTGCTTCTTCTTCTGCTTCTCCTGCTTCTCCTGCTTCTCCTGCTTCTTCTTCTGCTGCTTCTTCTTCTGTTGCTTCTGCTTCTTCTTCTTCTCCTTCTTCTCTTCATCTTCTTCTTCTTTCTGCATCATATTAATATCCAATGTATGTCTAAAATATTGCTAAGTACGGACTCTACATGTTACTAAGTAATCTAATTTTGCTTATGGTATTTACATTGATAATCCCCCAACATCTCCAACTCAAACAAGTAATGGAGATGAGATTTTCCCCTTGCCCTTTATGGATTTCCTTCCACAAAACTGAAGGAGGTGGAAGTATAAGTTGAACATGTAATTTTTGTGGTAAGCCTTACAAAAGCTCATACAATCGTGTGAAGAGTCATTTATTAAGGATCAAGAGTAGTGAAATTGGAGCATGTAACAAGGTTCCGACTTCCACATACAAGAACATGTTGAAGGAAGATAAAGATGCTCAAGAGCTTATTGAGCGAAGACTTCCAAAATTTATACCGGTAGCTCCAAGTACTTCAAGTGTAGTTGGAAGTGTTGGGGGTGTTGGTGATAAGTGGAGAAGAAATGATGATCCAAGCGGTAGAGAAAAGGATCCAATTTTTAGTGCATTCAATAATGAGGATAGAGCTCATTTAGATGCTTTAATTACTAGGGCATTTTATTCGGCGGGATTGCCTTTCAATCTAGCAAGAAATCCTTATTGGAGGGAATCTTATTCTTTTGCTGCTAGTCATAACCTTGCGGGATACGTACCACCTAGATATAATTCTCTAAGAACCACATTGTTGTTGAAGGAGAAGATCGAAATTGAAAAAAGATTAGCTAATCTATCGCTTGATGAATCAAGGTTGGAGCTCTCGATTATTGAAGAAGATGATGAAGTTGATACTATTGGAGAGAATGTATAATTTTTATACTTGATATTTTGCATGTGAATATAACAAAACAATACTCTCAATTGATGTAATGATGTGTTGATGTGGACATGTGATAGATTGTTCTTTATGGTGCTTGTTTCCTTGAATGTTGTTTATAACATTATATGAAATGTCAATTATATTAAAATAATTAAAAACGTTTCCTGTATCCTAATTTTTTTAAAAATCACGTTTCCCGTATCCGTTTTGTATCGTATCTCGTATCCCGTTTCCGTCCCCGTGCTACATAGGTCTCCGTTAGTCGTGTAACCTAAAAGGCATAGGCGGCTTCATCTCCTCCAGAAACCCTCGGTGAGCCTTGTCGAGTTCTTCCACTTATCCTCCGCCGATTGTTCGTTTCTGCGCAGGTAAGTGCTGAACTGCTGATCCCTCTCCTCTCTTCCAGAAACCCCGTCGAGTTCTTCCAATGCAGCTTTGCTGCCGATTTTTTTTGGTGCTTTAGTGCTTACGTTTTTTCATTCAAACTCTGTTGAACAAGGTAAGAGTGACACTACCTCTCCAGGCATTCAATACTCATCTTGGAAGTTAGAAGGAACCTCCACAGGTAGTAAGGTACCGTACTTCTAAGTTTTGATTCATCTCTTTTATTCCCATTCAAATATGTGATTTTTAATATTTTTTAGAAGTTTTTTTAGATGTTCTTGATACATGTAATCTAGAAAGTGCTGAATGCTACGATTCCATGTTGTTTCCCACTTTCCCCTTCAATTTGGACTGTCTCCACAGTATAAATTGCTGCGTTTTTGCAATTTGGATGTTGAGATGTAATTTTTTTTTACCTAGTTTTTGAATTCGAGGCTTGTTTTGTCTTATGAGTTCAAAGGTAATAGCCTAATTTTGTCCTCATCCTGAAGTTTGCAAGCTTTCATTTGGGTGAAATTTCATATTCTTTGGCCATTAATACCTGTATTTTTTGTAATATGGGGTAATTCTTTTTTGTGTGCTATATAGTGGGACAAAGGCTTGTATGTTGTTCTATATAGTTTTTTTGAAGAATAAAGCTCATTTTAGTTTGATGTACATAATTAATCTAGTTAAGGCGATAAATTGCTTCAGATTTACATGCAGTATGCATCTTATTTTTCGTGTTCGTACCTCATACACTATCTCAGATTAGGAAACTTAGAAGGATGTTTTGTTTGATGTAGTTTAGATGTCAATGTTTATTAGGCTCTGTTTGTCAGATTAGGAATCTTAGGCTACTGAGATTCCAAACGTTCAACTTAGAAGGCTTCATTTATGAATGTAGTAGGATCTTACGATTCTCGATTCAATCCTACGATCCGATCCGATCCAACCCCCGATCCCACCTAGGATCTCGATCCTGACAACTTTGGATTCATCAAATACAAAAGATCCAATATACTTAGTGACTCAACAGTCCTCAGAAATCTGTTGAAAGAGAACTCGTTATAAAAGACTTTTTCTTCTCATTCTCACTTCCTCTCCCTTTGTAAATTGAGTAAAGAGTTTTAAGAATCCTTCTTCAAAGTATTCAGTTGTTGGTTCTGAGAGTCTCCTTGCCAAAATACTCAGTATTGATTCAAGATTTGCTTATCAAAAGATCTGGACTTGCTTCTAAAAATCTTCTTGTCAAAAGACTTAGTTGTTGGTTCTGAGAGTCTCCTTACCAGAAGACTCAGTCTTGGTTCAAGATCTACTTATCAAAAAATCTAGACTTGGTTCTACAAGTCTCCTTGTCAAAAGACTTAGTTGTTGGTTCTGAGAGTCTTCTTATCAAAATACTCAGGCATTGATAGTGTATTCTTACTAAGGTGGTAGAATAGTAGATGTATCCAGATTTTGGGAATCACTAAAGTTTTAGTGTCTTCGGTGCTGTATTTTTTTGTGTTATGTTTGTTGTGATTTTGTGTTTTTATTTTTATATATTAATTTTTCTGACTAAAAATTTAGTGGATGAATAACTCAATTTGTTTAAACTTTGTAAATATGTTTAAGCAAGAATTTTAAGGCTCCGTTTGTTTAGGCGTTTTGGCCGGTCGTTTGGGGCAAACGCCGCCGGACAACGGGAAAACAAACGCCCTCCGGCGGCGTTTTCTCCGACTGGACCCGCCGCGCCGTGAGAAACGGGGCAAAAAACCCCGTTTCGATCAACAGCTCCACTCCTCCAGTTCGAGCAGCAACCCGTCTCCTCCCGCCCCAATCTCCACCCGCTGCGCCAAATGAACCCTAAATCTCTATTCATCCTTCTCTAGAGAATTCTCAGATGATTAATCAAAACCTATGTTGTCAAAGGCGCAAGGCGCAAAGGGGCCCTGGAGCCTAGGCGCAAGGCGCACCGAAGCGCAAAGGGGCCCTGGAGCCTAGGCGCAAGACGCAGGCGCGCGCCTGAGGCACGTAAGGCGCAATAATGGGGGGAAAAAGGAAATTGAGCGGATTGGGCGCCCAATTCGCTGAAATTGAGCGGATTGGGCGCCCAATTCGCTGAAATTGAGCGGATTGGGCGCCCAATTCCCTGAAAATGAGCGAATTGGGCGCCCAATTCGCTGAAATTGAGCCAATTGGGCGCCCAATTTGCTGAAATTGAGCCAATTGGGCGCCTAATTGGCTGAAATTGAGCCAATTGTGCGCCCAATTCGCACGTGTTCTTCCTATTTTTGTTAGTGTAATAGAGAACATGGTATGATGCATTCAAACTTTCTTAGTGTAATAGAGGACAGCAAGAAAGACACAGATAATGGTGGAATTACGTATGTTCAGCATCATTTTACATTTTTACCTATGCATAATTATCAAAACAGTGAATAAAACACTAAAACATTTTTATCTCAAGCCATACATTTTTACCTATGCATCATTATATGTTCAGCATCAAACTTTCATAGTGTAATAAAACAGTGAATCGGAAGCCCAGTTCACTGTAAAACAGTGAACTAAGCTTCATCCAGTTCACTGATTTACAGTGAACTGGAAGCCCAGTTCACTATAAATAGTGAACTGGGCTTCATCCATTTCTGCTCTTCATTCAATGATTTACAGGAGAGCAAAAACAGGGAGAAATGAAAGCAAGTAAAGCTTAGAACAAGTAATCACAAGTAAAGCTTCATTCAGTTCATCACAAATAATCACAAGTAAAGCTTCATCACAAAAAATTTGCTCACTCTTGTAGGAATGATCACAAAAAAATCAATCACAAGTAAAGTTTCATCACAAGAAAGAAGAGAATAAATGGTGAATGATTCTTACAATTAAAGGAGGAGATGAGAGGATGCATAAGTTTCGGTGACTCCGGAAAGAAGAACGGCGCCGACAGCCGGCTAATCCTCTTCTGCGTCTCCGGCGAGAAATCAAAGACTCCGGCGAGAAGAGCGGTGGCGACTCCGGAGAGAAGAAAGGAGGAGCGTGGAGGAGTCGGGGACGGGAATCGACAGTCAACGCCTCAGCGGGAAGCAGCTCGTTCTTAACCCTAAAACCTAAAATGCCTGCGGGAGTAAAGTATCGGGATATAAGGCCGCGCCTGATTGCCTAAACCATTTTTTGGTTAAAACCGGTTCATGTAATAAGTCGTGCCTGAACCGCGCCCGGTAGGCGAGTGAGACGCGCGCCTAGGCGCGCCTGAGGCACATCGCCCGCCCTGGGCCTCCTAGGGCGCACCACCTTGCGCCCCATGCGCCTGGCACCTCAAACGCGCCTAGGCGCGCGCCTTGACAACACAGATCACAACTGTTCACCCTTTCACTATCTTCAAAGCCATAAACCACATCTTGACAGTTGATCTCGCCAGCTTGTGCATCACCTCCTGGGCAATAACATTCTGGTGGGAAATGGAGCATCCAAGCACAAACTCACCTTGCTTCTCGGAAATAAGGGAGGGGAGGAAGACTTTGAGCCGCCCAACAATGATCTTGGTTGTCACCTTATAGATCGTCTGACAGGGGCTAATATGCCTAAACTTATCAGTCCTGGACACATTCGAGTATTTAGGAATCAGGACCACCACGGTTTCCTTCCACTCGGGAGGCATCCGACCAAAAGAAAATAAATCCCCAATAGCACTGCACACAGAACTTTTGACAATAGGACAGAAATGAAAGACATCAAATTCGAGCCTATAGCAATCCCAATAGAATTCTGTGTTGGGCATTGAAGCATCCTTCAATTGCAGAAAAGAGTTCTATGTCATCAAGACATCCACAACAGATCTCTCATAAAAGAGGTGATTTCATATTCCATCCCTTGAGGGATTGATGCTTCAAAGGCATTGCACAAACCAACTAAAAGCGCAAATGACCTAGGTGCGTACTGTACATCCCCATATTCGATGAGTCGACCCCATCAGATATGCGAATGGGGCAGTTTGGTCAGCATTCGCCCAAGGCCAAGAAGAGGGGCATTCGCGCAGCCCGAGGAGGAAGGGTTCGGCCCTTCGGCGAGTGTAATCTTCACTCGGCACTCGCCTAGGGATCTCGCGCATTGGCGCGCTCGCGAGACCAGCACTAGCCGAGCTGGGCGAGTGGCCGCCAGCCAGGCACTCGCCCCGCAGAGATCTTCAAGGAGGCGAATGCGTTGTGCTCCCGGCATTCGCCCCTTCAGCCGAGTGGTGCTCTCACAGATCATTCGCCTAGCAAGGCCCAGAGACAAAGTTAACTGGATGCTCTTGTGAGCCTGCATATAGCCATTTGGAACAGCGGAATTTGGCTGTTGGCAGACCAGCCCTGGGTTATTTCAGTAATTCTAGGACAGCGGAGATTGGTTATTTGAAGACCGTTTTCAGAAAACTATAAATAGACCCAAGGGGGTACCTCAGAAGGCATGTTTTACTTGTGCCCAGATCTTCTGGCGCTTTCTGAGGAATCCTTAACTCGGCATTTGGCTAGGGAGGGAAAGCGCTCTAAGATCTTCCGGGTGTGTGGTGGGACCTCTACGCCGAGCCCTTGGGTCTGTTCCCTATTCTTTTCCCTTAGTTGTTTGGCCCGTGAGAGAGAAGTGTGTGATCACCCACTTCTCCAAGGGTGAACTCCACAGAAACCGAGTTTTTGGTTTTAACATTTTTGGTGCGGTGAGCGTGGAGCTTGGTTAGCATCGAAAATTTTCAGCGAGCTCGATGACTGGAGGAGAAGGACAAGGTTCAGGCGGGGGCAACACGCCACCCCCACCTCCCCCTCTCGCCACTGTCGGCATGTAGGACGAGTTCAAGCAGGAGATGTGGAGTCTCATCATGTTCGCACTCGGCACTCGCGTCGAGTGCTCGACACCAGCAGTTCTGGTAGTCGCCGCCCCGGCCCTGGGCGAGGACGCACCCGGCAAGCGAGCCGGGAAGGAGGTAGCAGACAGAGGCGAGCGCGAGCTGCAGGGGCGCGTGCTCTTCCCCAGCTCGGCATCTGAAGGTCGGGTCGGCGAGATGGGGGGTGAGATCCCCCTACTCGCCCAACTGACGGGGCAGCCCCTTCAGCGAGTTTGTTTCATCAACCCTAGTTCCAGAGGGGTTCCGGGAGCCGGAGATGTCCTACTACACCGGGAAGGGCGACCCGGTCCAGCACGTCCAGTGGTTTGAGGACGTAATCTCGATCTGACAGATGTCGGATAGGTTCAAGTGCAGGCTCTTCGTCATCACCCTCAAGGAGAAGGCAAGTGATTGGTTCCACCAGCTCCCGGTCGGCTCCATCTTCTGTTTTGAGGACCTGCGTCAGGGGTTCATGTTGAGGTTCACCACCTCAAGAAAGAGGAAGGAGTTCGAGTCTCTGTTCCGCGTCAAGCGGGGCGTGAACGAGACCCTGGGAAACTACTTGGACAGGTTTCAGAAGGAGGTTCTCCAGGTGCAGGAGATGTCAGGGCATACCATGATGGTAGCCTTCACCCTTGGGCTTCAGCCAGGGTTCTTCGGAATGGAGCTGAAGAGGACGCCTCCAGTGTCCTTCGAGGCACTGATGGAGAGAGCGACAAGGGAGGTCGACATGGAGGCGTCGAACCCGGAGTTTTCCCGGAAGTTGGCCAAGTGAGCCACGGAGGAGAAGCGAAGAGGTGGCAGAGGTCAGGAGGAGAGGAGAGCTGAACCCCGACAAAGGGAACAACAACAGCAGCAGCAGCCCAGGTGGGGGCGCCAGGAACCGAACCATCGGCTAAGTTGAGGCCGGAGTGGCAGGACCAGGGGCCGCGAAGAGGTTTCCATGAAGGAGACAACCGTCAGGGGGACCAGGGTCAGTTTTACCCTCCAGGTGGGAGGCAAGGCCAGAGACCACCTCTCCCCGACCAGAATCAGGATATGGCAATAGCCATGGGGGGAGAGGAGGAGAGCAGGGCAGAGGAGAAGGCAGGAAGTCAGGGTGGAGCTCCCCTATTGTGAGTTCCACCAAGAAGAGGGGCATGCAACTGCCACGTGCCCCGAGTTCCTCGAGATGAGGGAGGCCAGGAGATGGCAGCAGCAGCAAGACCGCCAGGGAGTGCGGATTGAGGAGGTCCTGTCTAGAGCAGAGGAGGACAGGTGCGAGGACAGGGCTGATGTTGGAGCTCGAGGTGGGATCGGAGTGATCCATGGGGGGTGGGAGTCGAAGCTTCTCGAAAGGCGAGCCTCCACACCATGTATCGCCGGAACGTTGGCTCCACATCCCAAACTCCACCCCCCCCCCCCCCCCCCCGATGAGAAGATTACCTTCTCAAGGAAGGACATGCCGGATCATGAGGATCCCTTTTGCGATGCGCTGGTCATCCAGACGGTCATCGAAAATTTCACTGTCTCTCGGATCCTCATCGATAACGGGAGCTCGGTCAACGTCATTTTCAAGAAGGTGTTCGGCGCGATGAAAGTAGAGGTCAAAAGGGCGTTGGCCTCGGATGGGCCTCTGTTTGGATTTTCTGGGGAAAGGAAGTGGAAGGAGTGGGACTCCATGTTACTCTGCGGGGGGGTGGCAGTCCCGTACTTGCAGATTCATCATTGTGGACGCCCCCAACAGCTACAACGCCATCTTTGGGCGGCCCCTCATCAGCGCCTTCTGTTGTGTTCCCTCGTCCTGCCATCAGTGTTTGAAGTTCAACACCGAGAGGATCCGGGTCAGGGGAAATTCCAAGGTGGCGAGGGAGTACTACATCACTGCGGTGAACTCCATCTCTTGGCAAGAGGGGGCCGAGGAGATGGAGCGGAGGATGGAGGAGTCGGAGCAGGAAGTAGGTGGAGTGGAGACGGAGGAGGAGAACCGCACCCGGGTGTAGGTGGCGGAGGGGAGGATGTTGGAGAGTGGGGGGATCAGTCTCGTATGGAGACTGCAGAAGAGGTGGTGGAGATGGAGGTTCTCACCTCGGAGGCAGGGTGGAGAAGGTTCGCATCAGCGGGGGGCTGATCCCGGAGGACCAGGACAGGATGCTGGAGTGCATCCAGAAAAACGTGGACATCTTCGCCTGGAGCGCAGCGGAGATGCCAGGGATCGATGCGGACGTTGCCTGTCACCGCCTCAACCTGGACCCAGAAGCCCGCCGCATCCAGCAGAAGAAGAGGTCCATCGCAGACAAGCTGGTCGAGCCCATCAGGGAGGAGGTGGCCAAGCTCCTCAAGGATGGCTTTGTATCCGAAATACAATACCCCGGTTGGGTCTCCAATGTAGTAATGGTTAAAAAAGGTGACGGTCGGTGGCGTATGTGTGTCGATTTTTTTACTTAATAAATCATGTCCCAGAGATTGTTAACCCTTGTCTCGAATCGACGCGCTAGTTGACTCAGTCGTCGATTTTCCTGTAACGAGTTTTTTAAATGCGTTTTCAGGTTATCACCAAATAAGGATGCACCCTCCCGACATAAAAGATGTCTCCTTCATCACAGGGGAAAGGTGTTACTGTTACAAGATGATGCTCTTTGGGCTGAAGAATGCAGGGGCGACCTATCAAAAGATGATGGATCGAGTCTTCCGAGAACAAAAGGGAAGGAACACGGAGGTGTATGTAGATGATCTTATGATCAAGAGTCGAGACGTGGAATCTCACCTCCAGGACCTGGAGGAAATCTTCACCACCTTGCGCGAGTACAAGAGGAGGTTGAACCCTTCGAAGTCCGTCTTCGGGACTAGCAGGGGGAAGTTCTTGGGCCACCTCTTCACCCCCGCAGGGGTCGAACCAAATCCAGACAAGGTCAAGGCAATCGTGGAGCTGGGGTCGCCACGGAACGCCAAGGAGGTCCAGAGGCTGACAGGAAAGTTGGTCGGGCTGTGCAGGTTCCTCTCTCGGGAAGGAGAGAAATGCTCCCCCTTCTTCAAAGCGCTGAGGGGAGGTCGGAAGTTCGAGTGGTCCAAGGAGTGCGAGGAGGCGTTCCAGGTCCTGAAGCGGCAGTTAACTCAGGCCCCTTTGCTCCAAGGGCCAAAGGAGGGGGAGGATCTATCTTTATATCTCGGGGTCAGAGCAGAGGCCTTGAGCTCCGTCCTGGTCCGGGAAGAGGGGAAGAAACAGCTGCTCATATACTACGTGAGACGGGTCCTAAGGAAGGCAGAGCTCTGCTATCCCATCTTGGAGAAGCTGGCCTTTGCTCTGGTCATCTCGGCTCGGAGGCTCCGACCCTATTTTCAGGCACACTCCATCTGAGTGGTGACTGACCATCCCCTCCGCAACATCTTCGAGGGGGTGGAGCATTCGGGCAGGTTGGCTAAGTGGTCGGTAGAGCTGAGTGAGTTTGACATCTCCTTTGTCCCTCGTCTCTCGATCAAGGCTCAAGCGATGGTCGACTACGTGGTCGAGGTGGCGGAGGCGGAACTCACCCGCCCAGTTTCTTGGAAGGTGATGGTGGATGGTGCCTCAGGTAAGAATTCCTTGGGGGTGGGGGTGGGGGTGGGGGTGATCTTGGAGATCCCCCAAGGAACAAGGATAGAGCAAACAATAGTTATCCATTTTTCTATTACTAACAATCAGGCCGAGTACGAGGCGGTGATTGCAGGCCTGCGCCTGGATAGGGAACTAGGGGTGCTTGATGTGGAGGTCCTCACTGACTCCATGGTGGTGGCCTCTCAGATCAACGGGGAGTTTGAGGCAAGGGAGTCTACCCTTCAGTTGTACCTATCAAAGGTGAAGGAGGTCATCGGCATATTCCAGACCTTCTCCGTCCGACACATACCCAGGGAGGAAAACGAACAGGTTGATCAGCTGGCCAAGCATGATCCTCGGGAGGGGGGTACCATCAACGATCTATTCCGTCTTTCCATCGAAGAGGGGGAGCAAATGGAGGTGGATCAACACCCCTCGTGGATGGACCCTTTCACGACGTTCCTTTCCACGGGGAAATATCCGGAGGGGATGGACAAAAAGAAGTTCAAGTATAAGTCATTATACTATCTCATCCGTGACGGACAGTTGTATAGGAAGACTCTCTCGGGGTTGTTGGCCCGTTGTGTGGCCGAAAGGGGGGTCCAGAGAATCTTGGAAGAGGTCCACTCCGGGAAGTGTGGGAGTCACTCCGGGAGTCGGACCCTGGAAGGAAGAATTGTCAAGCAAAGATACTTCTGGCCTACCCTGGGCCCCGACGTTGCAGAGTTCGTGAAGAAGTGTCACAAGTGTCAGATGTTTGCCCCCCTCCAACTGCAACCAGCCCAGCGCCTCAGAAGCATCACAACGCCCTGGCCCTTCGCCATCTGAGGAATGGATTTGGTTGGACCCTTTCCCCAGGCCAGCAGGCAGAGGAGGTTTCTGTTTGTAATGATAGACTATTTTTCTAAGTGGTTGGAGGTGAAGGCGCTAGCCAAGGTGACCTCCCAGGTAATCAGAAACTATGTTTGGGGAGAGATCATCTGCCGACACGGGTTACCCAGGTCATTGTCGCGGACAACGGGCCTCAATTTGCCAGAGCCTAGTTCTTCAGTTTCTGTGGGCAGCTCGGGATTGACCTCAGGTTCGCGTCGGTCCATCACCCCCGGAGCAACGGGCAGGTGGAGACGGCGAACAAGATCATTGTGAACCTCCTGAAGAAGAAAGTTGGGGAGCTGGGTGGAGCAGCTTCCTTCAGTTCTTTGAGCCCTCAGAACCACTCCCAACACGGCCATGGGGGAGACCCCCTTCAAGCTCTCCCATGCTGTGAAGCAGTACTTCCCATAGAATTTGAAGTCCAGACACCTCGGGTAGCAGAGGCCCGGGAAGGCAGGGAGGCATGGCGGGCTGAAAACGACGAGGAGTTACGGCTCTCCCTTGATATGGTGGAAGAGTTGTGTGATCTCTCCGCCATCCAACAGGATGAGGTAAAACGAAGGATGGTCAAGTACTTTGACAAGAACGTCAGGGTCGAGCAGTTCGCGGAAGAAGGTCTGGTCCTGAAGAAAGTGGATGCGGCAGGGAGATCAGCAGCAGTGGGGAAGCTCAACCCTAACTGGGAGGGCCCATACATTGTCCAAGAAGCTCTGAGGTTCGGGGGGTATCGTCTCCGAAATGTGGAAGGTGAGACCCTAAGTCATACCTAGAGTGGTGATGACTTCAAGCATTTCTATCTGTAAAAGATATGTACGTCTATCCCTTCGATAAATATGAAATATTTAGATGCTCCAACTCTTTTGCAGATCAAGTTTGCTATTTGTGAAGCTGAGTCTGGTTGATGCTAGACACCCGTCGTCAGGCTCTCACCTAGCTGATTGGCCTGGTGGTAGCGTCCAGAGGTTGGCCAAAGGAAAGTTATCTCGCTCTGGGGTTAAGTCCCAGGATTCTCCCGCTGTCAGGCTTCCACCTAGCTGGCAGGGCCGGAATCCCTGTTATGACGTCGTTATGACCCTGGGGCTGAGTCCGGTTGATGATCAACACTCATCGTCAGGCTCTCACCTAGCTGATTGGGCCGGTGGTAGTGCCCGGAGGTCAGCCAAAAGAAAGTTATCTCGCTCTGGGGTTAGGTCCCGGGATGCTCCCGCTGTCAGGCCCCCACCTAGCTGGCAGGGCTGGGATCCCCGTTGTGACGTCATTATGACCCTGGGGCTGAGTCTGGTTGATGATCAACACTCGTTGTCAGACTCTCACCTAGCTGATTGGGCCGATGGTAGCGCCCGGAGGTTGGCCAAAGGAAAGTTATCTCGCTCTGGGGTTAGGTCCCGAGATGCTCCCGTTGTCAGGCTTCCACCTAGCTGGCAGGGCCAGGATCCCCGTTGTGACGTCGTTATGACCCTGGGGTTGAGTCCGACTGATGATCAACACTCGCCGTCAGGCTCTCGCCTAGCCGATTGGGTCGGAGGTAGCTCCCGGTGGTTTATTAAAGGAAAATGGGATCCTCGTTCCATGGCTAAGTCCATAATTGCTCTGGCTGCCAGGCTTTCACCTAGTTGACAGGGCAGGGATCCTCGATGAACGAAGTTTTCAAAACAAGTCCTCAACTAGTCTCACCAGTAAAACAGGTCTGAAGGCTAAGGTTTTCTTTCAGGAAAGGATAAGGTTTCAGGAGGATCTCGCCAAGTCAGGGGATCTCGCCAGTCTGAAGAGGGTAAGCCAACGCAAGTGCCAAGAGCTCGCTCTCGCGGGCCCAAGAACTTGTACGGACATGGGCTTGAAGGGCGAGAACGGCGCGAAGTCTAATCCTAAGCGAAAAGTCGGCCTAAGGAATCGCGAGATGTTTCATCCCTAGGTTAAGCGGAAGCGCGAGTCGAATGCATTTCTAAGTATCGCGTCACTCGGCATCAGGAAGAATAAAGAGAAGAAATGAGAATTTTTATAACAATATATTCCATGTATCAAAATCATTACATTGACAAAAGGGGGGCAAGGCCCGAAAGGAAAAGTACAAACAAAAGAAAAAAAAAAGCGAGAGCCTCAGGGCGACAAGGTCGAGTGCTCACTCTCGCCAGAATCCTCATCCTCGCTCTCTGCGGGCTCAGGAACGGGCTGAAAAAGCTCTGGCATCAAGATCTCGGTTGTCACCTTCTCGTCGTCGTTGTTCAAGAAACGGGCATGCTGCATCATCTGGAGAGCGTGCCTAGCTCCAATGATGGCATGCTCCTGCATCATCAGTTTAATCTCATGTTGCGTATACAGCAGGGCCTCCTTCTCGCACGGGGGAGGGGGAATCAGCGAGTCGATCCACTGCTGATTCTGGGCCCTTATACGCCGGTTCTCGTCCTTGAGGCGAGCGATGCGCGCATCCTTCTTGGCGACAGTCGCGGCACCCTGCAAGATAGCAAGGGGTCAGGGCGAGAGTAAAGCGTGATAAGTAGCAGGCGAGAAAGAACTTACCACTCCCGCCTCTCGCAGGGCGAGATCCTTCTTGGAGGTTTCGAGCTCCTCCTTCAGTTTCTTCACCTCCGAGCAGAGAGTGGATCGCGTCGCGCTAACATCCGTCAGTTGTCGTGCAAGGCGGATGCTACGGCGCGCAGACATATGCGCGAGCTCACGGGCGCAGAATTGGGCCCACGAGCTCTCATAGGCGAGTGATTTTGTCAACGTCATGTCATAGTAGGCGATAGAGCTGTCACTTAAAATCGAAAACCGCAAACAGAACCGGAACCGCAAAAAACAAGATCGAACCGTTCGCAAATAATTCAAGTTCTGGTTTGAATTTTGGAACCGTAAACAACATTGGTCTGGGTGTGGTTCTTACATTTTATTATCCGGGCCGGAACCGGAACCGTAACATACAAGTCTCAAGCGGTTTAAAAACTTTTAGACCCGATCCGAACCGGACAAAAGTAGAACCGAATCGCAACCCGTTTATTATTATTTTTAATAATAATATTATTATTATGTTGTTGTTGTTACTATTTTATAATTTATCTAAAATATTTATACTTACTATTGTGAGTGAAATTAGTGCAGTTTGAACCCAAACCGCAATCGCACTAAAAGGGGTCGATTTTAGACCGAACAAAACTTCGCCGCATAAAAACCGTGTGGTATGGTTTGACATTGGTGCAGTTTGGAGTCAATTTTTGCAGTGCACTTTTGATTTTTATACAGTTATATAATATATTTTTAATATTACTTACATATTTTTTTGAAATATTTTATTTAAAAATATATAGAAGATATACAACTATTATTTATTAGTAATCATGAAAGACAACTAATTGTAGCCGGTTGTTATGGTTGAGCATGTCGACGAGACGTGCACAAGCCAAGTAGAAGTCGTGGCAAGTCTACACGCGTAGGAAGACGATTGATACTATCTCACCGATCGTGGAAAAGACCGTCGAGAAGTGCGCAACATAATTATATTTATTTTGATGTTGTTTTGAGTTTTACTATTTGCAGCCCGCTTTTATTTCATTCCACTAAGTTTGATTTTGGTTTTAGTTGGAACCGATTGGAACCGGACCGAACCGCATGGAACCGGACCGAACCGTTAGTGACCGGTTTGGTTTTGGTTCTTGTTGAACCGTAACCGGAACCGTTGACACGACAGTTCCAAAAATTAAGCTGGAACCGAAACCAGAATCAGAACCGGTCAAACCAAAAAAAGTTTTGGTTCTAATTTGAAGAACCGTTACCTTAGTGATTTGATTCATGGTTTTAGTAGAACCGGAACCGTGACAGCTCTAGTAGGCAGCGCTGTCCCGCCCATACATGCCAAAGGCCAATGCATAGACCTGGCCTGAGACCATATCGCCTTCCTGCCAGGAAGGGAGCACGGTAGAGTTAGAAGCCCTGTTGGCTTCCCGATCCCACTCCAGCAGGGGCTCGCCGGCATCGTTCTGCACCCCCTCTCCCAGGCCAAAGTTCTTGAGGCCCCTAGGTTCGAGTTGCCCCTGTGGTGCCGAGATCCCGCTGGCCTCGCTCGCCCTCTTCCTCACTACACCGTCGGCGTCATTTTTAGGAGAATTAATGATAATCTCCTTGCCCTTGTCGAGATCAGTAGCGGTGGGCTTCTCGGCAGCTTTCGGCTTCTCGGCAGCCTTTGGCTTCTCGGTAGCTGCTGGTTTCTCAGATGATGGTTTCTTGGAAGATGGCGGTGCGTCAGGCTTCCTCTTTGTGCCGCTTGATTTCGATAGTGGCTTCAATGAGCTTCTGCAGGCCGCCGTCGCGGCCTCGGCGCGGGCCATCTCGACAGAAGATGTTGTGCTACCGGTAGAAGGGAGGTTGAGGGGGAGATCTCGCACCCCTGTATAAATATCGTAAGTTAGAGAATCCTCCAAACCTTGTAGTCTCTAGGGTAGCGAGTGCGAGAATTACCTTCCCCGACGAGAACTAGCAGGAGCATGTCGACGTTCCTCCTCAGAAAGATGACGTCGAAATCCTTCCCAAGAAGGAATTGATGGAGGTTGGACTCATGGCCGCCGAGATTGGGAGGGCGGTAGGTAAACTCCTCTTGCTGGATCGGCGAGAGGGGGAGGTTGCCGAAGTCACCAGAGATAAAGATGAACTTCTTAACCCAGTTGTGGTTCTTGTTAGATATTTCGCCTTAAGGTTGTTGCCAGAGAAAAACGCGATCTCGTCCCTCTTGGCGCGGAAATTAAATAATTTGCGGAAGACTGGGACGCTGAACTCCATTCGCTCTGACCGCATGTAGCAGGCGAATGCGACTAGCAGGGCTATGGAATTTGGGTTGAGCTGCGCGGGAACTACGTCGAAGTAGCGCAGAGCTTGGCGGACCTCGGGCCATATAGGGAGGCGGAGCCCAACTTCGAAATACTCAGCGGGAATAGCGATTTCGACATGAGAGAAGTGGTTGATGGCTTCGTTGTCCGACGGATGACGCGCGGTGAAACCTGATGTGATGTAGAGGTTGACTAAGGAGTGGTACTCTTCCGCGGTCATATTGCAGTTGACGAAAGGGTAGTCAGCGAACGCGGCGGCGCACTTGTTCCGGCCATCGCCCTCTCCTGACATCTCGCTTAGAAGAAAAATAAAAACAGAGGTGCGAGTGCGAAAGAAGGAAAAACGACACGGAAAGTGAAAAAATAATTGAATGCGGTGATTAATGCGGTAGGTAAGCAACATATATATAGGAAATTTAGGGTGGGAAACGATCAAGACCCAAAAGAAGTGCAGATAGCACATTTTCTAGATCTCGCCCCAGGCCCGGCCTAGGCCTCTGGCGAGATCTCGCACCGCCTCACTCGCAACAAGGTTCCAAGCGAAGGAAACGACAAGAAAAAGCATCCGCAAGCACAAAAATACACATACAGTAAAAGACAGGAAAGAAGGCGAGATCAAACAATATATAACAGTCACACATTGTCAGCATTAGGCACAAAGACCGACAATCATTATTACAGGGCTTATAAAATGAAACTGGAGCGGGAAGCGAGTGTCGGTAGGCCCGCCAGGGGGCCATTATCGACGTCCCTGGCCTCCCCTTCCCGCTCCCGGCATGGCACACGCATAGTGGATGGAGCGAATGGTCTGGAGTTCCCGTTGCGCGAGGTAAAGTTGATCTTCGACTCGCACAATGTGAAGGTCGGGGAACTCTGTCCCACCACCGACCTCTCCCCACAGATTAGCAATTAGTTGTGTATAACTATTCTTCAGGGTGAGAAGCCGCACCTCAGCAGATTCCTGATTCTCCCGCACCCGATTAGCGATCCCGCGCAGCAGCAGCGATTACTTCCGTAGTATCTCGGCCATCTGTCGCTTCATCCCGACAGTGTCCTGTGGATTTCCCAGGTAATCAGCAATTGAATCCGGAGAAGGAAGAGGCGAGACCTCCTCCTCATCGATATCAACGTCGGTGGAGATCTCGCAAAAACCTGCACTAAATGGTGTTATACATGCTTGATTCTCGCATCTTCTGTGAAGGTTAGTAAAAGGTCGCTACCTGACCCAACACCCGCGTCCTTATCAGGAGGATGGCGAGAAGTGACGGGCCGCCCCTCAAAGGGGGTGTCGAAGGATATGTGTTATGTGTCGTAGTTATGTGTCGTATTGTGTCGTATTATGTATTTTATTATGAGGAGTCAATCATGTTGTTGTATTTTTATTATCATTATGTTAGGTGTCTAGTTGTTATTATTATGTGGGAGCCTCGAGCCCCGGGTCTAGCATTAGGTGTCATCATGAGCGTTTCGTCTTCTTATGAGTTGTAGCCTATATAAAGGCATGAGATGTGTGTTTGAATGGAAGCAAGAAAAGTATTCTAATTCTCATCTTCTATTGTGAGATCTTGGTGGCTCTCTCCTCCGACGAGCAACCCCGCTTAGGCAGCCGCGGTCACAGCTCCGTAGTATCCCGCCACCATCTCCACCACCCCTCATCTCTACAACCGGCCACCTCCGATCATCTCCGTCGACCTCTCCTCCGGGCAACATTAGAAGGCCCATAACAACTTGGTATCAGAGGCTCGATTCTCTTCCGCCACCATCATTTCCCCGTTCTGTCCAAATCTCCAACCGGCCCCTTTCCCCACATCAAGCATCGTCATCTACACACCACATCTTCAGCAACATTGCCCTCCATCCACGCCAGAAACCGCAAAAAAAACAGCTGTTGCAGTTCCGTCGAAGTCGGCATCTGCAAACCCACTGTCGGCCAACTCTCCATCCAGCAACATCGCTGTCGCACCCCACTCCAACATCATCAAGTCGTGGCAACACCAAGCGCCAGCCAGCGCTGTCAAGCACCATCGTCTCTGGCATCATCGGACATCGTCGCGCTGCGCTCCTGCATCGTCGAGTTGCGCCTCTTCATCCTCGCGCATCGGCCCGGATTCCGTGAGTCGTCATCAGCAGCTTCCCCGCTCGAATCGACGACCAGCCCTACCGCTGCCCTGCTCTGTTCTCCTCGAGCCCGCCCCAGCAAGTCTGCGCCCTCTGCCGTCATCGAGCCGCACGCCATCAACTTTTCTCAGCCCGGATTCCGCCTCTCCCTGCTTCTTTCTAGCCGTGCGCTTCTACCTGCTTTTCATCAAAGCCCATCCCTCCGTGCTATGCCATCATATATATCCCATTTACTTTAATCCGTGGACCCCGCCACCCTCTCCTCTCCCAGCTTCTTTTCATATTTAATTACCTATTTTTTTCTCATTTCTTATAGTTATCCCGCACTGTTCCCGGGCCCTCAGACTGTTTTCCCATTATTGACCCGGCTGCCACCTACTTGATCAATCCCACTTTTATTACAGCCCACCCTATTTTGCTTTACATGTTTAATAATCAAATATTACTCTTGATTAATTAATTAATTACTTCTAATTTTAAATCATATTTTCTACATTGGGACCACCATGTTGAGTGTCGCGGCGGCTGCTGCCATCCAATCAAAACTACGAGAAATGATAAGCTTCATGGACACACGCCTTTGGAATGCCGACGCACTCCACCACATTAAGAACCCGACATTCGCCTTTCTGTCGCAGCCCGTGTCCGTACCGCTTCCACTGCCGTCTCTTTTTTGTGCAGTCGTCATCTGCGCCGCCCGCTCACATGCCACCGCTCTTAGCGGTAATTGCCATTCCGCCATCCCATGTCGTGGCAGAACCGCCCCACCTTGGGCCACCTTCATCAGACATCATGGCCGCTTTTCCGCCAGCGCTTGCTCCGCCAGCGCTTGCTCCGCCAGCCACCTCTCTACCGACCCCGACGATCACCTCACGACCGCTTTTCCTTATGCTGATCGTCGCTTCCCTGACCTACTTGCTGCTGCTGCTCCTCACCGCTCCACCGACCTTGCCAAAGTTATTACTTACGCCGCTCGTCTTTCCAACGGCGCCGCCTCTACTCACCGACGCCGCCAACGTCGCTACGCGATATCATGCACTGTTCTGGCGGGAAATCAAGCTGCCGGATGATCCGGTCACCACATGGAGTTCGAGCTTGAGGGCAAGCTCGATTTCAAGGACGGGTGAGATGTTATGTGTCGTTGTTATGCGTCGTATTGTGTCGTATTATGTATTTTATTATGAGGAGTCAATCATGTTGTTGTATTTTTATTATCATTATGTTAGGTGTCTAGTTGTTATGATTATGTGGGAGCCTCGAGCCCCGGGTCTAGCATTAGGTGTCATCATGAGCGTTTCGTCTTCTTATGAGTTGTAGCCTATATAAAGGCATGAGATGTGTGTTTGAATGGAAGCAAGAAAAGTATTCTAATTCTCATCTTCTATTGTGAGATCTTGGTGGCTCTCTCCTCCGACGAGCAACCCCGCTTAGGCAGTCACGGTCACGGCTCCGTAGTATCCCGTCACCATCTCCACGACCCCTCATCTCTACAATCGGCCACCTCCGATCATCTTCGTCGACCTCTCCTCCGGGCAACATTAGAAGGCCCATAACAATATGTTTCCCTTCCCTAGGTTCGGGGGGAAGATTGTTGTTTCGGAAGGAAGGTTTGGGATGGCATCCGCCGAAGGTAGAGTCGAGGCGAGATCTGTGGGTGTCTCGCGAGCAGAGGATCTCGGCGTCGTGACTCTTAACCCCGAAGTCCCAAAAGGAGGGGCTGCAAAGAAAAGGCTGGTAAGCTAGAGGGTGAAAGGCTAGTGGTTAGAAGAAGGCTTACCTTTTTTCATGCGCAGGAACGTCGAGCCGGAGGGAGGAGGTGATCTCGCGGGCCGCCTGGCCATGCTCGTTCCCCAGCGAGTCCAGTTCAGCACTCGCCCCCTTAACTTCCTTTTCCACTGGAGGAATCTGCGAACAGAAGTAACGAGTCGGAATTTTATCTCGGCAACAAGAAGGGATGAGTGGTACTAAGCAAGTGCAAGTACCAAGGATGTCTTGGTTGGGGAAGGATTCTGGGAGGTCGACTCATCCTTGGCTGGGTTGCGTTGGGCCACTTTAGCCTTTTTCATCTTCGGGGTTGACCCGGGAGCTCTTCGAGAAAGCCAGGGGAGAGCGAGCTCATCTGATGCCTGTTAGCCGTTTTTGATCTTGGTGCGGTCTGCCTCTAGCCATCGCAGCTTGTTTCTATCCGCTGCGGGCTCGCTTATATCCATTGGTCGTGGCTTTTCTTGTCGCTGGTGCGTTGTCACCGTGACCGCTGAAGACTGTTTCTTACCGATCTTATTGTGGTTTGTTTCTAACCGCACGATCTGGTGCCTGTTCACCGTTTTTGACCTTGGCGCGATCTGCCTCTAACCGTTGCGGCTTGTTTCTATCCGTTGCGGGCTTTCTTCTATCTGTTGGTCGTGGCCTTTCTTGCCGCTGGTACGTTGTCACTGTGATCGTTGAAGATTGTTTCTTACTGCGCTGGTCGTGGCCTTTCTTACTGCTGGTGCGTTGCCACCATGACCGTTGCGGACTGTTCCTTGCAAGATGTTTAGTTGTCCTCTGGGCTCTGTGGTGTCTATTTCCGATAGTGATACCTCCTGCCTTGCTCAGAGCTCATCCTAAATTTTGGATTCTAAGGCCTCTCACCACATTACCTCACGAAAACCACCACAATATTTGAACTCTGTGTATCCCAAGTTCATTACTGTCGCTAGTGGGGACACCATTCCTGTTTCTAGTGCGCTAGATATTCACCTTACTCTCTTCATTACTCTTCGCTCTGCCCTTCATGTTCCGGGCTCTCCTTTCAACCTTCTCTTTATTGGTCGTCTCACTATTGATCTTGATTGTGATGTAATTTTTTCTTCCAGCTTGTGTGTTGTGCAGGATCGCAAGAAGCAGGCTATCATCAGAAAAGGGCATCTGTCGAATGGTCTCTATATCATTGACCCCTCTCCCCCAACGGTGTTGTCCTTTATTAGCTTTGTTGATTGGCATCGGCGTCTTGGTCACACTCCTCTAAACATACTCAGAAAATCTCTCCTCGAAGTGTCTCTCAAAGAGTTCACGTGTGAGTCTTGTATCTATGGGAAACATCATCGGTCTACGTTCACACCACATACTACTCGGAGTGCTGCTCCCTTTGATCTAGTACACTCCGATATTTGGGGACCCTACAAAATGGCGAGTGTTTTTGGATATCGTTACTTTGTCACATTTGCAGATGACTACTCTTGGGTGATCTGGCTATATCTCCTTCATGACCGCTCTAAATTACCTGATGTATTCTATACTTTTTTCATTGAAACTCGCAACCAGTTTTCCATTACAATTAAAACCATGTGCACTGATAATCCCCGTGAACAGACTAGTCATGCCTTTGCACACCTATATGCTGAGTTTGGGATCATCCATCAAATCTCGTGTCTATACCCCCCCCCCCCAACAAAATGGTGTTGGTGAACGCAAGATTCGTCATCTACTTGAGGTCACCCGCTCTCTTATGATTCACATGAACGTTCCCAAGCAGTATTGGAATTTTGCGGTTTCTACCGTCTGCACTCTTATTAACCGCATGTCTTTCTCTATTCTCAATTTTGCGGTTCCCTTCAATCTTCTTTTTTCCTCCAAACCTCCTTTCTCCATCTCCCCTCGCGTGTTTGGTTGTGTGTGCTTTGTTCATCATCTTGGCCCGTCCACTGACAAACTTGCTCCACGTGCCACTAAATATATGTTTGTGGGTTACCCTCGAACTCAGAATGGCTACGTTTGCTTTTCTCCCAAGGATTGCAAGGTTGTTACCTCTGCTGATATCACCTTCCTCGAAGATCAGTCATATTACTCTCAACCAGCTGATTCTCCACTTCCACCACCTCTTATGTGACCTGCTATCCCTATTTATTCAAACCTTCCACCTCTCCTTCTCACACCAATCCCACTAACCACCTATCATCAGTGTGTACACTCGACGTCCTTCTTCGTTTACTACCATATGGGAGATGCCCTGCTCTAATGATGTTTTGCAGCCTGCGAATCCGGCAACAGGTTCCACTACCCACCCGCTGGCCAACTATTTCTCTTTCACCGCCTCTCTCCGAAACTCCGACAAAGTGTTCTTTCTTTATCCTCTATTTCCGCCCCTAATTCTGTGGAGGAGGCTCTCCAACATCCCGGGTGGAGGGTGGCTATGTACAAGAAAATGTCTGCTCTTTAGGCAAACCACACATGGGATCTGGTCCCGCTTCCTCCTCGACAATCTTGTGTGGGATATAAGTGGGTGTTTGCCGTCAAAAAAGGTTCGGGTGGGACGGTTCACCGTTTGAAAGCCTGTCTAGTAGCTCGCAGTTTCACTCAACAACAAAGGGCTGGATTATGATGAGACTTTTTCTCCAGTCGCTAAACTCAATACTGTTCGTGTGTTGATCTCCCTATCGGTTCACCGCCACTGGGCATTGTACCAACTGGATGTCAAAAATGTTTTTTTAATGACGATTTACAGGAGACCGTTTATATACAGCAACCTCTCAGGTTTGAGACCACGGGGGAGTCTCTTGTTTGTTGTCTGAAAAAGTTTCTTTATGGTCTCAAACAATCTCCTCGAGCATGGTTTGATAAATTTAGTAAGACTGTTAGTGTTGTTGGGTTCACTCGGAGCTCGGTCGACTTCTCTTTGTTCACTCGTCATCGTCCAATAGGCACAGTGATTCTGTTAGTATATGTGGATGAATTTTGATTACAGGAGACGATCTTCCATGAATAAGGATGATCAAACAGCATCTGGCGACTGTGTTTCAAACAAAGGACCTGGGAAGCCTTCGATATTTTCTTCGTCTCGAAGTGACTCGGAGACCTGATGGGCGTGTGTTATCTCAGAGAAAGTATTGTCTTGACTAACTTCATGATGCGGGCTATTCTGGATGCAAGCCTGTTGATACTCCCATGGATATCAATCACAAGTTTTGTGCTCATGCCTCGGACTCTGATTTGCTCCTTCAGAATCCAGAGTATTATCGTCGTCTTGTGGGAAAGCTGATATATCTCACTGTTATGAGACCTGATATATCATTTGTTGTTGTAGTTGTCAGTCGATTCATGCATGAGCTACGTATCTCTCATCTTCAGGCAGTCGAGCGTATTCTTCGATACTTGAAGACTACTCCTGGACAAGGACTTGTATACAAGCCCTCTTCGTCTCCCTTATCTCTGATTGCATATTCTGATGTTGATTATGTTGGCTCGTTGGATAGCCGTCGTTCCACAAGTGGATACTGCACTTTGGAGGACATCTTGTTACATGGCGCAGCAAGAAACAGTCCATGGTTGCTCGCTCATCTGCTGAGGTCGAGTATCGATCGATGGCAGCAGTTGTATCTGAGCTCACATGCCTTGAGGGTCTCCTTGATGATCTAGGAGTCAAGTTATCCTCACCTGCCACTTTATTTTGAGACAGTCAAGCTGCTATACACATTCCCAAGAATCCGCTTGTCCATGAATGGACAAAACATATTGAAGTTGACTGTCATTTCATTCGGGAGAAGGTTCAGTTTAAGAAGATAGAGTTAAACATGTTCCTGTTGCTTAGCAAGTTGCTGACATCCTTACCAAGGCCTTACCACGACATCTCTACTATCAGTTCTTGTGCAAGCTTGGTGCCTACGACTTGTACGCTCAAGCTTGTGGGGGAGTGTTAGAGAATACTAGGAAAAATAATGTATTGGCCCATTAACTTAGCCCATGTAGGATTTTGTGTTTAGTCCCACATTGTTTGTGTAGCTAGATCTTACTCTCCCCTCTCCTATATGTTTATACTCATACTTGTTTTTTTGGTATTCAAGAAGTATATACAAGGTTTGGATCTTTCTCTACACATATATACATGCAAACACATGTAGTAAATGCATGAAAATAACACCTATAGCAATTTTAAACTGCACATTTTTCCATCTGCAACCTATTTACTTTTGTCATGTGGACCATCCCCCATGCTTTGATTCCCATCCTCAATGAATGATAACAACCTGGGCTGGATTTACTTGCCATTGATATACCCGACAAGGAGGTTTTGGTCAAGTACCGTTGGGGTTGCGGTCATGAGCACCGCTGTCATAAAAAATAATTACTCTAATGATAATATCAGGATGTTTATAGAGCCTGATTTTTTTAGAATAATTAATTATAAATATGTGAATAAGCTAATTATATTTATTATTTAGTTGGACAATCATCATCAATCCAAATGGATATATTTTTAACAGCTAGTCAATAACCAACCTAAACTTATTATCTACGTTACAAAAAGTTAGAAGGGACTTTATAATTTACATAAGGTAAACCAGCTTAGAGAAATAAACAAAAGAAGAGGTGAAATAAAAGATAAAACGCATTGCTTCTTTTTTATGCTTATTATTCAGCATTTTAAAGTGCAAAATTTGTTGATAGCAAGATTTGAACATAAATATGGACAATTTACAAAAATAAGAAATAATAACTACTTGATACTTTGTTAAATAATTGTGTGCAGGAAGACACGAAGACATACTTGATCATGCGAGAGCTATCTTCTGCACCCTTGAGGCTACAATGTGAAAAGTTATATATAATTCGATCAAACTTATTCCCATGTAAATCAGCATGAAATTACAATTTTGTTACATCCACTTCATGTATGATAATGGCGCTCCTCCGCTCGAGTTCCATGACATTGTTTTCCGCTTTTTTATACTTTTGAATAAAGCATCTGTGAAGTAGAATTTTATCACCAAACAAAATAAAATTATTAAACAAATAATTTGATGATCATAATTGTATTTTTTGTTTACACAAAATAACAAGCATAAAAACTACATAATTGGTTCACTATTTACATTTAAAAATTATACTCGCATAAATCCGGGTGAGAGTGTCGGAACGGTGGATGTCCGCGGTGGAGAAGGGTTGCGGTGGGCTGAAAGTGGATAGATCCGGTAATTTGATGACGGATGCGGGCTACGGGGAGGAAATATGTAAGTGGGGGGTAGATTGGAGGAGGATATAGTGCTAGATCAAAGTAGATTTAGGGTTTTCGGAGCGGGTAGGGTGGATCCACGAAGGGGAAAAGGAAGGAGGGGATGGCTAGGGCAAGAGAAGCCCTAGGGGGGTCGGTTTGGGGTAGGGAAGGGGCGGTGGAGAGCTGGAGGTCTGGCGGCTGGACCTGGGCACGGGAAAGGGGGCGGCGGCCTGTAGCGGGCTGGAAAAAGGGGGGCTGGGCAGCGGTTTTTGCAAGGGAGGGGGGCCGGATTTTGGAAGCAGCAGGCCGGCGGTTTGGGGGCTGGATGGGGGGCGTACGGCTGTAGGAAGGGGGAGATAGTGAGGGAAAATGATGGAGGGGGTAGGGTTTACCTTGGGGGCGAAGTTTCACCGCTAGGAGTCGACACCTAGGGCTCCACGGTGTCGGCACCGTGGCATCGCGGAGTTCCGGGAATAACTTTCTCCAAAACCAGCAATGTCTCTCCAAGCCTCTAACACTCCTATTTATAATATTTTAAACATTAGGGCAACCCGGGATCGACGGCTAAGATTGGCCGAAGCGTCCACGTGCCAAATAAAAGGAAATAGAACTGAAAATAACAAAGTTATATATTAAAAGGATTCGTGGCGCGCATCCGGACACATCCGCGGGATCGGATCGTCCCTCCGATCAAGTCTTCCGGCGAGAATAGACGAAAGTGACGATAATAGACGAAAGTGGGCCCCGCCTTTTCATGGGCCACCGATGGTCCTCCATCACCTAGTCATTCTCAAAATCATCATTATAAACTTAAACTATATCATTTTTTCTTTATTAGTATTTCCATACTATCCCCTCCACCACTTAGTTCAGTATCAGACAATATGATTTGCATTGTGTATATAATACACTTAATACAACAATTTTACATGAGACTTTGATAGCCTGAACCTTGCAATACTAAATTTTAAAGGATGTGCCTCGGTATGTTCTAGAGTATGAAAGGGCCGCACTAAACATTTGATGGTTTGAAACAAAAAAATAGATAAGCACGCCAATAAAAAGCAGAAATATCAATTGCACACAAGCTCGCTAATTCACTGCCTTTTGTGACCACCCAGCCAAAAAAAGTTGATCTATGTGACCTCCCAGCCCTAAACCATTGTTCTCAATGACCTCCCAATCAAGGTTGTCAGGATCGTGATCCAGATCATAGGACCTTACGATCATACGATCCAAATTTTGTAAATCGATCCTGATTATGTAAAGCGATTCTCGATCCAACCTTATTATCAGATCCGATCCTAGCTCGAAACGATCACATCTAGGATCTCGATTCTGACAACCTTGCTCCCAATTCTAATCTGTTGCCTTCCTTGACATCCCAGTTCTAACCTACCGTCTTCAGTGACCTCCCAGCTCTCAGCCGACTCCTCCCCACACTTCCCCATGGTAAACCTCCCCTCCTAGATCAAACCCGCCGCAAATTGATGCCTCCTCGCCCTTCCCTACTGTAAAAAAACCTCCCCAACTATTCCCCCACTGCAGAATATCTACTCCCAGCCATACTCCCTGGCACCGCAACTTCGAGCCAGCCTTCCAGCTCTTCCCCATAGCACGTCGTGGTCTCCTGACTCCTCCCCACTGCAAGCCATGAGCTCCCAATCCCTCCTAGGTGTGAAACAATGACTCCCAGCTCCCATCCTTCACCTTCAACAGTATACTGCCACCACTTAAGTCGTGGCAAGGTCCCAGTCCCATTTCGGCCGCTTCTGGCGCATTTAAATAGCACTAATGCTCGTAAGTTTTGTAATTTTGGTTGTTTTGTTCCTTTACTGTACCCATTGGATGCTTGCATTAATTAGTGGAGCATAATTTGTATTTGTATGCCTTCCAAATTAATCAATATATGTTGTGGGTTTATTCGCTTAGTGTTCTTGTCTGTGCGCTCAAATTAGAGAGGGACTAATCTCTTTTTTAATCACTATAATTGCATGCTAATGAATATTTTGCTAAATAATTATTGTTTCATTATTAAGTTGCTAGTTTGGCGATGGGCATGTGTTTAATTTCATTCCACGCGCATCAGACACAAGTTCGTGCGGCATGCCACTCCTCACTGGGCATTGTTCTGTAAGTGCCCGAGCATACTCATCAAACCTACCCTACATTTGTTTGCATTCGCATTCATTGGTTTGTGTGCATGCTTGCACATCATTCTAAGTTTGGTCCTAGGTCCCATTGCATTTGTCGAATGCATGCTTGGATTGCAACTAGCACTAAGGTTTTGCAAATCCTACACATATAGATTCAACATGGTTCAAATGGTATCAAAGCCAACTTCAGGTTTTATTTTGATACGTAGTCATTAAGTCTAAAGATTCCTTTATGGCTAGTTACTGTCGACATCCCTCTCCTCTATTTGAGGATCCAGAGTCCCTCTATACCTGATCCCACAGAGCCCCTTAGGAGAGACCGACATACTATTATGAGGAGTATACTCTCCCCCAAACTCATTGCTCATAGAGATCATGTTGACCCTGCGACACAACTCGATTATGGTAGGAGTGACTACTACTATGATCACTGTTTTAAGTAGAGTCACGAGTATGGATTATGTAGAGTTGCCCAGTTGTTGATCATTGATGGTTTGTCGAATCTCGAGGCCATTAGTTATTGGCTCGTGGATATGGGATATAGTTTAGATCACTTTGAATTATTCGGTGAGCGTCGTGTCAGATTTGCGAAGTTTAGGATGTTAAGTCGGGCGAGAGAGTGCAGGAATAGCATTGAGAGGAATCTTGAATGAGACCTTGAGTAAAAATGAAATGGAGATTGTCTGTGGTATCTGTCGATGACTAGATATCATACAAGGGTCGCCTCCTTGGCCAAGTATTTCTCTTATAATAAGGATCCATGTCTGCTACTGAGTATAGAAATTGTTTTTGATGAGTTAGTGGTGAGTGACATTCATGATGAGCCAGTAGCAGCCGCTGCTAGATATCATTCCAGACTTCAGTTTACGATCTATATAGCACTTAGAGATCATCGGTTTGTTTCTGTAGAGCAGACATTTTAGTACGCCCTCCACTACGAGCAATACTTGAGATCTGCTAGAGTTACTCGAGTAGACTCGCACTCTGACCACCTCATCATAAAAAATCCTCTACATCTTCAGGCTACCTTCAAGCATACGCGTGTCTTTATGGATGCGAAAGATGGGACAATTGACAGAGAGCCATGTTCAACAAGTGATTTACCACTTGATATCGACTTTGAGTATGGTCCTGAACATATGATGTTGGCAGAGAATGAATAGTAGCAACCTAATGCACTCGAGGTAGTGGAATACCCTCTCCTTACTCCCTACTTAGGACTAATTAGTGCTTTTACCATATGCTCATTCATTGGCATTCTACCTAATAAATCAATTCTTGAGTACATGGTCTTTACACTCGTCATTGTCACAAGTCTCATCATGGCTGAGAGCCGAGAACCTAATGTTGGATACGCAGTGGCAACCTCATCTGTTTATGAGGGCATTACCCTTAATGATGGTACCCTACTGATTGATCATGAACCTACTGATGGATTCTTTGGCAAGTCCCGTGATGAACCACCGGATGAACCATTATTTCCTTGCGAGGAGTGGCTCGTTTACAAAAAAATATTGACATCACTTCAATTTTAAAATTGAAACAAAAATATGGACATAATAATAATTGTTAAACACGTACATAAATATGAGCATAATTTTTTAAAAAAATAAGAATTAATAACTACTTTAAACTTTGTTAGAAAATTATATGTGCACGAAGATAGGTATGAAGTAGTTATACAAAAAATAAGAATTAAGAATTACTTAAAACTTTGCTGAATTTTGACTATCATAGTGTGATAATGTTACAACAAAAAATTGTTGAATGAATGAAAAATAGGATAGAGAAAACATTACCTTAATTTTTCCGATATCACCCAAGCCAAAATCATTCTATTATATAGAATTGCTCTATAGTTTGGACGATCATTGTCTTCATCATTACGAAGTCCAACTTGAATATAATGTGAGTCTTGTAAAATTGAAATGATTTGATAATAAGTGGAAAAATGACACAAAATATTGGGCGAGAAAGAAGATGGAGCTATTAGAGTTGTTGAAATACTACAGTAGTTGTACAAAACAACAGACAGATGGCAAGAAAACTTTAGGTACAATGGACAAAAATTAAATAGAGTAAGGCTTCTTGCTCCGCAAAAAATAAACAAAGTGAATGTGTTAACAAATGCATAAACTAATAATTGAAAATATATTCAATAACCTAAAGCAATTAGAAAGAGAAAACATTTAATAAAGATTTAGAAAAGAAAATTAGGTATTCTAAGATTGTAACACAAGAGCTCACTTAAATCACGAGTAAGATTTATACAAATTTTGTTTTATAAAAAATGTAATTTATCTCCTGACTGTATTTAAAAAATGAATAATTTACACGTGTATTGAAATGCTTTGGGAGTTTTTTTAATAATTGGACAAAGTCGCATATATATACTACAACAAAATCATTATACAACAATATATTTTTATTCCTTTAACTACGATTTAGAAGCATCGTGATGGTTTTTGTATGAATGCATGATGTTTATTGCACAATGTCAGCATACCCAAAAACTCAACAACACTTTCTCAAAAATACATCGTAACCTAATGCATTTTAGGAAAGAAATTTAAAACATATAGAAATTTTTGCAGCATACAGGGGTTGTCCAGAATTCCAGCCATAAAAAGAGTTATTTGATGAAATACATTATTCCTAACCTATAGTTTCCCATCCCCCCCCCCCAATCCTGTACCCATACAGCCGTCGGCCCTTCTCCTGAAAGCGGTCGCTCAGGGCTTTTACAGTTTTACCTCCCTAAAACCACCACCTCCCATCCTCTTAGTTCATGCGGCCACCGTCACTCTTTTACCCTAACCCCTCCCTTGCCTCCAACCCCTTTCTCCGTGGAACCACCATCCAAAACCCTTCCCCCTTCCAGATAATTTCAGATCTGGAAATTTTCATTCCGGATCCAACCTTTTATTGTTGGATGCAACCTTATCCACCCGGATCTACCCCGTTGTGGCCGGATCTATGTTGTCAAAGGCGCAAGGCGCACCGAGGCGCAAAGGGGCCTTGGAGCCTAGGCGCAAGGCGCAGGCACGCGCCTGAGGCATGTGAGGCGCAATAAAGTGGGAAAAAAGTAAATAGAGTGAATTGGACGCCCAATTCGCTGAAATTGAGCGAATTGGGCGCCCAATTCGCTCAAATTGAGCGAATTGGGCGCCCAATTCGCTGAAATTGAGCGAATTGGGCGCCCAATTCGCTGAAATTGAGCGAACTAGGCGCCCAATTCACATATGTTCCTCCTATTTTTGTTTTTTATATCAATTTAGGAACAAAAAACTGAACTAACTCATCCACCAATTTAGGCCAACATCTAGATTACCTCTAAATAAAATTATAATGTTCTTTCAAAGCGTGACATCAGAAAGACAACATAAATCAAACACCCTTACCATAGAAAAAGTAATAACACACCCAAATTTATATTGAGCAAAACAAGAGTAAAATGCTAGCTTGAAAAATCACAACAAAATGAATGACAATGTAATAAGCACATCAAAGTTCAATAACATAAATAAAACTTGAATCAAATATGCACTATTTTTAAATAAAATAATTAAAGTACTCTGAAATTTAAATAGTTTATTACTCACCTGTCTACTCATCCTCTGAAAAGACTATGTCTTCATCATCTTCTTCACTATCGTTATATTCTTCTTTTTCGTTGTAGTCAACTTCTTCTTCATCGATATCATCAGTATTATCCTCTCTAATGACTAATGGTGTAGTAGGCTCTCTAATGACGTCTTCTCTTCTATGAAACTTACCCACATTGGCTTCCATTTCTTCATCACTGCCAAATGTATCGATATCTGCAAAGTCAGGTAACGTAGGATTGTCCGTGTTGCTTGCACTTGCTTTTTTCTCCATATATTCTTGAATTTCGTTACGCACATGTGGGGGGCTTTTGAGACAAGCTTTTGCATTTCTAAATCCTCCAACAATATGTTGTTTAGCACGATAAATTCCACCTTTCGTGACTTTATCACAGAAAATGCAAATCAAGTCGTTTTTATTGGCGGAAGAAATCTGGCGCACGTACTTCCAGCATGGATCAATCCTAGATTGGACGGAGGATGAACCAGAACCACTTGCATCGATTTTCAGAGCTGGATGCTAAACTAATTTTCAGAACTAAATAGCTAATAATACGAAGCAAACTCATAAACAAAAAAACCTTTTAGGTGTAATTAAGAAAAAAAGAGTAGACATAATATCACGTTTCATTATTTATGGCAATATGTAAACAGTATAACAATAGCAATATAAAAACAATATGAACAAGCATAAACAAGCAAAACCTTTTAGGAGTAATTAAGCCTAGAATTTGAAAATAATAGCAGAAACTAAACACAACCCAGTTCACTGTTTCAAGTGAACTGGGCTTCATCCGGTTCACTGTAAAACAGTGAACTGGATGAAGAGTTCATCCAGTTCACTGTAAAACAGTGAACTGGATGAACAGTTCATCCTTATCCTCTCCTTATGAATGATTGAAAAAAATGGCAATATGAAAACAAAACATCAAGAATGATTATAAAAAATCACCTTATAGTGGAGGCTACTAATGAAGCACTCGCTGTCGACTCCGGCGAGAAGGAAGGAGATGAACGATGGCGACTCCGACTACTAATAAAGCACTCGGTGACGACTCCGGCGAGAAGCAAGGAGATGAACGATGGCTACTCCTTCTGCGTCTCCGGCGAGATGAATGATGGCGACTCCGGCGAGAAGCAAGGAGAAATCGGGACGGGAACGATCAGTCGGGGAGAGAGTCGGGGCTAACCCTAGAATATTTGGGGGAAATGATTGAATCGCCCAAATATCTATTATATATATGGCGGTGTATTGCCTGAACCGGTTTAAAACCGGTTCAGCATTCAGGCGCGCCTGAATTGCGCCTTGCAGGCGCATGAGGCGCGCGCCTAGGCGCGCCTGAAGCGTGCCTGAGGCATATCGCCCGCCTTGGGCTTGCTAAGGCGCACCTCTTTGCGCCCCGTGCGCCTGGCGCCTCAGGCGCGCCTAGGCGCGCGCCTTGATAACGTAGGGCCGGATCCATCCTTTTTCGGCCCGATCTCACCCGTCACCATCGAGGACAGCCACCTCCGTCATTTCCAAGCCGTTGGCTCCACGTTTGATCGTCATCCCACACATCCGGATCCAAAATCTCTATTGTCTTGGTCAGCCCACTATTTGGTGAGATTTAGTTGTAGTGGTTTATTATTTCCAGTACTTTTATATTGGGTTGGATCACTATATTAGTTTGGATGTCTTATATTGGTGGATAGTTAGATAATTAACGTGATTTGCAGGATTTATTCATCGCGCGCACTTGCTTTGCCCCACCACGCGGAGGAAAGTCTAAGTTTATTTAGCCCAAATAAAATATTTTGTCTTGTCGTGAATCTATCTGCGTTGGATGATTTTAATTTTTTATCTAATTTGTGCTCTAACCGTCGGACTTTTGCATAGCATGTAGGTTTAGGTCGCAGTTTTTTCGCCGCCTATAGATCCCTCCTGCGTCAACCATTTAAGCTCTGTTTGGCGCGGCATTTTTAGAGCAGTGTCCCGATGTTTTTAAAAACGCCGCGCCAAACAGTGAAATCGCCAAACAGTGGGAGAAGCCCTTGTAGTCAAATCACAAAAAAACAGCGATTCTGAGTCGCAAAATTTTTCGCGACTCCAGAAATCACGAATAGCGCGTCTCCGCACGACGCTTCTTCCCTCTTCGCTTCTTCCCTCTGCCACATCTCCTGTAGGCCGTCAGCGCTCGTCATCTCCCGACGGCGGCTCCAGTAATCGAGTTTCTTCCTCCACAATTTAATTCTTTCTTCTCCCTTCTCGAATCAACCATTTCTTCCTGAAGGTAACAGGATCATAAACCCTAGACCCAAGCGGCTCCATATACCATCATTCTCGTGCCAGCAGATTCTTCTTCATGGCTCTTTGATGCTCCACACCATCATTCTCGTGTTGTTATTCATAGAAAAAATTTGCTGGAATGGAAGCACCCGTTGTTCTTCAGAGAAGCAACCCTGTTCTTATGATTTGGTTCACAGAAGAAACCTGTTGTTCCTGATATGCAATGTAAAGAGAAATTTCTTATCCTAGAAGCCGGTTTCACAGAATAAACGGCTGATTTCATGTTTTTTTATGATTGTTTGGACTAATCCTATGTTAATCCGCTGATTTCTAGATTTTAGGCATGTTTTAGATTCATGTTTTAGATCCATGTTAATCAGTTGTGCGTGTTAATTATTTGTGTTAATTATTAATTCGGTTATGAGCAAACTATACAAATCAAGCTATTATTAGGGATGTTATTTGTGTTAAATAATGTTATTTGTATTATTCGCAACACGCAGCTGTTTTGACAAACAATTTCACAGATTCTGCGTTTGAAACAGCATTGCAAACACTGTTATTTCAAACAGTTTCACAAATTTTGCGACCATTCTGCAAAACAGCTGATTATTCCACCACTGCTTCCCACCACTGCTTTTCCAGTCGCTGCAGCCGCACCAAACAGAGCCTTAGAGTGTAAGAAAACAAAAGCTACTTAATACTCATAAACCAAGTACTCGGTTACACATTTCACCAATCACACATATAGTTTTGTAATTAATAAAAATAAAGTTATTAAAACAATAAATTGTGTGAAAGATGACAGAGCATGAACAAACTCGAGAATAAGAAAACAAATGAGATATATATGCATGATAGTGCATATATATACTAGCATCTTCCAGGCGGGCTCCGCCCGCATCCAGACGGGCTCCGCCTGCATTCGAGCGTCTATGCCGAAGGGCAATTTTGGAAAACGAAAAATTGTACAAACAGACAAACGAAAAATTGCATGATAGAATTTAAATTAATTTTTATTGCTTCTCTTTTCATTAAATGTCGCGGGCCCCACCTTCTTTTCTTTTCTTCTCTTTATCCCCCCTCTCTCTCCTCTTAAAGTGATTTGACCACACAACACCTCCATCTTTCTCCCCTCTCTCCCTCTCTCCTCTCTCTCATAGCTTTAAGACACCTATTTATATTCCCTTTCATTGTCTCTCCCTCTCTCCTCAAACTTTTTTTCTCTTTCTTCATCCAATGGATGAGAAAAAAAATCTTTGATCTAACGGTTTAGGTTGGTTGGTTAGTGTGCTTCCAAATATGTATATTAATATAATGTAGTAAATATATATATATATATATATATATATATATATATATATATATATATATATATATACATCAATTCATCTCGACATATATATGCATTCAACTTGTTGCATATACTTTAACTGTGTCATTTTTATATCTAATTGATCAAAGATGTGCATTTAAAAGCTATATTTTGACATTCAAAGCATACAAACATGACACATACACATCTAGTACGTGTCTACTCTTTATTATAAAAAAGCTTTATAAAAAATAAATTTTTACGCATAATTATTTGTCACAATCGTTAAAAATGGATAATTTTCCGCATTTACCAATACAAAAGAGAATCGGTCACAAATTTCTTGTCATGACCAATGTCAATTTATTAACTAAATCATTGTTTATTGCAGTTAAAACATTGGTATTAACTATAATTTTTCCACTTTTATAAATATTCAAGCATTAGCCATTATTTTTCTAGCCATGGATAATATTTAAGTATTAGACACAATTCTTGCCTCATAAATAAAAGTGTGACTAATCAAAGGCATGCCCACAACTTGCATGAGGTTATATATAGATGTGGGATAGAGGAAGCAAAAGCTCAAAATCTGACTTAAATTGCTTATGTCAATCGACATATTGATAGAGTAGCATGGGAGAGGAGACAATGAGGGTAATATGTCATCATGGACAACTTGCGAAGAATGACACGAGCATCCATATTGACGTTGCGGGAGATAAATTGTAATATTTACTAATTAGTGTTTAGTGAATGACATTATTACTTTGGATGTGGGTTTGAATGAAGGCGAGGTTGGTTGAGTTAGAGAGTCAGCTAATTGGCGCAGTAAAACCTGTTCTCGAAAACAACCTCACCAGAATCTCAGGAATCTCAATGGATTCCTTTTTCCCAAACCCTTCTTTCTGAAATAGTAGTAAATGGTAGTGCACTTGAATGATGTTAATTTTTGTGAATCCTGGCAAAAAGTCTAAAATTATAGCTAAAAGTTTTGCCACGGTTTGGCCACACAAAAAAAACATGGATAAAATTCACGGAGAAAGGTATTTAGAAATGAATTTAACATGGTAAAGCAATGAATTTATCATGGTAAAAAATATTGGCCACACCCGAGACATGATCATGACTAATATTAGCCACAAGAGAAAAGTCATGTCAAATATTTTCATTAACTTAAAAAAGATAGTAAGATGATTAGGTATTGGGCAGCTTGTGGAACAACACTCTTAAACCGCATAATCATTTGTAAACGGAAGAAGACATTGTTTAATTTAGTATTAGAGAGGACAAAGCAGACATATTATATATTTTGTAATAGTTGATGAGAAAGATAACATGAAGGCCAAAATAGTTATATCTTGGTTACCCAAAAAAACAAAATGGGTAATAGATTTTGATACGTTTTAAAAGCTACGGAACTATTTTCATAGTTTGTTCAATCTATATATACAGTGAAACATTATATATATTATTCTACTAAAAAGAATACACTGTAGTTAAATCAATCAAAAACGGATAATTTGATAACAGTCTTCTTCTTTTGCAGGCTACAAACTTGAAGGTGGTGGTGCGCGCTTTTATGGGCAAGGAGCTATCACACCTCTACACATCTCCCCTCTTGATCCTATACTCCGGAAAATCATTTTTGTCAAACTTGTCGTGTTCAATCTACTTGAGGGAGCATTTGGAAGCCAGCTTCTTGAGCTTCCAAGTGGAATAAGGGTGGTCGGTCTAGTGAGTAACATCCATTTGACCAAAAGAGCATAGCAAGTGGCTGGCATTCTGGAAGAAACCTAACACAAGTTCTTTGTGAAGCTACCTGATCTGCAAGATTCGCCTTCTAGGGCTCTTAGTTTTTCCACACTCTTTGCTACCGGATCTTTTGCCTCACAAACTTAAAGTAACAAGGTGCGTTTGCATTGCTCGCATTCATAAATTCTCTCATAGAAAATTTAATTCTCGAGCTCATAAATGTATCTTCATTAGCTCTTCCACTACTCAAAAGGATACAAGTGTTATCATCTACCTACTCAAAACAATTTTGTGTTTATGAGTGTCACTTTCCACAAAAATGAGTCTCATTTTCATGATCCTTTTCAGGGGTAGATATCAGATGATGAAGCAGTCCCTCCTTATTTTCTTCCTTCAACTTCTCATTTTCTGTCCACTTAGAAAGCACCAATTAGTTATTTTTGTAGATCATTGTGCCTCTTGCAAATGAAGAGCTTCCTACGCAAATGCTTGCCCTGAACCATTGCACGCACCGTCATCAGATTTCACTCTAATTGGTTTAATGTTTACCCCTAAAAAGGACCATGAAAATAAGATTAATTTTTGTGGAAAATGACACTCTAGACACGGAAATGTTTGGAGTAGGTGGATGATAACACATGTATCATTTTGAGTAGTGGAAGAGCCAATGAAGATACATTTATGAGTACGAGTAACAAATTTTTCATGGGAGAATTAATGTATGTGAGCAAAGCAAACACACCTAGATACTTTAAGTTTGTGAGGTAAAAGATCTGGTAGTAAAGAGAGTGGAAAAAACAAGAGCCCTAGAAGGTATATCTTGGATTAGGTAGCTTCACAAGGAACTTGTGTCAAATTTCTTCCAGAATGTCAGCCGCATGCTACGCCCTTTAGGTCAAATACAAGTTACTCACAGGACCGAGCACCCATATCCACTTTGAAGCTCAAGAAGCTGGTTTCAAAGTGCTCGTTCAATAAAATTGAAAGCGCCAAGCTCGAAAAAAATGACTATCCAGAGTATCCGATCAAGCGGGGAGATGGGTAGATGGTACGAACATGATTCCTTGATGTGCAGTTTAACATAACATCATTGCATTAACATTCATAATAATAAAGAGATACAAAAAAGGTAGAAATGAGAGTTCCAAGGAATAGAAAGAGATCTAGAGAGAGACAAACAATTAAGATCTTCCTGAATCGCCCAAGCCATAAGCCTCTCCCACTTATATATATATGAGGGAGCATAATACAACACACACGATAATTAATATAACTAATTAATTAATAATATTATATTCCACCATGAATATCATGGAGGCTTCCATATGCGCGCTCCATGAACTCCGACGAGGGGGGTCCGCTTGAGTGAATGTGCATGTGTAAGTGAGTGTAACACTATACCACCCTTGAAAATCGACCTTATCCTCAAGGTCAAGTTTTATCCTTTTGTCAGGGTCTTTAAGGATGTTGACGAGGAAAAAGTTGTGCATGGTTAGTAGCGACAGTGAGTATCATGAATACAACTGAAGTGGTGTTTAAAAAACATTAAAAAAATTGGGTGAAATTTTAAGTGTAATTAATGGGTTGTGAGGAGAAATGAGGATGAGTGGGTGGGGGTTTGGGGGCTAAGGATGGCAATAGATGGGTATAGAATAATGAGGGGAGGCGACAGCTAGGGGAGGGAAATTCTCTGTTTTTTTTTTGGGGGGGGGAGTGGAAAAGAATAAAGAAAAGGGAAAACACAAGGGAGGAAGAAAGTTGGAGTTGGCATCTAGTGGAGGAAAGGGACAAGAGGTATGGTGGGAAAAGAGTAATTGTTCTCGGCTGAGGCTGTCAATATAAGGTTAGTTGTGGATTTGAGGGATGGGTGTACGAGTGGGTGCCCAAAAATGAAAAAGGGGATATGAAGAAGGGAGTGGGTGTAGTCTGGTGTTAACCTAGGAGGGTGAGAGTAGGGTGTACAAAAATGGGTATTGCAGGCTAAGAGTGGACATCCAATGTGGGGCTCAAGGGAAGAAAGAGACACCAGATGTAGAAACGGCAGGGCGACACGAGAGGAAGAAGGGGGTTGGGCGACACGTGGTTTCGAAAATGCGGAGGGTATCGTTTGGAAAACGGGCATAGGCGGATTGGGTGTCATGCGTGGAAGGGAAAAGAACAGAGAGTGGGGCGAGCGGGCACAAACCGGGGAGGTGCAACGAGCGCAGGTGCAGAAATGCGATGAGTGAAGCACTATTGTACACCGCAAGGAGGGATGTCTACAAAGGCGGGGAAGTTGGTCGAAGAGTTGAGACCACCGACGAGAGCAAGCGCTCGCAGGGGTGGGGAAATGCCTGGAGGTGTTGATAGTTGGGGTTCTGCAAGTGGTTTCGTGCGGCGACACCAATCTCATGGTTAGCGGGGGTATCTGTCAGCTCGAGCAAATATCCATGGTGGACAACGGGAACCCGAGCTGGTAACTCCTAAGGTAGTGGGATAGCATGTCCTCCATTGGCAAAGGGGAAGGATTGGACGGCATCGTGAGGCTGTCCCAAGAGGGGTGCAAGGGTTGTGGGAACCTCCGAAGGCAGGGAACGAATTGGGATTCAGTCGAGCTCGTGGAGTCGATCAATTTTGGCGTCGAGGTGATACATCATGGTAAGGAGGTGGGCAAGCATAGTGTCATGCTAGTTGAGACGCGTGTAGACGGAACTAGCGGTGGAGGACATGGCTGGAGAGGATGTGTTCCAACCGATGGCCGAAAAGGGCGCTGGTGAGATTCCAACGACGAAAAACGCGGCAAGTCGGACCAATTGTTACAAACACGATTAATTAATGTGCAGTTTAACAAAAAACATCATTGTATTAGCATTCATAATAATAAAGAGATACATGAGAGGAAAGGAGAGTTCCAAGAGAGAGGAAGAGATCTAAAGAGAGAAGTAGAAAAAAAACCAAACAACTAAGATCCTTCCAGATCACGAAGTAGAGAGAGACCCAAACAACTAAGATCCTTCCAGATCCCCCAAACCATAAGCCTCTCCCCCTTATATATATATGGGACGGCATAATACAACACTCACACAATAATTAATATAACTGATTAATTAATAATAATATATACCATCATGAATATCATGGAGGCTTCTATATGCACGCTCCATGAACTCTTAAGAGGAAGCCCGCTTGAGTGATCTACAACGTCAGGTAGGTGAAGATTTGAAAGAGAGGAAGAGTACCTCGTGAAGTTGACGGAGGGCGTTTGCTTGAGGTGGCTGAGATTCCAGCATGGAAGAGGGTTCCTGTTTACGGTGTAATGGAGGGTGAGCATGGTCGACGGGAGTATAGATACCAGGCGATGAGGAAGAAAACGTTTGGGCGTACCTTTGAGTTTTTCGTGCGAGATGTGGGATGTCGGCGAGAGAAATGTTAGTCGCGAGAGAGATGTTAGTCGCGTGAGTAGAGGAGGGAAGTGGAAAGCAAGCGTAGCGGAGGGGGCTTCAGAAGGAGAGTGTGTTGGTTGCTAGCGATCTAGGGCAGGAGAGAGCGGAGGAGATACAGGGGTTCTCTTGGTTTAGGTTTAGGCTTGCGAATCCCTGTGTAGTGGCGAAGACTAATGGCACTCGCTTTTTGTTTTTGATTTTGAAGAAATCCAACGGTTACAGATGAATGAAAAATGATCTGATGGGGAAGAGTTTGATAGGCGTTCAGGGTTACGTTTGTGTGGCCAAGTATTTCTTTATATACGAGCATCTTCGCACGCCATGCTCGATGCTCTCGGGCGGCCTTCGCCCGCCTGCGCAAGGGCGAAGCCCGTGCTTTATGCTTCGGGTGGTCCTTGGCCGCATAGAAGAGGGCTTCGCCCGCTTCCATGCAATCCACCATCTCGGTGCCGCACCCGCCCCTCGAGGCCCCCAGAAGCAAAATTATTCTGATTCGGACTCAGGGGGCGCGAGTGGCGGGTGCGGCGCCGAGATGGTGGATTGCGTGGAAGCGGACGTCTATGCGGCCAAAGACCACCCGAAGCATAAAGCACGGGCGAAGCCCGTGCGCAGGCGGGCGAAGCCCGTGCGCAGGCGGGCGAAGCCCGTGCGCAGGCGGGCGAAGCCCGCCTGTTACGGCCGAAGGCCGAACGAGAGCATCGAGCACAGGCGTAGCCCGTGCGAAGATGCTCGTATATATATAATTATATAATTATATGTATATAATTATATAATTATAATATATATAATATTATAATTATATATATATATATATACTAGCATCTTCGAACGGGCTTCGCCCGTTCTCGATGCGTCGTTGCGGGCTTCGCCCGCTTGGCATTCAAGCGGGCTTCGCCCGCCCCCCCCCCCCCTCCCGACAAAATTTAAAAGAATTTTAAACAATTATTTAAAAAAAATTTATTTCAAAGTATTAGAATTTTATTAAATACATTATAAAATAAAAAAATCAATTTTTATAATTTATTTAATTACTGCCCGACCCCCCTTCCGCCGGCCAAATTATAAAAAACCAAATTATATAATTATAATTTAATAATAATTTATTTAATAAAAAACCAAATAAAAATAAAATAAAAAATAAATCTTGTGCCCGTCCCCCCCCCTTCCGCCTCTGCTTCCCTGCCCGCCGATGCCGCCGCCGGCGAAGCTGCGGGGTGAGCCTGTGAACAGACGGGAGGCGGAAAGCTTGCTATCGGGAAATCCGAAGAAGGGAACAGTGCTCTTCATGGAGATTTGGCTATTGGCAGACCGCGTTTTTTAGATTCAATGGTCAGATGCGATTTCTTGGAGATCGGACAGTCCTAATGAATTTAACGGTGTGTTTCAAGATATCACTATTGTTTTATATAATAAAGATATAATATTGTTTTTGTAATTTATTTTACTGTTAAACTATATATATATATACGAGTGACAGGCGCGGGCCTTCGGCCCGGGAGCATTTATCGTCGGTGCGACATATGTCGCGGGTGCGACATATGTCGTGGGTGCGACATTTGTCGTGGGGGCGACATTTGTCGTGGGGGCGAAATTTGTCGCGGGGCCGACATTTATCATGGGGGCCGACATTTCTCGTGGGGGCGACATTGGTCGTGGGTGCGACATTGGTCGTGGGTGCGACATTGGTCGTGGAGGCGACATTTGTCGTCGGCGGAAACATTTATCATAGGGGTGACATTTGTCGTGGATGCGGCATTTGTCGTGTGTGGGGCATTTGTCGTGGGTTCGGCATTTGGGGTGGGTGCGACATTTGTGGTGAATGCGACTTTGGTCGTGGGTGCGACATTTGTGGTGGGCTGACATTTGTCGTAGGTGCAACATTTGTCGTGAGTTAAGACATACCAAAAAGTAATTCTTTAATTGCTATTCAAAATTGCATAGAGTATTCAGTTGGGTTTAGTTGGGTCATTTCCTCCTGCTATGTCTTTTTTTATGTACCTACCCTCCCATTTTTGCACTATAGAACTATGTTCCTCATATACACATAACATTTAAGAGTCATTTGACAATAAATCGCAGGTATGGTTTTGACAGATTATATTCTAAATCATTATAATAGAGTGAGATAATTGTATTCAGTGAACATAGAAATAGTACATCGAATTTTTTTTGTAAGAAAATGTCAACAACTGATACGTACTCGGGACCAACTGCTAGCATTCTTCCAATCTGATGTATGGAATTTCCAGACTTGGACAATTGTATATGGTCCACCGCAAGGAACCTACATGAGAACTTTTCTTTTTTTAAAAAATGCAAGACATTCCCAAAAGTTGTAAAAACAAAATGTCCATTACAACCAATATGAGGGAAATAATTACCACAAAGTATAAAGATATATCACATATTAAAAATTAGTTACTTTTTTTTTGTTTTGGTTTGAGAGAGAATTTGCAATTTTTTGTTGCATTCCTCTTGAATTACCATCAACCTCGGGCATAGGATTCATTCAGCGTGAATGTAGATCTAATCAAATTTGAGAATTCAGAGACGAAATTAAAAATCTGAGAACGAAATGAAAACCAAGAACAATGAATGTAGATCTAAACAAAGAACCAAAAATCAGATAGTGGTTTGTTTAAACGAATTTAGCTTGGAAATCCTAAACTTTTGATTCAAAATGAAGCCGAAAAGGCATTCATAAACGAAATCAAAACTGGAAATAACTGTGTTAACTTCGTTCATAAATGAGATGCAAAACCAAAAATAAAAACAGGAATCGTAACTGTAAATCCAATCGGAAATCTGAAAATTAAAATGAGAAGCAAATCCAAAAATAATTGTGTTAAATTCGATCATAAATGAGAAGCAAATCCAAAAATGAAAGAGGAATCGTAACTGTAAATCCTTGAATGGGAAATCAAATCCTAAATGTAAATCCAAAACTATTTGAAGAAGAGAAATCTCTGACTGTAAATCCAATGGGAAATTTGAAAAGTAAAATTGTAACGTGAATGAAACTCAAAATCTGTGAATTGAAATCAGATTTCCAAAAACGAAAACGGAAAATCGAAAACGAAATCAAAAATGGAAATGTGTGAAGGAAATCGAAAACGGATAGAAGACATCGATTGGTAGATCTATATCTGAAAAATCTGTAAATTGAGCATAGATTAACAAATAACATATTATAAGCCATAAGATTAACTGCCAACTCCCAATAATGACTCAAATGAGCATAGACTGCAGCTCCAAATTAACAAAGTCAAAGGAACAGAAATTGCAGGTTCAAAAGGGAGCTTAAGCAATAAAATTAACTCCCTAGACCCAGCCAAACAATTTCAAAAAAAAAATTAATCAGGCTCTACATAATCTAAATAGGAGATGATCATCATCGGGCATTGACAAATTAATCTTCATACTAATAGCAATAACCATAAAAATGTATGTACAACATAAAAATAAAAATAACACATGAAAAAAATGGTAAATCCATGACATATGTCTGCAACAATTATTTATAAAACATGATTAAATAAAAGAATTAACCACAGCTCTAAACCTAGCTAAGTGGATTATAACATGATAATATTAATAAAATTTGGGATCACTGCAATTGGTAAACTAATGTACAATCATTTACATAAGTTCAGCTTTACACTAAGGAAAGCAACTCAATCATAGAGGCCAGTTACTCTTATCCGCACTCTTCATTGCGAACAGTAAAAATCATAAACGCAAGAAGGGAAAGATATTTGAAAGAGATGCAAAATCACGAAATAAAAATCAGAAATGGAGAGAAGAAATCGAGAAAGAGGGGAGTGGAGGAGTTTTTTTACCGATGATGTCGGTGCCGGCTTTGCGCAAGGAGGCCTAACTGCAGCTTTGAGGGAGTGCTGGGTATGGTGTTGGCGAGGGGTTTTGAAGGAGGCAGGCTTGAAGGGGCGATTCGGCGGTCGATGATGTCGTCGGCAGTAGAAGAGTCGCCCTCCAGAGATCGGGACTGGAGGAAGAAGAAGGGGATGTTAGGAGCGGGAGGGAGGAATGCGGCGCGTTAGGGTTTCGTGGAGAAAGCGGCGGGTTTTATTTTTTTTCGCGGAGAAATGATGCGATCCGGTTCGTGCGGGCTCAACTGGTCTAATTTTAGTGTATTTTGGACTTCTGGGTCGGGTATTGCTAGGTATAAGAATGTTGTATTTTTCTATGGTTTTTTTTTTGTGAAAGAACTAATAACTTGTTTTGTTGTGCTGCTGTGTGGAGATCGGATCAGCCCTCTTCCTTAGCCGGTCGTCATTTAGGGAGGATCCTCTTCCTTAGGTTGATTTTGTATCTGTTCCTGTTCTTGCTTGTGTTTGCTGTTGATCTTGAATGTTATTATAAGGTGTTGTTGTTGTTTTTGGATTCCTATTGGGTCTTCTTTTGGGTGTTTTCCGGTATTACGAAAGGGTATTTGGAGGGTATCTGGCCGTGATCGGTGCTGCCAGGACGGGAAGAGCCCAGTTCGTATCAAGGTATCAGAGGGAGGACAATCCTGTCGGCACCATTCCGATTTCGGATGCAACCAGGTCACGGGATGTGCCGACCGACATCGACGGTCTTCGCCACCAGCAGGAAGTGCTCGCGCGATCTCTACAGTCCCTCACGGAGAACCAGAGTAGGACATCGGAGGAGGTAAAAGAAATTTTATCTGTTCTCAAGGCGGACAAGGCCAGCGGGAGCGGCGGCGCGTTCTCACCACCGGAGCGACAACAGCATACCCAAAATCAATATCAGGTCCAGACTCGTTTCTCACGCCTCGAATTCCCGCGATTTTTTGGGGAAGGAGTTCTCGATTGGATCTACAAGTGTGATCAATTCTTCGACATGGACGACACTCCGGATGAAATGAAAGTTCGCATTGCCTCCGTACACATGGAAGATAAAGCCTTATATTGGCATCAAGGGTTCATGAAGAACCGCATCACACGCCAATGGCCTTCGTAGGAGGAATACTGTGAAGCCCTCAACGACCGTTTTGGGACCCTCTTGTTCGATGATCCGCTGAGTGAGCTGAAGAACCTTCGTCAGAAGGGAACCGTACAAACTTACTTGGATGAGTTTGACCTATTGTTGCACCGGGTCGCTATTCCGGAAGACCATGCCATCAGTTTTTGTCTAGCGGGGTTGAAGGGGGAGATCGAATACGTCATCCGCATGTTCCAACCCAAAACACTTCAGGAGGTGTTTCTCTAGCACGCTTGTAGGAGTAACAGTTGTGTGTGACCACCAAACGCAGCTCGTCTAGTTATTCAGAGCGGTTTACGCAGGACAGTCGACGGACTTTCTGTAACGCCCCAAATCTCGATTATGAGTGGGTTGTGTAAGCTGAGCAACACGGCCTGGGATACGGGTGTGTCCAAGGCCGTGTCCTGCTCCGTATTAGCAACACGGTCGGGGACACGAGGGTGTCCAGGGCCGTGTCCTGCTATGAGTTCGACGTGTTTCCATAAGGTCGACGAAATGCAGTCGACGATCCTCGGAGTTGGGCATACGGCCTGTGACACGGGCGTGTCAAGGGCCGTGTCCTTCTCTGTGTTTGGTCGGTCTATGAGGACTGATGAACACGGGCTGGACACGGGCGTGTCCAAAGAGGTGTCTAGCACACGGCCTGTGACACGGGCATGTCATAGGGTCGTGTCCTGGTCGGGTCATGGCGGATTCTTTTGCCGCTTAAGGCACACATCCTGTGACACAGGCATGTCACAAGCCGTGTTCGGCCCAGGAAAGTAATTTTCAAGGCGATTCGTGACTGTTCATTCCCTTCAAATAGGATCTAACGGTCCAGAAATCTCCCTGCTGTTTTAAGGCCGAGAGTTGAGGGATAAACTCTCATTTATCTTGGGCCTTTCTCTTTCTAAAGAGTTAGAGAGTGAGGAGAGCAAGAAAGGAGGAGGAGGAATCCGGCTGCCGGTGGAGCTTCATAGCCCCGAATCGCGAGCCGAGTCCAGATCCGTGGAGGCAAGTCCGTTGCGGTGCTTTTAATCTGGCTAGTTTTTCATGGCTCCAAAGAGATCGTCAAGGGTAACGATCTTCCTTCTTGGACATGTGAAGTCCTTATTTTGGCATGTGCATGGATTTCCCCTACCAAAAGATGGATTATTGAGGGATTTCCCTTGGGTTGATTCTTGAAATCCCCAATAAGTCTTGCATATAGATCCGGAAATGTGAAGTACGAAATAGACATGTTGTGTGAAGCCCATCTGGATAGGTTGGTCTGAATTGGTGATGTTTTATTTTGCGCACCGGAGAAGACTCCGCGTTTAAACGAGTAGTTTGTAGAGTCGGTGGGTTGTGCCTGTGAAGTGGAGTAACAAAAAGTACTGGAATGGGAATTCCAGGAAAATATCCTCGTAATTCTTGTGTTGTATGCTATGGAAAGTCCAGTTTTCAGGTACCGCAGGATGCTGCAGGTTTTGGGTTGAGTTTGGGTGCAGAAAGAGAGCTTCTGCTGAACCCGTCAAGCGATCGCGAGGAACATTGGCACTAACTCCCCTTTTGGACTGTGAAGCCAGTCCTTGGTGGACAGTGTGGCTATTGTGAGCTGTGAGCTCTTAAAAGGCTTCGTGCCGAACGGATAAGGGGATGCCGACCCGCATCAGTCTAGACATTGAACTGACGATTTGAGCAATGGGCAAGGGCTGAACTGTATCCGCGTTATGGTTGTCTTGCATGAGTGCCTGAGGCATTGGCGTTCGTCAGGTTCACATAATGAGAGTCTTAGGCATGCGCATCATTAAGACTAAAGTCTCCGACAATAGGTTACAGAACATAATGCTCAAACTTTACTGTTAGGTTTCAGACCTTGAACGGTGGTGGGACCCTGGTTTTCCGGTACACCAAGAATGTGCCCTGAGTGCACGGAGCGTCGGGCCGCATGGCCGACGTTTGTGATATATTGATTGTGCGTGAGTGCACATCTTGTGATATATCTGCTTGTGAAAAGCTATGCATCCAGGGAAGGAATACCACTACCCCGGGAAAGGGGTAGGGTCATTATAAATTGGTCAGCTGAATGTTGACTGTTGCCTTGTTTTCCACCGTCATTGTGGGTTGTCCTTGTGCAAGTACTGGAGAGCCGAGCGGGAAATAGCGGGCTGAAGCCCCTGCTGCTGATGCTGCTGCTGGTCCTCGAAGGCTGAGCGAAGAACTTTATTATGTTCATGTGTGGCCGGCCTACGCGCCGATGTTTGTAATCCACATTTGTGAAGCTTAACTGTAAGGCCTTAAGGCCAAACTTTTGTGTGTTTGGTGTACATTCCTTTGGGGTTATATATAAATGTGGTTGTTTATATATAGTGAATATTTGTGGCTGTTGAGTTCAATATTTATCTTAAGCTTCCGTTAGCATGCTCTGAGTTAGGATGCGAATATATTTTGGTATTAACATGTAACCTCGCCTCTTGTTTTGTGGCATATAATGTAGGGCTCCGGCCGAACCTTCTATTATAGTGTGGCATATAGCGCGACCCACTTTAACATTAATGAACTCAAGAATGTCCACTAAAGAATGCAAATACACCTATTTGAGAAACATGTGCGTTCTTATATTGTTGTTATTGTTGTGCAAGATCGCTAAAGTGTGTCTTGTTCACTTATAGGTGACTCGTAGTGGTGCTGGGCAGTCTGAGCCCCAACGTTCTGATAAGAGTGCGACACCAGCTGAGGTGTCTACACCTCCTCCTTCTGTAGAAACAGTAAGCTTAGTTGCTGAGGCACTGTTTGCAATGATTCATGCACAGCCTACTGGGCAAGCGCAACTGGCATTGGTGCCAGAACGGGTTGGTGTAAGGCAAGAACCTGTTGAGGCTATTGATCCTCGAGCAGCTGAATGGCAGTTGAAGCAGTTTATGAGCTTCAATTCTCCTACTTTTATGGGTGTGGGATCCCCAACGCAGGCGGAGGATTGGTTGTCGCGCGTCAAACGAATATTGACGGCGATAAGGACGGGGGAAAATCAGAAGGTCACTTTGGCCACCTTCTTGTTGGAAGGAGAGGCTCGGCTATGGTGGGACGAGATAGAGTTGCACCACTTAGCGGACAGGCAATTAACAGAAGTCTCGATCGAGGAGTTTTTGCGTATATTCTTGGCAAAGCACCTAGCACAACGCATCGCCTTGAAAAATGAGTTCCAGCGTCTAACTCAGGGAGAAAGTAGTGTCGATACCTACTTACATGTGTTTACACGATTGGGACGCTATGCGGGATCTATCTTCGCGGATGAACAACGTAAAACCAAGAGGTTCTACGAAGGGTTACGAGATGAGTTGAGATTCCTGATCTCAAGTTCGATGAACCAGGGGTTTCAGGCGTTGGTGGATACGGCTTATGTGTTGGAGAAGGATATGAAGCAGGTGCAAGGAAAAAAGGGACCTGGCTGTGATAAAGTCTGAGTTCAAAGCGCCACATTCTGGAAAATCGAACTACCAAAGGAAATGGAGCAATAGATCCAAGTCGTCTAGACAGGCTCCTTCTACAGTTATGTCGGGGGCAACTTCGAGGCAAGAGTCTCGTACCTGCTATACATGTGGTAGAGTGGGACATTTAGCTCGTGACTGTCGGGTTGGTCCGCCAAAGGTGGAAAAGAATACATGAGCGTCATATGATGATAAGAGAAAGGCAGTGGTGGAGTCCTCTACATCCCAGGCGCAGCCCCGAGTATATAATCTTGGCCTGCAGGAGGCCATAAAGCAAAGTGACGTCGTCACATGTACGATCTAAGATATTGGTTACTTTTCATATTTCATACCTTGTGTGTAGCTTGTGTATGATGTGTTTATCACAGACTTTGTCCTGATTCAGAATAATCCTGCGAGAGCACTATTTGATACGGGTGCTTCGCATTCATTTTTGTCTAAGGACTTCGTAGCACGAATCGAAGTACCTAGTCATGTGACGACAGATAGTGTAAATGTGTTGTTACCAAACGGATGTGCGATGCGTGTGGATAGGACTTGCTACGTGGAAGTACAAATAGGAAGTCGGGATTTCTGCTTGAACGCATCTGTGCTACTAATATCGGAATTTGATGTGATCTTTGGTATGGACTGGCTCTCGGAGCAGCATGCCTTTATTGATTGCAATTCCAAGGAGATCACACTGGGCCAGAATACCGAGCTTGAGACTAAGTTCACTGGTATGCGAGGAGCGAGCGGGATCTTGATGTATGCTCTCCAAGTCGTCAATGTTGTTATGAAGGGCGCAGAGTTATTCTTCACGCTTATTCAGGTTGTTGGGCCAAAGGCCAGTGTGAATGACGTTCTGATTGTATCGGAGTTTGCTGATGTGTTTCCCAAGGATCTTCCTGGGTTACCACCCCAGCAGGAGATCGACTTCACTATTGAGCTGGTGTTAGGTGCGAAACCTGTGGCCCGTTCGCCATATCGGGTAGCGCCAAAGAAAATGGCAGAACTGAAAGTTCAACTACAAGAGTTGTTGGAATAGAGATACATACGCCCAAGTATGTCACCTTGGAGCGCACCTGTTTTTTTGTGAAAAAGAAGGACGGTAGTTTGCGGTTGTGTATCGATTATCGCAAATTGAATAAGCTGACAGAGAAAAACAAGTATCTAATTCCACGGATAGATGACTTGTTCGATCAGCTAGTGGGATCAACCATCTATTCTAAGCTGGACTTAAAATCTAGTTATTACCAGTTGAGGATTCGAGAAGGTGACATTCCTAAGACAGTATTTGGAACACGCTATGGTCATTATGAGTTCACTGTAATGCCGTTTGGGCTATGTAATGCGCCATCGGTGTTCATGGATCTAATGCATCGAAAGTTCCGAAAGTACTTGGACCTATTTGTGATCGTCTTCATTGATGATATCTTGGTGTACTCTCAATCTGAAGTTTACCATGCGAACCATTTACGGTTTGTGTTGTATACCCTGCAGAGAAATAAGTTTTATGTCAAGTTCTCAAAGTGTGAGTTTTGGCTGTCGTTAGTGACTTTTCTTGGCCATGTGGTAAGTGGAGAGGGCATTGCAGTGGATTCGTCAAAGGTAAGAGCCATACGGGAGTGACCAATGTTGTCCTCGGTGGCCGAAATCAGGAGTTTCCTTGGACTGGCAGGCTACTACATACGTTTTGTAGAAAACTTCTCACAGATCGTTTTGCCTCTTACCACATTAACGAGGAAGGATCAGAAGTTCGTTTGGACGCCGGTGTACGCGCGAGCTTTTGAAGAGCTAAAGATTCATTTGACCACGACGCCTGTTTTGACATCGCCATGTGGTACAGACGGCTATGAGATTTATAGTGATGCTTCAGGGAGCGGCTTAGGTTGCGTTCTTCTTCAATTTGTAAAGGTGATCGCTTATGTCTCACGCTAGTTGAAAGTGCATGAGCGAAATTATCTCGTCCATGACTTGGAGTTGGCGGCGGTATTTTTTGCACTTAAATTGTTGCGTCACTATCTATACAGTGTAAAAGTGGATATATTTATGGACCATAAGAGCCAAAAGTACCTATTGTATCAGAAGAATCTCAATATGCGATAACGAATGTGGATGGAGTTTCTCGGGGACTACACCTTTGATATTCACTATACTCCCGGGAAGGGAAACGTGGTCGCAGATGTCTTTGGTCGTAGGACTCTATCAAGGGCAAATTGGTTGCAGATGCATGATGAGCATCTGATCCAGGAGTTGGAAGCGTTAGAAATTTCATGTGTTGACACGAATTCCACAACAAATGCATTCTTGAACTGGACGGAGGTACAATATGACCTTGCGGACAGGGTTCGCGAGCAACAGAACTTGATGAAAGTCTACAACGTTATGCAGTGGATGGGTCTAATGTCCAATTCTCCCGGGATGACGACCTTTTACGGAAAGAGGGTCGGTTGTGTGTCCCAAGTATGGGTAAGATAAGAGAAGAATTGATGTATGAGACTCACTTTACGAAATACTCAATTCATCCAGGGAGCACAAAGATGTACAAAGACATGAAAAAGTTTTTTTGGTGGCCAGAGTTAAAGAAAGATATAACACATTATGTGGCTAAATGTCAAACATGTGCTTTGGTGAAAGAAGAATGCCAGAAGCTCGGAGGTTTCTTGAAATCACTACCTATTCCGGAATGGAAGTTTGATGATATTTCGATGAATTTCGTGCACGGTTTGTCGAGATCTCAATGTGGTAATGATTCGATTTGGATGATCGTAGACCGATTGACTAAAGTGGCTCACTTTCTTCCGAATAAGAGGGACGATTCAGTGGAAGTCTTGGCGAAACTTTACGTTGAGCAAATCGTACGATTGCACGATGTTCCCCGTAACATCGTAAGTGACCGTGACGGGCGATTCACATCGAATGATTGGAGGCTAATCCATCAATTGTTGGGAACAAATTTAACGTTCAGTACGGCCTTTCATCCACAAACTTATGGTGAGAGGACCAACAGAATGATGGACATGCTCCGAATATGCGCCTTGGATTTTGGAAAGAGGTGGGAAGATCATCTCTATATAGTAGAGTTTGCCTACAATAATAGCTACCAAGCTAGCATAAGTTTGACGCCGTTTGAAGCTTTGTATGGTCGGAAATGCCATACACCATTAGCTTGGGAAAAAACAGGCGAATCTAAATTATATAAGCGTAAGGAAGTCAAAGAAGCTAATTCAACGATACCCTATATTTGGGAGAGGCTACTGATAGCTCAAGATAGACAAGCAAAGTATTACAACGCCAAGCACCGAAACATTGAGTTTGCGATTGACGATTGGGTATATTTGAAAATCAAGCCCTTCAAAGGAGTGTCCAGGATTCGGCGCTTGAAAAAGTTAAGTCCGAGATATCGTGGTCCGTTTGAAGTGGTGGGGCAAATTGGAGAAGCTTCCTATCGGCTAGCTCTTTCGGCAGAATTGAGTGGATTGCATGATGTGTTCCACATATAAGTGTTGTGAAAAGCCGTGAAAGATCCAGCTCAAGTGAATGCGAATGATCGTGCACCGATCGAAGTTGGGCTAACAACGAAGGTTAGGCCCATTCGGATCGAGGATAAAGCCGATAAGCAGTTGCGGAACAAAACAATCGGGATTGTCGAGCTCCGATGGGACAACTGCGGCCGTGAGGAGCTAACATAAGAGCGGGAGCAGACCATGCAAGCTGAATTTCCCAAACTGTTTGTCTAAACTTGCATAACAGTTTGTATTTTATGTTGTACATAACATAAAATGTTGTAAACATTTTGATTGATGTTTCCTGAGTACTGTATAAAATTTTGGGACAAAATTTATTGTAAGGAGGAGAGAATTGTAACACCCCAAATCTCGATTATGAGTGGGTTGTGTAGGCTGAGCAATACGACCTGGGACACGGCCGTGTCCAAGGCCGTGTCCTTCTCTGTATTAGTAACATGGCCGGAGACACGGGCGTGTCCAGGTCTGTGTCCTGCTATGAGTTTGACATGTTTTTTAAGGTCGACAAAATACAGTCGACGATCCTCGGAGTTGGGCACACGACCTGTGACATGGGCATGTCAAGGGCCGTGTCCTTCTCTGTGTTTGGCCGGTCTGTGAGGACTGATGAACACGGGCTGGACACGGGTGTGCCAAAGTCGTGTTTGGCACACGGCCTGTGACACATGCGTGTCACAGGGCCGTGTCCTGGTCGGGTCATGACAGTTTCTTTTGTCGCTTAAGGCACACAGCCTGTGACACGGGCGTGTCACAAGCCGTGTTCGGCCTAGGAAAGTAATTTTCAGGGCGATTTGTGACCGTTCATTCCCTTCAAATAGGATCCAACGGTCCAGAAATCTCCCCACTATTTTAAGGCCGGGAGTTGAGGGATAAACTCTCATTTATCTCGGGTCTTTCTCTTTCTAGAGAGTTAGAGAGTGGGGAGAGCAAGGAACGAGGAGTAGGAGGAATCCGACTGCTAGTGGAGCTTCAGAGCCCCGAATCGCAAGCCGAGTCCAGATCCGTGGAGGCAAGTCCATTGCGGTGCTTTTCATCCAGCTAGTTTTTCATGGCTCCAAAGAGATCGTCAAGAGTAACAATCTTCCTTCTTGAATATGTGAAGTCCTTATTTTGGCATGTGCATGGATTTCCTCCACCAAAAGGTGGATTATTGAGGGATTTCCCTTGGGTTGATTCTTGAAATCCCCAATAAGTTTTGCATATAGATCCAGAAATGTGAAGTACGGAATAGACATGATGTGTGAAGCCCATCTGGACAGGTTGGTCTTGATTGGTGATGTTTTATTTTGCGCACCGGAGAAGACTCCGCGTTTAAACGAGTAGTTTGTGGAGTCGGTGGGTTGTGCCTGTGAAGTGGAGTAACAGGAAGTACTGGAATGGGAATTCCAAGAAAATACCCTCGTAATTCTTGTGTTGTATGTTATGGAAAGACCAATTTTCTGGTACTGCAGGATGCTGCAGAGTTTGGGTGCAGAAAGAGAGCTTCTGCAGAACCTGGCAAGCGATCGCGAGGAATGCTGACACTAACTCCCCTTTTGGACTGTGAAGCCAGTCCTTGGTGGACAGTGTGGCTATTGTGAGCTGCGAGCTCTTAAAAGGCTTCGTGCCGAACGGACATGGGGATGCCGACCCGCGTTAGTCTAGACATTGAACTGGCGATTTGAGCAATAAGCAAGAGCTGAACTGTATCCGCGTTATGGTTGTCTGGCATGAGTGCCTGGGGAATTGGCATTCGTCAGGTTCACATAATGAGAGTCTTAGGCATGCACGCCATTAAGACTAAAGTATCTAACGATAGGTTGTAGAGCATAATGCTAAAACTTTACCGTTGGTTTCAGACCTTGAACGGTGGTGGGACCCTGGTTTTCCGGTACACCAAGAATGTGTCATGAGTGCATGGAGCGTCGGGCCACGTGGCCAACGTTTGTGATATATTAATTGTGTGTGAGTGCACATCTTGTGATATACCTGCTTGTGAAAAGCTATGCCTGTAGGGAAGGAATGTCACTGCCCCGGGAAAGAGGTAGGGTTGTTATAAATTGGTCAGCTGAATGCTGACTATGGCCTTGTTTGCCACCGTCTTGGTGGGTTGTCCTTGTGCAGGTGCTGGAGAGCCGAGCAGGAAATAGCGGGCTGAAGCCCCTACTGCTGGCCCTCGAAGGCTGAGCGAAGAACTTTATTATGTTCATGTGTGGCCAGCCTACGCGCCGATGTTTGTAATCCACATTTGTGAAGCTTAACTGTAAGACCTTAAGACCAAACTTTTGTGTATTTAGTGTACATTTCTGTGGGGTTACATATAAATGTGGTTGTTTATATATAATGGACATTCGTGACTGTTGAGTTCAATATTTATCTTAAGCTTCCATTAGCATGCGAATATATTTTGGTATTAACCTGTAACCTCGCCGCCTGTTTTGTGGCATATAGTGTGGAGCCCCGACAGGACCTTCTATTATATGTTATTTAACAGATGAGGTCGTTACACTTTCACTCCCACCGGGTCAACCACCACACCCTCACCGACAGTCACCGACCATAATTCTCAACCGTTGGGCCAACCGGGCCAGAGGGGAAGGAAGCTTTCCTCGACAGATATGGATGAACGTAGAAGCAAAGGTCTATGTTTTTAGTGCGACAACAAATACACCCCGGGGCATCGTTGCTTGGAGCGGCGCTAGTCGCATGCCTTGGAACTCATCTCCGAGGATGCAGAGGAGGTCAATCCGCAGTTTGACGAGCTCCACTTTGAGGAGGAGCATGACGATGATCCTAAATCGCACGTATCGGTTCATGCTGGCACCACCCACTTTCAAACAATGCGCGTCACCACGTCTTATCAAGGTCTCCCCATTTACATTTTGATCGATTCCGGCAGCACCCATAATTTTCTTGACATGGATACGACATGGAGGTTAAACTACCCCCTCACATCCATTCCCAGTTTTGACGTCGTAGTGGCCAATGGGAAGACGATTGCGAGCGCCCACAAGGCCTTGGGCTTTCAATGGAAAATGCAAGGGGTTACTTTCACATCGGACATGCTCATACTACCATTGGGGGGTTGTGAAATGGTGTTAGGGGTACAATGGCTAGTTACCCTTGGCGTGGTTCAATGGGATTTCAAAAACATGAAGATGGAATTCATGATTCATGGGCGCAAAATTTCCTTACGAGGCTCCCAACAATCGACTAGTTCTTGGATGCAGTCTCGAAAATCTCAGAAGTTAATTAACTAGGAAGGCGAACTCACCATGCTCGCATTGTGTCAAATATCCAGCGATAGTGAGGAATTGAGCAGGGCACCGCACACCTCCACCGAGGAACATCGTCTGCACACTAGCATCCAACCCGGTATCTCCAACCAAGATTTAACCAGTTTCGAACAATAACAACTGCAGCATATACTCAATCAGTTTCCTGATATTTTTACGGACCCAAAGGGGCTGCCCCCGCACCGCCCACACGAGCATCAGATTCCTCTTTTTGACGGTACGACACGAGTGAACATCCGCCCCTATCGCTACCCTCCGATTCAAAAAGAACTAATTGAGAAGATGGTGGAGGAATTACTCGAGGCAGGGATGATACAACACAGTCACATCCCGTTCACATCCCCGGTGGTGTTGGTCAAGAACATCGACGGTACTTGGCTCCTATGTGTCGACTATCGCCAACTCAACAAGAATACAATTAAAGACAAATTTCCAATTCCGGTGATTGAGGAGTTACTTGAAGAGCTACATGGCGCGGTTTTCTTTTCGAAGTTAGATCTGCGAGCTGGCTATCACCAAGTACGCATGACAGTTGACGCCATCCCCAAAAACGCATTTCGCACCCACCATGGGTATTACGAATTCTTAGTAATGCTGTCCGGATTATCCAAAGTGCCCTCCACTTTTCAGAGTTTGATGAATTCGGTCTTTCGAGCGCAACTCCACCACTTTATCTTAGTTTTCTTCGATGACATTTTGGTCTTCAGTCGATCGTGGAGCAACCATTTGGACACCTCACCATGGCGCTTCAGCTTATCCAACAACACCAACTATTCCTCAAGCAAAGCAAATGCAATTTCAGAATGTGGGAGATACATTACTTGGGGCATCTTATCTCCAGCCAAGGGGTGGCAACGGACCCAAACAAGATTCAGGCAATGTTGGAATGGGCGGTACCGACTAACCTCAAGAAGTTACGAGGGTTCTTGGGCTTAACCAGCTACTATTGGCGTTTCATCAAAGGCTATGGGTTATTGGCCAAACCACTCACGACTCTACTTCACCACTGCCATTTCCATTGGAGCGCCGAAGCAGAGGTGGCATTTCAAGCACTCAAACAGGCGGTGTCTCACCCCCCGGGGTTACGGCTTCCCTATTTTCGGAAGGCGTTCGTGGTGGAGACAGACGCAGCAGATTTGGGAGTGGGTGCGGTGTTATTACAAGAGGGGCAACCAGTGGCATATTTTAGCAAAGCTCTTGGGACAAAGAATGCCCGTCTTTCGACCTATGAAAAAGAGTTGTTGGCCGTGGTCATGACCGTCCAACAATGGCAACATTATTTGGCACATGGTCCCTTCATCATCAAAACGGACCACCAAAGCTTAAAATTTCTTGTGGAGCAACGAATCGCGACACCAGCCCAACAACGGTATATTTCTAAACTAATGGGTTTTGATTTTCAGATCCCATACAAGAGGGGCATGGACAACAAATGCGCGGACGCGCTGTCCAGAAAATACGAACAAGGGGAGGGAGAGCTCATGGACTTGGTCACGGTACAGTCTGAGATCATGCATGTTGTTCGCCAGTCATGGGAACGAGACACACATATTCAGGCGATCATTGAGGCCACGGAAGCCGACGAATCCAGCATGCCGAAATATAAATGGAGACGTGTTCTCCAGCACCATGGTCGGCTAGTGTGGGGCAAGATACGGAGGTGAAACGAAGGCTTATCCAACTCTATCACGATAGTCCCGTGGGGGGACACTCCGGCGTCACGGTCACTTACCATCGTCTGTAGAAGGTTTTTTTATTGGAAACGAATGAAACCGGATGTCTACAACTATATCCAAAAGTGCTCCGTTTGTCAAACTTGCAAGCCAACCAATCAATTGCCGATGGGTATGCTGCAGCCCCTCCGAATTCCCGAACGTATTTGGCAAGCAATATCAATGGATTTTATCGAGGGTCTTCCGACGAGCCAGGGAAAATCAGTTGTGTTGGTGGTGGTGGACCGGCTCAGTAAACAAGCTCACTTTATGGCGTTGGCACATCCGTACACCGCCGAGGGGGTTGCCCGTGTTTTCCTCAACACTATCTTCCGACTACATGACATGCCAGCCACCGTTGTCAGCGACAGGGACGCGGTTTTTCTAAGCGACTTTTGGACGGAACTCTTTTGCATTTTACGGGTTCAGCTCCACCACTCCACGGCCTACCACCTACAGAGCGATGGACAGTCTGAAGTAGTCAATCGATGTGTCAAAGGCTACTTACGTTGTATGTGTCATGATCGACCTCGCAGTTGGGCGGAATGGCTACCTCTAGCCGAGTGGTGGTGTAACTCTACATTTCAAAGTGCTATCCGCATGACCCCCTACGAGGTCGTCTATGGACAATAACCTCAACTACCAACCACCTACATCGCGGTTCGTCGCCAGTCCAGGCCGTGGATCGCACACTTATAGCCCGAGAATGAACATTGTCCATTCTGAAACACAATTTGGCCCAAGCTCAAAATCGCATGAAGATGATGGAGGACAAGGGAAGGCGGGAGCGCGAATTGGAGGTGGGCTCTTGGGTCTACATCCGCCTACAGCCCTATCGACAAACCAGTCTTCGACCTCATGACTGTTAGAAGTTATCTCCTAAGTTCTTCGGCCCCTTTCGGGTGTTGGGCTGAGTGGGCAAAGTGGTGTACCGCCTGGAGTTACCGGCCAACGCCAAAATTCATCCAACCTTCCACATTTCGCAGCTGAAGGAACATGTGGGCGACGCTCCAGATCATGCGGGGCAGCTGCCGACAACAATCACGATGGATGGAAACGTTATAGCAGACCCTGTCAAGAGCTTGGCGTGACGAATTATCAATCGCGATGGCCGTGCAGTCACTCAATTCCTTATACAGTGGTCTAGCGGCTCGCGGGACCACGCTACCTGGGAGGATCTGTGGTCGCTACAAAGACAATTTCCCAACTTTGTTCCTTGGGGACAAGGAACAGATTCTGGGGGAGGCATTTGATGCGATCCGGTTCGTGTAGGCTCAACCAATCTAACTTTGGGGGTATTTTGGACTTTTGGGTCGGGTATTGCTGGGTATAAGTATCTTGTATTTTTTTAGGGTTGTTTTTTGTGAAAGAACTAATAGCTTGTTTTGTTGTGCTGCTGTGTGGAGATCGGACCAGCCCTCTCCCTTAGCTGATCGCCGTTCAGGGATGATCCTCTTCCTTAGGCTGATTTTGTATATGGTCCTGTTCTTGCTTGTGTCTGATGTTGATCTTGAATGCTATTATAAGAAGGTGCTGTTGTTTTTTTGGATTCCTATTGGGTCTTCTTTTGGGTGTTTTCTGGTATTACGAAAGGGTATTTGGTGGGTATCTGGTCGTGATCGGTGCTGTCAGGACAGGAAGAGCCCAGTTCGTATCAAGAAAGCAGCGAGAAGTAGGAGGGCAGAAGAAGTAGAGGCGGGCTGCGGTCTTTGACTCCGGAGTTTGGTGGAACGCCAGAGAGTGACGGCGGCGGGCGGTGTGGATTCCGAAGGCGATGACTGCGGGTGAGAAAAAGAGTGAGCGTGCAGCGGTGCAGGAGCGAGGAGCGATAGATCTAGGGCACAGGAGGGGCGGCATGTTTTTAACAATTTCTTTTGTGTGATCCGTTGTTTAGGGCACAACAATATTTTACTTGTTTTAGGGCACAACAATATATATATATATATGTATATATATATATATATGTATATACATCTATATATATGTATGTAGATACATACATATATATATATATATCTATATATACATACATATATATATATATATATATATATATATCTATATATATATATATATATATATATATATATATATATAGATATATATATATATGTATATATATATATATATATATCTATATATAAGATATATATATATATATGTATCTACATACATATATATAGATGTATATACATATATATATATGTATGTATATACATATATATATATATATATATATGTATGTATGTATGTAGATACATATATATATATATATATATATATATATATATATTATATATATATGTATCTACATACATACATACATACATATATATATATATATATATATATATATGTATATACATATATATATATATATATATATATATACATATATATACATATATATATATATACATATATATATATAAGATATATATGTATATAAGATATATATGTATATATATGTATACATATACATATATATATATATATATATATATATATATATATATATATATATTGATGGGGATTGGATCCATTTTATATCTTTAGGGGTGCACATAACAATCCCCAAAATGAAATCATGGGGTTGACTAGTCAACCCCATGATTCCCTTCATGATGGGAGAAGTGGAGAGCCCACTTTCTCTCATATTTTATCTCCTCCATCCAATTTCCCCATCTTTCTCTCCCACCAAAAATGAGATCCACAAAAAGGGGAAAGAGGGGAGAGAGAATTTCGCCGCCCGAACCTCCACCATCCGATCATGACGCGCTACCACGGCCGTCCGATCAAGGGGAAACCACCCACTAACCCACTACGTTAGTAGTGGGGCCCACCATGATCTCCCCCTGGAGCCTATAAAAGGACCCCAGGGGCTCTTCGTTTCGGATCTTCTTCTCCTACGCTTCCCCCTTCTTCTTCCTCAGGTGGGAGCTCTCCCGTTTTCTCCGCCGGCGGCCACCCCTCGTGGCCAACAACCAGCGGCCGCCTCTCGCCGCCAGCCACAGGCAGCCGCCCGCGACCACCAGCGGCCACCAGCGGCCACCAGCGACTTCCAGCGGCCACCAGCGGCCATCAGCACCCGCCATCGGCTATTGGCACCCCATCAATGCGCATTTCGGAAGGAGGCGCCCAAAGTCAGAGGAAGTCGAGCGAAGAAGACAGTCGAAACCCGCAAGCGCGCCGCCCCCGGGCGCACGCGCCAGAAGCATCCCGCGCATTCCACCGTTTAAGTCACTTTGGCGGAGCAGTCTGTTGCCCGTCGGCAGTTACAGTCATCCTCTCTCCCCGTAAATTGTAACAGGAGCGGCCTGTCGCCCCGATTCACTCAACATACTGTAATCACATTGATCTAGTGGATTTTGACTGGCAGCGAACCGGTCACGTGGTTTTTCACCCGGTTGAAGGGTTTTCCACGTTAAAACTTCTTGTGTACATTTCCCCTCTTCAACTGACTGTGTGCGCGCTCGACCGCTCCGCGAGCTAAGGCGGTCCAAGTTAGTCCGGATCGACCGGAGCGCCGAGTTTGGCCGCAACAGTTTGGCGCCGTCTGTGGGAAACGATTTCCCAACATCCTTTGAAGCGTAAGATCATCAGCATCGCCCCCTCCAAGTACTATCTTAATGACAAAGAGAAACACCCGTACCGCTGAAGGCTTCGCCCTTGGCAAGCAGGCCGAGCCTGCACGTTCCCACTCTTTGGTGGACGCACCACTGACCGCTGAAGCTGTATTTGCTCCTATAGAGGGAAGCGTTCGCCAAATGGAAGAACATCAAACTGAAATGCTCACCCTGCTGCGAAACCTGGGAGCGCCTCCGGCTCCCCCGCTCCAACCTGCTCGTGTGGATCCACCGCCGCAACAAAATCAGGGCAGAGCCCAAGAGGTTCCTCCAAGGCAGGAAATATCTGAAGAATATTCTGAAGCTGCAAGTTTCGCTCACTCGGCCCAGAGGAGAGCGAGAGCAGATCATCATCGTCATGAGCCCGCTAACGAAGTCCACCTACATCCGTTAGAAAGATTTACTCGGGAGGATATTCGAGAGGTCATCGCCGAAGAATATCATCAAGCAGGTGCAAGAGATATTTGTACCCCCCAACCACTCTGCCAGGGTTCCCCGCTGACACCCCAGATTCTGGACCATCCAATTCCTCACGGTTTCAAACTGCCCGATATCGAAACTTTCGATGGAACTGACGATCCGTTCGAACATGTCAACAACTTCACTATCACTATGAGGATCTACAACGCACCTGATCAATTACTCTGCCAAGTGTTTCCTACCACTCTCAAGGGGCAAGCCCGCACATGGTTTCACTCCTTGAAAGCGGGCACTATCGCCAACTTCACAGAACTAATGAGACAGTTCACAGATCAGTTTATAGCAAATCGGAGGATCGTCCGCGACCCTTCCCACTTATCAGGTACCCGCCAGAACGAAGGAGAGTCTTTGAAGGATTTCTTCCACAGGTTCTCCATAGAAGCCCGCCAAATCCCAGGGGTTGACCCTGAACTGTTAAGAGGAATGTTCCTCGGAGGTCTTCGCCCGAGCAGCTTCTATTCAGCATTAATGAGGGAAACCGTCGCTAGCTACCCCGACCTCGTGCACCGCGTAGAGGCTCAGATCGCTGCCGACGAGGCTATTGAAGCTCATCGTCAACAGTTTAACGACAACCAGAAGCGAAAAAGGGAAAATGAGCCGGCCCCTCAACACCAAGGAGGAAGATTGCGCCGTAACCATCAGAGAGATCAGCCGCCCCGGGAGTACACACCCCTCAACACCTCCAGAACAAATGTATTTTATGCAATCCAAGGCAAAGAGGCGCTCCGCAAGCCCAGACCTCTCGCTAAAAATATTGGGGACCAGACAAAGTACTGTGAATTTCACCATGGACAAGGACATGACACGGAAGAATGCTCAAAGCTCAAGGAGGAGATCGAGTATCTCATCAAACAAGGCCTCCTGGGGAGATTCTTACGGGGATAGGAACCAAGTCCACAGAAAGGAACTCGGCCCAGCGTTTTGCTAGACCGGACTGGGGGGCAACCCCTAAGACGACCAACCCAAGAGAGGGCTACGCACCTCAGAATGGCTCTATCTATTATAGCATTTATTAATTTTAATTTCCTATAAATTATGTGTTCCCACAAGAACAGTTTCACGACTGTAACTCTAAAAACTTAACATTTTTTCATTTTAAGCCTGTTGACGTCAAGCGTCACCCATGCGGTTCGAAATGCATACTCACTTTGCCCAAGTACGAAGACGTCCATCTACCCCCACAGCAACTGCCTCCGTGCAGCGCGCTCCTTACAGCAACTGCCTCCGTGCGGCGCGCTCCATACAGCAACTGCCTCCGTGCAGCGCGCTCCTTACAACAACTCCCACCGTGCAGCGCGCTCCTTACAGCAACTGCCTCCGTGCAGCGCGCTCCTTATAGCAACTGCCTCTGTGCAGCGCGCTCCTTACAGCACCTGCCTCCGTGCAGCGCGCTCCTTACAGCAACTGCCTCCGTGCAGCGCGCTCCTTACAGCAACTGCCTCCGTGCAGCGCGCTCCTTACAGCAACTGCCTCCGTGCAGCGCGCTCCCCACACCAACTGCCTCCGTGCAGCGCGCTCCCCACACCAACTGCCTCCGTGCAGCGCGCTCCTTACAGCAACTGCCTCCGTGCAGCGCGCTCCTTACAGCAACTGCCTCCGTGCAGCGCGCTCCTTACAGCAACTGCCTCCGTGCAGCGCGCTCCTTACAGCAACTGCCTCCGTGCAGCGCGCTCCTTACAGCAACTGCCTCCGTGCAGCGCGCTCCTTACAGCAACTGCCTCCGTGCAGCGCGCTCCTTACAGCAACTGCCTCCGTGCAGCGCTCTCCCCACACCAACTGCCTCCGTGCAGCGCGCTCCATACAGCAACTGCCTCAGTGCAGCGCGCTCCTTACAGCAACTGCCTCTGTGCAGCGCGCTCCTTACAACAACTGCCTCCGTGCAGCGCGCTCCTTACAGCAACTGCCTCCGTGCAGCGCGCTCCTTACAGTAACTGCCTCTGTGCAGCACGCTCCACACAGCAACCGCCTCCATACCCGCGCGCAACCTAAACCGCGAGCAGCCCTCGCGCAATCTAGACTGCGAGAAACCTTCGCGCAATCTAAGCCGCGAGCAGCCCTCGCGCAATCTAAGTAGCGAACAGCCCTCATGCAATCTAAGATGCGAACAACCCTCGTGAAAGTCAAGCCGCGAGCTAGCCTCGTGCAAGCACGGCAGCAAACCGCGCAAGGCAAAGTCACGACCCAAACTCGTGCGAGCAATAATCGCGAGTCAGTCTCGCGCAAAATGATGTTGCACGTCAAACTTACGTAAAACAGCATCAACCTCACCAACGGAGGTATCCGACAGCCTCGATAAAAATGGAGGCGCCGTGTTTGCACCCATGCGCCTTGCCGCACCAACTTTCCCCTTTCGACCTTGTGCAAAAAAGTACTCGGTGATACACTCGGGGGGCAACAGAAACTCCACATCTCAGTAATCTCTTCCCTTGGGCGCTTAGTCCGCCATGCATGTTACACCTCGCACACACCACACCCACCACGCATACAAACTGCGTGTGCGCAGCTCGCAAACTGCGCCCTCGCGGCGCGCAAACTGCGCCCACGCGGCGCGCAACTTGCGGCCGCAAACTAGGCACACGCAGCGTTTGTGATGCAGCGCGCTAACTGCGTGCACACAGAGCGCGCATATCACGCCAACTGCGTGCACACCGCGCTAAAATGTTCATGCACTACGCACAACAGCACACACACGCACAACACGAAACAGCGCGCACTGCGAGCGCACTGCGCGCGGCAGTGCGCGCGGCAGTGCGCGCGCGGCAATTACGCGCTGCAATTATTTAATTGCAGCGCCCTGCAACAGCGCGCGCTGCAATTGAATTGCAGCGCACTGCGCGCTGCAATTAATTGCAACGCACTGCGCGCTGCAATAAACAGTGCGCGCGCGCACTTTGCGCAATAGTGCGCACGCACTACGCGCAAATGTGTGCACGCACTACAATTAATTGCAGCGCGTAGTGTGCGCGCACTGCGCACGCAACAGTGCGCGTGCACTACGCACGCTGCAATTAACTACAGCACACAGTGCGCGCAGTCCGTGTACTACTGCCCGCTAAAGTTTTTCGCGCGCACCCACACGACTTGGTCCGCGCGCCTCGCATGCCCGCGCGTTGGCTGCCGTCACGCCGTCCGATCATGGACGCGTCGTCTCCCCTTCTCCCGCAAATTGTTAGTTTAATATGCAGCTACATGGGCTCATCGGGTGTCGCTCGCGGAAGTTTCTAGCATGTCATTGGACGTCCTCATAGTAAAAAAGAATGAGGAAAAATCCTTGTTCTGTCGCTTGTGCCAATCTCCAACAACAAAGGATTTGGGGGGCAATTGATGGGGATTGGATCCATTTTATATCTTTAGGGGTGCACATAACAATCCCCAAAATGAAATCATGGGGTTGACTAGTCAACCCCATGATTCCCTTCATGATGGGAGAAGTGGAGAGCCCACTTTCTCTCATATTTTATCTCCTCCATCCAATTTCCCCCTCTTTCTCTCCCACCAAAAATGAGATCCACAAAAAGGGGAAAGAGGGGAGAGAGAATTTCGCCGCCCGAACCTCCACCATCCGATCATGACGCGCTACCACGGCCGTCCGATCAAGGGGAAACCACCCACTAACCCACTACGTTAGTAGTGGGGCCCACCATGATCTCCCCCTGGAGCCTATAAAAGGACCCCAGGGGCTCTTCATTTCGGATCTTCTTCTCCTACGCTTCCCCCTTCTTCTTCCTCAGGTGGGAGCTCTCCCGTTTTCTCCGCCGGCGGCCACCCCTCGTGGCCAACAACCAGCGGCCGCCTCTCGCCGCCAGCCACAGGCAGCCGCCCGCGACCACCAGCGGCCACCAGCGGCCACCAGCGACTTCCAGCGGCCACCAGCGGCCATCAGCACCCGCCATCGGCTATTGGCACCCCATCAATGCGCATTTCGGAAGGAGGCGCCCAAAGTCAGAGGAAGTCGAGCGAAGAAGACAGTCGAAGCCCGCAAGCGCGCCGCCCCCGGGCGCACGCGCCAGAAGCATCCCGCGCATTCCACCGTTTAAGTCACTTTGGCGGAGCAGTCTGTTGCCCGTCGGCAGTTACAGTCATCCTCTCTCCCCGTAAATTGTAACGGGAGCGGCCTGTCGCCCCGATTCACTCAACATACTGTAATCACATTGATCTAGTGGATTTTGACTGGCAGCGAACCGGTCACGTGGTTTTTCACCCGGTTGAAGGGTTTTCCACGTTAAAACTTCTTGTGTACATTTCCCCTCTTCAACTGACTGTGTGCGCGCTCGACCGCTCCGCGAGCTAAGGCGGTCCAAGTTAGTCCGGATCGACCGGAGCGCCGAGTTTGGCCGCAACATATATATAATATATATATATATATATATATATATATATATATATATATCTATCTTCACACGGACTACGCTCGTGCTCGATGCTTTCAGGCGGCCTTCGGCCGCATCAGGCTGGCTTCGCCTGCATGCGCACGAGCTTCTCCCTTACTTGATGCTTCAGGTGGTCTTTCTGATTCGGACTCCGGGGGCCGCGAGTGGCAGGTGAGGCGCCGAGATGGTGGATTGCGTGGAAGCGGGCGAAGCCCGCTTCTATGCGGCCGAAGACCACCCAAAGCATAAAACACAGGTGAAGCCCTTGTGCAGGCGGGCGAAGTCCGCCTGTTGCGGCCGAAGACTGCCCGAGAGCATCGAGCACGGGCGTAGCCCGTGCGAAGATGCTCGTATATATATATATAATTATATAATTATACGTATATAATTATAATATATATAATATATATAATATTATAATTATATATGTATATAATATTGTTTTTGTAATTTATTTTACTGTTAAACTATATATATTTGTTATTTTAAATTGTTTTTGTAAATTTGAATTGTTAATTATCTCTATATATATATATATATAATTTTTTGACTGACATACATCTGTACTGTAGCAGAAAGGTAACTTCTTTATTTAATATAGATATATTGTACAAGTGTTAGTGCACGAGGGGCTCGGCGTGCCATACTCCGATCATAATACTGTCTGGACGTGACGTAGCTCCCGCCACTCACAACTCTCATGCACACGGAAAAATCGATTCTCCCAGTTTGCACTGACCTAATGATGGTATAGGCCGAATGCATCCTTTCCTAAAGATCATCAAAAATTGAGAATTTCTACACATGCGCAAACAAACAGGCACATCTCGTGGTCGGTGCATTTAATTGCAAACATTGGATCATTTCACCGATTTTACACATTGATAACTCTCTTAAGGTTACATATACGCTCGACTGCTCTTGCAAACAGGTTGTGATCACTCATGGGTTGCGAGCTAATTTTGCTCGTCTGTGGAACCAATAGTTTAGCAGGCTTGCACCCATAGTTTTAAATGTATGACAAACAATCTCACCAAAGAACACATATTTTTGTAGTTTTACTATTGTGCAACATAACACGGGTTTTAAATTAGTAGCATAAACTTTATAAGAATTTCAAAATTAAAATTAGTTTAAAAAAGAGAATAATCAAAGCAATCGCCTATGTATTTAGGATTGCTTGATTTTAACTCCATACTTTAATTTTAGCTTGAATCTTTAATTCTTTCAATGAAGATGGAAATAAGAACATAAAGCTGGGAGAAAAAGAATATAGAAAATAACGTGAAAATTAATGAAACTTAGATAAAAAAGGACAAGGGAAAATAAAGATTGAGAAAACTTTTTTACATTTGTGTTTATTAGAGCAGGGGCAAATTCAGGGAGGGGGGGGGGGGGGGGGGGGGGAGAGGGACATTGCCCCCCCCATTATTTTTAAAAATGATTAGTGAATTTGGATTTCTCTCATTGAGACAATGAATATTGACTACTTATATGTCAAAAACGGTGGTCAAATGAGGGAGAAACAACCCTCATAAGATGAAAGCGTTCATTTTTTTGAAATAACACAATCTATTAAATTGTGTATTGCATTGTTTGATCTAGAATGTTTAGCAAATTATTTCATTTTTTTCTGATTCCAAATTTCATCTAAGAGTAGCAAGTTCATTGCTTGATGTTCAAGCCACACTATAGTGGTTGGTACTTCAAGGATTTTTTGAAAAAAAATGTTTTTTTAATTTTAAAAAATAAAATAAATATTAATTATATATATTTTTTAAAATTTGTGCACTCCCATTATCAATTTCCTAGATCCGCAACTGCTAAAGAGCCTGCAGTTGCGTTTACCAGAGATACGGATGGGCTCAACCATAAATCTGAGAAATTAGGGAAAACAGAAAGGATCAAATCAAGAGAATTTAGATCAGAGAATTTAAACTGTGCTAACAGTAGAGGGATAAGGAGGAGACAAGAGAAAGAAAAATAAATGAATAGCTTCCTGGATTTTGTGCATCACTAAAGTTTTCGCGCAAGATAGCCGATATGCAGGAATGGCAGAGGAACACAAATATAAAAGGAAGAAATAGGAGTGAGAAGAAGAAGGGGAAGGTGTTAGAGGAGGTTATTCATTGATTGCGCATGAGGGTAGAGAGCGCGTCGGGAGAGGCTTCGTGACACGAGGATCACAATTGGCGGAGGAGTCGTAAGAGAATTCTCTTTGTTGGGTCCATTGATCCCAAGTCCCAGATTTATAAGAAGTCAAACTGGTCAATGACATACACACATAATGTATTTGATGTGTGCTCAAGTTCATACATGTAGATTGTCCTTGATTGGACTGGTGAACAAGAAGAGGAAGCTGGAAGTCTGACAATTTGACTATGACAAAACCGCGGAGACAGCTGAGAAGCTCAACACAAATCGTTAAGAGAAATGTTGGTCTCAGCTAAACCGCTGAGACAGAAGACAGTCTCAGTTGTGAAGAACTAACCGCTGAGATAGTTGAGCAGAACAGCTGAGACAGCTGAGAAGCTCAACACAAATCGTTGAGAGAAATGTTGGTCTCAGCTAAACCGCTGAGACAGAAGACAACATCGGCTGTGAAGAAGAAACCGCTGAGACAGTTGAGAAGAAACCGCTGAGACAGAAGAGTCACATCTGTGAAGAAGGAACCACTGAGACAGTTGAGAAGGAACCGCTGAGACCAAGTCAGCAAAATTTCTCTAAGTCCAGAAGCATTGAACTAGATTAAGAGTTCGTCGAGCTAAGCTCACCTTTCGTCGAGCTAAAGTAAAAGGTTGAGACTCAAAGTTCGTCGAGCTCAACTCAACATTCGACGAACTGAATTCTGAGTTTGTCGAGCTGAGCTCACCTTTCGTCGAGCTCAAGTTGAAGTTTGAAGATTCTAAATTCGTCAAGCTCAGTTTGGACTTCGTCGAACTGATTTCAAAATTCGTCGAATCCAACTTACCGTTCGTCGAGCGCAGTCAGGGTACTTCATGCCGTTGTGGGAAAGTTACAGCAGCGTCGGAAAGTACTGTTTATCTTCTTCTGAGGGAGGTGGCGCTCACCATCCTTGACTTGGCCCACATTCAAATTATGTCGTTGATTCAAATCAATAGATATAAAAGGAAGAGAAGACAAGGAGATTAAGGTCAACGAACGAAAATTAGAACGGGAGTAGAAAACGAAATAGAGGCGGCTGAACTTTATCTTCCCCGACAAGCTTGAAAGTCAAGTCCAGCAGGGCAAGCCAGAAGGCAAAGAGAAAGATAAATGAAGCTTCTTCCAGTTCAGAAATATTGTTCCTTGGAGAACAAGTTCGTTGATTCATTCAATCAGCAAGAAAAGATAGCTGTGTGAAGGGCAGTAAGCCTTCAACAGCAGTTAGGTGTCCTCAGTACATCAGAGAAATTAGTAGTTTTAGAAGAAGACTGATTCCTTCTACAGTAAGTGGGCTGAACTGATATCTGTTCAGTTCAATAAGTTGGACTCAGAGATTTTTCTATTTAAATTTTCCTGAGTTACTTTCTGTAGGATTCAGGTTACCTGAATCTGAGTTGTAGGGCACTTTGGTGTCTGAGTTGTAGGTAACTAATTAGTCACTGAGGTAGGTATCCTGCTGGGGTACTGAGGTAGGATCCAAGTGTGGATCTGAGAGTAGGGCTGTCCTCCCAGCCTGAGTAGTAGGCCTTAGTGATACAACTAAGGTAGGTGACTGTTGAGTCACTGAGTTGTAGGTGACAAGTGTGTCACTGAGTGTAGGTCTTGGAGGAGACTGAGTGTAGGGCCTTTGGCTTGAGGTAGGTGACAAAATTATCATTGAGTTGTAGGTGCCTAGAAGGGCACTGAGGTAGGTACCTAGAAGGGTACTGAGCTGTATGAGTGCTGCAGCACTCTGAGAGTAGGGCCTTGCGCCTGAAGTGGTAGGGCTGAAAAGCCTAAGCTGTAGGCCTTAGAAATAAGGCTAAGGCAGGTGGTTTCAGTACCACTGAGTTGTAGGAGCACTACAGGGCTCTGAGGTAAGAACCCTTGTGGTTTTGAGGTAGGGTTCTGTAAGAACCTGAGTGTAAGGCTGAGGGCCTGAGGTGTATGCTTTGAGGAGCATTTTGGTGGAGTTTGTGGCTTATCTAACATAAGTTAGAAAGGTGGGAGAGAAAGTGGATGTACCCAATTGGGGAACCACTATAAATACTTATGTGCTGTGCTGTGTTGCTTGTTCTTATTTTTATATTGCAGGTAATAAAGGCAAGCTCTAGATTACTTAGTTAGCAAACAAAAAAAAAGTAAAGAAATTTCAAAGACCTATTCACCCCCCTCTAGGTTACTAGCTAACCTTGAAGTCATAACTTTCACTCTTCATATTTATGTTTGCTGGAGAGCCTGCAGTTGCGTTTACCGAAGATACAGATGGGCTCAGCCATAGATCTGAGAAATGAGGGAAAGTAAGAAGAATCAAATCATGAGAACTTAAATCAAAAAATTAAAATTATATAAAAAAAGATAATAGTAGATTCATGAAGAAGAACTCTAACATCATAGTAGAGAGATAAGTAGGAAGCTGGAGAAAGAAAAATAAATGAATACCTTAGTGGATTTCATGCATCTTTAATGTGTTTGTCCAAGATAAACCATCTGCAGGAACGGTGGAAGACGAAGGCACGGGTAGAGACATTTACATAGAGGCGGAACTCTGCTGCATTCAAGAGGTGGGAGTAAAGCATCACGATGGAGGGAGCGGTGAAGTGCTTCGGGCGAGCGGACAAGGACGAAGGGGAAGATCGGGAGAACCCGCATTAAAACTTCTTATTGTGAGATCACACGCCTTGATCCAATGGTTGAAATCCTTCTAATGGGCCTCAAGTGTTACATCATCAAATCTTAACGACTCCTCGTATATTTTGTATATATAGTATAGATACATAAATAATTTAGGTTAGGAATTAAGGAGGCTCAAATAAAATTGCATTCAAACGCATGTAGATTTATCTATAGGGATCTTGGAATTTGTCTCGTATAGACTCATTGCAATCCTCTCATCAATACGCTTTCGCAGAATTGATTTAAGGTCAATTTTGAGCTTGTGTGCTAATTTTACGCTTTTCAGATCACTTGCGGTCAAATTTACTTGAACATCAAAAACCCTTCTAACGATGTCAGAATTAAAAACGGATGACTATATTGGACTTGTATTATCGTTACGAGTGAAACACAACTGGCTAAGGTCCAAAACCGTTTGCTCAATTTCACTTTTTGGATAATTGCATTATTTAAAACTCATGATAATATGTCAATTTCTCTGATACTAGTCGAAATTGAGCGAGATCGACACTGTTGAATTCATATTGATTTTTATGATTCTAATGAAACTAACAAAGATCAGTTTTGAGGTAATTTACTCCATTTTTTTTACTTTTAGGGTAAAAACGTAACTTAAAATTGTGGTGACACATCAAATTCTTTGATACTGAAATCGATTCTGAGGTCATTTATTTAACTCGTGAGAAATTGATAATTCCAGGTCATAGTTAAGTAATGGGTCAATTATGTTGGAGCATGCGTTCCATGCTTCTTGGTTTGCTAATAATAAATCTTGTTTGTATTTGATTACCATATGTCTATGATGTGCAGATATAATATGTCTAACACTCAAATCATTTTTGGCTTAGATTCGGGATTGCAAAGAAAAGATAAGGTGATATCGCTTGGCGATATTCAGTATCGTTGTTGGGTCCGGCGTTCTTTCACTTGACCCATGGCGCTCTGCTACTTATTTAAGAAATTAAGTAGCACCTTTTCCAACGGTCCGGGCTTTTGGAACAGTTGGGTATGTACTTGATCGTACATTTAGTATCAGAGGAGGTCGCAGGTTCAAGACCGGGGGGGGGGGGGGGCGCTATTAAATCCCGATTTTTCCCTTCTACCTGTGTGGGTCCGGCGGGTCAGGCAATCATGGACATGTGGTAACTCCACCTCTAAGCCATGTGGGCCATGTGGTAACCCCACCTCTGAGCCGACAGGTTGTGCTGGATGCCGGAGGGGGGGGGGGGATTGTTTGGTCCGGCATTCCTTCACATGACCCGTGGCGCTCTACTACTTATTTAAGAAATTAAGTAGCACCCTTTCCAACGGTCCGGTCTTTTGGAACAGTTGGCTACGCGCTTGATCCTATAATCTCCACCAAGCGATAGCTCGTGGAACAGTTACCGCACGATCTCCACGGTGTTTAGTTAACATCGATATCGCTTGACGATATCGATATAGCTCAGGCGATAGCGCACGATTGGCCACGACCGATTCATCCCGCATAAGTTTTGAATCCATGAGATACGTGGCATCCAGATAGGATATTACTGGTAGGTGATATCCAGTATCGCCAGCGTATCGCCAGCATATCGCCAAAATATATATACGACTCTTTTTTTGTGGAGATCATGACTTTGAGATTCTGGAGTGTTCCTCCCCATGCATCCTGTTCAGAGAGCTCAAGCATCAAGAAAAACTCCATCTTCCCAAGAAGGTTCAAGAATGAAGGATCGATGATTTGTACGCAGCATCTCAAACAACCGTTGCAAGCATTCATCGACACCTTCAGTGTTTCATTTAGAGAGAGTTTTCATTCTGAAAGTTATTCATTGTAATTCTTTACTTCTTCATTGTAATCGGTAGAGGAAATCGCTTCCTTGTGCATGGAGTCTAGGTCTGTCTGTGGCTTAGGAGGAAATCATCGCCTTATGTGTGGCGTCTAGGTGCTTATGTGACTTAGAGAGTTTTCACTGCCTTGTGTGCAGCGACTAGATCGTGGTGAGATCTAGGGAGAGGGTAGTAGCAAGATCTAGGGAGAGATACGTTATAGCTAGCCGGTTCTTGGTAGAAGGACCAGTGAAATCAAAAAGAGTTTATTTTTCATAGTCTTGATCTCTAGCTTTATAGAGAATCTTTGTACTTTGTTTGAAATAATTTTATATAAACTATAGTCATTTGTGTTCTTCTGATTTACTAAGTATTCATAATTGATTAGGAGAAATTTGCTTTTGATTTATGTTATTATTTCACTAAAAAATTAGACTAAAAGAAAATTTTAGTGTTAACCCTTATTCACCCCCTCTAAGGGCGCCTTACGATCCAACAAGTGGTATCAGAGGAAGGTTACGCATTGGTTTCACCACCGAGAGTAATGACACATAATGATCACGTATTTTATGAGGGGCAAGGTATTAGTAGACCTCCCTTGTTCACTAGCACAGACTATAACTATTGAAAAACTTGAATGCGATGTTTTCTAATCGCCTTAGATATTGAAGTATGGGGAATGATAAAACAATGCTACACTCCACCTACAATGGTAGTTGGAAGTGTTAGTATGGAAAAACCCAAGAACAAATGAGATGACACTAATAAGTTAAGTTGTAAAAAAAACACTAAGACAATGAACGCTTTATTCTATGTGTTCGATAGAACTGAATTAAATCGAGTATGTGTATGTGAAATTGCGTATGATATTTGGAACTTACTTGAAGTTACTCATGAAGGTACATCGCAAGTGAAGGACTCAAAGTTTTTCCAATTAGAGTTAGAATTTGAAAAGTTCAAGATGTAAGTTGATGAAGACATAGACTCCATGTACACGAGATTCAGCAAAATAGTGAATGACTCTAAGATTCTTGGAAAAAGTTTTTCAAACTGTGATTTAGTAAGGAAGATTCTTAGATCGCTTCCCCCAAAGTTCAATGCAAAAGTGACTGGCATCTCGGAGTCACACGATCTAAAGACTCTTCAAATTGAGAATCTTATAGGAAATCTGAAAACTCATGAGGTGGAACTAAGGATTCAACAACAAGAGTATAATCTTGAGTCAAGGAAGAAAGCGTTGGCATTGAAATCCAAGAAGGAAGAGGAGAGTGAGTCTGATGAGAATGATGAAGAAAGTGAGTAAATCCTGTTCGTCACGTGGTTCAAAAGGATTATGAGAAATCTAGAAAGAAGAAATTCTTTCAGAAAGTTTTTCAACAAGAAAGGAAAAGTAAAAGCTGATGGAGAGGATGATGAAGAGCATCCACCACCTGAGTGTTACCATTGTAGAAGAATTGGACATATTGGGAGCAAATTGAAAGTGAGGGAAGATCTTATACCAATTGAAAGTGAGGGAAGATCTTATATTTTCTTTAGGAAGAGTTAATGCGGAAAATTAAAAATTAAAACAAATAACAGAGCATAGCACAAAGAAAGAAACAGAGCAAGCAAACCAGACGACACAAGGAGCTACAGTGGTTCCCTCTCAATAGGTACGTCCACTCTTCTACCACCCTGGTAGGAATCCACTCAGGTTTTTGATCAGGTGCCCTGCCACCAACAAGATCTGCTGCAGGTAGATCTAGAGACCCTTTAGACTTTTGATCAGGTGTCTAAAAACCAACACAGGTTTTTGATCAGGTGCCCTGCCACCAAAGGGGTTTACTTTTGAAGGGAGTAATAACCCTGTACAGGAGGGGGAAGGAGAGTTAGATTGTCTTCTCTATTTTTACAACAGATTAGAGAAGCATAAGAGACTCTTCAGAACTTATGACAGAATACTGTCACGAGGTTCTGAAGGAGTAAGGCCTGAAGAAGACTAGAGATCTGGATTTAGATGTTCTTCTTCAGCTTCCTTATATCTTCTTCTTCTTCAAAATCTCTGAGTGTATCTTCCTGGAACAGGAGCACTCAGGTTGAGGAAGAGCAGAAGAGATATCTTCACAGTTGGATAGATATTGCTGTGAGCAGCTGTATCTTCTCAGTTGAATCCTGAGAGCAGCAATATCTTTTCTTTCTTGAAGACTGCTGAATGTTGATGGTAGCAGTCTTCTTTCACATTTGTTCTACAGCTTCGTCTGTGTGTTTCTGGTCACGGTCTTCTTCTTGTATGTTTTGTGTGTGTTGTGTGTCTTAGTTCTTTCTCTAAAAGAACTCTTTAAATAGGTGCAGCAGCAACGGCTCTATTAGAGCAAGACTTTTGTCTTCTTCTCAGATCTTGAATCTGGGCTGCAATTAACACACAAACAAGTCTTGCAGATATATATCCTATAAAAAGGAAAGCTATAGCAGCTGCAATAAATAAACTCATAAAGGATGTTAGATAAATCACATCGGAAATAACTCTTTACAGCCAACGGCTATAAAGGACAGCTGCAACAATAAAGTCAGATAATAAGACAAAAGACATTGTCAGAAAGAATTGACTTATGCATAAATATAGAAGCAAGTTTGCTTTGAGATATATGCATAAGATCAATTAAATAATCCATAATAAAACATGCCAGAAATATAGAAAATAAAATAACAAATAAAACGCATATAATATTACATATGCAGACCAGAAGATAGTCGAACGATCCTCGACGATCGTCGACCGACCTGCTGAGATCGTCGACCTATCAATAGATAGTCGACCGACTCAGAAAGTCGAACTATCCAGGCAGATAGTCGACCGACCTGCTGAGATCGTCGACCTATCAATAGATAGTCGACCGACTCAGAAAGTCGAACTATCCAGGCAGATAGTCGACCAGAGCTCGACGATCTAGCAGAGCGTCGAGCTGACCAGAGACAGACGATCGTCGACCGGCTGATCGACGATAGTCGATCGGCGTTCGACGATAGTCGAACCCGAAAAAGACTTAGCCAGAATTTTACTGGAAAAGAGAATACTCAACAAAAAGACTTTGACCATAGATAAATCTTGGGTCAAGATCTAAAAGGAAAGACTTAACTCAAATCCAAACTAGGGTACCAACAATCTCCCCCTATTTGGGTTAAGTCTTTCAAAAACTAAAACTACTAAAAACAAATAAACTAAACTCAAACAACTTAATAGTGATCCTAACCCAAATCAGAACTAGGGTTCCAACAATCTCCCCCTATTTGGGTGAGGATCCTATTAGCAAAATAATATAAATAAATGCAAAGCATAAAATATATATAAAGAAAAGCTTTGCTAAGCTGGCTGCTTGCTGGCATTTGCAATCTCCCCCTATGTTGATGCAGTACATGTGATTGAAGAAGGCTGAGATGACTTTGAATTTTGATTGAGTCATCCAGCTAACTCTTGTAAGTAGTACCTGCAGAAAGCTATGGTAGAGATTGCTCTCTCCTTGAAAAAGGGTATGTTAGCAGCAAAAAAAAAATGATATTTTGTCCAGCAAATTTAATTAAGATTCTGGATCTGAAAAACAAAATCAGATATCTTCCTTCCTATAGAATTTCTTTTCATTAGACGAGATTCACACTCAGCTGACCAATGCAACTAGAGTAGAGGACTCAATCTAAATGAAGTTAGAAAAGGATCTATAAGAAATAGAGTTATCTGACAGAGAATTTCTTTATACAGAAATCTGAATGAAATATTTGAACATAACATCAATCCGATGTAATCAGCTATAAGAAAAAGGAAATGCTTCCTAATAACTTTGTTCCAGATGGCAGAAGGATTCAAAAATATTTTAAGTATTTTATCCTTTTGTTTATAAAACAAATTTATGAAGAAACAAACTGAGTTCTCAGATTTGAACTTAGATAAAGAAAACATTTCTCTGAGGAGTGTTGTTTCCTTCTCAGGTTTTGTTAAGTCTTGGCAGCAATGTTGTTTTTCTAATTTAACTGAACTAAAAACAGAATTAGATAATAATACCTGAACCTTTTCAGGTTTTGATTTTCCTTCTGTTAGTTCAGCTTCTCTATTGCTGCAGGAGGCATTGATGGCCTTTAAGCAAAATTCTTTGGCCCTTGCTTCCTCCTCTTCATCTTCAAATGATGAGTCATCATCTGAGACTTTCCAGACAACATCTAGGGATGTTGATTCTTCTCCTTCAGATGAGATGATGTGGCTTCCTTCTGATATTGCATCCATGGGTTCAGAAGCCATTTGATGAATGTTTTGTAGAGTTTGGCCCTGTTCTTGATCATCTCTTCATGTTGAAAATTTTGAGTCTGTAATCCTGCAAAACAGAAAACAGATCAAGTGCAAAGGGAACAAGAAGAGATGCAGTCTTTGCTTTTGTGCATGAACAAATGAATGAAGCAAATCTTGAAGAAGAAAAGAGTGAGGGCAGAGAGGATGGCAGGGGAATGCAAATTAATGAGCACAGCACTCATTAGGATTATCTGAAAAAGATTTTGAAGAAAGTCTTTAAAATCAGAACGGCACTGTCTGATAATTCCCTTCCTATAGAATCACTTTATCATAAATAAAAACTTCAACACAGTGTGATGATCCACTGGATCAAGTCTGTGTTGAGTTTTAGTGTAGATAATTTTGTGAAAAATCTGTAAGGATGTAGAATTATCTTACTATGCCTCTTTGAGATCTAAGATTCATCAAAAAGGAAGTTTTTCAGACCATAAATGTAATGAGGTTTTATTGGTTTATTAAATAAATTTTTCAAAAAATATTTCATGTATGTTTGAAAAATTTGAGAAAACTTTTGAAAAACAAAATCAATGTTGTTGAATTTTCTTAATATTTCTCTTGAAGGTTTTCTTATTGCAAAATGTTGATTATTTTTATCTAGTTTTTCTTTCCCTATAGTTGATTCTAGATAATTTGTTTGTTCTAGGGCAATTTTTAAATCTTCTTTAATATTTGTATTTTCAGAAGATAAATTATTAAATTTTTCTCTGAGAAGTTTTATTTCCTTCTCAGATTGAATTAAATCATTGCATAAATCTTTAAAATCATTTTTAAAAGGTTTTGAGGAGAAATCAAAGGAAAAGATAACCTGATCCTCTTCTGATTCAGCTTCTGATTCAGATTCTTTATCAGAGATGCCGCAAGATGCATTGATTGCCATCATGCAGAATTCTCTTGCTTTTGTTTCTTCTTCATCCTCTGATGTGCAGGATGAGATTTCTGAGTCACTCCAGGAATCAGCTTTAAATGTGTTTTCCTTTGCTGTTCCAACAGCCATTGCTGTGAGGGAGTCCCAGATGTCCTTTGCTGAAGACCATTCAGCTACTTTTTGGAAAATGTCATCTGACATTGATTGAGCAAGTATGTCCATTGCTCTTGCATCAGCTATCTTTAGCATTTTTTTATCTTCTGTATCTTCAGATGGTGAGATGGGACCTGTCAAAATAGAATCATAAATTGATTCATCAATAGAGTTCATAAACAGTCTAATCCTTGCCTTCCATAGGGCAAGCTTGTCCAGATTGCACTTAGGAGGTCCAGTGCTTGACCATTCTTCATTTTGTGCCATGAAAAACTCTTAAGAAATAAATATAAGATCTATCTCAGGGATCTTTTGATTCAGGTGTTAGCCTGTATAAACAATCAACCTCCCTCTGATACCAATTGAAAGTGAAGGTAGATCTTATATTTTCTTTAGGAAGAGTTAATGCGGAAAATTAAAAATTAAAACGAATAACAGAGCATAGCACAAAGAAAGAAAAACAGAGCAAGCAAACCAGACGACACAAGGAGCTACAGTGGTTCCCTCTCAATAGGTACGTCCACTCTTCTACCACCCTGGTAGGAATCCACTACAGGTTTTTGATCAGGTGCCCTGCCACCAACAGAATCTGCTTCAGGTAGATTCAGAAACCCTTTAGACTTTTGATCAGGTGTCTAAAAACCAAGCACAGGTTTTTGATCAGGTGCCCTGCCACCAAGGGATACTTTTGAAGGGAGTAATAACCCTGTACAGGAGGGGGAAGGAGAGTTAGATTGTCTTCTCTATTTTTACAACAGATTAGAGAAGCATAAGAGACTCTTCAGAACTTATGACAGAATACTGTCACGAGGTTCTGAAGGAGTAAGGCCTGAAGAAGACTAGAGATCTGGATTTAGATGTTCTTCTTCAGCTTCCTTATATCTTCTTCTTCTTCAAAATCTCTGAGTGTATCTTCCTGGAACAGGAGCACTCAGGTTGAGGAAGAGCAGAAGAGATATCTTCACAGTTGGATAGATATTGCTGTGAGCAGCTGTATCTTCTCAGTTGAATCCTGAGAGCAGCAATATCTTTTCTTTCTTGAAGACTGCTGAATGTTGATGGTAGCAGTCTTCTTTCACATTTGTTCTACAGCTTCGTCTGTGTGTTTCTGGTCACGGTCTTCTTCTTGTATGTTTTGTGTGTGTTGTGTGTCTTAGTTCTTTCTCTAAAAGAACTCTTTAAATAGGTGCAGCAGCAACGGCTCTATTAGAGCAAGACTTTTGTCTTCTTCTCAGATCTTGAATCTGGGCTGCAATTAACACACAAACAAGTCTTGCAGATATATATCCTATAAAAAGGAAAGCTATAGCAGCTGCAATAAATAAACTCATAAAGGATGTTAGATAAATCACATCGGAAATAACTCTTTACAGCCAACGGCTATAAAGGACAGCTGCAACAATAAAGTCAGATAATAAGACAAAAGACATTGTCAGAAAGAATTGACTTATGCATAAATATAGAAGCAAGTTTGCTTTGAGATATATGCATAAGATCAATTAAATAATCCATAATAAAACATGCCAGAAATATAGGAAATAAAATAACAAATAAAACGCATATAATATTACATATGCAGACCAGAAGATAGTCGAACGATCCTCGACGATCGTCGACCGACCTGCTGAGATCGTCGACCTATCAATAGATAGTCGACCGACTCAGAAAGTCGAACTATCCAGGCAGATAGTCGACCGACCTGCTGAGATCGTCGACCTATCAATAGATAGTCGACCGACTCAGAAAGTCGAACTATCCAGGCAGATAGTCGACCAGAGCTCGACGATCTAGCAGAGCGTCGAGCTGACCAGAGACAGACGATCGTCGACCGGCTGATCGACGATAGTCGATCGGCGTTCGACGATAGTCGAACCCGAAAAAGACTTAGCCAGAATTTTACTGGAAAAGAGAATACTCAACAAAAAGACTTTGACCATAGATAAATCTTGGGTCAAGATCTAAAAGGAAAGACTTAACTCAAATCCAAACTAGGGTACCAACAATCTCCCCCTATTTGGGTTAAGTCTTTCAAAAACTAAAACTACTAAAAACAAATAAACTAAACTCAAACAACTTAATAGTGATCCTAACCCAAATCAGAACTAGGGTTCCAACACAAATGCCCAAAATATCTGAAAGAGTTGAAAGAGAAGAGGCACAAGAAGAAGGATAAGCAAGAAGTTCTTAAGGTTGAAACTTGAGATGATGTCACATCTGAGGAGTTGAGCGAATCAAGTTCAGAAACTGATGAGGAGCCCAACATGTGTTTGATGAGAAAGAGCATCTCATCATCTTATGATAAGAGCAATGTCTAGAGCGATACTGAGGTAACTCCTCCAACATATGATGATTTATATTCTGAATTTCTAAAAACTTGTAAATATTTTGACAAAAGCTTAAATGAAATTAAATTGCTCAAGTCTGAAATTAATATTTTATTAAAATAAAATAAAAAACTAACCACTGAATTAAAAGTACTTGAGAAGGAGAAAGTGACTTGTTAAGAGGACTGTCACTCTTTGACAAAGATAATAGAATTAGAAAAGAATCTTGCTAAGTCCAGACTACATGTTGATTCCCTTACAAAGGAAAAAGTGGAGTTAGGAAGATCTCAAAAATTTTCTAAATCTCAAGTAGAAGGTAGTAAAAAGGTCTTTGCTAACCGGTGCGGTACATTTGTCGCTGAAAACACCACCTTTAGAGCCCGAGTTCGTGATTTAGAAATGACAATTAAAAAGTTTGGAGTGGGCCGAAAATCACTGGATATGATTTTGGCGAACCAATGCTATGGTTCGACAAAATTTGAACTCGGATACATTTCTTGAAGCTATTGCCCGTCGATAACCACTATCGCCGACGATAGCAAAAAGTTCAAAAAAATCATCTTTTCGGGTAAAAACACAAAATCTGCTGTCACTAATACTTACAGCAAGAATTCTCAAAATGTTTTGAAAAATCCTTCAACTTCTCTTATCATGTGTGCCAAATGTAATAAATTTGGTCACACCACTCACACTTGTAGGAAGACATGCCACTATATTATTATACAAGTCTGGGTACCTAAGGTTTTCATGTACACTGTGTGGGAGGATGGTTGAAGCCAAAATTGACCTCTCGTGGAGTTCAGGGTCCCAAAAGAGGGGTGACCTCACACCTACTACACTTGGAGGAACGTCATGGACTTAAGACCTGGGAGCTAGGAACAGACCCTCGGCTCTAGCATGGAGGTCCCACCTCATACCCGGAAGACCTTTGAGGTCTCCCCCCTCCCTAGCCAATGCTTGATCTAGGTGCCTTGGAGGAAGATGGTGTGAAAATTACTTTCAACTCGAAAAGGCAAGTGTACCTATCGAATTATAGTACCAAGGTCGTATTTAAACTCGGGGGTGTCAAGTACTGCTACTCACGCTTGAACTATTATCCTACCGGAAAATTATTGGGATTTGAGAATTTTAAAAGTAAAAATAAAAGATAATTTTTTAGACGAAGAACTTCTAATAAAAAGATAGCATTCGATCAATGATTCACCATAAAACGAAATGAGAGGGATAAAAAGGCATAGTTTTAAATTTGCAAATCATACTCGACCGTGACGGATCCGATATTAGGAAATAATCTCGCTAGAGTATTAAATCCCCTGATTTATAGACGTTCTGACCGAAATCTCTTTCAAGTCAAAAAGTCCTAAAGTCGCATTATCGAGGTGACCCACACTATTGGATTTGACTCCAATTCGAAAGATTTACGTCATCCTATCTCTAGGGCTGCGTTCAACTCCTTCCTTCTTGAGTGATCTTTGACATTCACGAGCCTCTCGGCTACTTAAATATGAGATCCAAAGCCTACTACCGTATACCAGAAATACGGAGTCGACAAAATAAAAATCAAAGAAGGATCGAGCAAAATTACGCAAAAATAAAACTATGAAATAAAAGAAACCCTCATCTCATTTTATGGATCCTCACGATCGAAGGCTAAGAGAAATTAGCTACTCATAATTGAAAGGAAAGACAAAATAAAATAAGAGAAGCACATTTTCATTACTTGCAAAAAGGGGAGAGTACACAATAAGGAAATAAAAAGGCAATATTATTCTACTAAAAAAAACTATTACAATAACAAGGAAATTATAACATGGAAGAAAAAACATACATAACAATGAAAGATGAAAACTTGCACTAGAACTCTCTTGCCCTCTCTCCAATCCAACCTCAAATTTAACTTAAAACTTCACTTCCAAAAACTTTTAACTCTTGGCTTGAGGGATGGGGTGGCTTTTATAAGAGATGGAGAAGCTTCTAGATTATAGGAAATATGAGGGGACAAGGTGGTGGCCGACCATGTAGGGGGAGAAGGTTCATGCATTGCTTTTAATGAAGGGAGAGAGAAGATATGATGGATGCATTGTATGACATTCAATGAAATGAAAATAAGGGATATTAAATAGAAAATGGATAAATATAAAAGAGGGTGGCCGGCCATGTAGGGGAGAATGTATGCATGTAATAAATGATGGGGATAAAGAGAGAGGCCGGCCACTCCTTTTGGGATGGTGCATGCATTTAATTAATGAGGGAGAAAAGAAGGATGTGAGAGAGAGGGGGCCGGCCACATGCATGAAGAATTGCATGCATGTGGTCGGGTGGACATGAAGGGGCTTCTTGGGCTTCAATGGGCTCGGGTAGAGGCTTGCTTGGTATAGGTGGGCTGCTCATGATGTGGGCTGCATGTAGTGGGCTGCTCCAAATGGAGGAGGTCGGGTTGCACATGTCTGAGGGCTGCTTGTAGTTTAAGGGCTGCACCATGTTGCTCTTGTTGGGCTCGGGTAGGCTAGGGAGGGCTGCATCATGATGGCTGGGCTGCTCCAATGGCTCATGAACCTACAAAAAAAAGACAAAATAAACATTGATTAGTTATGTTATGAATCAACATAAAATAACAAAATTAAAACAACATAATATAAAAACATTAAAACGTTAAAATTAAAACATTAAGATATAACATAACATTAATTATAATTACTAAACATAACATAACATAATACATATAGTAGCATAATACATATAATAAGATTATATGGATTTTTATATCAAAACATAAAATAACTATAATAAAACTAGGAATTTATAAAAAGACATTAAAACATGAAATGGAAAGCATAAAATATAAATAAACTTAGGCATTTTGAATACTAAACTACCCCAAAAAAGGATGACTAAAACTAGTCATCAAATTTCCCCATGCTTAGACATTTGCTTTCCCTCAAGCAAATAGAGATAAAAACTAGGGAAAAACCAAAAAGAAAGCAAAAGATATTTTTTTTTTATTATTTTAGGTTCCATAGTTAAGAAAACCAAAAACATGAAAAATTAAACTATCCTAATTTCCATGTTGACAACTAGTGGGGTGAGAAGTGCATAATAGAAAACTTGAAAGTGGAGACCTAAAAATCTTATTAAAACATAAGAAAAGTTTACACATTTCTAAATCCCTAAAATAAGGCATCCAAAATAAATGAAAATAAGGAAAAACAAAAAGTAGAGGTTCTAAATAAATAGCGCATTAACGAATTACTAGGTTGCTAGATAAAAATTAACCCTAAAACACCTCAAGATAACCTCCAAAGAAATCCATCAATGATGGTGGCCATAGGCTTGTCCGTTCACACTTTCTCCACTACGCGAATTTACGTTCTAAAGATCAATAGGACTTAAAATAGGCGTTAAGACTTGGCTTAGGTAAATGATTAGGAAATGAAAACAAGGATAAACATGAGGGCTTAAACACTAAACCAAGGTTGAGCTCAAAAATATAAAAACATGAAGAGAAATGATAAGTACTTTAAATAAACAAAAGGCCATAAATTTTTACTTTAATAATTTGGCCACAAATAAACTTTTTCTTTTTTTTTTGATTTGATAACATCTTGATACTAACATTTTTTTCATAAAGGAGAGCTCCAAAAATAGGCTTTAAAATTTCCTTTTCATTTTTTTCAAAAAGAGACAACCCATCACACAATGATTTTTTTAAAATGAGGCTCAAGGTTTAGTGTGCAATAGGAAGGGCATTTTTGGCTTTGGTGAAAAAAAATGAAGAAAAGGTGGAGCTAAATCAAAAAAAACATGGAAAAGGCCCAAAATTGTTTTGCAATGGTAATTTTTTTGGTGGGCAAGAAAAGCTCAAACTAGTCAAATGGTGGCCTAAATCATTTCTAAAGCACGTAAAAATGACACACATGTTTCGAGAGTCGCTAGGGACAAGTTCGAGACACCAAGAAAGACTACCCCACAAATGAAAAAGAGCTAATATTACCTAGCAACCATTCGTAAGCAACTAACCGAATAAAAAGACATAACTATAAATTGCTAACTTATAACGTAAAAAAAACGGATGCTTATATTTAAGAACAAGAAACTAGTAAAATTAAGCTATGTTAAAATGATAAGTTTAGAAAAATCGTTTCAAAGAAATCTAAATAGAACTAAGGAACCGCACGAGCCTACACATCACTAGAAGAAACATAAAAATAAAGATAGAAAATAATTTTAGATTTTGTTTTTCAAATAGATTTTAGCACATTTTTTTGATTTTTGTTTTTCTAATATTTTTTTTTGGGTTTTGTATTTTATAATTTTTTTGAATTTTTGAAGAAGTTAAAATAAAAAGCAATACTAAAAAAAAAACTAAAGAATAACTATACTAATTTTTTGGGAATGTAAAACAATTTTTTTAGGAAGAAAAAAGAAACTAACTAAACCCTCCCCCATGCTAAGATTCTTCATTATCCTCAATGAAAGAAACAAAAAACGAGAAAGAGAAGGAGACTGAGAAGGAGATAAAAATAAAATACAGTAAAGTAACTAAAAAGAAACAGGACTTCCCCGGGTTTGTGAGATGAAGACGGATGTCGCTCCCCCATGCTTGCTTTGCAGCGCACTTGATCATCAGCAGGTTTGATTGGATCCATCTTGATATCAGTAGCGTTGGAGAGGCGATCACGAACTTGTACTTGAGCCACCAGGAGGAAGAGCAAAATAAAAAAAAGAAAATACTTGGGCAGGCTCCCAAGAATGTTCTTTATTTTACAAAAAAAAAGTCCGAATTCCAATCAAAAGTTTCATGATAATAATAAGGATAAGTCCAAAAATAAAATAAAAATGTTCCACACAAGATAAATATTTAAGAGTCCAAGACAAGATCCTCCATTGCAGGAGACACAGAATCATTCGAAAAATAAAGTTTAAGTCTATGCCCATTCACTTTAAAATCACCCTTATTGGGGTGCGAAAGCAACACAGTTCCATCAGAAAAGACTTCCTTGACCGTAAACGGTCCAAACCAACGAGATTTAGATTTTCCAAAGAAAATACATAGACGTGAATTTAAAAGAAGAACTTGATCGTCTGGTTTAAAATTTTTATGGTGCCGAAAGTTCTTATTGCGACAAATTTTCGTTTCAGGGTCGGGTGGTTTATCAAAATATTTTTTCAATTTTTTTTCATTTTCAAAAATAAGATTCTCAAGATTCTTTTGTCTAAAATCAGAGTCATTTTCGAATTTTGCTTGTACGGACATAACAGTGTTTTCAAAAGCATTTGATGAGAGTTCAGAAAAGGAAGAAGAAAAATCCTTTGGAGAAATATAGGAGTCTTCTTTTAAGTCATCAATGAAAAAACAAGAATCATCATTTTGTAAAGAGTTTTTCATAGATTTGTTAATATCAAATGTAACTTCCTCATCTCCCACATGTAGAAAAAGTTTTTCGTCACTCACATTTATGATTGCGCGAGCGGTGGCTAGGAAGGGACGACCAAGGATAAGAGGGACCTCAATGTCCTCTTCAATATCAAGAATGACAAAATCCACCGGGAAGATGAATTTGTCGACTTTCACTAGCACATCCTCAACAACACCTAACGGATACTTAATTGACCTATCAACTAACTGGATACTCATTCTTGTAGGGCTAAGAGTGCCCAAACCTAGCTTCTTAAATAAAGAAAAGGGCATCAAATTGATGCTCGCTCCTAGATCCGCTAACGCATGTTTAACGAACAGATCACCAAAAACGCAAGGAATGGAAAAACTACCCGGATCGTTTATCTTTTTAGGAAGATTAGAGTTTTTAACGACCGCCGAGCATTCTTCATTTAACGTTACATGCGATAAATTTTCTAATTTTTTCTTGTTCGTTAATAAATCCTTAAGATATTTCACATACTTAGGCATTTGATTAATCGCTTCATGAAATGACAAATTAATATGAATTTGTTTGAACATTTCAAGGAAGCGTTGGTACTAATTATCTAGTTTTTCTTTCCTAAGTCGAGCCGGATAAGGAGGTGGCGGACATTCCTTTATAACAACCGGAGCATCATTTTGAACGTCATCATTTTTTTTTCCAAAATCAGAAAAAACAGAAATATCTTTTTATTTATCAATAGTAGATTTTTCATTTTCCGTGGGGATAATTATTTCCACAACAGGAGGGACAATCACCTTTGGCTCTTCCCTTGTGGTGGGATCGTTAACAACTTTACCGCTCCAAAGGGAAATCGCATTTGCGTGCTCCCTTGGGTTTGGTTCAGTGTTCGAGGGAAGAGTTCCAGGTGGACTCTCGGAAAAAGCCTTGGCAAGTTGCCCGACCTGGTTTTCTAAACTTTTCACGGACCCAGTTAGACTTCTAATATTGGCTTCGTTCGAACTTATATATTTAGAAAGGATCTCTTCCAAAGGGGAAGGTTTTTAAAAGTTTTGGTTTTTTTGTGATGGTGGTGGTGTAAAATCGTGCGGTGGGCGTATGACATTAACATTATTACTCCAAGAAAAATTAGGATGGTTACGCCATCCAGGGTGATAAGAGTTTGAAGAAGAATTAAAACCAGGAGGTGCAGAAAAAGCAGAAAAATTATTGGCAGAATTATTTTGAGCAGGCCTGGGTATGTTCCCCAGATTATCCACCTGCTCGGCAGCAGCAGCAACATTCACATTTTCAAATACCTTAGCAACGGAGGCAGCAGTCATCTCCGAAATCTTCTTGTTCAGCATTTCCACTTACAGCGCCAGTTGTGACACCGAATCCACTTCATAGATACCTGCAGGTTTAGATGGGCGAGTCCTAGACGAATTCCACTAATAAGTGTTCATCGTCATGTCCTTGATAAGCTCAAGAGCGGCTTCCGAAGTTTTACGGTCCAAAGAACCAGCGGAAGCGACATCTATCATTTGCTTAGTTTCTTGATTTATCCCATTGTAAAATGTCTGGACCTATAACCATACAAGCAGAGCATGATGTGGGCAGCGTCTCAAAAGTTCTTTGAACCTCTCCCAAGTATCATAGAGGGTCTCAGAAGCAATTTGAGAGTATGAAGTTATATCATTTCTTAGCTTAGCAGTTTTGGCAGGGGGAAAATATCGAGCAAGAAATTTTTCAACTAGAATGTTCCAAGTAGTGATTGATCCTCTTGAAAGAGAACTCAACCACTATTTGGCTTTGGTCCTTAAGGAGAAAGGGAAGAGTCTTAGCCTTATAGCATCATCTGAAACACCGTTGATTTTAAAGGTGTCACAGATTTCAAGAAAACTAGCAATATGTAAGTTCAGATCTTCATCTTGTAATCCGTCGAACTGTACATATTGTTGCACCATTTGTATGATGCTAGGCTTAAGCTCGAAGTTATTGTTTGCAATCGCAGGTCGAACAATACTTGTTTCTGTTCCCTCCAGGTTGGGTCGAGCATAATCGGACATGGTCCTTTGCAGAGCCATTCCTGGGTTGGGATCTCCCATTTTAGAATTAAAATTACAATCACCGTAGGAATCCTCAACCGCTATTTGAGAAGTGGAAGCCCCAAATCGTAGTTGTCTCCGAAAGGAGCGTTCGATTTCTGGGTCCAAATCAACAAGTAGCGACGGATTCGTGCGGGTCATGCACTAAAAAAATGAAAATGGAATGGAAATAAAAACTTGAAGAAAGAAAAAGAGAAGATAAGATTTTTTTTTTTGCAGAAGTAATAGCGAAAGCGTTTTCAAAATATTGACGAAGAAATTCCCCGGCAACGGCGCCAAAAACTTGAAGTGAAAATTACTTTCAACTCAAAAAGGCAAGTGTACCTATCAAATTGTAGTACCAAGGTCGTATTTAAACTCGGGGGGTGTCAAGTACTGCTACTCACGCTTGAACTATTATCCTGCCGGAAAATTGTTGGGATTTGAGAATTTTAAAAGTAAAAATAAAAGAATTTTTTAGACGAAGAACTTCTAATAAAAAGATAGCATTCGATCAATGATTCACCATAAAACGAAATGAGAGGGATAAAAAGGCATTGTTTTAAATTTACAAATCATACTCGACCGTGACGGATCCGATATTAGGAAATAATCTCGCTAGAGTATTAAATCCCCTGACTTATAGACGTTCTGATCGAAATCTATTTCAAGTCAAAAAGGCCTAAAGTCGCATTATCGAGGTGACCCGCACTATTGGATTTGACTCCAATCCGGAAGATTTACGTCATCCTATCTCTAGGGCTGCGTTCAACTCCTTCCTTCTTTGAGTGATCTTTCACATTCACGAGCCTCTCGGCTATTTAAATATGAGATCCAAAGCCTACTACCGTATACCGGAAATACGAAGTCGACAAAATAAAAATCAAAGAAGGATCGAGCAAAATTATGCAAAAATAAAGCTATGAAATAAAAGAAACCCTCATCTCATTTTATGGATCCTCACGTTCAAAGGCTAAGAGAAATTAGCTACTCATAATTGAAAGGAAAGACAAAATAAAATAAGAGAAGGACATTTTCATTACTTGCAAAAAGGGGAGAGTACACAATAAGGAAATAAAAAGGCAATATTATTCTACTAAAAAAAACTATTACAATAACAAGGAAATTATAACATGGAAGAAAAAGCATACATAGAAATGAAAGATGAAAACTTGCACTAGAACTCTCTTGCCCTCTCTCCAATCCAACCTCAAATTTAACTTACAACTTCACTTCCAAAAACTTTAACTCTTGGCTTGAGGGATGGGGTGGCTTTTATAAGAGATGGAGAAGCTTCTAGATTATAGGAAATATGAGGGGAGAAGGGGGTGGCCGGCCATATAGGGGGAGAAGGTTCATACATTGCTTTTAATGAAGGGAGAGAGAGGATATGATGGATGCATTATATGACATTCAATGAAATGAAAATAAGGGATATTAAATAGAAAATGGATGAATATAGAAGAGGGTGGCCGACCATGTAGGGGAGAATGCATGCATGTAATAAATGATGGGGAGAAAGAGAGAGGCCGACCACTCCTTTTGGGATGGTGCATGCATTTAATTAATGAGGGAGAAGAGAAGGATGTGAGAGAGAGGGGGCCGGCCACATGCATGAAGAATTGCATGCATGTGGTCGGGTGGACATGAAGGGGCTTCTTGGGCTTCAATGGGCTCGGGTAGAGGCTTGCTTGGTATAGGTGGGCTGCTCATGATGTGGGCTGCATGTAGTGGGCTGCTCCAAATGGAGGAGGTCGAGTTGCACATGTTGGAGGGCTGTTTGTAGTTAAAGGGCTGCACCATGTTGCTCTTGTTGGGCTCGGGTAGGCTAGGGAGGGTTGCATCATGATGGCCGGGCTGCTCCAATGGCTCATGAACCTACAAAAAAAAAGACAAAATAAACATGGATTAGTTATGTTATGAATCAACATAAAATAACAAAATTAAAACAACATAATATAAAAACAATAAAACGTTAAAATTAAAACATTAAGATATAACATAACATTAATTATAATTACTAAACATAACATAACATAATACATATAGTAGCATAATACATATAATAAGATTATATAGATTTTTATATCAAAACATAAAATAACTATAATAAAACTAGGAATTTATAAAAAGACATTAAAACATGAAATGACAAGCATAAAATATAAATAAACTTAGGCATTTTGAATACTAAACTACCCCAAAAAAGGATGACTAAAACTAGTCATTAGAAGAAAGCCAAGGGGATTTAAGTGGCTAAAGGGCAATGCTCTCCAAGGCACCCTCAAGGGTTTATTTATAGATTTTCCAAGTCCTGGTGTTGAAAATGACCAAAATGCCCATACGACAAATAAGCCTCAAGCCAATAGCAAACCTCCACACCAGGGGGGTAAAGAGGTAATCCCCCCCAGGGCAAAACGGTAAAAGCACGACCCAAAGAGGTCCAAGGGAGGGAGGAGGCTAAGCCATACCCCCACCTTCCCGGGCACCCGAGACGAGTGGGCTAACCGCGCTGGCGAGACCCTGGCTGCCGGCCGATCTCGCCCCGCGAACTCACCGCGCGGGCGAGACCCTAGTCGCCGGCCGGTCTCGCCCCGCGAGCTCACCGCGCGGGCGAGACCCTGGCCGCCCGCCGGTCTCGCCCCGCGAGCTCACCGTGTGGGCGAGACCCTGGCCGCCGTCCGGTCTCGCCCCGCAAGCTCACACCGCGGGCGAGACCTCGACCGGTCTCGCCCCGCGAGCTCACAGCACGGGCGAGACCCCGGCCGCCGGTCGATCTCGCCCCGTGAACTAATCGCGCGGGGCGAGAGCCTGACCGCAGGCCGGTCTCGCCCCGCGAACTAACCTCGCGGGGCGAGAGCCTGACCGCAGGCCGGTCTCGCCCCACAAACTAACCGAGCGGGGCGAGAGTCTGGCGCAGGTCTGTCTCGCCCCGCGAACTAACCGCGCGGGGCAAGAGCCTGGCCGCAGGCCGGTCTCGCCCTGCGAACTAACCACGCGGGTAGTCTTGTAACTCCAAGGGCTAAGGTGTAGGGGGCGGGATCCTGGCCTCAAGCCGGTCCTGCTGCTCCTACCTCGTACCTAGCGAGCCGGGGGCGGGTGTCAGCCAACTCGATGCGCCCGCTCCCAAAAGTGGCCAAAGGGGGAGGTAGATTTTTCCTCCCCATACTAGTATATTTCCAAGGCCAAGCCAAAATTGGCCACCAAGAGTGCGAAACCTCTCAAAAGCTTTAAAACTCAAATCTAGTCCTGCGCCTGCCGAAGGGACCCTACTCTGCGAATACGGGGTTGTACACAATCCCTGCTCTTTTTGAGCGAGTTCCACGCTCGGAAAGAACCATCCAACCCAACGTATTCGCTGAGTGTAGCTTTTTCTCGCGGTTTGGAGAAAACACAAGGCGTCTCCGAGGGGTCAACCTGCCATGCCAGCTGATGGGAGTCTAGGTGGCGAGACCTCCTCTGAGCAAAAAAACTTAACCTCTTGGAGGGGTCAACCTGCCATGCCTGCTTGATGGGAGCCTGGGTGACGAGACCTCCTCCAGGCGAAAAACACTTAACCTCCCGGAGGGGTCAACCTGCCATACTAGTTTGATGGGAGCCTGGGTGGCGAGACCTCCTCCGGGTGAAAAACGCTTAACCTCCCGGAGGGGTCAACCTGCCATGCCAGATTGATGGGAGCCTGGGTGGCGAGACCTCCTCCTGGCAAAAAACACTTAACCTCCTGGAGGGGTCAACCTGCCATGCCAGCTTAATGGAAGCCTGGGTGGCGAGACCTCGTCCGGGCAAAAAATACTTAACCTCTCGGAGGGGTCAACCTGCCATGCCAGCTTGATGGGAGCCTGGGTGGAGAGACCTCCTCCGGGAAAAAAACACTTAACCTCCAGGAGGGGTCAACCTGCCATGCCAGCTTGATGGGAGCCTGGGTGGCGAGACCTCCTCCGGGCAAAAAACACTTAAACTCCCGGAGGGGTCAACCTGCCATGCCAGCTTGATGGGAGCCTGGGTGGCGAGACCTCCTCCGAGCAAAAAACACTTAACCTCTCGGAGGGGTCAACCTGCCATGCCAGCTTGATGGGAGCCTGGGTGGCGAGACCTCCTCTGGGCAAAAAACACTTAACCTCCCGAAGGGGTCAACCTGCCATGCCAGCTTGATGGGAGCGTGGGCGGCGAGACCTCCTCCAAGAGAAAAACACTTAACCACTAGGAGGGGTCAACCTGCAATGCCATCTTGATGGGAGCCTGGGTGGCGAGACCTCCTCCTTGAAAAAAACACTTAACCTACCAGAGGGGTCAACCTGCCATGCCAGCTTGATGGGAGCTTGGGTGGCGAGACCTCCTCCGGGCAAAAAACACTTAACCTCCCGGAGGGGTCAACCTGCCATGCTAGCTTGATGGGAGCCTGGGTGGCGGGACCTCCTCCGGGTGAAAAGAAATGGGCATCCACGAGAGGTACACCTGCCCTGCCAACTAGTGAGAGCCTGACAGTGGGACCATCATCGGAGCAAAAAGGACTTGAGCTTCCACGAGAGGTACGCCTGCCCTGCCAGCTAGTGAGAGCCTAACAGCGGGACCGTCATCGGAGCAAGGGAACTTGGGCTTCCACGAGAGGTACGCCTGCCTTGCCAACTAGCGAGAGCCTGACAGCAGGACCGTCATCGGAGCAAAGAGGACTTGGGCATCCATGAGAGGTACGTCTGCCCTGCCAGCTAGTGAGAGCCTGACAGCGGGACCATCATCGGAGCAAAGAGGACTTGGGCTTCCACGAGAGGTACGCCTGCCCTGCCAGCTAGTGAGAGCCTGACAGCGGGACCATCATCGGAGCAAAGAGGACTTGGGCTTACACGAGAGGTACGCCTACCATGCCAGCTAGTGAGAGCCTTACATCGGGACCATCATCAGAGCAAAGAGGACTTGGGCTTCCACGAGAGGTACGCCTGCCCTGCAGGCTAGTGAGAGCCTGAAAGCGAGACCATTATCGGAGCAAAGAGGACTTGGGCTTCCACGAGAGGTACGCCTGCCCTGCCAGCTAGTGAGAGCTTGACAGCGGGACCGTCATCAGAGCAAGGGAACTTGGGCTTACACGAGAGGTACACCTGCCCTACCAGCTAGTGAGAGGCTGACAACAAGACCATCATCGGAGTAAGGGAACTTGGGCTTTCACGAGAGGTACGCCTACCCTACCAACTAGTGAGAGCCTGACAGCTGGACCATCATCGGAGCAAAGAGGACTTGGGTTTTCACGAGAGGTACACCTGTCCTGCTAGCTAGTGATAGCCTGACAGCGGGACCGTCATCGGAGCAAAGGAACTTGGGCTTCCACGAGAGGTATGCCTTCCCCGCTAGCTAGTGAGAGCCTAACAGCGGGACTGTCATCGGAGCAAAGGAACTTGGGCTTCCACGAGAGGTACGCCTACCCTGCCAGCTAGTGAGAGGCTGATAGCGGGACCGTCATCGGAGCAAGGGAACTTAGGCTTCTACGAGAGGTACGCCTGCCCTGCCAGCTAGCAAGAGCCTGACAGCGGGACCGTCATCGGAGCAAGGGAACTTGGGCTTCCACGAGAGGTACGCCTGCCCTGCCAGCTAGTGAGATCCTGACAGCGGGACCGTCATCGAAGCAAGGGTACTTGGCTTCCTCAAGGTATCCTCAACCCATCCAGCCAGTAATAGCCTGGCATGAGGAGGTTCTCTTAGGGGGGGACTAAGCATCTCAACCAAACCTTACCAAATCCAATATCCTCCAAAGGGGAAAACATGATGGGTTACATGACCCCCCCGACTCAACTGGTTGGGGGCTGAACTCATTACATCATAAGAAAAAAATACAATACTCTGCCGAGGCGAGGCTTCTTTAGAGGGTCTGGGCTTGATCTCCACTCCACTCCATCGTGGATCACTCACAAGGTCCCCCGGGTTCCCACATCGACCCGGTCCTCACATATGTCTTCTACCCCAACTTTGGGTAGAACCCCTTCAAACTGGGCCGACGGCTGAGGCTGGGCAGGGCCTCTCGCCCCCCTTACTTCCAGGAACTCGGGGCAGGTAGCTGTGACGTGACCCTCCGCCTGGTGAAAGTCGCAATATGGCAATGCTCCTTCTCCCCTCCTTCGGCGGGCTCGACGGTCTCTCCCGTTGCCTCTTCCTCCTCCACCTAATTCCAAGGCTTGCTGGGGTGGGGGCAAGAGCTGCCTTGGGGCTTGCCTTTGAAAGTTGAACCTCCCTTGGACCCCATGAAAGTTCCCTCCACCCTGGATGAGAGCTCTTCCTAGACCCTAGGCAGGTCCTCCCTGCTGCCTCCAGCCTGGTTCCGAACCCTCCTGTCTCTGGAACCCCTGAGCTCTCTGCTCTTCTCTCCGCCTTCCTTCCTGATTCCTTGAGCCACCTTGCTCCTTTGGCTCCGACTCTGTTAGCTTCGCCAACTTCTTGACAAATGCCGGGTTGGCTGCCTCCATGGCTATCTCCTCAGCCGCCCTTTCTAACAGCTCCTCGAAAGAAAGGGGGGCCTTTCGGATCAGACTCATCTTGAATAACCCCTCGCACAACCCCACCGTGAATGCCATCTGGAGGGCATACCCTGGTATCTCCTGAATGTCCAGAATCTCTTCTTGGAACCTGTCAACGTAATGGGCCAGCGACTCCTCGGCTCTCTGCCTTATCAGGAAGATGGATTCAGGACTCCTCTTCCTCTTCTTGGAGGTGGAGAAGCGAAGCTGAAAGCTCCGGCTCAATTCCTCGAACCCATAGATTGACCTCAGAAGGAGTTGATGAAACCAGTCCTTTGCCTTCTTCTTCAACGTAATCGCAAAGAGGCGATACTTGAAGGCATCTGTCATCGGCCTGATGGAGACGGCATCCTCGAACAACTGTAAGTGTTGGACGGCGTCATCCTTCCCGGTATATTAAGCCATGTCTGGCTCTCTGAACCCCTCGAGAACGGGAGCTGAGATGATCAGCTCGCTGAAGGGTGACCCCCCCCTAAGGAGTGCTCTCACCTCCTCTACCCGCGTGACCTGCTCGCGTTGGGGGATAGCACTCACCGGGCTAGGGAACAGCTCCCACTCGGGGAGGTCTCGCTCGACCCTCTCTCCCATCCTTTCCTTCCCAGGTCGCCTACCTGGTATACTTCCTTCTCCCCCTACTGGGGTCATCTCGCCTGTGCCCCTAGGAGGCAGCTCGCCGAGACCACTCTGGGTCAGCTCGCCGAGACCCCTGGGAGCCAGTCCCTGGGGGGTGGGGGTTGAGCTGTCAGCCCGAGTGGCAATGCCTCTCAGCATCTTCATGATGCTTTGGATGGAAGCCATGAACTCCTCCCTTCCTACGAAGGGTCCGGGGTGGGGGAGCTTGCCGAGATCATAACCACCTCCCTGATCTCCAACCATGGCACTCTCCCGAGATCTTCTGTGCTGGTCACTCTCCACGCTCACTGCACAAAAATGTTGAAGCCAAAATTGACCTCTCGTGGAGTTCGGGGTCCCAAAAGAGGGGTGACCTCACACCTACTACACTCGGAGGAACGTCACGGACTTAAGACCTAGGAGCTAGGAACAGACCCTCGGCTCTAGCGTGGAGGTCCCACCTCACACCCGGAACACCTTTGAGGTCTCCCCCTCCCTAGCCAATGCTTGAGCTAGGTGCCTTGGAGGAAGAAAGCCAAGGGGATTTATAGATTTTCAGAGTCCTGGGGTTGAAAATGACCAAAATGCCCATAGGGCAAATAAGGCTCAAGCCAATAGCAAACCTCCATACTAGGGGGTAAAGAGGTAATCCCCCCTGAGGGAAAAACGATAAAAGCACGGCCTAAAGAGGTTCAGGGGCGAGAGGAGGCCAAGCCATACCCCCACCTTCCCGGGCACCCGAGACGAGTGGGCTAACCGCGCGGGCGAGACCCTGGCCGCCGCCCGGTCTCGCCCCGCGAACTCACCGCACAGGCGAGACCCTGGCCGCCGGCCGGTCTCGCCCCGCGAGCTCACCGCGCGGGCGAGACCCTGGCTGCCAGCCGGTCTCGCCCTGCGAGCTCACCGCGCGGGCGAGACCCTTGCCGCCGGCCGGTCTCGCCCCACGAGCTCACCGTGCGGGCGAGACCCTGGCTGCCGGCCGGTCTCGCCCCGCAAGCTCATAATGCGGGCGATATCCTAGCTACCGGCCGGTCTCGCCCCGCGAGCTCACAGCGCGGGTGAGACCCCGGCCGCTGGCTGGTCTCGTCCCGCGAACTAACCGCGCGGGGCGAGAGCCTGGCCGCATGCCGTTCTCGCCCTGTGAACTAACCGTGCGGGGGGAGAGCCTGGCCGCAGGCCGATCTCGCCCTGCGAACTAACCGCGCGGGGCGAGAGCTTGACCGCAGGCCGGTCTCGCCCCGCGAACTAATCGCGCGGGGCGAGAGCCTGGCCGCAGGCTGGTCTCGCCCCGCAAACTAACCGCGCGGGGCGAGAGCCTGGCTGTAGGCCGGTCTCACCCTGCGAACTAACTGTGCGAGTAGTCTCGTAAATCCCAGGGCTAAGGTGCAGGGGGCGGGATCCTGGCCTCCAGCCAGTCCTGCTGCTCCTACCTCGCACCTAACGAGCCGAGGGCGGGTGTCAGCCAACTCGACGCGCCCGCTCCCAAAAGGGGCCAAATGGGGGAGGTAGATTTTTCCTCCCCCTACTAGTATATTTCCAAGGCCAAGCCAAAATTGGCTACTAAGAGTGCGAAACCTCTCAAAAGCTTAAAAACTCAAAACTGGTCCTGCGCCTGCCGAAGGGACCCTACTTTGCGAATACGGGGTTGTACAAGGACCTACTTGGATAACCAGATCTTTACTCTCATCCTCTTTCTAGGTGTGTTAGCAGGCTAAGGACAAGGAAGACGTGTGGTACTTGGACTAAAGATGTTCTAAGCACATGACAGACAATAAGTCAAATTTCCTTAGCCTAGAAAGGAAGAAAGTAGGAGTAGTTACTTTTGACAACAATAGTAAAGGAAAGATCATTGACATTGGAGTAGTAGGTAATAAATCTTTTACTATATCAAATATTTTTTATGTGAAAGGTTTAAAATAAAATTTAATTTCTATAAGTCAGTTATGAGATATTGGTCTAAATGTGTTATTTGACTCCTCTACAAATCTTTACAAAATTTTTGATTCCATAATAAATAATGTTATTTTTACTACACCTAGGCCTCAAAATGTTTATATGATAAAATTTCACGATTTATCACATTCATCTTTAAAGTGTTTTATGTCCAAAAATGTGGAGTTAGACTTATGACATAGACGACTTGGACATTCTAGTGCCAAGTTAATTTTAAAATTATCAAAAGATAAACTAATTAAAGGTTTACCAGTTTTATGTGCAAGTTTATCTTCTTTATGTTCGCCATGTCAAAAAGGTAAATTTTCAAAGTCCTCATTCAAAAGCAAAAAAATTATTTCTACTACTAGACCTTTACAATTGAAGCATATGGATTTGTTTGATCCAATTACTACACAAAGTTCAGGAGGTAGAAAATACACTTTTGTTTTAATTGATGATTATTCTCATTTTTGTTGTACAATTTTCTTAACATCAAAATTTGACGCATTCTTAGAATTTACAAAATAATGCATACGTATTCAAAATGAACTTGATTTAAAAATAAAATGCATTCATTTAAATCATGGAGTTGAATTTGATAATAATAGGTTTGTTTCTTATTGTAATGAGTTAGGAATTAAATAAGAATTTTCCGCTCCTCGCACGCAGCAACAAATAGTGGGTAGAGAAGAGAAATAGAAATCTTCAAGAACTAGCTCGTACTATGTTATCTAAATACAAATTACCTAGATCATTTTTGGCCGAAGCTATAAATACTGCATGTTATGTTATTAATCATGTTATGTTTCGACCGTTTTTAAAATTAACACCTTATGAATTATATTTTCAAAAGAAACCGAATGTATCATATTTTAAAGTTTCTGATTATAAATGTTTCATTTTGAACACTAAGGACACATTAGGAAAATTTGATGAAAAATGAGATGAAGGTATATTTATTAGTTATTCTTCAACTACTGAAGCTTATAAAGTCTATAATATGAAGACAAAAATAGTTGAAAAATCGATTCATGTTAAATTTGATGAACTTATCTCGTGTACAAACTAATCGTATAGGTAATGATGAAAAACCCTTTCTCCACTAAGGTCGAATGATGATGAAATACTTGGAGATAGAGAAGATAATGAAGAAGATAAGAAAGAAAAAAGAAGAAGAAGTGGAAGAATATATGCCTCCAAGTGAACTGAGAATTTCAAAAGATCATGCACAAGATTTGGTCATTGGAGAACCATTAAGAGAGGTAAGTACTTGTTCATCATTACATGATTTATTTTCAAACCTTTGTTTTATATCTGATATAGAATCAAAAGATGTGAAAACCGGTTTAAATAATGATTCTTGGTTTTTAGGTATAAATGAAGAACTTAGTCAATTTGAACGTAATAAAGTTTGGAAACTTGTAGAAAGACCTTCAAATCATCTTATTGTAGGTGTTAAGTGGATCTTTAAAAATAAAATGGACAGTGAATCTAGGGTCACTAGGAACAAAGCTAGGCTTGTAGCAAAAATGATATTCTCAAATAGAGGGGATAGATTTTGATGAAACTCTTGCACCCGTAGCACGTTTAGAAGCTGTTAGAATTTTTCTTGCATTTACTAGCTTTAAAAGATTTAAATTGTTTCAAATGGATGTAAAAACTACATTTCTTAACTAGTATATTAAGAAGGAGGTTTATGTAGAACAACCTCCAGACTTTGTTAATAAAAAAATTTCTTGATCATGTATATAAATTAGAAAATGCCCTTTATGGTTTAAAGCAAGCACCATGAGCATGATATGATAGATTGACTTTATATTTGTTAAAAAATGATTACAAAATGAGTAGTGCTGATTATACACTCTTCATTAAACATGTTCATGATGATTTAATAGTTTTACAAATTTATGTTGATGTCATCATTTTTGGAGCCACTAATGAAGAGTTATGTGATAATAGTAAAAATTATGAAAAATGAGTTTGAAATGAGCATGGTAGGAGAACTTATTTATTTTCTTGGTTTTCAAATTACATAAAGACATGATGGTATTTTTATTTGTCAATCTAAATATATTCATGATGTTTGAAAAGATTTGGATTTGAAAATCTAAAGCAAACAAATACTCCTATGAGTGTTTCGTTGAAACTAGGAAAAGATGAAAGTGGACTATCTATTGATCAAACATTATATAGAGGGATGATATGATTACTTTTATATTTAACCGCGTCTAGACCTGATATTATGTTTGCAGTTTATTTATATGCTAGATTTCAGGCTAATCCTAAAGAATCACATTTAAAAAAGGTTAAACGTATTTTTAGATATCTTATTTGTACTTCTAAAATAGGTTTGTGGTATCCACACAACGTTATTTTTATTTTGCATGGTTATGCTGATTCTGATTATGCTGGATGTTCATTAGATCGTAAGAGCACTAGTGACACTTGTCACTTTCTAGGCTCATCACTTATTTCGTGGTTAAGTAGGAAATAGAATTTTGTTGTCCTCTCCACTACCGAGGCCGAATACATTGCACTAGATAGTTGTTGTGCACAAGCTCTTTGGATGAAACAAACTTTAGAAGACTTTGGATGAAACAAACTTTAGAAGACTTTGGAATACATCAAGAAACTATATAATTAAGGTGTGACAATAAAAGTGCAATTGATTTAACTAATAATTCGGTTCATCATTTTAGATCTAAACGTATATATATTCGTCATCATTTCATTAGAGACCATATAAAACAAAATTCAGTAAAGGTTAATTTTATAAGCACAATTTACAGCTTGCAGACATTTTCACAAAACCACTTCCAGATTCTCATTTTTTAATGCTAAGACTAGAAACAGGAATCCTAGACATTTCAAGCTGATGACTTAACATAAATATTATGGAAAAAAATTTAATTAAAAAAATAATTAACAAAAATTAAGATTAAAATAACAAGCAATTTACATCATAATTGTTCTGAACAGCACACAAAAATGTCACATAATAGTTTATTAAAATTATTACAATACTTGTTCATCACAGAAATAGGAAATAAAATGAAATTCACTATCGTCTAGCGATAATGGCTGTCGCCTGGCGATATCTTCTAGCAGTCGTTTTTCTGTCCAAAGTATCAGAAGTCTCTGCTGTCCCCAACACGGGTTTCCTCCTTGTCTTTAGTGGAGCTCTGACCACTACTCCGTGTTCGATGAGGTTGGCGCATTGACTGTCGTGGAGGATCCACGACCGAATTTTACCACTCTGCTGCTTTTGTCGGAGTTGGCTTCATCTTAAGACTCTTTGTCAAAAATTTAATAAATTTCTGCATTCCAGTGTGGTGCTTTTTCACTTCTCGCTTATGTTCCTCCAATGATTCTCGCAAGTCACCCAATCCCTCTTATAGTGATCCACCTCTTGGTAGTGGTGGATTTCTGATACTTAATGAAGGTTCACTACTCCCAATGTTGTCAGGATCACGATCCGGATCGTAGGATTGCACAATCCTATGATCTGGATTTTGCAATTCGATCTGGATCGTGTTCAGGATCGAATTTAGGCTGTGTCTAGGTAGGATCGCGAGCCGGATTGCGGAATCGGTAGGATCACGATTCCTACTCGATTTCACAATCCCGTGGCCCTATTAAAAGAACACGGAATAACCCTAACCCATTTATCTCGACTGATCTTCCTCCCGACTCCCGGTTGTTCTCCTCCCCTCCCGACGATTCGTCTCCTCCTCCCGATGACATATAGCCGGCTGCTCTTCCTCCCCTCCCGGTGATTCCTCTCCTCCTCCCGACGACACATAGGCATCCAGATTTTCTCTCCTCCTCCCGAGTCCCGACGACATACATGTCTTCTTCTTCTTCTGCACTCTTCTTCTTCTTCTTTTGCACTCTTCTTCTTCTTCTTCTGCACCCTTCTTCTGCACTCTTCTTCTTCTTCTTCTGCACTCTTCTTCTGCACTCTTCTTATATGTAAGTGATTTCTGATCCAGAAATCATCCAGAAATATGGATGATTTCTGATCCAGAAATCATCCAGAAAACTTCATGATTTTCCAGAAATCTTCCAGATTTCTGATCCAGAAATCATCCAGATTTCTAGGGTATTTCTGGACCAGAAATCTGGATGATTTCTGGACCTAAAATCTGGATGATATCTGAACCTGAAATCTGGATGATTTCTCATCCAAAAAACTTCCTCTGTAGTTTGCACTTTACTGCTCTTCCTCTACTTGAAATCAGTCCAGAAATCAGGATGATTTCTGGACTGAAATCAATCCAGAAATCTGGATGATTTTTGGACTGAAATCAGTCCATAAATTCTGGACTGATTTCAGTCTAGAAATCATCTGAATGTGAAAGTTTCTCTTATCATTATTTCATGACCTTATTTTTTGTTAATTTTTGTTAATATTTAGATGTCCACCTCGGGTTCTGAACCTTCTGGTTAAAATCCCATAAGCAAAAAGTCCCGAAAAAATGCATCCGGCTGTAGAAGTGATCCTAGGTGTGAGCATGGGATCGAAATAGACAGTACAACCAAAAAAGTACAGTGTAAATATTTTCTAGTCATTTGATCCAGAATATATAGGTTGAAACATCATCTAGCAGGGACAAAATTTAACGTGGAATCCTGCACTAAAGTGCCCGAAAAAGTGAGAAATCAAATTTTGAGCATTCTTCAAGCTCATGGAGAGGACGCTATAAAGAAAAAAAGAGATATTGAGGAAGCAACAGTTGACTATGAAGCTGAGTTGGGTCAATTAAAAAAATCAAAGGGAAAAGAGCCAATGGATGCTTTTGTAAGAAAGAGTAGTCAATCAACAATTGGAGCTATATTCAAAAAAGATGCACGTGAAAGAGCATGCCAACAAATTGCTCGTTTCTTCTACACAAGTGCAATTCCCTTCAATTGTGTGAAGAATTTAAAATTCATAAGTATGGTTGAAGCGATCGACCAACATGGCTCCGAAAGGAAACCTCCTTCTTATAACGACATAAGAGTCAAATACCTGAAGCAAGAGGTCGACATAACTCTTCAATTTCTAGAGGACTACAAGGCAGAATGAAGAAAAGTTGGTTGCACAATTATATCTGATGGATACTCAGATAAGAAAAGAAGATCTATAAGTAAATTTTTTGTAAATAGTCCCAAAGGTACTGTGTTTTTGTCTTCTATAGATACTTCTGACATTGCTAAGACATCCAAAAAAGTTTTCAAATGTTAGATGAGGTTGTGGAGAAGGTCGGGGAGGAAAACATTGTGTAAGTAGTAACTGATAATGCATCGAACTATAAGGCGGCTGGTCATATGTTGATGGAGAAGAGAAAACACTTATATTGGACACCATGTGCTGCCCACTATATTGACTTGATATTAGAAGATTTTGAAAAAAAAATTGAGCTGCATAAATCAATAATAGTAAAGGGTAGAAAAATAACAACATACATATACTCTAGAACTTTGGTTCATGCTTGGTTGCTTGAATTTACAAAGGGGAGAGAATTAATCCGACCTGTAGTGAATAGATTTGCAACTGCTTACTTGATATTGGGATGTCTTTCAGAGAATAAAGGTGGTTTGATGACAATGTTTACTTCCTCCAAATGGAAGTCTAGTAGATTTTCTGGTTCTAATGAGGGAATATTGATTCAAAAAATTGTTTTGAACACGGAGTGTTTTTGGTCTAATGTGACCATATGTTTGAAAGCAGCATTTCCACTAATCAAGGTGCTTAGAATGGTTGACTCAAAAGGCCTTATGATGAGATTTATATATGAGCAGATGGATAAAGCAAAGGAAAAAATTCAACTCAATTTTGATAACATCAAAAAAAAGTTAGTAATTTAATTATTTTGAATTTAAGTGTTTATAATATATGCAATGATTATTTTATTTTATTTTTTGTGATAATGTACAATATTACTTCTTATGTAGATATGAGCCAATATGGGTCATCATTGATGAGAGATGGGCAAGCCAACTTCATAGACCATTGCATGCGAAAACATATTATTTAAATCCACATTATCACTTTAGCCTGACTTTTAGAGCGGACACAGAAGTAAAAATTGGCTTTTATAGTTGCCTCCAACGGATGATTCCAAATGAAGATGAGAGAACAAAGATAGATATTCAGATGGATGATTTCAAACATGCAAGAGGCTTATTTGGCTTAGACTCTGCAAAGGCAACTAGAATTAAAAGAGCTCCAAGTAAAATAGTTTTAGTTTATTAATCATTATGAATATTAAATAATTAATATCATTTTAATCAATTATAAGTTTAAAACATTGTATTTTATAGCTGATTGGTGGGATTCCTAAGGTGATAATTGTCCGAAATTGAATTTTTTTGCTATTTGCGTTCTAAGTTTGACATGTAGCACTTCTGGATGTGAACACAATTGGAGCGCATTTGAGATAGTGAGCTCCAAATAAAGAAATTGTTTGAATAATGAAGAATAATTCTTGTATTTATATTCTTACTATTTTTAATTGTCATGATATGTAATAGGTGCACTCCAAAAAAAGAAATCGTTTGCATCAATAAAAAATGAATGATCTAGTTTTTGTGATGTACAATATGAGGTTAATGGAACGACAAGATAGAATGGATACACAATTGAAGGAAAAGTTTTATAATTTCGAGGATATCCCTTCAGATGATGAATGGATCACGGAGAGGGAAGATCTAGTTCTTCCACATAAGGGCAACTGGTTGGGAATCCTTCGAAATACACATGAAACTTATAGTGATGAGAGTGTTGAAAAGAATGATAAAGAATCTGCTAAAGAAGTAAATGAAGAAGATAAGTTTTATAATTAATGAAGAATATTTGTAAAATTCAAGTTTTCACTATTAGTATCAAGTGTAAATAACTCGTTTAATTAAATTCTTTTATTATAGGTGGAGTCGAAGGTCTCACCCTAAGGCGCAGTGATCTCGAAGTTATTGAGTATATTAGTGAAGGTGAATGAGATGATGATGAGGATGTAAGTGGTGGTGATGAGGAAGATGCGATTATTGCTGATGAAGATATGGTTGATGTGTCTGTTAATGATCTGTACTGATGATTTTCTGATAGAACATGGACCTCTTAGATTTGTTATTTTGTGTTAGACTTTATTTTTGTATTTCTTATTTGATGTGTTAGAAGACTTCTATTTGATATGGCTGATAATGATTTATGTTTTTGTTATTTTTTATATTTCAAAATTAACGATCTGATAATATTGTTATCGTTATAACTATAAACATCAAATATGAAATTTGTCATGCAAGCTTGAAACATTACATAATTCTATCCTAGTCAAGTAGCTCCCGATGCTTCATCATTTGCTTCTGAGGTTAGATTATTAGACAATGTGATACTTTTTCTTTATGATTGTCTCTCAGATTTATGTTTTCTCATTTTTAAGTTCATCTTCATAATTTGGTTACTGAAGTTAGTTTGAAAAAGATGAGACAATTATGACAAAAATGCTTACTCATCTTTGCTTTATAGTTGCTAAAGTAGAGTCAGAACTCAGAAGTTCCACTAGTACTCAGGTACATTTACAATTATAAATGTTTCTTTATTCATGTTCTTATTTTGCCTTAGACTTAGCGCCAACCAATGAAATTATTTAATTATATAATTTTTTGTATAGATTATTTGTGTAATTGTATGATTTCAAATTCATTTTCATCATATAAGTCTGGCTTTATGAATGTAGTAGGATCTTACGATCCTCGATCCGATCCTACGATTCGATCCGATCCAACCCCTGAAATGATCCCACCAAGGATCTCGATCCTAACAACCTTGACTACTCCGTATGGATCCACCTCATGACACACAAGCACTAGTATGAGTGGTACTCGTATGGAACACCGTAGGTACACAACCATCAAAGTAAAATTCCTGGTCGATCCAACTGTATTTCTTATACAGTATTCATTAGATAATTGCCCCCATCAGTAGTGTACTGAGTTTTTTCTACATTAGATTCTTCAGTCTATACGTATACTGAATAATGGATAAAATCAAGTTTGTCACGTCAAACGACTCCCTCTCCATGATCATGTATGTCGCTTAACTCAATTAAGCCGTTATTTTCTAGTGTCCCCGAATTTTAGCATAATCGTATATCTCAAAATATCCTGCACTAAACGTGCATCCAAGGTGAGTGTGGTCGTGGACTGGATTAGGTTTTTCATGGAATTTCCATATAAAATCATATTCAACAAAGTCCAATCTCTATCTTTTCTGTAGTTTTCCACTACATCCAGCACGTAGTCACGCTCTATAAGCCCAAACTCATCTCTTAAATCAGGGTGAGTTATTTCCACAGTTTGTCCTTGAATTTTAGATCTCACTCCACCATTAATTCAGTAAAATTTGGATCTCTTAAGTGGTTGTAAAATTCCCTAATTAAAACTGAAGAAAACATGTCTGGCAGTATAACTGACATTATACCTGCCATTGCCAATAGGTCGTGTATGCGTGCATATCGGACTTGATCAAATTCAATCACTTCCCCAAAATAATGTTTGCATTATCGATCTCAGGGAATGTTTGATACACGGAGTGTGTATCACTACATGTACTCCTCCTGGCCTTTGAACTTGAAGCCATACCTGAAAACAAAAATAAAACATGTTTTTTTTTAAAAAAATTCATGATATCGCCAGGCGATAATGACTATCACCGGCGATATCAAAAAATCGTTCAATCCACTATTTAACATGCATTCTCTCAAATCAACATTACTACTTCCTAGTTATTCAATAAAAATCACTTATTCACGAGTTAACTTAACAAATTTTAAAAACAAATTTTTTACTATTCATTATCTCCTTCCCCAAAGTTTCATTTTTGGTAAGCAATCCATCATGAAAGGTCTACATCTATGCTTTTATACACTTCATCTTGCTAGATCTAAGGTTCCACTATACCTATTTCATGAAACTATACCCTCTTCACCCAAATCTTCACTTTTAATACTCATGTCTAAGCCTAGCAAAACAACCTCAAATCTGGAATTTTATCCCCAAAAAATTCATGAAAACTTCCCTCAATTCATTGGAATCAACAAATCCTAAAGGAAGAAGACAAAAATTTCCTAATCATACCTTGATTTGGAGGTTTTGCCGGCATTGAGTCCGTATTTCACTCGAGGGCTTCAGGAAAAAGTGCTCCAAACAATGCTTTGACTCCAGATCTAGAATTATTTATAATTCCACGCTATCACCGATCGACGATATCATCTATCGACTGGCGATAGCCCGAAATTGCTAATGTGCAATTTTTTGTCATCATATTGCTATGACTGCACCATAGTCTTCCTTTATCATTTTTAGGCATTGTACAATGTATATTTTATTATATTGGGTTACCTCAAAAATTGCGTCATATTCAAACTTTTATTATCATTTTGTATATACAACTCTCCTAGTGTATTTTAATTGAGAGATTATTTCCGCATGCCTCTAAGTATAAGAAATATTTTATTTATAATAATGCTCTCTCACACACAATTGTGAAAATTTTCATATGTATTTACCATTACTGCCTATGTGAATTGTGAGTGTTCTAACATAACCACTGAAAAGTCATGATGAAACTGTTGCTTTATCTTTGTTTTCTTTCCACAATTCATATTTGCTTATCATATATTACCGTACAAGTGAATTTAGAATCCTGTGTCAAGACAAAAGGAAAAATACAAAAAAAAAGCAAATAGAGGCTGACAAGGAACCTCCACCAAGCACTACTCACTCTCCTAATAAGTCTTCATAAGCATTATGAGGTTGAACACCTTGGACAGAATTGTAAAGTGTCTTGTGTAATCTTTATATGCCTATTCATTTACTATTTGTGCTCTGAATTCTTGGGTACAAGTACAGTTAATTGTGTATATTTCTTGGTTAGATTTTTTAACATTTTCGTGTTCATGTACGTTTTAAGTTTCTACATATGAAATTTTCCTCTAACTTTCACTTGTACACTGTATTATCATCTCTAACATTTCTTCTCATGAAAATTAGACTGTAAATGATTCTAATTATGTTCACTAGTGTATATAACTATGATATAACTGTATGAATTCACCAATGTTCGTGTTCACTCACACTCATCATTTCAAATACATTGTTTCCCATGCACTACACCTATTTTTCACTTTGTGATATTGATCTATTTTGCTTCCACATACCCTTGTACACATTATTTCTCTTGTTCTAATTTACCATTTTCTCTGTTTTTAATCACAAGTTTTGATCTCACATTTCTTTTGATAATACCAAAAGGGGGAGAAATTTCTGAGAATTCATTAATTCAGTTTAAACCTTTAAGTCTGTTCACTTTAGCACCAACACCAACATTTTTCTTCAATATACAAGTTACACTACTTTATTTAGGGGGAGTACAAATATAGGGGGAGGGTAACATCCAAGCGCAGTTTTGTGCACATACAACTGATTAGTCTTTTCATCACATTTACTAACACGTTATAGGTCATTCATGATTTCTTTCTAAGTTGATTTGTCATTATCAAAATGGGAAGATTGTTGGAGCATGTGTTCCACGCTTGTTGGTTTGCTAATAATAAATCTTATTTGTATTTGATTTCATGTGTTTATGATGTGTAGATATAATAGGTCTAACACTCAAATAATTTTTAGCTTGGATTCTGGATTGTAAAGAAAAGATAAGGTTATATCGCCTGACAATATCCAGTATCATCACCAGGAGATAGCTCACGGAACAGTTACCACACAATCTCCACGACATTTAGTTAAGATCGATATCGCCTGACGATATCGATATTGCTCAGGCGATAACGCACGATTGGCTACGATCGATTCATCCCACAGAAGTTTCGAATCCATGGGACAGGTAGCAGCTGAATAAGATATCGCTGACAGGCAATATCCAGTATCGCCAGCAATATCGCCAAAATATATATACAGCTCATTTTTTTGTGGAGATCACGACTTTGAGATTCTGGAGTGTTCCTCCCCATACATCCTGTCCAGAGAGCTCAAGCATCTAGAAAAAATCCATTTCCTAAAATGGTTCAAGAATGAAGAGTGATGATTTGTACGTAGCATCTCAAGCAAATGTAGCAAGCATTCGTCGGCACCTTCAGTGTTTCATTTAGAGGGAGTTTTCATTCTGAAAGTTATTCACTATAATTCTTTATTTCTTCATTGTAATCGGTAGAGGAAATCACCACCTTGTGTATGACGTCTAGGTACGTGTGTGTCTTAGGAGGAAATTGTCGCCTTATGCGTGTCGTCTAGGTCCTTGTGTGACTTAGAGAGTTTTCATCGTCTTGTGTGCAACGACTAAATCACGGTGAGATCTAGAGGAGGCTAGTAGCAAGATCTAAGCAGAGATACACTATAGTCAGACGGTTCTTGGTAGAAGGACCGGTGAAATCAAAAGGAGTTTATTTTTCATAGCCTTAATCTCTAGCTTTATAGAGAATCTTTGTACTTTGTTTGAAACAGTTTTATATAAACTATAGTCATTTGTGTTCTTCTGATTTACTAAGTATTCATAATTGATTAGGAGAAATTTGCTTTCGATTTATGTTATTATTTCATTCAAAAATTAGATTAAAAGAAAAATTTAGTGTTAACCATTATTCACCCCCTTCTAAGGGCGCCTCACGATCCAACAAATTGAACCATCTAAAATCCTATATGGTTCAATTGAAAAGTGGGATGTTACACCATCCATCGGTGGAGGCCTCCTGACCACCCAATCGACAATATCAGACAACTCCGGGAAGCAGCAATTAGCTCAAGCCTTTATAGGCCCTATAAGTGGTGCTACAAGCTCAAATAAGCAATTTTCAATCCTCCTTGTGGGACTTTGAGGCTCCACAAGCACCAAAAAATCAAGATCTGACATTGGAGAACATTATCTTGATGATTAAAAATCATACGGTAATCACTGGTGGTGGTTGGCAGTTGGACTGCCACCACAAGGGCTGCCTCTCTCCGGTGACTTGCTAAAAGGTGAAGTTGGTCCACAATGACCATCAAAGCAGCAACAGTATAACCCGCAAGCGGTGGAGCATCAATTTTGATAGCAGCTTACATCAGTCGCTAATTCAGACCAATATGATGACCATGCATCATTGATATCCTTCGTGCTGAGCTAATGTATTCTCCCCCACACTTGAATGACCGGGTATCCATTATGAGGGATGGTCAGTTCTCATGCGCCTTGCTTCCCTAAAATTAGATGTTCATCTTGATTGGCGCAGAAAGATTATATACACCTATTTAAGTATTTGATGAATTAATTGTGGGTTGCATTTAACATTTTTTGTCAGTCATCTTCAAATGAATTTTTGAAAGTTGTATTGATTTTCAGACTATGTCCCCAACATAAAAAAATTAGGAAACCATTTATTCTTTTCATATTTGGGTTGGACAATTTTTGGGGAGCACTAGAACTCCTTCTAGACTTGTTTAAAGTTGACAATTATATCATTGATCTTGTTTAAATGGTTTATGAATAGCTTTCTAAATATTAATCACCTTGCCACCAAACTTTCACCATATGCTTTTTGGGGCATAAATATTGTTGATGCATAAGATGAAGTGTTGATAAGGATGGGTAGTTACTCTTGGTGTAACCGTCCAGTGTTGTTGGCATATGCTGCTAAGTGTTAATGTCCAGACGATTACTTATGGTGTAAACTCCAAACATGTTGTATAGTTGTTGTCTAGGAAGTTATTTGTGTTGTAACAACCTGAACTCTTCTGTCCCAAATTTATCTTTTTAGTCCAACATAATCAATTGTGAATTTTCTCACCTCTTTTGTTCTATATAAATAGGGGCACCCTCGTATCATATTAAAATTTTTTAGAAATGAAATTATTCTTATTATTATTATTATTAATTTCTCACTTGGTATCAAAACATAGGTATAGCAGATTGGTCTCTTGTGCTCGACAACCTCTCTCCCTATGCCTCGGACATCTGCGCGAGTACTATAGGACTTGTCTTTGTGAGATCATCATTTTTTTGTTATGGATTTAAATTTTCAAACCTCGCGCCCTATCTGTTGTGGACTTATGTTTCTTAACCATCCATACATCACACCCTATGACCCACTATCTGTATGCGTAAGAACCCAAATTTTTACCACATGTTTGAAAGTGTTGGGACAAGTGGTAGCAGAAAGCTAACGTGCGACGTTAGCGGTACCGCTGGCAGTATCCCCTTTTTCCTTGTCCAAATGACATAGGCTATCCATATCGTCGTGAAGGGGATTGACATCGTGATAATATAATCGAGACAACCTACCCTTGTCATTGTGATGAGTTGAACATCATATCGACATGAAGAGCGTTGTCGAGAGCCCTGTCGTATTGTCATGAAGGGTGTTGTATCATCTAGAAGACAGTCCAAATCATTTGGAAGCGTACAAGTTTATCTGGAGCTAACGTCGGGAATTATGACTAACGCCGACGGTAGTATGTCATCATGAAGGAGGCCGGCGTTGGAGCATGCATTCCAAATTTTTTGATTTGAGAATAATAAATCCTGAATGTATTCGATCATAGTTTGTTTATGGTGTACATATATAATATGTATAATTCTCCTATGGATGTGATATGAAGAAAAAAGTCGAGCTCTGAAAAGAGAGCTATTACGGGTGACATCTTTCTATCATCGAGCGATAGCCTGGATTATATTAGCCACACACTACACGATCTTGACACAACGCACACTTATCTGCAGTATCGCCAGACGATAGTGAGATATCGCTCGTAATAGCTTCATGATGGTCCACATTCACTTTCTTCCTTGCACGATGACCAAGACGTGGGATATGTGGAAGCTTAGGAGATAATGCCAATAATAACTACCATATCTATAAAAGAGAGAGCATTCGTGCATTTAAGGTTACACACCTCCTAGAGCCTTCATTCTCGTGCACCCTCAACCTATTTATCTTTGAATCCGGACAACTCCCAAATTCTTTCAAAGTTCAAGATGAAGAGCTTGACTCTGAGTCAAAGTCACTCCAGGTTTTTGCAATGAAACTTCTTCCCTTCTTTTTGTCCTTCTTTTTGAAGGATAACTTCTTGTACTCCTTATTTAGTTTGCCCCCTCTTTTCTTCTGAATAATCAGGTGAAATGTGACCAGGCTTCCTGCAGGAAAAACAAATGACCTCCTTGTTGGGGGTCATGTCAAATTTATGCTTATTATTTCTCCTTTCACTTCTTCTAGAGTCTTCTATCTGGACCGACATTCTGAATATTCTAGCCAATAGATTAAATATCTCTTCTTCAGAAGTTGAAGGCTCTCCATTAGTTGTCTTTGGTGCAATGGGCTTCTCTCTAGGAATAGAGGTATTTACATTACCTCAAACTCAACCCTACTCTTTAAGAGATGTTCATATGACTTGAGTTTGCCTAAAAGGGCATCAGTAGTGATTTCCTTATGGAATCTAGACTCTCTGTTGATCCAGATCCTTAAGTCTCATGTGCTTGGGAAACAAATGAGATGCTTGTCATTTATCTCTATGAGTGAAATTTATTGATCCAATCCTTTGAGTTCACTCATAATAATGCTGAATCTCTCATACATTTCAACAACAGTCACTTCAGCTTCCTTCTGAAAGGTCTCATACTTGGATATGAGAAGTGGCCTTTTGTCCTTTTTTTCATTAGAACTTCTATCCACGATCCTAGATAGGGATTCCTATATATCATTAGTTTATTAAAAATCAGGTTGTAAGACCCCTCTCCCCTTACCAAGGAGGTAACCCGGTCTTATGCCCAAAACCGCCGCCTTTCAGTGACACTAACTCACGGGTTAGTCGACACCGCAAGACGTCGATCCTTCTGGCGAGAACGATCATTCAACCAGTTTCGGCCAATCAAGAATAGAAGTAAAACAAGTAGTAATAACTAATAAGTCCACAAAGATCACAATACATATCATATATATATGAAAATGAAAGTACAATAGTAGTTCACAACGAGTACACAGAAAGAGAAAAAGGGCTTATGCCCTGTATATGATATCAAATCTCTCTCTCTCAAAAGAAAACTAAGCGGAAGCTTATCTATCAATGGAACACGCGTCATCACCTGACGTCGGGCTGCAGTAGTAGTAGGTGGTATCAGCTCCTTAAGTCCTGCCACCTCATCCTGCGGGTTGTGCTGGTGCTCCATCTCCTCGAGCTCCTAAAATGATACGGTCACAACCGACCGTTAGTCATATAGACTAAGCCATTTCCTCCATACCTCGCCCCCGTGGCTCCTAGGCACCGCGCGGGAGGACAAAGCGGAGAACCACAAGGGGTATAAAATTGAAAGTAGGTGAAAGTGGAAATATTCTATCAAGATTATGTAATAGCAAGTATATCTCTATTCTAGCAGTTCTATACAATATAAGTAAAGTAAGAAAGAATTATAACAAATAAAGAAAGGTAAGAACAGTACTGCAAGTAAAGTAAGGTAAAGAACAACAAGTAAACTACACTACTACTAAACTACCATCACATAAGTACCTTAACTTATATGAATGCCCATACAAACTTATAAGTTAAGCTTTCCAAATGTAACTTATCATATAAAAAAGCCCATACTAATTTATATGATAAGGATCTATTGTTCGTATGACCTAAATATGTATGTATGTTATGTATGCAGGTTATGATTCATGTAAGTGCAACTCACACACACGACTCTGTGATCACAAACCTTTAGTTCCCGCTTTTTGGAGCTAGCATCACTCTCTAGTACCACTGTTGTGGCTACGATAGCAGCGGAACGGGCGCTTCCGCTTCCTAGGAGAGTATACACACTACCAAGCCCAGACCCTTCGTATGCCTCTGTACACGTACTAGGTACACTCTAGAGTCTCTGCGTACTAATGCTAGCCAACTGCCAAACTTTCTTGGTCGGGTGTGCTTTTTCAGGGATTGTCCTCCAGACTGAAGTATAAACAACCTAATGGCCCCTCAAACCCTCACACCTCCCTAGAGTCACCGTACTGCCATCGGTGTGATGATTGGCCTAGTACCGCATGACCCGCCACTAGTTTTATTTCTATGCACATGCAAGGTAATTTCAACCCGAGCCTCTAGCTCGCAGGACCAAACCTGTCCTGATGTCATACTCTTGAGCCTCCAGCTCGCAGGACCAACCCGTCTTGAAATAAACCTCTCGAGTCTTCAGCTCGCAGGACTAACCTGTCCTGGTATTAAACTCTCGAGCCTCCAGCTCACAGGACTAACTATCCTGAAACCCTCCAACCCTTCACATGTGAGATTGCACATCAATGCCTTAGTTCTGAATCCCTCCAACCCTTCACGGGTGATAATATCACCATGTTCTCTTAGCCTATTATACTACACTTGTCTAATGTTTGTTATACCTAACAATTTAGGGTTAATCCCAGGACTTCCCAGGGTATGCCCAATGAAGGGGTCTCGGGGGCAATATGAATCAAGATGGGATTGAAAGACCAAAGTTCCCTTTCGCAAGGATACTTACTTTTATTAATGTTTACCCATGGTCCATACCCACCTCTCGTTGTTACTCTGGAACGAACCTAATGACTTAGGATATTATTGGGGAATTGGCGGTCTTCCGCCGGTCTCCGTTCTAGCTACTGTCCTTGGGGTTTTGCACTCTATCACTCGATACTATGAAGTGACCTACTAGACATCAACCAGGGTTTATATTCCTAATATTGTTATCAACTCAACCTTCCATCGTATCCCCCGTGGGTCCCAATAATACCTGTTACTTTTGCTAAGTGCAACCCATGATCTAATACTAACCCGCATAATAGGACTTCCAATTCCTTGGTCCAAATGCTCCTAATTAATTATCATGGGTTGGTATGGTGTATGGTGTTGACCATTTAGGATTTCACCAATTTTCTAAGTAATTAAGACCATAAATTAAATCTTTTAATCAGGTGACCTAAGTCACATTGTACATAATGTACGAAATATAATGGTTCCACAGATCTAAGAAATTTACATGGTGTTCAATGAGGTTAAATATAACTATCTACCTGAATTCATAATTTTCCCATGTAAACTTCTATATAATTTTCATTTAAGATTAAAATCGCAATTTGATCATTTTTTAAATGAAGTACATCAACTATACAACCAAAAATTATAGTAAAATTACTAGAGGCCAATATTGATATAATATAACATCATTCAGAAATTGGTGACCCTAAAATCTAAATAGTGATTTGGCCTTGCAAAATCCCATAATAGTAATATTACCAAAATGCCACTACTTATGTTTTCAACATACATAATCACCCATAAATTTTAAGATAATTACACAAGGTTTTAATCACATGAATGAGATACTCTAAATTTTCCCATAATTTTGCAGCACTAATTTCCTTTACATTTTATTAATTTCCAAGAAGGGGCAATAATGTAATTCTACTAAAAACTTAAGGTAAAGTTTCCAAACAAGCTTATAAAATTTTCCAGAGGTGTATTATGCCCTACCAGGGCTTGTGACAGAGTTTGAGAATTTATAAGAGTACTTAGCCCTGATTTCAAATTTTATTTCCAAAAGGACATAATTTCTAATAATTCCAAATAATGGAATTTTTGATCCGAAAAATCCCATCTTTCCTATGGGAGGTGTATTTCATCCCTATAAGCCTCTGTCCAGAATTTTATGGACACGCATTGGGCCACATGGGATAAATTGCCATTTTTGCATTTGACATAATTATTTACAAATCTACCCTCAACATGCATGTTGGTTTTTCCCAACATGCGAAGGTCCAAATGATCTAAAATTTCTACTATGGTCTTATAGTGACCCTAGGACCATGAAACCCAAATTTAGGGGCATGTGGATAAGGCAATCTCCCTATTTTCATTTTTATTTAATAAATGAATTATCTATAAAAACTTTAGAAAATTATCCCCCTAAAATTCTAATTTTTGGGCAGGACTTAGGTTTAGTTCAACCACATGCATTCTCAAAATTTCAATGCATGTAGACTTAGGGTTTGACTTGGGCACTCATTTAAATATATGCCCTAGCCTAGGACTAGTCTTGGTAGAATGGCCCTACAGGGAGCCCTACTGCTCCAAATTAAGACTTTAGGGTTTCATTTTGAAGTTAAGACCTAGGTCTACCTTTTTCATATTAATCAAAACTTCTGAAAATGCCTCTAGAAGGCCTAAAATTGCATGTAAGCCAACTGTAATTATGTGACATTAATTTACACTATTCACATATTAATAACATTAAATCTAAATCCTGTAATTTGGATGGTATCGGTTCATCGTTCCCGACAGCCGATGACTGTGATTCAACCGTCTTGTAGCTTTTTGTTGGAACACCCTATTACTAAATTGGGCAAGGATCACTATGTTTTTAGGAAATTGGTTTGACCCAATTGTATAGTTGAAAAGGTCAAATTAGAATGAGTCTAACGGTTAGAACTTAGGTTTGAAGCTGCCCCCAAAACCATTCAAAGATAAGGATTCAGTGTTGAGACAAAGACAATTTTCGTCAAGCTCAGGTCGACGAAACGTCGAACTCAGTTCGACGTTCTCTGTGCTCAATTCTGCAAGTCGTCGAACTCCGATCAACGATCTTCGAGCTCATATCGACGTTCTGTCTTCAGCTATTTTCCAAGTCGCTGAGCTCAGTTCGACGATCGTAGAGCTCAGTTCGACGATTTCTATCTGCTGTTTAAATCCAATCTCTGAGCTTAGTTCAACAATCGTAGAGCTCAGATCGACGATCGACGCTTTCAGAATTCAAATTCAAGAACAGTTTTGGAATTCATTCAGATTTATTTCCTGCATTTATTGCAAAGGATTTTGTAGCCGTTTCAAGCAATCTGGAGCAAGTTTAAAGGAAGGCTAAAAGGAATGTTACTTAGGACTTTACCCAAAGATAGTTGTCAATTATGGAAGTCATTTATGACTTAGTAACGGTCATCTAAGTCAGAATCTGATATACTCCTATAGAATATGTTTTTGAACAAGATAACAGATCAATACAATAGATAGACAAGAGATATAGAGGATTATCAGATTGAGAAAAAGAGTTACAGAAGAGAGATCAAAATATACTCTGATCAAGAACTCATCTTCTGGAATATACAGATTCACTGAGTCAAAATCTTCAAGAACACAAGGAACTTTTCTATGGACGAGATCATCTGCTACTCTACTCCTCCAAATCCTCAAGTGTTCAAAAGCTTCAACATCAAGGACTCCAGACATCACACATTTCAGCATCTGCTGAAATCATCTTTTGCTGGAGATCTGAAGCAATTGAAGACCTATCACCCTAGCAAAGCTAACCTTCCTGAACCCTTACAGATCTCAGGGGGAGCTTTAGCAACATCTTCCACTTATCTTCTCTCAGATTGTTGATAGAGAAGAACATCTTCAAACTACCTTCTTTTTCCTTTCCCTCCTGTAAAAGGATTTATCAAAACTCCCTTCAAAAGTTCTGAAACTGGTTTCTGAGACCTTGTCAAAACTCAGTGGTGGCAAGACACCTTATCAAAAAATCTAGTTTTGGTTTTTGAGCACCTTATCAAAAGCTCATTAGTGCCCAGGACACCTGATCAACTATTCCTGCAGTGGATTCCTACCTAGGGTTGTAGAAGAGTGGATGTGCCCAGGTTGTTGGGGAACCACTATAGCTCCTTGTGTCATCTGGTTTGCTGTGTGTTTGACTTTGCTGTGTGATGTGTGATTTCTAATTTCTTGTCTTAGTTTTTATTTCACTGCAAGCACCTTACACATATACATAAATTAAGTCTAGGAGCCCATTAGAAACATTAGCAGCAAAAGAGTTAGCCTTTAAGTGGTCGTTAGTCATTTTAAGTCCATAGAAAGAGACATCACTGATTTACAATTTCTAATTGTAAATTATTTTAAAATACTCTATTCACCCCCCCTCTAAAGTTAAGGTAGAACTTTCACTCACTTTCAATTGGTATCAGAGGCAGGTTGGTTATTCAACATCTGAATTTTCAATATATTGGTTGAACATGCTAACACCTGAACCAAAAGATCCTTGATAAGATAAACCTTCTATAGAGGATAGTTATTTCTTTTGTGTATTATATTTTTTTAAAAACCATGGCACAGAACAAAGATTATGCTAGCACCAGACCTCCAGTGTGCAACCTTTCTAAGTTTGCACTTTGGAAGGCAAGGATTAGGCTTTATATGAATTCTATTGATGAGGAAATTTACAATTCTGTTTTGACAGTTTGTCCAAGACCCCCAGTAATTACAAGCACAAGTGCTGTTCCACCTCCCTCAGGAACAGATGCATACATAAAGAAATGGAAAGTTACAGATGCAAAGGCTATGAATATCCTTACTCAGACTATGTCTGATGAGATATTCCAAAAGGTGGCTGAATGCAGTTCAGCAAAAGAGATATGGGACAAGATATCTGAAATTGTCTCAGGATCTGCTGATGAAAGGAAGGACAGGAGATCCCATCTCATAAGCCAATATGAGAACTACAAAAAGGGAGAAACTGAATCAGTGGCTGACATGTACAACAGGCTCAGCCTAATAGTCAGTGAACTAAAAACACTGGACAAGGAGATCTCTCTAACTGAACTAAATGACAAGATCCTAATGTGCTTCCCTAGCACTTGGGACTCAAGGATCTGGCCAATCAAGGATGCCAGAAGCCTTACTGAGATTACTACTGAAGCTTTGTTGGGCAAGCTCAAGTCTTATGAGCTGCTCATCAAGAACAGAGAAGAAGAACAAAAGGTTGCTTCTCCAGCTATCAGGAAGGAGAAGACAATAGCATTCAAAGCTACAGAAGATTTGCCTAAAGACAACGTCACAGGCAATGAAGAATTGATGAGCTTGCTGGCCAAAAGATTCTACAAGATGGCCAGGAAAGATTTCAGAAAGAGGTCATCTAGAGGGCATGAGAAGCCAAGGTATGACAAGTCAAATAATAAAGAAATAATCTGTTTTGGATGCAGGAAACCAGGCCATATTGTGCCTGACTGTCCAGAAAATCAGAATAAGGACAAGAAGGACAAGAAAGATAGGAGAAAAGACAAGGACTCCAGGGGAAACAACAACAACAAATCCTCCTCCAACAAAAATAAACATACAAGGAAGGGGTTTGTAGCTGAAAGCTGGAGTGATACTAAAGAGGAATCAGAAGCCTCATCAAGCTCAAGTGATGATGAGGATGATGCTGAAGAAAAGGAATTCTGCATGATGGCTATCAATGCCTCTCAGCAAAATTCTGATACAGAACAAGGATCAGATTCAGAATCTGAAACTCAAACTGAAGAAGACCAGGTAATAGACTCCTTTGACTTTGATTCAGAGGACTTTAGATCTGAATTTAAGGCACTTTGTTTAGACCTATTAAAGTCTGAGAAAGAGATTATCTCTCTCAGAAATCAATTGTCTGAACATAGTACCTTAAAATCAGACAACCTCAAACTCTCTGAGGAGTTAGAATGCTGTAAGGAGGAGATAGCTTCAATGAAAAGTGAGCTATCCCAGGCAAAGAAGTTTGAAGAATCCCTTAATGGGAGAAGCATCAAACTGATGGACATCACAAGCACAGTGAACTCAAGATTCAACAGTACACTAGGCTTGGGTGCTTCATCCAGCCAACCTATAGTATTAACAACCCCAATTAAATTTATTTCTGATAAAGGAAAGGGTGTTGTAGAGGTAGCTAGGAAGAATCCTGATTTACCTAAGGAAAACACAGTTCAACAGAAAACGTCGAACAGAGGTCGATGATTGTCAAACAGAGCTCGGCGATCTCAGGCTGGATCGTCGAACTCAGATCGATGACTTCTGAACTCTGGCATAGTCGATCTTCGAACGGAGCTCGACGATCTTACCCAAGATCGTCGAACTCAGGTCGACGATCGTCGAACGGAGCTCAAAGCTTTGAAAATTCTTTCAGAGGTAAATCTAAAATCAATCCTAGAAGTCCTTCATCCCAAAGCTTCAACCCTTATACGGAATGGATAGTGCCTCCTAGGAGATACAATCCTGAAGGATATAAGAGTAAGCCAGGGATGTCTTTTATTTCTGAGTATAAAGGTTATCAACCTAGACCCAAGGTAAACTGGGTCAAAAACATATAAATTGTTTATGTGCAGGTGAAGACCTATCCAGCAATGACCCAATAATGGTATCTGGATAGTGGGTGCTCAAAGCACATGACAGGGAACAAGGAGAACCTAACATCCTTCAGAACCAAACTTATACCCAAAGTAATTTTTTGTGATTCAAACTTTGGTCAAACAAAAGGATATGGTGCTGTTCAGATTGGCTCAGTCACATTCAAGAAGGTGGCTTATGTGGAAGGACTGAAGCACAACCTAATCAACATCAGTCAACTATGTGATGAAGGATATCAAGTGACATTCAACAAATCCTTATGTAAGATCAAGTCAGAGGATAACACAACAGTGTTAACAGGTAAAAGGAAAGGTAACATTTATCTTGTAGATTTCCTTTCAACCAACATAGATATCTGCTTATTTAATTCAGTCTGCAAACCAAATGATTTATGGCATAAGAAACTAGGACACTTAAACCTTAGAACCATTGCTAGGCTGTCCAAGGACAACCTTGTTAGAGGACTACCTTCTGGCCCCTACAAGAAGGAAGGACTCTGCAGGGTTTGTCAATTAGGCAAGCAAACTAAAAACAGTTTTAAGTTACTTAATAAGAGTGATTCACCTAGGATTTTGTATCTGTTACACATGGATCTTTTTGGACCCATTACAGTACAAAGCTTAGGAGGGAAATCTTACACCTTAGTGATTGTAGATGACTTCTCTAGATTCACTTGGGTATTCTTTCTGAGGAAGAAGTCTGATAACTTTAAGTGTTTGACAGAGTTTCTCAAATGTATACAGATTGAGTTCAATACTCACATTACCCTGATCAGAAGTGATCATGGGACAGAGTTTGATTCTCTTCTTATGCAAGAGTTCTGTCAAAGTGAAGGGATCAAACATACTTTCTCATCTCTTAGAACTCCTCAACAAAATGGGGTGGCCGAAAGGAAGAATAGAACCCTAATTGAATCTGCTACTACATTGTTGACAGATGCTCACTTACCTCTATCATTTTGGGCTGAGGCAGTGAACACCTCCAACTATGTGTTGAACAAGAGTCTAATACATAAACTGAAGGGCAAGACTCCCTATGAATTGCTCAAAGGGAAGAAACCTAAAGTCAACTATTTCAAAATTTTTGGTTGCATTTGTTATATTCACAATAATGACAAGAAATATTTAGCAAAATTCCAAACTAAAGCTGATGAAGGAGTGTTTCTGGGATACTCCATGATCAGTAAAGCTTATAGGGTTTATAATAAAACTTCTCTTATAATTGAAGAATCTGTTCATGTATCTTTTGATGAAACTAACATGTGTTATAAGGAGAAGTCTACTTCTACCATAGAACCATGACAGCAGAGAGAAGAAATCAGTGAAGATGAAGAGGATACTCAATATCTTGATATTCAACATCTTGGAGAAAACAATTTTGAAGAGCCAATTGTTGTTCCACAAGAGGAAACAACAATACAGGTTGGTGAACAATCAACACCCCCTATTGATTTAGTAACAACAAGAGATCATCCAATCTCCCAAGTGATTGGAAACATCTCAGCTGGTGTGCAAACCAGAAATCAGGTCAACTAGAACCTGATGCACACCTGCTTTCTATCTCAAGTTGAGCCTCAATCTATTCAAGATGCAGAACAAGATCTACACTGGATCATTGCTATGTAAGAAGAACTACATCAATTTGAGAGAAACAAAGTTTGGGAGCTAATACCAAGGCCTAAGGATAACTCAATTGTTGGAACAAAGTGGGTGTTCAGAAACAAGTTGGATGATCAAGGAGTTATTGTAAGGAATAAGGCAAGGCTAGTTGCTCAAGGTTATTCTCAAGAAGAAGGAATAGACTATGACTAGACTTTTGCACCAGTTTCAAGGTTAGAGGTCATAAGAATATTCCTAGCTTATGCAGCTCACAAAGGATTCAAGGTCTACCAAATGGATGTGAAGAGTGCATTTCTTAATGGAGACATCAAAGAAGAAGTCTATGTTAGACAACCCCCAGGTTTTATCTCTTCAACTTATCCTGACCATGTTTTAAAATTGCATAAAGCATTATATGGTCTCAAGCAAGCTCCTAGAGCATGGTATGAGACCTTAGCATGCTTTCTTCTGAAAAATGATTTTATAAGGGGTAGAGTAGACCAAACTCTTTTTATTAGAATCCATAAGTCCCATACCCTACTAATACAAATATATGTAGATGATATCATATTTGGATCTACTGATTCAAATTTGTGTAAAAGATTTTCCAATCTGATGCATTCTAAATTTGAAATGAGTAGCATGGGTGAGCTTTCCTTCTTTCTAGGATTGCAAGTCAAACAACATGCTAAAGGCATATTTATTTCTCAAACCAAGTATGCAAAAGAACTGGTTAAGAAATTTGGTATGTCTGAAGCATCTTGTATGAAAACACCTATGCCTACCAATGCTGTATTAGATGCTGATGAACATGGTAAACATGTTGATCAGACAACATATAGAGCAATGATTGGCTCTCTATTGTACCTTACAGCCAGTAGACCTGATATAATGTTTGCTACATGTATATGTGCTAGGTTCCAAGTGAGCCCTAGAGAGTCACACCTAACATTAGTTAAGAGGATTCTTAGGTATGTGAAAAGTTGTCCAAATCTAGGCCTCTGGTATCCAAAAGACTCAGGATTTGAATTAACTGGATTTTCAGATGCTGATTATGCTGGATGTAGAGTAGACAGGAAAAGCACTGGTGGAACTTGTTAGTTCTTTTGTGACAGACTTGTCTCCTGGTTCTGTAAGAAACAGACATCTGTGTCCACTTCAACTACTGAAGCTGAATACATGACAGCAGGCAAATGTTGCTCATAGATTCTGTGGATTCAAAACCAGCTACTAGACTATGGCTACAACTTAGAAGGGTCAAAAATATTTTGTGATAACACCAGTGCTATTTCTATAGCACAAAATCCAGTCCTCCATAGTAGGACAAAACATATAGAGATTAGGCATCATTTTCTAAGGGATAATGTTGAGAAAAATAAAATTGAAATTCAGTATATCCCAACTGATTTGCAAAGGAGAGATATTTTCACCAAACCTTTGGATGAAAGAAAGATACCTTCTTCCTAAATCAGTTAGGAATATTAGATGGAGGAAGTTTAAAATAAATCCCAAGGTTTTAAAACTCTAAAAACAGGCAAAGACTAGGCTAAAAACTTGTATTTTCTAGTGTCTGTAGGTTTTTTTTGTCTCTGAACTGCGCTCGACGTTTTCCCCAAAAAGCATCGAACGGAGATCGATGCTTTCCAATAGCGTCGACCAGAGTTCAGCGTTTTCCTGGTAGCGCTAAGCTATCTTCTTTGTGTTCAGCGATCGTCGATCGGAGATCGACGCTCTCCAATATCGTCAAACGGAGATCGACGTTATTGAAGACTCTTCAGATTCCTTTAGAAGCCTAGATCGTCGAACGGAGTTCAACAATCTTTCCTTTCCGACATCGAACCCTAATATAAAATCATTCTTTCGGCCATCGTTCTTCTTCTGCGCTTTCATATTCTCTGCAAACTTTTTCTTTCCCTCCAAACTCTACTACACTTGGTTGTGTTTGTTACTTTTTGCAGGCATATAATGGCCGTGAATGTTGCCGCTCTCGCCAAGATGAAATTTGATACAGGATTTGATATAGATATGGATTCGTTTGACGGCAGCGATCAGGTTTTCAAAGATATTCTGGAACTTTTCCGAGAACAACAGTTAGTGCATATAATGTCCACCAGGATGAAGATTGCTGCAGATGAGATTAAGGAATGGGTATTTACAGCAAATAATCTGGATCAGAATACCCTTGTTGGTACTATCAGCGGTACTCATGTATCATTATCACCTACTCTCCTGACTGAAGTATTTCATTTGAGTACTGAAGATGATTCTGTTGATCTTTCGGGAGAGGAATTTGCTTCAATGTTAGACAGAATGGGTCACTCTGTAGAAAACCCTAACAAACTATTGAAAAAGAACTTATCTATTGAATTTAGATTTCTTGCTGATGTTGTGGGGAAAGTGCTACTGGTAAAGCACTCAGCACATGATACCATATCCAGGTATCAGTTCTGTTTGATGGGAGCCCTAGTGGATAAGAAACAATTGAACTGGGGAGAAATTTTCTTTGATTTGATAAAGAAGAAAATTAACAAAAGTTTTGTGAACTTTGGGAGGATCTTAGGGGTATTCCTGCACTCCAAGTGCCCTGAACTGCTAGTATCAAATGGGATGCACATCAATGCATCAAAAAGGCTAACCTGTGCCCTGTTTGGGAAATGGGACAAGCAGATAATCAAGCCAACCAGGACTACCACTGCTTCAGGCACAAGGACTATTGCTGTCTCTTCCCCTCAGGCCCCTGCCCTCATTGAGGAATTGCCTGCCTCCACCTCTTCTCCTCCTTCTCCACCTCCTGCTGTTTCTACCTCCACCTCTACATCAACCATCTCCACATCCATCTCCTCCCCCATTACCATTTCATCACCAATTTCACCTCCAACCACCTAAGAACAATTCCATCCACTTCATTATCATCCACCTCTTGACATTCCTTCTTTCGACATCTTGGAAGATTCCTTCATGGATAATCCCCCCCTCACCTGCTGAGCTTCCCTCTACCTCTTCATATCAACAACTCCTGCATGATATTCTTACCCAACCATCCTTCACACCATCCATCTCCACACCCATACCATCTATCTCCACCATCCCAATCTCTCAACCAACCATCCTATCATCCACAATACCATCTCCCGCAGTCCATCCTTCACCAGCCCAAATCATTCCATCCTCCACCTCAACTCAAGTCACACTTGAGCAAATGGATCTATCAGCTTTGGCAGATAAGCTATATGGGATACTAGCCCCCAAGCTAGTAGACCTGCTGGAGACCTCCATGGCTCCACTCCTGAAATCAATAAAGGAGTTATCTGACAGGCTATCCTCTCTCTCTTCTCCTCAGGCAATCCCTTCTCTAGGGTGCCTTGATCCAGTTATCACTAAATCAAGGCAGGGGGAGATGCCCTATAAAGTTGAGGTAGTGCCTGCTGCTCCTGAGGAACTGCTGCTGCCAGAGATTTCTACTCCAGCTCCAGTACCAGTACTCACAGTGGACCTCAGGTCACTGTTGTCTAAATTTGATTTTCTTCATAGAAGCTGCTTACCAACTCAGGGAGTTGAAGACCTTACTAAGGCCATTATGCCTATTGCTGTCTGTGATCCCAGCCTGATTATCTCTTATATCAGTTCTCTTAAGGCTGAGGAAGTTTCTGCTTGTGTTGCTGCTGCTGCTGCTGAAGTTGTTGAATTTGCTGATATTGATATGTTGCCTGCTGCTCCTGTTGATGCTGCTGCTGCTGATGAACTTGCTGTTTACTTAGAAGAACCTGTTGTTTCTGAGGTTCCTGCTGCTCCTGCTGCTCCAACAGTTCCTATTTCTTCTCCTGCTGCTACTCCAATAGTTTCTGCTCCTACTGCTGCCTCAGAGAAATCAAAACAAAGAGAAGAGTATATCAAAAGCATTGATGATCTATATGACATACCCCAGAGTTCAGATAGTGATCAATTCAACACTGACTCTGATGATTCTTCTGGCACCATTGCCAAGAAAAGGAAAGCAAGAAGCAAAGCAATGATGATAGTCCCTCCTGCTAAAGCCAAAGATGTCAATGATATACCATAATACATTTTGCATGACTGTAAGATAACAGAGCCTTGGATGCAATACTCTAAGAATCAGCTAAAGGCTATGAAGAAAAGAAGAAAGCTTGACAAATATGAGAAAGTATCTTCTCAGTTTCCTCCTCCTCCTCCTCCAGATTCAGGATCTGGTGGAGGCTCAGCTTTTCAGTCATCTGCTTCAAAGCATAGCTCCTCTCAACCTTCACAAAGATATCAACCTAGAGGACAATATCAAAGAGGTGATAAGTCTAGAAGAGGTCAGTATAGAGGAAGACAAAGAGATTTCAGAACTTTCTCCAGACAATAAAGGGAAGGACAAGGTCCTATTGATTCTACTCAAGGTCCTTTCCCTTACAAGCTTAGAGATACAGTTATCACCAGGACTCCTAGTGATTCAGAATCAATCAATAGATATGAACCTCCAGTCCCATTTGAAGATCCTGAAAATAACCTATTGTCATGGACTGCCAGAATGAAAGAGCTTGCTACACTAGGTCAAATGAAAAAGGCCAAAGAGCAAGGCAAAGATATTTCCAACATTACAACCCTATCAGATCAAAGAAAGACAGAATTAGAGAGATATTCTTCAAGAAAATTCTTTGATCCAGAAGATTATATGAAGCTGCATCCTGAGCCTGTAGTTCCAAGGCCTAGATCCCAAACCTCCTTAGGTGCAGATGATGACAGAAGATCAAAGAGAGAAGCCCTCAATCCTAACAGGGAAATTCTGTTTAAAAAGGGAAATGAGAAGAAGTGATTTCTGTAAGCTGAACAAACATCTATCTCTGAATATATGCTGATATTCTATCTGTGATCTGCAATGCTGCTATGTCATTTTTGGTTTAGCTTTTGCTTTGTCTGTATGCTTATTTATTTCCTATTTTGTCTTGTAAATTGTAATCCTAACCCAAATAGGGGGAGATTGTTGGAACACCCTATTACTAATTTGGGCAAGGATCACTATGTTTTTAGGAAATTGGTTTGACCTAGTTGTATAGTTAAAAAGGTCAAATTAGAATGAGTCTAAGGGTTAGAACTTAGGTTTGAAGCTGCCCCCAAGACCATTCAAAGATCAGGATTCAGTGCTGAGACAATGACAATTTTCGTCGAGCTCAGGTCGACGAAACGTCGAACTCAGTTTGACGTTCTCTGAGCTCAATTCTGCAAGTCATCGAACTCCAGTCGACGATCTTCGAGCTCAGATCGACGTTCTGTCTTCAGCTATTTTCCAAGTCACTGAGCTCAGTTCGACGATCGTAGAGCTCAGTTCGACGATTTCTGTCTGCTGTTTAAATCCAATCTCTGAGCTCAGTTCAACGATCGTAGAGCTCAGATTGACGATCGACGCTTTCAGAATTCAAATTCAAGAACAGTTTTTGAATTCATTCAGATTTATTTCCTGCATTTATTGCAAAGGATTTTGTAGTCGTTTCAAGCAATCTGGAGCAAGTTTCAAGAAAGGCTAAAAGGAATGTTACTTAGGACTTTCCCCAGAGATAGTTGTCAATTATGGAAGTCATTTATGACTAAGTAACGACCATCTAAGTCAGAATCTGATATACTCCAACAGAATATGTTTTTGAACAAGATAACATATCAATACAATAAATAGACAAGAGATATACAAGATTATCAGATTGAGAAAAAGAGTTACAGAAGAGAGATCAAAATATACTCTGTTCAAGAACTCATCTTCTGGAATATACAGATTCACTGAGTCAAAATATTCAAGAACACAAGGAACTTTTCTATGGAGGAGATCATCTGCTATTCTACTCCTCCAAATCCTCAAGTGTTCAAAAGCTTCAACATCAAGGACTCCAGACATCACACATTTCAGCATCTGCTGAAATCATCTTTTGCTGGAGATCTGAAGCAACTGAAGACCTATCACCCTAGCAAAGCTCACCTTCCTGAACCCTTACAGATCTCAGGGGGAGCTTTAGCAACATCTTCCACTTGTCTTCTCTCAGATTGTTGACAGAGAAGAACATCTTCAAACTACTTTCTTTTTTGCTTTCTCTCCTGTAAAAGGGTTTATCAAAACTCCCTTCAAAAGTTCTGAAACTGGTTTCTAAGACCTTGTCAAAACTCAGTGGTGGCAAGACACTTTATCAAAAATCTAGTTTTGGTTTTTGAGCACCTTATCAAAAGCTCATTGGTGCCCAGGACACCTGATCAACTATTCCTGCAGTGGATTCCTACCTAGGGTGGTAGAAGAGTGGATGTACCCAGGTTGTTGGGGAACCACTATAGCTCCTTGTGTCATCTGGTTTGCTGTGTGTTTGACTTTGCTGTGTGCTGTGTGATTTCTTATTTCTTGCCTTAGTTTTTATTTCACTGCAAGCACCTTACACATATATATAAATTAAGTCTTCCACTGCTTTATAGTTTCTAATTATAAATTTTTTTAAAATACTCTATTCACCCCCCTCTAGAGTTAAGATAGATCTTTCACTCACTTTCAGTTTTGATCTTCAAATCCTGGCCACTTGGGCCGCCGGCGATCCCGAGTTGGAACTAAAGCTCGAAAATCTAACACACGGCTCACATGGTATCAGGCTCAATTAAGCCCGATGTCTCGCCTAATCGATCTAGATAGCTAGCATAGGGTGAGGGGAGGCAAAGTGGACCTTAATTGGAGCCCAAAGGCGGCAACGATGGTCGTTGGCCATGGAATTTCTCCTCTCCGGCGAGCTTGCTCCCGAACTCGTTTCTCCACCAAAAGCTTCGATCCAGATATTGAATTCCACTCCTCTCGGCCTTTAGAAGCTGATGGTGAGGTCAAATGGGGGTGGGGTTGGCTGGTTGTGTAGTTTTGAATAGGGGGAATTTCAGCCAAGCATTGGATGCTTCACCATGGCTGCCATATGTCATGGAGTTTGGCTAGAAAGGCTGGGAATTATTGCTGGGGTTCAGATATGGGCTTGGGAAGGGAGGAGGTGGGCCACATGGTCTTCATCCCCATTTTCCTCCCTTCTCTGTCCTCTTTTTACCCTAATTTCCAAAAACACCCCCATGCATGTACTCTCTCTCTTATTTCATAGGGGTGTGGGCTGTCAATGACCACTTTGGCTGGTCATGGGCCTTGACTCATGGGCCTAGCCCATTAGGAATGGGCTTGGCTCATTTCTTTTCTTTTCTTTAAGCCCCATGTTGACTTGTTGACTTTTTAGGTTGACTTGGTCAACATGATGAGTGGTTTGACCCACTTGATGGTCATAAACCCCATGTAATCACCCAATATGGGATGGGCCATAGCTCAAGGCCTTAACACATTAAGAATGAGCTTGGTCTTCAAATTTAATTAAATAGGCCTAAGGTTGATTAAGTTGACTTTTAGGGTTGACATGGTCAACTTGATTAGTGGACTGACCCCACTTGATGATCATGAGCCATATGACATCACCCAACATGGGTTGGGCCATGGTGATGCCCCTCTTGGGCTAATTGAGTCTATAAGTGTGGGTTTGACCAAATTAGGGTTAGGGTTGACTTGGGTCAACTTGGGTCAATGGTTGATCCAATGATGTGGATTTTGGTTCACTTAGATTGCTTTTAGGGTTAGGGCATAGTGGTGGGGTCAATGTGTACCTATGATTCCAATTTGGCCTAGTTTGACCTAAGTTCACTTGAACCTTATAGTGGGCCCTATGTGAATCCACCCTAACTCCTTGGGTCAAATCTAGCCTAACCCTATTCACTCATCACATGTCCTACCCTAATTTAAGTTTAAGGGTCTAGTAGGAAATGAGATGTTACAAATCCCAATAAACAAAAAAATAATTTCGTCCCCGAAATTCAAGTTCGGGTCTACGGGGTTCTATGCCTAAGCAGTTAAGAAACCTTTCAAATGCATTTAAAATATACCTGAGGCAAAGATTCCCTGGTATTGTTCCTGTATCTAGTCCATCAGCTCCCAGGTTTTCTCCTCCTATCCGTGGTTGGACCATAACACCTTGACCAAGGAAACCTTCTTCTTCCGCAGCACTCGAATCATTATATCATCGATCTAGATTGGCTCTACACGGATTGATCCATCAGGTGCTATCGAGCATGCTGTAGTGGTAATATGCTGCTCTGGCCGAAGGAGAGCTCTCTGAAGCAAGGAGATGGGGAAAATGTCATGCAGAGTCCCCAACTTTGGCGGCAGCTCCAGGTTCAAGTATGGTTCCATAAATCGATGGTTGAGCTTCTTGTGCCTCCGCACCCGCGAGACACCTTGCACCGGATGTATCTTCAAGAAAACTCTGTCTCCCACCTGAATCTTTAACTTTCGGTGCCTCACAGCATAATAGTTGGCTTGTCGACTCTGAGCCTCTAGCAAGCTGTCCCTAATCAGTTGTATATGTGTGTCTGTATCCTTAATAGAATCTGATCTGAGTACTTGTGGTCCTCATCCTAGACCCAAGGTAGCGGCGTCCAGCACTTCCTACCCTATAGAGCCTCGTGGTTGTATTTATAAGAAACTCTATCAGAGGTAACAGTCCCCTTCCAAATGTACTTTCGTTATATTTTGGGATACTTACCATCAAAATTATTTGGATATATTTTCTAATCTCCCGACATATTATCATTAAAATAACCTTAATCACACATTGGATTTGGAGTCCCTTACGACCAATGATCGTAAGTACGTGAGAATCAATACTCTTATATATAGAATTGAGCACATATATCTCAGATTTCTCTTCCAGAATCGCATCATGTCTTATGGCTTATACCATATTGATTCTTCAAATGCAAGTTATCGTGATATTATTTATGACAAAAATCCAACTTATGTATAGTAATTAACGAGCCTTCAAACTTAAGATTTGATGAAAAGACTATTACCCTTTTTTTCTTCCAAATTCATGACCTATTACATCTCTACTTAAGTAACAATACATAATTTATAGAGTGAACTCTTCATATATACATCAAGCGATCATTATTAATATTGATGTTCACAAAATGACACAATCACTTTCCAAATGGATTCTGATTGATAAGATACAAGAAATTCTTGCAAAATAATAAGATTTGTCACGAGTCAATTTCATCATAAGAAAGAATCTGATTAAACACTCATTAATTCTCATGTAATTGCACCGTATACACCTTTGATAATCAAAATCTATATTTCATAGTCATGAATCCTCCTAAAGGTGGTTATAATGTTATAAACTTATGTGTCCCAGTTCTTGACGCTATCATAATCGAGGGGTCATACATATACGCACGCTTCAACTAATCATTCAAAAATTATGGCATTGTAGAGACTATCATTTTTCTAAGTTCACTAGGCCTGATGGTGCATTTGTAACCCGCAAAGTGGGCGTTTCAAATCCTCCGAATTATTATAATACTTGATTCTAAGGATAACAACATATTCATAATCATGAGTTTGTTCTCAAATCCAGAATCTTTCTGAAGGCGATTATTATATCATCGAACACTTTTGTTTTGATTCTTGTAATCATCAGAGTCATATCCAAAGAATCATACCTATAATATACGTTTTTCAATTTTGATTTTTCACTTGACTTTAAGTTTTCTGAGATCGTTATACCCCCAGTGTTATAGATGTAAATACTCAAATATTTTGAATTCTTACTTTATGGGCTCTAATTACGTAACTGTTAAGTCGTGCCATCACTCCTTCATATTACCATGACATTACCCTATCCCAATCTGTATGTTTCCAATGTAATGACCTGGACATGTCAGGTAAGCACGGGTAGCAGTGATCAATCATCATTTTTTACTTCTCCATATTCTATCCATTTAATATGTGACAGTCGTAGTAACTTTCCTAAGAGCCCTAGTTATGCAAAATTTGCAATTATCCTTCTGACTTGTACTGAATTCTCAATATACATTGGTTCTCTCTTGCGATAAATCTGAGTTCCTTAATCAAATCCTTAACCGAAAATATATTCATTAATCGTGTGTTACATCGATTAGGTTAAAGTGTTAGAGCATCTAAGAACGTGATTTGTTGAGATAACACACTCCTTTAGTTATGCATAGAACCTTTGTGTCGTCGAAACTACTTTGATTTTAGTTTTTTTTGAGAAGCTAGATGTTATAATTCTTGTGGATTTACACAACTTGTTTCGTTCTTTGGATATAACATGTCATTATGCATCCATCACTTTAAGTTGTGCCAAGTAATTATCTAATTCACAAGCCCGAAAAAGTTTCTAACGTCTCAAAATGACTTTCCTTGTTCCAGGGTTGTAATATATCCAAGCGGGCAACTTTCTACGTATATCCCAAACCTCTAGGGAGGGTTGATCATCTTACCAATTTTCCATACACGAGTCTCGATTGTCATCAGGGCAATGTTCAAATACTAATTCTTCAAGCTCACTATGTTTGCAATACAACGTTTTATAAAAAGGGTCTAGAGAAATCAATTCGTTATGATTTAGCCGAATAAACAAAAGGATAAGCCCCCATACCTTTTGGGCTAAATTCCCTTAATATTTATAGTGCATTCCTCTTATATGTGCACTCAATCCTTAGGTCTAACAATCTTAGACTTAGAGTTTCATCTTGAGACTAATTGATATGCTATATACCTTAGGCCCTTAAGGTTACTTATACGACAATCTTCTCAAGGTCAACATGTGACCCAACCAAAATGGGTCTTTTCTGAGACTTGAATTCTTATTCAACCTTTGGTATTTTCCACTATGGTTGTCTCAACGCAATGAAGTCATCGGTACGAGGGTTAAGTTTACGAGTACCATACCATTCCAATAATAGATTATAGACACCAATTCTCCTTGAGGCATTCTATCAGCTTGGGTAAGAAGTGATAATATAACTCGATGGGTGGAGTAGGGACATCGAAGTTTAAGCCTTAGCAGTGACTCTTGCGTCAAATTCTCCCCTTGGTAAATTTGGGTATCCTTGTACCTTAATCAATCTATCTCGGAGGTCGATTTTAGATTCGGATACACTACAAAATCCTCTTGGTAAGTCATACTAAGGTGGTGTCCTAATTTGATTGGCCTAACTCATTGTTTAAATGGACTATTTTCTGTGACTTTTTACACATGGGCACACTAATGCTTTCACTACATAGTTTGTCCACAAACTATTGCTCGAGCGGAGTGACCCAGTATTGTGGACTTCTTTCTCATATGATCGTTTGTTCAAGTGATACCAGTTTGTATGACCCCTCTCCCCTTACCAAGGAGGTAACCCGGTCTTATGCCCAGAACCGCCGCCTTACGGTGACACTAACTCACGGGTTAGTCGACATCTAAAGACGCCGATCCTTCCAGTGAGAACGATCATTCAACCAGTTTCGGCCAATCGAGAATAGAAGTAAAACAAGTAGTAATAACTAACGAGCCACAAAGATCACAGTACATATCATATATATATGAAAATGAAAGTATAATAATAGTTCACAATGAGTACAAAGAAAGATAAAAAGGGCTTATGCCTTGTACATGATATCAAATCTCTCTCTCTCTCAAAAGAAAACTAAACGGAAGCTAATCTATCAATGGTAGACGCGTCGTCACCTGACATCGGGCTATAGTAGTAGTAGTAGGTGGTGGTATCAGCTCCTCAAGTCCTGCCACCTCATCCTGCTGGTCATGTTGGTGCTCCATCTCCTCGAGCTCCTAAAATGATACGGTCACAACCGACCGCTAGTCATAAATACTAAGCCATTTCCTCCACACCTCCCCCCCGCGACTCCTAGGCACCATACAGGAGGACCGAACGGAGGACAACAAGGGGCATAAAATAGAAAGTAGGTGATAGTGGAACTAATCTATCAAGATTATGTAGTAGCAAGTATATCCATATTCTAGCAGTTCAATACAGTACAAGTAAAGTAAGAAAGAACTGTAACAAGTAAAGAAAGGTAAGAATATTACTGTAAGTAAAGTAAGGTAAAGAACATAAACTAAACTACACTACTACTAAACTACCATCACAGAATTACCTTAACTTATATGAATGCCCATATAAACTTATAAGTTAAGGTTTCCAAATGTAACTTATCATATAAAAGAGTCCATACTAATTTATATGATAAGGATTTATGGTGTGTATGACCTAAATATGTATGTATGATATGTATGCAGGTTATGATTCATGCAAGTGCAACTCACACACCCGACTCTGTGATCACAGACCTTTAGTTCCTGCTTTTTGGACCTAACATCACTCTTTGGTACCACCATTGTGGCTACGATAGTAGCGGAACGGGTGCTTCCGCTTCCTAGGCGGGTATACACAGTACCAAGCCCAGACCCTTCGCATGCCTCTGTACACGTCTTAGGTGCACTCTAGAGTCTCTGCATACTAATGCTGTCCAACTGCCAGAGTTTCTTGGTCGGGTGTGCATTTTCGATGATTGTCTTCCATACCGTAGTATTAACAACCTACTGGCCCCTCAAACCCTCACACATCACCAGAGTCACCGTACTGTCATTGGTGTGATGATTGGCCCAGTACCACATTGTTGAAACCAGAAATTGGTCTCTTGTGGAGTTCACCCTTGGGGAGGGGGTGGTCGCGCACTTACTTCGCTCCTGTAAGGAAAACAACAAGAAAAAGAGAGTGTGCCGATCCCACCACACACCCAGAAGTTCACTGAGCGCTTCCCCTCCTTAGCCAAGTGCCGGGCTAAGGTAACTCAGAAGGCACTAGAAAACTGGAAGCAAGTGAGCGTGCCTTCTGAGGTACCCCTTGGGTCCTATTTATAGATTTCTGAAAACAGTCTGCAAGTAGCTAACCTCTGCCGGCCTGAAATTACTGAAAACCCCTTGGGCTGGCCTGCCAACAGCCAAACTCCGCTGTTCTGAATAGCTATGTGCAGCCCACCTGGGTCTGCCAACAACGAGACTCCGCTGTTCTAACGAGCTATGAGTAGGCCAGCGGGGGCAAAATGGTGGAAAACACATCACAACTGAAGGGGGCGAGCTGCCCTGCAATGGCCTCTACTCGGCAAAGGCGGCGAGTATCGATGGAGCTGGTACTTGCAGCCTCGGCTCGGCAGTAGGCGAGATTAGTCTCGGCCTTCTCCACTCATCTGCCGCGAGTGTGAGCTGGCGAGTGCGAGCTGACGGGTGTCGGGATGTCCCTCAACACCGAGGTCAAAAGGCGTCGATAGAACTCACCCCACTCGGCATCGCGGCTAAAGGCATTGAGTGAGCTTGCCTCACTCAGCACCATGGCCGAAGGCGTTGAGTGAGCTCTATTCAATCGACGCCATAGCTGAGGCGTTGAGTGGGCTCTACTCAACGCCGCGGACTTGGCTTGCCTGGGGTCTAGGCTAGACATGGCCAATCTGGCTCCTGCCGGCTCCACTTGCCGGATATGGGGTTGTACACAATCCCCTCTCTTTGCAAGGTTGGCACAAACTCGAAAAGAAACATCAAACCCCGCAGGATTCAGCGAGTGGGACAGGCCCTGAGGGAATCTCTCGGTGGGGTCCACCAATGGCTATATATATACCTGCGCCTGCATGTCGGGCTGACTTTTGACCTTCCCTTCACTACTGCCTTGATAAAATACCGCTCCCCAAATAGGTTCTAGAGCGATTGGCGCGATCAAGGGTGGAGACTACGGCTCGCGTCGCGGGCTTAACCGACCTCAGTGCCCCGCCCCGTAATCTGGCCGAGTTCGGCTCGCCCAAGAGGGTGAAGTCCCTTCCAAAAGATGCTGAGCCCATCTATCACGATCTCCAGACTATCCTGGATAATGGGGCCGACTCTTCCACGCGGCCGACCCCATCTCTAGGGAAGGAGGCCATTGCTCCTTTTGCCGCCCAGGCCAGCCAATGACGAAGTGGGGAGAATTCTGCGCTGCAGGTTAAGAGCCCTCTCAGCAGCCCGCAGAATCAGGCGTCCGACGTGCGCTTGCGAGTCTCGCCCTCTAACTTTGGCACTACAGGGCGAGACATTTAAGAGCCAATGTCGCCGACTCGCAATCCTTCCCAGCTGCATTTCGCCTCCGCACCCCGGGGGGAAGGGACCGAGGTCATCCCTACTCCTGGGTTCGTTTGCATTTCTTCGGCAATTCCTCGCTTTGGCCGCGATAAGGTTCTGGAGGGTCTACCCCCTCGCCGTGTTAGTCTGGAAGGGGGAGTGCACAGTAAGCTTTCTCGAACTATTTTTGATCTTGATGGTGCTCGCCTCATCTTGCTGAACCGTGACATGGTTTGCGCAGATCTTACTGTGGACTCAGAGGCTGACGAGTCTGCGGGTAAGACTCGGTATTTGCCTCTGCCCTCCCCTCGCACTTTGGACGCCTTTCTAGATTCCGAGCTGGAGGGCCCCGAATGGTCGAGGAGAGAACAGCTGGTTCTCAAGAAGTTGGTGCGCGAGTTTCACGAGGTGCAGAGGGACAATCCCATACTGCAGCGGGAGTGCAAGCGACTTGCTGTCATGGTGGGGGTTAGCCCGGCGTTGGAGGAGGCGTCTTCTTCCATGCTTCTGGATGAACTTAACGAGAGTTTACAAATAGTCCACTGGAATCTGGGGCGACTTCGCGAGCTCCGCGCGTGGCGATCTGGGGCGTCAGGGTCGTGAGACTGGGGTAGCTAAAATTGGCCCCCTGATGGGCCTACCGGTACTTGCCCCTATTCTCCCCTAGCCTGTGCGGGTGGGAGGATTTTTCATTCTTCTTTATTGAACGCTACGCGAATCTGGCCTGTAATAATCTGAACATTTTGTTCGTTATTGTTAATACGCTTAATTAATAATTGTTGGCGCATCGCGAGTCTCGTCTCGTCACAACGGAGGATTGATCCGTGACAGTTAGTAAGGCTAAATCGGCGAGTAGGCGAGCTGGATAGGTGAGTTGGGGTGATCGGGCCAGGGTGGTTCCAAATTCTTCCCCCCTATAAATAGGCCTCCCCACCAACCCCTATCACGCCTTTATTGTTTCCATACTCTCTTCGCTCTCGTTCCCTGCCGTTAGTGTTCATGCATTTTCGATCCCCGGCGAACATGGGCAAGGGCAATCCTGACTCGGATGGGAGGGCCAAATGTGCTCGGCATTTCGCCGAGCAATGCTTCTTTAAAGGGAACACCACGACGGAGGAACTTGCCGAGTGCGTGGATGACTACATTCCCTCTGGTTTCGCGACCCACCTTCCCGCCGAATATGAGGCCATCAACTCGTTCTACCCCAACGAGCTCGCCTTCCCCGTCTCGCATTTCGAGATGGGGTTCCGCCTTCCCCTCTGGCCGAAAATCCACCAGGTGTTAAAATACTACGGCGCGGTGCCCGCACAACTGAACCCAAATGCCATCGCCATGATGGTGGCGTTCGCCTGCTATCTCCGCCGCAAGCGGATTGAGTTCAACTTGGCGGTCTTCCGCAAGTTGTTCTCTTACAAGGCCACCACCGACGGGGTCACCTTCTTCGGTGGTACTCTCATGAAGGTTCGCAAAGTCGCGAACAAGCATCATAATTGGATGACCAAGATCGTCTTCATTAAGGGAGATCTCGACAACATCCCCTTCTTGCCCCAACAGAAGGCCGAGGAAGTGTATCGCCTCCCATCGGTGTCGGGAAACGACGCCGAGCTCCACAAATTCTTCCTCCACAAAGAGTTCGAGGTCGCCTTCCTCCGGCAAGGTCTCGATTCCCTTCTCCCTGTCCTCCATGGTGAAGGTATGTTCGGATTTCCTTCCGCTTTTACTGGGCTCGGCGGAGATAGAGTTGGCTAAGCTGTCTTTTCTGTAGGGGAGCGACTCATCCCTGAGAATCTGCCCTTCGCGGAACCGGGTCTTTTCAACGACCCTCTTGAACTCGTGCGGGCGGCAGCGCTTGCCTGCCGAGATGACGCGGCGATGTCTCAGCCTTCGTCCAACAAGAAGAGGACGGCACCTGGGGGACTGGGCTCGTCTCACCGGCCCCCGGACCTCAAAAAGAAGGCTAAGGTCATCTCCCTGGGGGGAAGGCGATCCCCTCAATTCATGGATCTGCCCGAGACCCCTTCGGACGCCTCACTAGGGAGCCCGCTGAAGGAGACGTCCGGGAGGGATCGCCTAAAGCGCGAGTCTCTGGTCCCCAATGTCGTGGGGGAATTCGTGCTCCACGAGTTGGGCCTGTCCAAAGAACACCCCCACTTTGGCATGGGGGAGAAATGTAAAGATTCGGCCGGTGAGCCGATGATCAAGTGGGACGATACGGCCCACCGAGTCACGATCTCCACTCCCCACCCTTCCTGGGGTGCTCGCCAGCCTCCCACCGGCCATGCCTACGCGCTTGGCTTCGGCCTCTATGGTCGCGATGGGGCCAATGCCTACAAGCACATGACCCCTCGTCAGCTGGGTCGCGAGGGCCTTCAAGCTCATTTGAGGTCCTTCGAGCTGCACCATATGATGGCGCGGCGCAGCTTCAACCTTAGCAGGATTTTGTCAAAGGCCGAGCAGGAGCGTGATGTTGCGAAGGACCAGGCTGTTGACGCAGAGAGGTGGTGTGGTATCGCTAAGGATCTACTCGTAAAGGCCACGGGCGGGCTGGTAAGCATCGGGCATCCCTCTCCTTTTTTACTTAGACGATTTTTGATACTGACGCTATATTGGATCCGCAGGATGCCGAGGCTGCGCGCGAGTTGCAGGACCGCGCCTCTGGCTTTGAGGAGGAGGTCGCCCGATTACAGACTCACCTCGTCGAGCAGGAGGTTCGCTCAGGCGAGCAGGGGATGAACGCCGCCGAGCAGCGGGCTCACGCCTCTCAGCTAGAGACAGAGGTGGGGCGGTTGCAAGAGCAGAACCGCGAGCTTCATGCCGAGATTGTTTGGCAGGCGGAGCTTCTTGTCCCGGCGGGCGGTGGTGAGCCTCTCTTCCCCTTCCGGCAGCCGCGGTTTTTTGGCAAGAAGGAGGTCACGGAGCGGCTACGGATCAATTTGATCGAGTCCACCGAGTGCCTCCTAGACGTCATGAGAGGCACTGGGATACTGGTGGTCGGTTGCGAGGAGGTCGTGGTTCATTACCTTATGCCAGGCCTGTACCCACCGAGTCCACCTGGTGAGAAAGAGGATAGCTTTGCCTCGCTGTTCGGGGACACAGACAAGGACCCAGGGCGTGGAGGCAAAGGAGGTCGTACTTCTGGGGAGGAGGGCGAGAGCTAGGCTGGATCTCTTGTTCCTTTTTGTTTTCCATTTTTTCCCTCTTTTTTGTTTCCTCGCAAAGGCGAGTTCCAGATATGTAATGGACTACATATTTTACAAATAATTTTTTTCTATCTTCTTTGGTATTTGACTACTGTGATGCACACTTTTTCCTTTTTCCCCTTTTTTGTTTGGTGACCTCTGGCCGAATTTGCCGCCATCAAGAGTATGCCGGGTCAAAAACTTTTATTTCCATTAGTCGGGGAACGTTGGTAGCTGCTAAGTCTGCGAGTTTTGGACTCGCCGGTGGATACTCGCCTTGCCTACGAGCACTCAACTTGCCTGCGAGTACTCGACTCGCTTGCGAGCCCCGACTTGCCTGTAACCGCCTGATTCGTCTGTAAGCGCTCGACTCGCCTACCGGCAGGTGTTGAGGGCCTTCCGGGTCCATCCTCCGAGCAACTTCCAACCCTGCCAGCTTGGCGGGAGCTTGGTAGCGGGACCTGCTTGGGGTCGATGGCAGACTCCTCCGAGTGACTTCCAGCACTGCCACCTTGGTGGGAGACTGACAACGACATCTGCTCGGGGTCGAGGGCAGACTTCTCCGAGTGACTTCTAGCCCTGCTAGCTTGGTGGGAACCTAGCAGCGGGATCTGCTCGGGGTCGAGGGAAGACTCCTCCGAGTGACTTCAATCCCTGCCAGCTTGGTGGGAGCCTTGCACCGGGATCTGCTCGGGGTTTGAGGCGGGCGCCTCCAAGTGACTTCCAACCCTGCTATCTTGATGGGGGCCTGGCAGCGGGATCTGCTTGGGGTCGAGGGCAGACTCCTCCGAGTGAATTCCAACCCTACCAACTTGGTGGGAGCCTGGCAGCGGGATCTGGTCGGGGTCGAGGGCAGACTCCTCCGAGTGACTTCTAGCCCTGCCAGCTTGGTGGGAGCCTGACAGTGTGATCTGCTCGGGGTCGAGGGCAGACTCCTACGAGTGACTTCCAGCCCTGCTAGCTTGGTGGGAGCCTGACAACGGGATCTGCTCGGGGTCGAGGGCAGACTCCTCCGAGTTACTTCCAACCAAGCCATCTTGGTGGGAGCTTGGCAGCGGGATCTGCTCGGGGTCTGAGGGCAGACTCCTCCGAGTGACTTCCAGCCCTGCCAGATTGGTTGGAGCCTGATAGCGGGATCTGCTCGGGGTCTGAGGCAGACTCCTCCGAGTGACTTCCAGCCCTGCCAGCTTGGTGGGAGCCTTGCAGCGGGATCTGCTCGGGGTCTGAGGGGAACTCCTCCGAGTGACTTCCAACCTTGCCAGCTTGGCGGGAGCCTTGCAGCTGGATCTGCTCGGGGTCGAGGGCAGACTCCTCCGAGTGACTTCCAGCCCTACCAGCTTGGTGGGAGCCTGGCAGCGGGATCTGCTCAGGGTCTGAGGGCAGACTCCTCCTAGTGACTGTTGGGTTTCTCTATGAGGATGGCACAACACTTGTGCACGTAGCGGAAGAAATAAAAATCGAGAACAACCCAAAAGAGATTGGGATCGGGCCATGAATATTGAATCAAGAAGTTAACAAACAACTAGGTAAAATTACCTTAGCGGTGTTGAGTCACAACTCAACAATGATGCTCCAAAATGTGAGTCCTTATCGGTGGCGAGTTCCACGTAGAATAACGTCTACGTCTCTGCAGAAATCCACACGAGCGGGAGACACCGAGCTTCGTCGCACGAAAGATCGGGAAGGAGATCGTCTGCACCTTGCACTTCCACGGACTGCTAGGTCCGCCAAGGAAGAGAAGCACCGGCGACAATCGTCGAAGAGGAGGAGGTCGGCGGAGCGAACGTGGCGGCGAAACACTTCTGTCGAGCGGGGTTTGGGATGCGGCAGACCGACTGAACGACGGAACACTTCCGTCAGCTTCGATTCGGCCACAGGAGAAAATCGATCGGCTTCCCCAAAACCCTAAGTCCTAATTTATACCAAAGGTATAAACATACCTAGGAATCTCGCTATTCGCAGACCACCCAAAATAGGGTTTCTGAATCGTTCGGCGAGAATAAGCTCCAGGTTCTGCGAGAATCAGCTTCAGGTTCGGCGAGAATCAGCTTACAGAATCGACGAGAATCATCTGCAGAATTGTCGAGACTCAGTTGCAGAATCATCGAGAATCATCAGCTGGAATCGTCGAGTATCACCATTCGTCGGGAATCCAACAGATGATTCTCGACTAATTTGCCTTAGTCAGCGAGTCATACTTGACGATTCACGACGAATCATTCTCGACGAATAATTCTCGACGAATCATTCTCGAAGAATGATTCTCGACGAACAATTCTCAATGAACATCCTTGGCAATGTTTGCCTGACCCCATTCTGTATGGTGATTGGTAACCCTTACCAACACAGTCAATCTTCCAACTTCTCCACATGCTCTTATGTGCGACCCAGCAGGCTTATATCGCGTTGGCAGTGAGATTACATGTTTTACCACTTCTAGATCACCATGGTAACTCCAACAGTCTCCCACTTGGTCTTGAAAGTATCAAATCAAAAACCTCACAAACAATGAGCGGCATCTAGCAATGCATCATTGCTACCCAAGCAATAAGAGTTCATAACTCAAAAGCCTATATGAACAATGTTCCAGCGTTGTCTTACTAGAGGCATGGACCGTGTCACCCTCATAATATCTCAATCCAAGTTTCTTGATCTAGAACGGACTTCCAGAGAATGGTGAGTCCAATATCACATATTGACTCAACCAAGCATGGCCATGCATTTCTCAGTCCAGTTCCATCAAGGGGCCCATAGATGCAACTCCTGTCATATAGGAGGACAAATCCCATATCTGCTCACACACAAATACCCAAATTCATAACGTGCCCAACAACCACCCTTATCATCAACCTTTCTCAAGGAAGACTTTAGATGGCATCAAAGCACGCTCTTCCTCACTTGATGAATGTTGTGACTTCAGGTCAAAAGACCACAACACCATTGTCAATTGAGACCTACTCATGACACGTTTTGATAACAATCCACAAAGTAGTCTCAGGTTGGGTCTGTCTAGTATAACTTGTTCATTAACAAGTACTCACGTGATGACTAGATATCACAATATCATGACATGTGAGAACTGGTCATTAGTCAACGCACGTGCTAGTCTTAATGTATTATCATCACCCTTAGCTTCTATGATGATACAACGACCAGGGACCTTTTAAGAATGAAGCTTCAAATAAATCATAGGCTCTCACATTCAAGTCACGTACTTGATGTCCTATGGAAGCGACATTCTAAGAGTATTAATTATGTTAACATTTAACTATCGCATAGAGAAACCATAATAAAAGAACTTGCCATTAATAGTAAAATTAAATATCGGTACATAATTCATCATATGAATAAACAACAAACAGCCAACAGAATATATGTTTACATGCAACCCATAAAACTCTCACTAGAGTTGATCATTTAGGTATCGTATACCCATTGATCTAGTATGACCATCATGCTTTCTCTGCGCGAGAGGCTTTGTCAGTGGATCCGCAATATTCTCCTCAGTCGGCACTCTGCAAATGTTCACATCTCCTCGTTTGACAATCTCACGAATAAGATGGAACCACCGAAGTATGTGCTTGGAGCGCTGATGAGATCTAGGTTCCTTAGATTGTGCAATTGCACCATTGTTATCACAGTAGAGAACTACAAGACCAACAATGCTAGGAACTACATCAAGCTCGCCGATGAATTTCCTAATCCATACAGCCTCCTTCGCTGCGTTAGCTACAGCGATATACTCGGCTTCTGTTGTAGAATCAGCAACTGTTTCTTGCTTGGAACTCTTTCAGCTCACAGCTCCTCCATTAAGGCAAAACACAAATCCTGACTGAGACTTTGAGTCATCCCTATCAGTTTGGAGGCTAGCATCCGTGCAACCACTTACAATGAGCTCTTCCTCTCCACCATACACCAAGAACACATCCTTTGTCCTTCTCAAGTACTTCAGGATATTCTTGACTGCAATCTAGTGACACTCACTGGGGTCTGACTGATACCTGCTAGTCATGCTCAAAGCAAAGGAGACATCGGGTCGAGTACATAACATTGCATACATGATTGATCCAATTGCCAAAGCATATGGAATCAACTTCATGCGGTCCTTATCTTCACAAGATTTTGGACACTGGTCCTTAGAGAGATTCACACCATGAGATATGGGTAAAAATCCTTTCTTGGACTCAAGCATGTTGAACCGCTTCAACACCTTCTCGATGTAAGAACTCTGAGTCAAACCCAACAACTTCTTCGATCTATCTCTATAGATCTTAATACCGAGTATATAAGTTTCTTCACCCAAGTCCTTCATAGAAAAGCAGTTCCCTAGGTTGTTCTTAATAACCTTCAGGGTAGGAATGTCATTCCCAATCAATAGTATGTCATCTACATACAATATCAGGAAGACAACAATGCTCCCACTGATTCTCTTGTAAACACAAGGCTCATCTTCATTCTTTATGAAACCAAACTCTTTGATTTTCTCATCAAAACGAAGATTCCAACTTCGAGAGGCCTGCTTCAGTCAATAGATGGACCTATTCAGCTTGCATATTTTAGTGGCTTCATTTGGGGATACAAAACCCTCGGGTTGTCATGTACACTTCCTCAAGGAGGTTTCCATTAAGGAAAGCCATTTTGACATCCATCTGCCAGATCTCGTAGTCATAATACGCAGCAATAACAAGCAATATCCTTATGGACTTTACCATGGCAACAGGAGAAAAGGTCTCATCATAGTCAATACCATGAATTTGCTTGAAACCCTTAGCCACCAGTCGCCCTTTAAATGTCTGTACATTCCCATCTATGTCGGTCTTCTTCTTGAAGACCCATTTGCACCCTATGGGTCGTACCCCTTCAGGTGGTTCCACCAAGTTCCAAACTTGGTTTGCATACATGGAGTCCATTTTGGATTTCATAGCCTCAAGCCATTTGTCGGAGTCCGGTCCATTCATAGCCTCTTGGTAGGTTGCTGGTTCATCATCACGATCCATAAGCAACACATTACCTATTTGAGACACAATAAATCCATATCTCTAAGGCTCAAATCTTGGTTTACCAGATCTACGTAGGACTTGTGTTTCTTGAGCAGGTTCTCTAGCTACAACATCTTGTAGTCCTATCTCAGAATCCAATTCCGGTTCATTCACTACTTGTGGTTCTTGAACTTCTTCAAGTTCTACCTTTTCAGTCTTTCTTGATAAGAATTCTCTCTCCAAGAAGACGCCAGTCCTTGCGACACACACTTTGCCTTCGGACGGTAGGTAAAAGTAATACCCTTTCGTTTCCTTAGGATATCCCACAAGATAACATTTATCCGATTTGGGTTCCAGCTTGTCAGGCATTTGACGTCGCACGTATGCCTCACAGCCCCAAATTTTAATGAACGACATACTAGGACGCTTCCCAGTCCATATCTCATATGGTGTCTTCAGAACCGTTTTCGTTGGAGTGCGATTCAGTGTCATTGCAGCAGTCTCTTAAGCAAAACCCCAAAAGGAAACGGGCAAGTCTGCATGACTCATCATCGAATGTACCATGTCTAACAGAGTACGATTTCTCCTCTCAGACACACCATTATGTTGTGGTGTTCTAGGTGGAGTGAGCTGTGATACAATACCACACTCTTTCAGATGATCATGGAACTCATGACTCAGGTATTCGCCACCTCGATCAGATCGGAGTGCTTTAACCCTTTTACCCAACTGGTTTTCTACTTCATTCTTGAACTCTTTGAACTTTCAAAGGTCTTTGATTTGCACTTCATAAGATACACATATCCGTATCTACTGAAATCATCAGTAAACATAACGAAGTAGAAATACCCACCTCTAGCCATGGAGCTCATGGGTCCGAATACATCACTATGTACAACACCCAAGAGATCCTCAGCCCTCTCAGTATAACCAGTGAAAGGGACTTTAGTCATTTTGCCTAACAAACAAGATTCACATCGCTCAAATGATTCATAATCAAATGAGTCCAAAAGTCCATCTTTATGGAGCTTGAATATACACTTCTCGTTTATATGGCCCAAACGACAATGCCAGAGATATGTAGGGTTTGAATCATTTGTTCTTAGTCTTTTATTATTTTCTACATTATAGATCAGATGGTCCAAGTTCAAAACATAAAGACCATTAAACAATTGGGCTGCAGCATAACAAACATCATTCTTAAATATAGAACAACAGTTGTTCTTAATTATAAAAGAAAATCCAATCATGTCCAAGCATGAAATGGATATAATGTTTCTAGTTATGGCCGGAATGAAATAACAATTATCTAGTTCTATTACAAGCCCACTGGGCAAAGAAAGACGGTAAACCCCTACGACTACAGCAACAACTCTTGCTCCATTGCCGACGCGCAGGTCCACCTCCCCTTTACTCAGCAATCTTCTCCTTTTCAGTTCATGCACATTTGTACAAATGTCTGAACCACATCCGGTATCCAATACCCAAGATGAAGGAGCAGAAAGGTTTATCTCTATAATGTAAATATTTGAAGCAGAAGTCATACCTCCCTTCATTTTCTGCAGACCCTCAATGTAAGAAGGACAGTTCCTCCTCCAATGACCAGCCTTGCCACAGTGGTGGCATTTCCCTTCCTTCACCGTGCTCTTCTTTTTCTTCAGTGCAGAAGACTTGGGCTCAAGATATGACTTAGGTCCCACCTTCGTCTTCTTAGAGCCCTTGGCCTTGCCGTTGCCCTTATGCACCATCAGTATGGAGCTGGCAGGCTTGGCCTTCTTCATGTTGATCTCGATAGTTCTTAACATGCCTAGGAGCTCGGGCAGTGTCTTGTCTATTTCATTCATGTTGTAGTTCAAGACAAACTGCTCATAACTGTCCGGCAACGATTGCAGGATCAGATCTGTGGCCAACTCTTGACCTAGAGGAAAACCCAGCCTTTCAAGGTTCTCTATATACCCAATCATCTTGAGTACGTGAGTCCCTACTGAGTCTCGAACTCCCATCTTGCACTTAAATAACGCTTTTGTGACGTCGAACCTCTCTTGATGAGCCTTCCCTTAAAACATTTTCTTGAGATGCTCATCAATCTCCTTGCACCCCATGTTATCATGTTGCCTCTGAAGTCCAGAGTTCATGGTGACAAGCATAAGGCATTCGACGTCTAAGGCGTCATCAGTATACTTCTTATAATTATCCTTATCAGCACGGGAAGAATTCCCGGCCGGCACCTCGGGGGCTTCTTCTTCCAAGACATAGAGCTTTCTCTCTTGCCTGAGAACATTTCTCAGGTTCCTGTACCAGCTCATGTAGTTAGTCCCACTGAGCTTATCCTTCTCAAGGATGGCTCTCAGAGACAGTGTGGAGTGTGAACCACTTGCCATGGAATTCTACAAGAATTCATGCAGAATAATATCAGTACCAAAATTTCAAAATACAATTTATTTTTAATTTGGACTTCAATTAAAACTCCCACTATTTTATTCGAAATAATAGCCCTCACTATCAATTCGGAGAGTTCATGCGAGCTACTCTCTTAGTGGACAAGATCCGTATTTCACCAACACAATGAGTCAGCTTTGGCTTTTCTCTCACGATGTGGTTATTTAGGTAGGCAACGCTTGACAATTGCATCCTCATGCAATTCTTGTATGGTTGGTGAATAACTCCTTATTCGCATCCATCATATGGTGTATGCCAACCCTATGCCTCTAGGCACTCAACCTTTGAGGTCACCTAGTTAAGCTAGACCCGATGTCGACAGTGGGATATCACAATTATCCGCTCGCACCCTTACCAAGATAGATTAATGCACCTTGCTTTGGCAAGCCCACACTTCATCGATCGAGGCAGGAAGAGTGTCATCCATCGGAAGGCATCCGAACACTTAATATTAGATGAAGGGATTTTTGATTATAGGTTAACAATTAACCATGATCAACATTTGATCAATGTGCACATCCACAGAAAAACAATTTCTAAAATCCACATACATCCCTTATGTGCACAACATGGTACTATCAATATTTGATAGAAGGAAGGACTAAATCTGAACATCCGGACTCTTCTAAATCTTCAGATTTACATGCATTAGACAAAGGCAAAGACAACTCAACTTAAAGCAGTAGACAAGCTCGTCTCTCATTGTTGGATTCAAAATCCAAAACAATACACTGGTTCATTAACCACTGAGGGACGATTACTGCTAAGGAGACAACAATTTCTAACAATTAGAAATTACCACGAAATCCCAGACATTCCTGGCGGGGTTCCAAGGGGCAGAGCCCCTAACTTGTGGGTTATGGTCCCACTGATTTCCCTTGGAAAAACCATCAACAATTGATATTCCAGGATTAAATCTAGACATTTAGAACACTTCTAAATCCCTAGGTTTACACGTAATGGAATAACCTAACTTCCAATACAACAATCATGACTGGAACCTCCCTCTGATACAACTGTTGGGTTTCTCTATGAGGATGGCACAACACTTGTGCACGCAGCGGAAGAAATAAAAATCAAGAACAACCAAAAAGAGATTGGGATCGGGCCATGAATATTGAATCAAGAAGTTAACAAACAACTAGGTAAAATTACCTTAGCAGTGTTGAGTCACAACTCAACAATGATGCTCCAAAATGTGAGTCCTTGTCGGTGGCGAGTTCCACGTTGAATAACGTCTATGTCTCTGCATAAATCCACACGAGCGGGAGAATACCGAGCTTCGTCGCATGAAAGATCGGGAAGGAGATCGTCTGCACCTTGCACTTCCACGGACTGCTAGGTCCGCTCCAGGAAGAGCAGCACCGGCGACTATCGTCGGAGAGGAGTAGGTCGGCGGAGCGAATGAGGCGGCGGAACACTTCCATCGAGCGGGGTTCGGGATGCGGCGGACCGACTGAACGGCGGAACACTTCCGTCGGCTTCGATTCGGCCACAGGAGAAAATCGATCGGCTTCCCCAAAACCCTAAGTCCTAATTTATACAAAAGGTATAAACATACCTAGGAATGTCGCTATCCGCAGACCACCAAAAATAGGGTTTCTGAATCGTTCAGCGAGAATCAGCTCCAGGTTCGGCGAAAATCAGCTTCAGGTTCGGCGAGAATAAGCTTACAGAATCGATGAGAATCATCTGCAGAATTGTCGAGACTCAGCTGCAGAATCGTCGAGAATCATCAGCTGGAATCATCGAGTATCACCATTTGTCGGGAATCCAACAGATGATTCTCGACGAATTTGCCTTAGTCGGAGAGTCATACTCGATGATTCACGATGAATCATTCTCGATGAATGATTCTCGACGAATCATTTTCGACGAATGATTATCGACGAACCATTTTCAATGAACATCCTTGGCAACGTTTGCCTGACCCAATTCTGTATGGTTATTGGTAACCCTTACCAACACAGTCAATCTTCCAACTTCTCCACATGCTCTTATGTGCGACCCTGCAGGCTCATATTGCGTTGGCAGTGAGATTACATGTTTGACCACTTCTAGATCACCATGGTAACTCCAACAGTGACTTCCAGCCCTGCCAGCTTGGTGGGAGCCTGGCAGCGGGATCTGCTCGGGGTCTGAGATGGACTCCTTCGAGTGACTTCCAGCCCTGCCAGCTTGGTGGGAGCCTGACAGCTGGATCTGCTCGGGGTTTGAGGCGGACTTGGCATTCCACTTGTACGAAACATATGATTAGCATAAGAATCTGGAAAGATTTTTATTCCATAACACATGACTTACACGACTCAGGTGTAAAAACGCTTCAGGTCGTCACCACTCATGGTGATACCTAGGGTCTTGCCTTCCGTATTCTGAAGACGATACCCTCCTGACTTCAGGACCTCCCATACTATATATGGTCCTTCCCAGTTGGGGTTGAGCTTCCCCACCGCGGCTGACCTTCCTGTGGCGTCCACCTTTCTTAAGATCAAGTCTCCTTCCATAAACTGTTTGACTCTGACGTGCTTGTCAAAGTATTTGACCATTCTTCTCTTGACCTCCTCTTGCCGGAGGCAGAGAGGTCTCGCAGCTCTTCAACCATATCAAGTGAGTGTCGCAGATCCTCCTCATTCTCGATCCTCCATCCTTCCTTGCCTTCTCCTGCCTCGGCCACCCGAGGCATCTGGACCTCGAACTCCACCGGTAGCACTACCTCGCATCCATGAGAGAGTTAAAATGGAGTCTCCCCCGTGGCCGTGTTCGGCGTGGTTCTAAGGGCCCAGAGGACCAAAGGGAGCTGCTCCACTTAGCTTCCTCTCAAATTTTCTACCTTCTTTTTGAGGAGATTAACAATGATCTTGTTTGCCGCTTCCACCTGCCCGTTGCTCCTAGGGTGATGAATCGAGGCAAATCGAAGATCGATCCCGAGCTGTCCACAAAAACTAATGAACTCGGTGCTGGCGAACTGAGGGCCATTATCCGTGACAATGGCCTGGGGTAACCCGTGTCGGCAGATGATCTCACCCCATACAAAGTTTCTAACGACCTGGGAGGTAACTTTGGCCAGCGCCTTAACCTCCAGCCACTTAGAGAAATAATCAATCATCACGAGCAGGAACCTTCTCTGACCGCTGGCCTGCGGGAAGGGCCCGACCAAGTCCATTCACCAAATTGCAAATGGCCAGGGGCTGTGATACTTCTGAGACGTTGGGAGGTTGCAGCTGGAGGGGAGCGAGCAGCTGGCACTTATGACACTCCTTTGCAAACTTTGCCGCATCTTGGCCCAGGGTTGGCCAAAAATATCCTTGCTTGATGATTCTTCCTTCCAGCGTCTGACTCCCAGAGTGACTTCCACACTCCCCAGAATGGACCTCCTCAAAGACCCTCGGGACCTCCCCCTCGGCCACGCAATATGGAGTTCACCTTTGGGGAAGGGGTGGTCACGCACCTACTTCGCTCCTGCAAGGAAAACAACAAGAAAAAGAGAGCAAAGGACTAGACCAAGGGCCCAGCGCGGAGGTCCCACCACACACCCGGAAGTTCACTGAGCGCTTCCCCTCCTTAGCCAAGTGCCGGGCTAAGGTAACTCAGAAGGCGCTGGAAAACTGGAAGCAAGTGAGCGTGCCTTTTGAGGTACCCCTTAGGTCATATTTATAAATTTCTGAAAACGGTCTGCAAGTAGCTAACCTCTGCCGGCCTGAAATTATTGAAAAACCCTTGGACTGGCCTGCCAACAGCCAAACTCTGCTGTTCTGAATAGCTATGTGCAACACACCTGGGTCTGCCAACAACGAGACTCTACTGTTCTAATGGGCTATGGGCAGGCCAGCGGGGGCAAAAATGTGGAAAACACATCACAACTGAAGTGGGTGAGCTGCCCTGTAATGTCCTTTACTCGGCAAAGACGGCGAGTATCGATTGAGCTGGTACTCGCAGCCTCGGCTCAGTAGTAGGCGAGCTTAGTCTAGGCCTGCTCCACTCGTCTGCCGCGAGTGTGAGCTGGCGAGTGTGAGATGATGGGTGTCGGGATGTCCCTCAACACCGAGGTCAAAAGGCGTTGATATAACTCACCCCACTCGGCGCCGCGGCTAAAGGTGTTGAGTGAGCTTGCCTCACCCGACGCAATGGCCGAAGGCGTTGAGTGGGCTCTACTCAATGTCGCAGACTTGGCTTGCCTGGGGTATTGGCTAGACTTGGCCAATCTAGCTCCTGCCGGCTCCACTCGCCGGATACGGGATTGTACACAATCCCCTCTCTTTGCGAGGTTGGCACAAACTCGGAAAGAAACATCCAACCCCGTAGGATTCGGCGAGTGGGACAGGCCCTGAGGGAATCTCTCGGTGGGGTCCACCGACGGCTATATATATACCTACGCCTGCATGTCGGGCTGACCTTTGCCCTTCCCTTCACTGCTGCCTTGATAAGATGTCGCTCCCCAAAGAGGTTCTTGAGCGATTGGCGCGATCAAGGGTGGAGACTGCGGCTCGCATCGCGGGCTTAACCGACCTCAGTGCCCCACCCCACAATCTGGCCAAGTTTGGCTCGCCCAAGAGGGTAAAGTCCCTTCCAAAAGATGCTGAGCCCATCTATCGCGATCTCCAGACTGTCCTGGACAATGGGGCCGATTCTTCCACGCGGCCGACCCCGTCTCTAGGGAAGGAGGCCGTTTCTCCTCTCGCCGCCCAGGCTAGCCAGGGGAGAAGTGGGGAGAATTCTGCGCCGCAAGTCAAGAGCCCTCTTAGCATCTCGCAGAATCAGGAGTCCGACGCGCGCTTGTGAATCTCGCCCTCTAACTTCGGCACTATGGGGCAAGACCTTCAAGAGCCAATGTCGCCGACTCGCAATCCTTCCCAGCTGCATTTCGCCTCCGCACCCCGAGGGGAAGGGACCGAGGTCATCCCTACTCCTGGGTTCGTTCGCCTGTCTCCGGCAATTCCTCGCTATGGCCGCGACAAGGTTCTGGAGGGTCTGCCACCTCGCCGTGTCGGTCTGGAAGGGGGAGTGCACGGTAAGCTTTCTCGAATTGTTTTTGATCCTGACGGTGCTCGCCTCATCTTACTGAACCACGACATGGTTTGCGCAGATCTTACTGTGGACTCAGAGGATGATGAGTCTGCGGGTCAGACTCGGTACTCGCCTCTGCCCTCCCCGCGCACTTTGGATGCCTTTCTGGATTCCGAGCTGGAGGGCCCCGAACGGTCGAGGCGAGAACAGCTGGTTCTCAAGAAGTTGGTGCGCGAGTTTCAAGAGGTGCAGAGGGACAATCACAAACTACAGCAGGAGTTCAAGCGACTTGCTGTCATGGCGGGGGTTAGGCCGACATTGGAGGAGGCATCTTCTTTCATGCTTCCTGATGAAATTGACGAGAGTTTATAAACATTCCATCGGAACCTGGGGCGACTTCGCGAGCTCCGCGTGCGGCGATCTGGGGCGTCAGGGTCGCGAGACTGGGGTAGCTAGAATTGTCCCCCTGATGTGTCTACCGGTACTTGCCCCTTTTCTCCCCTAGCCCGCGCGGGTGGGAGGATTTTTCATTCTTATTTCTTGAACGCTACGCAAATCTGGTGTTGGGTACATTGGAAAATGTGTACCTGATTTGAAGAAGCCCAACTTAGCTCAATGATATACATCAAGGTGTATTTGATGTTGTTTTGAGTTGACATGTGCAGGTGAAGAAGTATTAAAGAATGCAGAAAAATATTCTAAGTCCACATGTCGACACCTGAAGAAATTGTGTCGACACTTCAGAATATTTGTGTCGACACTTCAGAATATCAGTGTCGACACAGAGAAAGATAGTCGACCACATTTATGTCGACACTGGGAAGCAGTTTCGACACATAAAGAAAATAGTCGACTTCAACTATGTCGACACTGGGAAGCAGTGTCGACACATAAAGAAAATCGTCGACCTCAGCACTGGGAAGCAGTGTCGACACCGTGAAAGATATTCGACCAGAGAAGGTTAGTCGACACCGTGAAAGATAGTCAACTAGTGAAAGATAGTCGACCAGAGAAAGATAGTCGACTCACAGAAGAAGATAGTCGACCACAACTGTGTCGACACTGGGTGCTTGTGTCGACACCAGAAGATTGAGTCGACACATATTGGCAGAAGTCGACTATGCTTGTGTCGACACCAGAAGACTGAGTCGACACATATTGGCAGAAGTCGACTATGATTGTGTCGACACCAGAAGACTGAGTCGACACATTTTGGCAGAGTTGAATATTGCTGTGTCGATACCTGAAGGCTGAGTCAACACATACTGAGTTCTGAATCTACAACAACTGTGTCGACACACAGGACTTGTGTCGACACACTGCAGAGTCTAGACCAAGTTATTTTCTGAAGAAGCTGTGTCGACTTAAAGGCAACTCAGTCGACATCATCAAAGACTGTGTCGACACCAAAGTCACTTGTGTCGACACAGATAGACAGATTGGTCTCGACACTTTCTAACAGATTGTCTCGACATTTTGCTGTCCAAGGCTAAGGTACAGGAACTGTTTGAAGACTTGACAGCTGTGGGTTGCCACCGTTTAACTGAAGCTGTCAGACCTGTCAGAAATTAGTTAGAAACCGGATCAGCCGGTTACCATGAAGAAAGTCTATAAATAGACATATTCAGAAGGAAATTAAAGATCAATTAAAAAAAAAGAGAACTGAAGAAGATCTAAGAAGAAGAAACAGAAGGATTACAATCCTGTTGTAGCTTCAATTCAAGAAAGTGCTAAGCTCTAAAGAAGATCTTCATCAGTAGATCTAAGAAGAAGAAGAAGAAGTCTGAAGTATCAGAAAAGATGTTGGATAGAGAGGGATCCAGTCATCTTGAAGAAGAAGAAGGAAGCCATCAGTGGTTTCTCAAGAAGCTGTTTGGAAATCAACTCAGCTAAGTTCAGATTCAAGAAGCTTTGAAGAAAGCTCAGATTCAGTTGATTTCATCAGCTGATCAAGAAGTGTCTTGTCCTCTTCTCTCTCAACAAAGGCAAGATATTAAAATATCTTTTCTAAATTTCTGTAGGATCTGTTTATACAGATCTGAGTTGTAAGCCTGTGTTATAAAGGCTGAGTGTAGGAGAGGTGATCTCTGAGTGGTAGGGCTATTTGCCTGAGTGTAGGAGAAAGTTATTCTCTGAGTGGTAGGCCTTGAGGCAAGGCTGAGGTAGGGCTATTGAGCCTGAGTTGTAGGAACCTATCCAGGTTCTGAGCTATAGGATCTGAGGATCTGAGAATAGTGGAAGTTTGGCCGAATCTAGCATACTGCTAGATAGGTGAAGGGGGAAAGTGGATGTACCCAGACCTTGGGGAACCACTATAAAACATTGTGCAAGCTGTGATGCTTAATTATCTGTGAATGCTGTGCTAGATGTCTTAATTTGTAATTGAATTCTGCCTAGAAGTATAAACAAGAAATTAGAACCTATTCACCCCCCCTCTAGGTGTTTAGGTTGTCTTGAAAGTAAAACTATCAAGTGGTATCAGAGGGAGGTTCCTCAAAAAGGACTTAACAGTCTGAGGTAGATCTGAAAGGCAGAATCAAGATTCAAAAAGATGGGTTCTGGTGAGAATCATAAGGAGCTAGGGTCTATGAAATTACCCATATGCAAGAAAGAAATTTTTGGAATTTTGAAAGAAAGAGTCAGACTGTTTATGGAGGCATCTGACCCAAGGATTTACATCACTGTACAGGAAGGCCCCTTCATTCCAATGAAGGTATCAGTTCTTGATGCAAATATCCAAACTCCAAAGAGTTATTCAGAAATGACCAAGGATGAAATCATCTTGGCAACCATAGACAAAAGAGCTCAGAACATTATTGTTAGTGCCATAGCTGATTCAACATTTCAGAATCTGATTCACTGCAAGACCTCCAAAGAGATGTGAGACACATTGATTGTCTACATGGAGGGATCTGAAGAAGTAAGGCAGGACAGGAAATCTATGCTCAATCAGGAGTATGAAAGTTTTAGACAAGGAAAATCTGATAGCATAACTGAGTGCTACAAGAAATTCTATAGAATTGTGAATGAGCTTATATCCTATGGAAGAGTCTTCAGTACTTATGAACTGAATGACAAATTCTTGAGATCCTTAACAAAGGATTGGGACACAAAGATCTGTGCCATAAGAGAAGTGGCTAAATTGGCAGAGATATCTCCTCCCACCTTGTTTGGAAAGTTGCTATCCTATGAAATGCAACTTATGGTGAGGAAGGAGGAGGAAAAGAATTCAAGAGGAGAGCATAGAGAAAAGACTGTGGCATTTAATGCAGAAGACACTAGAAAGAATAGGAGGAAATCACTATCTCCTCCTAAGGAATTTGTAGAAGATAGTGCTGAAAATTCAGATAAGGGTTCAGAAAGCTATGATTCAGATGCAGACTTTGCTGCATTCACAAGGCAATTCCAGAGGTTCTTGAAAAAGAAGCAATGGAAGTCTAGGCCTTCCACATCACAGCAAGTTGATGACTATTATCAGAAGAAAAGGTCATCAAGGAAAGAGAAGAGCAGATCAAAGCCCAGCAAAGCCTCTACTTCAAAGATTGTCTGCTATTGTTGCAATAGGCCTGGACATGTAGTGGCTGACTGTCCTGATAAGAGAAAGGAGTCTTCAGACAAGAAGAAGACTCATCAGAAAGACAAGAAGGAGAAATCCTTTGTTACAAAGAAAGATAAGAGTCTAACAGACCAGTCAACTTCAGAGTCAGAATCTGAAGCTGAAGCATATATTGGACTATATGCTGCATCTGAAGAAGAGGAGTTTCTGCAGTTGCTAGACTCCATCAATGAACAAAAGAATCATCAGTGTATGGGGCTGATGGCAGGATCAGAAGAGGACATATGCCAGAATCAATCTGGTCCTAATAAGGTACAATGTCCTTCTATTACATCTGATTGTTGTACCAGTGAAGAATCAGCTACATCTGCATCAATTGATGTAGATGCATCTGAATCTGAAGGAGATGTCTATCAATTGATAGACAAGTATGGGGACTTGTTGCAGGCCCTTAAGAAAAGTAAGAACTTGGTTAAATCTCAGGCTCAGGAAATTGCTGAACTAAGGGTTGCTACAACTGAGTTAGAGAAAGTTATTGATCAAAAATTAAATGAAATTGCCAAGCTGAAGAATATAACTATTATTCAGATGGGCACAATTAATTATACTAATGATCAAGTGAAGAGTCTGGAGGCCAGACTTAGAATTGAAAGGGATTTAGTGGCTAGTTACTCTAAGCCAAAATCTGTCTTACCCTTGATAGATGAATTTGTCACTCAAAAGGGTAAGGCTGGATTAGGATTCAAAGGTAACTTCAGGGCTGGCAGATTCAAGAGGAAAGGCAAAGCTCCTGCTCAGCCACTAAACCTTTCAGTCCCCATAAAGTTTAGTAAGGTGAAAGTGCCTTCTAACAAATATGATCATGAAGATATTCAAGGTCATATTAAGACTAATGTTCTGAAGAACAAGGGTGTAAATGCAAGCAGGCCTACCTATGGTCATAAACCCAATGGTTTTAAGAAATCAGTAGGTGAAGTTGCTGAAGCACCAGCAATGAACAGAAATTCTTCTGACAAGGATGTATCTAGATCTAGATACAATAAGTTTGAGTGTTGGTGCTGTGGCAAGAGAGGCCATTTTGCACTAGACTGCTGGTATAACCCAAGTATTATAAAGAACAATAGTCCACCTGTTAGAAAAGGTTATGGTAGCTTTATTAATGCTAACCTGAACCAAGGACCCAAGACTTACTTGGGTTCTAAGGGTAAGTAATTCTGTGTTGCAGGTGAATCCAAGTAACCATGCCCCTATATGGTACTTGGATAGTGGTTGTTCCAGGCACATGACTGGAACAAAGGGGCTGCTGAAGGAGTATTCATCTGTCAAAGATGGACCTAAAGTGATCTTTGGTGGATCTGAAAAAGGAGTCATCAAAGGGTTTGGTAACATTTCTTCTAACCTAATTACTATCACTCAAGTGGCTTATGTAAAAGGTTTGAAACATAATCTAATAAGCATAAGCCAGCTAAGTGATTTAGGATATGACATTTCATTTGTTAAAGATGGATGCCATATCAAGAGGTCAAGTGATCAAAAGATCATTCTGACAGGGTATAGGAAGAGAAATGTATATTGTCTTAATTTTGAATGTGAGAATAAGGCTTCACCCATCTGTCTTGTAGCTGATGACAATGCTTCTCATTGTGTTAAGTGGCACAAGAGATTGGCTCATCTAAACTACAAGACAATTGGCCAACTCTTTATCAAAGAATTAGTGAGGAATGGACCTCAAGTTAAGTGTATAAAGGAAGGGATATGCTCAGCTTGTCAAAAGGGCAAGCAGACAAAATCCTCCTTTCAAAGCCTTGAAATCAAGGATTCTGTGAGGTGCTTATACCTCTTGCATATGGATCTTTTTGGTCCTATGCCAGTTCACAGTCTAGGTAGGAAAGTCTACACTTTTGTGGTTGTAGATGACTATTCAAGATTTACATGGGTGTTCTTTCTGAGACAAAAATCTGAAACCCCAAGTGTATTACTGAATTTTGTAAAGCAAATTCAGAATGAACTAAATAGTACAGTGGTCAAAATCAGAAGTGACCATGGTACTGAGTTTCAATCTGAAAGCATAACAAAATTGTGTAAAGACTTTGGGATTTTCCAAGAGTTCTCCTCACCTAGAACACCTCAGCAAAATGGAATTGCTGAAAGAAAGAATAGAACATTAATTGAAGCTGGTAGAACTCTATTGAGTGACACCTCTCTCCCAGAATATTTTTGGGCTGAGGCAGTTAACACTGCTTGTCATGTGATCAATAGGGCTACTATCACCAAAAGCCACAAAATGACTCCCTATGAGATTGTGAAAGGAAGAAAACCAAATCTATCTTACTTTAGGATCTTTGGTTGCAAGTGTTATATACTTAACAATGGCAAGTCATATTTGACTAAGTTTGCTGCCAAATCCCAGGATGGGATATTTGTTGGGTACAGCACAAATAGTAAGGCCTATAGAGTCTTCAACTTGACTACTCAAGTTGTTGAAGAATCTGTGCATGTTGTGTTTGATGAAACAAGATTAATCAACTGTGAGTTGTCTTGTAGATCAAATGACTCAACAGATATAAGCAAAAGTATGGACAAGCTCACCATTACTGAAGTATCAAAGGAAGATGGGGCATTAGAAAATGAAGACTTCTGTCAAGGGGGAGAACAAGACACTATAGAAGCTGAAGAAAACCAAGAGATTCAGCTAAATGAAGGAGCTGGAGATGTTCAACCAGAAGGGAATCTTCCTCCAGCTACAAGACATTTAAGAGATCATCCAGCTGATCAGATAATAGGTGATCCAAGACAGGGGGTGCAAACTAGAAGCAGAAATCAAAACACAGTTCTACATTCAAGTTTCCTGTCACAATTGGAGCCTAAGAAGTTTGAAGAAGCTATCCAAGACCAGCACTGGATTGATGCTATGCAAGAGGAGCTGAATCAATTCAGAAGGTGCAATGTCTGGGAGCTTGTTCCTAAACCAAGAGGCCACAACATAATTGGCACAAAATGGATCTATAGGAACAAGCTAGATGAAAGTGGAATAATAGTAAAGAATAAAGCAAGATTGGTTGCAAAAGGATACAGGCAGGAAGAAGGGATTGACTTTGATCAAACCTTTGCTCCAGTAGCAAGGCTGGAGGCAATCAGAATATTCCTTGCCTATGCAGCCTATCAAGACTTCAAAGTATACCAGATGGATGTGAAGTCAGCATTTCTGAATGGTGATCTTAAAGAAGAAGTATATGTAGAGCAGCCATCAGGTTTTGTAGATCCACTTAAACCTGATTTTGTTTATAAGCTTAGGAAAGCTCTGTATGGGTTAAAGCAAGCCCCAAGGGCTTGGTATGAAACCCTGTCTACTTTCCTTATTGAGAATAAATTCTCAAGAGGAAAAATTGACAAAACTCTATTCCTTAGGGAATCCAAAGGCAAGATCATCTTAGTACAGATCTATGTTGATGACATAATCTTTGGATCTACTGAAAACAACCTGTGTAAAAAGTTTGCCAAACTTATGCAAGGGAAGTTTGAGATGAGCAGTATGGGGGAACTGAAATTCTTCTTGGGACTCCAAGTAAGACAGACTGATGATGGCTTGTCCATATCACAGTCTAAGTTCACCAAAGAATTGATTAAGAAATATGGTATGGAGTCATCCTCCACCATGAGAACTCCTATGGGAATAAGTATGCCTATATGTAAAGATGATGCAGGTAAACCTGTTGATGAGACTTTGTATAGAGGGATAGTTGGCTCACTACTATATCTCACTGCTAGTAGACCAGATATTATGTATGCTACATGTGTCTGTGCTAGGTACCAAGCCTGCCCTAAAGAATCTCATTATACTACAGTCAAAAGGATTCTGAGATATCTTAAGGGCACACCTAATCTAGGTCTTTGGTACCCTAGGAATAGAGATTTTCAACTAACAGGCTATTCAGATGCAGATTTTGCAGGATGTAGAGAGGATAGAAAGAGTACTACAGGTACTTGTCAATTCCTAGGAGGAAGACTAATATCATGGAGTAGTAAGAAGCAGACCAGTGTGGCAATTTTCACAGCTGAGTCTGAGTATGTTGCTGCTGGAAGCTGCTGTGCACAGCTATTATGGATGCATCATCAGCTTAAGGATTATGGTATTCAAGTAAGTAGAACACCTCTTCTGTGTGATTCTAAGAGTGCAATTTCTATTGCTAATAATCCTGTTTCTCATAGTAGAACTAAGCATATAGAAATAAAATACCATTTTCTTAGAGAACATGTAGAAAAAGAAGACATTTCATTGGAATTTGTGAAAACAGATTATCAAATAGCAGATGTATTTACTAAGCCCCTAGATGAAACCAAATTCAATAAATTCAAAATTGAATTAGGTATATTAACCATTGATTAGTTTAATCACAAAATCATCAATAATGGAGTTGAAGTGGTAACAAGACATTCAAGTGATATTAAGACACATTGAAGTAGTATAAAGTACTTTGTAGTACTTATAAGTTGTGTTGAACAAACAGAAATTGGCTAAGTAAGATGGTGTCGACACATTCAGTAATAATGTGTCGACTCAGGGTAGTAATGTCGACAAGTCAGAGATATTGTGTCGACACAGAAAATATGTGTCGACACTTAAGAATCTTATTGTCGACTTATCCAGGAATGTAGTGTCGACTTCACCAGGATAGTGGTGTCGACACTTACAGATTTTGTGTCGACACTTATACTAAGAGTCGACACAGAATTTCTGATGCTCTAATATATATCTCTGGTGTCGACATAACCGCAAATTGGTGTCGACACATAGTAGACGAACTTGTAGTCGAGACAATAGAAGCTTGTGTCGACACAATCCATCTGTGTCGACACTTATAGTCTGTTTTTGGCGACTTTTGATCTTCTTTAAACAGAAGGTATAAATAGGTCAAAAACTCATTCTGTCGACACGCTTACAAGGTTTTCGAAACCCTGTGTCGACATTCTCCCTCTCTCTCTCTTTCTCTCATCTTTCAAGCTTTCTCGACTGATCAATGGCGCCAAAGATTGAAGATAATGTTAATGAAGGATATGAGTTGGTGCGCCAGGCCTTTGCTGCTACCCCTCCAGATGTTCTTGGGGTTATCTCTCTCCTCTCCGACTCAGGTTTAGAATTTCTGGTTTCCGAACCATCAAAGATATGGAAGAAGGAGGTGCATGAGTTCTTTACCTCTGCATCTGTAAACTCTGAAAGTCATGAGATAAAATCCATAGTTCATGGGTCACCTGTGGAGATTACACCAAGTAAGATAAGAACAATTCTGCAATTACCTACAATTGAGAATGAAGAGGATGTCCCTGCTTCTAAATCTAGGGAGGCTCTTCAATGGTGTGGATTGGAATCCACCATGAAAATTGGAGCTGCGTTCAATCGGAAAGGAATGAATCAACAGGGCAAATTTCTGTCAGAAGTGGTAGGAAAAGTTATTCTGTGCAAGTCAGGTGGACATGATAGGATTTCTGCCTATATGTTCAGCCTAATGACCAGGATTGTGTTTACAATTCCAACAGATTGGTCATCTGTACTCTTTGAAAAGATTAAGGAAGGGATCAAGAAGCCAAATCTGGCTAGGATAATGAGTATATACCTAAGTAAGGAGATTCCTGAGGTTATGCAACAACAACCTGGAACTAAAATTAATCACATGAGAAGGATGGACATGAGATTGTTCTCCAGATGGGATAGGGTGCTGACCAAAGAGATGCCTGAAGTGGAAAGGCAGGATTCACCTGAGAAATCCCCAGGTCATGCTACCAGTACTGGGCATCCACAAGAAGAGCAAGTAAGACTAGAGGTTGAAGATCAGCCTGCATCTACACAAGTTCAGGATGCCACAATACCTGCAGTTCAAGAAGAAGAAGTAAGTATACCAGCTCAGCAAGTTTATTCTCCTACACAAACTATATCTACTCATGACCAGGTACAGGTGCAGGGGAAACTGGTGTATTTTCCTACAAAAGAGATTTCTAATATTTCTATTTCTGCACAGGTCCAGGGGGAGCAAGTGCTAGAAGATGCTCCAATTCATCAATCTCCAAATTTGAATACTGCAAATGATCAAGCCCAGAAGGAATATACTCTGGAGGAGTTATTCCCAAATGATGAAATAATTACTGATAGTCTGGAAGTGGAGCAAGAAATTGAGGGGGAGCCAGTGCATATTGAGACTGTACAACATGGCACTGAAGCAGCTGTTCCTCCTCCTCCCAAAGAAAGAGTTCAAATTGATAGTACTTCTGATTCTGAGAATGAAGAAGCCAGGGTGGCTAAGAAGAGAAAACTTATGGTCTTCCAGAGAAGGAGCAAGAGCTATAAGCAGGCTCTATAGTCTACAGCACATCACACTCCTTCTGACTTTGATTATAACAAGTTTTTGGTTGATTTACAAGTGAAATTGGATGAACACAGGGTGGCCATTGAAAAATATGTTGATGAGAACAACAAGTCCCTACAGTTTGACTTAGCTCAAGATATAAAATCTATTAGGTTTGAGGTCAATATGCATAAAAAGGAGATGACAGATTGCTTCCATAAGGGAGGTAATGCTGTGGTGTATTTGGCAAAACAACAGCAGACTATCATCCCTAAGGTGGATGATATTGCTTTAAAGCAAAGCTATGTCTTGGAAAATCAGTTACGAATGAATGACAATTTAACTGAATCTCATCATGAGATCATAGAGGAATTGAAAAAGATTGTTCCAGGCCTGTCTGCAGCTAGAGAAAAAGAAATGGAAGAATTTGATAAGAACTTTCAAGTTGCTATTGATTCTGTTAAAACTGCTATCACTTCCTCTCAAAAAGAAATATCTGACAAGCTTCAAAAGTTAAAACCATTTTTTAAAGAGGGTGTGAATTATCTGGATGGCCAAATTCGATTTCAGAAGGAAGATCTGAGAGATCATGTTACTAGAGAAGCCATAAAGGGGGAGAGGATGTTAGTTCATGCAGGCTCAGAGCACACCAAATGGGTGACCAATAGTATTCGAGCCACATTGGGATATCCACCATTGTGTGATGATGCTATGGTGGCTGAGTCAGGAATACAAACAAGTCTACTTGAAGGCAATCAACCTGAGGTTGCCCAAGTCATTTACCCTCCTCCAGATTTTGACATGATTGATCAGCAAGTTCAAGGAATGTATAGTCCTCCAAAGGAGGTTACTAATGTTGTTCTTGGGAAGGTTGATAAGCCTGAGGCTACTTTGAAAGACCAGTAAGATGCTCTACTTTCTAAGAAAAGATTTAGAGAGCAGGCTGAACTTAAGCCAGACTTTGAGCAGTGGAGTCCTACTTACAGAAATATAATACTCACTGCATGGAAGGCTGTCAAAGACCAAGTGCAGGAAAGAGGCAAGTGGTACAATGAGATGGAATGGCAGAAGTATGAAGCCAGGCAAGAGGCCATAGTACAGTTTAGAAGAAAAGCAAAGATGGGTAGGCTGCCTCCAGATGCTCAGGAGCCAAGCAAGTACTTCCCAAAGCCCTTTCATATTTTGAAAGGCAAAGGCTCAAGGAAGAAGCAAAGAAGAAGGCTGATCTAAAAGGCAAGAAGCCAGCTGAAGATTCTGAAGCTCCTGTGAAGGCTCAAGTTCTATCTGGCAAAGGGATTGTCATTAAAGAGCCTGATCAGTCTTAATTTTTTAGTTCTTTCAAAGTATTTTGTAATGTTTTGATTAAATCATTAAATGTAATTCTCTGTATTCAAACATTATCAAGTTATAAACAAAATGTTGTTTGGCATCATATAATGTTCATTCTGTGATGGATTGTTTTTATGTTTTGTTTATATTAAGTATTCCTGTTATGTCATATATCATCAGTTTATACTTTTTATAAATGGTGTATATCAATGGCTATAGGGTTATGACTTCTCCAAATAGGGGGAGATTGTTGGGTACATTGGAAAATGTGTACCTGATTTGAAGAAGCCCAACTTAGCTCAATGATATACATCAAGGTGTATTTGATGTTGTTTTGAGTTGACATGTGCAGGTGAAGAAGTATTAAAGAATGCAGAAAAATATTCTAAGTCCACATGTCGACACCTGAAGAAATTGTGTCGACACTTCAGAATATTTGTGTCGACACTTCAGAATATCAGTGTCGACACAGAGAAAGATAGTCGACCATATTTATGTCGACACTGGGAAGCAGTGTCGACACATAAAGAAAATAGTCGACTTCAACTATGTCGACACTGGGAAGCAGTGTCGACACATAAAGAAAATCGTCGACCTCAGCACTGGGAAGCAGTGTCGACACCGTGAAAGATAGTCGACCAGAGAAGGTTAGTCGACACCGTGAAAGATAGTCGACTAGTGAAAGATAGTCGACCAGAGAAAGATAGTCGACTCACAGAAGAAGATAGTCGACCACAACTGTGTCGACACTGGGTGCTTGTGTCGACACCAGAAGATTGAGTCGACACATATTGGCAGAAGTCGACTATGCTTGTGTCGACACCAGAAGACTGAGTCGACACATATTGGCAGAAGTCGACTATGATTGTGTCGACACCAGAAGACCGAGTCGACACATTTTGGCAGAGTTGAATATTGCTGTGTCGATACCTGAAGGCTGAGTCGACACATACTGAGTTCTGAATCTACAACAACTGTGTCGACACACAGGACTTGTGTCGACACACTGCAGAGTCTAGACCAAGTTATTTTCTGAAGAAGCTGTGTCGACTTAAAGGCAACTCAGTCGACATCATCAAAGACTGTGTCGACACCAAAGTCACTTGTGTCGACACAGATAGACAGATTGGTCTCGACACTTTCTAACAGACTGTCTCGACATTTTGCTGTCCAAGGCTAAGGTACAGGAACTGTTTGAAGACTTGACAGCTGTGGGTTGCCACCGTTTAACTGAAGCTGTCAGACCTGTCAGAAATCAGTTAGAAACCGGATCAGCCGGTTACCATGAAGAAAGTCTATAAATAGACATATTCAGAAGGAAATTAAAGATCAATTAAAAAAAAAGAGAACTGAAGAAGATCTAAGAAGAAGAAACAGAAGGATTACAATCCTGTTGTAGCTTCAATTCAAGAAAGTGCTAAGCTCTAAAGAAGATCTTCATCAGTAGATCTAAGAAGAAGAAGAAGAAGTCTGAAGTATCAGAAAAGGTGTTGGATAGAGAGGGATCCAGTCATCTTGAAGAAGAAGAAGGAAGCCATCAGTGGTTTCTCAAGAAGCTGTTTGGAAATCAACTCAGCTAAGTTCAGATTCAAGAAGCTTTGAAGAAAGCTCAGATTCAGTTGATTTCATCAGCTGATCAAGAAGTGTCTTGTCCTCTTCTCTCTCAACAAAGGCAAGACATTGAAATATCTTTTCTAAATTTCTGTAGGATCTGTTTATACAGATCTGAGTTGTAAGCCTGTGTTATAAAGGCTGAGTGTAGGAGAGGTGATCTCTGAGTGGTAGGGCTATTTGCCTGAGTGTAGGAGAAAGTTATTCTCTGAGTGGTAGGCCTTGAGGCAAGGCTGAGGTAGGGCTGTTGAGCCTGAGTTGTAGGAACCTATCCAGGTTCTGAGCTGTAGGATCTGAGGATCTGAGAATAGTGGAAGTTTGGCCGAATCTAGCATACTGCTAGATAGGTGAAGGGGGAAAGTGGATGTACCCAGACCTTGGGGAACCACTATAAAACATTGTGCAATCTGTGATGCTTAATTATCTGTGAATGCTGTGCTAGATGTCTTAATTTGTAATTGAATTCTGCCTAGAAGTATAAACAAGAAATTAGAACCTATTCACCCCCCTCTAGGTGTTTAGGTTGTCTTGAAAGTAAAACTATCAAGTGGTATCAGAGGGAGGTTCCTCAAAAAGGACTTAACAGTCTGAGGTAGATCTGAAAGGCAGAATCAAGATTCAAAAAGATGGGTTCTGGTGAGAATCATAAGGAGCTAGGGTCTATGAAATTACCCATATGCAAGAAAGAAATTTTTGGAATTTGGAAAGAAAGAGTCAGACTGTTTATGGAGGCATCTGACCCAAGGATTTACATCACTGTACAGGAAGGCCCCTTCATTCCAATGAAGGTATCAGTTCTTGATGCAAATATCCAAACTCCAAAGAGTTATTCAGAAATGACCAAGGATGAAATCATCTTGGCAACCATGGACAAAAGAGCTCAGAACATTATTGTTAGTGCCATAGATGATTCAACATTTCAGAATCTGATTCACTGCAAGACCTCCAAAGAGATGTGGGACACATTGATTGTCTACATGGAGGGATCTGAAGAAGTAAGGCAGGACAGGAAATCTATGCTCAATCAGGAGTATGAAAGTTTTAGACAAGGAAAATCTGATAGCATAACTGAGTGCTACAAGAAATTCTATAGAATTGTGAATGAGCTTATATCCTATGGAAGAGTCTTCAGTACTTATGAACTGAATGACAAATTCTTGAGATCCTTAACAAAGGATTGGGACACAAAGATCTGTGCCATAAGAGAAGTGGTTAAATTGGCAGAGATATCTCCTCCCACCTTGTTTGGAAAGTTGCTATCCTATGAAATGCAACTTATGGTGAGGAAGGAGGAGGAAAAGAATTCAAGAGGAGAGCATAGAGAAAAGACTGTGGCATTTAATGCAGAAGACACTAGAAAGAATAGGAGGAAATCACTATCTCCTCCTAAGGAATTTGCAGAAGATAGTGCTGAAAATTCAGATAAGGGTTCAGAAAGCTATGATTCAGATGCAGACTTTGCTGCATTCACAAGGCAATTCCAGAGGTTCTTGAAAAAGAAGCAATGGAAGTCTAGGCCTTCCACATCACAGCAAGTTGATGACTATTATCAGAAGAAAAGGTCATCAAGGAAAGAGAAGAGCAGATCAAAGCCCAGCAAAGCCTCTACTTCAAAGATTGTCTGCTATTGTTGCAATAGGCCTGGACATGTAGTGGCTGACTGTCCTGATAAGAGAAAGGAGTCTTTAGACAAGAAGAAGACTCATCAGAAAGGCAAGAAGGAGAAATCCTTTGTTGCAAAGAAAGATAAGAGTCTAACAGACCAGTCAACTTCAGAGTCAGAATCTGAAGATGAAGCATATATTGGACTATATGCTGCATCTGAAGAAGAGGAGTTTCTGCAGTTGCTAGACTCCATCAATGAACAAAAGAATCATCAGTGTATGGGGCTGATGGCAGGATCAGAAGAGGACATATGCCAGAATCAGTCTGGTCCTAATAAGGTACAATGTCCTTCTATTACATCTGATTGTTGTACCAGTGAAGAATCAGCTACATCTGCATCAATTGATGTAGATGCATCTGAATCTGAAGGAGATGTCTATCAATTGATAGACAAGTATGGGGACTTGTTGCAGGCCCTTAAGAAAAGTAAGAACTTGGTTAAATCTCAGTCTCAGGAAATTGCTGAACTAAGGGTTGCTACAACTGAGTTAGAGAAAGTTATTGATCAAAAATTAAATGAAATTGCCAAGCTGAAGAATATAACTATTAATCAGATGGGCACAATTAATTATACTAATGATCAAGTGAAGAGTCTGGAGGCCAGACTTAGAATTGAAAGGGATTTAGTGGCTAGTTACTCTAAGCCAAAATCTGTCTTACCCTTGATAGATGAATTTGTCACTCAAAAGGGTAAGGCTGGATTAGGATTCAAAGGTAACTTCAGGGCTGGCAGATTCAAGAGGAAAGGCAAAGCTCTTGCTCAGCCACTAAACCTTTCAGTCCCCATAAAGTTTAGTAAGGTGAAAGTGCCTTCTAACAAATATGATCATGAAGATATTCAAGGTCATATTAAGACTAATGTTCTGAAGAACAAGGGTGTAAATGCAAGCAGGCCTACCTATGGTCATAAACCCAATGGTTTTAAGAAATCAGTAGGTGAAGTTGCTGAAGCACCAGCAATGAACAGAAATTCTTCTGACAAGGATGTATCTAGATCTAGATACAATAAGTTTGAGTGTTGGTGCTGTGGCAAGAGAGGCCATTTTGCACTAGACTGCTGGTATAAACCAAGTATTATAAAGAACAATAGTCTACCTGTTAGAAGAGGTTATGGTAGCTTTATTAATGCTAACCTGAACCAAGGACCCAAGACTTACTTGGGTTCTAAGGGTAAGTAATTCTGTGTTGTAGGTGAATCCAAGTAACCATGCCCCTATATGGTACTTGGATAGTGGTTGTTCCATGCACATGACTGGAACAAAGGGGCTGCTGAAGGAGTATTCATCTGTCAAAGATGGACCTAAAGTGATCTTTGGTGGATCTGAAAAAGGAGTCATCAAAGGGTTTGGTAACATTTCTTCTAACCTAATTACTATCACTCAAGTGGCTTATGTAAAAGGTTTGAAACATAATCTAATAAGCATAAGCCAGCTAAGTGATTTATGATATGACATTTCATTTGTTAAAGATGGATGTCATATCAAGAGGTCAAGTGATCATAATTGGATGACCAAGATCATCTTCATTAAGGGCGATCTCGGCAACATCCCCTTCTCACCCCAACAGAAGGCCGAGGAGGTGAACCGCCCCCCGTCTGTGTCGTGAAACAACGCCGAGCTCCACAAATTCTTCCTCCACAAAGAGTTCGAGGTCGCCTTCCTCCGCCGAGGTCTCGATTCCCTTCTCCTTGTCCTCCCTGGTGAAGGTATGTTCGGATTTCCTTCTGCATTTACTGGGCTCAGCGGAGATAGAGGTTGCTAAGCTGTCTTTTCTGTAGGGGAGTGACTCATCCCTGAGAATCCACCCTTCACGGACCCGGGTCTTTTCAATGACCCTCTTGAACTCGCGCGGGCGGTAGCGCTGGCCTGCCGAGATGATGCGGCGACGTCTCAGCCTTCGTCTAGCAAGAAGAGGCCGGCACCTCGGGGACTGGGCTCGTCTCGCCGACCCCCGAACCGCCAAAAGAAGGCTAAGGTCGTCTCCCTGGGGGGAAAGCGATCCCCCCAATTCATGGATCTGCCCGAGACCCCTTCGGACGCCTCGCCGGGGAGCCCGCTGTAGGAGACGTCCCGGAGGAATCGCCGAAAGCGCGAGTCTCCGGTCCCCAACGTCGTGGGGAAATTTGCGCTCCTCGAGTTGGGCCTTCCCAAAGAACACCCCCACTTTAGCATGGGGGAGAAATGTACAGATTCAACCGACGAGCCGATGATCAAGTGGGACTTGACGTCCCACCGAGTCACGATATCCACTCACCACCCTTCCCGGGGTGCTGGCCAGCCTCCCATCGGCCAAGCCTACGCGCTTGGCTTCATCCTCTATGGTCGTGACAGGGCCAATGCCTACAAGCACATGACCCCTCGTCAGCTAGGTCGCGAGGGCCTTCGAGCTCATTTGAGGTCCTTCGAGCTGCACCATATAATGGGGCGGCGCAGCTTCAACCTTAGCAGGCTTCTGTCAAAGGCCGAGCAGGAGCGCAATGTTGCGAAGGACCAGGCTACTAACGCAGGGAGGCGGTGTGGTATCGCTGAGGATCTACTCGCAAAGGCCGCGGGCGGGCTGGTAAGCGTCGACCGTCCCTCTCCTTTTTTACTTAGATGATTTTTGATACTGACGCTGTCTTGGATCCGCAGGATGCCGAGGCTGCGCGCGAGTTGCAGGACCGCGCCTCTGGCTTGGAGGAGGAGGTCGCCCGATTGCGGACTCGCCTCGCCGAGCAGGAGGTTCGCTCGGGCGAGCAGGGGATGCACGCTGCCGAGCAGGGGGCTCGCACCTCTCAGCTAGAGGCAGAGGTGGGGCGGTTGCAAGAGCAGAACCGCAGGTTTCACGCCGAGCTCCTTCGGTAGGCGGAGCTTCTTGTCCCGGCGGGCAGTGGTGAGCCTCTCTTCCCCTTCTGGCAATTGCGGTTTTTCGGCGAGAAGGAGGTCACAGAGCGGCTATGGGTCAATTCGATCGAGTCCGCCGAGTGCCTCTTAGACGTCATGAGAGGCACTAGTATACTGGCAGTCGGTTGCGAGGAGGTCGCGGTTCGTGACCTCATGCTAGGCCTGTACCCATCGAGTCCACCTGGCGAGAAAGAGGATAGCTTTGCCTCGCTATTCGGGGAAACAGACAAGGACCCAGGGCGTAGAGGCGAGGGATGCCGTGCTTTTGGGGAGGAGGGCGAAAGCTAGGCTGGATCTCTTGTTCCTTTTTGTTTTCCATTTCTCCCCTCTTTTTTATTTCCTCACGAAGGCGAGTTCCATATATGTAATGGACTACATCTTTTGCAAATAATTTTTTTCTATCTTCTTTGGTATTTGACTACTGTGATGCACACTTTTTCCCTTTTCCCCCTTTTTTGTTTGGTGACCTCTGGCCGAATTTGCCACCATCAAGTGTATGACGGGTCAAAAACTTTTATTTCCGTTAGCCGAAGAACGCTGGTAGCCGCTAAGTCTGCGATTTTTTGACTCGCCGGTGGTTACTCGCCATGCCTGCGAGCACTCAACTCGCCTGCGAGTACTCAACTCGCCTGCGAGTACTCAACTGGCTTGCGAGCCCCGACTCGCCTGTAACCCCCTGATTCGTCTATAAGCGCTCGACTCGCCTGCCGGCAGGTGTTGAGGGCCTTCCGGGTCCATCCCCTGAGCAACTTCTAACCCTGCCAGCTTCGCGGGAGCCTGGCAGCGGGACCTACTCGGGGTCGAGGGTAGACTCCTCCGAGTGACTTCCTGCCCTGCAAGCTTGGTGGGAGCCTGGCAGCAAGATCTGCTCGGGGTTGAGGGCAGACTCTTCCGAGTGACTTCCAGCCCTGCCAGCTTGGTGGGAGCCTGGTAGCGGGATTTTCTTGGGGTCGAGGGCAGACTCCTCCAAGTGACTTCCAACCCTGCCAGCTTGGCGGGAGCCTGACAGCGGGATCTGCTCGGGGTTTGAGGCGGATTCCTCCGAGTGAATTCCAGCCCTACATGCTATGTGGGGGCCTGGCAGCGGGATCTTCTCGGGGTTGAGGGCAGACTCCTCTGAGTGACTTCTAGCCCTGCCAACTTGGTGGGAGCCTGGCAGCGAGATCTGCTCGGGGTCGAGGGCAGACTCCTCTGAGTGACTTCCAGCCCTGCCAGCTTGTTGGGAGCCTGCCAACGAGATCTGCTCGGGGTCGAGGGCAGACTCCTCTGGGTGACTTCCCTCCCTGCCAGCTTGGTGGGAGTCTGGCAACGGGATCTGCTCGTGGTCGAGGGCAGACTCCTCCAAATGACTTCCATCCCTGCCAGCTTGGTGGGAGCTTGGCAGCGGGATCTACTCGGGGTCTGAGGGCAGACTCCTCCGAGTGACTTCCAGCTATACCAGCTTGGTGGGAGCCTGGTAGCGGGATCTGCTCGGGGTCTTAAGCGGACTCCTCTGAGTGACTTCCAGCCCTGCCAGCTTGGTGGGAGCCTGGCTGCGGGATCTGCTCGGGGTCTGAGGCGAACTCCTCCGAGTGACTTCCAGCATTGCCAGCTTGGTGGGAGCCTGACATCGGGATCTGCTTGGGGTCGAGGGCAGACTCCTCCGAGTGACTTCCAGCCCTGCCAGCTTTGTGGGAGCCTAGCAGCGGGATCTACTCGGGGTCTGAGGGCAGACTCCTCCGAGTGACTTCTAGCCCTGCCAGCTTGGTGGGAGCCTGGCAGCGGGATCTGCTCGGGGTCTGAGGCAGACTCCTCCGAGTGACTTCCAGTCCTGCCAACTTGGTGGGAGCCTAGCAGCGGGATCTGTTCGGGGTCTGAGGCGGACTTGGTATTCCACTTGTACGAAACATGTGATGAGCGTAAGAATCTGGAAAAAATTTTATTCCATAAATCAGGACTTACACGACCCAGGGGTAAAAATGCTTTAGGTCGTCACCACTCCAGGTGAGACCTAGGGTCTCGCTTTCCGTATTCTGAAGACGATACCCTCCCGACTTCAGGACCTCCCGTACTATATATGGTCCTTCCTAGTTAGGGTTGAGCTTCCCCACCACGACTGACCTTCCTGCGGCGTCCACCTTTCTTAAGATCAAGTCTCCTTCCGTGAACTGTTTGACTCTGACGTGCTTGTCATAGTATTTTACCATTCTTCTATTCACCTCCTCCTGCCGAAGGGCAGAGAGGTCTCACAGCTCTTCAACCATATCAAGCGAGTGTCGCAGCTCCTCCTCATTCTCGATCCTCCATCCTTCCTTGCCTTCTCCTGCCTCGGCCACCCGAGGCATCCGGACCTCGAACTCCACCAGTAGCACTGCCTCGCATCCATGGGAGTGTTAAAATGGAGTCTCCCTCGTGGCCGTGTTCGGCGTGGTTCTAAGGGCCCAGAGGACCGAAGGGAGCTGCTCCACCCAGCTTCCTCTCAAATTTTCTACCTTCTTTTTAAGGAGATTAACAATGATCTTGTTTGCCGCCTCCACTTGCCCGTTGCTCTTGGGGTGATGAATCGAGGCAAATCTAAGATCGATCCCGAGCTGTCCACAAAAATTAATGAACTCGGCGCTAGCGAATTGAGGGCCATTGTCTGTGACAATGGACTGGGGTAACCCGTGTCGGCAGATGATCTCACCCCATACAAAGTTTCTGATGTCCTGGTAGGTCACTTTGGCCAGCGCCTTAACCTCCAGCCACTTAGAGAAATAATAAATCATCATGAGCAGGAACCTTCTCTGACCGCTGGCCTGCGAGAAGGGCCCGACCAAGTCCATTCCCCAAATTGCAAATGGCCAGGGGGATGTGATACTTCTGAGACGTTGGGCAGGTTGCAGCTGGAGGGGAGCAAACAGCTGACACTTATGACAGTCCGTTGCAAACTTTGCCGCATCTTGGCCCAGGGTTGGCCAGAAATATCCTTGCCTGATGTTCTTCCTTCCAGCGTCCGACTCCTAGAGTGACTTCCACACTCCCCGGAATGGACCTCCTCCAAGACCCTCGGGACCTCCCCCTCGACCTCGCAACGTGCCAACATTCCTGAAAGGGTCGTCCAGTATAACTGGCCGTCTCGCATGAGATAGTATACCGACTTGTATTTGAGCTTCTTCCTGTCCATCCCCTCAAGATTCTCCCCAGTGGACAAAAAGGTCATGAATGAGTCCATCCACGAGGGGTGCTGCTCCACCTCCATCAGTTCCCCCTCGTGGATGGATGGGCGAAAGAGATCTTTGATGATACCCCCACCCGGGGACCGTGCTTTGCTAGTTGGTCCACCTGCTCGTTCTCCCCCCTGGGCACGTGCCAGATAGAAAAAGCTTGGAGGGTGCCTATGATTCCTTTCACCTTTGCCAAGTAAAGCTGCAGGGTCGGCTCCCTTGCCTCAAACTCCCCGTTAATCTGGGAAGCCACAACCATGGAGTCAGTGAGGACCTCCACGTCATTTACCCCCAATTCTCTGGCCAAGCGCATACCTACAATCACATCTTCATACCCAGCCTGGTTGTTAGTGATGGGAAAATGCATTACTATTGTCTGCTCAATCCTTGTCCCCTGGGGGCTTTCCAAGATGACCCCTGCTCCCAGGGAATGCCTTCCCGAGGCGCCATCCACCATGACCATCCAAGGGACCAGGCGAGTGAGTTCCTCCTTTGCCACCTCGACTACGTAGTCAGCTAGGAAGTCGTCCGTTGCTTGGGCCCTGATCGAGAGGCGAGGGACAAAGGAGATGTCGAATTCTCTCAACTCCACGGACCACTTACCCAATCTGCCCGAGTGCTCTACCCCCTGAAGATGTTGCGGAGTGGATGGTCAGTCACCATCCGGATCGAGTGTGCCTGGAAGTAAGGCCGGAGTCTCCGGGCCGAAACGATCAGAGCAAAGGACAGCTTTTCCAGTATAGGATAACAGAGCTCGTCCTTCCTCTGCACCCTACAGTAAATTTGGAGCTGCTTCTTCCCCTCTTCCCGAACCAAAACTGAGCTAAGGGCCTCCGCCCCGACCCCGAGATACAAGAATAGGTCCTCCCCCTCCTTTGGCCCCTAGAGCAGGGGGGACTGAGTCAGCCGCCTCTTTAGGGCCTGGAATGCCTCCTTGCACTCCGAGGTCTACTCGAACTTCTGGCCTCCTCTCAAGGTTTTGAAGAAAGGGGAGCACTTCTCTCCGGTTTGGGAGAGGAACCTGCTTAACCCTGCCAGCTTCCCTGTCAGCCGCTGTACGTCTTTGGCATTCCGTGGCGACCCTAGTTCCATGATTGCTCAGACCTTGTATGGGTTAGGTTCTACGCCGGAGGGGGTGAGGAGATGTCCCAGGAACTTCCCCCTACTCGCCCCGAAGATGCACTTCAAGGGGTTCAACCTCATCTTGTGTTTGCATAGGGTGGCAAAGGTTTCCTTCAAATCCTGGAGGTGAGAGTCAACATCCCAACTCTTGATCATGAGGTCGTCAACATACACCTCCAAGTTCCTTCCTATCTGTTCTCAGAAGACCTATCCATCATTTTTTGATAGGTCGCACCCGCGTTCTTTAGCCCGAAGGGCATAATTTTATAGCAGTAGCACCCATCCCCAGTGATGAAGGAGACATCCTTGATGTCGGGAGGGTGCATCCTGATCTGGTGATAACCTGAAAATGCATATAGAAAACTCATTACAGGGAAACCGACGGATGAGTCAACTAGCGCGTCGATCCGAGGTAAGGGGTAACAATCCTTGGGACATGATTTATTAAGCAATGAAAAATCAACACACATATGCCACCGGCTGTCTCCTTTTTTAACCATTACAACATTGGAGACCCGCCGGGGTATTGAATCTCGGATATAAAACCGGCCTCAAGGAGCTTGGCCACCTCCTCTCGGATTGGCTTAGCCAACCTGTCCGCCGTGGGCCTCTTCTTCAATTGGATGGGACGAGCCTCCGGATCCAGGTTGAGGCAATGGCAGGCCACGTCCGCGTCGATCCCTGGCATCTCCGCGGCACTCCAGGCGAAGATACCCACGTTCTTCCAGATGCACTCCAACACCCCGCCCTGAACCTCCGGGGTCATCCCTCCGCTGATGCAGACCTTCTAGACCTTGCCTCCGAGAGTGAGGACCTCCATCTCCACCACCTCTTCCGCCATCTCCAGACAAGACTGCTTCCCCCATTCTTTAGCATTTCCCCCTCCAGGGGTGAGAACCTCCTCCTCTACTTCCTCCACGGCCATCACCTCGGCCGGCTCCTGAACCTCCTCTGTCTCCTCCTCCCGAGGGCTGGTCTCCTCTACTTCCATTTCCTCCTGGCCGGCCTCCTGCTCCGCCTCCTTTATCCTCCGCCCCATCTCCTCGGCACCCTCCTGCCATGAGATGGAGTTTACGGCGGTGACATAACACTCCCTTGCCATCTTAGGGTCTTCGCGGACCCGGACCTGGACCCCCTCAACATTGAACTTTAGGCATTGGTGGAAGGACGAGGGGACGCAGCGGAAGGCGCTGATGAGGGGCCTTCCGAAGATGGCGCTGTAGCTGCCAGGGGCATCCACAACGACGAACTTGCAATTGCGGGACTGTCCCCCCCAGAGAGACTTGGAGTCCTACCCCTCCTTTGACTTCCTTCCTCTCCCCCGAGAAGCCAAACAGGGGCCCATCTGAGGCCAACACCCTTCTGGCCTCCACCTTCATCGCGTCAAACGCCTTCTTGAAGATGATGTTGACAGAGCTCCCATTGTCGATGAGGATCCGAGAGATGGTGAAATCCTCGATGGCCGTCTGGATGACCAGCGCATCGCAAAAGGGGTCTTCGTGACCCGGCATGTCCTTGACCGTGAATGTGATTCTTTCTTCCAGGGGCGGGGTCTGGGATGTGGAGCCAACACTCCATCGGTACATGGTGTGGAGGCACGCCTTATGGGAAGCCTCAATTCACGCCCCCATGGATTGCTCCGATCCCCCCTGGGTTCCCACATCTGCCCGGTCTTCGCACCTGTCCTCCTCTTCCCGAGGCGGGACCTCCTCAATCCGCAACCCTTGGCGGTCTTGCTGCTGCTGCTGCTCCCTGTTTCCTCTCATCTCGAGGAACTCCGGGCACGTGGCCATGGCGTGCCCTTCCTCTCGATGGTAGTCACAGTAGGGTAACTCTACCCTAACCTCCCTTCTTCTCCTCCGCGCTGCTCTTCTCCTCTCCCACATGGCTACGACCAAAGCCTCCTCTTGATCGAGGAGGGGGGGGGGGGGGGGGGTGGTGCCTCTGGCCTTGCCTCCCACCTGGAGGGTAGAACTGGCCCTGGCCTCCTTGGCGGTTGTCCCCTCCGCGGAACCCTCTCCTCGCCCCCTGCTCCTACCATTCGGGCCTCCACCCTAGTCACTGATTAGGCTCCTGACGTGCACACCTGGGCTACTACTGTGGCTGATCCCTCTGCCGGGGCTCAGCTCTTCTTTCCTCCTATCCTCTGTCTCCTCTGGGCCTCTCCTCCTCTGTAGCCCACCTTACTAACCTCCGGGCAAACTCCGAGTTCGACGCCTCCCCGCCGACTTCTCTCGCCGCCCTCTCCATCAACTCCTCGTAGGAGGGCGGGGGGGGGGGGGGGGGGAATCCTCTTCAACTCCATTTGAAAGAAACCCTACTGTAGCCCTAGGGTGAAGGCCATCATCAGAGTATGGCCCGACATCTCCTGAACCTGGGTGACCTCCTCCTGGAAGCGATCGACGTAGCTCCCCAGGGTCTCATTCACCCCCCGTTTGATGCGGAACAGGGACTCTAACTCCCTCTTCCTCTTCTTTGAGGTTGTGAACCTCAGCATGAACCCCCGGCGGAGGTCCTCGAAACAGTAGATGGAACTGGCCGGCAGCTTGTGGAACCACTCCCTGGACTTCTCTTCCAGAGTGATGGCGAAGAGCCTGTATTTGAAGCATCCGGCATCTGCCGGATCGAGACCACATCCTCTAACCATTGGATGTACTGGACCGGGTCTCCCTTCCCGATGTAGTAGGACATGTCGGGCTCCCTGAAACTATCTGGGACTGGCACAGAGGAGACCAGCTCGCTGAAGGGACTCTCTCCCCCCACTTGGCGAGCCGGAGGGTCTCGCGCTCCCAACTCGCCAAATCTGCCGCCGCCTCCCGAGCCCGGGAAAAGCACTCGCCCGGGGAGCTCGGCGCCCCGGCCTTCCTCGGCGACCTCCTTCCCTGCTCGCCGGGCGAGAGCAGCCTCGCCGAGTACCGGATACGCGAGAACCGGGATTACTGGAGTCGAGCACTCGACACGCGTGCCGAATGCGAATCGAATCAGGCCGAGTACCTCCTGCCTGAAGTCTGATAGTTTTACTTTCAAGACCACCTAAACACCTAGACGGGGGGGGGGGGGGGTGAATAGGTTCTAATACTTGTTTTAACTTAAGGCAGAATATAATTTCAGGTTATAATAAAATTCAGAAAACTCTGATGCTAACACAGCACAGCAATCACAAACATGTACACATCACAGATTGCACACAGATTTATAGTGGTTCCCCAAGGTCTGGGTACATCCACTTTCCCCCTTCACCTATCTAGCAGTGTGCTAGATTCGGCCTAACTTCCTCCTTTATCTCAGATCCTCAGATCCTACAACTCAGAACCCTGAAAGGTTCCTACAACTCAGAACCCTATAAGGTTCCTACAGCTCAGGCTAACCAGCCCTACCTCAGCCTTGCCATAAGGCCTATAACTCAGAGAACACCTTCTCCTACACTCAGCCTTTATAAAATAGGCTTACAACTCAGAGAACACCTTCTCCTACACTCAACCTTTATAAAATAGGCTTACAACTCAGATCTATAAATAGATCCTACAGAATTTGAAAATGAAGTTATATAATATCTTACCCCTGTTGAGAGAGAAGGGATAAGACTGTTCTTGATCAGATTCTTGAAAAAGGCTGATAGATGAAATCAACTGGATCTTAGCTTTCTTCAAAGCTTCTTGAATCTGAACTTAGTTTGAGTTGATTTCCTTTGGAATATACTGCTTCTTAAGAAACCTGTGATAGCTTCCTTCTAGTCTTCAAAAGGCTGGATCTCTCTCTGTCCACAACCCTTGATAATACTTCTGAATTCTTGAATGAATTCAACTTAGACTGAATCTGAGTGGATGTTCACTTCAGAAAGTCTTCTTAGACCTTCTCTCGAAGATCTTCTTCTGTGCCTTGCACTTTCTTGATTAGAGATCTTATCTCACAACAATGATCAATCAATCAGTTTCTATATTTCTTTTCTTCTTCTGAATCTGTCTATTTATAGACTTCATCCTTGGTAACCGGCTGATCCGGTTTCTAACAAACTTCTGACAAGTCTGACAGCTTCAGTCGACCTGTTGTAACTCACAGCTGTCAAGTCTTCAAACAGATCTTGTGCCTTTGTCTTTGTCAGCAAAGCGTCGAGACTGTCTGTTAGAAAGTGTCGAGACCATCTGTCAATATGTGTCGACATAAGTGACTTAGGTGTCGACACAGCCTTTGATGATGTCGACATGTCTGCCTTTATGTCGACTCAGCTTCTTGGTACTGCATCTTGAGAATGTGTCGACACTGAGTATCTGTGTCGACACAAACACCTCACCATTCACCAGCAACTAACTTAGTCTAGACTTTGCTGTGTGTAGACACAAGTCCTGTGTGTTGACATAGTTGATGTAGACTCAGAATATAGTGTGTGTCGACACAGCCTCCAGGTGTCGACACAGCTGTTGTCGACTCTGCCTCTGTATATCGACACAGTCTTCTGGTGTCGACACAAATGTTGTCGACTAGCAATTCTGTGTGTCGACACAGCTTCCCAGTGTCGACACAGTTGATGTCAACCAAACTTCTGTGTGTCGACACTACCTCCAGGTGTCGACACAATTGTTGTCGACTCTATTTCTCTGCGTCGACACAGCCTTCTTCAAGTGTCGACACAATCTTTCTGAAGTGTTGACACAATTTCTTCTGGTGTTGACACATGGACTTAAAATATTTTTCCTGCATTCTAGTACATTCTTAACCTGCACATATAAACTCAAAATAACATCAAATACACCTTGATGTATATCATTGAGCTAAGTTAGGCTTCTTCAAATCAGGTACACATTTTCCAATGTACCCAACAAAGTCCTCGAACATCCCCATCATCGCAAGAGGGGGAGGGGTGGCGAGTCGGTCCTGTCCGATCCTTGCCCTTCTCCTCTAGTTATTGAGCTCGCTGAAGGTTTTCTATGCTGACCACGCTCACCGCACCAAAATGTTGAAACCGGAAATCGGTCTCTTGTAGAGTTCACCCTTGGGGAAGGGGTGGTCGCGCACCTACTTCACCCCTGCAAGGAAAACAATAAGAAAAGAGAGAAAAGGACTAGACCAAGGGCCCGGCGCGGAGGTCCCACCACACACCCGGACGTTCACTGAGCGCTTCCCCTCCTTAGCCAAGTGCCGGGCTAAGGTAACACAGAAGGCGCTGGAAAACTGGAAGCAAGTGAGCGTGCCTTCTGAGGTACCCCCTGGGTCCTATTTATTGATTTCTGAAAACAGTCTGCAAGTAGCTAACCTCTGCCGACCTGAAATTACTGAAAACCCTTTGGGCTGGCCTGCCAACAACCAAACTCCGCTATTCTGAATAGCTATGTGCAGCCCACCTGGGTCTGCCGACAGCGAGACTCCGCTGTTCTAACGGGTTATGGGCAGACCAGCAGGGGCAAAATGGTGGAAAACACATCACAACTATAGGGGGCGAGCTGCCCTGCAATGGCCTCTACTCGGCAAAGGCGGTGAGTATCGATAGAGCTGGTACTCGCAACCTCAGCTCGGCAGTAGACGAGCTTAGTCTCGACCTGCTCCACTCATTTGTCGCGAGTGCAAGCTGACGGGTGTCGGGATGTCCCTCAACATCGAGGTCAAAAGGCGTTGATAGAACTCACCCCACCCGGCGTAGCGGCTAAAGGCGTTGAGTGAGCTTGCCTCACTCGACACCATGGCTGAAGGCGTTGAGTGAGCTCTACTTACTCGACGCCATAGATGAATGCGTTGAGTGGGCTCTACTCAATGCCGCAGACTTGGCTAGCCTGGGGTATGGGCTAGACTTGGCCAATCTGGCTCCTGCCGGCTCCACTCGCCGGATACGGGGTTGTACATGCATGACCCGCCACTAGTTTTGTTTCTATGAACATGCAAGGTAATCTCAACCTGTTGGGTATATTGGAGATTGTGTACCTGATTTTGAGAAGCCTCGTCTGACTCAATAATATACATCAGGTTGTATTTGATGGTGTATTGAGTTTATTTGTGCAGGCAGAAGTATGAAGAAAATATTTTAAGTACAAAAGTGTCGAGACATTTATAATGTGTCAATATCTTTGAAGGAGCAACATCGAGATCAGAAGCAAAGTTGTGTCGACACACAGGAGTTGTGTTGACACATGAAATATGAGTCAACAATAGTTGTGTAAACACTCAAGACTAGTGTCGACACACATAGATTTGAAGTGCCAACATGAGTAGAAGGGTTTTGTCGACACACAAGACTTGTGTCGACATTCAAAGTTCAAATCTACATCAGCTGTGTAGACACACAGGGATTGTGTCGACATTCAGAGTTCAAGTCTACAACAGCTATGTCAACAAACAAGACTTGTGTCGACATACAGATGTTGGGTCTACATCAGTTGTGCCGACAGTTTCTTAAGAGTGTCGACATTGTCAAAAGAAGTTTGTCGATACATTCTACAAAGAGAGTGTAGAGACTGGTTGAAGAGCTGTGCCGACAGTTTTTGAAGAGTGTTGACAACATCAAAGGAGTTGTGTCGACACATTGTATAAAAGCTGTGTCAACAATTTCTGAAGTTTGTCGACAATACCAGAGGAAGTGTGTCGACACCCGGGTAATTATGTCGATACATACTTCATCTGTGTCGACACATACTATCCTTGTGTCTCGACACATTCAACTGAGTTAAATAACTCTAAGTGCCAGATCTCTAGGCAGAAGACTTGACAACTGCCAGGATTATCAAGGCCTATTAGGCATGTCAGAACTGTCAGATGTCAGTCATCCACCGAATCAGCCGGTTGCCTCTGATGTGATCTATAAATAAAGCCGAGCAATCAGATAAAAAGTGAGACACACAGTAAGACAAAAAATTAGAGGGAAGCCAAAAAGAAGGATTATTACTCCAAGAAGAATTCACAGAATTCTACACAGCAAGAAGGTTCTGATTCTTTATCAGAGAAGGAGACAACATCTCTTTAGATCTGTCAATGTTTGCTGAATTAAGTCAGCAAGAAATAAGTAGTTGTGTCTATATCACATTCTCAAGAAGATTCAACCTAGGTTCTCTCATTCAAGAAGCTTTGAATAAGCTAAGTAAGGTTGAATCTAATTCATTGCAGCAATGATCTGAAGAAAGCAGATTGATCAAGATCTGATCAAGATTCCTTCACTCCTTTTTTCTCTCTATCTGTGTGAAGGAAGAAAAGTAATTCTTTATTCAATTTTTGTAGGATCTATTTATAGATCTGAGTGTTGAAAGCCTATAATTATAAAGGCTGAGGTAGGGCTGTTTGCCAGAGGTAGGAGATTAAGTTCTCTGAGCTGTAGGCCTTGTGATAAGGGCTGTGGTAGAGCTTGTTAGCCTGAGTGGTAGGAGTGTGAATTCACTCTGAGGTAGGGTTATTAGGAAGAACCTGAGGTGTAGGACTTATTGAAGTCTGAGTTGTAGGAACCAGTTTGGGTTCTGAGTTGTAAGATCTGAGGATCTGAGAAGGTGGAAGGAAGTTTGACCGAATCTAGGGTGTTACTAGACAGATGAAGGGGGAAAGTGGATGTACCCATTTGTTGGAACCCCATGTTTGATTTGGGCTAGGTTCACTCCTAGGTGGTGTGACCCAATTGTATAGCCAGGGTCAAAGTCTAGGTCTAAGTTAGTCTTAGTAGAGCAGATCTCATATTGACCAGTATTAGACTTCATTTCAAGACCAATACTCAAAAGTAATCGTTGGATCTGATATCAGTTCGACTTTTGTCGAACTCAGCTCAAAGATCGTCGATCTCCGGTCGACGATCGCAGAGGTAAAATCTCTGAGCTGAGCCGGACGATCTCAGAACTCAGATCGACTATTTCCAGTCTCAGCTCGACGATCTCTTATCTCAGCTCTGCAATTATTTTTATCTGTGTTCGACTACCTTATTGTGCAACTATCTTGAAGATTTCATTATTATTTTGTCAAGGCTATTTATGGAATCAAATCTCTGGTAGTCAATGCTAATATTTTCAAGGCTTATAGCCGTTTCTAGTGCAGCATTAACTACAGGTTTTCATAGAGTTATTATTTTGACTTATATGCCAAAGACAGTTGAGGAAATCATTTATTGCAGATATTGTAGCTGTTTCCTCTCCTCGATTCCTGCAGAATAATTAAAGGAATATTTTTGAAATTCAAGTCAAGGAATTATTCTTATACTCTATTCAGAGAAGAAGGCTTTTTGATTTTTCCTTTAAGAGATAGACACTCAGAGAAAGACAGAAAATTGTTCCTGCTAACATCCTAAAAACATTCTGTAGCAGATCTTCATCAGTTTTCTCATTCTGTCAGTGCTCTGAAGAAGAAGCAAGAAGAACAACTTTTACAAATCAAGAGTCTTCTTGTTCTTCTCTTCCAGGACCATTGCTAAGACACTCAAACACCATCTGTCTAAAGCTCCTGGATCAAGTCTCAGTTGAAGACCTACTCACCCTGTACAAAGCTTCCCAACCTGAACCCTTCTACATCTCAAGGGGAGCTTTGACAACATCTTTGAATCCACAAAAGTCTTCTCAGTTGTACTTTGAGAAAGAGAAGACAAAATCACTCTCTCATCCCCACCTTTGTACAGGTTTTAATTCCCTTCAAAATTATTCTGGTTCAAAAGTCTCCTTCTAAAAGACTTGAGGGTTGGTTTTTGGGCACCTGATCAAAAGCTTATTGGTGGCAGTCACCTGATTAAAACCTATAGTGGATTCCTACTAAGGGTGGTAGAAGAGTGGATGTACCCAGTTGGGGAACAACTATAAAATTCTTGTGTTGTCTGGTTATGCTTTCTGTATTCTTATGTGATTGTGCTGTAGTTATATTAGCTTAGTTTACTTGCTTTTATCTTTTCTGTAAAAAGATTTTTTTTAACTCTATTCCCCCCCATAGAGTTATTCAGAGTTTATCACCCCTTTTTCTTTCAATTGGTATCAGAGGGAGGTTGGCTATTTTTATACAGGCTAACACCTGAGCCAACCAAGACCTCCAGACAAGCTCTGATAATTATTTTTTTTGTGTTTTTAATTTATCTGATACAATGGCACAAAACAAGGAATACACTAGCACCAGACCTCCAGTATGTAACTTGTCAAAGTTCACTATCTGGAAGGCAATAATCAAGTTGTACATGAACTCTATTGATGAGGATATCTTCAACTCTATTTTGATAGGTCCACCAGCTCCAGTGGCAACTACCTCAACAGTATCTATAAGCTTAAATGTTGTTCCACCTCCAGATTACAATGATGCTCAGAAGAAATCCAAGATTGCTGATGCCAAAGCCATGAACATATTGGCTCAGACTATGTTAGATAACATCTTTCAGAAGGTGGCTGAGTGCACCTTTGCAAAAGAAATCTGTGATTCACTAAACCAGATGGTTGCTGGCTCAGCAGATGAGAGAAAAGATAGAAGATCAACTCTCATCTCACAATATGAGAATTTCAAGAAAGATGAAGCTGAATCCGTTGGTGACATGTACAACATACTAAGCTCCATCATCAGTGAGCTGAAGACATTGGATAAAGACATCTCTCTCATAGAGGTAAATGATAAGATCCTAATGTGCTTCCCAAGCTCATGGGACACCAGGATCTGGCCAATCAAAGAGACCATAAGCTTGAATAAGATCTCAACTGAATCTCTCATGGGAAAGCTCAAATCTTATGAGCAGTTAATCAAGTCAAGAGAAGCTGTAGAACAAAGGACTCCTCCTCCAGCAAGGATAGAACAATCCATTGCATTCAATGCTGTTGAAGAGACTGAAGCCCAATAGTCAATGAAGAGCTAATGAGTCTCTTTGCCAAGAGATTCTTTAAAATGACAAGGAAGGACTTCAGGAGGAAGTCATCCAGAAATGACAGCAAGCCCAGGTATGACAAACCCCCCACTAAAGAAGTAGTGTGTTTTGGATGCAGGAAACCATGACACTTCATGTCTGAATGTTATGAAAATCAAAAGAAGGAAAGAATAAGAGAGAAGGAATCTAGAAGCAAGCATTACAACAAGACCTCTTCTAGCAAGCACAAAAAGAAGGATAAAGGATTTGTGGCTGACACATGGAGTGACACAGAAGATGAATCCACATCTTCTAGCTTTAGTGAAGAAGAAGAGGAAAAGGCAAAGGAAGTTTGGCTCATGGCAATTGATGCTAGCAGTAGCAGATCTGATACAGATGAATCTAATGATGAAGAAAGCCTGTCAGCTGAAGATCAGGTATTAGCTTCTTATGATTTTGAATCTGATGAATTTAAATTTGAATTTAAAAATTTATGCTTAGATTTGATAAGATCTGAGAAGGAAATCAAACTTCTTAGTGAAAAATTAAATGATCAAGATAAAATCATTTCTGAAAATGCTAATCTATCTAATGAACTAAATTCTGCAAATGAACAAATTATCTTTGTGAAATCTGAACTTAACAAAGATAAGATATTAGAAGAATCATTGAATGACAAAAGTTTAAAATTTCTATATATAACTAGCACATTAAATGCAAGAACTTATAACTGCAAACTAGGATTAGGAGCTTCATCAAGTGAGCCAATCCTAATTCAAAAGAATCATCTTTCTAAACCTGTAAATTTTGTTTCTGATAAAGGAAAGAAAAACACTGAACAAGTTAATTTGGTTAATGAATTTCTTGAACAAATTGAAACTAAAAACAAACTTAAAAACCAGAAGAAAAATAAAAGTAACAATGTTCAGCAGTTATCGTCGAACTCAGATCGACGATATATTAACAGATCGTCGAACTCAGAACGACGATCTCTAAACGCAAATTTCAGTAATAATCAATCTTCGATCTACGATCGACGATACCAGTATGGTTCGTCGACCAGAGATCGACGATTTTGGTGCCCCAAGAATGAATATCTTCATTCTTTGAGCAGAGATCGAAGATCTCATCCAACATCGTCGAGCTCAGTTTGACGATCAAACCAGAAATCGTCGAACCAGATCCTAACAACAGAAACCTAAATTCTAATAGCAACATTAATCATTTTAATAAATGGATAATACAACCAAGAAGATATCATCCCAAAGGTTACAAAAATCAACCTGAATGTTCTTACATTTCCAGTTACAGTTATGTAAATCAATAAGGACCCAAGGTTACCTGGGTCAAGAATAACCAACTATCATCCTTGCAGGTAAAGAGCTGTCCAGCATTTAATCAACGATGGTATCTGGACAGTGGTTACTCCAAGCATATGACAGGCAACAAGGACAACTTAAGTGATTACAAGTCCAAGCTGGGACCAAAGGTTATCTTTGGTGATTCAAATTGTGGCCAGACCAAAGGCTATGGTAAAGTCAAGATTAGAGCAGTGACTTTCAAGAAGGTTGCTTATATAAGTGGTTTGAAGTATAACCTCATCTCAATAAGTCAACTTTGTGATGAAGGTTATCAAGTAACTTTTAACTCTAGCTCTTGTATTATTTCATCTAAAGAAAATAAACCTGTTTTAATTGGCAATAGACAAGGAAATATTTACTTAGTAAATTTTCTTTCTGCATCTTCTGACATATGCCTGCTTAATATAATTGGTAATGAAAGTTATTTATGGCATAAAAGGCTAGGACATGTTAATCTGAAAAACATTACTAAGCTATCTAAATACAACCTTGTGAGAGGTTTATCTTCTGGTCCCTACAAGAAGGAAGGCCTCTACAGGGCTTGTCAACTAAGCAAGTAAACTAAATCTAGTTTTAAGTCAATTAATAAGAGTGATTCACCAGGATCTTGTACCTGCTACACATGGACCTTTTTGGTCCTATTGCTGTACAAAGCCTAGGAGGGGAATCTTATACTTTAGTTATTGTAGATGACTTCTCAAGGTTAACTCAAGTATTCTTTTTGAGATCTAAATCAGATACCTTTAAGGTTCTTACAGATTTTCTCAAGACCATATAAATTGAGTACTCTACTCAAGTTGCATTGATTAGAAGTGATCATGGCACTGAGTTTGACTCTCTTCTTATGCATGAGTTCTATGAGAAGGAAGGTACAAGGCACTGTTTCTCAGCTCCTAGAACTCCTCAAAAAAATGGTGTAGCTGAAAGGAAAAATAGAGCACTCATTGAAGCTGCAGGTACATTACTTGCAGATGCTTACATGTCTCTATTCTATTGGGCAGAGGCAGCGAGCACAACAAACTATGTCCTGAATATAAGTTTGATACATAAACTTAAGCATAAGACTCCCTATGAATTACTCAAAGGGAAGAAACCAATAATCACCTTTTTTAAAATATTTTGTTGCATATATTATATTCACAATAATGACAAGAAATACACTAGAAAATTTGAAGCAAAGGCTACAGTGGGAATCTTTCTAGGATATTCCCAAGTCAACAAAGCTTATAGGGTGTTTAATAAATCTACCTTAAAAATTGAAGAATCTATGCAAGTTTCATTTGATTAAGCTAACATGTTTTATAAGAAGAAAGAGATTTCAACCAATAACTCTTTGTAGGTACCTCACTTGTGTGAGAAATTGGATGACTTAAACTTTACTCCAAAGGTGGTATCACATCCTTCTCCACAAGCTAATGAAGACAGTGAAGAAGAAACTATGGTGGCAGATGAACTTGCCCCAACAGCAGAAGTAATTCCACAAGAAGAATTCACTCCAATTACTGTTGCCGAACCAACTCCACCATCTGTTTTTGTCACACTTAGGGATCACCCTAGATCCCAAGTAATTGGAGACATGTAAGTAGGTGTACAGACAAGGCATCAACTCAACCATGATGTGATGCATTCCTGTTTCCTCTCTCAAATTGAGTCTTAATCCATAACTGATGCTGAGCAAGATCCCCATTGGATCATTGCAATACAAGAGGAACTAAATCAATTTGAGAGATGTAGAGTTTGGGACTTGGTTCCAAGGCCTAAAGGCTATCCAGTAATTGGAACTAAGTGGGTTTTTAGGAATAAGCTTGATGCCCAAGGTGTGATTGTGAGGAACAAGGCTAGGCTTGTTGCTCAAGGATATAGGCAAGAGGAAGGCATTGACTATGATCAAACATTTTCTCCTGTTGCCAGGCTATAAGCTATAAGGATATTTCTAGCTTATGCTGCATTCAAGAAGTTCAAAGTCTACCAAATGGATGTCAAGAGTGCATTCTTAAATGGAGAACTTAAAGAAGAGGTTTATGTTGAACAACCTCCAGGTTTTGTTTCTCCAGCTCATCCCACCTTTGTTTTCAAATTGCATAAAGCTCTCTATGGTTTAAAGCAAGCTCTAAGAGCTTGGTATAAGACCTTAGCCAGTTTTCTTTTAGAGCATAGTTTTTCAAGAGGCATGGTAGATAGAACTCTTTTTACAAAATTGTATCATGATAAAATTTTAGTAGTACAAATATATGTAGATGACATTATATTTGGTTCTACTGATCCCAAATTATGCAAAAGATTTTCTGATCTAATGCATTCCAAATTCTAGATGAGTAGTATGAGAGATATCTTATTTCCTTGGTCTCCAAGTGAAACAATCTCCTGATGGAATCTTTATTTCCCAATCTAAATATGCTAATGAGCTTATTAAGAAGTTTGGGATGGCTGATGCCTCCCCTATGAAGACTCCCATGGCTGCTAATGCTGTATTAGACTCTGATGAACATGGAAAACCTGTTGATCAGACCAGGTATAGGGCCATTGTTGGATCCCTACTATATCTAACAGCAAGCAGACCAGATATCATGTTTGCTACATGTTTATGTGCTAGGTTCCAGGTGAACCCTAAAGAATCTCATCTTATTTTCATAAAATGGATTTTAAGATATATAAAGGGTTATCCAAATCTATGACTCTGGTATCCAACAGAGTTAGCATTTGAGTTGAATGGATTTTCAGATGCTGATTATGCTGGATGTAGATTGGATAGAAAGAGCACTTCAGGAACTTGCTAGTTCCTGGGTGATAGACTTGTGTCCTGGTTTTGCAAGAAGCAAACCTCTGTATCAACATCAACTGCTGAAGCTGAATATATGGCTGCTGGCAGTTGTTGTTCACAGATTTTATGGATACAAAACCAACTCTTAGATTATGGTTTCAATCTAAATAATTCAACCATTTTCTGTGATAGTACAAGTGTTATATCTATAACACATAATCCAGTGCATCATTCTAGAACAAAACATATAGATATAAGACATCATTTCATTAGAGATAATGTAGACAAAAATAAAATTAATCTTGACTTTATCTCCACTGATTTTCAAAGAGCAGACATTTTCACCAAACCCCTGGATGAAAAGAAGCACCTGTTCTTCCTGAATCAGTTTGGAATGATCAATGGGAAGGATTAATTTGATTTTTCTGTCTTAGGTTTTGGATCTATTCCTAAATCGTCGAATGGAGATCAACGATCTTCGAACTGATCTTGAGCTAAATCGTCGACCTGAGATGGATGACAGCTCTGTGAAGTAAAAATCGTCGGCCATAGTTCGACGCCTTTACTTCAAAAGATAAATCGTCGACCTAAGATCGACGATCTATTTTCCCTCTTCAATCTGAGACCGATGATAATATTTAATTAAAAATCTATCGTCGACCTGAGATAGAAGTATTTCTCTATTTATCGTAGGACAGAGCCCGACTCTTCACATTCAAAAAAACCTATATTAAGGGTTTATCGTCGTGCTCCATCCTGCATTTTTCCAATTTCCCCTCCTGCACTTGATCTTCTGTTTTCCCTTGCAGGTTTCTAATGGCAATTCCGACAGCTATCCTGTCAGCAATGAAATTTGATGCAGGGTTCGACATCGATTTCGATTCCTTCAGCCATTGCGATCCGATATTGAAGGATATACTGCAGCTCTGTGAAGTTCAAGGTCTGAGGAAGTTTATGACAAAGAGAATCAAGCTACCAATCATAGAGATTAAAGAATGGGTTTACTCTTCATCATGTCCGGATGAATCAACCATGGTTGGAAGTATTTCTGGAAATCAGGTTATTCTTTCTCCAGTCATTTTTTCTGAATTGTTTGACTTGGTGAATGGAGATGATAGTTTTGATCAAGATAGTTCTGAATATAGAACTATGCTGGGAAGGATTGGTCATCCTGATGTAGTGCCAGTAATGCTTCTGAAGAAGAACTTATCTGTTGAATATAAGTTCTTGGCTGATATTGTCGGGAAAGTGCTGCTAGGAAAGCACTCTGCCCATGATAACGTTAACAGGTAGCAGTTTGCTATTATGTCTGCTCTGGTTAATGGTAAATCAATCAACTGGGCTTATTTATTCTTTGAATTGATTAGAAGGAAATGCTCTAAGAAAGAGGTTTGCCTTGGGAAAATTTTGGGCATATTTCTCCAGGCAAAAGCCCCTGAATTGATAATCTCCCAGACACAATTCATCAATTGCCAGTAAGAGGTTGGACTCCTCTTTGTTTTGTAAGTGGGAGAGGACCATTCCCAGGCCTTCTAATGCCTCCAAGAATTCTGAGGATACAAGAGCTGATGCAGTTACTTCCCCAACCCTAGAAGATATTCATCCCTCTGTTTCCTCATCAGTGCCCTCCAAAATACAATCCTCTCTAGTTACTTCACCTCCACCTCCAGCTTCACCCATACTCATCAAGACCAATGCAGATAATATTGCATCTACTCATCCAGATCTTTCTGCTTCTCCTCATGCAGATAATCTTGCATCTCCTCATCCAGATCTTTCTGCTTCTCCTCATACAGATAATCCTGCTTCTCCTTATGAAGAACATCTTGAAGATCATCATGTCTCTTCTCAGCACATTACTTCCCCCATCATTTCTCCATCCTTGTCCTCTCAGATTCCCTCTGACCCCATCGAGGAGGATGTTCCATCAACATCTTTTCCCTCTGCTATCCCTCCATCTTCAACTTTTCCAGAGTACACTCACACAGATTTTCCTTCTGCTTTCTCAGTTTGCTCAAACTGTGGACATCAAACTCCCTACAGAGCCTCTGAGCCTGAACCCCTTTACCTAAACTTCTCAAATATAGCCAAAGATCTTCTGCAATTCATCTCTCCTTCCCTAGAGCTTCTTATAGCACAAGCTCTAGCTCCTCTAACTGCCTCCATCAACACTCTTACTCAGAGAGTTGCTTCACTATCTTCTGTCCCTTCTTCTGGGGGCCTGGCTACAGATGCCTCTGCAGCCAGGTAGGGGGATATATTCCATGAAGAAGCTCCTCTGATTTCTCTAGCAGCAGCAGTTTCAGCAGATATGCAGGAGGGTGTCTCTTTAGATGATCAAATGGCTCTAGACACAGAAGTTATTGATATTGATACAGATTCAGAAGAAACAGTTCTTCCAGAACCTTTGACTGTTGGTGATTGTTGCATAAATCCCATATTGGATATCTTTGAGTTGTTGAGTACTTTCTGCACACTATTTCTAGATTGTCTTCCAATTTGGAAGCCATCCTCTTTGGCTATTGTGTGTTGCACTCCCTCTTTAAGACCTGAAGTTGTTAGATAACTAAAGGCAAGTTTTGTAGTTCCTCCAGCAGAACAGTCTGATGACCAGATGTCAAGATCTCCTGGGCCATCCTATATTATGGAAGATAGCCCCATTCCCAGTCTTGATGACATCCTTGCTCAAGATATTGCTATGGATACTGAAGCAGCCCTTGCTGAAGTTATCCCTCCTCCAGCTGATGAAGAAACTCTAAAGGATGTAATTAGAGAGATTAATGCTCTTTATGATTTTCCCCAAGGATCATCTGATGATGATCAAGTAGAAAATTTTGATTCTGATAACAACAAAAGGATAATGTCCAAGAAAAGGAAAGCTCCATCTAAAGCAGTCTCAAAGCTAAATCCTCAAAATGACACTCCCTATTACATTCTCCAGAAGATCACTTCTTGTCCAGGTATGCCTCATTGGATGTGGCTATTTAAAGATGAGCATAAGGCTAGAAAGAAAAGTAGAAGGTACTCTCCTCCTCCTCCTTAAAGGTCCAGGAGAGGTCCTCCTCCTCCTCCCCCTCTAGCAGCAGGAGCCTCTGGTTTAGCAGCTAAAAGGTCTACTCCTATTAGCCAGACCTATTAGAGGCAGGACAGATCTTCAAACCCTCCTCCTCCTCCAGCTGGATCTTCAGACAAACATTCTTCTTCTCAAAGGCCTATTTCTTCTGCAAAGCCTAAAGGAAAACTTAGTGAAGTTCGTCCTCCCAGATCTTTATACTCCAGTCAGAAGCAGCAGAATTTAGTGGCTATAAATTTCTAGGCTCAATCTACTCAGTCCAAAATTCCATCTCAGAAGTCAGTTCGGGAAGCTAGTTCAGAGAGACCTCCCTCTCCTCCTCTTGATCCTGAGCTTGACCCCAACTTCAGAATGGCAAGGTTGAATGAATTAGTTGGGCTATCTCAAATGAATAAAGCCAGGAAAGAAGGTCAGGATCCATCTCAATTCAATACTATGTCATCATATAGAGAGAAAGAGCTTGATAGATTGCAGGTTAGCAAGAACGTATTTAATCCAGCAGAGTATATGACTCTTCATCCTGAGACAGTTGTGCCTAGAGCAGTATCTCAGAAGTCTCTAGGAGATCAAGATATGAAGATGTCAAAGAAAGAAGCAGTAGATCCTTCCAGGAATATCATATTTTATAAACCCTCTTCTGCTTCTCCTTCTGATAAACCCTAAGTTCTCTGAACTCTTTTTTTATTTATCTATTTTTTTGTTTGCTCCTTCTGGATTATATGTGAACTACATGCTATACTATATCTGGTGATTTTTATTTCAATACCATATAAGATAGCTATAACACTGTATTGTTATTTTGTTGTTGTTTCTTTTATGTTGAGTGACCTCACCCAAATAGGGGGAGATTGTTGGAACCCCATGTTTGACTTGGGCTAGGTTCACTCCTAGGTGGTTTGACCCACTTGTATAGCCAGGGTCAAAGTCTAGGTCTAAGTTAGTCTTAGTAGAGCAGATCTCATATAGACAAGCATTGGACTTCATTTCAAGACCAATACTCAGAAGTAATTGTTGGATTTGATATCAGTTCGACTTTTGTCGAACTCAGCTCGAAGATCGTCGATCTCCGGTCGACGATCGCAGAGGTAAAATCATTGAGCTGAGCCCGACGATCTCAGAACTCAGATCAACTATTTCCAGTCTCAGCTTGACGATCTCTTATCTCAGCTCTGCGATTATTTTTATCTGTGTTCGACTACCTTATTGCGCAACTGTCTTGAAGATTTCATTCTTATTTTGGCAAGGCTATTTATGGAATCAAATCTCTGGTAGTCAATGCTGATATTTTCAAGGCTTATAGCCGTTTCTAGTGCAACATTAACTACTGGTTTTCACAGAGTTATTATTTTGACTTATATGCCAAAGACAGTTGAGGAAATCATTTATTGCAGATATTGTAGACGTTTCCTTTCCTCGATTCCTGTAGAATAATTAAAGGAATGTTTTTTAAATTCAAGTCACGGAATTATTCTTATACTCTATTCAGAGAAGAAGGCTTTTTGATTTTTCCTTCAAGAGATAGACACTCAAAGAAAGACAGAAAATTGTTCTTGCTAACATCCTAAGAACATTCTGTAGCAGATCTTCATCAGTTTTCTCATTCTATCAGTGCTCTGAAGAAGAAGCAAGAAGAACAACTTTTACAAATCAAGAGTCTTCTTGTTCTTCTCTTCCAGGACCATTGCTAAGACACTCAAGCACCATCTGTTTAAAGCTCCTGGACCAAGTCTTAGTTGAAGACCTACTCACCCTGTTCAAAGCTTCCCAGCCTGAACCCTTCTACATTTCAGGGGGATCTTTGACAACATCTTTGAATCTACAAAAGTCTTCTAAGTTGTACTTTGAGAAAGAGAAGACAAAATCACTCTCTCATCCCCACCTCTGTACAGGGTTTTAATTCCCTTCAAAATTATTCTGGTTCACAAGTCTCTTTCCAAAAGACTTGAGGGCTGGTTTTTGGGCACCTGATCAAAAGTTCATTGGTGGCAGTCACCTGATCAAAACCTATAGTGGATTCCTACCAAGAGTGGTAGAAGAGTGGATGTACCCAGTTGGGGAACCACTATAAAATTCTTGTGTTGTTTGGTTGTGCTTTCTGTGTTCTTGTGTGATTGTGCTGTGGTTAGATTAGCTTAGTTTACTTGCTTTTATCTTTTCTGTAAAAAGATTTTTTTCAACTCTATTCCCCCCATAGAGTTATTCAGAGTTTATCACCCCTTTTTTATTTCACCATCTCTTGGGGAACCACTATAAACCTGCGTGTCTGCTGTGATTGATGTATTGTATGTTATGATTGCTATAGATTTTAGTCATACTATGAATAATCTATTAACTGCCTAAGAATAAAGAATTGAACCTATTCACCCCCTCTAGATGTTTAGATATTCTTGAAATCTATTCTTTCAAGTGCTATCAAAGGGAGGTTACTCAAAATAGACTTAACAGTCTGAGTATATCTCCAAGGCAGTAATAAGATAGCCAAGATGGGTTCAGGTGAAAATCACAAAGAACTTGGATCCATGAAGCTTCTATATGTAGAAAGGAAACTTTTGGCATATGGAAAGAGAGGGTCAGATTATTCATGGAGGCATCTAATCAAAGAATTTACATCACAATTCTGAAAGGTCCTTTCATCCCAATGAAGACATCAGTTCTTGATGCAAATTTACAAACTCCAAAGAATATTTCTGAAATGACAAAAGATGAGATCATCTTAGCAACTTTGGACAAGAGGGCTCAAAACATAATTGTCAGTGCCATAGATGATTCTACATTTCAAAATTTGGTCCACTGCAAAACCTAAAAGGAAATGTGGGACACATTAATTGTCTACATGGAAGGGATAACAAAAGTAAGAGAGGATAGGAAATCTATGCTCAATCAAGAGTATGAAAACTTCAAACAAACTAAGACAGAAAACATAGATATGTGCTATAAAAAGGTTTTCAGAATTGTTAATGAGCTGATGACTTATGGAAGGGTCTTTAGTACTTATGAACTGAATGATAAGTTTCTCAGGTCTTTAACCAAGGATTGGGATACCAAGGTCTGTGCTATTAAAGAAGTGGCCAGACTTACAGATACTCCTCCACCAACCTTGTTTGGAAAATTGCTGTTCTATGAAATGCAGTTGATTTCCAGAAAAGAAGAGGAAAAGAGCGGCAAGTCTTACAACAAAGATAAGTCTGTGGCTTTCAAAGTTGAAGCTATAAAGAAGGGCAGGAGAAAGACTCCTTTTCTTCCCATAAAAGTTGCTGATATTGATTTAGAAAGTTCAGACTCAAGTACATCAGATTGCCATAACTTTGATGAGGATTTTGCTGCCTTTTCTAGGCAATTCCAGAGGTTCCTGAAGAAAAAGAATTGGAGGAGCAGGCCATCCTCTTCTTCTTACTCCAAGGGTGATTACTACAAGGGAAAGAAGAAAACCTATAAAGAGGAAAGGTATGGATCTAAACCTGGTAAACAAACTTCTACTAAAATTATTTGTCATTGTTGCAACAAGCCAGGACATGTAATAACAGACTGTCCTGTCAAAAGAAAGGAGTCTGGTGAGAAAAAGAAAAACTAGCATAAAGGCAAGAAGGAGAAATCCTTTAAGGCCAAGAAGCAGAAAAGCTGGACTAAATCTTCTTCATCAGAATCAGAAAATGAAGAGGATGCTGAGGCCTACATTGGGATGTTCTCAACTGAGGAAGATTCTAAAGAAATAGAATTATTGTAGTTGCTGAATGATATCAATACAGAAAAAGATAGCAAATGCATAGGGCTGATGGCTATAGCTGAGGATGGACATAACAGGAGCAGCCTGGTCCTAGTAAGGTACAGTTATCACCTTCAGTGTCAGATTATGTTACTAGCCCAGAGTCAAAAGCAGTTTCATCAAGAGATGAAGGTGGCTCTGAATCTGAAGGAGACATCAATCAACTGATTGATGATTATGGAGAGCTCCTGCAAGCCTTAAAGGAAAGCAGGCTCCTAACCAAAAAAATTGCAAAGGAAAATGCCACTCTAAAGTTGGCTGCCTCAGACTCAGCAAAAGTGTTGGATTTGGAGTTAAAAGAAATTAGTAAATTGAAGAATATAACTTTTATTCAGATGGATACCATTACTTTCAAGAATAACCATATTAGGAATCTTGAGAGTAGACTCCAAAAGGAAAGAGAGCTGGTGACTAAGTTCTCAAAACCCAGTTTTGTATTACCTTTGATAGATTCCTTCTCTTCCCAAAAGGGTAAGAAGGGATTAGGTTTCAAAGGAAGAATAAGAGCTGCCGATTCTAAAAGGAAAGGAAAATCTCCTGTTCAGCCACTAGCTTCTAAGCCTCCTATTTCTTTTAAGAAAATGGTTCAACCTTCTAATAGGTATGACCATGATAGTATATTTGGTCACTATGAGCAAGGTTGTAGAGATGGCAAGGGTGTGCTAGTGCCTATTGGGCAGTGCATGAGAAAACCCAAATGGCCCATAATGGACCATTTGTGTTTGGTGTACCAGTCCCAACACTCAAGGACAAGGTAACAACTGACTCAAAAAGTCTGCCAGTCTATCATCAAGCTAAGGGAAAATCTGTTAGCAAAGCAGACTTAGGAATATCTGAAGCTATTAGAAGTATGCATTCTAAAAAGAAGGCAGCTACAGATAGGGTTCAAGATATCCCAAGTACTTCTGCTGCCAGACAAGTCCTTAAGTATGCCCTGGCTGAAAGACTTAAGAAAGGAGCTGATGTACCAGTTGATTTAAGAGTTGCAAACTATATTACCGTTAAGCCAGTTCTTAAAAGAAGGTACAATGTGCATGAGTGCTGGTGTTGTGGCAAAGTGTCCACTATGCCATTGATTACTAACACAATAAGAGTGTTCAGAGGAGTAATGGTGGACTATCTGTCAGAAGAACTGATGGTAGACATGTTCTGTTTAGATCTAACTTGCACCTAGGACCCAATAAAATTTTTGGGTCCTAAGGTTAGATAATATGTTTGTTGCAGGTTAGTCCAAGTGGCCATACCCCTACATGGTACTTGGACAGTGGATGTTCCAAACACATGACTGGAACAAGAAGCATGCTAAAGGAATTCACTCCTATTGAGAATGGTCCCCAAGTTATCTTTGGGGGCTCAGAAAAAGGGGTAACTAAAGGTTTGTGTAAGATAATAAATGATATAGTAACTATCACACAAGTAGCTTATGTGAAAGGTTTGAAACATAACCATATAAGCATACGTCAACTTTGTGATCTGGGCTATGACATTTCCTTCCTCAAGGATGAATGTCAAATTAGAAGGTTAATTGACCAAGAGGTTATCTTGACATGCACTAGGAGAGGAAATATTTATTGTCTAGATTTTGAGTGTGAGAGTGAGGACACTTCTATATGCTTAGTTGCAGATGAGAAATTTTCTCATTGTGTCAAATGGCATAAGAGGATAGCTCACCTAAACTACAAGACCATAGGTAGACTCTTTAGTGAAGAGTTGGTAAGGAATGGTCCTGAAGTTAAGTGCATTAATGAGGGAATTTGCTCAGCTTGTCAAAAGAGCAAGCAGACCAAGTCTTCCTTCCATAGTCTTGATACCAAAGACTCAGTGAGGTGTTTATACCTCCTGTATATGGATCTACTTGGTCCTATGCCAGTTTATAGTCTAGGTAGGACAGTCTATACTCTTGTAGTTGTTAATGCTTTTTCCAGGTTTGCTTGGGTATTATTCCTAAGGAGAAAATCTGAAACCCCAGATATCTTCCAGACTTTTGTCATGCAAATTCATAATGAACTTAATAGTTCTGTGGTCAAAATCAGAAGTGATCATGGAATTGAGTTTCAGTCTGAATGCATGACAAAGTTCTGTGAAGGGCTTGTGATTCATCAAGAATTCTCCTCACCTAGAACTCCACAGCAAAATGGAATTGTTGAAAGGAAGAATAGAACTCTAATTGAGGCAGGTAGGACCTTGTTAAATGACACTTTCCTCCCAGAATACTTCTGGGTCGAGGCAGTAAATACTGCTTGTCATGTTCTCAATAGAGCTTCCATCACCAAAAGCCACAAAAAGGCTCCCTATGAGATTCTGAAAGGTAAAAAAACAAAATTTATCCTATTTTAGGTTTTTTTGTAGCAAGTGTTATGTACTAAATAATGGTAAGTCTCATTTTACAAAGTTTGCTGCCAAGTCCCAAGAAGGGATATTTGTTGGATACAATAACAATAGTAGATCATATAGAATCTATAACTTGACTACTCAAGTTATAGAAGAATCAGTCCATGTTATCTATGATGAGTCTAAGTTGATCAACTGTGAGCTGCCAAGTACTTCTTAAAGTTCTGCAGGTTTAAAAGACAAGATGAAAAATCTAACCATCAGGGAAGATAAACCAGCATGCCAAGAGATTGAAGATGATGGATGTTGTCCAGGGGGAGCTCAAGACTTATAAACTGAGAATGAAGAACAACCAGCTGAAGTTATTGAGGATCAACAAGCTGAAAGAAATGAAGAACACCAAGCTGAAAAAAGATTGACATTATCTATTAGACATTTAAGAGATCATCCACCTCACCAAATCATTGGTGAAGCAAGTCATGGTGTGATGACCAGAAGCAAGAGCTTGAATTCAATACTATGCTCAAGCTTCCTGTCTCAAATCGAACCAAAGAAGTTTGAAGAGGCTATCCAAGACTCACACTGGATTGGTGCTATGCAGGAAGAGCTGAACCAATTCAAGAGATGCAAAGTCTGGAAACTGGTTCCCAGACCTAAGGGACATAATGTCATAGAGAATAAATGGATCTACAGGAATAAGTTAGATGAAAATGGCATTATTGTCAAGAACAAAGCCAGATTGGTGGCAAAAGGCTACATACATAAAGAAGGAATTAACTTTGATCAGACCTTTTCCCCAGTAGCAAGGCTAGAAGCAATAAGACTATTCCTTTCTTATGTAGACCATAAAGGATTCAAGGTCTTCCAGATGGATTTCAAGTCAGTATTCCTGAATGGAGATCTAAAAGAGGAAGTATATGTGGATCAGCTATCAGGTTTTGTAGATCCACACTTTCCTGATCATGTTTATGGTCTTAAGAAAGCTCTATATGGGTTGAAACAAGTCCCTAGAGCATGGTATGAGACATTGTCTACTTTCCTCATTGAGAAAAAATTCACAAGGGGGAAAATAGACAAGACTCTATTCTTAAGGGAATCAAAGGGCAAAATCATCCTAGTTCAGATATATGTTAATGACATAATCTTTTGATCTATTGAAAACAACCTTTGTAGGAAGTTTGCCAAACTTATGCAAGGGAAGTTTGAGATGAGCAGCATGGGTGAGCTAAAGTTTTTTTTTGGGACTCCAAGTAAGATAGACTGATGATGGACTATCCATATCCTACTCTAAGTTCACCAGAGAGTTGATTAAAAAATATGGTATGGAGACTGCCTCCACCATGAAAACTCCAATAGGATCTAGTGTGCCTATAGGCAAAGATGAGACAGGGAAACCTGTTGATGAGTCTTTGTATAGAGGGATAATTGGCTCCTTATTATACTTGACTGCAAGTAGACCTGACATCATGTATGCTACATGTGTCTGTGCTAGATACCAAGCATGCCCTAAAGAGTCTCATTATTCTGCTACAAAGAGAATTTTAAGATATCTTAAGGGGACACCAGATCTTTGTCTACGGTACCCTAGGAATGGAGATTTTTTTGCTAACAGGTTTTTAGATGCAGACTTTGCAGGCTGCAAGGAAGACAGGAAAAGTACCACTGGTACATTCCAATTCCTAGGTGGAAGACTGGTGTCATGGAATAGCAAAAAGCAGACAAGTGTTGTTATACCCACAGTAGAATCAGAATACATAGCAGCTGGAAGCTGCTGTGCACAGTTGCTTTGGATACAACATCAACTTGAAGAATATGACATCAAGATAAGTCAAACTCCTTTATATTGTGATTCAACAAGTGCTATATCAATTGCTAAAAAACCTATTTCACATAGCAGAACAAAGCACATTGAAATTAGATATCATTTTATTAGAGAACATGTTAAGAAAGGGGACATAAGTCTAGAATTTGTTTCTACTAACAATCAAGTAGCAGACATATTCACTAAACCTCTAGATGAAAGAAAATTCAATTATTTTAAAATTGAATTAGGAATGTTGAACCTAGAATGAGATGATAGGTCAAAGAAAATTTTCTTTTCAACATATGACTAAGTGACAACACAAGTTATAAGTGTCGAGTCCTTTATAGTCAGTGCCGACACACAGAATTTGGTGTCGACACAAAGTAGGTTAGTGTGTCCACACACAGAAATTTGTGTCGACACATAGAGCTTGAGAGTGTCAATACATAGAGTTGTCGAGACACTAAACCCTCTGTCGAGACTTTAAAAGTCTGTGTCAACACACAGAAATTGGTGTCGACACATGGAGTTGTCAAGACTCAAAACCCTTAGTCGACACTTTTAGAGGACAGTGTCTACACAACCAAATTTGAGTCGACATACAAAACTCTAATTTCAGCCCGCCTTTTGAGCTACCCTATTTAGAAAAGTATAAATAGGAGGAAGAGAGACCTTGTCAACTACGCTCTCTGAAATTTCGAGACTAAACCATTAGTGTCGACCAAGAACCTCTATTTCTCTTTCTTCAACTTCCACTTCTATCATCTCCAATGACACCCAAGACGAACAACAACATCAATGAAGGTTATGAGCTTGTTCGGGGTGCATTTGCTGATGCAGAACCTGATATTAAGGCGGTAGTGGACCTAATCCAGGAAGCAGGACTGGATTACTTAGTTTCGGAACCAACAAGGATATGGAAGAAAGAAGTCTTAGAATTCTATTCCAACGTAACAACGAATTCAAAGGGGAACAAGATTAAATCCACTGTTAAGGGAGAAACAGTAAAAATAACGTCCAAAAATCTGAGCAAATCCCTACAACTACCAAGGGTTAAAGAAGAATTGGAGATTGAGTCTACACTGATTGCAAAAGCCCTCAAATGGTGTGGGCTGACCATAAACACAAACATTGGATCATCCATGATCAGGAAAGGGATGAACTCCAAGGGGAAGTTTCTGTCTGAAGTTGTAGGGAAAGTTATCCTTTGCAAAACTGGGGGGCATGATAGGATTTCCTCCTACATGTTTAGCCTAATGACAAGAATGATATTCAAGATAAAGACTGACTGGAGTACTGTTATCTTCAATAAGGATAAGGAAAGCTTTAAGAATCCTAACTTAGGCAGAATACTGAGTTTGTATCTGGCTGCAAACATACCTGAGGTACTGAACCAAACTGCTGGTTCAAAGATTAATCACATGAGAAGAATGGATATAAGAATCCTAACTAGATGGGACAGAGTATTGTCCAAGGAAGACCCTCAACCTAAGCAGAAGCCCAAATAGGTAAGAAAATCTAAGAAAGATATAGTGGAAGCTGAGGAGTCCTCCAGTGACTCAGAAGAAAGGGTTGAATTCAGCTCTGATGAAGACACCACTGAACTACCCAGGAAGTCTCCCACTAACACACCTGGAACTGAAGCTCATATCCAGGGGGAGACTACCCATCTGCAAAATAATCAGGAGATATCAAATCAAGGGGGAGATATTACTGCAGCTGAGCTAGATAGTGAGATTGCAAACCTCACTGTGATGGAAGTAGTTCAGGACATCAACACAGCTGCAGAAACTTCTAAAAAAGAGGCACAAGATGTGCATATTCCAGATCTGTCAGAGAAACCTCAGACTCATGAGAATGATGTAATCCATGGATTAGAGACTGACTTCCAAGGGGAAGAAGAAGAGGTTCACAAGGAAGATGTTTCTGCTGATCAACACACTGCTGCAGGGGCTGAGGGGGAGGTGCAAGACCTAGCCCCAAGACTAGATATAGATGTTCAAGGCACACCAATGGAACTAGAAATATCTTTTGATTCTGAAAGTGAAGAAGAATCCTCAGTCCTTTAGAAAAGAAAGATATTGGACTTCAGGAAGAAGAATGCATGCTATAAGAAAGCATTACAGGCTGGGAAAACATTTCTTGCTCCATAAGTAGACTTCAGTTCCCTACTAGTGAAACTGCAAGAAAAAAATGATGACCAAAGGCATGCACTTGAAACATATGTGGATGAAAGCCAAAAGGAACTCCAACTTTATCTGGCTCAAGACATCAAATCTATAAGATTTGAAGTAAATTTTCTCAAGAAAGATATGACAGACTGTTTCCATAAGGGAGGCAATGTTGTGGTCTATATTGCCCAACATCAACAAAATACTGAAACTAACGTGGATGATCTGGTTGTTAAGCAAGGTTTTGTTCTTGAAAATCAGAAGAGGATGAATGAGAATTTGATGGGCATACATTCCATCACTCTAAATACATTGGCTGAATAGACCACGACCATAAAAACTCATGTGGACACCAAAGTCTCTGCTATAGAAGCACAGATGAAATTGGATTTGGAAGTAGTTTATACTGCAATTAAAACTTCTGAGTCTGCTATTTCAGCTCAACTAAAGAAATTTAAAGCCTACTATACAACTGAAAACTATCATGTGGTGGATCAAGTCAGATTTCAGAAAAATGATCTCAGGGATCACATTGCCCAAGAAGTCAAAAAGGGGGAGAGAGTGCTTATCAAAGCTAGCTCTGATCATGCCAAATGGGTAAAAAATACTATTAGAGCTACCTTGAGATATCCACCATTATGTGATGACAATAACACTGCTAAATCTGGATGCCAACCTACAATCTTGGAGGGGATGCAACCTGAAGTGGCTCAAGTCATATATCCCCCTTCTGAGTATGAAGAAATTCATCAGGCAGTACAGGATATGTACAACCATCCAGTTGGGTACATTGGAAAATGTGTACAAGATTTGGAGAAGCCACAACTTAGTCAATGGTATGTATCAATTTGTATTTGATACAAGTTTGAGTTTCCTTGTGCAGGTTTAAGAATTTGAAGAAAAATTTTCTAAGTACAAGTGTCGACACTTGTGAAGAAACTGTTGTAATGACCCCATCCGTTAAATGACGTATAGTAGAAGGTCCTGCCGGGGCCCCACACTGTATGCCACAAACAGACGGTGAGGTCACAGGATAATACCAAACCAAACACGAATCCTAACTCAGAGCATTCTAGCGGAAGCTTTAAGTTATAATTTGAACTCTAACCAGGAATGTCCAATATATAAACCACCTTTATATATAACCACGGAATGTACACAAATACATAGAGTTTGGCCTTAAGGCCTTACAGTTCCTCTTTTCACATCGTATGGTTTACAAACCTCGGCGCGCAGGCCGGCCATACATGAGTAAAAGAAAACAAGCAAAAACATTCGCTTAGCCTTCAAGGGCTAGCCGCAGCAGCAGCAACAGCAGTAGGGCTTCAGCCCTTCACTTACCACTTGGCTCTCCAGCACCTGCATGGGAACAATCCACCCAACCGGTGGCAAACAATGCAACGGTCAGCATTCAGCTGACCTAATTATAACAATCCTACCCCTTTCTCGGGGCATTAGCATTCTTTCCCTGCAAAGCATGGCATCATCATATAGCAACTATGTGCGCGCAGGCACATTCAAGCCATCACAACTATCGGCCACACGGCCCGACAGTCCGTGCACTCAGGGCACATTTTTGGTGTACCGGAATACCAGGGTCAACACCACCGTCTACACGGTATTTGAGCATTCTAGTCTTTCCGGCGCGCGGGCCTAAGACTCTCATTAGGCGCTCCAACAACACCTATAACCAGGCTTCCAAGTCGGACGGACCTAACGCAGGTACGGATCAGCCACCCCCCGTTGCTCAAGTCGCCGTGCCACCTCGAATACGGAAGTATCCATGGCTATTTATAGGCGCGGGTCGGTTTCACCTTTCCTGTTCGGCAATCTGCCTTTTCATCGAGTTGCAGCCCAACGGCTCAACCGCTCATAAAGTGGCAACGCACGGCCACAAGAGTTGCATCCAACCCTCTTCATTTCCTGGACATCATCCAGTACTTCCTGCTGCACCAAGCAACAGGTAGGCACAAGGCAACACAAGCCATAATCACGGAGCCTTCTCCGATATGCAAACACGCATCACCAATCCAGACCATGTCCAGATGGGCTTCACACAGCATGCCTAGAGCTGTACTCCAATTCCGGCCTCTAACAAGGGGGACTTCACATATCTACCCCAAGGGACACCACAACCCACCGCACACTCGCGGGGAAGGGTTTTCCCTATGCAATGCAGAAAAGAAGGACTTCACATGTCCAAGAAGGGAGATCGTTACCCTTGTCGATCTCTTGGGAGCCATCGCAAACTAGCCGGTGAGAAAGAACCGCAACAGCTTTGCCTTCACAACGCCGGCTTCGGATCACGAATCGGACCACGGGAACTCCGCCGGTGGCTTGATCTCCTCCTCCTTCTTCTTCCTCCTCTCTCTTTCTCTCTTCCTTAAGCAAATGAAGAATGACTTTCTTCATCAGCCTTCATGGATTAAATCCAGCCAGGAAATCACCTGAGCCCTTGGATCCAAAGAGAGAAATCTGAACGGCCACGATTTGCCCAAAAACTCAATTTTTGGCTGACACGGCCTGTGACACGCCCGTGTCACAGGCCGTGTACCCTTAAGCGGCACACGCAGTATTCGTACTGACTGAGATTTACCAGAACACGGGCATCGACACGCCCGTGTCGAACCTGACACGCCCGTGTCATTCCTGAGACACGCCCGTGTCACCCCTGCCTCATCGAGCTGCAAGCAGTACACGGGTAGGCACACGGCATCGGACACGCCCGTGTCCAACCTGACACGCCCGTGGTCAAGGCTTGGTTCAAGGCCGTGTAATCTTCTGACTCAAAACGCATTTTATTTGCGTGACACGCCCTGGGACACGCCCGTGTCCCAGGCCGTGTACCCCCGACACGCCCTGGGACACGCCCGTGTCCCAGGCCGTGTACCCCCGACACGCCCTGGGACACGCCCGTGTCCCAGGCCGTGTACCCCCGACACGCCCTGGGACACGCCCGTGTCCCAGGCCGTGTAACCTGACTTGCACCTCAAAACCAATTTTGAGTCTTTTTGGGGTGTTACAATCCTCCCCCCTTAACAAAATTTCGTCCCGAAATTTACACGGTAAGGACACAAGAACCAACAATGCTATAACTTGATAACTCTGTTATAACAAAAGTACACGGTCTACAGTTTATACAAACAGCTCGGGAAATTCAGCTCGCATGGTCTGCTCTCGCTCCCATGTTAGCTCTTCACGGCCACAATTGTCCCATCGGACCTTGACCATCCCGATCACTTTGTTCCACAACTGTTTCTCGGCTCGATCCTCGATCCGAATGGGTCTAACCCTCGTCGTTAGCCCATACTCGACCGGTACCCGATCATTCTCCACTACTTGAGCTGGATCTTTCACCGCCTTACGAAGGACTGAGATGTGAAATACATCATGTAATCCACCCAAGTCAGCTGAAAGTGCTAGTCGATAAGCAGCTTCCCCAACTCGCTCCACCACCTCAAACGGACCAAGATACCTCAGACTTAGCTTTTTCAAACGCCGAATCCTGGACACGCCTTTGAAGGGTTTGATCTTCAAATATACCCAATCACCCACCGCGAACTTCACGTTCCGGTGTTTGGCATTGTAGTACTTTGCTTGACGATCTTGGGCTATCACTAGCCTCTCCCGAATAGAGCGTATGAGCGAGGTAGCTTCTTCGACTTCCTTTTTCCCACTCAGCTTAGATTCGCCCGCTTCTGCCCAAGCTAACGGTGTACGGCATTTACGACCATATAAAGCCTCAAATGGTGCCATACCAATACTCGCTTGGTAGCTATTATTATAGGCAAATTCGACAAGAAATATATAATCTTCCCATCTCTTACCAAAGTCTAGGGCGCACATGCGGAGCATATCCTCCATCATCCTGTTGGTTCGTTCAGTCTGGCCATCCGTTTGGGGATGAAAGGCCGTACTAAACGCTAACTTTGTACCCAACATTTGATGAACTAGCCGCCAATCATTCGATGTGAACCGCCCATCACGGTCACTAACGATGCTCCGAGGAACACCGTGCAGTCGAACAACCTGCTCCACATAAAGCTTGGCCAAGGTTTCCACTGAATCGTCTCTTCTGTTTGGAAGGAAGTGCGCCACTTTCGTCAACCGGTCCACAATCACCCAGATTGAATCATGACCGCGTTGAGATCTCGGCAACCCGTGCACGAAATCCATCGAAATCTCATCGAACTTCCACTCCGGAATAGGTAACGACTTCAGGAAACTGCCAGGCTTCTGGCATTCTGCTTTCACCAATGCACAGGTATTGCATTCAGCCACATAACGTGCGACATCTTTCTTTAGTCCGGGCCACCAGAACAGCTTTTTCATATCTCTATACATCTTTGTGCTCCCTGGGTGAACTGAGTACTTTGCAAAGTGAGCTTCGTACATCAACTCTTCCCTCAATTTACCCACACTCGGGACGCACACTCGACCATTTCTTCGTAATAAACCGTTATCCCAAGAGAATTGGTCATCCGACCCATCTTTTGCATAGCGCTGGAGGCTTTCATCAAGCTCTGTTGCTCGCCGAACCCTGTCTGTAAGGTCATATTGCACCTCCGTCCAATTCAAGCATGCATCGGTTGACGAACCCTTGTCAACACAAGATATTTCCAATGCTTCCAATTCCTGGATTAAACGCTGATCATGCCTCTGCAACCAGCTTGCCCGTACCGGAGTCTTCCGACTCAAAGCATCAGCGACCACATTTCCCTTCCCGGGAGTATAGTGAATCTCGAAGGTATAGTCCCCAAGGAACTCCATCCATCTTTGTTGTCGCATATTCAGATCCTTCTGATCCAACAAATACTTTAGGCTTTTATGATCTGTATAGATATCAACTTTAACGCCATATAGATAGTGCCGCCACAACTTGAGCGCAAAGATTACCGCCGCCAACTCCAAATCATGGACGGGGTAATTCCGCTCATGCACTTTCAACTGGCGCGAGCCATACGCAATCACTTTACCAAACTGCAGAAGAACGCAGCCTAAGCCGCTCCCAGAAGCATCACTATAGATCTCATACCCATCGGTACCACATGGCGATGTCAACACAGGCGCCGTGGTCAAATGACTCTTCAAGTCTTCAAAAGCTCGCGCGCACTCCGGCGTCCAAATGAACTTTTGATCTTTTCTCGTCAGCGTGGTCAGAGGTAAAGCAATCCGTGAGAAGTTTTCCACAAACCGTCTATAGTAGCCCGCAAGTCCAAGGAAGCTCCTGACCTCGGCCACTGAAGACATCACTGGCCAATCTCGAATGACACTTATCTTCAACGGATCCACCACGATACCTTCTCCACTCACCACATGGCCTAAAAAGGCTACTGAAGAGAGCCAGAACTCACACTTTGAGAACTTGGCATAAAGCTTATTCCTCCGCAGGGTATGCAAGACCAACCGCAAATGGTTTACATGATCCTCTTCCGACTGAGAGTATACTAAGATGTCATCGATAAACACAATAACGAACAAATCCAAGTACTCTCGGAACGTTCGATGCATTAGGTCCATAAATACCGAAGGCGCATTACATAGGCCAAACGACATTACCGTGAACTCATAATGACCGTAGCGTGTTCCAAACGCCGTCTTGGGAATGTCACCTTCCCTAATCCTCAGCTGATAATATCCCGATTTCAAATCCAATTTGGAATAGACCGTTGATCCTGCCAGCTGATCAAAGAGGTCATCAATCCGTGGGATCAGATATTTGTTTTTCTCCATCAGCTTATTCAATTCGCGGTAGTCAATACATAACCGTAAGCTACCGTCTTTCTTTTTCACAAATAGAACAGGCGCGCTCCAAGGTGACATACTTGGGCGTATATATCCCTGCTCCAACAACTCTTGCAATTGGACTTTCAACTCAGCCATCTCTTTTGGTGCGACGCGATATGGAGAGCGGGCCACAGGTTTCGCACCTGACACCAACTCAATAGAGAAGTCAATCTCCCGCTGGGTTGGTAACCCAGGAAGATCTTTAGGAAACACGTCGGCAAATTCTGACACAACTAGTACTTCACCGATACTGGCCTTTGGCTCAACAGCCTGAATTAGCGTGAAGAATAACTCCGCGCCCTTCCGAACAGCATTGACGACTTGGAGTGCAGACAACAGAGTCCCGCCAACTCCTCGCATACCAGCGAACTTCGTCACAAGTCCGGTATTCTGGCCCAGTGTAATCTCCTTGGAGTTGCAATAAATAAAGGCACGCTGCTCCGAGAGCCAGTCCATACCAAAGATCACATCAAACTCCGATAACGGTAGCACAGTTGCACTCAAACCGAAATCCCGACTTCCTATTTGCACATCCACATCGCAAGCCCTATCCGCAAGCATCACACAGCCATTCAGCAATAGCACCCTTGTACTATCCACCATCACATGACTTGGTACCCCAATTCGAGATACGAAATCTTCAGACAGAAAAGAATGCGAAGCACCCGTATTAAACAGGGCTCTCGCCAAATTATTCCGAATCAGGACAAAGCCTGCAGCACACACATCATGCACAAGCTATACATAACCAAAAACAATAGCACATAAGCAAGTAAGCTAAATCAACTCGTACCTGTGACGACGTCACTTTGCTTAATCGCTTCCTGTTGGCCAAGCTGATAGATTCAGGGCTGTGCTTGGGACGCAAAGGAATCAACCACCGCTTTGCCCTTCTCAGCATAAGACGCACCCGTCTTCTTTTCTCCTTTGGGCTGAACAACCCGACAGTCACGAGCGATATGCCCCACTCGGCCACAGTTATAACATGTACGAGAATCCGGCCTTGATGTCGCTCCCGACACAACGGTCGTAGTCACTTGCCCATACGGCTTAGACCTCTAGCCCCCTTTCTTCTGGTAAAACGATTTGCTCGGGCGAGGTGCTTGAACCTCTGGCTTTGACACAACCAAGCCCTTGTTCCCTTGTACCCGCCGCATGTCCTTTTCCAACGCACACGCAGTATCAACCAACGCCTGAAACCCTTGGTTCACTGAACTCGAAAGCAGGAATCGCAACTCATCCCGCAATCCTTCATAGAACCGATTCGTTTTCCTTTGGTCATCCGCGAAGATTGTACCCGCATACCGTCCCAACCTGGTAAACTCATGCAAGTAGATATCCACGCTATCTTCCCCTTGCTTTAACCGTTGGAACTCATTTTCCATATCAATGCGTTGCGCCGCTGGGACATGCTTCGCCAGAAATATCCGAGAGAACTCCTCAATCGACACTTGCGTTAATTTCCTGCCCGCCAAATGGTGTACCTCAACCTCGTCCCACCACAAACGCGCCTCTCCTTCAAGCATGAAGGTGGCCAAGGTGACCTTTAGAGTTTCCTCCGCCCTGATCGCTGTCATTATCCGCTTGACACACGATAACCAATCCTCTGCCTGCGTTGGGGATCCCAGTCCCGTAAACGTAGGAGGACTGAAGCTCATGAATTGCTTCAACTGTCGGTCAGCTGCTCGTGGATCTACAGCCTCAACCGGCTCGAGTCTTACAACAACATGAACTGGCTCGACTGCCGGCTGCGCTTGCCCGGTCGGCTGAATCATGGCAAATAGCGCCTCAGCAACTAAGCGAACAGTTTCCGCAGATGGAGGACGTGTTGGCACCTCAGCTGGTGCCACACTCTCATCAGAGCGCTGGGGCTCAGACTGCCCAGCACCACTACGCGTCACCTATAGGTGGACAAGACACACATTAGCGAACGTATGCAAGCAAAACAACACAAAAAGGAACGCGCAGATTCCTCAAACAAGATTTTGTACATTCCTTAGTGGACATTCTAGAGTTCATTAGCGTTACAGCAGGGCACATAAACACGCGCTCGCCACCCCATAAAAGAATTTGTCCACGAATTCGATAGAGGAAGACCGAACGAAGCTGATACCGAAATGTAACGACCCCATCCGTTAAATGACGTATAGTAGAAGGTCCGGCCGGGGCCCTACACTATTTGCCACAAACAGACGGTGAGGTCACAGGATAATACCAAACCAAACACGAATCCTAACTCAGAGCATTCTAGCGGAAGCTTTAAGTTATAATTTGAACTCTAACCAGGAATGTCCAATATATAAACCACCTTTATATATAACCACGGAATGTACACAAATACATAGAGTTTGGCCTTAAGGCCTTACAGTTCCTCTTTTCACACCGTATGGTTTACAAACCTCGGCGCGCAGGCCGGCCATACATGAGTAAAAGAAAACAAGCAAAAACATTCGCTTAGCCTTCAAGGGCTAGCCGCAGCAGCAGCAACAGTAGTAGGGCTTCAGCCCTTCACTTACCACTTGGCTCTCCAACACCTGCATGGGAACAATCCACCCAACCGGTGGCAAACAATGCAACGGTCAGCATTCAGCTGACCCAATTATAACAATCCTACCCCTTTCTCGGGGCATTAGCATTCTTTCCCTGCAAAGCATGGCATCATCATATAGCAACTATGTGCGCGCAGGCACATTCAAGCCATCACAACTATCGGCCACACGGCCCGACAGTCCGTGCACTCAGGGCACATTTTTGGTGTACCGGAATACCAGGGTCAACACCACCGTCTACACGGTATTTGAGCATTCTAGTCTTTCCGGCGCGCGGGCCTAAGACTCTCATTAGGCGCTCCAACAACACCTATAACCAGGCTTCCAAGTCGGACGGACCTAACGCAGGTACAGATCAGCCACCCCCCATTGCTCAAGTCGCCGTGCCACCTTGAATACGGAAGTATCCATGGCTATTTATAGGCGCGGGTCAGTTTCACCTTTCCTGTTCGGCAATCTGCCTTTTCATCGAGTTGCAGCCCAACGGCTCAACCGCTCATAAAGTGGCAACGCACGGCCACAGGAGTTGCATCCAACCCTCTTCATTTCCTGGACATCATCCAGTACTTCCTGCTGCACCAAGCAACAGGTAGGCACAAGGCAACACAAGCCATAATCACGGAGCCTTCTCCGATATGCAAACAAGCATCACCAATCCAGACCATGTCCAGATGGGCTTCACACAGCATGCCTAGAGCCGTACTCAAATTCCGGCCTCTAACAAGGGGGACTTCACATATTTACCCCAAGGGACACCACAACCCACCGCACACTCGCGGGGAAGGGTTTTCCCTATGTAATGCAGAAAAGAAGGACTTCACATGTCCAAGAAGGGAGATCGTTACCCTTGTCGATCTCTTGGGAGCCATCGCAAACTAGACGGTGAGAAAGAACCGCAGCAGCTTTGCCTTCACAACGCCGGCTTCGGATCACGAATCGGACCACGGGAACTCCGCCGGTGGCTTGATCTCCTCCTCCTTCTTCTTCCTCCTCTCTCTTTCTCTCTTCCTTAAGAAAATGAAGAATGACTTTCTTCATCAGCCTTCACGGATTAAATCCAGCCAGGAAATCACCTGAGCCCTTGGATCCAAAGAGAGAAAACTGAACGGCCACGATTTGCCCAAAAACTCAATTTTTGGCTGACACGGCCTGTGACACGCCCGTGTCCTAGGCCGTGTACCCTTAAGCGGCACACGCGGTATTCGTACCGACTGAGATTTACCAGAACACGGGCATCGATACGCCCGTGTCGAACCTGACATGCCCGTGTCATTCCTGAGACAAGCCCGTGTCACCCCTGCCTCATCGAGCTGCAAGCAGTACACGTGTAGGCACACGGCATCGGACATGCCCGTGTCCAACCTGACACGCCCGTGGTCAAGGCTTGGTTCAAGGCCGTGTAATCTTTTGACTCAAAACGCATTTTATTTGCATGACACGCCCTGGGACATGCCCGTGTCCCAGGCCGTGTACCCCCGACACGCCCTGGGACACGCCCGTGTCCCAGGCCGTGTAACCTGACCTGCACCTCAAAACCAATTTTGAGTCTTTTTGGGGTGTTACAACTATGTCGACACTCAGGGAGACTGTGTCGACACTCAGGCAAGCTGTGTCGATACACATGCAAATTGTGTCGACACTTATGAAGAACTTGTGTCGACACCCAGAAGCTGTGTTGACACTTATAAAGAAGTTGTGTCGACACCCAGAATTTGTGTCGACACTTATAAAGAAGTTGTGTCGACACTCAAAGCTATATCGACACTTAAAGAAGCAGTTGTGTCGACATCCAGAATTGTGTCGACATCTGAAGTAGGACTTGTGTCGACACTTAAAACTGAAGCTATGTCGACACTCAGGAGATATGCCGACACCTGAAGCAATTGTATCGACACACAGGACTTGTGTTGACACACCAACTCTCAAAAGGCTGTGTCGAGTTCAGAAGTAATTTTGTCGACACACAGGACTTGTGTCGACATACACTCAATGCCATTTGACAAACACTCAACGCCAACTGTTTGCAACAGAAATGTCGAGACAAGAAGCTGCTGTGTCGACACACAGGACTTGTGTCGATACATACAACAAAAGCAGTGTCGAGAAGAAGAAGTATGACTGTTTCGACACTTGGAGTAATTGTTTTGACAAAATGAAGACTTGTGTCGACACTTAGTCTATATGTGTTGACACATGTGAAGAAGTCTGCTGAGGGTTGTGTGCTGAGTTGAAAAGACATTGAAGAACCTGGTGACGTGACTGGTGACTTGACAGCTGTCATAACTACCCGGTCTGACACCACTGTCAGAACTGTCAGAAGTTTGTTATAAACAAGATCAGCTGGTAACCATGGAGCAAGCTCTATATAAGAGATAGATCGGAAACGACAATGGACAACACCAAGAAGAATCAATAAAAAGAATTCTGACAGATCAAGGGCTGTCTGCAAGAAAGATTAAGAGTTCAATCTGAATTTACAGAAGAAGTTGACTGAGGATCAACCTCAACATTAAGAGAAGATCACCCTTATTTTATTTTAATCAAGAAGCTTTGAAAAGCTAAGTTAGGTTGGATCAGAAGGATCAGTCTATACAAGAACTGATCAAAAAGACAACATCAACAGAGAAATCTAGCTGGTGAAGTATTCAGTTACTCTTTACTCACAAATTCTTGTAGGATCTACTGTTAGATCTGAGATTGTAAGCCTAAAATTATAAAGGCTGAGGTAGGGCTGTGTGCTTGAGGTAGGACTTATGGAAAGTCTGAGTTGTAAGCCTAATTATAAAAGCTGAGATAGGTCTGAGGTCTGAGGTAGGATTCTAGAGAAGAATCTGAGGTAGCACTTGTGTAAAGTCTGAGGTGTAGGAACCATCTTTGGTTCTGAGATTGTAAGATCTACGGATCTGAGCAAGCGGAAGGAAGCTAGGCTGAATCCAGTTATCTGCTGGATAGGCGAAGGGGAAAAGTGGATGTATCCATATCTTGGGGAACCACTATAAAATTGGTGTTTGCTGTGATGTGTTTATTTTCTGTAGATTGATTAATCTGTGCTGAAAGAAGTCATATAACTGTTTGCCTAAAGAATTAAAAAGACACAAAAAGATTAGAACCTATTCACCCACGTCTAGGTGTTTAGGCTCTTGAAATAGAGTCTTTCAAGTGGTATCAGAGGGAGGTTCCTCAAAATTTGACCTAACAGTCAGAGGATTTCTCCAAGGCAAATAACAGATAACAAGAATGGGTTCAAGTGAAAATCAAAAGGATTTTGGATCTATGAAATTGCCCATATGCAGGAAAGAATCTTTTGGCATTTAGAAAGAAATGGTCAGGCTGTTTATGGAAGCATCTGATCCAAGAATTTATATCACAGTACAGGAAGGCCCCTTCATCCCAATGAAGGTATCAGTTCTTGATGCAAGCATTCAAACTCCAAAGAGTTATTCAGAGATGACTAAGGATGAAATTATCTTGGCTACATTAGATAAAAGAGCTCAGAATATAATTGTAAGTGCCATAGATGATGCAACATTCCAGAATCTTGTGCACTGTAAAACTTCCAAAGAAATGTGGGATACATTGATTGTCTATATGGAAGGCACAAAAGAAGTCAGAGAGGACAGAAAGTCTATGCTGAATCAGGAGTATGAGAGCTTTAGGCAGACTAAAACTGACAGCATAGCTGAATGCTATAAAAAGTTTTTCAGAATAGTGAATGAACTGATGACATATGGAAGAGTCTTCCATACTTATGAACTGAATGACAAGTTTCTTAGGTCCCTAACAAAGGATTGGGACACTAAGATATGTGCCATCAAGGAAGTGCCCAAACTGGCTGACACACCTCCACCTACACTTTTTGGAAACCTGCTTTCATATAAAATGCAGATTACTGCTAGGAAAGAGGAAGAGAAGGGCAGCAGATCTGAACATAAAGAAATGTCAATAGCCTTCAAGGCTGAGGGCTCAAGGAAGGGTAGGAGAAAATCTCCTTCTCCACCTAGAAGGAGTACTGAAGCAGAAGAAGGAGTTCCTAAAACAAGTACATCAGATAGTCACACATCTGATGAAGACTTTGCTGCTGTCACAAGATAATTCCAAAGGTTCATGAAGAAAAAGAAATGGAGAACCAGGCCTTCATCAACATCCTATTCCAAGGAAGAATATTACAGGAAGAAGAAAACACCTAAGGAGGACAGATATGCTTCTAAACCTGGTAAACAATCTAATTCTAAGATTGTGTGTTATTGCTACAACAGGTCTGGGCATATCATAGCTGACTGTCCTGACAAAAGAAAGGATTCAAAGGACAAGAAGAAGCAGCTTGTCAAAGGCAAGAAGGAGAAGTCTCTAGTGGCTCAGAAGGATAAGAGTTGGACAGACTCTTCATCTTCAGAATCTGGAGAAGAAGAGGCAGAAGCATATGATGGACTCTTCTCAATAGAAGAGGATTCTAGGGAACTAGAATTCCTACAGATGCTGGACTCCATAAATGGAGTGGAAGAATATTGCTGTAAAGGGCTGATGGCTCAATCTGAAGAAGAACAGTGCTAGGATCAGCCTGGACCAAGTAAGGTAAACAATTCTTCCCCAGTCTTAGATTACTTTACTGGATCAGAATCAGAAGCATCTGCTACAAAAGAAGTTGATGGATCTGAGTCTGAGGGGGATGTTCACCAACTCATTGCTGAGTATGGTGGGTTGTTGCATGCTCTAAAGAAGAGCAAGTTTCTTGTTAAAGAGCAGGCCAAAGAGATTGAGTCTCTTAAACTGGCTGCAGCAGATTCAGCAAAACTACTGGATCAAAAACTGAATGAGGTTGCCAAATTGAAGAACATTACAGTTTTTCAGATGGGCATAATCTTATTCAAAGAGAATCATATCAAGAAACTGGAGGTAAAACTTCAGCAAGAGAGACAGCTAGTGGCTAAATTCTCCAAGCCAAAATCAGTCTTACCTATGATAGATAATTTTGTTTCACAAAAAGGGAAGACTGGTCTAGGCTTTAAGGGAAGAACTAGGGCTACCAATTCTCATAGAAAAGGTAAAGCCATAGTTCAGCCTCTAGCTGTTAATCCACCTATTTTCTTTAAGAAGGTAGTGAATCCTACTAACAGGTATGATCATGACATTACACATGATCACTATGAGCATGAAAATTTCATGAGTAAGGGTGCTAATGCCAATAGACCAATCTATAGGCATGCCCATCATATTTAAGAGGAGTACTTGAAGAATGCTGTTCTAGAACCAACACTTAATAAGTCTACTGGCAACAAAGTAAGAAAACCTGTACCTAAGAAAAGATATAATAGGTTTGAGTGTTGGTGTTGTGGCAAGGTGGGCCACTTTGCCATGGATTGCTGGTTTAACTCAAGTGTTAAAAATAAAAGTAGGATTCCTGTTAGATTAGTTACATGATTTCAAACTAACAAGGACCTAGGACCCACTAGCAAGTTGGGTTCTAAGGGTAAGTGATTCTTTATTTATTGCAGGTGAATCCAAGTAACCATATATGGTACTTGAATAGTGGCTGTTCCAGACACATGACTGGAACAAGGAGAATGTTGAGGGACTATGTGCCTGTAAAGAATGGACCAAAAGTTATCTTTGGTGGATCAGAAAAGGGAATCATCAAAGGATTTGGTAACATATCTTGTGATTCAATTACAATCACTAAAGTGGCTTATGTAAAAGGTCTAAAACATAACCTGATTAACATAAGTCAACTTAGTGATCTAGGTTATGATATTTCTTTCCTCAAAGGGGAGTGCGTAGTAAAAAGGTCAAGTGATCAAGAGATCATTTTGATTGGCACTAGGAAAGGAAATGTGTATTGCCTTAACCTAGATTGTGAGTCTAACAACTCATCTATTTGTTTGGTTGCTGGACAGAAATCTTCTCTATGTGTCAAATAGCACAAAAGGCTAGCTCATCTGAACTATAAGTCAATTGGACTGCTGTTCAGCATGGGTTTAGTGAGGAATGGTCCTCAATTTAAGTGCATTAAAGAGGGTGTGTGTTCAGCCTGCCAAAAAGGCAAACAGACTAAGTCCTCTTTTCAGTCACTTGACATCAAAGATTCAAAGAGATTGTTGGTACCCTAGATTGGATTTGAGTTCAGTCTTCTCTTTTAGTTTCTTGACCCAAGATTTATCTATGGTCAAAGGTTAGTTGTTTAGTTAGATTGCTCTAGTTGTAGAGTTGTCACTTATCCAGATGAAAATTTGGTTAAGTTATTTTTGGTTCGACTATGGTCGAACGCCGCTCGACTATCGTCGATCAACTGTTCGACGATCGTCTATCTGTTGGTCGACTATCGTCAGTCAGTAGATCGTCTATATCTGAGTTAGTTCAACTCTTGTTATCTCGATGCTCTGTGGTATCTGCCTCGTCGATCGTCGAACCCCGCTCGACTTCTTTTGACCAGACATATTTCTTGATAGTTCAACTATCTGCTTGGATAGTTCAACTATCTGATAGTTCGACTATCTATTTTATAGGTCGACTATCTGTGTTGTTTGATAGCTCGACTATCTGTTTGATAGGTCGACTATCTACTCTGTTTGATAGTTCGACTATCTGCTTGGATAGTTCAACTATCTGATAGCTCGACTATCTGTTTGATAGGTAGACTATCTGTCTTCTTTGATAGTTCGACTATCTGATTGATAGGTCGACTATCTGTTGTGTTTGATAGTTCGACTATCTGTTTGATAGGTCGACTATCTATTTTGCTTGATAGCTCGACAATCTGTCTTGATAGGTCGACTATCTGATAGCTCGACTATCTATTCTGATAGGTTGTCTATCTGCTGAGGTAGTTCGACTATCTTCTTTGATAGTTCGACTATCTGTGTCGTTCGACTATCTGTTCTGATAGGTCGACGATCTCTGTGCTTCGGTCGACGATCTCTGAGGGTCGTTCGACGTTCTTCTGTCTGTCTTTAGTAATTTTGTACTCCTTCTATTCTATGATTTAATTCTTATTTATATGGTATATTTTATTAAAGATTATTTCATTGATTTTGTGCATACATCTCAAGGCAATCTTTGCCCCATCCTTTGTGCTTAAGTCAAGCTTTATCTGACAAAGTTCTTTGTCTTATTAGTTGAAATATCTGTCTGCTTTATCTACCATGCTGTCCTTTATAGCCGTTAGACACAGAAAGTCTTCCTTGGTAGTAAAGAGTTTAGTCTGATGTGACTTTCTTTAGTACTCCTGTTATCAGATTGGATATGCAGCTTCTTAGAAAGCTTTATCCCCTTATAGCATGTCTGCCTGCAGGATATGTTTTGCTTTATGCTTTTTGCAGCCCAGATTGCAGATTTCAGAAGAAGACAAAATTCAAACAAAGATTAGAGCAGTTGGAAAGGCCAATATATAAAGTGCTTTCAAAAGGCAACAGAGTATGAACAACCATACAAAACAAGAGATCAATACACAGTTTCATACAGATTCAAAGCAAGAAGAGATACAGCTCTCAGTCATTGATACATTCAACTAAGAAGATCATTCCTCTTCAACATTCTTCTTCAATCCTGAGTCCATCCTGCTTACAGGAACATTCACTCAGTGCCTCAAGAAGAAGAAGAAAGAAAAGCTATAGAAGAAGAACAATCTTTCTACATTCAAGAGTCTTCTTCAAGCTTCTCCTTCAGAACTTCAAGATAGTTCTTTGTCTCAAGTTCAAGAGAGCTCCTGCACCCTGAAGCAAGACTTCTTCCTGGATATTCTCTAAGCCAGGGGGAGCCTTGATTCTTTAGAGCTTTCTAGCTCTGTGCAATCCACTAGCTTCTCTAATCTGTTTTAACAATAGAGAAGAAACTTTAACTCTCTCAACCTCCTGTATAAAGGATTATTACTCCCTTCAAAAGTGAACCTTGGTGGCAGGGCACCTGATCAAAAACTTGTGTTGGATTTTGAGCTCCTGATCAAAAGCTCAAAGGGTCTACTTGATCTACCTGAAGTAGATCAGTTGGTGGCAGGGCACCTGAACAAAAACCTATAGTGGATTCCTACCAGTGTGGTAGAAGAGTGGACGTACCTATTTAGAGGGAACCACTATAAACTTCTTGTGTCGTCTGTGTTGCTTATTTAATTTATTGCACTGTGGCTGTGAGTAGAAATAACTAGGATTGCTAGTTGCTGTGATAGGACCAAAGCTCAACTGTAATTACAGTTAGCTTTATCTAGTGCACATCACTTTGTGTTAGGCTCTAGGGTTTCAAATATCTATAAACTCTTTCCGCAAATTAACTCTAAGGGAGTTGAGTAGGGTGTCATAATTTTTGAATACTCTATTCACCCCCCCTCTAGAGTTGTATCTATCCTCACTTTGAATTGGTATCAGAGGGAGGTTGACTGACTGTACAGGCTAACACCTGAGTCACAAGATCCTGATAGATACCAAGCTTATAGATATTCACTTCATGGCCCAGTCCAAGGATTACTCTAGCACCAGACCTCCAGCTTGCAACTTAGCTAAGTTTAGCATCTGGAAGGCAAGAATAAAATTATATATGAACTCTATTGATGAATCAATTTTTTCTTCTATTTTGACAGGACCTCCAACACCTCCTGCTGCAGCCACTGCTACAATATCTACAAATCTCAGTGCTGTGCCTCCTCCAAACTATAATGATGCCTATAAGAAGGCAAAAATAGTTGATGCCAAAGCTATGAACATTCTGGCTCAGACTATGTCTGATGAAATCTTCCAGAAGATGGCTGATTGCACCTCTGCAAAAGCCATGTGGGACTCACTGAACCAGATTGTAGATGGTTCAGCAGATGAGAGGAAGGACAGAAGGTCCAACCTTATATCCTAGTATGAAAACTTCAAGAAGACTGAAGCTGAATCAGTTGAAGCCATGTACACAAGGCTCAGCTCAATCATCAATGAGCTGAGAACCCTTGAGAAGGAGATTACATTGACAGAGGTTAATGATAAGATACTGATGTGCTTCCCCAGCACATGGGATCTTAGGATCTGGCCCATCAAGGAGGCCAGAAGTACAACTGAAATCTCAACAGAAGCTCTCCTTGGCAAGCTCAAGTCTTTTGAGCAAGTGCTGAAGACCAGGGAAGCTGAGGCTGAAGCAAAGACTCCAACTCCAGCAAGAAAAGAGCAAACTCTTGCTCTCAAAGCTTTTGATGCTTCTGAAGGAAGCCAATCCAATGAGGAGCTGATGACACTCTTTGCCAAAAGGTTTCTCAAGATGGGAAAAAAAGACTTCAGAAAGAAATCTTCAAGATATGAAGATAAACCAAGGTATGACAGATCTTCTGCTAAAGAAATTATTTGTTATGGTTGCAGGAAACCTGGACACATTCTACCAGAGTGTCCAGAGGAAAAGAGCAAGGAAAAGAGAAAGGAAAAAGAACATTACAAGAAGCACTCCAAGTCCTCCTCCTACAAAAATAAGAAGAAGGAGAAAGGATTTGTTGCTGAAACGTGGAGTGATTCAGATGAGGAATCTTCCTCCTCAAGCTCTAGTGAAGATGAGGAAGAGAAGAAGGCTAAGGAAATCTGCCTTATGGCAATTGATGCCTGCAGCAACCACTCAGCTGCAGAGAGTTCTGATGATGATGAGGAAATGCCTACAGAAGATCAGGTATTATCTTCATATGATTTTTCTTCTTCTGAATTTAAATCTCTTTGTTTAGATTAAATTAGCTCAGAAAAGGAAATTAAGGAACTTAGAAATAAGTTAGCAGAATCAGAATCTATTTCCATTGAAAACACTAGGCTAGAAGCAGAACTCACTAAGTCTAGTGAAGAAATAAAGTTTCTTAAAAATGAACTAGCAAATCCAAGAGACTAGAAGAATCTTTAAATGGTAGAAGCCTTAAGCTGCTAGAAATCACTAGCATGACAAACACTAGGTCAGGCAATAATAAGCTAGGCTTAGGAGCCTCATCAGGTGAACCCCCTTTGGTTCTCAAAAATCATCTTTCAACTCCAGTGAACTTTATTTCAGCTGATGGAATAAAGAACACTGAGTAAGTAAAACAAGTTAATCAAGCCTTACATAAAGCTAAGAGAGAAAAGAGAAAGCAAAAATTTAAGGAGCTACAAAAAGCGTCGAACACTGCTCGACGATTAAAGGATCAATGGTCGAACGAAGCTCGACGATCTGAGCATCCATCGTCGAACGCTGATCGACGATTTCAATTTGATTTTCAAAACTACAACCAGAACCTTAGAAACCCTAATATAAATAGAAACCCTAGGTTTGTGGACCCATTAACTGCTTGGAGTATCCCACCTAGGAGATCTTACCCTTTAGGATATAAACCTCAACCTGCTTATTCTTTTATTTCAAGTTTTCATTATATGAAGAATAATGGACCCAAGGTTACCTGGGTCCACAATGTCAAATTGTCTATTCTGCACGTAAAGAACTATCCATATACTAAATACAAATGGTATTTGGATAGTGGCTGTTCCAAACACATGACAGGAAATAAAGAAAACCTGTCAAGATTCAAGGCCAAGCTTGGACCAAAGGTGATCTTTGGGGACTCCAGCTGTGGTCAAACTGAAGGATATGGTAGGACTACCATTGGAGCAGTAACTTTCAAGAGAGTTGCATATGTAACTGGACTGAAGCACAACCTTATCTCAGTAAGTCAGTTATGTGATGCAGGATATCAGGTATCTTTCACTAACACTCTCTGTAATATTACTTTAAATAGTAATGTTGTGTTAGTAGGCATTAGACAAGGTAATATTTATTTAGTAGATTTTAATTCAACCCTTTCTGAAATCTGTTTATTTAATGAAGTAACAAATAACAACACCTTATGGCATATGAGGCTTAGCCATATTAACCTCAAAAACATATCTAGGTTATCTAAATATAACCTTGTTAGAGGTTTACCTTCTTGCCCCTACAAGAAGGAGAGCCTATGCATGGCTTGTCAATTAGGCAAGCAAACCAAAAATTCCTTTAAATATGTAAATAAAAGTGATTCACCTAGAATGCTGTATTTATTACATTTGGACCTTTTTGGCCCAATAAATGTATAGAGTCTAGGAGGGAAGTATTACACTTTAGTAATTGTAGATGACTTCTCTAGGTTCACTTGGGTGTTTTTCTTGATAACTAAGGCTGATAACTTCAAAGTTCTTACAGACTTTCTACTATGTGTGCAGACTGAGTATTCTACTCATGTTGCCTTGATCAGAAGTGATCATGGTACTGAGTTTGATTCTCTTCTCATGCAAGAATTCTGTGAGAAAGAAGGTATCAAACATAGTTTCTCTGCTCCTAGAACTCCCCAACAAAATGGGGTAGTGGAAAGGAAGAATAGAACCCTGATTAAAGCTGCTGGTACATTATTGGCAGATACTAACATGCCTCTTTCTTATTGGGCAGAAGATGTTAGCACAGCCAATTATGTCTTGAACAGATGTCTTATACACAAGCTTAAGAGTAAAACACCTTATGAGTTGCTTAAAGGAAAGAAACCTAAAATTAATTATTTTAGAGTCTTTGGTTGTGTAGTATACATTCATAACAATAACAAAGAATACCTTAGAAAGTTTGAAGCAAAAGCTTCAATGGGAATTTTTCTTGGATATTCCCAAGTAAGCAAAGCTTATAAGGTATTTAATAAATCAACTTCTAAAATTGAGGAATCTGTACATGTTTTTTTTATGAATCTCAGATGTTTTACAAGGAGAAGGAAACTTCCCCTTCCTCAAGTTCATTGCAGGTACCAGAATCTAATAAAGATGTCACTCAAGAGATTCTCCATCTATCAACTCTTCATATCACTGATTCAGACAGTGATGAAGACTTTGCAGAAGCAGTTGCTGTACCACCAACAGTTGATCCAATTCCACCTGAGGAATTAATCCCAACTGTTGCTGAAGATCACATCCCACCTGCTGATCTTGTCACACTTAGAGATCATCCTACATCTCAAGTGATTGGAGACATATCAGCTGGTGTACAAACAAGACATCAATTAAGACAGGATGTGATGCATGCTTGTTTCCTTTCACAGGTTGAGCCCCTCACCATAAAAGTTGCTGAGCTAGATCCCCACTGGATCATTGCTATGCAAGAGGAACTCAATCAGTTTGAAAGATGTAAAGTATGGACTTTGGTTCCAAGACCTAAAGGCCAACTGATCATAGGCACCAAGTGGGTGTTTAGAAACAAGTTGGATGCAAATGGAATTATTGTAAGGAACAAAGCTAGGCTTGTAGCTCAGGGCTACAGACAGGAGGAGGGTATAGATTATGACCAAACCTTTGCTCCTGTTGCAAGGCTAGAGGCAATAAGGATCTTTCTAGCCTATGCAGCCTATATGAAGTTTAAGGTCTTTCAGATGGATGTCAAGAGTGCCTTCCTAAATGGTGAGCTAAAGGAAGAGGTATTTGTTGAACAACCTCCTGGGTTTGTTTCTTCAACTCAGCCCTCATTTGTGTACAAGTTGCAAAAAGCTCTTTATGGACTTAAACAAGCACCCAGAGCCTGGTATGAGACTCTAGCTATTTTCCTATTAGAGCACAACTTTGTTAGGGGAGTAGTTGATAGAACCCTTTTCGTTAAGCACCACAAGGACACAATCCTGTTAGTTCAAGTGTATGTGGATGATATTATTTTTGGCTCCACTGATCCCAAACTGTGCAAAAAGTTCTCTGACTTGATGCATTCTAAGTTTGAGATGAGTAATATGGGTGAGCTGTCTTACTTTCTTGGTCTCCAAGTAAAGCAAGATGCTGATGGCATCTTCATCTCCCAATCCAAATATGTCAAGGAATTGGTAAAGAAGTTTGGGATGGCAGATGCTTCAGCAATGCATACACCTATGGCTACTAATGTTGTTATAGATTCCGATGATCAGGACAAGCCAGTTGATAAGAAAAACTATAGGGCCATTGTTGGTTCCCTATTATATTTAACTGCAAGTAGACCAGATATAATGTTTGCTACATGCCTATGTGCTAGATTCCAGGTCAACCCCAAGGAATCTCATTTGATTCTTCTCAAGAGAATTTTGAGATACCTGAAGGGATGTCCAAATCTAGGACTATGGTACCCAGCAGAATCGGAATTTGAGTTAATTGGATACTCTAATTCTGACTATGTTGGTTGTAGAGTTGACAGGAAAAGTACCTCAGGAACTTGTCAGTTCCTGGGAGAGAGATTGGTCTCTTGGTTCTGTAAGAAGCAGGCTTCTGTCTCAACTTCAACTGCAGAGGCTGAATATATAGCAGCTGCTAGTTGTTGTTCACAGATCCTGTGGATTCAAAACCAGGTTTTGGATTATGGGTACACACATAATAACACAAAAATCATGTGTGACAGTACCAGTGCTATCTCCATTACACAAAATCCTGTGCACCACTCTAGAACCAAGCACCTTGAGATTAGACACCATTTCCTGAGAGATTGTGTGGAAAAGAACAAGATTAGCCTTGAGTTCATATCCACTGACCTTCAGAGAGGTGAAATTTTCACCAAGCCCTTAGATGAACAGAAGTATCTGTTCTTTTTGGTTCAACTAGGCATGATTAATGGAAAAGACTAAGTGTGACTTATGCCTTTGTTGAAATCTGTTTGAAGATCGTCGACCGACGTTCGACGATAGTCGAACAGGTTGAGCCTATCGTCAACCTACGGGCGACGACAACTTATTTGTTTGTGAAGACAGAAATAGTCGAACGATTGATCGACTACTCTGCTTCAGCAAACGATCGTCGAACGAACGTTCGACTATCGTCTCTAGTATCTGTTAAAATACCCAAATATTAACGCATTCGACGATTGCTGTTTTAATATAAAACCGATGGTCGACCTAGGTTAAGAGATCGTTCTTTTTGTCGTCGATGGAGATCGTCTTTTCGCATTCCATCTTTCTTCTTGAGCCCTGCCTCGCGCTCTTTGCCATTTCGCTTTCGTCGTCTCTCTCATCTTCTCCAACCCTATCAATGGCGATTGCTCTAGCCCTTCTGTCAGTAATGAAGTTCGACGCCGGCTTCAACGTAGATTTTGACTCTTTCAGCGCATGTGATTCTGAGATAGTAGAAATCCTCCAGCTCTGCAAGGAACAAGGATTGGAAAGGCTAATGTCCACAAGGATCAAGATAAACATCCAAGAGATTAAAGAGTGGGCTTTCACTTCGTCTTCTAGTGACGAATCTATGACTGGAACGATTGGCGGCGAAGAGGTAATTCTGACTCCCGCCGTTTTAACTGATATATTTGGATTACTGAATGGTGAAGAAGAATATGAACAAGATACTCCAGAGTTTGAGAGGATTTTGATTGAATTATGACATGCAGAAGGAATTCCTTCAAAATTGCTAAAGGTTAATTTTTCGTTGAGGATAAAGTTCTTGGCTGAACTAGTCGGAAAAGTGCTTCTGAGCAAGCACTTTGCTCATGATAACATAACCAGGCAACAGTTTGCCCTGATGTGTGCAATAGTAAACAAGAAACAGATAAATTGGGCAGGAGTTATGTTTGATTTGATAAGAAAGAAGAATAACAAGAGAGAAGTATGCCTGGGTAGGGTACTTTGGATATTTCTAAGAGAGAAATACCCCCAGCTGTTGGTTACAGTCTCTACAACCATCAATGCCAGCAAGAAGATGGTTCCAACTTTGTTTGTTAAGTGGAAAAGGAGTTTTCAGAAGCCTTCTCCAGCAGGGGTAGCTCCAGTTGTGTCTGAGAGCACAAGGACTGTTTCAGTCACTCCCCACCTACATGAAGCAGGCTCATCCATTCTCTCCATTCCATCCACTTCATCTGCATTACCATCCACTTCTACTGAAGTGCCATCCTCATCTGCATTACCATCCACTTCTACTGAAGTGCCATCCTCATCTGCATTACCATCTACTTCAACTGCAGTTCCATCTACTTCAATTGAAGTACCATCTTCTGCCTCTCTTCTTCTTGAGTCCTCCACAATTCTCCATGCATCATCACCAGCATCTCCACTCCCTTCTCATCTTGCTAGGATTTCTCATCCTAGTTTTGATTTATTGGTTTCTGAGCTATCCACTCCTCCTCAGTCACCAATTCCTCATTCTGATCATATTGATCTTCTTGCATCCACCCATCAATCACCAGTTCACTCTCCATCTCATCAGGAGAACACTATCCCTGATGATCATCCATCTACTGTGATTCCCCCACCTTCCTTTGAAATAACTCCAGCCTTTATTTCAAGCATATTGGGGTTAATTACTCCTTCAATCAAAACCATGATTGAAGAAGCAATTGCCCCCCTCGTCTCTTCCATTTCTTCCCTGACTGCCTCCATCCAAGCTCTCTCAAAAACTGCTGAGCCCTCTTCATCTAGGGGCCTGGTTTCAGTATCCACTGAAATCAGGCAGGGGGAGATGTTTCATGAAGATGCCTCTGAACTGCCCCTGGCCTCCCCTCCAGCAGAAATTACTCAAGCAGAGATAGAAACTGTTCCTAAAGAGATAGTAGTCCCAGCTCTAGATCCCATGGCATCTGATGTTATATTGCATGCGGAATTTGCTGTTAAAGTATGCCTTGAAGAAGCTTCTACTCCCTTAGTTGCTCTGTTCCTATAAGGAGTCATTACCTCCTTTCTAGATGACTTGTGGGAGTTAGGAAATTCTGGAGAAAATCCTGAAGGTAATTCATTTACTCATTTTCTTGACATGTTAACTGACATGCTAGTATGTGAATACCTAGAAGGGATGTTTCAATTTCATTTAGAAAATCTGTGTTCCTGATACTATAGATCTAGTGAAAGAAGTTCTAGCTGTCCAAGAACCTGTTCAACAACCTGCTCAAGAACTAGTGCAAGAATATGCTAATCAAGAGCCTGTATCTTCCCCTCCAGCTCAGGTAGTTGTGAATGATGAACTGGTCCTCATGACAGTTGCAGCTGAGATAGAGAAAGTTACAGATATTCAAGAAGAAAAGTCTACAGTCTGGGATGACACCCCAGGACTGGATCTGGATACTCTTCTGGCACAGGATGCCTTGGAAGAAGAGATAGAAAAAGCTGCTTTAAAAGATAGAGAAAAAGCTGTGCAAGAAGCTTTTGATCCTTATGATCATCCCCCATCATCTCAATCTGATGATGAAGATGACTCTGATGACTCAGAAGAATCTAAGAAAAAGAAATCTGCTAAAAGGAAAAGAAAAGCTGTTGCTCCTCCTCCACCTAACCCTGACCATGACATTCCTTATTCTATCTTGAAAGGAATAGATCCCAAGTCCAAAGAATATCAGCACTGGATGGGATTCTCCAAGAATCAGCAAAAGCAAAGAAAGAAATCTAAAAGATATGATAGTCCAGCACCTAAGTGGACCCCTAGAGGTCCTCCTCCTCCACCTCCCAGTGCAGGAGCTTCTGGTAATACATCTACAAATCCTTCAGCCCCTTCTGCCAGATATACTCAATCTCAATCTCATCAAAGGAAAAGCAATCCAGGATATCAAAGCAGATCCCAATCTGGATATCAAAGGCAAGATGCTGATACAAGAGAACAAGTAAAGGAGGTAGTTTATCAGAAACCAACTTTTTCTCCTCCTCCTTCTCCCAAGAGAAGAGCTTCACCTTCCAAAGAAATCAAAAGCATATCTTCTTCAAAACCAGCTCTAGCAAAGGAAACTGACTCAAAAGGTAAAAGGATTATTTTCTCTGAAAAATCAAATAAGAAATATGCTGAGTTTGCTCCTCCTTCTTCATTAATTATTCAAGAAAATAGAGAGCCAGATGCTAGCTTGTTAGAACTATCTACTAAATTTAAAGCTGTAAAATCTTTAGATCCAACTTATGAAAATGAATATGAAAGTCAAGAGCTCAATCCCGATTTCAGGATGGCTAAGTTTCTTGAACTAGTTGGATCAGCCTAGATCAGAAAAGCCAAAGCAGAAGGAAAAGATATTACAGGATTAACGACTATGTCTAAATTCAGAAAGAAGGAGCTAGATAAATTCCATGTTAGACCTGAGGTCTTTGATCCTTCAAAATATATGGAAAAGCATCCTGAAGCAGTAGTTCTAAGAGCAGAAGAATCTAGAATTATTGGAGAACAAGATCTAAAGTTATCAAAGAAAGAAGCTTTAGACCCTTTTAGAAAAATTTCTTTTCTTCCTGGTTCCTCTGTATCTAAACCAGATTCTGATTCCTCTTAAATTTCTTTGATTGACAGTTGTTCATTTGTCTGTTTGATTGATGCCATCTGCTGCTTAGATATTTCCTTTCCTGTATTATATTTATTTCCAGTAGTTTGTTTGTTTTGTTTTGTTTTGAGAGACTTAACCAAAATAGGGGGAGATTGTTGGTACCCTAGATTGGATTTGAGTTCAGTCTTCTCTTTTAGTTTCTTGACCCAAGATTTATCTATGGTCAAAGGTTAGTTGTTTAGTTAGATTGCTCTAGTTGTAGAGTTGTCACTTATCCAGATGAAAATTTTATTAAGTTGTTTTTGGTTCGACTATGGTCAAATGCCGCTCGACTATCATCAATCAACTGTTCGACGATCGTCTATTAGTTGGTCGACTATCATCAGTCAGCAGATCGTCTATCTCTGAGTTAGTTCAACACTTGTTAGCTCGACGCTCTGTGGTATCTGCCTCGTCGATCGTCGAACCCCGCTCGACTTCTTTTGACCAGACAGATTTCTTGATAGTTCAACTATCTGCTTGGATAGTTCAACTATCTGATAGTTCGACTATTTGTTTGATAGGTCGACTATCTGTGTTGTTTGATAGCTCGACTATCTGTTTGATAGGTCGACTATCTGCTCTGTTTGATAGTTCGACTATCTGCTTGGATAGTTCAACTATCTGATAGCTCGACTATCTGTTTGATAGGTCGACTATCTGTCTTCTTTGATAGTTCGACTATCTGTTTGATAGGTCGACTATCTGTTGTGTTTGATAGTTCGACTATTTGTTTGATAGGTCGACTATCTGTTTTGCTTGATAGCTCGACAATCTGTCTTGATAGGTCGACTATCTGATAGCTCGACTATCTATTCTGATAGGTCGACTATCTGCTGAGGTAGTTCGACTATCTTCTTTGATAGTTCGACTATCTGTGTCGTTCGACTATCTGTTCTGATAGGTCGACGATCTCTGTGCTTCGGTCGACGATCTTTGAGGGTCGTTCGACGTTCTTCTGTCTGTCTTTAGTAATTTTGTACTCCTTCTATTCTATGATTTAATTCTGATTTATCTGGCATATTTTATTAAAGATTATTTCATTGATTTTGTGCATACATCTCAAGGCAATCTTTGCCCCATCCTTTGTGCATAAGTCAAGCTTTATCTGACAAAGTTTTTTGTCTTATTAGTTGAAATATCTGTCTGCTTTATCTGCCATGCTGTCCTTTATAGCCGTTAGACACAGAAAGTCTTCCTTGGCCGTAAAGAGTTTAGTCTGATGTGACTTTCTTTAGTACTCCTGTTATCAGATTGGATATGCAGCTTCTTAGAAAGCTTTATCCCCTTATAGCATGTCTGCCTGCAGGATATGTTTTGCTTTATGCTTTTTGCAGCCCAGATTGCAGATTTCAGAAGAAGAAAAAATTCAAACAAAGATTAGAGCCATTGGAAAGGCCAATATATAAAGTGCTTTCAAAAGGCAACAGAGTATGAACAACCATACAAAACAAGAGATCAATACACAATTTCATACAGATTCAAAACAAGAAGAGATACAGCTCTCAGTCATTGATACATTCAACTGAGAAGATCATCCCTCTTCAACATTCTTTTTCAATCTTGAGTCCATCCTGCTTACATGAACATTCACTCAATACCTCAAGAAGAAGAAGAAGAAGAAAGAAAAGCTATAGAAGAAGAACAATCTTTCTACATTCAAGAGTCTTCTTCAAGCTTCTCCTTCAGAACTTCAAGACAGTTCTTTGTCTCAAGTTCAGAAGAGCTCCTGCACCCTGAAGCAAGACTTCTTCTTGGATATTCTCTAAGCCAGGGGAAGCCTTGATTCTTTAGAGCTTTCTAGCTCTGTGCAATCCACTAGCTTCTCTAATCTGTTTTAATAATAGAGAAGAATCTTTAACTCTCTCAACCTCCTGTATAAAGGGTTATTACTCCCTTCAAAAGTGAACCTTGGTGGCAGGGCACCTGATCAAAAACCTGTGTTGGATTTTGAGCTCCTGATCAAAAGCTCAAAGGGTCTACTTGATCTACCTGAAGCAGATCAGTTGGTGGCAGGGCACCTGAACAAAAATCTGTAGTGGATTCCTACCAGGGTGGTAGAAGAGTGGACGTACCTATTTAGAGGGAACCACTATAAACTTCTTGTGTCGTCTGTGTTGCTTATTTAATTTATTGCACTGTGGATGTTAGTAGAAATAACTAGGATTGCTAGTTGCTGTGATAGGACCAAAGCTCAACTGTAATTACAGTTAGCTTTCTCTAGTGCACTTCACTTTGTGTTAGGCTCTAGGGTTTCAAATATCTATAAACTCTTTCCGCAAATTAACTCTAAGGGAGTTGAGTAGGGTGTCATAATTTTTGAATACTCTATTCACCCCCCTCTAGAGTTGTATCTATCCTCACTTTCAGAGATGTTTGTATCTCATGCTTATGTATTTGTTTGGTCCTATGCCAGTTCATATTCTTGGTAGGAAAGAATACACACTTGTTGTTATAAATGACTATTCTAGATTTACATGGGTTTTCTTCTTGAAGCAGAAATCTGAAACTCCAACTGTTTTCCAATCTTTTGTCAGACAAATACAGAATGAATACAACAGTTCAGTGGTCAAAATCAAAAGTGAACATGGAACTGAATTTCAGTCTGAATGTATGACAAAATTCTGTGAAAAACTTGGGATTCATCAGGAATTCTCTTCACCTAGAACTCCTCAGCAAAATAGTGTTGCTTAAAGAAAGAATAGGACTCTAATTGAGGCCAGTAGAACTCTACTGAATGACACTACTCTCACTGAATACTTCTAGGCTGAGGCAGTAAATACTGCTTGTCATGTGCTCAATAGAGCTTCCATCAACAAGAAACACAAGATGACACCCTACCAGATTTCTAAAGGCAGAAAACCAAACATATCTTATTTCAGAATCTTTGGTAGTAAGTGTTTTATACTAGTCAATGGTAAGCACTAACAAACTAAGTTTGCTGCCAAATCCCTAGAAGGGATATTTTTTGGGTACAACAACCAAAGTAGAGCATACAGAATCTACAACTTGACTACTCAAGTTGTAGAAGAATCTGTGCATGTAGTATTTGATGACTTAATGTTTATTAACAGTTAATTTTCTAGTTCTTCAGTTAGTTCTACAGGTCTAACAGATAAGCTGGACAAGCTGACCGTCGTTGAAGATTTACCTGCTAAACTGGATTAGGATAAAGATGCCAGCTATCCAGGAGGAGACCAAGTCCCTCTGGGTGAAGAAGAAAATGTGGAGCATCAAGATGAGGAAACTGGAGATAGCCATAATGCTGACAGAATTCCTCCAGCAAGGAGACACTTGAAGGATCATCCAGCTCACCAGATCATTGGTGATGCAAGTCAGGGTGTTCTAACAAGGTGCAGGAGCATGAACAGAGTTCTATGTTCTAGCTTCCTATCTCATATAGAACCCAGGAAGATTGAAGAAGCAATGCAAGACACCAACTGGATTGATGCAATGCAAGAAGAGCTCAGTCAGTTCAAAAGGTGTAAGGTCTGGGAACTGGTGCCAAAACCTAAGGATCACAAAATAATAGGAACTAAGTCGATCTATAGGAACAAGCTTGATGAGAATGACACTATAGTCAAGAATAAGTCTAGACTGGTAGCAAAAGTCTACAGGCAAGAGGAAGGTATTGATTTTGATCAAACCTTTGCTCCAGTGGCAAGACTGGAGGCTATAAGGCTGTTCTTGGCCTATGCTGCCTTTCAAGGGTTCAAAGTATATCAGATGGATGTGAAATCAGCATTTCTCAATGGTGATTTAAAAGAAGAAGTCAATGTAGAATAACCCTCAGGTTTTGTAGACTCTCACTTTCCTGATTATGTATATAGGCTTAGGAAAACACTATATGGTTTGAAATAAGCTCCAAGGGCTTGGTATGAAACCTTGTCTGCCTTCCTCATTGAGAATAAATTCTCTAGAGAAAAGATAAACAAAACTCTATTCTATAGGGAATCAAAAGGCAAGATAATACTAGTCCAGATATATGTGGATGACATTATCTTTGGTTCTACTGAAAACAGCCTTTGTAGGAAGTTTGCCAAACTTATGCAAGGGAAGTTTGAGATGAGCAGTATGGGTGAGCTGAAGTTCTTCTTGGGACTTCAAGTTAGACAGAATGAGAGTGGGTTGTCCATATCCCAATCTAAGTTCACCAAGGAGTTGATTAAGAAGTATGGATTGGACTCAGCTTCTACTATGAAAACTCCAATGGGAACAAGTATGCCTATATGCAAAGATGAAGCAGGGAAACCTGTTGATGAGTCTTTGTATAGAGGGATAATTGGCTCCCTACTATACTTGACTGCTAGTAGACCTGACATCATGTATGCAACATGTGTCTGTACTAGGTATCAAGCATGCCCTAAGGAATCTCATTATACTGCAGTTAAGAGAATATTTAGATATCTTAAGGGCACACCTAATCTAGGCCTTTGGTACCCTAAGAATAGAGATTTTCTATTAATAGGTTTCTCAGATGCAGATTTTGCTGGATGCAAAGAAGATAGAAAAAGTACCACAGGAACCTGTCAATTCCTTGGTGGGAGGCTGGTGTCATAGAGTAGGAAGAAGCAAACCAGTGTAGCTATATCAACAGCTGAATTAGAGTATATAGTTACAGGTAGCTGCTATGCACAATTGATGTGGATAAAGCATCAACTAGAAGATTATGACATCCAGGTAAGTAGAATTCCACTATTTTGTGATTCTACAAGTGTTATTTCTATTGCTAAGAATCCTGTATCACACAGTAGGACCAAGCATATAGAAATTAAGTTTCATTTTATCAGAGAACATGTAGAGAAGAAAAATATTAGCCTAGAGTTTATGAAAACTGATAATCAAATAGCTGATATTTTTACAAAACCTTTGGATGAAACTAAATTCAATAATTTCAAAATTGAATCAGGTATGTTGAACCTAGAATAGGTTAACACAAGTTTCCATAAGTAGCATATGTAAGCACCAAATTTCTATTGAAATTTGGCTAAGTACAAAGTTTGTGTCGACACAAACAAGTTGTGTCGACACACTCAGTGTGTTGTATCAACACAGAAAAAGGATGTGTCGACACAAAAACAGTATCTATGTCGACAGAAGAATAGGTGTCGACACAACCTTGTCAAGACCATATGACAAGAGGATATTTGTGTCGACACATAGAAGTTGGTGTCGACACAACTCTGTCGAGACTAAAGTTGTTAGTGTCGACACAGACGCAAGTTTGTTGACACAAACTCAAGCATGTCAACACATAGATGTGTCGACTTAAAATACGTTTTGTCGACTTAGACATTAGTATGTCGACACATAGTTGTGTCGACTCAACTTAAGTTCTGTCAAGACCTGGGTCATTTTTGTCGACACAAAAACTGATTTGTCGACTTAGGCCCGTCGTTTTCCCTTCCCTTGACACAAGTACTATAAATAGGTGAATCCAAAATCTGGTCGACTACGCTATCAGAATTTTTGAATCTACACCTTCTGTCGACATAGACCTTCTCTTCTCTTCTCCTCTATAACTTACGTCAATGGCGCCACACCAAGAAGATAAGGTTAATGAAGGTTATGAACTGGTTCGTGAAGGTTTCATGAAAGCTTCTGATGAAATTCAGGGAGTTATTGCCTTAATTTCTGAAAATGGATTAGAATTCTTGGTCTCTGAACCAACCAAAATTTGGAAAAAGGAAGTCATGGAGTTCTACTCAACCGCTACAGTGGACTCTAAAGGAAAGAAAATCATGGCGTCTATTCAAGATACCCGGGTGAAGCTCACTTTGAAAACTATCAGGAAAGCACTACATCTTCCTTTGATCAAGGATACAGACGAAATAACTCCTTCCCAGATAACTGAAGCTTTAAGCTGGTGTGGACTGAGTCCCAGTATTAAAATTAGATCATCTATCAATAGAAAAGGGATGAATTCCCAAGGAAAATTTCTTTCAGAAGTTATAGGCAAAGTGATTATCTACAAGACTGGTGGACAAGATAGGATTTCTGCCCACATGTTCAATCTTATGATGAGGGTTATATTCAAGATTAACACTGACTGGGCAGCAGTGGTGTTTGATAAAATACAAAAAGGAATTAAGAAACCTAACGTGGGAAGGATCCTCAGTTTATGCTTAACATAGGTAATTCCAGATGTTCTGAAACAAGCAAATGGCTCTAAGATAAATCACATGATGAAAATGGATGTGAGGATACTGTCAAGATTGGACAGAGTTCTGACCAAGGAAGTCCCTACTCCAAAGGAGCAAACTAAGAAAGACAAGAAGAAAAAGAAAGTGGTTGTACAGGCTGACTCCTCTAGTGATTCTGAAGAGGAAGTGGTCTTTAGTTCTGATGAAGACCAGCACCAACAGGATGCTCATGATCACGTAAAGGACAGTGAGCCCCAGGAGCAACAAGTTGACTCCACTCAAGGGGGAGAAAACTTAGAACAAGAAACTGGGCTGCCTGCCTAAGGGGGAGGCATTGATGATGCTGTCCTAGACAGTGACTTAACTGCAGATACAATCATGAATGTAGTATATGAAATCAACACTGCAGCTGAAGAAACTGATAAGATAAATACTCAAAATGAGCCAGTAAGTATCTTCTCCACAATCTAGTGATATATGATGGTATTCTTCTCAATAATTGTTCAGAGGGAAACTTTTGTGTAAAAATAAAGTCATTAAAGAAAACTAATCTTATTCCTTCTGTACAGATACAACAGGAATTTACAATGGAAGAATTGTTTCCTAATCCTCCTCTAGATAGGACTGAGGGGGAGCATATTGAGAAAGGAAAAGATATTCCAAGGATCAAGGGGGAGTTATCAAAGGATACTGAGGAGGATGCCCCAGCTGAAAAAAATACTGTTAATATTAAAAGTACAACTGAATCTTCTGAAGATGAAGAAGCCACATTGGCTAAGAAAAGGAAGCTAACTGTTTTAAAGAAAAATAGTTCTGGATACAAGAAGGCTTTACAAATGGGAACAACACCATCTACATCAAGTATGGACTTCAGTTCTTTGTTGGTACAGATACAAATAAAACTGGATAATCAAAGAAAGTCTATAGAGAAATATGTGGATGAAACTCATAAGAAGTTACAGTTTCATTTGGCCAAGGACATCAAACCCATTAGATTTGAAGTGAATATAAGAAGGAGATGACAGATTGCTTTCATAAAGAAGGTAATGCTATGGTGTTCCTGGCCAAGAAACATCAAGATATCCAAGTAAAGTGGATGAAAATGAAGTGAAGCAGGGATATGTACTGGAAAATCAGATCAGAATGAATGAAAATCTTAAAGATTCACATCATGTAATATTAACTAAGCTCACTGATTCTACCACTGCTCTGAAAGCTGACATCTCCAAGCAAATACAGGAAGACATAGCTACTGTCAAAGCCACATTTCAAGATTCTCAGGAGAAAATTAAAACTTTCTTGACAAAATTCAGAGATTATTTTAAGGAGGGAACTGAATACATAGCTGATCAAGTCAAATTCCAGAAAGAAGATTTGAGGGATCATATTACAAGAGAAGTCATAAAGGGGGAGAGATTACTAGTCAAAGCCAGCTCTGACCATGCTAAATGGACTTCCAATAGCATTTGAGCTACTCTTGGATATCCTCCTCTTTGTGATGATGATAATGTAGCAGAATCTGGGATACAACCTACATATTTTGAAGGAGATCAGCCCGAAATTGCTCAGGTGATCTATCCCCCAGCTGATTTTGAGATGGTTCAAGAAAAAGTGCTAAAAATGTATAGTCCTCCACCAGAGGCACAAAATGTAATTCTAGAAAAGGTTGAGATGTCAGAAGCTGCATTAGAAGCTCAGAAGGAAGCTCAACTTTCCAAGAAGAGGTTTAGAGAGCAGGCTGGACTTAAGCCAGATTTTGAGTAGTGGAGCCCAACTTCTAGAAACATCATACTTACTGCCTGGAAAGCTGTAAAGGATAAAACCCATGACAGGGATAAGTGGTATTCAGAGCAAGAGTGGAATAAATATCAAGCAGGACAAGAAGTAATTCTTCAATATAGAAGAAGAGCTAAGGCTGGGAAGCTACCTGCTAATGCTCAAGAGCCAAGCAAGTACTTCCCCAAACCTTTCCACTATTTTGAAAGACAAAAGATCAAGGCTGAAGAATTAAAGAAGAAAGCTCTAAAAGGGAAAAAGCCAGCTGAGGATGCTGAACCTTCTATGCAGGCTAAAATCAAGTCTGGCAAAGGAATAATTATTAAGGAGCCTAGTCAGTAATAGGATTGCTAGGTTTATGTAATAGAACAATGTACTAATTTATTTCTTTTGTTCTATAATAAATTCTTGTAAACCAAAATTTTGCTGATTAATGAAATCTATTTCAGTATTAATTGTTTGTTGTTTACAATGATTATGTGATAACCTGCTCTGAAATGTTTTTACATCTATTACTATTTTGTTTTATCTTAAGAGATGTATATCTTTGACTAAGGGTTATGACTTCTCCAAATAGGGGGAGATTGTTGGGTACATTGGAAAATGTGTACCAGATTTGGAGAAGCCACAACTTAGTCAATGGTATGCACCAATTTGTATTTGATAGAAGTTTGAGTTTCATTGTGCAGGTTTAAGAATTTGAAGAAAAATTTCTAAGTGCAAGTGTCGACACTTGTGAAGAAACTGTGTCGACACTCAGGGAGACTGTGTCGACACTCAGGCAAGCTGTGTCGACACACAGGCAAATTGTGTCGACACTTATGAAGAACTTGTGTCGACACCCAGAAGCTGTGTCGACACTTATAAAGAAGTTGTGTCGACACCCAGAATTTGTGTCGACACTTATAAATAAGTTGTGTCGACACTCAAAGCTATGTCGACACCTAAAGAAGAAGTTGTGTCGACATCCAGAATTGTGTTGACATCTGAAGTAGGATTTATGTCGACACTTAAAACTGAAGCTGTCTCGACACTCAGGAGATATGTCGACACCTGAAGTAATTATGTCGACACACAGGACTTGTGTCGACACACCAACTCTCAAAAGGCTGTGTCGAGTTCAGAAGTAATTGTATCGATACACAGGACTTGTGTCGGCACACACTCAACGCCATTTGACAAACACTCAATGCCAACTGTCTGCAACAGAAATGTCAATATAAGAAGTTGCTGTGTCGACACACAGGACTTGTGTCGACACATACAATAAAAGCAGTGTCGAGAAGTAGAAGTATGACTGTGTCGACACTTGGAGTAATTGTGTCGACACCATAAAGACTTGTGTTGACACTTAGTCTATATGTGTCGACACATGTGAAGCCGTCTGCTGAGTGTTGTGTGTTAAGTTGAAAATACATTGAAGAACCTGGTGACGTAACTGGTGACTTGACAGCTGTCATAACTAACCAGTCTGACACCACTACCAAAACTGTCAGAAGTCTGTTATAAACCGGATCAGCCGGTAACCATGGAGCAAGCTCTATATAAGAGACAGATCGAAAACGACAATGGACAACAACAAGAAGAATCAATAAGAAGAATTCTGATAGATCAAGGGCTGTCTGCAAGAAAGATTCAGAGTTAATTCTGAATTTATAAAAGAAGCTGACTGAGGATCAACCTCAACATCAAGATAAGATCCACCTTATTTTGTTTTAATCAAGAAACTTTGAAAGGCTAAGTTAGGTTGGATCAGAAGGATCAGTCTATACAAGAACTGATAAACAAGACAACATCAACAAAGAAATCTAGCTGGTGAAGTTTTCAGTTACTCTTTACTCATAAATTCTTGTACGATCTACTGTTAGATCTGAGATTGTAAGCCTAAAATTATAAAGGCTGAGGTAGGGCTGTGTGCCTGAGGTAGGACTTGTGGAAAGTCTGAGTTGTAAGCCTAATTATAAAGGCTGAGGTAGGGCTGAGGTCTGAGGTAGGATTCTAGAGAAGAATCTTAGGTAGGACTTGTGTAAAGTCTGAGGTGTAGGAACCATCTTTGGTTCTGAGATTGTAAGATCTGCGGATCTGAGCCAGTGGAAGGAAGTTAGGCTGAATCCACTTATCTGCTGGATAGGCAAAGGGGGAAGTGGATGTACCCATATCTTGGGGAATCACTATAAATTTGGTGTTTGCTGTGATGTGTTTATTTTCTGTAGATTGATTAATCTGTGCTAAAAGAAGTAATATAACTGAGAGTACTAAGTTGTTAGCCTAAATCACCTAGAGGGGGGGGGGTGAATAGGTGAGGTCTACGTATTTTTGCAGAATAAAAATTGTAAGAACGATACACAGAAAATAACCAAGCAAGCCACAGAGAACACAGGATTTATAGTGGTTCCCCAATCCTTGGGTACATCCACTTTCACCTCACCAATCTAGTAAACCACTAGACTTGGCTACTCCACTATCTCGGATCAAAACGATCCTACAACTCAGAACCACGTTCCTACAATCTCGATCCCAACGGATCTACAGTACTCGGAGAAAAACTCCTACAGAACTCGGAGTCAAGACTCCTACAAGAATAAGAGATTGTATAAAGAAATATACAAACAGAACCGTTCAGATCTGGATCTTCAAATCTTTCTTCCTTCTTCAGCTTTTAGGGATCAGCGGAAAATAGATCGAGGAAGGCAGAGGCGAAATCTCTTGGATCTGAAAACTAGAATCAGCGGGATCAAGAACTGGATCTGTCGATTGAGAATAGCTTGATCTTCTGAAACTTCTTAGCTGAATCTCTGTATCGGAGAAGACCGGCGACGAAGAAGATGAACAGTATTTAGTCGGCGTGAACTTGTCGGCTTCCCGATGTCGGCGATAAAATCAGATTCAGAAACTTATTTTTTTTTCTTAGGGTTTGTCGACTTGACAAGACCTATTTGTAGGACTTCTGTAACGGTCATAATACTTAATCAAGTACACGTGGACCAATCATAATAGAGGATTTGAAATAACCCGAAATGTCTGGACTTAGAAACATTCTTTCTGAATTGACATACACGAGTATATCAATGAACTACTCGAGTATCAGGAGAGAGAGAGAGACATACTCGAGTAAGCACGAGTCCAGGACTTAGAAAATAATCTGAAGGAAAGATCAAACTACTCGAGTATATCAAATCACATACTCGAGTATACATATAACTACTCGAGTACGAGACATTGGTCTACTCGAGTATATCAAACTCACATACTCGAGTATATTGGAAACTACTGGAGTAATCACAAACCTACTCGAGTAAGAGACTCAAGCTACTCGAGTACAAAGTCATTCACTCGAGTATATCAGGGAACTACTCGAGTATGCAAACTAACATACTCGTGTAAAGGATATACTCGAGTACTTTGGCTGGACCACTCGAGTATATACATGAGCTACACGAGTATCATAGTGCCTACTCGAGTAAGAGGAAGGATCTGAAGACTCGAGTATGTCCTTACTCGAGTACTAAGTTACTTACTCGTGTATATGAAGCTATCTACTCGAGTATGTAGACTTAGAAAAATTTCTTCCTTGAGAACTCATTTCTCCTACTAAAGATCAGCAACACTTCAAGGTTCCATTTGTCCATGTGCTTGTGAAATGAAGTGCATCCCAATAGAGAGGCTACACATGAGTCAACACCATGGATCACACAATGAGGGATTACATGGTATGGTCCTGTGTTAGGTGACCCATTGTAGACTGACATTGGTCTACACTTGGCAATATAGTCCTGCATACATAACTCAAACACAAAATCAAATACAACTGCAATTCACCTTAGTTTTAGGAGGACTTCTTCAAATTAAGGTCATTGTGGAAACAAGACCCAACAATAACTGTTTGCCTAAAGAATTAAAAAGGCACAAAAAGATTAGAACCTATTCACCCCCTGTAGGTCTTTAGGCTCTTGAAATAGAGTCTTTCGCCTCCACTGGATAAAGTCCCTTTAATTTCTGAAGAAGTAGAAATGGCTGATCAAGTCTTGATTAAAGAACAAGAGGCCCAAATATCCAAGAAAAGATTTAGAAAACAGGCTGAGGCTAGGCCTGACTTTGAGAAATGGAGTCCAACCTCCAGAAGCATCATCCTAACTGCATGGAATGCAGTGGATGAAAATCAATATGACAGGGGTAAGTGGTACTCCAAATAGAAATGTGATAAGTATCTTGCACAACAAGAAAAAAATCTAAAAATTCAGGAAGGACTTGAAGGCTGGTAGAATTCCTGCAAACTTCATAGAGCCTTGCAAGTATTTAACCAAACCATTCCATTACTTAGAGAGGCAAAAGCTTAAAGTAGCTCAACTTAAAGCCAAAGACATCAAGGGAAAGAAGCCTGTTGATGATGCTGAAGCTAAAGTCAAAGCTACTGTCCAACCAGGAAAAGGGATTGCAATCAGGGATCCAGATAAATCCTAATTTTAGACTGAATTGGTTCTAGAAGAACTTTGTAGATCTTTTATTATTTTGTTGTAACTCATAAACATTGTAATCCTACTTTGCTTTTATGATGAAGGAATTATTGATTGCCAACAATTTATATACCTATGTCTCTGAGTTGCATAGTTTCTTATGATATTTCATGTCGAATATTTGTGTATGATATGTTTGAACTGCTATTGAAGTAATTTGAAATTGCTAAATACATCATGCTTTTTTTTCATTATATATTGGTGTATATCATTGACTATGAGTTATGACTTCTCCAAATAGAGGGAGATTGTTGGGTACATTAGAGATTGTGTACCTGATTTGGAGAAGCCTCACCTGAATCAATAATATACATCAGGTTGTATTTGATGATGTATTGAGTTTATTTGTGTAGACAGAAGAATGAAGAAAATATTCTATGTACAAAAGTGTAGAGACATTTATAATGTGTTGACATTTTTGAAGGAGCAGCGTCGAGATCAGAAGCAAAGTTGTGTCGACACACAAGACTTGTGTCGACACATGAAATTTGAGTCAACAACAGTTGTGTCGACACTTAGGACTAGTGTCGACACACTTAGATTTGAAGTGTTGACATGAGTAGAAAGGTTTTGTTGACACACATGACTTGTGTAGACATTCAAAGTTCAAATCTACATCAGTCGTGTCGACACACAGGAATTGTGTCGACATTCAGAGTTCAAGTCTACAACATCTATGTCGACACACAGGACTTATGTCGACATACAGAAGTTGGGTCTACATCAGTTGTGCCGATAGTTTCTGAAGAGTGTTGACATTATCAAAAGAAGTTTGTCGACACATTCTAGAAAGGGAGTGTAGAGACTGGTTGAAGAGCTGTGCCGAACGTTTCTGAAGTGTGTTGACAACATCAAAGGAGTTGTGTCGACACATTGTATAAAAGCTTTGTTGACAGTTTCTAAAGTTTGTCGACAACACCAGAGGAAGTGTGTCGACACCCGGCTAATTGTGTCGACACATACTTCATCTGTGTCGACACATACTATCCTTGTGTCTCAGCACATTCAGTTGAGTTAAATAACTCTAAGTGCTAGATTTCCAGGCAGAAGACTTGACAGCTGCAAGGATTATCAAGGCCTATTAGACATGTCAGAACTATCAGATGTCAGCCATCCACCGAATCAGCCGGTTGCCTCTGTTGTGATCTATAAATAAAGCCGAGCAATCAGAGAAAAAGTGAGACACACAGTAAGATAGAAAAAATTAGAGGGAAGCCAAAAAAGAAGGATTATTACTCCAAGAAGAATTCACAGAATTCTACATAGCAAGAAGGTTCTGATTCTATATCAGAGAAGGACACAACATCTCTTTAAATCTATCAATGATTGCTGAATCAAGTCAGCAAGAAATAAGTAGCTGTGTCTACATCAAATTCTCAAGAAGATTCAACCTAGGTTCTCTCATTCAAGAAGCTTTGAATAAGCTAAGTAAGGTTGAATCTAATTCATTGTAGCGATGATCTGAAGAAAGCAGATTGATCAAGATCTGATCAAGATTCCTTCACTCCTTTTTTCTCTCTATCTATGTGAAGGAAGAAAAGTAATTCTTTATATAATTTTTGTAGGATCTATTTATAGATCTGAGTGTTGAAAGCCTGTAATTATAAAGGCCGAGGTAGGGCTGTTTGCCTGAGGTAGGAGATTAAGTTCTCTGAGGTGTAGGCCTGGTGATAAGGGCTGAGGTTTGGCTTATTAGCTTGAGTTGTAGGAGTGTGAATTCACTCTGAGGTAGGGTTCTTGGGAAGAACCTGAGGTGTAGGACTTGTTGAAGTCTGAGTTATAGGAACCAGTTTGGGTTCTGAGTTGTAAGATCTGAGGATCTGAGAAGGTGGAAGGAAGTTTGGCCGAATCTAGGTTATTACTAGATAGGTGAAGGGGGAAAGTGGATGTACCCATCTCTTGGGGAACCACTATAAACCTGTGTGTCTACTGTGATTGATGTGTTGTATGCTGTGATTGCTATAGATTTTAGTCTTACTGTAAATAATCTATTAACTACCAAAGAATAAAGAATTGAACCTATTCACCCCCCCTCTAGGTATTTAGACATTCTTGAAATATATTCTTTCACAACCCTAGCCTCTATCTCGTAGGACTATATGTCAATGATGTTATACTCCTGAGCCTCCAGCTCGCAAGACCAACTTGTCCTAAAATAAACCTCTCGAGCCTTCAGCTCGCAGGACCAACCTATCCTGATATCAAACTCTCAAGACTCCAGCTCGCAGGACTATATGTCAATGTTGAGGCTTCTGCTCCTGTTTGTAACCCCTTGGCTAGCATCTCTAATGATCATGTTTTTGGGATGATCCCTCAAATGCCTGATAGTAGGAGGCATTCCAACTTCATCATCATGAACTTCAGTGGCTGGATCTTGTTGGTCTTCAACCATATCCTGAGAACTTTGTCCTTCTTCAGGAATGCACACAACCTTATATTCCTTTTGGGCAGTAGGAGGAGGGTTCTTGATGGTCAGATTTTCCATCTTCAACTCTATACCTGCAGATCTAGAGGAGCTTGATAGCTCACTGTTAATCATTGATAATTCATCAAAGACTACATTCACAAACTCTTCTACAACTTAATTTTTCAAGTTATATACCCTATATGCTTTGCTATGATTGCTGTACCCAACAAATATCCCTTCATAGGATTTGGCAGGAAACTTAGTCAAGTAGGACTTCCCATTATTAAGCACAAAGCATTTACTACCAAAGATCCTGAGATAGGCTAGATTTGATTTTTTGCCTTTCATAATCTCATTGGAAGTCTTCTTGTAGTACTTTTTGATAGAGGCTCTGTTCAAGACAAGACAAGAAGAGTTCATTGCCTCAACAAAGAAGTATTTTGGGAGAGAAGTATCATTGAGCAGTGTCTTGACAGCCTCTATAAGAGTCCTATTTTCCTCTCAGCTATCCTATTTTACTGGGGTGTCATTGGAGAAGAAAACTCTTGACAAATCCCTAGTTCTTCACAGAACTTTGTCATCCATTCAGACTGAAATTCAATACCATGGTCACTTATGATTTTAACCACAGAACTTTCTTTTTCATTCTGAACTTGCCTAATAAAGATAAATATGTCTAGGGTTTCAGACTTTTTCTTTAGAAAGAAAACCCAAGCATATTTGGAATAATCATCAACTATCAGAAGTGTATAGACTTTCCTACCTGTACTATGAACTAGAATAAGACCAAATAATTCCATATGCAGGAGGTACAAACACCTCATAGAATCCTTGGCCCCAATGCTCTTAAAGGAGGCTTTGGTCTTCTTGCCCTTTTGACATACAGAGTAAATGCCCTCCTTGGTGCATCTTATGTTGGGGCCATTTCTGACTATATCTTCACTGAAGATCTTATTAATGGTCTTGTAGTTCAAGTGGGCAAGCCTCTTGTGTCATTGCACATAGTGGGAGACTTTCTCATTAGCAACTAGACACACCAGAGTGTCAGAACTTAAACATAAAAAGTTTTAACAGTAAATATTTCCACTCCTAGTGACTGTTAATATGACCTCTTGGTCACTTGACCTTTTGATCAGACACTCATCCTTGTGGAAGACAATGACATAGCCAAGATCACACAGTTGGCTTATGTTTATCAGGTTGTGTTGCAACCATTCCATATAAGCCACTTTTGTGATTGAGACTATACCATTGGTGATCATACCACAGCCCTTGGCAACTCCTTTTTCTGAGCCTCCAAAGATCACTTTTGCTCCATTCTTTACTGGACTGTATTCCATTAGATGACACCTTATTCCAGTCATATTCATGGAACAACCACTGTCCAAGTACCATATTGGTGCATGGATACTTGGATTATCATACAATCATAATTTAGTTTACCTTAGGACTCCAAAAGGGTTTGGGTCATTGGTTCTTATTAGTTTAAAAATGAATATGTCTTCCTGCAACACTTCTGATATGAAGACTTGCCCTTGCCCTAGGCATATTAGGGTTGTGCTAACAATCTATGGCAAAGTGTCCCACCTTGCCATAGCACCAACATTCATGAATGTTGTATCTCCTCTTCTGAATAGCCCTTGTAGATTGCAAGCTGAAAAATAGCTGACTGTTTAGAAGGAGAGAAACAACCTTTTTCTCATTTCTTTTAGCAATAATCTTACTGAAGGTCAGACTGCCAGAAAAAGTACTTGGCTTACCTTGAGTTCCACCAACAGTGGTCTTCTTTGCATTAGACATGCTGTTAATGGCCTCAGAGATAACCATGTCAGGCTTACTGACTGGCTTAACTTTTCTCTGAGTTGATGCTGGAAGAACCTGAGAATAGGCCACTGCCTTATTCTTGAGTGTGGGGGCTGGTGCGCCAAAAACAAATGGTGCATGATGGACCATCTGGATTTCCTCATGTGGGGCCTTAAAAGCACTTAAGCCCATGCCCTTCCTTCCACCACAGTTGTGAGCATTTTTGATCGCACTAGTGAATCTTCCATTCAATAAGTGACCATATATACTCTCTTGGTAATACTTGTTGGATGGCAACACAACGTTCTTAATAGAGATAATAGGCTGAATTGGAGCTTTGCCCTTACTCATATTCCTTCTTATAGTATTCCTCTCAATGTACTCCAGCGCCTTCTTATTAGTTTGAGAGGTGAAGGTATCAATGAGTGGCAATATAGATTTAGGTTTGGAGTATTGAGCCATCAATATTCTCTCTTTGAGGAGCTTATCTTCCAACTCTTTAATTAGAGAGTTCTTACTATTTATGGTTGAAACTTGAATAATGGTGATTGTTTTAAATTGGGATATCTCTCTGCTCATTTGGCTCAGCAATGAGGTTGACTCAACGTGCAAAGAGAGATCTTTTCTTAAAGAGACAATCTCCGTGGCTTGTCTTTTGACAAATAACTTGCTCTTCTTCAGAGCTTCCAAGATTAACCTAAAATTGTAAATTAATTAATTTACATCTTCCTCAGATTCTGAGCTATCTTCATCATAGGATGAAGGAGCATCAGAATTGGGACTTGTTTCATAATCAGATTCAGAGGAGTAGACGGAATGAATTAGTACCTCAGGTCGATCAGTCTGATCCTAGCTAGATTCACCAGCTATCATGGTCATAAGTCCATAACAACCACTAACATCTTCATCTACCTCATTGTCACTATCTAAGTGTGATAGAGGGGCCATGATTCCTATCCTTGCAACTGGATAGTCCTTATCTTCTTCAGCAACAACAGTAATAAACAACCCTACATAGGCTTCATCTTCTTCTTCAGAGTCAGAAGATGATGAGTTAGTTTTCCTCCAACCCTTCTTATTCATGGAAATGAAGATCTTTTACTTCTTGCCCTTGTAGTGGAAGTGCTTCTTCTCACCCGTCTCTATTCTCTTGACTGGGCAATCAGTAATGACATGCCCGGGCGTGCTACAACAATAACAAACCATTTTAGAAGAAATATGTTTGCTGGGTTTAAAATCATACCTATCTCCTTTGGAGAACTTCTTCTCAGATTTGTTATCATCCCTCTTGTAATGTGAAGAGGATGAAGGTTTGTTCCTCCACTGCTTCTGTAACGCCCCTGGTTTTTCTGTATTTTGTTTGATCATTTTTTGGCGTTACGATGATATGTTTCTGACCTTTTTCCGTTGTTAGAGCATGGTCTTAGCTCGTTAGGTTCCTTTAGTGACCTGTTAGTAGCCTATTTGCAAGATTCCCCAGTTAGCCGAAGTCCGTTGTGGTGACTCGGCTGAGCCTCTTAGGGAATGCTTGTGTTTTGGCTTCGGGTAGTGATAGCCCGAGTTTTGATCGTCGGATGTTATTTTTGACTTCGTCGTTGTTTTCGTAGCTTGGTTGTTTAGCTACGGTGCGAGTTTTTCGGAATCCGAGATCTTTGTTTTTTTTGCGTCATTCTGACGTGATGTTATGCTGCTTTATGATTGTGGCCGGTTTGGTGTGGCTTGTTATAAGCAGGATTTATTAGCGTAAGTGTTAAATTATAAGCTTTGTTTTTTTAGTGGTTTGAGCTTGTACCAGGATTTATGCTAAGTCTTATTTATGCTTTTAGCCTGAGTTAGCTAGTGGAGCTCGGGTTGGGCTAAGTGTGAGCTAATCCTGTACCTTTATATGTTTAATCTTAGGTTATAGCTAGCCGTACAGGTTGCTTGGGAGCTGATAGGCTGAGAGTATATAATTATGTATATATTTATATGGTTGTGCCATACAGCTTTGGGTTGGGTCAGCTGGGTGGCTAGATTTCTATTAGCTGAGTACAAATGTATATATATACATAATTATGTAAGTGATGTATAGCTGGCAGGTTGAGTGGCAGATTTTCTGTAGCTAGTGGCAGAGTATTGCAAGCTTAGGATTATTTTAATAGCTTGAGTGGAGTGAGTTTAGTTTTCTATTATATCTTAGTCTTGGGTGGGCATGATATTAAAAGGCACCCAACTGTCTTTTTATTTCATTTCCCTTTTTCCAAGCCAGCTGCTAGCTTCCCGCGTAAGGAACTCGGGCAGAGGTGCTGTAGCGTTGGCCGGCGGTGGCCGCTAGCTTAGGGCTCGTTTCTCTCCGGCGACGGTGGATCCGAGCTGCTCTCGCCGAGGGCTTGTTTTCTAGGTATGTGTTTTGAGAATTCGGGCTGTCAACAGGAGCTAGGGATTCCGGTCTCTTCTTCTTCTCTAAAATCTTCAGATCTTTCTCCTAGGTTGCTGGTTTTGCTGCAGGCCGAGCCACCAGTGCCAAGCTTGGCGTTCCAGCGGTTTTTTCCCTTGCCCTAATTAAGGAAAGTGGCTCCTTGCCCTTGCAGTTTTAATCTTTTTCTTTTTACTTTTGTTAGATTGCAGTAGATAGCCGTTTTCCCTTGCCTCTAGGAGCTGGAGCATTAGCGTTGCCCTTACTCCAGCCCCTTTCTCTTCCTCGGCTCCAGGAAACCGTCCATATTGAGCCTCAGTTTTCCTTTTTGTTTTTTTCTTCTTTATTATTTTTTTCTCATTCTCGGTTTGGGGTCCAGGTTATAGCTGGAGTTAGGTTTTAGTATTATTTAAGTGGTGGGCTAAGTTATTTTGGCTGTTGAGGTCAAGTAGGGAAGGTAGGAGAGAGAGTTGGAATTAATTTCCAACTCTCTGTCTCCAGGCGTTGAGAGGGCTGTGGGCTTTATTTTAAAATTTTAGCTAAGTCAAAAGCATTGAGTGAGTGTACCTCACTCAACGCATAGACTGCTAGGCTTATGGCATTGAGGGTGGTGCACTCACTCAACGTCAGGGTCATTTTTTTGGCTAAGTCTTTAACCTTGGGGTGTGTGCTTCCTTAGGACTGTTAGAGGAGTTTTTTTTCCTTCCTAAGGGGGATGATGGGGTGTTCGGCTAGTTTTTGCATGCCGACTCGTGGACTATGACCGGAGGGGTGTTTTCTTGACTCTGGAGGGGTGAAATGTGTGTACTGAGCTACGGACACCACTAAGTTTGGACGATGGGGCCAACTTGTTTAGGTGTGTGGACCCTAAGGCTGCCACCGGTTGTGTTTCACCCTTGAGTATTTATTTTGGGGTGTGGTTGTTGGTGTTGGTACTGCCACACGCTCCAGCCTCTTATTATTTAGACCCCGGTCATTTGCCCGCAAAGTTAGGATTGTTAGCTCTCCCTTTGCATGCTTTTGGCTTTTCCTGTTAGTATACTGATGCTTTACTGCTGCAGGTTGGTTCTTTCTGTAGAGCAGGTAGCTTTTGTGCTCACTTTTGGTGTGATTTACCTTTACTGTCCTTTTTGACAACAATTATTGCTATTTTGTTTCTTCTTACTATCATGTCTTTTCTTCTGCTGTTAGCACTTTGTTGCCGGGTTGGTAAACCCTTCTTTATTAATTAATCTAGTGCTCCTTTTCTTTTGAATATTTCTTTGCTGAGGCGTCCTTTCTTGAATGCCTCAGGTCCAGGTTGTAGCCGATAGAGCGGCTGATTCCTTTTAGTGGGTTTTGCTGGTAGCCTCCAGGGTAGCTGTGTTGAAGATCTTTCACCTGGTGAGGTAGTTATTCTTCTTTTCTGTATAGACATGCACACTCACCAGTGGGTTTGTGTCGGGTTGTCGACGCCCACTGGTGGTTTCCTTGTTTTGCTGGATATGAATTAAAACTGCTGTTTTTGCCCCCTTGGGGTTGCTTACTTGCTTCTGGGAAGGTTTTATGCTAGGATGCATGTTAGGTATTTTTAAATCCTAAACTATTATATGTATTTCATGCATACCATATTTGCAAACCTAAAGCACTATCTTCTTTAAGCATAAAGAAAACCTTTCATATATAAATACTATACTCATTTAGGATGTTAAATCAACTAAATCAAAGTATTTTCCGCTGCAAACAAATATATTTTTTTCCTATCGTGGACTAGCTGATCCACTGTGCCGAGGGACACGGCCTTTTAATAAACTAGTTTTCTTCTATTTCTACACTAGTGATTTGAAATCTTAGTGCATTGCCTGAGCGTCAGCAGTTAACCCCTGCTGGACGTGGCATCACAACACGTGTTTTCCCGTACTCTAATACTTCTTAACCTCAGGGAAAATGCGGGTTGCGACAGCTTCCTCTTCATCATCTTTTGGAATTGCCTTGAGAATGTAGCAAACTCTCCATCTAACATATTGCTGTTAAATGAGATGGACTCAGAGATTTCTGAATCAGCTAGCCTTCTGGGGGGAGAGGCAATCCTCTCCTTGCTCTTATTAGAGCTATCAGCCTTGAAGGCCACTATCCTTTCCTTGAAAAGGGACCTGTTGGTGGTCTCCTCCTCCTTCCTAGCAGATAACTGCATTTCATATGACAATAACTTTCCAAATAAAGTGTGAGGAGTAGTTTTAGCAAGCTTGGACACTTATCTGATTGCACAAATCTTTGTGTCCCAGTCTCTGGTAAGAGATCTTAGGAACTTATCATTCAGCTCATAATTGCTAAAGACCCTCCTATAGGTCCTCAGCTCATTGACCACTCTAAATAACTTTTCATAGCAATCAGTTATACTGTCCTTACTTCTTTGCCTAAAGGCCTCATATTCCTGATTAAGTAGGGATTTCATGTCATCCCTAACTTCTTCAGTGCCCTCCATTTAAACAATCAAGGTGCCCCACATTTCCTTGGATGTCTTGCAGTGGATAAGATTCTGGAATGTAGAGTCATCAATAACAATCACATTATGTTCTGTGCTTTCTTGTCCATGATTGCCAGGATGACCTCATCCTTGGTTATCTCAGTGTATTTATTTATGGTTTGGACATTGGCATTATGCGAACAGAAAATTGTAAACAGGAATTTGGAATAACAGAAAATTTTATTATCCAAAAAGATGAGTATTACAAAGGTATGACCTCCCTTTTATAGAATGGAGGAGATGTAAGAGATTACAAATAAGCAATGTGGGACTAAATAATTACAGGTATAAGCGGGTTTACAAAAAATAGACCGAACAAGTCGCGCGGTTAGACGAATAGGCTAACCGCACGATAACCACAAGAAGGAGAGAACAAGACGCCATAGGAGATCGCTAGAATGCCGGTATCCAAGTTTCCTGAGACAAACCGCCATACCGCTCAGACACCAAACAGCAACAACCCGACTACCAAACCGCTAGGAGAAACCACCAGACCGCGCGGTCTTCAATCTGCCAGAGTCAGATCGCTAGACCGCCCGGTCTCCATACTACAACACTCCCAATAAAAGAGTTCAGTTGTCTACCTAAATCACCTAGAGGGGGGTGAATAGGTGAGTTGTGCGTCTATTTACAGAATAAAAAAATTGCGATCTTGCACACAAATCAACCAAGCAAACACAGACGACAAAATATTTATAGTGGTTCCCCAACCTTGGGTACGTCCACTTTCCCTCGCCGATCTAGTAAACCACTAGACTCAGCTACTCCACTATCTTGGATTGAAAACCAATCCTACGTCTCGGAACAACATTCCTACAATCTCGATCCAAATGGATCTACACTCGGAAGATAAAACTTCCTACAACTCGGAGAAAAATCTCCTACTAGAATTGATAATCAAAAATTGAAAATACAAACAAATGATCTTCGAATCTTGAGATGTTCTGACTGGATCTTATTCTTTGAGAGTTGCGGTTCTATCAGATTTGTTGAAGAAGAACTCACGGCTAGAACTAGATTTTAAGATTTTCTTTTGACTTCACCTGATCGGAACGTTGATGGAGAAAGAGAAACTATAACGATCAGGAAATCAATCTTTGTCTGAATCCTTTGAATCAGAAACCCTAACTCTTGCACGATGAAGATCGGCGGCGGCGGGTCTCGTTTTGGAAAGATAGAGAGGATTCAGTGACTTGAGAAATTATGACAGCGTGTAGATCCTTCGTATTCTTGGTATTAGGGTTAGTCGATTGACATGACTTTATATAGGATCTCTCTAACAGTCATAATTCGTCTTAATGACGTACACGTGGACAAATCACATCAAGTGACTTGAAAATCCCGTCATTCTGGACTTTAACAGAAATTTTTGCAGAAAATGACTTACATTTCTCGAGAAGAATGATATTTCTCGAGAAGTAATGTTTATTACTCGAGAAGAAGACAAAGGATTACTCGAGACAACATTTCTGCTAAACAAAACTTCAGTTCCCGATAAAGAAGAATACTACTCGAGAACTAGGAATTGCTTCTCGAGAAAAGGCAGCCAATGGTGTTGAGTCAGGTCTTAACACTCAATGCTTTTACTGTTGAGTACTCGAGTACTGTCTGAATTTCCCGAGAACAAAGAAACGGATTACTCGAGAACGATAATTTATTTATCGAGAGAAGGAAAGTTTCTCGAGAACTAGGAATAGCATTTCTCGAGAACTAAAAGTTGTTCTCGAGAACTACACTTAGAAAATTTTCTGATATAACAAATCAGTACTCGAGAAGTAGAGAAGGAGTCTACTCGAGAACTAAACTAAGTTTCTCGAGAACTAAGTTAGCACTACTCGAGAACTAAGGATAATACTCGAATAATGTTACTGACTACTCGAGAACTCTCAAATATACTACTCGAGAACTAAACTTCTATTTCTCGAGAACTAAAAGACTACTCAAGAAAAGGACTTAGAGAATTTCTGTTTTTAAGAAAACTTTTCTTCTAACTAAGCTCAACACCAACATCTCATCTCTTGATCCAAGTGCTTGAAAATGAAGTGTATCCCAATAGAGAGGCTACACATGAGTCAATACCTTGGATCACACAATGAGGAATTATATTGTATGGTCCCATGTTTATGACCCACTGCAGACTGACATTGGTCTACACTTAGTAATAAAGTCATGCAAACACATAACTAAAATAAAGGATCAAATACAACTTAATTCATCTTAGTTCAAGGGTGACTTCATGCAAATCTGGGTTATTGTGGATGCAATACCCAACAATCTCCCCCTATTTGTAGAAGTCAGAACCCTCTACACTAAGGTGAATTATATCACAATAAAAAGAACTGGAGATGAAAAGTTAAGAATACAAAGAAATGCAAGAAATAAAGATAGACACATAATTATCAAAATTAGAGTTTATATAATCAGAATAGTTTCAGATTTCAAGTCTATATTCATTCAATCCATATTCTTAACATCCAAAAATACAGTCCTAGCTCTGATGTTGTTGATGATGTAAATTTTCAGACTTCTCTTGTTTCCTCCTAAAATAGCTGAATGGCTTTGGGTAGTACTTAGGTGGTCTTTGGGGTGCCTTGGGATTATTTCTCCCACACTCTCTGTCATAGATCCTTCTCTTTGTCATGGATTTCTCATAGAGGTCCCATTTAGTAGAACTATAATGGGTAGATCTGCTTTCATTGTAATCCATTACCAGCTTCGAAGGATCTAAAATCAAGTCTTTGAAGTGGGGCTCCAAATTTCATCATATTCTTGGGCTTTCCTCTTCTCTGTCTCTGAATTAAGAATTGATTTAGAGGCAGAGGGACCTTCACCATATTTTCTTTTCTTAGGAATGTGAACTTAAGGTAAGTTCTGGGGAATAATATCATCCCACACTTGAGTGTAAGAATCTGGAGGAATAGTCTCATCAGAAGGTCTAGGAGAGAATGTAGGCATAGGAGCAGGAACATGCATCTGAGTAGATTGAGCAGACTGAGTTTCAGCAAGAGGATTGAGATGATGAGGAATAATATTTGGATCTGCTTGGAACTATGGAAATATCTGATTGTGCATCCAGACTACTGTATCATATGTATGAAATTTGACAGACTGGATTTGGGCAAGCACATCCTTATTGATTCCTGTTAACTTTTCAGTCCAAAGAGCATGAGCATTTTTAGTGAATTCATCTGCAAGTTTGGCTACATGTTCTTTTACTAGAGTCTCCCCCTTTTTTATTTTTACATAGAGAGAGCTTATTGTGTCATCTTTAAAGGTGCCAACTTCCTCACATACCATCGTAACATTTTATTGGCCTTTCTTCTCAAGAAAAATCTGATTGTTTGCCAGAGTTATGCATTGATTCATCACTTCACCAACACTTGTAATAGTGTGGTCTAAGGCTTTCCCACCAATCTGAAATAGTTGTTTTAGTTGATTAGTGTTATGCTGAATTTCTACAAGTCCTCTGCTCATCTCTTTTTCAAGAGCAGTGACTTGAGTTTGCACTGATAACAAGGAATCATCAAAATACTTTCTTTGGTCAGCCAACATCTGTTCAATTTTACTTAAAATATCAGAAGAACTGGTAGAAACAGAAGCAGTATCAGTAGCAGTAGCAGTGGTAGCAACAGGAGGAGCAGGAACTTTCCATGGAGGAATTTCTTCAATTACCACAGATCTTGGAGCTCTCTTGAAGTGATCAGGAACAGTTTCTTCTTCTTCTTCATTAGTAAAGACAGGAAAAGAGAAAGTTAAGTTCCTCAAAGCTGGTTCAACTGGTTCTGGAGAACCTTGGTCATCATCAGAGAGGAGGATAGTGTCTTGCTTGTCTTGATCAGTAGGTTCTGAGGATGCAGGAGGTGACTTTGAAGACTGTATTGGTGAAGCAACAGGGGCTGGAGATGGAGTTTCATCTGGAGTTAGGACCTTAGGTGGCTCCTTTTCAGTAAGTTCCTCTATCATTCTATCAATATCTTTTGATTGTGATAAGAGAGTATCCTAAACTTGTTCATTTGTATGAAGTGCTGTAGAAATGTCTGGATGAGGATATCTGAATGGAGAGGAGGAAGGAATTCTCACAGCAGGAGCAGAGGAGTCAGGCTCCCCCTCAAATGCTACACCATCAGTGTGAGCAATCTCAGGATGAGAGATAGATGGGGTCCTGTCCTCTAAGGAAGTGGCTTCTAAAATCTTAGCAGCCTGAGATGGATTCTGTAATCTGACTTCCCATCTTTGAATGGAAGCAATAGAAATTTTCTTCATATAGTGGATGGGAGTACCCTTTGAGGTGTCAAAAACTTGAGGATTTATCTCATGAAGCATTAGAGATATAATCCTTACAAAATTTGGAGCCTTAATGCTCTCCCTTATTTCATCAAGAATCATCATTCCAAATTGAAATTTCTTCCTGCACACTATGGCTGTGAGAACTGTAAACAAGTCATTAGATATAAATCCTATAGAACCTGTCCTACACCAGAGAATTTTTCCAATGATGTCTACCAGCAGTTTACTCTCTACATTCAAATCTGGTCTTCTAATAGAATTGGCTTCAGTAGAGATTCCATAGTAACTGTAAGCCCAGACATTTTCTTCAACAGCTAAATCATCTTCTTCATCTACAACTGGTATTCTTAACAGTTGAGAGACAATGGTCTTATTCAACTTGATCTTAATACCTTTAACCTTAGATTTTAGGACTTGGCCATTTTTCCTTACTTTGATATTCTTGAAGAATTCTTCAACTTCTGGAAACCATATTCTGCAGGGTTCTTGAAGAACGATCGACAAACTTTCACTGTCGAGAAGTATCAGCAAATTTTTGAAGTCGTCTGACAGTTCTGCGATCCCAACAACAACTAACTCACTTCCAACACCGATCTTTGATTGCAGCGCCATGGATTCTTTAAGAAAAATATGAGCGGCAGAGGGAAGACGACAACGACAAAAACTCTGGTTCAGCGGCGGAAGACAAAACGATTTCCCGAGAAATTGATTTTGAAATCATATAGGTTTAATGAAATCTAAATTTCTCTATTTATATAAGTCTAGTAATGATGATTAGGTCTAAATTAATCCTTAAATTAGGGCGGAAAGCAGGCTTAGAGCGAAACAGAAGAATTCAGAAAATTTCAAAAATTGAAGAGTCATTTCTCGAGTGGAGACTTCGTTCTCGAGAAAGGAATGACTGCTTCTCAAGAAGTTAGAACCTATTTCTCGAGTGATGATTTACTTCCCGAGAACAAGGTTATTACTCGAGTAATGATACTCGAGTGAGATACTTCTGTTTCTCGAGAAGAAGAAAAGTACTCGAGTAATTATAGTGCACTTCCCGAGAAGTCATCCTGTTTCCCGAGAAATCAAGTCCACTTAGAGAAACTTCTAACCTTTTTGGCTTGTCCTTGATTTATGAGCCTTGAAATGATGCCACCTTGTCTATTCTTCCTTGTCGAGCATGCCAAGTTCAGTTTTGAAGAAGTTGAACTTGGCCTCGTCCAACGGCTTCGTGAAAATATCTGCAACTTGCCTATGTTGGAACATTCTGCAAATCTACATCCCCTTGCTCCACATGCTCTCGGATGAAGTGATATCTTAGCTCAATGTGCTTTGTCCGGCTATGCGAGACTGGGTTGTTGGCAATTGCTATTGCGCTGGAGGAGTCGCAAAACATTAGAATGTTTTTGACCTTCATGTTGCAGTCTTCCAGCTGATTCTTTAGCCAAAGCGACTGTGCACAACAACTGCCTGCAAAAATATATTCTGACTCGGCCGTTGAGATTGCGACACAGTTTTGTTTTTTACTACTCCATGAAGTATGTCTTCTTCCAAGGAATTGACATGTCCCGGAAGTGCTTTTTCTGTCATCTTTACTACCTGCAAAGTCAGCATCTGAAAAACTAATCAGCTCGCTGTCATTACTTTTTGGGTACTAAAAGCCAAGATTTGGTGTACCTTTAAGGTATCTCAAAATCCGCTTCGCAGTAGCGTAGTGAGATTCCTTACAGTTCACTTGGAATCTAGTACAGACACATGTAGAGAACATTATGTCTGATCTACTAGCAGTAAGGTATAGCAAGGATCCAACTATACTTCTGTACTTGGTTTCATCAAAAGGTTTCCCTTTCTCATCCTTGTCCAGAGACATGGCAGAACCCATTGGAGTCCTCATAGAGGTTGCGTTATCCATTCTGAATTTCTTAATTAGCTCTCTAGTGAACTTAGTCTGGGAGATGAAAATTCCATCTTCAGATTGTTACACCTGAAGCCCTAAGAAATACTTCAGCTCTCCCATGCTGCTCATTTCAAACTTCCCATGCATAAGTTTTGAGAACTTCTTGCAGAGGTTGTCATCAGTAGAGCCAAATATAATGTCGTCGACATAGAATTGCACTAGCAAAATCTTGCCTTTTAATTTCCTAAGAAATAATGTCTTATCTATCTTTCCCCTTGTGAACTTGTTCTCAAGGAGAAAACTAGATAGCATTTCATACCAAGCTCGAGGAGTTTGTTTCAAACAATACATCGCTTTAGATAATAAATAAACGTAGTCCGGTAGGTTAGAATCAACAAAACTCGGGGGTTATTCTACGTACACTTCTTCCTTTATGTCACCATTAAGGAAGGTGGACTACACGTCTATTTGATAGACAGTGAATCCCTTTAGTGCACCATACATTAAGAACAACCGGATTGCCTCCAGCCTAGCCACTGGAGCATATGTCTGGTCGAAGTCGATTCCTTCTTCTTGATGATATCCTTTGGTGACGAGTCTGGCTTTGTTCTTTATGATCATTCCATTTTCGTCCATCTTGTTCCTGTATAGCCACCTTGTCCCGATGACATTCTTACCTTTGGGTCTTGGAACAAGTTTCCAAACTTTGCAGTGCTTGAACTGGTTCAGTTCCTCTTCCATGGCCAAGATCCATGATGCGTCCGATCTTGCTTCCTCGAACTTCTTTGGTTCAACCTATGAGAGGAAACTTAAATATAAATTTTCATTAGTTGTACCTCTACGAGTTCTGACACCATCCAGGGGATCTCCTATGATTTGGTCCATTGGGTGATCCTTCTGATGTCTGAGCTCTAGAGTCCTTTCATATGGAACTTCAACCATTGGAGTGACTTCATCAACTTGGACTACTTCTTCATCTTGATCATATACCTCTCCAATAGGGGTTGGAGTGGTGATCTTGATGAATTTTTCACCTTCGTCTTTGTTTGGTTCATCCAAGCTAATTTCTTTCAACTTTGCACCTGAATCTTCAATAAGTACACTAGAAGAGTTTTTTTGCTGCAAGCTCGTCTCATCGAATACAACATGTATTGATTCTTCTACAACTAGAGTTTTTCTATTAAATATCCTATATGCCTTACTATGGCTACTATACCTACAAAAATACCTTCAAAACTCTTTTCGCTAAACTTGGTAGTGTGATACTTACCATTTTTAAGCACGAAACATTTACAACCAAAAATTCTAACATATGAGACAGTCGGTTTCCTGCTCTTTAAAAGTTCGTAAGGTGTCTTATCATGATTCTTATTTATGAGTGCTCGATTTTGCACAGAGCATGCAGTGTTGACGGCTTCTGGCCAGAAGTCCTCCGGTAGTGAAGCATCACTCAACATAGTCCTGCAGGCCTCTATGAGTGTTTTGTTCCTTCTCTCAGCTACTCCATTTTGCTGTGGAGTATGAGGAGAGGAAAACTCATGAAAGATACCTAGGCTTCCACAAAATTCTGTCATGGCCCCATACTTGAATTAAGTTCTATTGTCACTTCTGATCTTGACTACGGAATAATTGTATTCATTCTGGATCTGCCTAACAAAATTCGTAAAGACATCAAAGGTATCTAACTTGTGTTTCAGAAAGAACACCCACACAAAGCGCGAGTAGTCATCAACAATAACCAATATATATTCCTTGCCTCCCAAACTTCTAATTTACAGTGGACCAAACAAGTCCATATGAAGTAAATATAGACATCTATTTGAACTTTTGCCAATAATGCTTTTAAAAGTAGCTCTCGTTTGCTTGCCTTTCACACAAGCATGACAAGGTCTATATTTGATTTGCTTGACCTTTGGGGCAACAAGTACCAGGTTTAGTGAAAATAATTTGTTAATAGTTTAAAAATTAATATGTTCTAATCTCTTGTGACATTGGTCAACAAGAGACGCACTATCTTTTGCTAAAAAGCACATTGGTGTAGAAGAATCTGTACAAATGAAATTTAAACAAAATATATTCCTGCTTCGAGTGCCAGATAGAATCGTTTCCATATTGTCAACAAACTTTATCAAGCACTTGTCAGCATGGAATTCAACTATGTATCCTTTGTCGCATAGTTGGCTTATGCTTATGAGATTGTGTTCCAATCCCTCGACATAAGCCACATCCGAAAAGGATACACTACCGTTAGTGATTATACCGTAGACTTTAGTGATTCCTCGGTATGAACCTCCAAAGATAACCTTTGGTCCGTTCAATACTGGAGAGAAGTTCTGAAGTAGGCTTCTTGTCCCGGTCATGTGCCGAGAGCATCCACTGTCCAAATACCAGATAGGCGTTTTAGTGGCCTTTGGACATCCCTGCAATCATAATTAGTTTGCCTTAGGAACCCAAATATGTTTGGGGTCCTTGGTCTCGTGTTAGAACACTCCCCCTATGAGGATTAGCATTATGAGTGGTCATTCTCATGTTGCCAACCTAAGGAGTTGCAACATTTCTCGGATTGAACCAACAATCGATGGAAAAATGACCAATTCTACCATAGCACAAACAGTCGAACCTGTTGTATCTTTGCCTTAGGTACTCCTTCTTGACCTTTTAGGATAGTGGTCTAACAGAGGTTGCATTCTTGTAGGAGGAGGCTTCATGATGATGGAAATCACATGATTTCTTCTCCTTCGCAGGCTTTTCAATAATGGGTTTTACCTTTGGTGCTTTCTTGAAGTTATGACCATGATCATAAGGACCATAGTCCTGAATAATGACTTCTTCATAAGGCGCCTTAAAGACACTCTCACCAAAGTTTCTGGGGTAATTCCATCCTTGGTAAAAAGACTTTGGTTCTACATAAGTAGGCCTAGTCAAGTGGCCGTAGGATAAGTCAAGATCAAACTCATTATTTGGAAATATGGATTTCTTAAAGATAGTCTGATCTTGAGGGGCCTTCCCCTTTTCTTTGGCCAAGGCCTTCTTGGCGGCCTTATTCCTTCTCTGAGCCTTATTCCTCCTAGAAGATTTACTAGGAGCTTCTACATGGCCTAGCACCCTTGGCCTAAGCAGAGAACTTAGCAATAAGAGGAAGAACTATCTTGGGCTTAGAGAAACCTTCAACAAGTTTCTTTTCGGCTTCTAGTAATTCTTCCAACCCCTTGATGATTTCATCCTTCAGATCAAGGTGCTTGATAGACTTATTGAACTCATCGACTGCAGTATCTAAGTCTTCTCTGAGTGAGTCCATCTTAATGACTTCCTCTCTCAGATAGCTTTCTACGGCCTTTAGAAACTTAATCTCTTTTCCTGAGTTTTCACGACCTTTCGACATTTGTCGTATGCCTTGATTAACTTCTTATACTTGGCCATGAGTTCAGACTCATCGTCAGAAGAGATGTCCTCATGATCATGCTTAGAGACTTCAGATTCAGAAAGAGGATTGTGAGAGTTTACCTTCCCAATGACCTTGGGATCTCGTTCATTATCTGTCTGAGCCATAAGCCCAAAGTAGGCTTCTTCTTCTTCACTCGACTCAGATGAGTCAGAGTCACTAAGAGTTTTGCCCTTCTTGGCTATCAGGCTCTTCTCTGCCCTCTTTTTGTTGTATGAGGACTTCTTTTCTTCTCTCTTACCACCCTTCTTTTTCTTGTGGGGGCAATCAGCAATGACATGATCTGGCTTGTTACAACAATAACAAACTATGTCCGTCGAAATATGTTTGTTAGGTTTAGAATTATACCTATCATGGCTACTTGAGCCTTTCTTTCGTCGATCACCGTCTTGTCGTGATCTTTTGTATGAGGCATCTTTGCCTCTCCATTGCTTCTTTTTGTTCAAGAATTTCTCAAACTGTCTTGAGAGCAGTGAGAACTCTCCTTCAGATAGCTCTGAGCCTGAAGTGCTTGGCTCAGATGATTCAACTTCACTTTCTTCTGGAGCTGGTGCTGGTGAGGCAGCTTTGCCCTTCTTTGAACTGTCTGCCTTTAGAGCAATGGACTTTTCCTTTGAAGAGAATCAACTTTTCTCTTCTTCAACCTTTCTTGAGTTTATCTGCAGTTAATAGGACATTAACTTGCCAAATAGATTTTGTGGGTCTGTCTTAGCTAGTTTGCCAAACTCCCGGATGACACAGACTTTGTTGTCCCATTCCTTTGTGAGAGACCTCGAAAACTTATCATTCATGTCCCCATTAGTGAAGACCCAGCCATACACTCTTAGGGTGTTGACTATCTTAAAGAAATTTTCAAAAGTGTCTGCAATGGTATCTTTTGGCCCTTGCCGCAAGGCTTCACACTTCTGATTCAGGAGGGACCTTCTATCATCCCTTACCTCTTCTGTTCCTTCCATTAAGGTGACAAGAGACTGCCACATTTCCTTAGCAGATTGGCAATGAATCAGGTTCTACAGAATTGAGTCATCGACTGCACTTGCTATTATATTTTTAGCTTTCTTATCCAGTGAGACAAGTGCAATCTCGTCCTTGTCAAGATCCATTAATTTCTTAGGTACTTGCTTAGTTGGATCTATAGTGGAGATGGTCATGGTAACGTGAGGACCTTCTTCAACAATCATGAAGATCCGGGGATCCAGAGCTTCCATGAAAAATTTAATCCTTTCTTTCCATATGGGAAAGTTGTTCTTGGTGCACAGAGGAAGCTTAAAAAAATCTTTACCCTTGTACATGCTTGGCAAATTCTAAAGAGACAACTGAAGAGGAAATTGATCAAGGTGTAAACCTTTTAATCACCAACCTCCCTCTAATACCAATTGAAAGAGTTCAGTTGTCTACCTAAATCACCTAGAGGGGGGTGAATAGGTGAGTTGTGCGTCTATTTACGGAATAAAAAAATTGCGATCTTGCACACAAATCAACCAAGCAAACACATACGACAAAAGATTTATAGTGGTTCCCCAACCTTGGGTACGTCCACTTTCCCTCACCGATCTAGTAAACCACTAGACTCGGCTACTCCACTATCTCGGATTGAAAACCAATCCTACGTCTCGAAACCAAGTTCCTACAATCTCGATCCAAATGGATCTACACTCGGAAGATAAAACTTCCAACAACTCAGAGAAAAATCTCCTACAAGAATTGATAATCAAAAATTAAAAATACAAACAAATGATCTTCGAATCTTGAGATGTTCTGGCTGGATCTTCTTCTTTGAGAGTTGCGGCTTTATCAGATTGGTTGAAGAAGAACTCACGGCTAGAACTAGATCTGAAGATTTTCTTTTGACTTCACCCGATCGGAACGTTGATGGAGAAAGAGAAACTATCACGATAAGGAAATCAATCTTTGTCTGAATCCCTTGAATCAGAAACCCTAACACTTGCACGATGACGATCGGCGGCAACGGCGGGTCTCGTTTTGGAAAGACAGAGAGGATTCAACGACTTGAGAAATTATGACAGCATGTAGATCCTTCGTATTCTTGGTATAGGGTTAGTCGGTTGGCCTTATTATCGCAGAACATAGGAAGAGGATAGTTGTAGACCTCTCCTAAGTCAAGCATGAGAGCCCATGACAACTTTAACTCAAATGTGGTCGACACTATACTACAATATTCCTCTTTTGCACTAGACTTGGAGACAACATACTATTTCTTGCTCTTCCAGCTCACAAGATTTCCTCCAACAAACGCGCAAAAACTCGATGTTGACTTACGGTCTCCTTTGTCATCAGCATAGCTCGAATCTGAGTATGCTTCAACCCTAAAGTGACCATTCTTCTAAAAAAGCAATCCTTTCCCTAGCGCTGCTTTAACATACTCCAATATCCTCAGGGCAGACTGTAGATGGCACTCCCTAGGAGCTTGCATGAATTGGCTAACCTTGCCTACATCATAGGAGATGTCGGGTCTGGTCACTGTGAGATAAATGAGTTTGCCAACCAGATGTCGGTACCTCGTAATATTGGATAGAGGAGGCGAGTCATCTGTCCAAGTTTTGTCTTCTCGAGTAGCCATGGGACATCGGGCAGGTTTAACACCAGTCAAACCTGCCTCTTTTAGTAAATCAAGAGCATACTTTCGTTGGGAGAGAACCAAGGAGTTGGGATTCCGAGAGATATCAATCCCCATATAGTATTTTGTGGAGCCCATATCCTTCGTGACCAGGTGTTGAAGGAGATGTTTCTTTGTTAAAGCTACCCCAGCTTGGTCATTGCCAGTAATAAGAATATTATCCACATATACAGCCAGAACCATCAGACCCGAGGAGGTTTTGCAAATGAATAAGGAGTGATCGACAGAACTTCTCGCAAAACTGATGGCCGCATAAATGCTGCTAAACTTGTAAAACCAAGCTCGAGGGCTCTGCTTTAGGCCATAGATGGCCTTCTTCAGCCGGCATACTCATGTCTCCCCCTGAGCAACATACCCTGGAGGTTGCTCCATGTAAACATCCTCCTGAAGATCACCATAAAAAAGTCATTCTTGACATCCAGCTGGGAAATGGGCCAATCCCTGTTGACAGCCATAGAGTGAAGAACCCGAATGGTGCTGAGACGAGCAACGAGAGAGAAGGTGTCAAAATAATAAACATCATAAGTCTGAGTAAAACCTTTGGCTATCAGACGGGCCTTGTATCGATCCACGCTACCGTCCGGATGGAACTTCACAACAAATACCCACGATATCCAACCACATCAATGCCCAAAGGGGGAGGAACAAGTGTCCATGTACCCCTTTCAGTGAGGGTAGCAATTTCCTCATCCATGACAGTCTTCCAATAAGGAATAACAAGAGCTTCCTGGTAGGTGCGGGGAGTGGAAGTGGAAGAGATAGCCAATGCAAATGCTCTGCAAGAAGGAGTTAGAAAATCATAGGAAACAATAGCAGCCAACAAGTGTTGGGTACACGTTTGTACCCCATTGCGATGATCAATGGGAAGATCTAGGTCGGCGTGTTCCTAAGTAGCCGGAGCATCCATGTCGAAGAGAGTTGTCCCAAGAGAGGAGAGAGATGGCCGTGGAGGAGGGAGACAATAGAGGTGGAGAGAGAGAGAGAGAGAGAGAGGAGGAGACAGTGGAGGCAGCGATGGAGAAATCTCGATGGGAAGACATGGTGGAGGGGGCGGTAGGAGAAGTAGAAACATCAAGAGGAAGAGAGGAGTCAGAATAGAAATAGGACGCATTCTTGAATAAGGTCACGTCCGCGGATACGAATTGCTTACGAAGAATAAGATCAAAGCAATAATAACCTTTTTGATTAGTAGAGTATCCCAAAAAGATACACTTGGTGTCACGTGGGGCGAGTTTGTCACAAGTGGCGGAAGGAGCGTGCACAAAAGCCATGCACCAAAAGATACGCAGAGGTAGAGGAAATGGATCCTTGTACGGATAGAAAATGGAGAATGGGGTTTCATCGTGGAGAACTATGGAGGGAATTTGATTTATGAGATAACAGGAGATGAGGACAACATAGCCCCCAAAGGAGCGAGGAACCTGCATTTGTGTCATTAGAGTGTGAGCGACATCAAGGAGATGACAGTTTTTACGTTCCACCACCACATTTTGCTGTGAGGTATAGACACAGCTAGTTTGATGAAGAATACCATGTTGCATACAGAAAGAAGATAAATCAGTACTAAGATATTCCTTAGCATTGCTAGAGCGAAAGATTTTAATAGATATATCAAACTGATTCTAAATCATATAATAAAATGATGTATATATAGAAAATAGTTCGGAGAGATGCTTTAATAGATACACCCACGTACACCTAGAGTAATCATCAATATTGGTTACAAAATATGAACTACCCCGACCAATGGTGAGGGTAGGAGAAGGACCCCATACATCAGAGTGAACAAGATCAAACAGGTGGGAAGATCCACAACCTTGCTTTGGCGGGAAGGAGGAGTGGTGATGCTTGCCAAGCTGACATGCGTCACAGTTGAGAGGAGGACTGTACAGAGGTAGGTTGGGCAAAAGATGGCAAAGAAGACGGGGAGGAGGATGAACAAGGAGAAGATGTCATTGAAGAAGATATGTATAAGAGGAGGAGAAGGCGGACATAGTGGAAACATTGTCGAGAAATTTGTGGCCGCCGCTCTCATTCCTAGTAGCAATTATTCGTTGGGATCCTGGATCCTGAAAAGAACAAGAAGTAGGAGTGAATGTGACAGAGCACTGAAGTTTCTTGCATAGATAAGTAACAGATAATAAATTGCAAGGAAACTTGGGCACTAAAGAGTGTCCGACAAACGAAGAGACGGAGTGACTTGAACCATGCCTTTCCCATGGACCGGTGAGGGAGAGCATCTATAATGAGGATTGGGGGCATCCGATCATGTGTTTCTAGGAGAGAAAAGCACTGAGGATTGTCGGTCATGTGATTAGTAGCTCTAGAGTCTATCAGCCATTTACCTTGAGTAACCATGTGGGAACTACCTGAAGTCATGACTACGGAGGCAGACAACCTCGAGGAGGTGGAAGCATCACCAGAGGGGCAAAGATGTGGTTGTTTCATCCAGAAACGATCAATAGTGTGTCCAGTGCAACTACAGTGCAAGCAGAGAAAGTGGGAAGGACCGCGCCCGCCAGATTGTTGGATGCGGCCACCAGAGCCACTCTGCTGAGTCTGGTGAGCATTGTTGTCCTATGGAGGAGGGGAGGACAACAAAGGACGTTGGAGAAGAGAGATAACTGCGGCGATGTGAGTAACAATGACATCTAAGGTGGGAGAGTCCTCCTCGCGAAGAATTTGCTGACGAATCATATCATAGGACTCAGGAAGCCGTATAAGGTAGCACACAACCATAAGCTCCTGGAAGTGCTTGTGCTGCTCGGCCAAGTCCACAGAGAAGGGGCGATTCATGAGGATCTCGGCGCCAAGAGCCTGAACCTGTTGGTAAGCAGCAAAATAAGACATGGAGGGATGAGCAAAGAGGTCCGCATATAGAGTATATATGCGTGACGTTTGAGCCCCCTTGGAGTAGAGAGCGGCTAGGTGAAGCCAAGTTGTCTTGACTGTCTCATCATAACGGATGACGGGAAGGCATTCATCAGAAAGGTTATTTTCCAGCTAAGTGCGGACAAGCGCATCATTAGCATCCCAGTCAAAAAACAGATCAGACTCTGTAGGTGGAGGATCATCAGTGAGATGATGGCGCTTGCGATGAGAACGAAGAAGAAATTTGAAGGAGACACTCCAGTCCAGATAGTTGGAATCGATAAGTTTAGAGACGGTTCCAAGGCACCCTGAAGGAGTAGGAGGACGAGGCAGATGGGCCACGGGAGTCATGGTGGTAGAGGTATCAGAGAGAGCCATAGAAGAGAAGAGAGAAAACGGAAGTCGCGCAAGTAGAAGTAAGACCGCGTGGATAGAAGGCAGAAGAGGCCGCGCGAACTAGAAAGAGGCCGCGAGAATAAGGGAGATCGCAGCGGACACGAGGAGGACTGCAATAGACAAAAAAGGAGGAAAAGTGCAACGATCACAATGTCAACACACCAGCGGACAGAAGAGCCACGACCTAGAAGCAGAGCAAAGAAGATGGAAAGAAGTCATGCAAACAAAGGAGATCACATGAAGCAAAATAGGCAAGGAGGTCATGCTGACAAACAGAGTCCATACGAACAGAGACGAAACTGCACGACTGAAAAAGAGATCGCGGGAAGAAAGGGAGAAGAGAGACCGCGAGAAACAGGTCGCAAATAGAGAGAGAGGGAAAGCAGAGAGGTCACACACATAGAGGGCAGTGACAAAGGAGGCAGGGAATCCACGCGAACAGGTCGCAAGAAGAAAGGGAAAATAGCGTGGTCAGAAGAGGCCCACAGAATCAGGTGGAAAAGATCGCTCCCTCTGATACCATGTGCGAACAAAAAAAAGTAAACCGGAATTTGGAATAACAGAAAATTTTATTATCCAAAAAGATGAGTATTACAAAGGTATGACCTCTCTTTTATAGAATGGAAGAGATGAGAGAGATTTCAAATAAGCATCGTGAGACTAAATAAATACAGGTATAAGCGGCTTTACAAAAAATAGACCGAATAAGTCGCGCGGTTAGACGAATAGGCAAACCGCGCGACAACCACCAAAAGGAGAGAACAAGTTGCCATAGGAGACTGCTGGACCGCCGGTCTCCAAGTCGCTTGAGACAAACTGCCAGACTACTCAGACACCAAACAATAACAGCCCGACTACCAAACCACTGGGAGAAACCGCCAGACCGCGCAGTCTTCAATCCGCTAAAGTCAGATCGCCAGACCGCCCGGTCTCCATACTGCAACATTATGGAAAAAAAATCTTAATAGGGATGAAGGGTCCTTCCTGAACTATGATGAAGATCCTAGGATCATAAGCTTCCATGAACAACCTGACCCTCTCTTTCCACATACCAAAAGTCTCCTTTTTGCAGATTGGAAGCTTCATGGAGCCCAACTCCTTATTGTTCTCTCCTAAATCTATAAGGATAATCTTAAGCTATTATAGAGATCTATTTAGACTGTTAAGTCTTTTTTGAACAACCTCCCTCTGATACCACTTGAAAGTCTTTGTTTTCAAGAGTAGCTAAACACTTAGAGGGGGGTGAATTGGTTTTTATGTCTTTTATGAATATCTTTTTACTTTGGTGTGTTGTGACTTAGTTTTAATTTAGCTTTCAAGAATACACAACAACACATAAGTATTTATAGTGGTTACCCAAGGTATGGGTACATCCACTGTCCCTCCCACCTTTCTAATAGTGTATTAGACAAGGCCAACTTCTCCAAACTTGGCTCCAAGAGCTTACAACATAAATCCCTAGGGATCTCTCAGACTCCTCCAAGGCCTACCTCAGGCCCAAGGCCCTACCACTCAGAGCAGATGATGCTCCTACAGCTCAGTGATCTACAGATCACCTACCTTAGACTTTAGTCAAAGTCCTACAACTCAGGCTAGGAGGATAACCCTACACTAAGATCCATAGGATGATCCTACACTCAGAGAATGAACTCTCCTGCAGCTCAGGCACACAAGCCCTACCCCAAATCCACAGAAGGATCCTACACTCAATCTTTATAGTTCAGGCTTACAACTCAGATCTGTTAAGGTCCTACAGAAGAAGTATTATTTATTGTTGATGATTGACTCCAAAGAAGTGATCTCTGAGTCTGCCTCTTCCTGAACTGAGAAGAATCACTCCTATACTCTTCACAACACCAAGAATGGATCTTTAAGGTTATTCTTCTTGTGCTGTGAAACAAATCAGAAAGAAGTCTTCCTGAACCTGCTATTGAAGATGTTACTATCAACAACTATCTATCTGAACTTCTCAGAACAACAGTAAGAGTATTTTCCTCAAGCTCTGCAACTTAGTCGAGAGGAAGAAGTTGAAGCTCAAAAGCTCTTGTTCCCAAAAGTTAATTAATTTTTCCTCGAAACACAACCTTTGTATCCCGCCGTCAAACGACTCTCTGTGAAGTATGGACTACTAGGTTTGGTAAATACAACACTTTCTTTTTTGCATCAAAGTTGTACTAAAGGAAAGCGACGCCTTTTGTCTTCTAGCAAGACGATCCCGCGATATTTGAATTTCTGCTGACGTCAGCATGACTCAACCCCAAAGGACTTAGCCAAAACTCCAGTTATTCTACTTAGGCATTGAGTGAAGCCTTGCCACTCAACACACAGGTAATTTGCTGAATTCTATGAATGGAAGCGTTGAGTGTGTTGAGTGATCATCTATTACTCAATGAATATAGGCAATTATAGTCTAACAACTTAGGTGTCTAGTGAACCATCATCACTCAACGCATCTAGACTTATTTAATTTACTCTGCATGAAGGCGTTGAGTGAAGATTCTTCACTCAATGCTTTCTGACTTTTCCTGTCTTCTTGATGAGGCATTGAGTGCCCTGTCTTCACTCAATGCTTCTGTACTTAGTTGCATTGTCTGTTGAGTAAGCGTTGAGTGAGTTGCCTTCACTCAACGCTTCTGGACATAGATAGTTTTTTGATAGCAATCCCGTGGCTTTGACTGTATGCAGTTCACTCGACGCTTTTGGTTCTAGGCATTGAGTGAACTACCTTCACTCAACGCTTCTGAACTTGACCAGATTTCTGCTTTGACAATACTTAAGACTTTGACTGCCTAAGCATTAGTCGACGCTTTTAGACCCTTGGCGTTGAGTGAACTGTCTTCACTCAATGCTTCTGGACTTAACTAGATTTCTGCTTTGCCAGCATCCTGTCGTGATTCCATTTGTCTTTGTTACTCTGACTACCTGTCATATCAGTTCAACATAGAACAACCTGTATACATTGAACTTAGGGCATTCATCAAATACATTTATGTGTATAACATTGAGTTGTGGGCCTTCTTCAAATCTAGGCCACTATGATCAATGAACCCAACAAGCACCTTTGGAGGGGATCCAGTTCTTTTGGCTTCTTCCTCCTCTAGTTGTTTTGGTTGGTTATGAGAGTCCTCTAAGGTGCCCAACCCAGCTTTTGGCTTGGGAGGGGTGTAACATCCCAACTTTTATTGAGCCAACAGAACCCTAGTGGGCCCAATAAAGGTGACAAGAACCTCTACCCGTGGCATATACCAAGGTAGGAGGTAATCCTAGACGAGGATATAGAGCTAAAGAATTCTGATTTGAGTTCTTTCAGGTCTTATGACCTCGTATAGTTAATACGAGTACGTTTGAACTCGTTCCATTGAATTCCGGAGTCATATGGAAGATATGGCCATTCCTCGTAGAACGTTGCAAAAATAAGATTTTTGAATATTGAGCTAAAGAACTCTGATCTGTGTTCTGTCAGTTCCTATGACTTCGTATAGTTGATATGAGCGCATTGGAATTCATTGTGTTGCAATCTGAAGTCTAATGTTGAATTATAGTGTTTTGACCGTTTCAATGCGCTACAAAGCACAGATTTTGTATATTTAGCAAACAAACTCCGTTTCGACCCCGGTCAGTGGTATTGGATTCGTATGATCAATACGAAGTCAACAAAATTTGTCCCAGTCAGTTTTGATGACGAGTGGTCAATAAGTGGTCAACTCAAGCTCATTCGTGCACCAAAAAGCATGCGCACATAATTTATGGCACGATACCCCAACTTTGACCCGACCCCCGATGACTTGGACCTATTTTTACTTTGACCATCAAGGGGGACCCACCGTAGGGTTGACTTTGGTCAAACCCCCTAAAAGCTCACATTTTTTGAAATTTTCCAAAGAGGACTGCACCTCCTCTCCATGTGTTGCTTGGGCTCCAACCTGACCATCTCATGGTCCTCTACCACTAGCAATAAGATCTTCTAATGGGCCTTAATAAAGGCCCATCAACCCCTTCCCTTTCTTCCTCTCTTTCCCAAGCCCAAAGCCCAAGCCCATCCTTCCCCCTCCCCTTGATGACTGACACTTGGCAGTACTAGGGTGCCCTGATGAGGCTAGCTGTCCAGTACATCTGGAGGAGGAGAAGCCACCTCCTCTTCCTCTCAGGTTAATTCCACATCAGGGAGAGAAGGGGTGGCCACCCTCCCCCAGTCTATTTAAGGGCCCTCACCCCCTCAGCTCTTCCATACCAGCTCAGGCAAGCCCAAAGCCCCCTGTCAGAACCCTGGGTCACCGGAAAACTAGGAGCCAAAACCCGCCACATCCTTGCTCCACCACCTTTTATGGTGGCTCGACCTGGACCTTCCCAAGCTTCTCTAGCTCATGTGGAAAACTTTCTCCTCCTCCTTCCCTACTCCCCCGACGTGTTACATGTGCCTCCCCGCGGTCGGAGCACTGCCGGTGCCACCTAAGCCTTATTTTAGATCAGGTGGTGGATGTGGATGGAAAACCCTACCAAACCCCGATGGTTGCGTTGGGAGGGTTTTTCACCACTAGGGAGGTCTACCCCCGACGGTGGATGGTCGTGGTGCTGCCGAAATTCGCCGCTCCGGAGGCACCCGATAGAGTAATAATATGTTTTATTTTTTATTTCTGCGGCAATGGCCGATAGATCCAGGCCGCTAGACCACCACTAGAGAGAAGCCCTACCCCTGATGTGCCGGCTGGGGGTGGTGCTGTGGCCTGGGGCTACTAGAGAGGCGGGTAGTGCGACATCGCCGGTAGTAGAGCAAGCCCTGCCACCCACTCTCGGGTTGGTTATTTTCGGCGGTGGCCGACAGCGCTGGGCCACCGGACCACCGCTTAGAGGCTCATACGACCCAGGAAAATTGATCGAGGGTAGTGTTATGGCGTGACGTCCAATGGGCGGCTGCGGCAGGAGCCCGTGAACTTCTGCTGCCGGGATTTTATTGCCGCAGTCTGATCTCCACAAGGAGATCAGACGGCTATGGTCATCTTAAATACCGCCCCTATCTCAGCATCTATGCCCCCATAATGAATCCATGACAGATATGATATGGAGGCAGAACATCAAATAACCTGTCTGGCTCGATCTCAGCCGCGGGTTTGGGTCTTGATATGGTTATATGTAGACCGTTTTAATCAGAAATTTGAGAATTTTTTTTAAGAAAAAGCTAGGCTCCGAGGGAAAAAGTTTTGAGCATAAAAGTTGTTCCCTTTGATGAGGGCAATCTCCACAAAATATTTTGGATTTTTTAGAATTGATTTAGTATTTTTAAATTCCTAAATAAGAATTAATTGATCAATTTAGAGGCTCAAAATTGTTCGAATTTTTTTGAAAAAGTTACTTGGCTCTTTTTAAGCCCTCTTAAAAATTGTATTAAAATTTGGGAACCTTGGGGTAAAATTGAAGATTTTCCGATTTCTTGGAGCCTAGGGTCACATTCGGAAATTGATGCGCTCAAATTCTTCAAAAATGAAAATCGAAGCGCGCGACGACTTTCTATATTAAATATTAAGTTCAAATAATAAATCGACGAGAGTTATCGAGGCAAGATTTGCAGCTCTGAGTGTTTCGAGGTTTTTGCAAAACCATCGAGGCTTATATTCTCAACAGCTTTTATCACCGCACTTTTATTCCCACAATTTACTATTTTAAGCACGGGCCCTGCTTTGACAGAGCAGTTAGTTGTTAGGTTGAGCCTTAGTTATGGATAATGGAAATTGAGATTTTCTTCCAAGATTATCCCCAAATAAAGTGCTCTCACTCTCCTTGTCGAAAGTAAAGCCGATTGGCGCTTGCCCAAATTATTTGAAGCATTGTAAGGCAGGCCACCGCAAACCCGGTGTATGCTAGCATAATTGATCAAAAATAGTTGGTTGTAAATTACTTGCGATAATTTGTGGCGGGCCAGTCACTTCCGTAGACCGTTTGTACTGGTGCGGGAAGTCCGATGACTCAAGGCGATAGGGAGATGGGTACCACGAGTGACCGTCCATTATATCTTTCACCATTAGATTTCCTCTGCTGGTAGGCCAAAATACAGAATTGTCGAATATTGCTCACATCCAAGAGTACACAGGGTTGTACGTTGGAGTTTGGGCTGCGCGGTACGACCACCCCCAGAAGTGGCAAGACTGGCCACTATCACCTACGGTCATATTGGTGAGGCCTGCTGGGCTCGCTACCCTGCTTGAATAGAGGCGGTCTATACTATGTTGACATAGGGTGTGTGCGGGGCTTTGAATGCCCGCGGTGTATTGACAGGTTTGAATACCTGCGGTATGAATACATGTTGTGAATACCTGATATGTTGATAGCTAGTGGAGCTTTTGTTATAACTGGCATATAATGTTGTTGTCATTCCAGTTGTAGTATGTTGCATGTTCATTCAATAGTTGCTCCTAGCTTATGTATAAAATGATGTACTAACCCTCTCGTGTTTAAATTATTTACTTTTGTTGGGTGTGTGAGAGTCATCCCCAGGATATGGATCCGGGGAGGAAATGTGCTTCCACTTAGCTCTATGACTAACAGTTATGTTCATAACCAAGGATAGGAGATGAAGCACCGTGATGACCAGCTGTTGCAGGACGATACGCCAGCTGATAGGATTGTCCGAGCAGAGGCACCCTTGTCTTCACCAGAGTTTCAAGATGAGAGTACTAGCGAGCAGGATTGAGAGTGTGAGGAGTAGTAGTACTTTTGTAGTCTACGAGCTTCATGTATAAACAATGGTTGCGGCCTTTGCGTACTATTTTAGATATATATTATTATATATATATATATATATATATTGTGGCTTACTATTAATTCTTCCTCAATACTCTGTGATGAGATATGTATGTTGTGATTCAAGCCAAGTAAAGCGACCAACTAGCGCTTAGTGGTGTGGGTCGTTACCACTTAAGGAGCGATAAGTGGATGTCTTGGGCAAGTAAGATCCCCTCCGACCTGACTTGGGCTAAGGTTTGGGAAGGCGATCACATGGGGAAGCAATCTTGAGATCTTCTGGGTGTGTGGTGGGACCTCCACGCTGCATTCTAGAGTCAGTTTTCTAGTTCCGAGTATTAGGTCAGGAGTTCTAGTTTGGGGAAAGTAAGTGCAAGCTACACCCTTGGGTCCGAACTCTCGTTGAGACCAAGTTTTGGATTCAACACTGAGTGCTCGTGCTCGTATGCTTTTGGGTGCTTGTGTGGTTTTTTTCGCATATGACTGGATTGCATGCGCTTGTGCTCGGGGGGGGGGGGGGGGCTCCAAGGCGTGATGGTTTTTGGTGACTTTTGTTTTTTCTTTCAAGCCTCGAAGCATAATGCGGATGGTCTCCCGATGCGGTCGCACTCCACGCTTAACACAGAGCAAATTGCGGTTTGGAGAAAAATATATGGAGTACCTTCCGATCTTGAAGTAAAGATTCCTCATATCAAAAAAAGAGTTCAAAATCCACTGAAGGGTTAGTTGACGGGTGTGCGAGATGATACATCGGTCCGGTTTCCGATTTCCGCCGTGCGAGGAGGTGGTTGATATTTTGAAGTTTTGCGGCGTCCCTCTGTCACGGTTTACTCCTCTTAGGATGATACGCCACCTGGGCCTAGTTGCATACTTCAGAGAGCATGGCTTGAGATTTTCTTTGGATTTGTTCAAAGACTGGTGTGAGGTTTGCATTGATGGCAGTGGCCGTGTTGAGATTTATAGTAATAAGAGTTGACTTGATTTTGAGAGTCGGACGGACCGCCGTCATGTGAACACCTTGTTTGGTTATGTTCAAAATTTCTGGGGTCTGCCAGAACTTAGAACTCTCTACCCAATCATTGTCGTCGTCATAAGAGACAAGAACGAGACTTTTCTCCTATGTTGGGATTCACAGTGCCTCGAGAGTGGGCAAATCGTTTGTTCAGCATCTATTTTTTGTGGAGGATAAGCGCCTGCGGTTATGCTGATTTTTGGTTGATTCTGAGCATGTTGTGGATGCGCCATTGGTTCGTGATCAGAAGAAAAAGCTTGTTTTGAAGGGTGGTGATGAAGATGTGGAGCTTTAACCTACATTGAGACAAAGAGATTGTCAGACTGAGGAGGTTCTTCAAGATGAGGCTATGTAAACTAATCCTGATGTTGAGGTGCACGAGGATGTAACGGCTGATCCCGACATTGAGGTGTTGGATTCTTCAGCGCCACGAGTCCCTCATTCAGAAGTTTCTGCCCCTTGCGTGTCCTCTTCTTTGAAGGCAATAAATGAGGTGGTAAGTGAGGTCTTTTGATTCAGGTTTTTAGTTTGATTACTCTGTGAAATTATGACCCTTTACTTTTTGATTGTAGATTAAAACACAGACTCATATAGCGTTCACGTAGAATGACTACTATGTGAGTTTGAAGTATAGATACTTGACTCTTCAGGAGAAGCTTCGGGTAGCGGAAAGTTCACTTGTTGATTTGAAAGAGAAACATGATCGAGACATATCTTGAATTCAGCAGATTTGTTTGGAACTGAAGGCAGAGCTTGAGGAGGTCTGAGCGGCGTTGTTGATGGAGAAATCCTTAGTGAAGAACATTGCGCAGTTGCTGAAGACTGCTCGGGAGGAAGCTTCTCATTTGGAGACAAAGCTGGGGGTTTCGAAGGCTGAGATGGAGAGACTTTCCTCAGAGGATCGAGTGTCAGAGCTGAAGGTCATCGGGCTTGCTGAGTACATGAACACCTTGTACTATATGCGTGATTGTTACTTGATTGGTGAGGAGATTCGAGAGCAGGTCTGGACCAGAGAGGTAGAGCCCCAGATGGAGGATATTCGTGAAGTATCTCTTAGGCATGGAGTGTCAAAGGCACTTTAGATGGTGGTCAGGAGGCTTTAGTGTGATGCATCGGGCCTTCTTTGATGATATTTCTGAGGATGATGACTCGGGTTCTGATTCTGATGTGGACGTAGTCGGCAAATAACATTCTTGACTTTGCATGCTTGTGTTTGGTTTGTCAGTTGAGTCTGTATAGTGCTGTCGCTTTATGTTGGCTTTGTATCTGTCTTTGTACTTATACTATGTATTATCTTTTGAAGATATGTATGCTACTTTGGAGCGCTTCTTTGAATTGACTTTGCGATTTTCCTTCAGCGTTGAGTTTAACTTGCGTAATGAATTTAGACGTGTTAATGTCATTGACTGGCTGATTGCTGAAGGATGAGACCCGGTGATATCTTAACTTGCTTGCAAGGTAAAATTTAAGATATTCGGACCGGTGGGTGTCACTGATTGTAGTGGTGTAGTACTATCCTTCGAGTCGAGGCAACCACGAAGGGGGGGGGCTAGGCCCTGATGTGACCTATTGCGGGGGAGAAGGGCGCACGTTCAATTTGGGGCAGTGAGAGGTCAGTTGGAGATGACGAGGGATAGACCCTACCGACCATTTTGTTGATTATGACGACGAAGTACCAACCTTCGAACCTAGGTAGTCGTGAGGGTGGCATTCCCTGACAGTGTTATGAGCTACTGCAGGGGAGAAGGGCGCACCTTTGATCCGGGGAAGTGAGAGGTCACTTGGAGATGGCGGTGGGTAAACCCTAAAAGCCATTTTGGCGTATGCGAGGGGGGCTTTCCCTGGCGTTACCGTGACCTACCGCTGGGGGGGAGGGGTGCACACCTTTGACCTAGGGCAGTGAGAGGTCATTCAGGGTGTGGCCCTGCAGTGTGTCCTTACCGCGGGGGGAGAAGAGCGTACCTTCGATCCAGTTCAAATAAGGACTACCGTGATGTTGACTGTTGGTGGTTGAATATATGCGCTCTGAATATTCGTCAAGAGGCAAAGTTAGAAAATAAAGGGAAATACCATATTAGAATGAAGTGCAAAACGAATTCCATACAATCGTATCTTACTGAATTTGAAATATTGTCTGTGACCACTAGATCAGACACGTAAAGATAAAATCATGAAGCTGGTAGATAATATAATGTCCTTTGAATGCCTTAACTAGATAAATGTCAGCGGGTGCTGGGGGCGTTACGACTACCTAGATTGTTCCGAGATTTCTGATAAGCGCGAGCACTTCAGATTGTTGCTCCTCTATACGGGTGATCCTTCTAGTGAGCATGTTGTCTGGTGCGACAATGGTTTCTTCTTATCGAAGTGCAATAATTAAGGAATGTGAGGGTCCGACATTATAATGTCCTTCCCAAGCTGATCCTTGGGTTGTGCGAGTGCTTCTTCTCGCTATTAATATCGGTCATGAGTGTCACTGGGTAGAAGACATTGTCTCCGGAGTCTTTAGAAAACTTTGTCAAGCTTTGGGGGAACGCTTCCCACAGATAGCGCCAAACTGTTACGGCCAACTCAACCCTATTGGTAGACCGGAATAAACTAGCCCACCTTAGCCTGTGAAGCGGTGAGCGCGTACACACTCACAGAATAAGCAGAAGTAGATAAGACAATTTTAATGTGAAAAAACCCCTTAACTGAGTAAAAAATCACGTGACTGGTGCGGTGCCAGTCAAAATTCAGTATTGGATACATTTTATAGAGTGTCTATAGAATCGAGGGAGACAAGCCGCTCCTAGTTATAGCTTTGAGATAGGAGATTGTACTGTGCATGTTGGGAGACAGACGCCTCACACAAAGCTTGTACTTTCTATTTTTCGATGGGAATGAGCATCCTTGGAAGCTGCTTAGCGAGCAAACTTCGTGGTGGGATGTACGGAGATGCGTAAGCAGTGAATTGAGGAACGTTGAATACGTAGGAGGCTTCGTGGAATGGCGAGCAGAACACCTTCTTCTCAGGAGCGTCGTGAACTTAGGAGAATTTTTGGGTGGCCCGACAAGTAGAGGAGGCACGCAGGAGGATTCTGATAGAGCTCCGACCTGAGGAAGAAGAGGACTGAGTGGAGGAAAAGATAGAAATGAGATGAGGTCATGAGGCCTTTTATAGGCCCAAGAGGTGGTTACACGGTTATCCGCACATCATAACTACAAAAACCACTAATTGAAGGCCGCATTTAGTATAGTTATAAGTGTGTATTATTTCTATGATTTTGGATATCTGCAGACCATTAATTTGGGGGTTAGTGGGTAGTTACACAGGTGATTACGTAACATACGGTGATGATTTTGATAAGATGATCAGATGGTGGCAAAGACCTGCCATAAGAGGGTGGCCAACTCGGCGACCAGCCGCCAATAGAAGAGTTGCGACCGGCGAAATGGCCGGTCGTGGTGGGAGAGTCCGCGACCATAGGAGGTAGCCGGGGGCTGCAACCACCCCACTTGGGCGGGGTCTCGCGGTCCCGGAGCACGACTGCCCTTTGCGGGAGTAGCCCCGCGATCGCGGGAGGAGATCTTGTGAAAGACCACCCTCCCAGAACACAATACACGACTGAGTGGAGCCTTATGTCCAGAATAGCCGCCTTGCGGTAGCATCAGCACACAAGCTAACCTTTATCGCAAGACGCATATCCTGCCGACCATAATCAATATCATACTGCCAACCCATCAATAAAAGTAAATCAAGTCCAAGATCCACAATTAGTATATAAAAGTCCACAAAACATAATATAATAGGAAATTAAAGGATCCTGTAATAACTTCAGAGTATAACAAAACGTTGCCAACAAGCTACATCACAACTCCCTCACTCACATCTATCACTGACAGTAATGAAGGAAACTGATGTTTTTAGTTGTCTACCTAAATCACCTAGAGGTGGGTGAATAAGTGAGGTCTGCGTCTTTTTGTTGAATAAAAACTTGTTACGATGGAGCGCAGAAAATAAACAAGCAAACCACAAAAAACACAAGATTTATAGTGGTTCCCCAACCTTGGGTACGTCCACTCTCCACCTCACTGATATAGCACCACGCTAGACACAACTACTTCACTACTAGCTCGGATTGGAAAATAATCCTACAACTCGGAGCAACACCCTTACAACTCGGAGTCAAAACACTCCTACAAAAATCTCGGAGAACAAAGCTCCTACAACTCGGAGAAAAATCTCCTATAAGATTAAAGTGTTTACCAGAAAATATACACATAGAAATATCTCAGATCTGAGTCTTCTGCCTTTCTTCATTCTTAAAACTTGAAGCTCTGTCAGAAACGAATCGAAGAAGACAAAGGTGAAATCTTTGGATCTGAAAACTTAGGATCAACAAGATCAAGGATTAGATCTATTGATCTTGAAGCCCAAGATCTGTTGAAGCCTTCTTGTTCTGAATCACTTGGATCAGAGAAGAACAATGGCGAAGAAGACGATGAACATCGGCGGCCTTCCCGATTTAGAATGAAAAATACGATTCAGAATACTTGATTTTATTGTTGTTAGGGTTAGTCGATTATGATAAGACCTTTTATAGGACTTGCCTAACGATCATAATAATTAAAGATAGAACACGTGGACCAATAATAAACGAGATTAATTTGAAATCACTTCCGTCTGGACTTAACGAAAATTTCAAGAAATGAACTTCATTTCTCGAGTGAAGAATAGACTACTCGAGAATAACATCTGTTTCTCGAGAAGAGGTATAAGGTTCTCGAGAAGAAGTACTTAAGGAAAATTCTGGAAATAAGTTCTGGCTTCTTGAGAAAGAAAGGACTTTTACTCGAGAATTAATTTCTGTTACTCGAGAAATAGATAATGACTTCTCGAGAGCTGACTCGACTTCTCAAGAACAATTTAGACTTCTCGAGAAATAACTTCGGCTTCTAGAGTACTAGACTTCTGCTTTCTCGAGACAAAACTTGGTCTTCTCGAGTAATGACTTATGCTTCTCGAGTACTAGATTTAGATAAATTCTGAGCTGAGTTTTGAGTAAACTCGAGAAAGAGACAAGTCTTACTCGAGTACTGCATGGTTCTCTCGAGAACTAAACTAAGCCTTCTCGAGAACAAGTTCTGCTACTCGAAAACTTGACCGAGCTAACTTGAGAAATTACTTCAATATTACTTGAGTAAAAAGAGGTCCTTCTCGAGTAATTGACTTAGAAAAATTTGACTTTCTGAAAAATGATTTTCTTCAAGAAATTCAGCAACTAGTCTTTCTCCTATAACTTTAGTACTTTGAAAATGAAGTGTGTCCCAATAGAGAGGCTACACATGAGTCAACACCATGAATCACACAATGAGGGATTACATTGTATGATCCTGTGTTTGGTGACTCATTGTAGACTGACATTGGTATACACTATGCATGCAAGCACTCAACTTGAAAAGAGTATCAAATACAAACTTAATTCATCTTTGTTCAAGGGTGATTTCGTACAAATCTAGGTTATTATGGACACAATACCCAACAATCTCACCATATTTGTAGAAGTCAGAACCCTCTACACTAAGGTGAATTACATCAAGATCAACAAATAAATTAACCAGTAAATAGAGTAATAATGAGAAATGTTATGTAGTAGAAAAATCAGACCATCAAAATTAATAGATTTATATTTATAGATATTATCCAAGAAAAATCCAATTCCACAAAATCTCATAAAGAAACTTTTGATCTTCTTCTATTACTTCTTGCTTTGCTGTTGTTGCTATCTCTAGTGAATTTCTTCCTATCTCTAGTAATACATAAATGGCTTTGGAAAATATTTGGCTGGCCTTGGAGGAGCAGAGGGGTCTTCACGACTATTCTTCCTGTCATGAAGCCTTCTCAGAGTCATAGACTTCTCATACTTTTCCCATTCAAAGTGAGAATAGTAGTTATCCTTATTTTCTCTGAATTCCACAACTAATTTTAAAGTATCCAGAATGATTGACTTAGAAGTGGGGCTCCAAACTTACGCAAATTCTTAAGCTTTCCTTCTTTAAGCCTCTAGATTTGGAGTGGACTTGCTTGTAGAGGCACCATCACTTCTTCTTTTTGGAATTTGCACATCAAGTGGTAATTAAGGAGGCACATCGGCCTATTTAGAATTCCAGACTTGAGCATAAGTTTCAAGAGGTGGAGCATCAGAATCTTAAGGTCTGGGAGAGAATTAGGGCTACTGGGCAAAAGGATGTTGGGCAGTAGGATTGAGATGATGAGGAATAACATTTGGATCAGCTTGAAATTTAGGAAATATCTAGCTATGCATCCAAACTGCTGTATCATAAGTATGAAATTTGACACCATTAATCTGGGTTTGAACATCAACCTGTATCTCTGTTATCTTTTCTTCCCAAAGAGTTTTCATGTTTCCATTAGATTTTTCTAGATATTCCTTGACTAATTTCTCCCCCTTTCTGACTTCTATAGATATGGTGCCTATGGCATCCTCTTTGAACTTTCCAACTTCTTCATATGTTTTGAAGTTATGCTCTTGAGCCTTCTTTTCCAATTGAATTTGATTATTTGCCAATGTGACTGATTGATCCATTACTTGACCAATGCTGGTAATGGTGTGATCTAGGGCTTTCCCACCTATTTGGAACAGGTGTTTGAGTTCATCAGTATTGTGCTAAATCTCAGCGAAGCCTCTGCTCATCTCTTTCTCCAGAGCAATTATTTTATCAGTGACCACTTTAAGAGAGTCCTCGAAATATGTTCTTTGCTGGGCTAACATAAACTCAATCTTACCCAGAAGGGTATTTGCAGTATTTACTTCAGCTTGAGGAGGTGGAGGAGGAGGTATTATTAGAGTTGTCTGGGGAATTATTTATTTAATAACATCTGAGCTCTAGCCTCTAGTGGTATGAATCATGACATCTCCTTCCTCACCAATAATAGTAGGAAGGGAGAAGTTCAGGCTTTTGAGGGGTGCTTCAGCTGGTTTAGGAGATATTTCTTTATCATCAGAAATAGAAACGGTCTCTTCTTCATGCACATCTTTAACAGGAGACTGAGGGTGAGGAGATTCTGTTTTAGAAGGATGGTCTGATGGAGATGGTCTGGTTGAGGTGATTTTTCTTTAGGCAGAGGGGAAAGATGTTCTTTGGAGGTAAGTTACTCTATCATTCTGTTGATATCATCTTTTATAGATATAACTTGTTCTTCTACTTGGTCATCTGTAAGACTTTCTTTATCAGGCAGATCAACATCTATAAGACCTAAGTCATCTGGTTGGGTAGAATTGTTCTTAGCAGCAGCAGATGGAGCAACATCTGAAGGAAGAGCAGACTGACTTATCTCTGGGATTGTAGGAGCAGGCGACCCCTCTGCAACTACACCTGATGTGCCAGCTACTTGATGTAAAAGGGAAGATGGAGTCCTGTCCTCATCCACTTGGAGATCATGGGCTTTGGCAGCTTGTGTAGGATTCTGAATCTTGAGTTCCCATCATTGAATTGAAGAAATGGAGACTTTCTTCATGTGATGCAAAGAGATACCTTTAGAGAGATCAAAAATTTCTGGCTTGAGCTCATGAAGTAGAAGAGAAACTATTCTGCCAAAATTGGGTGCCTTGATACTATCTTTGATTTTGTCAAAAATCATCATACCCCACCGAAATTTCTTCCTGCAGATTACAACAGTCATCATGTCAAAGAAGTCATTTGTGATGAACCTAATCGAATTGGTGCTTCACAGAAGGATTTTTTCGAGGATGTCCACAAGTAACTTGCTCTCTGCATTGAGATTAGGGTGGCGAATAGTGCACACACCAACGAAGACACCACAAAATCTACAGGCGCGAGCATAGTCTTTGATAGTTAGGTCATCTTCCTCATCGATGATAGGCAGCCGATGGAGCTTGGAGACGATTGGGGTGGTCAGCTTGATCTTGATTCCACGAACCTTGCTTTTGGGAATCTTCCCATTTCTCTTTATTTTGGCATTCTGGAAGAATTCCTCGACATCAGGAAGTAGAATCTTGCATGGATATTCCAAAATGAAAGGCAGTCAAACGGCTTCTAGTAACAACAGAACATTGCAGAAATCGTCAAAGAGTTCGACAATCCTTGTGGAGACTAACTCATTGCCAATACCAACCTTCGATGGAGGAGCCATCGATCAAGATAGATGAATAGATGTCTTGCCTTCTGAGAGAAAAACTTGAAATGACAGCACTATAACGACGGCGACAGAGAAGACGAAAGGTTTCTTTTTCTAGAGAAAGGATTTGAGATTCGGGAAATTGGGGTTTTTCGGACTTAATCTATTTATATAAATCTTAAATCATGATGATTAAGGAAATAATAATAAGAAAATACCTGAAAATATGGCAGTAGGAGTGTCCGGGTGCCAATATCAAAAATTTGAACTTGAGAAAGAAAATCGGCATCAGATTTCTCAAGAGACAGGTCATTTCTTGAGAGGAGACACAGAAGTTCTCGAGAAGAAGAAATTGTTCTCAAGTAGAGAAATGCTTTCTCGAGAAGCAAATTGGAAGTTCTCGAGAATCAGATAAGTACTCGAGAAATGCTTCTCGGGAATCAACTGTTGTTCTCAAGTAGAGATCTGAGTACTCGAGTAATAGGTATCTTATCGAGAAGTGAAGTCCAGAAAATTATTTTCTTTAATTTTTGAAGTGTAGCTCGATCCTTGAACTTTGCTGTGAGACCTTTTTCTTCATTCTTCCTTATTGAGCATGCTAAGTTCTATTTTGAAGAACGAGAACTTGGCCTTGTCCAGTGGGTTCGTGAAAATGTCTACAACCTGCTTGTCAGTTGGAACATACTAGAGATTTATGCCTCCATACTCCACATGCTCCTTGATAAAATGGTACCTCAACTCTATGTGCTTTGTCCTGCTGTGAGAGACTAGGTTGTTGGCAATTATAATTGCACTAGAGGAGTCGCAAAACATCGAAATGTTCTTGAACTTTATATTGTAATCTTCAAATTGGTTCTTTATCCATAGCAGTTGTGCACAACAACTGCCTGCAGAAATATACTCTGACTCGGCTGTTGAAATTGCGACATAATTTTGCTTCTTGCTGCTCCAGGAGATAAGCCTTCTTCTTAGGAATTTACAAGTCCCGGAAGTGCTTTTCCTGTCATCTTTGCTTCCTGCAAAATCTGCATCTGAAAAACCTATCAGTTCGCTATTATTACTTCTTGGGTACCATAAGCCAAGATTTGATGTACCTTTAAGGTATCTCAAAATCCGCTTTGCAGCAGCGTAGTGAGATTCCTTAGAATTCACTTGAAATCTAGCACACACACATGTTGAAAACATTATGTCCGGTCTACTGGCAGTAAGATAGAGCAAGGATCCAATTATGCTTCTGTACTTGGTTTCATCAAAAGGTTTCCCTTTCTCATCCTTATCCAAAGACATAGCTGAACCCATTGGAGTCCTCATAGAGGTTGCATTCTCCATTTCGAATTTCTTAATTAACTCCTTGGTGAATTTATTCTGAGAGATGAAAATTCCATCTTCAGATTATTTCACCCAAAGTCCTAAGAAATACTTTAGCTTTCCCATACTGCTCATTTCAAACTTCCCATGCATAAGTTTGGATAACTTTTTGCAAAGTTTGTCATCAGTAGAGCCAAATATGATGTCATCGACATATATTTACACTAGCAAAATCTTGCCTTTTATTTCCCTAAGAAATAATGTCTTATCTATCTTTCCTCTTGTGAACTTGTCCTCAAGAAGAAAGTTAGACAACGTTTCATACCAAGCTCAAGGAGATTGTTTCAAAGTATATAAAGCTTTAAATAAAAGATAAACGTGCTTAGGATGGTTAGAATCAACAAAACCTGGAGGTTGTTCCACATACACTTCTTCCTTTATGTCACCATTAAGGAAGGCCGACTTCACGTCCATCTAATAGATAGTGAAGCCCTTAAGTGTATCATATGCTAGGAAAACCTGATTGCCCCCAGCCTTGCCCCTGGAGCTTACGTCTGATCGAATTCGATTCCTTCTTCTTGTCGGTATCCCTTGGCAATGAGTCTGGCCTTGTTCTTTATAATTGTTCCATCTTCATCCATCTTGTTACTGTAGACCAACTTTGTTCTTATAATGTTCTTACCTTTGGGTCTTGGAACAAGCTTCTAGACTTAGTAATGCTTGAATTGATTTAGTTCTTCTTCCATTGCATTTATCCAAGATGTGCCTAAGTTTGCTTCCTCAAACTTTTTTGGTTCAACCTGCGAGAGAAAACTTAAATATAGATTTTCATTAATTGTACCTCTATGAGTTATGACACCATCCCGGGGATCTCCTATGATTTGATCAATTGGGTGATCCTTCAAGTGTCTGAGTTCTAGGGTTCTTGCATCTGGAGCTTCCTCTATCACTAGAGTGACTTCATCAACTTGGATGACATCTTCATCATGGTGATCATCCTCTCCAATTGGGGTTGGAGTGGTGATCTTGATGAACTTTTGAGCTTTTTCTTCAGTCGGCTCATCCAAGTTTAACTCCTTTAGTCCTGAACCTGCATCTTCAATAAACACACTAGAAGAGCTGCCTTGTAGCAGGTCCGTCTCATCAAATACAACATTAATAGATTCTTCTACAATAAGGGTTTTCTTATTAAAAATCCTATATGACTTACTATGACTACTATAACCTATGAAAATACCTTCAAAACTCTTTTCATTGAATTTAGTTATGTGATACTTCCCATTGTTAAGTACGAAGCATTTACTACCAAAGATTTTGAAATATGAAATAGTCGGTTTCCTGCCCTTTAGTAGTTCGTAAGGTATCTTATTATGGTTCTTGTTTATGAGTGCTCGATTTTGCACATGGCATCCAATGTTGACAGCTTCAGCCCAGAAATATTTCGGTAGTGAGGCATCACTCAACATGGTTCTGCAAGCCTCGATGAGTGTTCTATTCCTTCTCTCAGCAAATCCGTTCTGTTGAGGAGTACGAGGAGAGGAAAGCTCATGAAAGATACAAGGACTTTCACAGAATTCTGTCATGGCCCCAGAATACAACTCTGTTCAATTGTTACTTCTGATTTTGATAACGGAGCAGTTGTATTCATTCTGAACTTTCCTGACAAAATTAGTAAAGATATCAAAAGTATCTGACTTGTGTTTTAGAAAGAACACTCATACAAGGTTAGAGTAATCATCAATAATAACCAATGTATAATCCTTACCTCCCAAACTTCTAATTTGCAGTGGATCAAACAAGTCCATATGAAGTTGGTGTAAACACCTATTAGAGTCTTTGCCACTAATGCTTTTAAAAGTAGCCCTTATTTGCTTGCCTTTTACACATGCATGGCAAGGTCTATCTTTAATGCACTTAATGTTGGGTGCATCACGTACTAAATTAAGAGAAAATAATTTATTAATAGTTTTGTAATTTATATGTGCTAATCTCTTATGCCATTGGTCACTAAGAGACGCACTATATTTTGCCAAAAAGCACACTGACATAGAAGAGTCTATGCACATAAATTTTTTTTAAAAAATATTTCTACTACGAGTGCCTGATAGAATCGTTTCTAAGTTATCGACCAATTTTATCAAACACTTGTTTGCATGAAATTATACTATGTATCCTTTATCACAGAGCTGACTTGTGCTTATAGATTGTGTTCCAATCCTTCATCATAAGCTACATCTGAGAAGGATACACTACCATTAGTAATCATACCGTAGCCTTTTGTAATCCCTCTGTCAGAACCTCCAAAGATGACCTTTGACCCATTCATGATTTGACAATAATTTTGGAGTAGGCTTCTAGTCCCGGTCATGTGCCAAGAGTATCTACTGTCCAAATACCAGATAAGATTTTTAGTGGCCTTTGGACATTCCTGCAAAAGTAGAATCAATTTGCCTTAGGAACCCAAACCTGTTTGGGTCCTTGATCTCTAGTTAGCATACTCCCCCTACGTGTGTTAACATTATGAGTGGTCTTTCTCATATTATTAACTTGAGGAGTTACATAATATCTGGGGTTAAACCAGCAATCTATAGCAAAGTGACCAGCTTTTCCACAACACCAAAAGTCAAACCTATTATATCTTTGCCTAAATTTTTCCTGCTTGATCTTTTGAGAGTGTGGTCTAGCAGGGGCTGTAGACTTGGAGGTAGAAGCTTCGTGGTGATGGCACTCACATGACTTCTTCTTCTTAAGAGGCTTTTCCATAACAGGTTTAACTTTTGGAGCTTTCTTGATGTTATGACCATGACTATAAGAGTCATAGCTCTGTAGAGTGATCTCCTCATAAGGTGTCTTGAAGACACTTTCACCAAAGTTCTGGGGATGGGTCCATCCTTGGTACTGAGATTTGGGCTCTACATAAGTAGGCCTGGAAAAGTGACCGTAGGATGAATTAAGATCAAACTTGTTTGTTGGAAAGATAATATTTTTAAACGAAGTTTGGTCTTGAGGAGCTTTCCCCTTATCCTTAGTTAGAGCTTTCTTGACAGTCTTATTTATTCTTTGGATTTTATTTCTCCTAGAAGATTTACTAGGGGCAGCCACATGGCCTAAGCATGCTCCTTTACCCTGAGCAGAGAATTCAGCAACAAGTGGAAGGGCTGTCTTGGGTTTGGAGAAACTTTTAATAAGTTTCTTTTCAGCAGCAAGTTATTTCTTCCAACTTTTGAATGATTTTCTCCTTCAAGTTCAGGTGCTCGAGATCTTTATTATATTCTTCCATCGCATCATGGAATTCCTTTCTGAGTGAGTCCATCATTATGACTTCCTCCCTCAGAGTGCTCTCCTCAGCCTTAAGAGATCTAATCTCTTTAGCTTGAGTTCTTGCAACTCTTCGACATTTGTCGTAAGCCTTGATTAACTATTCGTATTGAGTCATGAGTTCAGATTCATCATCAGAAGAACAGTCCTCATGATCATGGTCAGAAGCATCTGTATCCGAGAGAGGGGTGTGAGAGTTTACCTTCCCAATGAATTGGGGTTCTTCTTCTTCAAATGTATGTGTCATGAGCCCAAAGTAGGCTTCCTCATCATCACTAGACTCAGATGAGTCTGTGTCACTGAGGGTCTTGGCCTTCTTGGCTACAAGGCTTCTTTCAGTTTTCTTCTTATTATAAGAAGATTTCTTCTCCTCTCTTCTTCCACCCTCCTTCTTGCGAGGGCAATCAGCTATGACGTGTCCTGGATTATTGTAACAATAACAAAAAATGTCAGAAGAAATATGTTTGTTCGATTTTGAGTGATACCTGTCTTGGCTACTTGAGCCTTTCTTGTAACGATCACCATCATGACGTGATCTTCTGGATGAGGCATCCTTGCCTCTCCACTTTTTCTTCTTGTTCAAGAACTTCTTGAACTGCCTTGAAATAAGAGAAAACTCTCCTTTAGATAGCTCTGAGATCGAGGTTCTTGACTCTAAAGCTTCTTCTTCACTCTCTTCCTGTGCGGGAGCAGGATATGCAACTTTTGACTTCCTCAAGATGTCTGCCTTTAGAGCGACAGACTTCTCCTTGGATGAAGACCAACTTTTCTCTTCTTCAGCTTCTCTTGAGTTTATTTGGAGCTCATACGACATAAGCTTTCTAAAGAGATTCCGAGGGCCAGTCTCTGCCAGCTTACCCAAATCCCAGATTGCACAGACTTTATTGTCCCATTCCTTAGTCAGGGATCTCGAAAATTTGTCATTCAGTTCTCCATTAGTAAAGACCCAACCATAGACTCTTAGGCCGTTGACAATCTTGAAGAAACTTTCAAAAGTATCAGCAATAGAATCCTTGGGATTTTGTTTGAATGCTTCATATTTCTAATTCAGGAGGGATCTTCTGTCATCCCTTACCTCTTCAGTACCTTCAATCAGGACGATGAGAGACTACCACATTTCTTTGGCGGATTGACAGTGAATCAGATTCTGCAACTTAGAATCATCGACTACACTTGCGATGATATTCTTGGCTTTTTTGTCTAAAGAGACAAGTGCAATCTCATATTTGTCAAGATCCATAAGCTTCTTTGGAACTTGCTTTGTAGAGTCAATGGTGGAGGCTGTCATTGGAATGTAGGGTCCTTCTTCCACTATCATAAAGACTCTTGGATCAACAACTTTCATGAAGAATTTTATTCTTTCTTTTCACATGACAAAGTTAATCATTGTGCATAAGGGAAGCTTAGCGAAATCCTTGGCTCTGTCCATGCTTGTATCCTCTTAAGACAGCTAGGAGCAGATCTGTTTAAGGTGTTAACCTTTTTGATGAACAACCTGCCTCTGATACCAATTGATGTTTTGAGTTGTCTACCTAAATCACCTAGAGGGGGGTGAATAGGTGAGGTCTGCGTCTTTTTGCGAAATAAAAACTTGTTATGACGGAGCGCAGAAAAAAAAACAAGCAAGCCACAGAAAACACAAGATTTATAGTGGTTCCCCAACCTTGGGTACGTCCACTCTCCACCTCACTGATCTAGCACCACGCTAGACACGACTACTTCACTATTAGCTCGGATTGGAAAACAATCCTACAACTCCCAGCAACGCCCCTATAATTCGGAGTCAAAACACTCCTACAAAAATCTCGGAGAACAAAGCTCCTACAACTCAGAGAAAAATCTCCTATAAGATTAAAGTGTTTAACAAAAAATACACACACATAAATATCTCAGATATGAGTCTTCATCCCTTCTTCCTTCTTAAAACTTGAAGCACTGTCAGAAATGGATCTTGTCAGAAATGGATCAAAGAAGACAAAGGCGAAATCTCTGGATCTGAAAACATAGGATCAGCACGATCAAGGAATAGATTTGTCGATGTTGAAAGCTTTGATCTGTTGAAGCCTTCTTGTTCTGAATCACTTGGATCGGAGAAGAACAACGGCGAAAAAGACGATGAACAGCGTTGGCCTTCCCGATTTATAATGAAAAATACGCTTCAGAATACTTGATTTTCTTATTGTTAGAGTTAGCCGATTATGATAAGACTTTTTATAAGACTTGCCTAACGGTCATAATAATTAAAGACAGAACACGTGGACCAATAAGAAACGAGATTAATTTGAAATCACATCCGTCGGGACTTAACGAAAAATTAAAGAAATGAACTTCATTTCTCGAGTGAAGAATTGACTACTCGAGAATAACATCTGTTTCTCGATAAGAGGTATAAGGTTCTCGAGAAGAAGTACTTAAGGAAAACACTGGAAATAAGTTCTGGCTTCTCGAGAAAGAAAGGACTTTTACTCGAGAATTAATTTCTGTTACTCGAAAAATAGATAATGACTTCTCGAGAGCTGACTGGACTTCTCGAAAACAATTTAGACTTCTCGAGAAATAACTTCGGCTTCTCGAGTACTAAACATCTACTTTCTCGAGACAAAGCTTGGTCTTCTCGAGTAATGGCTTCTGCTTCTCGAGCACTAGACTTAGAAAAATTCTGAGCTGAGTTTTGAGTAAACTCGAGAAAGAGATGAGTCTTACATGAGTACTGCATGATTCTCTCGAGAACTAAACTAATCCTTCTCGAGAACAAGTTCTGCTACTTGAAAACTTGACTTAACTAACTCGAAAAATTACTTCAATATTACTCGAGTACAAAGAGGTCCTTCTCGAGTAATAGACTTAGAAAAATTTGACTTTCTGAAAAATGGTTTTCTTCAAGAAATTCAGCAACTAGTCTTTCTCCCATAACTTTAGTACTTTGAAAATGAAGTGTATCCTAATAGAGAGGCTACACATGAGTCAACACCATGGATCACACAATGAGAGATTACATTATATGGTCCTGTGTTTGGTGATTCATTATAGACTGACATTGGTCTACACTTGGCAATTATAACCTCCAAGCACTCAACTTGTAAAGAGTATTAAATACAAATTTAATTCATCTTAGTTCAAGTGTGACTTCATACAAATCTTGGTTATTGTGGATATAATACCCAACAACAACGTAATATCAGACCCTGTCTCCCTGGTCTGGCTGCCATCCTGCATTGACTATTGCTTCTCCACCTAAGAGGTGTCCTCCAAAAAAATGTGTGTAGCAACCGTTAATCATAAATACTAAGTGACTTCACATTCTCTCACCCCAACGACTCTTAGGCACCAGATAGTGGGAAAGAAAGAGGGGACACAATATAATCAATAAGTTCAAGTATAGCAGGAGGTAAACACTAAGCTAACAGTTAATAATAAATTCAATAGTAATGGAAGCACAAGTAAGAATAAGTATCAGCAACATATGAGTAAGAGCATAAAAGTCTAGCAATAGTATCATAATTATATAATTGAACTAAACTTATAAAAATGGTCATACGAATTTATAAGTTAATGTTCGGGTAAAACAAAGTAACTCATAACATAAAAGTGCACATACAAATTTATAGGATGAGGATCATATGCAGTGCAATTCAATGCAATGTGTTATGATGACTCACCCATGCTCACACACACATAGTTTTGTTATGTCGACATAAACCCTAGTTCCCACTTTTCGAGAGGTAGCGACCCTCTCAAGCATCACCTGTCGTGAACAAATAGGTATAATGGAGCGGGCATCTCCACTACAAGGCGGACATAAACACTATCAGGCCTAGGCCTCTGTACGCCTCAACACTAACAACACCAACAACGGAGCTCTTGCGTATAACGACACAGAAGGGGTCTTGGGTAGATGAGTACCACGAGCCCAGCCCAACTGGCCTAAACATCACAGAATGAGTCTTCGAGAAGTAAACACCAAAGAGCCCATCCCAACCGACTCAACATGCACGGAAGGGGTCTTTGGAAAGAAAGCACCAAAAAACCCAGCCCAACCACCAAAGGTCTATCTGCCAGCTTCCGTCGGTGTGACGATCGGCAAGCCCGTAGACCTGCCACAAGTAATCCTCAACTCAGGCCACTCAGACCCTGTGCATCAACATACACCCCCCCCCATGTAACTCCAACAATTCCACTGCTCTATCAAGTGCCCAAGGACATCCACTGAGTCCTTTCATACAACATTAATTTCAAGTTAACCCATGTTATTTAGAACCCAGGTACCACCATCCAAGTCCTTAATATAACGCCTTAGGATATCATCACATCCTACAAGTCACACCCTACCATCACAACCTCTTGTACTGAGTCAACATAACTCTAGAGCAGTGTAAGGGGGTAAGTCGGGGAACTACTCCCTATGATCATATAGGACTATTTGTGTATTTGGTGATATGTTTAGGCTCACTAATAAGGTTTGTCCAACTACATTTATTGTCTAATTTTAACCACATGCTACTACATGCCTTGAACATAATTAAATTCAAACAACAATAAATCACATTGTAAGCATGTTTCCAAGTTCCCACCTCATTGGAACAACATGATAATTTTCGTCCAACATAACAATTTATAACAAAGTATTTAATTGAGGAGATATTCAAAACCAAACTCTCTGAAATACCTATCATAGTTCATATATAACATTTGATGATTTCCGCCAAGAGCTACTATTGGGAATTATAACAAGTTCTCGAACCTCAGCCCCTTTATAGCGACCGTCGCATTCTGCACAACTATTTAAAATCAAATATTTATGGAGGTGTTATATAAAAGACAAATTTTCTGAATTTTCATCCCTAATTTCTAAGTGATATCTTAGTAAAACCCACCAAAATTCATGTTCACCAGTTGTCACAATAATTATCTAAGACGTGATAAATTTATATAGTAGATTGACAAATTTCTTAACAATTGTAACTCTAACAATTCAGAAACTCAGCAGAGATGTTCATATGATCATTCATTATAAAACTACCAAATTTCACAATCACTGAACGGATAAAATGACAGAAATCTGTACAACATCAATTCTTCACATGCTTGTGACGCTGTCCACTAAAACAGGATTTAAGGAGCTACAGTCCACCAAATATTACTGCAACAACTTTCTGATTGCTACAACTTTCGTGTTGAGCCCGAGGTCTGATCATGGTTGGATCAAGCCTAAAACATGGCTCAAAGTCAGCCGCGCAAGCTAGACAGATTATGTCTATTATTAATTATTATTTATTGCACGAATCTAAAAACTAATCGGACAACATCCGATCATCCTCTTCCTCCAGCCTGGGGATGTGATTTGCGTTACCTGGAGCCTAATAAAACTCTCACATCAGTCACCTTATTTCCCCGTCTGACCAACTAACACCACCACCCTTCCTCATATATGAGGTGCATCGATGAGCGACGAATCGGCGGCCGGAGGTGATCGGAATAAATACTATAACACAAATTTCAGTCATCCCTCCATGGCTTGCTCCAAAATCAAACTCAATAGAATTCAATGTCTCGCCTAATTTTGATCTAAGAAACTAGCACCAAGTGTTGGGTCCATTGCTCACAATGTCCTGAATTTGAGTGAAGTCAATCTTATCAATGATATACACATATCGGTAGATGTCTATGATAGGTCAGGTAGCCTAAGTAGCTAAGTCAGGTAAACACTTACCTAAGGTGTGGGATGACAGAAATCTATCCAAGTTCACAGGCGTTGAGTGAAGGAACATCTCTCAATGCCAGATGATTTATAGCGCTGAGTGTAGCCTATACTGTCATAGCCTAAGTTGGAATGAGCTGAAATGTGGCTAAGTCCACAGGCATTGAGTGAAGTTAACTCACTCAACGCCATGCTGCTAAAGAGAAATTTGGCTAAGTGTTTTGGCGTTGAGTGTTGAATACATACTCAACGCCATACATCTAAAAGGCTATAAGTTGAACTAGTTGAACCATGTTCAGAATTCGTCGAACTGAGTTCAGAGTTCGTCGAACTCAGCTCACCTTTCGTCGAGCTAAGTTCAGAGCTTGAGATTCTAAGTTCATCGAGCTCGGTTGAGAATTCGTCGAACTGAGTTCAGAGTTCGTCGAGCTCATCTCACATTTTGTCGAGCTAAGTTCAGAGCTTGAGATTCTGAGTTCGTCGAGCTCGGTTGAGAATTTGTCGAACTGAGTTCAGAGTTCGTCGAGCTCAGCTCATCTTTCGTCGAGCTAAGTTTAGAGCTTGAGATTTTGAGTTCGTTGAGCTCAGTTGAGAATTTGTCGAACTGAGTTCAAAGTTCGTCGAGCTCAATTCACCATTCGTCGAACTCAGTTCATAATAAGTCTTAGCCCAGTGGTTGTAAACACAAAAAATTGGCTAAGGCAAAAAGCATTGAGTGAGGCATGCACACTCAACGCTCTCAATGCTTATGTTGCTGAAGAAGTAGAAATTTGGTTAAGGCAAAAAGCGTTAAGTGGAGGTTACTAACTCAACGCTGTCAACACCTAGTGAAGACAGAATTTCGTCTAAGGGGTTTGGCATTGAGTGATGCTTACTCACTCAAAGCTAAGCAGCAGAAAGCTGATAAAGCATGTTGGCGTTGAGTGAAGCTGAATCTCTCAACGCCTAGAATAAGACTTCATACTCTAAGTAGTTTGGCGTTGAGTGAAGATTACTCACTCAATACCAAGAGACAGTAAATCTGTCTAAGTGTTTTGGCGTTGAGTGATGCTTACTCACTCAACGCATATTCTCTGATGCTCGATTTTTGCTAAGTCCACAGGTGTTGACGTCAGCAAAATCAATAAAGTCAATTAAGGTCAAATCAGACACGAGGAAGCTACACTACACAATAAAACATGCCGTGAAGCTACTGTACGTCTTCTTCCATTAAAGCAAGGCGCAGCTGGAAGCTGCAGGTGGGGCCCACTGATCTCTAAGAGCCGTTGATCGGCGAACTACAAAAGGAAGAGATAGGGCCAAGACAAAGACAACTTTTTAAAGCATACTATTTTAAAAAAGGAGAGCAATCGTCTTCATCTTCTCCGTCATTGCTGCATGTGTAAAGCTTGAAGCTATCCATCAAGAAAAGTTCAATTAGCTGTATAAGTCTCCATCTGTCACAGCAGATTCAGAATATGTTCTGAAGAAAGAAGAGCATTCATCCTTTAACAGGTTCAGTGAGCTGTTTGAAGAATCAAGATTAAAATATTTTTAGCCTTCAGCAACAAGTTAAGAAATTATCTTCTGAGTTCCTTCAGCAAACTCTTTCCCTGCTGTGAGGAGAGTTGGAGCAGAAATTTATTCTGCTCAAGTTATAGAAACAAAGAAATTTCTCTGTGTCAAAGTAAATTAAACTATTTTTTTTTGTAGGATCCTTCTGGACCTGAACTGTAGGACCTTTGGGTCTGAGGTAAGGAAAATTTGCCTAAGCTGTAGGAGAGTGCTGCTCTCTGAGGTAGGTGAGTTTTACTCACTGATTTGTAGGGCAGGTTTGCCTGAACTGTAGGAGAGTGTATCTCTCTGAGTTGTAGGAGCAAGCTTGCTCTGAGGTAGGGCTATCCTCCATAGCCTGAGTGGTAGAGCTTAAGTGTCTGAGGTAGGTGATACTTGTATCACTGAGTGTAGGCCTTTGTGGTTGATGTGTAAGTCTTGAAAGAGACTGAGAGATCCTGAGGGATCTGAGGTGTAAGCTCCTTGAAGCATTTGTTTGTAGAAGTGCATTGACTAACAGGAAGTTAACAAGCTGGGAGGAGAGTGGATGTAGCCATAATTTTGGGGAACCACTATAAACACTTGTGTGTTTTTCTGTATTTGCTTTTATTTTCTTAATTACAGGTGCTAAGGACAAGATCTAGATCACTCTAAGCAGAAAGCTAAAAGAAATAAACAGGTGATTTGAAAAGACTCTCAAAAGACCTAAAGAAACCTATTCACCCCCCACTAGGTTACTAGCTACCTTGAAAATAAGATCTTTCACCAAGGGAGAGAGGTTGAAGCTCACCATATGTCTATGAATGTTCCCCAATAGTCGTGTATGAGGTATTTGCACATTGCTCCATCCATAACCGAATCTTGCCTATCCAGATCCTGCCAATCGTTGTCTAAGAGGATGTCGAATGTTGCCAAGAGGAGAAGACCTCTCATAGTGGCAGTCTTGGTCTTTGGTGAGATGAGATCTCAATTTATTTTGGTCTTCGAGTAAGGGTCCTCAGGCGGAGCTTCGGAAGAAAATCTCATAGAAGAATGGAATTCTTTTTATAAAAAATAGAGGAAGATGAGATTTGGATCCGTTGTGGTCGGAGCTTCTCCTCCTCCATCTCCTCCAGATTTGAGCTCCTCCAAGCTTTTCCCGGCGAGATCACCTCCCCCTTCTCTATTTTCGGCGAGCATCTTCACCTTCCCCAACTCCGACAACCAAACCCGCCACCCTACATAGATCTAGCATGATCTTTGATCTTCTTCGAGATTCTATTGCCCCTCTCAAGTTCCGGCCGCCTTCGTCAACATTTCCATCACCTATGAGATCAAATCCGCTTACAGAAAGCTTGGTCTCAAGTATCATCTGGATAAAATATTTGCAATCATGAAGCTTGAGAACTTTTCAAGGAGGTTGCATATTCATATAACAGCTCAATTGGTGAGTGAACAAACTTTATAGTTAAGCATGTTCGGGCTGGAGCAGTTCTGGGATGGGTGACCTCCTGAGAAGTTCCCATAGGGGCGCATTACTGGATCACTTCTCATCGAAGGGAGGCTGAGATTCCAACAACCCGCCCGTGAATGGAGAGGAGTTGGGGTGCATGCTCTGCAGACTATTTGAGACTGAACCCTTTCGAGCATGGTGCTGGGGTGCCAGTGGTCGTCCTTTCGAGCCGTGGGCTTGGAAGGTCGTTACATCTTGTGAGAGTTAACACATGTATGCGGGAGGTTTTGGTTTTAGAGGCCAGTGGAAAAATTTCGTGAGGATGTAGAGTACCAAATGATAAAATGGAAGTAAGAGATACATGCCGGGGTGTCTCTTGGAGATTGTTGCGAAGGATGTTGAATTCCGATAGTGGCGAGCAGGAGTTTTGATCAACAACTTGTGAGCCGCGACTGCAGACAGAGTAGCACCAGGGAGGTTGAAGGCGAAAGAGTGTTATTCTCCGACAGTGGGGCTATGGAGAAGAGCATGAGCGGGTTTCTGCAGAGCCGCGATGGCGACAGCGTAGGGGAGAATACACATGAGAATCGTGACTGGAGTTGCGTACGAAGAAGAAGGCATTAGGGGTTTGGAAAGAGGAGTTCAGAAATTTTATTTTTTAAAGCATGGTTGGGAGATAAAATGGATGGTTCCTATTAATCTTCCCATATTGGATGGCTCAGATTACCCCAATAGTTTTTAAATTCATGGTTTTGGGCCGGAGGCCCATGCCTTTGCACTCACGTAGGGTCGGAGGCCCGTGCTGTTGCACTCACGTAGGGCCAGAGACCCGTGCCGTCGCGATTGGACGTAGGGGCGTAGCCCGCCGGGGGGGTAGCCCGCCGCCATGGGTCGGGTACTGTCGTGCGGGACACGAGGGCCGGAGGCCCATGCCCGTCCCTCGTGTGTGTGTGTATATATATACACAACACTCATGAGAAAAGAGCAAGTTAGCTCGCGCTATCCTAGAGGTTTATAACACAAATTTGGTTTTTTTGGGTTTTGAGCCCCAAATAAATTTCATTTGAAAAAATGATCAACATGAAAGTGTTGATCACTTTTTGATTTGAAACCGTTTATATCCCTGATTTGGGTCCCAAAAAAAGACACGCTGATAATCTACGCACAACTCATTGCGGGCGTGATTTTTTTCGGGGCCCAAATCGGGGGTCTAAACGGTTTCAAATCAAAAAGCGATCAACATAAAAATTGTTAATCCCGATGAGATCTCCATGAGATCTACAACTTTCATGTTAATCACGTTTTCAAATTTGATACATTTGGGACTCAAAATCCCAAAACACTGAACGCGTAGTATTTTTTTTCCTTTTTTATCTCGTATGTATACTCTCCAAACCATATATATAGAGAGAGAATCGGGTTCAGGTGCGAAGACGGTGCGAGGAGATCTGCTGTCGGCGACCTCGGGCTCGCCGGCCACCGGCCGCCCGGGGTTCGATCGCCTACTTGCCGCCGCCCGCTGCCCTGAATGTCGCCAGCACACACATGGGAGAGGTCTAGAAGAACTAGGGATGGTGGCTCCAACCCTCTGTTGATGCGACAGTCGCCGCCGCTGCTCAAAGCCAACGTAGCCGCTGGATTCTTCCCTGTTCAACGACCAGGATGCACTGTTCGCATCTTCGCACCCCTCCTTCGCACCTGATCTATATATATATATCTTTACCACTATAAAGGAAATATCAATTCATGAGTTCGAAATTCCAAAAGCCGTCTAATCATAGTTTGATAATTTATCAGCCGTTAGATCGTTTTATCATTAAAAAACTAAAAAGTATAGGGCTCCTAAAACTAGAGAAAGAGGGAGGGGGAGAGAGAGAAGGAGAGAGAGAGTAGAGAGAGGGAGAGAGAGGGCGGCTGAGAGTGGGGGGGGGGGGGGGGGGCGCTGATGGGTTATTATATATAATATATTATATTATATCATATATATTATATTATATATATAGGTGGGGGAGAGAGAGAGCGGCTGTTTGGTGGATGATTTTCTATATATATAATATATTGTATCTAATAAATAATTATATATATATAAATATATATATAGGTGGGGAGAGAGAGAAAGAGAGAGAGGGTGGCTGAGAGGGGGGCGAGGCGGAAATTATTTGTGAAGCGCCCCAAGGCCGTCTGAAAACATCGAGCACGGGTGAAGCCCGTGCAGAAGCGGGCAAAACCCGCCTGGATGCGGCCGAAAGCCGCCCAAGACCATCGAGCACGGGCTTTGTGTGTGTATATATATATATATATATATATATATATATACTATATATACAAAAGAATATGGGCAGTCGTTGCGATTGCACGGTGTAACACTTGAGGCTCCTCCAAAAGATCCTAACTGTCCGTTTTTTATGAGATTTGAAAAAAAAAAAATTAATTGAAGGATGTCAAGTTTTGATCCCGGGATCTCAAAGAGAAGAAAAAGAACTCAAACCAACCAACCAAAAAAATATTTATGTTTAGTTCAAAAACATTTATTCTATATATAACATATTATTTTATAATTATTTATTATAAAATATATAATTCATTATTGCGAGTACATATATATTATGTATATTATAATAACTTTACATATTATTCGTTAAATATATTTAATGAATTTTTTAATTTAGTGGGCGAAGCCCGCCGTCCCGAGCTGTGTACTGTCCAGCGTGGCACGGGGGGCCCCCGTGCACTGTCACTCGTATGTATATACGGGGGGCCCCCGTGCACTGTCCCCCGTGCACTTGAATCATAACTTTTTTTTTTCATCTGTGATTCAAACCTGCAACTTTCCTAGAGATCAAATAGAATATTAATCAAATGCTTTGAAATCAAGAGGTAAGGCCAAGATAAAAAAAAATCACAAGTTTTCAGTTAAAGGTGCACATGATTTCCCTGAGTAGTGGATTTCTCACAAAATTGTGATAAGGTTTACGGGGCAAACATAAGGGAAAAGCTCAGTTCCTCCATAACATTCTTGGTAATTGGAAGTTGGTTAGCATGATTTTTGTTCAGCGCGGTCTGGAATGTAGGATTGTCAAAATCATTCTCAAAGACTGTCGAGATCACGATACAACCCGTGTTCCATAGATCACGGCCCCCATAGAAGCAGTTATTTTCCAATTATTCCAAGTTGCTTGTGTGCGCACACACTTTTGCGGTGTACGTGTAAACAAAGTTCCCACAACCTGAAAGAGTAAGCTTACTTCCCTTGGCTGATTCCGGGCTTTGCACTATAATCATTCAAACCAGTGAACTATAACATTAATATTCAGCTCATATTGCTTCCAAGTCAACTTGATTGTTTTCAAGACTTCATGTTAATCATATATGTTTCCAAATATTAGTATATAGAATCGCCCACTAAAATGTTTAGTATAAAATTGGTAGATTTTATAGTGGGTTGGGTGATGGTTAAAATATTTACTAAGTGGTGATATGTAGTGAGGTATTGATCTTAAATTAAAAATTTTAAGGTGTTCAGGTGATGGAAGAAATAGTTGACAATAATGGAGATTTGTTCCCTCTTAGTCCAGTTCGCTGATTTTCAGCGAACTGGACGCCCAGTTCGCTGATTTTCAGCGCAGCGAACTGGATGCCTCTGGATAGGTTCAGGACAATAAGTATATTTCAAAACTCTGCCAGCTCATAATTTGGCACTACCAAAAGAAGCAGATTAAGGCTTCGTTTGAGGGGACTAATTTTCAGCGGTCAAAAGGTTACGACAACATGTACCGAGCTTTAATTATGATCCGGTACATGCGGTCGTAACCATTTGACCGCTAAAAAAAAATCCTCCCAAACGGAGCCAAAGTATCCAAACAATAAGTATATTTCACACTAATGTCAAAAGAAATTAAAGAGGGCATTCAAAGGGCTTAATATGCAGTAAATAAAAAATATAGATAAATTTAAGAAAAATTCTGCATACTCCGAAAGATAAGTTCTTAATTATTTTTAACCACCATTATTAAAAACAATGTCCCATGTTGAATAAAATGAATATCCAACTAGCAATCAATTTCAAGCTATAAATAACTTTGTAGAAATATTTAATAGATGCTCATAAAAAAACAATCAACCACACAAGAAAATAATTGTTGCAAGACTACGTCAAGAACTAAGGAACCATAATAATCTATCAGTATATAGCAAGGAATGAAATCAAGTCATTAATTGAGCATTGTTAAGTTTACAGTACTTGATATGGACATCACTACATAGGAAAACCTTCCAGCCTCCTGATAAAGTCATGGTTTGAAGTAAAATTTCTTTTTAGACAATGTTCACCCACCATACCACAAGCACATTTGATTCCACCATACACTTATGGTCACATGCATTGCATTAAAATTTATAACATATTCATAGCATATGTGTTCAGGATTCAACATTAAGCATATCACTAGTGAGGCCAATGATATGAGTTTTCTTGTCCTGGTATATTCTATCAATCTAAATGAATAATAAGTGACTAGTAAGGATATCAAGTGTCAATTTCCTAATATCTTTAACCATAATATTACTATAGTCATGTAACGGCCTCCCCAACACATCTCAAAAGGACGACCGTCGACACCCCCATCATCCAGCTAAAAAGGGTTCAGCCTCAACAGGTATGCAGACCGTACACCCCAACGGCCCAACCCATCTCCATGCCCACCGACAGGTTGTTGGAGGCCGCAACTTCCCTTTGATGAGAAGTTATCCAGTTAAGTGTCCCAACGGAGACTTCCCAGATGGGAGTAGTTCTGGGTGGGTGACCTCCTGGGAAGTCTCCATAGAGGTACTTAACTGGATCACTTCTCATCAAAGAGTGGTTGCGGCCTCCAACAACCCGTCGGTGGGTATAGAGATGGGTTGGGGTGTACGGTTTGTAGATTTGTTGAGGTTGAACCCTTTCGAGCTGGAGGCTGGGGGTGCCCGTGGTCGCCCTTTCGAGCTGTGTGCTGGGGAGGCCATTACAATTCAAATCAAATATTTAATCTATTGTTGTACCTTGCATGAGGAATGGGGGAGAAGCTTACTAATTGATGAGTTACACCACCATTTATAGGGAAAGTTCCCCCATGATCTTCTTCCAAAATGGGGATCATGAGTTTGACTAGTCAACCCCACCTCTCATGAACTCCCCATAATGAGGGAAACATGGGGGGTGGGGGCCCACTCCCTCTCCCCATCAAGGAAAACCGCTCCCTTTGGGAGGAAATCGTTGGCCGGCCGTCGCCGTCGGACAGGCCGCTGCCTCCGGCAAGGCCGCCGACGGCAAGGCGACGGTTGTCGGCTAGGCCGCAGCCTGACGCCGGCCAGGCCACAGCCTGATGCCGGCCAGGTCACTGCCGGCCAGGCTGCGACCGGCCTGCGCGGCCAGTCGGGCCGCGCCCGCCGACCGGGCAGCGGCCGCCCGGGCCGCAGCCGCCGGCAGGTCACCACCGGCCGGGCCGCGGCCGGCCTGGCAGCTGTCCAGGCCGCCACCTGGCCGGCCGCCGCCGATGCGCAGCCGCCCCTCCACCGTCGGCAACCTGCCCACCGCCTGATCATGGTGGTCTCTCCTCACCGTTCGATCCGATGGGTAACCACCCACTAACCCACTAGGTTAGTGGTGGGGCCCGCCATGAACCTCTCCTGGAGGCTATAGAAGGAGCCTCAGGGTCTCCTTATTCTTTAATTTTTGGCTTCCGGACATCTTCTTCCTCAGGCGATAGCTCTGCTGGACTCCTCCCTCGGATCATCCTCCAGCCACCATGAGCCACCAGCGCACCACCCGTAGGAAAACGCCTAAGTCCCGGAGCAAGCAGAAGGAGGAAGACGACCCCTGCAAGCAGGCGCACGCCAAGGCCGTGCCCCGAGCGTCAGAGGACCAGTGCCATCTCTCGAATTCCAGTGCCCAAGTTGCTCCCGCGACGCAGCCTGTTGCCCGCTGGGAGCCGTAGTCTTTCTCTCTCCCCCAAGCTGTAATGGGAGTAGACTATCGCCTCGATTCTCCAAACACATTGTAATCGCCAGCATCTAGTGGACTTTGACCGGCACAGATCCGGTCACGTGGTTTTTTACCCGGTTGAGGGGTTTTTCCATGTCATCACATCTTGAGTCAACCTTTCTTTCTCTTTGACTGTGTTTACGCTCAACCGCCCCGCAAACTAAGATGGTCCAATTGAATCCGGTCCTACCGGGGCATCGAGTTAGCCCGTAATAGTTTGGGGCTGTCTGTGGGAAAGCGATTCCCAACATCCTCCGGGATACAAGATCACCAGCATTGCCGCTTCAAAGTTCTGCCTTAATGTCAAAGAGAAACACTCGCACCATTAAAGGGTCCGCCCTTGGCGGACATGGCGAGCCCGCACGTTCCCACTCTTTGGTGGACGTGTACTGCTGAAGACGCATTCTCCCCCGTCACCGACCTGGAGGGGCGTGTTCACCAAATGGAAGAGCAACAAACCGAAATGCTCACCCTGCTACGGAACCTCAGATCACCTCTTGCTCCCCGGCTGTAGCCAGCACGAGCTGATCCTCCTCCACAACCAAATCACAGCGGAGCCCAAGAAGTCCCTTCAAGGAAGGAAGGACCCGAAGAATATTCTGAAGCTGCAAGCTCTACTCACCCGGCTAAAAGAAGGATGAGAGCAGACCATCTCCATCACAATCCCATCAATGACGCCCGCCTTCCTCCGCTTGAAAGGTTCACTCGGGAGGAAATTCGAGAAGTCATCGCCGAAGAATATCGCCATGCAGGTAGAAGAGATATTCAAGCCCGCCGACCGCTCTGCCAAGGCTCCCCTTTGGCACTGCAAATCCTTGAAAATCCAATCTCATACGGATTTAAGCTCCCGAATATTAAGACGTTTGACGGGACCGATGATCCGCTAGAGCATGTAACCCACTTCACCATCATTATGAGAATCTACAATGCCCCAGATCAGTTTCTTTGCCAGGTGTTTCCCGCCACTCTCAAAGGACAAGCCTGAACATGGTTCCACTCGCTAAGGGCCGGTACCATCGCCAATTTCACAGAACTAACATGGCAATTTGTCGATCTGTTCATCGCCAATCGCAGGATCGTTCGCGATCCCTCTCACTTGTCAGGAATTCTCCAGAACGAAGGAGAAACCCTGAAAGACTTCTTCCGACGTTTCACCGTCAAAGCCCATCAAATTCCGGGAGTCGACCCCGAGTTGCTGCGGGGGGTGTTCCTTGGAGGTCTCCGCCCTAGTGGCTTTTACTCAGCGCTGATGCGAGAAACTGTCCCCAGTTATCCTGACCTCATGCATCGGGTTGAGGCCAAGATTTCTACTGACGAAGCTATTGAAGTCCATCGCCAGCAGTTTGATGGCGACTAGAAATGCAAGAGAGAGTAGGAGCCGACTCCTCAACATCAAGAAGGAAAATTCCTAGAAGAACACTGGAATAGGCAACGTCGGCGAGATCACCAGAGAGATCTACTGCCTAGGGATTATACTCCCCTCAACACTACGCGCACTAATGTACTCTATGCTATCCAAAATGAGCCAGCATTACATCGGCCCAAACAACCAGTCCATAACCCCAGAAATGACCAGTCCAAATATTGCTGTTGGGTACTGTATCCACAATTACCTGGATTTGAGGAAGCCACCTGTCAAGCTAAGATGAATCCACAATGTATTTGATGAATTATTCTCTAGTTGTACTTGCAGATATTCCATGCTAAGTACACACCAATGTCAGGGTGCAGTGGGTCAATATACGCGGATCTGTGCAACGTAATCCCTCGTTGAGCAGATCAGTGTGTTGGCCTACGTGTACTCTCTCTATTGGGGTGTACTTAATTTCAAGTACAGGGCTATGATAAAGCAAGAGCAGACAAGGAGCAAGGATGGGCCAAAGACCAGCTCAAGGGGAGAAAGAGGAGAAACAGCCTAAGTACAAATCGACGAGAATCACTAAGTGATTCTCGCCGATTCGGCGAGAATCACTAGTGATTCTCGCCGAGTCGTCGAGAATCACTAGCTGATTCTTGCCGGTTGAAGCCGGCAGCTTCGACACAGACATGGAAATTTTCTAAGGCAGAATTGTCGAGAATTACTTATGATTCTCGCCGATTCGTCGAGAATGACCTTGCATTCTCGACGATTCGGTGAGAATCAAAAGTGACTCCCGCCGATTCTCCCCGGCTTCTGTATCTGTGCAGTCAGATTTCGGCTAAGTAGAAGTCGGCGAGAATCATAAGTGATTCTCGCCGATTCGGCGAGAATCACCTATGATTCTCGCCGAATTTGACTTGGCAATTTTTCTGAAAGTTCTGGACCGGTCCAAGTTATCTGCAGCTGTTTGAACCGGACCTTGGTCCTTACTTTGGTGGGACCCACAACGGTCATCTTCTTGACCTAAGGTATATATACACTGTATTTGTGAACAGTAAACGATACGGATATACGGTATTTCAAAAAGAACGAGCGGCCGACGACAAACCCTAATCTCGCGATCTTGCTCCGCCGGTCATCTCCGCCGCTCGCACGGTTGTCGCCGCTGCTGATCTCAGGGTCTTCCAGATCTCCGGCGACAGAAGCTTAGGCTAGCATAGCGTCTCACGCGTCTAACGAGAGATCCCTTGTCTCTTGATTCGTTGATCGGGAAAATCTTTCCCCTTCCGAATCGATCGAGACGATCGATCCTTGTGTGACCGTTGGTAGATCTTGCTTCCTTTGCTACGAAGTTTGAATCAAGTTGGAACTGCTGCTGCTCTCCGTCGCCGCTGCTGATTCCGAGAACGTTGCCGCCGCCTCAAGTCGCCGCCAGTTTCGGGAAAGATTCACTCCAAGTGAGAGCTACGGCTGTGCACTCTTCGTTGACTTCAAGAGCACATTGTCAAACGAAGAGGGTCACCTTCTCTCCAAACGTTGTTTGTATTTCTTACAAGCTAGTTTTTAATTTCCTTGTAACGGACCGATTGGTCCCTAGTTGTAAAGGTTGGGTGCAACCCGGATTGTGGGAGTGTCGACTCCTACGTGTGGAAGGGTTCCTTCCGTGAGTGCAAGGATTGGATTTCAATCCTGTTGGTGAAGTGACCGAGTCGTCCCGTGTTGGGAGATAGGTCGAAGGGGGAAAGTGGACGTACCCAAATCGGGGAACCACTATATATTGTCTGTGTTCCTTGTGTGCTTGGTTGTTTTGTTTTCTTATGCAGGTAAATCTTTAATTCCGCAATTACGCTGCAGAGTCACCTAACCCCCCCCCCCCCCATAGGTGAAGATAGTTGACAACAGGTGAACTTTCAAGTGGTATCAGAGGGAGGTTGCTCATCAAAGGGGTTAACACCTCGAGTAAGCTCCTGCATCTAGTGTCAACTAGAAGATTAGACTCACGCATGGAGTTGGACTATGATGTCCATCCTCTAAGACTCCCCTCATGTACAAAGGAGTATTATCCTATCTGGAAGATGAGAGTTATGTTTCATCTGGAGGCCATCGACCCTCGGGTGTCAATCATCTTGGAAGAGGGTCCCTTCATTCCCATGAAGGCTTCTGAGTCTGGAAAGGATATCCTTATCCCCAAGAGTCCCGAAGAGATGTCTGAGACCGAGCTCTCACTGTACAACTTGGATAAGTTAATACGTCAGATCATCACTGACGTCTGGTCTGGTGTATCTCGTTCAAGAGTGGACAAGTGTAGAACAGCCAAGTCTATGTGGCAAACCATCTCAGACCTCATGGAGGGATCAGAGAAAGCTGGTACCGGTTGTCAGCAAGAGGATGAAGCCTATGTAGGAGTCCTTATTTCTGAAGATGAAGGGCATGATCAATATGTCAATATCAGGGCTCCTGTGTCCTTGTCAGAGACTGAAGAAGAAGCTGAGGAAAGCAGTTCTGATGAAGCTAACACAACAGTTTCTGCCAATCTGGATGGTAACCTTGAACAACAAAGTCTGACGCAGGTAACTTCTTCCTCATGCCCCTCTCCTCTTGAAGTTCCTGAAGACAGGAATAGTTTTGAGAGTAGTCCTTCCAATAATGCATGGGATACACATAGCTTCACTCAACCGATCGATAATCGTGATTCCCTTGAGAGTGCCCTTCAGACGAGCAACTTACTTGTTGAGGAACAAGCTAAGGAGATTGCTCAGCTGAAGATTTTGATGAATCTCCAATTGGAATCCATCAAAGTAAAGGACTCTCAGATCTCGGATCTAGAAAATCGTCTAGAGACCGAGAAGAGGATAGTTTCCAATTTTTCCAAGATTGATGCTATCAAGAGGAAGGCAGAAAATGGGTGGATCTCCCAAATCATTAAGTCATGGAGAAATGGGGAAACGGTGTTCAGACCCCCCACCCCGAGTAGGAAGGACACTCACCATGCCTTCAGGTATGACCATAGGAATAACCATGGTCACTGCAAGAATGGTCAGTCCTCTTGTGGGAGTACTCAGAATGCAAGGGCTGTCATGGCCACCCAGAAGAGAATACCTCCGGCTTCCACCAAGCCCTTTGTATTCTCGGCCACAGCCCCTACTCGTCATGAATCCGCCTGCATCAGCTCACAATGCGCCTCTCACCTCCCTAGGACTCTGGAAAGGAGGGATAGAAATCATGTTGTTAGGACTCATGAGGTCCTTGGAAGGGGGCTGACTGAAAAGAAGGCACCACCTCCCAGGCCTCATGACGCCTGCCATATGCATTCTTTCCACCCCTCTAATAGTCACGGTGGAAGAGAAAATTCTGTGAGCATATCTGGCTCTAGTCCGTTTAGACCCAGAACTATGACTATCTCTGTCATCGGTTCAGGTCACAAGCGGCGATACAACATTCATAAGTGTTGGTGTTGTGGCAAAGTGGGTCATTTTGCCATAGACTGTTGGCACAACCAATCTGCATCAATGGCAAGGGGACTTCCACATCCTCGGGGCAATGTTAGTCTTCCCACCAGGATTCCTGAGGGGAGGCACTCAAATTATTATGCTAACAGGAACCTAGGACCCAATACATATTGGGCTCCTAAGGTAAGGTAATATTCTTTGGTGCAGGGTAGTCTAGACTTCCGAGTCATGATGGGAGCTAGACAGAAGATGTTCCGAGAATAATCTGGAACAAGCATCTGGAACGCAAGAAGTACTATCCTCAAATTGAACACCTGGTATGCTCTTCAAAGGGTCTAAATGATGAATCTTACAATCTCAAGTATCATTGATCAGCCTAAATAATTGAGTCATATTATGTCGTCATCTACATATACATATATATATATATATATACTTTTACGCATCTATGTGTGTTCTCCTAAGGACAGATCAAAGCTGTAAAATTAACCCTTAGATATATTACTAACGAGGTATCAGTAAATCTCTGAAAAATTCGAGAAGGCACATCAATAAGCATATATTACAAGTTGAAAATTAAAGTCGACACGTCATTAGAAGTCACTGAGAATGACAACTAACTTCTTGAATATCGCATTTATCGATCTCGACTTAACTTATGAAATCTGCTAGCCAGATTTCATAAGTTAGAAACGTCAAAGTTACTATGACTCCTAAGCTGTGTGGTATGGTAAACCACACCTGGAGTAATAAATGATCTTCTCGACTTCGTTACAACCTTTGACAAAAGCGTTATGGTGGAGTATAGGTGGATTTTCAAATCTCATTGAGATATTTAATCATCTCAAATCACTTAATCATCAAATTACAAGTCTCTCCGATTGTCGAATCTCGCTGAGATATTTAAACCAGGGAAACCATTCGGCGGAAATTAGTCATCCAATATCCGGATATTCCTTAAACCCAGAGTCATTCCAAACCTGCCTTTCCCGACGATACCCTCCGACCCTTCATATTCCGCAGCTCGCCCTTTCGCCGAGACGCCGCGCAGGAACCCGCAGGAATCCCCTTCTCTCTCACCTCTCGAACTTTCGATCTACGCCTTCTGCCGCGCCCTCTCACAGCTGGTCCTCATCTTCGGCGTCCTCCGGTGCCCCGTCGTGAAGAATCCAGACCGTCCACTACGTCTCCTCCTAAGGTAATGCCTCCCCTATCCCTAACCGTGCCTAGAGCTTAGTGTAGATTTTACTCTCTACCTCCTAGTTTCAAAGATTCTTAGACTTGGAAATTGACATTCCCTTTCTTCCTAGTCTGCTATGGCCCCTAGGACTACTGCTGGATTAGTCACTGGATGTGAGCTCGTGACAACCGGGTTCTCCCAAGCCTCTGATGAATTTCGGAATATAATCATCATGCTTGAAGAAGCGGGACTGAAGTTCATACTGGAGCACCCATGCAAAGTTTTGGACAAAGAAGTTTTGGAATTCTTTGCAACTGCGAAGCTTTATCATGATGACACCTCCATAAAGAGCAAAGTGAGCGGGAAGAAGATCAAGGTATCCGCCAGGAAACTGACTCAGTGCCTGCGGTTATCAAGTGTTGAAGACGAAGAGTACCTGGAGGAAGAGGATAGAGCAAGGACTCTATCCTTCTGTGGGCTAGCAAGGGGCACCAGATCTATAAAGAGAAAAGAAATGAATGAGGAGGGGAAACTCTTGTCCGACATCATTGGGAAGGTACTGATATGCAAACCAGGCTCACACGACCACATTTCAGCCGACATGTTCAAGATTCTTGTGGTGATTGTCTGCCGAAAGAGATTCAACTGGGGGGCCATGCTTTTCGAGAAGATCAAGGACACCCTCAGATCTCCAAGCTTTGGACGAATCATCAGTCTATTTCTCAATCAGTTGAACGGAGATAAGTTCGACATGAGCAAAGGAGTTCCCTTGCATTATTTGAAGAAAATGGACTCCAGCGTCTTTGACAGATGGGAGCGAGTCATAGGGCAAGCTGCAGTGGTAGTTGAACAAGAAGAATCTCCTGCCGAGGACAACAGAACTTCAGCAGATTTCTTGGCAGCCCCCAGTGAAGTTCCTGACGCCCTGATTGCAGGAACTGAGGGGGAGCCTATAACCGATTCTGCAAACATTCTGTCTGATATTTCTCCGATAGCTCAAGATGCTGTGAAAATGGTGGCAAAAGAAGTGGCAGATGATGCGGAGGCTGAGGATGATGAGGAGGAAGAGGAAGAAGCAGAAGAAGTGGCAGATGATGAGGAGGCTGAAACCGATGAGGCAACTCATATCGATGCTGATCTGGGAGATGAGGTGGGTGATGAGGAGGAAGAGGAAGAAGTAGAAAAAGATGTGCACATCTCTGATGATAATGGTGATCATTTGGAGACAGAGATAGAGGAAGAAGTACCTGAGAACGAGAAAGCAGCAGATTCTCAGGAGGATGCTGAGGTTCCGTCTGAGGAACAAGCTCCTAAGCAATTAGATGCAAGAATGGAGGGGGAGCAATCCCTTGTTCCCCCTGTGGAGTCCATCATATTATCCAGCTCTCCCAGTGCTTCTGAGGGGGAGGCTAACCAAGGTATGCCTGCAGCTCCTCCACTTCAAGATAACTTAGCAAATCACACTGTAAATATTGTCCAAGGGATCCTAGATGAGGTCAAGAGATCGTTTAAGAAGTCCCACAAATCGGTGCTAAAGAGACTACAAGAATCTGAGGACCTCATGCTCAAGAACATTGTGCAGATCAACCATAAGTTAGATGTGATGGAGAAGAAATTTGATGACAAGTATACAGAGGCAGGCACAGCAGTAACTCTTCTCATGCAAGGACTCAAAAAGAATACTGATGACCTGGGAGTGGTCAATAGTAATGCACATGTTGTGGCAAATAGCATACAGAAATTTGATGCCAACATGGTGCTCCTCAATCAAAATCAACAAGCCCTGCTGACTGAATTCTCCAAATCTCTGAAGCATATAGATGAGTCCCTGCACTCCTATGCAAACTCCATAGCACTCGAAGCCAAAAAGGGGGAGAAGGAATATACTACTAAGATGGAAGGGCTTCAGCACATCATCATTGAAAACTTCGATCAGTCAAATGTTTTTGTATATGACAGTTGCCAGTGGTTGCTTAACCAAGCATTAGGCAATAATATACCTGAGGTTAATCCTGTACATGAAACCATTGAGCACAATACTGTGGATGACGAAGGGGCAAGTGCAGAGGCTGTTCCGTTAAGCGAAGCTGAGATGAAGAAAGCTGCTGAAAGGGCTGAACGCAGAACTTGGTTTGATCAAGATGCCTTAGCTAAAGCCAAAGGAAAAAGGCAAATTCAAGAGGGAACCTCAAGGGAAACACCAGCTGAAAAGAGGACCCGATTGACGGAGGAGGATGTGAGAAATGAAAAATGGAGTCCTGTATCAAAAAGTATCATCTTGGACACATTCTTGTTACAGCAGAAGGGGCACATAAAACGAAGTGAGGTATACAGTCAATACGAATGGGAGAGGCACAAAGAATTTGAAGCCAAACGCAACTTATTTTTCAGAAATAATACAGTGACAGATAAAGTTCCTCCTCCCAGATATCATCCTAAGCCCAAAGAATATTTCGAAAGACAGAGCAAGAAATTCCTGGCCCAGAAGCTCAAGGATGATCTTGCTAAGGAAAAATAGGCTTAGGACCTTTTTGTCCCTCACTGCACATCTTTGTTTTTATATTGCCTTACGAACAAGTATTGTGGTTTTATATAAATATATATATGTGATGACATGTTGTGACTCAAGTATTATTTTGTCTGTTCTTACTGTCTTAAAGTTTTAATTATTCTGTGGGTGGTGGTATTCATCTTAGCTAGTAGGATTTTGGCTTCGTCAAATAGGGGGAGATTGTTGGGTACTGTATCCACAATTACCTGGATTTGAGGAAGCCACCTGTCAAGCTAAGATGAATCCACAATGTATTTGATGAATTATTCTCTAGTTGTACTTGCAGATATTCTATGCTAAGTACACACCAATGTCAGGGTGCAGTGGGTCAATATACGCGGATCTGTGCAACGTAATCCCTCGTTGAGCAGATCAGTGTGTTGGCCTACGTGTACTCTCTCTATTGGGGTGTACTTAATTTCAAGTACAGGGCTATGATAAAGCAAGAGCAGACAAGGAGCAAGGATGGGCCAAAGACCAGCTCAAGGGGAGAAAGAGGAGAAACAGCCTAAGTACAAATCGACGAGAATCACTAAGTGATTCTCGCCGATTCGGCGAGAATCACTAGTGATTCTCGCCGAGTCGTCGAGAATCACTAGCTGATTCTCGCCGGTTGAAGCCGGCAGCTTCGACACAGACAGGGAAATTTTCTAAGGCAGAATCGTCGAGAATTACTTATGATTCTCGCCGATTCGTCGAGAATGACCTTGCATTCTCGACGATTCGGTGAGAATCAAAAGTGACTCCCGCCGATTCTCCCCGGCTTCTGTATCTGTGCAGTCAGATTTCGGCTAAGTAGAAGTCGGCGAGAATCATAAGTGATTCTCGCCGATTCGGCGAGAATCACCTATGATTCTCGCCGAATTTGACTTGGCAATTTTTCTGAAAGTTCTGGACCGGTCCAAGTTATCTGCAGCTGTTTGAACCGGACCTTGGTCCTTACTTTGGTGGGACCCACAACGGTCATCTTCTTGACCTAAGGTATATATACACTGTATTTGTGAACAGTAAACGATACGGATATACGGTATTTCAAAAAGAACGAGCGGCCGACGACAAACCCTAATCTCGCGATCTTGCTCCGCCGGTCATCTCCGCCGCTCGCACGGTTGTCGCCGCTGCTGATCTCAGGGTCTTCCAGATCTCCGGCGACAGAAGCTTAGGCTAGCATAGCGTCTCACGCGTCTAACGAGAGATCCCTTGTCTCTTGATTCGTTGATCGGGAAAATCTTTCCCCTTCCGAATCGATCGAGACGATCGATCCTTGTGTGACCGTTGGTAGATCTTGCTTCCTTTGTTACGAAGTTTGAATCAAGTTGGAACTGCTGCTGCTCTCCGTCGCCGCTGCTGATTCCGAGAACGTTGCCGCCGCCTCAAGTCGCCGCCGGTTTCGGGAAAGATTCACTCCAAGTGAGAGCTACGGCTGTGCACTCTTCGTTGACTTCAAGAGCACATTGTCAAACGAAGAGGGTCACCTTCTCTCCAAACGTTGTTTGTATTTCTTACAAGCTAGTTTTTAATTTCCTTGTAACGGACCGATTGGTCCCTAGTTGTAAAGGTTGGGTGCAACCCGGATTGTGGGAGTGTCGACTCCTACGTGTGGAAGGGTTCCTTCCGTGAGTGCAAGGATTGGATTTCAATCCTGTTGGTGAAGTGACCGAGTCGTCCCGTGTTGGGAGATAGGTCGAAGGGGGAAAGTGGACGTACCCAAATCGGGGAACCACTATATATTGTCTGTGTTCCTTGTGTGCTTGGTTGTTTTGTTTTCTTATGCAGGTAAATCTTTAATTCCGCAATTACGCTGCAGAGTCACCTAACCCCCCCCCCCCCATAGGTGAAGATAGTTGACACCAGGTGAACTTTCAATTGCGAGTTTCATCAAACCACGGGACACACCACGGAAGACTGTCCCCGCCTGAAGGAAGAAATCGAGCGCTTGGTCCGCCTAGGACTTCTCGGAAGATTTTTACAGCGACGCATACAGGACCAATAAGACCTTCCTAGGCCTCCCAGAGATCAACAAAACTCCCCGCCAGGGGGCATGTGGTAGGCAAATGGTCAGAAATATCGAAACCATCGCTGGATCACCTATTCTCTCTGCTCAAATCCTCTCAGTAAGCATGCAAGGTGGGGCCCATGAAGATAAGAAGAGCAAACAGGACACCACCATAACTTTCGAAGATGAAGACCTTGTCGGACTCTGAACACCTCACCAAGACCCCCTGGTAATACTGCCGGGCCGGTGTATGGCTTCGACAACCATCCAGTCCAGGTAGTAGGAATGATTACTCTCCCAGTCACCATGGGGGAATTTCCAAGTCAAGTGACACACGAAATCTAGTTCGTCGTGGTTGATTTAAGCTCCGCATACAACGCCATCTTTGGGAGACCTGTTCAGACCATCTTCAAGGCTATCCCGTCGATTCCTCATCTCGCCTTGAAGTTCCCCACTCTGGGAAGAATTGGAGTCGTACGTGACAATCAGGAGGCCGCCAAAAATTGCTACTCCAAGCAGGCGCGGCCTGCAAAGGCCACCACGTTAAACATTGACGACTTAGATTTACGCGATGATGTGATTTTGCAGCGAGGGATGCCTATAGAAGGGCTGATCGAAGTCTCTCTTTCACCAACAAACCCAGCTCGCACCATCTAGCTCAGATCGCTCTTACGACAATAAGAAAAGGAAGAACTGACATCCTATCTCCGGAGCAACAACGATATCTTCGCCTGGGCTCCGGAAGATATGTCTGGCGTAGATCCTCTCATCATTCATCACTCTCTCAACATCAATCAAGCATGAAAAACTGTCATCCAAAAGAAGAGGAACTTTGCTCCAGAGCATCTCCAAGCAATTGAAGACGAAATAGAAAAGCTCCTTAGCGCCCATTTCATCTGGGAAGTAAAATACCCTACCTGGGTGGCTAACGTTGTTCCAGTAAAGAAATCTTCAGGAAAATGGAGAATGTGCGTGGATTACACAAACCTCAATCAAGCTTGCCCCAAAGACAGCTTCCCACTTCCGAGAATTGATCAGTTAGTCGATTCAACCATCGGGCACCGACTCCTCAGTTTCATGGACGCTTATTCCAAGTACAACTAGATTCGAATCAATCCGGCTGACGAAGAGTATATAGCCTTCCGAATTGACAAAGGGGTTTACTATTACAAAGTAATGCCCTTTGGACTTAAGAACGCAGGAGCAACCTACCAGCGGATCATGAATAAGGTTTTTAAGGACCTTATCAACAAGACAATGGAGGTATATGTTGATGATATGCTGGTTAAAAGCACCCATCGGGAGAATCACTTTGAGGATCTCGAGAAGTGTTTTAAGATCCTTCGACAATACGGCATGAGGCTTAAACCTACTAAGTGTGCCTTCGGGGTTATATCAAGGAAATTCCTGGGATTCATGGTAACTCAGCGTGGAATCGAGGCCAACCTAGAGAAGATAAAGGCTTTTGAATAAATGTCACCACCTCGATCTCTTAAGGAAGTGCAATGGTTAAACAGGAGAATCACTGCTCTCTCTCGATTTTTGGCAAGGACCAGGGATAAATACCTCCCCTTCTTCAAGATTCTTAGAGGAGCCAAAACCACATGCTTCCAATGGATAGACGAATGTCAATCAGCTTTCGAGTCACTAAGGCAATATCTGGCCTCCCCTCCACTGCTATCAAAACTAGTTGCAGGAGAAACTCTTTTTCTGTATCTAGCTATCATGCCGGCCGCACTAAGTTCTGTGTTGGTGAAAGACGAAGGAGGGGTTCAATGCCCCATCTACTACCTTATAAAGATCCTCTCAAATGCTGAAACCCGGTATCTGGTCGCAGATAAGATAGCCTTAGCACTCATTTTCTCAACAAGGAAGCTTCGTCCTTACTTCCAGACCCACACCATCAAAGTGTTGACTGAGCTACCTCTCCGTGCCATTCTTCAAAAGCCTGAGGCATCTGACCGACTGGTTAAATCGGAAGTCGAGCTGGGCAAATTTGACATCCACTTCCTGCCGCACCCCATCATTAAGTCACAAGTCTTAGCAGACTTTATTGTAGAGAATACCTTGCCTACAAAACCAGAAGTTGTGCCAGCGGAGCCAGGGAAAGGATGGACTATGTATGTTGATGGAGCATCCGGAATAGATGGCACCGGAGCCGGACGGCTCCTCGTAAGACCAGAACTCGTCACTTTATAGTACGGGCTCCGGTTGAAGTTTTCTGCCACGAACAACATAGCAGAATACGAAGCCTTAATTGCAGGACTCAGGCTCGCCATTGACTGCCGAGCCACAAAGTTAACAATCTACTCGGACTCCCAACTCGTTGTCTCCCAGGAGGAAGGGGATTATGAAACAAAAAGTGAGCAACTTGTCCAGTACCACCAACTGGTAAAATTTCTTCTGCTTCAGATACCGCAAGTCCAAATTCTCCACATCCTAAGGGAGCAGAATAGCCGAGCCGACGCCCTGTCAAAGCTAGCCACATCTCCCTCTCGCTATCAGTCAAGAAGACGTCGGGTTGAAGCAATTTCCTTTCTTAGTATCCAGGGACCCTGGGAGATAGCGGAGATTGAATAATAGAATGGGTCATGGATCACCCCGTTGGTAAACTACTTGAAGAACCAGCAGTTCCCAGAGGATCAGAAGGAGGCCCGTCGCTTAAGAATGAGGGCAGCCATGTTCACACTGATCAACAAAGAACTTTACAAGAAGTCCTTCGCAGGACCCTACCTAAAATGTTTAGCAGAAGCTGATGTCGAGTATACCCTCTACGAAGTCCGCGGAGGGGTCTGCGGAGAACATTTGGGCGGGAAGGCCTTGACCCATAAAATCCTATGCCAAGGCTTCTACTGGCCAACCATGAAAAAGGAAGTGACAGACTTCGTAAAAAAATGCAAAAGTTGCCAGCTGCATGCCAACATTCCCTGACAACCTCCCGTTGCCCTTACCATGCTACAAGGAGCCTGGTCATTCGCACAATGGGGTATTGACCTTCGAGGCCCATTACCCCAAGCCTCAGGATAGAGGAAATTCATCATCATGGCCATCGATTACTTCACCAAGTGGGTAGAAGCAGAGCCACTCGCCAAGATTACTGAGGAGAACGTAAAGCAATTCATTTGGAAGAGCATCGTCTGCCACTTTGGCATACCAGCAATTATTATCACCGACAATGACACTCAATTTACGGGAAAGTCTTTCATCAAGCTGTGCGAAGACCTATAGATTGAACTACGACATACAGCTGTATCGCACCCTCAATCCAATGGGTAGGTCGAGGTGACTAACCAAAAAATTCTGAAGGGAATAAATGCGTGACTCGAAGATGCTGGGGGTCAGTGGGTTGACGCGCTCCCCAACGTGCTATGGGCATACCGGACAATAGAGAGAAACCCCTATAGGAGAAATGTCATACAATCTCTATTGCGGCACTGAAGCTATGATCCCGATTGACATCGGCGTTCCAAGCCCCCGGGTTTCCCAATTCAATCTTTAGATGAATGATGACGCTCTCTGAGACAATCTGGATCTGATCTCCGATGTCTGCAAAGAGGACGATCTTCGCACGCAGCCTATCAGCAATGCACGGACCGCTATTACAATCGCAAGATGAAGCCACGAACGATCATCGTAAGGGACTTGGTCCTCCGCACTCTGGAAGAAATAGAGAAGGGAACATAGGGCCACAAGTTATCTCCAACAGGGAAGTACCCTTCGTAGTCATGGCTATGGTGAAACCAGGGCTTAGTGTTGGGTACATTGATAATTGTACCAGATTTGGATAAGCCTCACTTAAATCAATGACATACATCATCTTGTATTTGATGTTTGTTTAAGTTTATTTGTACATGCTAAGTAATGCAGAAATTTGTCTAAGTATAAAAGCGTCGGACACTCGGTCAGTGTCGACACTTGTGATGAAGCTGTGTCGAGAGCAAGCGCAAAGCTGTGTCGACGCACAGGACTTTTGTCGACACACAGATGTATCAGTCTACACCAGCTATATAGACACACAGGACTTTTGTCGATACATAGAAGTATTAGACTACACCAGCTGTGTCGACACACAGGACTTGTTTCGACACACAGATATCAGACAACACAAGCTGTGTCGACTTAAATGATCACAGTCGACATCCTGAATGCTGAGTCGAAGATAAACTGTGTCGATACTCAGGACTAGTGTCGACACACTATGACTAGTAGTGCTGACAGTAAGTTGAAGATGATATGTCAACACCCAGGACTTGGGTTGACAACTATTTTGAAGAAAAGCTGTGTCGACACTAAGGAATTTGTGTCGACATATTCTACATTATCTGTGTCGAGACTATGAAGAAAAGTTGTGTCGACAGAAATTGAAGTCTGTCGACTACATCAAGGCAATGTGTCGACATCCAGATAGCTGTATCGACACATTCATAATCTGTGTCGAAACACTTTGAAATCAGTGTCAACACATTGTGAAGAAGATCTGTCTCGATGCTGTCTGCTGTTTTGAAGACTAAGTTGCAGATTTCCAGATCTAAGAAGTGACAGCTGGCATAACTGTCAAAGTTGTCAGATTTCAGAACTGTCAGATATCATTCAGCTACCAGTTCAGCCGGTTACCTCTGTTGTGTTTCTATAAATAGAATAGTGTTATTAAAGAGAAACATATATACAAGACACAATACAAAAAAAACACAGAGACAAAGAGAAATCTTGGGAGATCAATAAGGATTACAGAATCATTTTTGTAATAAGATGAAGTAAAAGAAGGAAGCTGATTCAAGATCTTCTTCATCTGCTCAAGAGAGATTCAACCTAGTTCTCTATTTTTCAAGAAGCTTTGAAGAAGCTAAGTAAGGTTGAATCAGATCCAAAGCTGCAAGGATCAGAAGAAGACCAATCTCTCAAGATTTGGTCAAGAACACTTTACCCCATTTTCTCTCTCTGGGTAAAGAAATTCTTAAAACATTGTAATCACAACTGTAGGAGCTATATAGATCTGAGTGTATAAAAGTCTATCTTTCTGAATGGTAAGCCTGTAATTATAAGGGCTGAGGTAGGGCATGTTGCCTGAGGTAGGAGTTGGAAAACTCTGAGGTAGGGTTCTTGGGAAGGATATGAGTTGTAGGATCTTAAAGGATCTAAGCTATAGGACTTGAAGAAGTCTTAGTTGTAGGAACCTGGAAGGGTTTTGAGTTGTAAGATCTGTGGATCTAAGAAAAGTGGAAGTTGGACTGAATCTAGTTCATTGCTAGATAGGCGAAGGGGGAAAATGGATGTACCCAAATATTGGGGAACCACTATAAATTTGTGTGTATCTTTGCTATGTTTTGCTTACTCTGATTGTTTGTGATGCTTGAATGATTGGATAAGTAGATTTGCTAGTTAGAAATCCTAAAACTGCCTATTATAAAGAATTTAACCTATTCACCCCCCTCTAGGTGATTAGTTGTTCATTATTAAATTTTTTCAATTGGTATCAGAGGGAGGTTACTCAAAATTTGACTTAACATTCAGAGCTTATCTCCAAGGCAGTTCAGATATTCAAAATGGGATCAAGTGAGAATCAGAAAGAGCTTGGTTCAATGAAACTTCCCATATGCAGGAAAGAAAATTTTGGTATCTGGAAAGAAAGAGTCAGATTGTTCATGGAGACATCTGATCCAAGAATTTATATTACAGTTCAAGAAGGTCCCTTTATACCTATAAAAACATCAGTTCTTGATGCCAATAAATCAAATCCTAAGAGCTATGAAGAAATGATTAAGGATGAGATCAGCTTGGCTACTTTGGACAAAAGGGCACAGAACATAATAGTTAGTGTCATAGATGATTCAACTTTTCAGAATCTAGTCCATTGCAAAACATCAAAAGAAATATGGGACACACTAGTTGTCTACATGGAAGGAACTGAAGAGGTTAGAGATGACAGAAAGTCTATGCTCAATCAGGAGTATGAGAGCTTTAGACGGGACAAGACTGATAACATTGCAGAATGCTATAAGAAATTCTTTAGGATAGTGAATGAACTAATGACTTATGGAAGGGTATTCAGTATATATGAGCTAAATGACAAATTCCCCAAGTCATTAACCAAAGATTGGGATACTAAAATTTGTGTCATAAGAGAAGTTGCCAGATTAGCTGATACACCTCCACCAACACTGTTTGGTAAACTGCTGTCCTATGAAATACAGTTGACAGCAAGGAAAGAGGAGGAGAAATGTAACAAGTCTTCAATCAAGGATAAGTCTGTGGCTTTCAAAGTTGAGGCCACAAGAAAGGGTAGGAGAAAGTCTCCTTCTTCTCCCAGGAAGGTTGTTGAGACAGAAACTGAAAGCTCAAACACCAGCACATCAGATGGTCATAATTCTGACGAAGACTTTGCTGCTTTCACCAGAGAGTTCCAGAGATTTGTAAAGAAAAAGTGTTGGGTACATTGGAAAATGTGTACCTAATTTGGACAAGTCAAACTTAGCTCAATGATATACATCAAGGTGTATTTGATGTTATTTTAAGTTTATATGTGCAAGTTAAGAATGTGCTAAAATGCAAAGAAAAATTTCAAAGTCCATATGTCGACACCTGAGGAAGCTGTGTCGACACTTCAGTAAGATTGTGTCGACACTTGGAAATGGCTGTGTCGACACCTCAGTAAATTTGTGTCGACACCGGGAGTCAGTGTCGACACACGCTATGTTCTGAATCTACATCAACTGTGTCGACACACAGGACTTGTGTCGACACACAGCTGAGTCTAGACCAAGTTGATTGCTGATGAATGGTGAAGTGTTTGTGTCGACACAAATAATCAGTGTCGACACATTCTCAAGAAGCAGTATCAAGAAGCTGTGTCGACATCAAGGAAGATATGTCGACACCACCAAAGTCTGTGTCGACACTTAAGTCACTTGTGTCGACACATATTGACAGATGGTCTCGACACTTTATAACAGACAGACTCGATGCTTTACTGACAAAGACAAAGGCTCAAGATCTATTTGATGACATGACAGCTGTGAGTTACAACAGGTTTATTGATGCTATCAAACTTGTCAGAAGTTAGTTATAAACCGGATCAGCAGGTAACCATGGATGAAGTCTATATATAGATGGATTCAGAAGAAGGAAAAGACAGTAAATGAATGATTCATTATTGACACAAAACACAACTATTGTGACAAAGGTCTCTGATCAAAAAAGTGCAAGGCACAAAAAAGATCTAAGAAGACATTCTGAAGTGATCATTCACTCAGTTTCAGTCTAAGTTGAATTCAATCAAGAATTCAGAAGTTTCTTCAAGAGGTTTGTATAGAGAGAGATCCAGCTATTTGAAGACAAGAAGGAGGCATTCACAGGTCTCTCAAAAAGCAGATACTGAACTAATCTGTCAAGAAGATTCAGATCTATTTCTGAAGTCTAAGAAGAAAGCTGTCAGTCAGTGATATACAAAGGAAATCAACCAAACTAAGTTCAGATTCAAGAAGTTTTGAAGAAAGCTAAGATCAAGTTGATTTCAGCCATTAGCCTCTTCAAAAAGCTGATCAAGAAAGTTCTTATCCCTTCTCTCTCAACAGGGGTAAGAGATTACAAAATTCCTTATCAAATTCTGTAGGATCTATTCATAGATCTGAGTTGTAAGCCTATTTTATAAAGGTTGAGTGTAGGAGATTTATTCTCTGAGTGGTATGGCTGTTTATGCCTGAGTTATAGGAGACGGTATTCTCTGAGTTGTAGGCCTTGTGGCAAGGCTGAGGTAGGGCTGTTTATGCCTGAGTTGTAGGAGAAGGTATTCTTTGAGTTGTAGGCCTTGTGGCAAGACTGAGGTAGGGCTTGTTAGCCTGAGTTGTAGGAATGTAGAGACATTCTGAGTTGTAGGAATCCTTCTGGATTCTGAGCTAAAGGAAGAAGTTCGGCCGACTCTACCATACTGCTAGATAGGTGAAGGGGGAAAGTGGATGTACCCAGACCTTGGGGAACCACTATAAATCTGTGTGCAATCTGTGTTGTATGTATGATTGTGATTGCTGTGTTGTGTTAGCTATAGAAATATCTGATTTATTCAAAGAACTGTAGTTATATTCTGCCTTAAGTTAAATCAAGGAAAAATACCTATTCACCCCCCCTCTAGGTGTTTAGGTAGTCTTGAAAGTAAAACTATCAAGTGATATCAGAGGGAGGTTGCTCAAAGAAGGACTTTACAGTCTGAGTTAGATCCCAAAGGCCGAATCAAGAATATAAAAAATGGGTTCTGGAGAGAATCACAAGGAATTAGGGTCAATGAAATTACCCATCTGCAGGAAAGAGATTTTTGGAATCTGGAAAGAAAGGGTTAGGTTGTTTATGGAGGCCTCTGACCCAAAGATATATATCACAGTAAAAGAAGGTCCATATATCCCTATGAATGTGTCTGTTTTAGATGCAAATCAAAGAACTCCTAAGGATTTTTCTGAAATGACTAAGGATGAGATTATACTGGTAACTATGGATAAAAGAGCTCAGAATATCATAGTGAGTGTCATAGATGATTCTACTTTCCAAAATTTGATTCACTGCAAAACCTCCAAGGAAATGTGGGACACTTTGATTGTCTATATGGAGGGTTCTGAAGAAGTTAGACAAGACAGAAAGTTTATGCTCAATCAAGAATATGAGAGTTTCAGACAAGGGAAGTCTGATAGCATATCTGAATGCTACAAGAAATTCTACAGGATAGTGAATGAACTGATGTCCTATGGAAGGGTCTTCAGTACTTATGAGCTGAATGACAAATTCCTAAGATCCTTGACAAAGGATTGGGATACCAAGATTTGTGCCATTAGAGAAGTGGCCAAACTAGCAGACATTTCTCCTCCAACCTTATTTGGAAAGTTGCTATCATATGAAATGCAACTAATGGCTAGGAAGGAGGAAGAAAGAAATACAAAAGGAGAGCGTAGAGAAAACTCAGTGGCCTTCAAGGTTGAAGCCACTAGAAAGAGCAGGAGGATGTCTCCATCACCTCCTAAGGAAGTTGCTGAAGTTATCTCAGAGAATTCAGACAATCAGAACTAAGATAGTAGTGATTCAGATGCAGATTTTGCTGCCTTTACAAGGCAGTTTCAGAGGTTCTTGAAGAAGAAGCAGTGGAAGTCAAGGCCCTCCACATCACAGCTAGGGTATGACTACTATCAAAAGATAAAATCATCAAGTAAGGAAAGGAGCAGGTCTAAGCCCAGCAAAGCTACAACATTAAAAATTGTTTGCTATTGCTGCAATAGGCCTGAGCATGTGGTGGCTTAGTGTCCAAAAAAGAGGAAGGAGTCAGTAGACAAAAAGAAGACTCAACAAAAGGGCAAGAAGGAGAAATCTTTTGTTGCTAAGAAGGAGAAGAGTCTTACAGATCAATCCTCCTCAGAGTCAGAATCTGAAGCTGAAGCATACATTGGACTGTATGCAGCTAGTGACGAAGAGGAGTTTATGCAATTACTGGACTCCATCAATGAACAAGAAGACCATCAGTGCATGGGACTGATGGCTGAATCAAAAGACAACAAGTGCCAGGATCAGCCTGGTCCCAGTAAGGTACAAAGTAATTCTAGAATTTCTGATTATAGTACTGGTTCAAAGTCAGATTCATCTTCATCAAGTGATGAGGATGGATCTGAATCTGAAGGAGATATTCATCAGTTGATAGATGAATATGAGGACTTATTGCAGACACTTAAGAAAAGCAAAAACCTGGCCAAAACTCAGGCTAAGGAGATTGCAGATCTTAAGATGACTGCATCTGGTTTAGAGAAAGAATTGAATCAACAAATGAATAAGGTTGCCAAGTTGAAAACAATTTCTGTTATTCAAATGGGTACAATCACATATAAAAATGATCTAATTAGAAGTCTGGAAGTCAGACTTCAAAAGGAGAAAGATTTGGTGGCTAGTTACTCCAAGCCAAAATCAGTCTTGCCCTTAATAGATGAGTTTGTGGCTCAAAAGGGTAAGGCTGGAATAGGCTATAAAGGTAACACCAGGGCTGCCCATTTCAAGAGAAAGAGCAAAGCCTCTGTTCAGCCATTGAATTTTAAAGTCCTTGTAGCTTTTAGAAAGGTGTATGAGCCTTCTAACAAGTATGACTTTGAGAATACTCAAGGTCATAATAAGACTGAAGTTCTGAATAATAAGGGTGCTAATGCCAATAAGTCAGCCTATGTCAATAAACCCCATGGTTATAAGAAATCAGTGGGTGTAGCTGCAGCAGCACCAACATAGAACAGAAATTCTTCTGTCAAAAATGTATCTAGACCTAGATACAACAAGTATGAATGCTGGTGTTGTGGCAAGATAGGCCATTTTGCCTTAGACTGCTGGCATAACATAAGTGTCAGGAAAAACAACAGTCTACCAGTTAGAAGAGCTGCTGGTAGATTTGATATGAAGGAAACTAACTTGAACCAAGGACCCAAAACTTACTTGGGTTCAAAGGGAAAGTAATTCTATATTGCAGGAAAGTCCAAGTTGCCATGCCCCTATATGGTACTTGGACAGTGGATGTTCCAGGCACATGACTTGAAAAAAGGGGCTGCTGAAGGAGTACACACCTATCAAGGATGGGCCTAAAGTAATCTTTGGTGGATCTGAAAGAGGAATCATCAAAGGATTTGGTAACATTTCTTCAAACCAAATTACCATCACTCAAGTGGCTTATGTAAAAGGTTTGAAACATAACCTGATAAGCATAAGTCAGCTGAGTGATCTAGGATATGACATTTCATTTGTTAAGAATAGATGTCATATCAAAAGATCAAGTGATCAAAAGATCATTTTGACAGGATATAGAAAGAGAAATGTTTATTGTCTTGATTTTGGGTGTGAGAACAAAGGTTCTCCTATTTGTCTTGTAGCTGATGAGAAAGCATCTCATTGTGTCAAATGACACAAGAGGCTGGCTCATCTTAACTACAAAACAATTGGCCAACTCTTTAGCAAAGAGTTAGTGAGGAATGGTCCTCAAGTTAAGTGTATAAAGGAAGGGATATGTTCAGCTTGTCAAAAGGGAAAGCAGAAAAAAATCCTCCTTTCATAGCCTTGAAAACAAGGATTCAGTCAGGTGTCTATACCTACTGCATATGGATTTATTTGGTCCTATGCCAGTTCATAGTCTAGGTAGGAAGGTCTACACTTTTATGGTTGTAGATGACTATTCTAGATATTCCTGGGTGTTCTTTCTGAGACAGAAATCTGAAACCCCAAGTGTTTTACATAGTTTTGTCAAACAAATTTAGAATGAACTGAACAGTATAGTGGTCAAAATCAGAAGTGACCATGACACTGAATTTCAATCTGAAAGTATGACAAAATTATATGAAGAATTTGGGATTTTCCAAGAATTCTCCTCACCTAGAACACCACAGCAAAATGGTATTGCTGAAAGAAAGAATAGGACATTGATTGAGGCTGGTAGAACTCTATTGAGTGACACTTCTCTCCCAGAATATTTCTGGGCTGATGTAGTAAACACTGCATGTCATGTACTCAACAGGGCTTCTATCACTAAGTGCCACAAAAAGACTCTCTATGAGATTATGAAAGGTAGAAAACCAAATTTATCCTATTTTAGGATCTTTGGTTGCAAGTGTTATATCCTTAACAATGACAAGTCTTATTTAACTAAGTTTGCTGCCAAATCCCAAGATGGGATATTTGTTGGGTATAATAACAATAGTAAGGCTTATAGAGTCTGCAACTTGATTACTTAGGTTGTAGAAGAATCTGTACATGTTGTATTTGATGAAACAAGATTAATCAACAGTGAGTTTCCTTGTAGTTCATGCAGTCCAACAGGTATAAGAAATAGAATGGACAAGCTTTCCATTCCAGAAGGCACAACTGCAGATGAAGTATTGGAAAATGATGGCTACTGTCTAGGGGGAGTACAAGACTCTCTAGAAGCTGATGACAACCAAGAGGTGCAGCATAATGAAGAAACTGGAGGTGTTTAGCCAGAAGGAATTTTACCTCCAGCTGTAAGACATCTAAAGGACCATCCAACAAATCAGATAATTGGTGATCCAAGACAAGGAGTGCAAACCAGAAGCAGAAATCTGAATATAGTCCTGCACTCAAGTTTTCTATCTCAACTGGAGTCAAAGAAATTTGAAGAAGCTATCCAAGACCAACACTGGATTAATGCTATACAAGAGGAGCTTAATCAGTTTAGAAGATGCAAGGTCTGGGAGTTGGTTCCTAAACTAAAAGACAACAACATCATTGGTACAAAGTGGATTTTTAGGAACAAGTTGGATGAGAATGGAGTAATTGTGAAGAACAAAGCAAGATTGGTTGCAAAAGGATACAGGCAGGAAGAGGAAATAGACTTTGATCAAACATTTGCCCCAGTAGCAAGACTGGAAGCAATCAGAATGTTCCTTGCCTATGCAGCATATCAAGGCTTCAAAGTATACCAAATGGATATGAAATCAACATTCTTGAATGGTGATCTAAAAGAAGAAGTCTATGTAGAGCAGCCATCAGGTTTTGTAGATTCTCTTAAACCTGGTTATGTCTATAGACTTAGGAAAGCATTGTATGGGTTAAAGCAAGCCCCAAGGGCTTGGTATGAAACCTCGTCTACTTTCCTTACTGAGAACAAATTCTTAAGAGGTAAAATAGACAAAACTCTATTCCTAAGGGAATCTAAAGGGAAGATAATCTTAGTTCAGATCTATGTAGATGACATAATTTTTGGGTCTATAGAGAACAACCTTTGCAAGAAGTTTGCCAAACTTATGCAAGGGAAGTTTGAAATGAGCAGTATGGGAGAACTTAAGTTCTTCTTGGGACTCCAAGTAAGACAGACTGATGATGGCTTGTCCATATCCCAGTCTAAGTTCACCAAGGAGTTAATTAAGAAGTATGGTATGGAATCATCCTCCACCATGAAAACTCCTATGGGAACAAGTATGCCTATATGCAAAGATGATGCAGGTAAACATGTAGATGAGTATTTGTATAGATGAATAATTGGCTCTCTATTATATCTCACTGCTAGTAGACCAGACATTATGTATGCAATATGTGTCTGTGCTAGATACCAAGCATGCCCTAAAGAATCACATTATACTACAGTCAAGAGGTGTTAGGTACATTGGAAAATGTGTACCTGATTTGAAGAAGCCTAACTTAGCTTAATGATATACATCAAGGTGTATTTGATGTTGCTTTAAGTTGACATGTGCAGGTGAAGAAGTATTAAAGAATACAGGAAATTATTCTAAGTCCATATGTCGACACCTGAAGAAATTGTGTCGACACTTCAGAATAATTATGTCGACACTTGAAGGAAGCAGTGTCGACTCACAGAAAGATAGTCGACCACATTTGTGTCGACACTGGGAAGCAGTGTCGACTCACAGAAAGATAGTCGACCACATTTATGTCGACACTGGGAAGCAGTGTCGACTCACAGAAAGATTGTCGACCTCAACTATGTCGACACCTGAAGGCAGAGTCAACACATACTGAGTTCTAAATCTACAACAACTGTGTCGACACACAGGACTTGTGTCGACACACTGCCAAGTCAAGACCAAGTTATTTTCTAAAGAAAGATGAAGTGTTGAGTCGACACAAATTCTCTGTTTCGACTCATTCTCAAGATGAAGTTCTGAAGAAGCAGTGTCGACTTAAAGGCAAACTAGTCGATATCATCAAAGGCTGTGTCGACACCAAAGTCACTTGTGTCGACACATATAGACAGTTGGTCTCGACACTTTCTGACAGTCTGTCTCAACACTTTGCTGTCCAAGACTAAGGCACAGGATCTGTTTGAAGACTTGACAGCTTTGGGTTGCAGCCGGTTAACTGATGTTGTCAGACTTGTCAGAAGTCAGTTAGAAACCGGATCAGCCGGTTACCATGAAGAAGATCTATAAATAGACAGATTCAGAGGGAAAAAAAAGGGGGAGATTAAGAATTTTGGCAATCAATTTTAGAAATCAAATCAAGAAGGAGTAATACACAAAAGAAGATCTTCATCAGAAGATCTAAGAAGACGATCTCAGGATCTGTCTAAGTAGAGTTCTTTCAAGAATTCAGAAGTATCATCAAAGGTGTTGGATAGAGAGGGATCCAGCCTCTTGAAGAAGAAGAAGGAAGCCATCATTGGTTTCTCAAGAAGCTGTTTGGAAATCAACTCAGCTAAGTTTAGATTCAAGAAGATTTGAAGAAAGCTCAGATTCAGTTGATTTCATCAGCTGATCAAGATTTGTCTTGTTCTTTTCTCTCTCAACAAAGGCAAGACATTAAAAACTTCTTTTTTAATTTCTGTAGGATCTGTCAATACAGATCTGAGTTGTAAGCCTGTGTTATAAAGGCTGAGTGTAGGAGAGTTGATCTCTAAGTGGTAGGGCTGTTTGCCTGAGTGTAGGAGAAGGTTCTTCTCTGAGTTATAGGCTTTGTGATAAGGCTGAGGTAGGGCTGTTGAGCCTGAGTTGTAGGAACCTTTTCAGGTTCTGAGCTGTAGGATCTGTGGATCTGAGTAAAGAGGAAGTTTGGCCGAATCTAGCATACTGCTAGATAGGTGAAGGGAGAAAGTGGATGTACCCGGACCTTGGGGAACCACTATAAAACAGTGTGCAATATGTGATGATTAAATTTCTGTGACTGCTGTGCTGTGTGTTTTAATTCTGTAATTGAATTCTGCAATAAAAGTGTTAACAAGCTTTAGAACCTATTCACCCCCCCTCTAGGTGTTTAGGTTGTCTTGAAAGTAAAACTATCAAGTGGTATCAGAGGAAGGTTCCTCAAAAAGGACTTAACAGTCTGAGGTAGATCTGAAAGGTAGAATCAAGATTCAAGAAGATGGGTTCTGGAGAAAATCACAAGGAGTTAAGGTCAATGAAGTTACCCATCTGCAGGAAGGAAATCTTTGGAATTTGGAAAGAAAGAGTCAGATTGTTCATGGAAGCATCTGACCCAAGGATATACATCACAGTTCAGGAAGGACCCTTCATTCCAATGAAGGTATCAGTTCTTGATGCTAATATTCAAACTCCAAAGAGTTATTCTGAAATGACCAAGGATGAAATCATTTTGGCAACCTTGGACAAGAGAGCTCAGAATATTATTGTGAGTGCCATAGATGATTCTACATTTCAAAATCTAATTCACTACAAGACTTCCAAAGAGATGTGGGACACCTTGATTGTCTATATGGAGGGATCTGAAGAAGTAAGACAGGATAGGAAGTCTATGCTCAACCAGGAATATGAAAGTTTTAGACAAGAAAAAACTGATAGCATAACTGAATGCTATAAGAAATTCTATAGAATTGTGAATGAGTTAAAGTCCTATGGAAGAGTATTCAGTACCTATGAACTGAATGACAAATTCTTAAGATCCTTTACAAAGGATTGGGACACAAAGATCTGTGCCATAAGAGAAGTGGCTAAACTGGAAGAGATTTCTCCTCCAACCTTATTTGGAAAGTTGCTATCTTATGAAATGCAACTTATGGTGAGGAAGGAGGAGGAAAAGAATTCAAAAGGAGAGCATAGAGAGAAGACAGTGGCCTTCAAGGCAGAAGCCACTAGAAAGAATAGGAGGATATCACCATCTCCTCCTAAGGAAGTTGCAGAAGTTAGTTCTGAAAATTCAGATAATCAGGGTTCAGAAAGCTTTGAGTCAGATGCAGATTTTGCTGCATTTACAAGGCAATTCCAGAGATTCTTAAAGAAGAAGCAGTGGAAGTCTAGGCCCTCCTCATCACAGCAAGTTGATGACTATTATCAGAAGAAAAAGTCATCAAGGAAAGAGAAGAGTAGAACAATGCCCAACAAGGCCACTACTTCAAAGATTGTCTGCTATTATTGCAATAGGTCTGGACATGTAGTGGCTGACTGTCCTGATAAGAGAAAGGAGTCATCAGACAAGAAGAAGACTTATCAAAAGGGCAAGAAGGAAAAATCCTTTGTTGCAAAGAAGGAAAAGAGCCTAACAGATCAATCAACTTCAGAATCAGAATCTGAAGCTGAAGCATATATTGGACTGTATGCTGCTACTGAAGAAGAGGAGTTCATGCAATTGCTAGACTCCATCTATGAACAAGAAGATCATCAGTGCATAGGACTGATGACAGGATTAGAAGAAGACATGTACCAGAATCAGTCTGGTCCTAGTAAGGTACTATGTCCTTCAATAAAATCTATTTATAGTACAAGTGCAGAATCAGCTACATCTGCATCAAGTGATGTAGATGCATTTGAATCTGAAGGAGATGTCTATCAATTGATAGATAAGTATGGGGACTTGTTACAGGCCCTTAAGAAAAGCAAGAACCTGGTTAAATCTCAGGCTCAGGAAATTGCTGATCTAAAGGTAGCTGCAACTGAGTGTGAAAAAGTAATTGATCAGAAGTTAAATGAAATTGCCAAACTAAAGAATATAACCATTATTCAGATGGGCACAATCAATTATACCAATGATCAAGTGAAGAGTCTGGAGGCCAGACTAAGAATAGAAAAGGAGTTAGTGGCAAGTTACTCTAAGCCAAAGTCTGTCTTACCCTTGATAGATGAATTTGTTACTCAAAAGAGTAAGGCAGGATTAGGATTCAAAGGTAACCCCAGGGCAGCCCAATTCAAGAGGAAAGGCAAAGCTCATGTCAAGCCACTGAACTTTTCAGTCCCTATTAAGTTTAGAAAGGTGCAAGTGTCTTCTAACCAATATGATCATGAAGATATTCATGGTTATTTTAAGACTAATGTTCTGACAAACAAGGGTGTAAATGCCAACAGGCCTATCTATGTTCATAAACCCAATGGTTATAAGAAATCAGTGGGTGAAGCTGCTGCAGCACCAGCAATGGACAGAAATTCCTCTGTCAAGGGTGTATCTAGAACTAGATACAATAAGTTTGAATGTTGGTGCTGTGGCAAGAAAGGCCATTTTGCATTAGACTGCTGGCATAACACAAGTGTTAGAAAGAACAATAGTCTACCTGTTAGAAGAGATAATGGTAGCTTTTTTAATGCTAACCTGAACCAAGGACCCAAGACTTACTTGGGTTCTAAGGGTAAGTAAATCAGTATTGCAGGAAAGTCCAAGTGGCCATGCCCCTATATGGTACTTGGACAGTGGTTGTTCCAGGCACATGACTGGAACAAAGGGGCTGCTGAAGGAGTATACATCTGTCAAAGATGGACCTAAAGTGATCTTTGGTGGATCTGAAAAAGGAATCATCAAAGGGTTTGGTAACATTTCTACTAACCTAATTACTATCACCCAAGTGGCTTATATAAAAGGTTTGAAACATAATCTAATAAGCATAAGCCAGCTGAGTGATTTAGGATATGACATTTCATTTGTTAAGGATGGATGTCATATCAAAAGGTCAAGTGATCAAGAGATCATATTGACTGGATATAGGAAGAGAAATGTATATTGTCTTAATTTTGTATGTAAGAGCAAGGCTTCTTCAATCTGTCTTGTAGCTGATGATAATGCTTCTCATTGTGTCAAGTGGCACAAGAGATTGGCTCATCTTAACTACAAGACAATTGGCCAACTCTTTAGCAAAGAGTTAGTAAGGAATGGTCCTCAAGTTAAGTGTATAAAGGAAGGGATATGCTCAGCTTGTCAAAAGGGCAAGCAGACAAAATCCTCCTTTCATAACCTTGAAAACAAGGATTCTGTGAGGTGCTTATACCTCTTGCATATGGATCTTTTTGGTCCTATGCCAGTTCATAGTCTAGGTAGGAAGGTCTACACTTGTGTGGTTGTAGATGACTATTCTAGATTTACATGGGTGTTCTTTCTGAGACAGAAATCAGAAACCCCAAGTGTCTTACTTAATTTTGTGAAGTAGATTCAGAATGAACTGAATAGTACAATGGTCAAAATCAGAAGTGACCATGGTACTGAGTTTCAATCTGAAAGCATGACAAAGTTATGTGAAGACTTTGGGATTTTCCAAGAGTTCTCCTCACCTAGAACACCACAGCAAAATGGCATTGCTGAAAGAAAGAATAGAACATTAATTGAAGCTGGTAGAACTCTATTGAGTGACACCTCTCTTCCAGAATATTTCTGGGCTGAGGCAGTTAACACTGCATGTCATGTGATCAATAGGGCTTCTATCACCAAGAACCACAAAAAGACTCCCTATGAGATTATGAAAGGTAGAAAACCAAATCTATCCTACTTCAGGATCTTTGGTTGTAAATGCTATATACTTAACAATGGCAATACATACCTAACTAAGTTTGCTGCCAAATCCCAAGATGGAATATTTGTTGGGTACAGCATAAATAGTAAGGCCTATAGAGTCTTCAACTTGACTACTCAAGTTGTTGAAGAATCTGTACATGTTGTGTTTGATGAAACAAGATTAATCAACTGTGAGTTGTCTTGTAGATCAAATGATTCAACAGGTATAAGCAAAAGAATGGACAAGTTCTCCATTACTGAAGCATCAAAGGAAGATGGAGCATTGGAAAATGAAGGCTACTGTCCAGGGGGAGTACAAAACTCAATAGATGCTGATGAAAACCAAGAGGTTCAGCATGAAGAAGGAGCTGGAGATGTTCAACCAGAAAGTAACCTTCCTCCAGCTACAAGACATTTAAGAGATCATCCAGCTGATCAGATTATAGGTGATCCAAGACAGGGAGTGCATACTAGAAGCAGAAATCAAAGCACAAACCTGCATTCAAGTTTCCTGTCTCAAGTGGAGCCTAAGAAGTTTGAAGAAGCCATCCAAGACCAGCACTGGACTGATGCTATGCAAGAGGAGCTGAATCAATTCAGAAGGTGCAATGTCTGGGAGCTTGTTCCTAAACCAAGAGGCCACAACATAATTGGCACAAAGTGGATTTATAGGAACAAATTAGATGAGAGTGGAATAATAGTGAAGAATAAAGCAAGATTGGTTGCAAAAGGATACAGGCAGGAAGAAGGGATTGACTTTGATCAAACCTTTCCCCAGTAGCAAGGCTGGAGGCAATCAGAATGTTCCTTGCCTATGCAGCCTATCAAGACTTCAGAGTATACTAGATGGATGTGAAATCAGCATTCCTGAATGGTGATTTAAAAGAGGAAGTCTACGTAGAGCAGCCATCAGGATTTATAGATCCTCTTAAACCAGATTATGTCTATAAGCTTAGGAAAGCTTTGTATGGGTTAAAGCAAGCCCCAAGGGCTTGGTATAAAACCCTGTCTACTTTCCTTATTGAGAATAAATTCTCAAGAGGAAAAATAGACAAAACTCTATTCCTTAGGGAATCCAAAGATAAGATCATCTTAGTTCAGATCTATGTTGATGACATAATCTTTGGATCTACTGAAAAAAACCTTTGTAAAAAGTTTGCCAAACTTATGCAAGGGAAGTTTGAGATGAGCAGTATGGGGGAACTTAAGTTCTTCTTGAGACTCCAAGTAAGACAGACTGATGATGGCCTGTCCATATCCCAGTCTAAGTTTACCAAAGAATTAATTAAGAAGTATGGTATGGAGTCATCCTCCACTATGAGAACTCCTATGGGAACAAGTATGCCTATATGCAAAGATGATGCAGGTAAACCTGTTGATGAATCTTTGTATAGAGGGATAGTTGGCTCTCTACTATATCTCACTGCTAGTAGACCAGATATTATGTATGCTATATGTGTCTGTGCTAGGTACCAAGCTTTCCCTAAAGAATCTCATTATACTGCAGTCAAAAGGATTCTGAGATATCTTAAGGGCACACCTAATCTAGGCCTTTGGTACCCTAGGAATAGAGATTTTCTACTAACAGGTTATTCAGATGCAGACTTTGCAGGCTGTAGAGAGGATAGAAAGAGTACAACAGGTACATGTTAATTCTTGGGAGGAAGATTGATATCATGGAGTAGTAAGAAGCAGACCAGTGTGGCAATATCCACAGCTGAGTCAGAATATGTTGCTGCTGGCAGCTGCTGTGCACAACTATTGTGGATACAGCATCAGCTTAAAGATTATGGTATTCAAGTAAGTAGAACACCTCTTTTGTGTGATTCTAAGAGTGCAATTTCTATTGCTAATAATCTTGTTTCTCATAGTAGAACTAAGCATATAGAAATTAAATACTATTTTCTTAGAGAACATGTAGAAAGAGAAGACATCTCATTGGAATTTGTTAAAACAGATTATCAAATAGCAGATGTATTTACTAAGCCACTGGATGAAACAAAATTCAATAAATTTAAAATTGAATTAGGCATGCTGACCATTGATTAGGTTATCAACAAACTTACAAGTGGCATTAGATTATCAAGTGGTATTGACAAAAACAGAAATTGGCTAAGTAAAATTGTGTCGACACTTAAGAATCAAATAGTCGACTCATCCAGGAATGTAGTGTCGACTTCACCAGAATAGTGGTGTCGACACTCTCAGATATTGTGTCGACACTTATCCTAAGAGTCGACACAGAATTTCTGATGCTCTACTATGTCTCTCAGGTGTCGACATATCCACAATTGGTGTCGACAAATAGTAGACAGACTTATTGTCAAGACAATAAAAGTTTGTGTCGACACACTCCATCTATGTCGACACTTATAGACTGTTTTGCCCGCCTTTTGATCTTCTTTCAATAAAAGGTATAAATAGGTCAAGAACTTATTCTGTCGACACGCTTACAAGGTTTTCGAGACTGAAACCCTGTATCGACATTCTCTCCCTCTCTTCTCTCCAGCTTTCTCGTCTGATCAATGGCACCAAAGGTTGAAAATAACATCAACGAAGGATATGAGTTGGTACGCAATGCCTTTGCTGATGCCCCGACAGATATTCAAAGGGTTATAACTCTAATCTTTGAATCTGGAATAGAGTTTCTAGTTTCTGAACCTTCAAAGATATGGAAGAAGGAGGTGCTTGAATTCTTTACCTCTGCATCAGTGGATTCAGCTGGTCTCAAGATAAAATCCATAGTTCATGGGACAAAGGTGAAAATCACACCAAGGAGTTTGAGAAAGATTCTACAATTGCCTATAGTTGAGAATGAAGAAGTGGTCCCAGCTTCTAAGTCAAGGGAGGCTCTCCAATGGTGTGGATTGGATCCAACCCTGAAGATTGGAGCTGCTTTCAACAGAAAAGGAATGAATCAACAAGGAAAATTTTTGTCTGAAGTAGTTGGGAAAGTAATTTTGTGCAAACCAGGTGGACATGATAGGATTTCAGCCTATATGTTCAGCCTAATGACCAGAATTGTATTTACAATACCAACTAACTGGCCAACTGTAGTATTTGATAAGATCAAGGAAGGAATAAAGAAGCCAAATCTGGCTAGAATTGTGAGTTTATACCTGACTAAAGTGATCCCTGAGGTTATGCAACAACTGCCTGGGACAAAAATTAATCACATGAGGAAAATGGATATAAGATTATTTTCAAGGTGGGATAGGGTGTTGTCTAAAGATATGCCTGATGAGAACAGGCAGGACACCCCTGTGAGATCCCCTGCACATGATCTAGGCACTGCCCAGCATCAAGAAGAGCAAGTTAGAAAGCAGGTTGAAGATCAGCCTGAGTCTGTTCAAGATGAAACCATTCCTGCCCAAATGCAGGGGGAGCAAGCTCACTCTCCTGCCCAGAATGTATCTACTTCAGAACAGGTAAAGGGAAAGCAAGTGAGTTTTCCTGCCAAGGACATTCCTAATATTTTTTCTCCTGCACAGGTACAGGGGGAGCAAGTACATTCTCCTACCCAGGAAATTCCACATACTAAACAAGTGCAGGAGGTGCAAATGTCTGAATAAGTGCAAGAGGAAGAACAAATTGATTTATCAAAAGATTTCAATATTGCAGATCTGGATGATTCAACATCTGTTCAAGCTCAGAAGGAATACACTCTAGATGAGTTATTTCCTAATATTGAAATTACTACTGATAGAATAGAGGAGGAGCAAGAAAATGAGAAGGCACTAGATATGGAGATAGAACAAAAAGCTGAGAAAGAATAAGGAGTTGAGAAGGAGCAAGTAGTTGAGGGGGAGCCTGTGCATGTTGAGGCTGAACAACTTGGCACTGAGAAAGATATTTCTCCTACTTCTCCTGACAGAGTTCAAATTGAAAGTTCATCTGATTCTGAGAATGAAGAAGCCAGACTGGCTAAGAAGAAAAAGCTCATGGTATTTAAGAGAAGGAGCAAAAGCTATAAGCAGACTCTACAAACTACACCTCTCCAATCTCCTTCTGAATTTAATTATAACAAGTTTATGATAGACTTGCAAGTTAAGTTGGATGAACACAGATTGGCTGTTGAAAAGTATGTTGATGAGAGCAATAAATCCCTTCAATTTGACTTGGCTCAAGATATTAAATCTATTAGATTTGAAGTAAATATGAATAAGAAGGAAATGACAGATTGCTTCCATAAGGGAGGTAATGCTGTAGTGTTTTTGGCTAAACAACAGCAGTCTATCCTCACTAAAGTGGATGATATTGCTTTAAAGCAAGGTTATGTTTTGGAGAATCAGCTAAGGATGAATGATAATTTGACTGAATCTCACCATGAAATTCTTGAAAAGTTCACAAAGGCTACTGTAGGGATACTGAAGCAAGAGCAAAGGAGATGGAAGAGTTTGATAAGAAACTTCAAGAAGCCATTGAATCAGTTAAGACTGCCATCACTACATCTCAGAAGGACATATCTGACAAACTACAAAAATTGAAACCATATTTTAAAGAAGGTGTAAATTATCTAGATGGCCAGATCAGATTTCAAAAGAATGATCTAAGAGATCATATTACCAGAGAAGTCATAAAGGGGGAGAGGTTGTTAGTTCATGCTGGCTCAGAGCACACCAAATGGGTGACAAATAGTATTCGAGCCACATTGGGATATCCATCTTTGTGTGATGATGCTATGGTGGCTGAGTCCGGAATTCAAACAGGTCTACTTGAAGGCAATCAACCTGAGATTGCCCAAGTCATTTACCCTCCTCCTAATTTTGATATGATTGATCAGCAAGTTCAGGATATGTATAGTCCTCCAAAGGAGGTTACCAAGGTTGTTATTGAAAAAGTTGATAAGCTTGATGCCAACTTGCAAGAACAGCAAGATGCTCTACTATCAAAGAAAAGATTTAGAGAGCAGGCTGAACTTAAGCCAGATTTTGAGCAGTGGAGCCCTACTTCAAGAAATATTATACTAACTGCATGGAAGGCTGTAAAGGACAAAGTACATGAAAGAGGAAAGTGGTATAATGAAATGGAATGGCAAAAGTATGAAGCTAGGCAGGAAGCCATAGTACAGTTCAGGAGAAAAGCCAAGCTGGGAAGGCTGCCACCAGATGCTCAGGAGCCGAGCAAGTACTTTCCAAAGCCCTTTCATTACTTTGAAAGGCAAAGGCTCAAGGAAGAAGCACAGAAGAAAGCTGAGCTAAAAGGCAAGAAGCCAGCTGAAGTTGCTGAAGCTCCTATGAAGGCTCAAATCCAATCTGGCAAAGGAATTGTCATAAAAGAGCCTGATCAGTCTTAGTTCTAAGTTCTTTCAAAAGTGTTTTGTAATGTTTTGTTTAATCATTCAATGTAAACATCTGTAATCAAACATTACTAAGTTATAAACAAAATTTTGTTTGGAATCATATATTCATGTTCACTCTGTGATGAATTGTTAATATTTTGTTTATATTAAGTATTTCTGTAATGTCATACATCATCATATTATATTTATTATAAATGGTGTATATCATTAACTAAAAGGGTTATGACTTCTCCAAATAGGGGGAGATTGTTGGGTACATTGGAAAATGTGTACCTGATTTGAAGAAGCCTAACTTAGCTTAATGATATACATCAAGGTGTATTTGATGTTGCTTTAAGTTGACATGTGCAGGTGAAGAAGTATTAAAGAATACAGGAAATTATTCTAAGTCCATATGTCGACACCTGAAGAAATTGTGTCGACACTTCAGAATAATTGTGTCGACACTTGAAGGAAGCAGTGTCGACTCACAGAAAGATAGTCGACCACATTTGTGTCGACACTGGGAAGCAGTGTTGACTCACAGAAAGATAGTCGACCACATTTGTGTCGACACTTGGAAGCAGTGTCGACTCACAGAAAGATAGTCGACCACATTTATGTCGACACTGGGAAGCAGTGTCGACTCACAGAAAGATAGTCGACCACATTTATGTCGACACTGGGAAGCAGTGTCGACTCACAGAAAGATTATCGACCTCAACTATATCGACACCTGAAGGCAGAGTCGACACATACTGAGTTCTGAATTTACAACAACTGTGTTGACACACAGGACTTGTGTCGACACACTGCCAAGTAAAGACCAAGTTATTTTCTGAAGAAAGATGAAGTGTTGAGTCGACACAAATTCTCTGTGTCGACTCATTCTCAAGATGAAGTTCTGAAGAAGCAGTGTCGACTTAAAGGCAAACTAGTCGACATCATCAAAGGCCGTGTCGACACCAAAGTCACTTGTGTCGACACATATAGACAGTTGGACTCGACACTTTCTGACAGTCTGTCTTAACACTTTGCTGTCCAAGACTAAGGCACAAGATCTGTTTGAAGACTTGACAGCTTTGGGTTGCAACCGGTTAACTGATGTTGTCAGACTTGTCAAAAGTCAGTTAGAAACCGGATCAGCCGGTTACCATGAAGAAGATCTATAAATAGACAGATTCAGAGGGAAAAAAGGGGAGATTAAGAATTTTGGCAATCAATTTGAGAAATCAAATCAAGAAGGAGTAATACACAAAAGAAGATCTTCATCAGAAGATCTAAGAAGATGATCTCAGGATCTGTCTAAGTAGAGTTCTTTCAAGAATTCAGAAGTATCATCAAAGGTGTTGGATAGAGAGGGATCCAGCCTCTTGAAGAAGAAGAAGAAAGCCATCATTGGTTTCTCAAGAAGCTGTTTGGAAATCAACTCAGCTAAGTTCAGATTCAAGAAGCTTTGAAGAAAGCTCAGATTCAGTTGATTTCATCAGCTGATCAAGATTTTTCTTGTTCTTTTCTCTCTCAACAAAGGCAAGACATTAAAAACTTCTTTTCTAATTTCTATAGGATCTGTCAATACAGATCTGAGTTGTAAGCCTGTGTTATAAAGGCTGAGTGTAGGAGAGTTGATCTCTGAGTGGTAGGGCTGTTTGCCTGAGTGTAGGAGAAGGTTCTTCTCTGAGTTGTAGGCTTTGTGATAAGGCTGAGGTAGGGCTGTTGAGCCTGAGTTATAGGAACCTTTTCAAGTTCTGAGCTGTAGGATCTGTGGATCTGAGTAAAGAGGAAGTTTGGCCGAATTTAGCATACTACTAGATAGGTGAAGGGGGAAAGTGGATGTACCCGGACCTTGGGGAACCACTATAAAACAGTATGTAATCTGTGATGATTAAATTTCTATGACTGCTGTGCTGTGTGTTTTAATTCTGTAATTGAATTCTGTCAAAAAAGTGTTAACAAGCTTTAGAACCTATTCACCCCCCCTCCCTCTAAGTGTTTAGGTTGTCTTGAAAGTAAAACTATTAAGAGGATTTTGAGATATCTAAAGGGCACACCTAATCTAGGCCTTTCGTACCCTAGGAATGGAGATTTTCTACTAACAGGTTATTCAGATGCAGATTTTGCAGGCTGTAGAGAAGATAGAAAAAGTACTACAGGTACATGCCAATTCCTGGGAGGAAGATTGATATCTTGGAGCAGTAAGAAGCAGACTAGTGTGGCAATATCTACAGCTGAGTCTGAATATGTGGCAACAGGAAGTTGCTGTGCAAAGATGTTGTGGATTCAACATCAGCTAAGGGACTATGATATTCAAGTAAGTAGAACACCTTTATTGTGTGATTCTAAAAGTGCCATTTCTATTGCAAACAATCCTGTTTCACATAGTAGGACTAAGCATATAGAGATAAAATACCATTTTCTTAGAGAACATGTAGAAAAAGAAGACATCTCATTAGAATTTGTTAAAACTGATTATCAAATTACAGATGTATTTAATAAGCCTCTAGATGAAACTAAATTCAATAGATTTAAAATTGAATTAGGAATGCTGACCATAGGTTAGTTTACCAAAATTGGCTAAGTAAAATTGTGTCGACACATTCAGTAATAAAGTGTCGACACAGAAAAGTTATGTCGACAATTCAGGAAAATTGTGTCGACACAGAGTAAAAGTGTCGACACCTAAGGGACAAAGAGTCTACTCATCCAGAAATAAAGTGTCGACACAACCAGAGTAATGGTGTCGACACTTATATATTTTGTGTCAACACTTGTAATAAGAGTCGACACAGAATTTCTGATGAACTACTAAGTATCTCCAGTGTCGACATATCATCAATTGGTGTCGACACATAGTAGTAAATGCCGTGGTCGAGACAATAGATGTGTGTGTCGACACTTTTTAATAGTGTCGACATTTTTTAGACAGTTTTTGCCCGCTTTTTGATCTTCTTTGATTAGAAGGGTATAAATAGGTCAAGAACTTCTTCTGTCGACACGCTCACCAGGGTTTCGAGACAAAAAACCTTGTGTCGACAATCTCTCTTCTCTCCAACCAAGCTTTCTCTTCATTCCAATGGCGCCCAAGGTTGAAGACAACGTCAATGAAGGATATGAGTTGGTTAGACATGCATTCGACGATGCCGACTCAGAGATCAAACAGGTCATTTCACTTCTTGCAGAAAACAGATTAGAATATCTTGTCTCTGAACCTTCAAAGATATGGAAGAAAGAAGTATTCGAGTTCTACACGGCTACATCAATGGACTCAACAGGATTGAAGATCAAATCCTCTATACATGGAGAAAGAGTCAAGCTGTCTCAAAAGAGGTTGAGCAAGATTCTCCATCTTCCTAGAATACAAGATGAGGAAGAGGTACCAGCCTCAAGGACCAGGGAGGCACTTCAATGATTTGGATTGGATCCAACCATAAAGATAGGAGCTGCCATAAATAGAAAAGGCATGAATCTTTAAGGGAAATTCCTGTCTGAAATTATAGGAAAAGTGATCTTATGCAAACCAGGTGGCCATGATAGAATATCAGCCTATATGTTCAGCCTGATGACAAGGGTAATCTTTAAAATTCAAACCAATTGGTTTGCAGTACTGTTTGATAAGATTAAAGAAGGAATCAAGAAGCCAAAGTTAGCTAGGATCATGAGTCTGTACCTGGCTGGAATAATTATAGAGGTCATGTAACAGATTCTTGGATCAAAGATAAACCACATGAGGAGAATGGACATAAGGTTATTCTCAAGATGGGATAGAGTTCTTTCTAAACAAATGCCTGATGTGGACATCCAAGAGCATGGTCCTGAAGATGCATAAGTCTAGGAAGAGACTATATCTGCACAGGTGCAGGGGGAGCCAGTTATTGCACAAGTGCAGGGGGAGCTAGAAAGTATACATGTCAAGGACAATGCTGAGAATGCACATTTGCAGGGGGAGCCAGAGTCTGAATAGGTACAAGAGGAAGAAAGAATCAATTTATCAAAGGACATTGTTCCTCAAACTGATCTTGATATTTCTGGTATTGCTGCTGCTGTTGAGAAAGTACAATCTCCTGCTCACACTCAACAAGAATTCACTCTTGAAGAGCTATTTCCTGATCTTGGAGGAGAAGCAGATAAAATGGAGACCCTAAGATTTGAGGGGGAGCAAGAAAGGGTTGAGGGGGAGCAAGTTGATGTGGAGGAAGAACAACAAGTAGCTGAGAAAGAAATTTCTTCCACTCCTCAAGAGAGGGTTAATATTGACAGTTCTTCAGAATCTGAGCATGAAGAATTTAGGGAGGCAAAGAAGAGAAAATTAATGGTCTTTAAGAGAAGAAGTCAAAGCTATAAGCAGGATTTACAAGCTACTTCTTCCCAACCAGCACCTGCAATTGATTACAACAAACTTTTGGTGGATTTACAAGTCAAAATGGATGAGTAGAGATTGCTTCTTGAAAAGTATGTAGATGAAAGCCAATAGGCTCTTCAATTTGATCTAGCCTAAGATATAAAATCTATAAGATTTGAAGTTAATCAGAATAAAAGAGAGATGACAGATTGCTTCCACAAGGGAGGCAATGCTGTGGTATTTCTTGCAAAGCAACAAGCAGAAATAAAGAAGCAAGTGGATGAGATGGCTGTCAAACAAGGCAATGTCCTTGAAAATAAAAAAAGAATGAATGACAATCTGACAAGAACTCACAATGTCATAGTAACTGAGTTAATAACTGTTGTTACTGGAATGACTGCTGCAAGGGCTAAAGATTTGGAAGACTATGATAAGAAGCTACAAGCTGCCCTAGATTTAGTTATATCTGCAATCACATCATCTGAGAAGTTAATTAGTGACAAGCTTCAAAGGTTAAATCCATTCTTTAAAGATGGAATCAATTACCTGGATGGGAAAATAAGATTTTAGAAAGAGGACTTAAGAGATCATATGACCAGAGAAGTCATAAAGGGGGAGAGGGTGTTAGTCTGTGCTGGGTCTGATCATGTCAAATGGGTAACTAACAGCATAAGAGCCACTCTTGGATATCCACCCTTGTGTGATGATGATAATATGGCTGAGTCAGGGGTGCAACCAATTCTACTTAAAGGTGATCAACCTGAGGTTGCCCAAGTCATTTACCCTCCTGCAAATATTGACATGATACATCAACAAGTTAAGTCTATGTACATCCCTCCTCTACCAGTTACAAATGTTATTATTGAAAAGGTTGATATGCCAGAAGCTGGTCTGAAAGCTCAGCAAGATGCTCTATTATCAAAGAAAAGATTTAGAGAGCAAGCAGAATTAAAGCCAGACTTTGAGTAGTGGAGCCCCACTTCAAGGAATATCATTTTAACTGCCTGGAAAGCTGTAAAAGATCAAGTACATGAAAAGGGAAAATGGTACAATGAGCAAGAATGGCAAAATTATGAAGCAAGGCAGGAGGCCATAGTTCAATACAGGAGAAAGGCTAAGATGGGGAAGCTACCTCCTGATGCTCAGGAGCCTAGCAAGTATTTCCCCAAGCCTTATCATTATTTTGAAAGGCAAAAGATCAAGGCTGAAGCACAAAAGAAAGTTGAGTTGAAAGGCAAGAAGCCTATTGAAGATACAGAACCTATTGTGCAGGCTCAGATTCAATCAGGCAAAGGGATAGTCATCAAGGAGCCAGCCCAGCCTTAGTCTAAGTTTTACTAGTTTTTGTCCAAGAACTATGTAATTGTTTGTTTGTTAGAGAAATCAATGTAAACATTTTGTAACAAACATTTTTGAGTTGATATACAAAACATTGTTCTGTGATCATTTACTTTTAAATCTTTATTCTGTGATGTAACTATGATATATGTTTTGTTTATTAAGTACCCTGTAATATAATGCTTATGTAAATCATCTTGTTTATTTTTCAAGTGGTGTATATCATTGGCTAAAGGGTTATGACTTCTCCAAATAGGGAGAGATTGTTGGGTACATTGGAAAATGTGTACCTGATTTGGACAAGTCAAACTTAGCTCAATGATATACATCAAGGTGTATTTGATGTTATTTTAAGTTTATATGTGCAGGTTAAGAATGTGCTAAAATGCAAAGAAAAATTTCCAAGTCCATATGTCGACACCTGAGGAAGCTGTGTCGACACTTCAGTAAGATTGTGTCGACACTTGGAAAGGGCTGTGTCGACACCTCAGTGAATTTGTGTCGACACCGGGAGGCAGTGTCGGCACACAGAAATAGTCAGTCGACATCAACTGTGTCGACACCAGGAGGCTGTGTCGACACACAGAGGCAGAGTCGACAACAATTGTGTCGACACCTGGAGGCAGTGTCGACACACGCTATGTTCTGAATCTACATCAACTGTGTCGACACACGGGACTTGTGTCAACACACAGCTGAGTCTAGACCAAGTGGATTGCTGATGAATGGTGAAGTGTTTGTGTCGACACAAATAATTAGTGTCGACACATTCTCAAAAAGCAGTATCAAGAAGCTGTGTCGACATCAAGGCAGATATGTCGACACCACCAAAGTCTGTGTCGATACTTAAGTCACTTGTGTCGACACATATTGACAGATGGTCTCGACACTTTATGACAGACTCGACGCTTTGCTGACAAAGACAAATGCTCAAGATCTGTTTGATGACTTGACAGCTGTGAGTTATAACAGGTTTATTGATGCTGTCAGACTTGTCAGAAGTTAGTTATAAACCGGATCAGCCGGTTACCATGGATGAAGTCTATATATAGATGAATTCAGAAGAAGGAAAAGACAGTTAACGAATGATTCATTATTGACACAAAAACACAACTATTATGATAAAGGTCTCTTATCAAGAAAGTGCAAGACACAGAAGAAGATCTTCATGAGAAGATCTAAGAAGACATTCTGAAGTGATCATTCACTTAGTTTCAGTCTAAGTTGAATTCAATCAAGAATTTAGAAGTTTATTTAAGAGGTTTGGATAGAGAGAGATCCAGCTATTTGAAGACAAGAAGGAGACATCCACAGGTCTCTCAAGAAGCAGATACTGAAATAATCTGTCAAGAAGATTCAGATATATTTCTGAAGTCTAAGAAGGAAGCTGCCAGTCAGTGATATACAAAGGAAATCAACCCAACTAAGTTCAGATTCAAGAAGCTTTAAAGAAATCTAAGATCAAGTTGATTTCAGCCACCAACCTCTTCAATAAGCTGATCAAGAAAGTTCTTATCCCTTCTCTCTCAACAGGGATAAGAGATTACATTATCAAATTCTGTAGGATCTATTCATAGATCTGAGTTGTAAGCCTATTTTATAAAGGCTGAGTGTAGGAGATTTATTTTATGAGTGATAGTGTTGTTTATGCCTGAGTTGTAGAAGAAGGTATTCTCTGAGTTGTAGGCCTTGTGGCAAGGCTGAGGTAGGGTTGTTTATGCCTGAGTTATAGGAGAAGGTATTCTGTGAGTTGTAGGCCTTGTGGCAAGGTTGAGGTAGGGCTTGTTAGCCTGAGTTGTAGGAATGTGGAGACATTCTGAATTGTAGGAATCCTTCTGGATTCTGAGCTAAAGGAAGAAGTTAGGCCGACTCTAGCATACTGCTAGATAGGTGAAGGGGGAAAATGGATGTACCCAGACCTTGGGGAACCACTATAAATCTATGTGCAATCTGTGATGTGTGTATGATTGTGATTACTGTGCTGTGTTAGCTATAGAAATATCTGATTTATTTAAAGAACTATAGTTATATTCTGCCTTAAGTTAAATCAAGGAAAAGTACCTATTCACCCCCCCTCCAGGTGTTTAGGCAGTCTTGAAAGTAAAACTATCAAAAAGAGCTGGAGAAGCAGACCATCCACATCTTCTTAACCCAAGGATGATTACTATAAAGGAAAGAAGAAATCCTCTAAAGAGGACAGGTATGGCTCAAAAACTAGTAAAGAAACTTCTTCTAAAATAGATTGTTATTGCTGCAGCAAACCAGGACATGGCATAGCTGACTGTCCTGTGAAAAGAAAGGAATCAGGAGACAAGAAGAAGCACCAGAAGGGCAAGAAGGAAAAGTCATTTGTTGCCCATAAAGAAAAAGCTGGACTGATTCATCTTCATCAGAATTAGAAGAGAAAATGATGCTGAGGCCTATATTGGGCTATATTCAGCAGAAGTAGATTCTGTGGAGACTGAATTCCTGCAGATGCTGGATGACATCAATTCAAGGACAGAAGACAGTCATTGCTTTGGTCTGTTGGGAGTTGATGAGGAAGGAGACAGCCAGGATCAGCCAGGTCCTAATAAGGTATATTCCTCACCATCTAGATCTGTATATATAACTAGTTCAGAATCAAAAGCATCAACACAAAAAGGTGATGATGGTTCTGAATCTGAGGGAGAGATCAATAAACTGATTGATGATTATGGTGAGATCTTGAAAGCATTTAGGGAAAGCAGGATCCTAGCCAAAAAGCTGGCAAAGGAGAATGCCTCTCTGAAATTGGCTGCTTCAGACTCAACAAAAGTGCTGGATCTGAAGATAAAAGAAGTTAGTAAACTGAAGAATATAACTATTATTCAGATGGGTACTATTACCTTCAAGAATGATCATATAAGGAATTTTGAAAGCAGACTTCAAAAGGAGAGATAGAGTTGCCAAATCTAAAAGTAAAGGCAAGGATTCAGTACAACCACTAGCCTTAATGCCCCCAATATCTTTTAAGAAGATTGATCAGCCATCAAATATGTATGACCATGAATGCATTTATGGTCACTGTGAGATTGAGAATGGCAAGGGTGCAAGTGATTATATGGCAGCTCATCAGAAAACTCAACTTTCCCATTCTAGACAATTTGAGTTTGGTGTCTCAGCCCCATAACTCAAACAAAAACGAACAGTTCACTTCCAAGGTCTTACAGACCAAAACCAGATAAAGGGGAAGTCTATTAGCAGGACTAATATGGGCATCACTGAAGAAATCAGGAGCATTTACTCTGAAAAGAAGAATGCTGCTGTTAAGACTCAGGATATCCCAAGTACCTCTACTGCTAGACCAATTCCCAAAAAGGCTTTGACTGATAGACTAGGAAAAAGAACTGTTATACCATTATATTTAAGAACTAAAGACAGCAATGATGTCAGACCAGTACTTAAGAGGAGGTATAATAAGTATGAGTGCTGGTGTTGTGACAAGGTGGGTCACTTTGCCATTGACTACTGGTTCAATGATAGTGTCAAGAGGGATAGTCTACCTGTCAGTAAAGCTGCAGACAGACAGATGCATTTTCAGTCTAACTAGTGCCTAGGACCCAATAAAAACTGGGGCCCTAAGGGTAGATAGTCTTGTTCTATGCAGGTGAGTCTAAGTAGTCATACCCCTATATGGTACTTGGACAATGGTTGTTCCAACCACGTGACTGGAACAAATAGGATGCTAAAGGACTACACTCCAACTAACAATGGACCCAAAGTCATCTTTGGAGGTTCAGAAAGTGGGATTATAAAAGGTTTTGGTAAGATTACAAATGGTCCAGTCACTATCACACAAGTGGCCTATGTGAAAGGTTTGAAACATAATCTGATAAGCATAAGCCAATTATGTGATCTTGGCTATGCCATTTCTTTCCTCAAAGATAAGTGTCAAATAAGAAATTCTAATGACCAAGGGGTCATCTTATCTGGCACTAGGAGAGGAAATGTTTATTGTCTAGATTTTGAATGTATTAGAAGAGATTCTCCTATTTGTCTAGTTGTAGATGAGAAATCCACTCATTGTGTACAATGACACAAGTGGCTAGCTCATCTAAACTACAAGACAATAGGAAAACTCTTCAGTGGTGATCTAGTCAGAAATGGTCCTAAAGTCAAGTGCGTCAAGGAGAGTATCTGTTCAGCATGTCAAAAGGGCAAGCAGACCAGAGCCTCTTTTAAAAGCCTTGATACCAAAGATTCAGTGAGGTGTATTTACCTTATGCATATGGATTTGTTTGGTCCTATGCCAGTTCATAGTCTAGGTAGGAAAGCCTATACATTGGTAGTAGTAAAGGACTTTTCCAAGTTTGCATGGGTGTTCTTCCTAAGGAAGAAATCTGAAACACCTGATATTTTCCAGACCTTTGTTAAGCAGATATAGAATGAATTTAACAGTACAGTGGTCAAAATCAGAAGTGTCCATGAGACTGAATTTCAGTCTGAATGCATGACAAAGTTTTGTGAAAGTATTGGGATTCATCAGGAGTTCTACTCACCTAGAATACCTCAGCATAATGGTATTGCTGAAAGGAAAAAATAAAACTCTAATAGAAGCTGGTAGGACCCTACTAAGTGACACTTCTCTTCTAAAATATTTCTGGGCAGAGGCAGTAAACACTACATTTGATGTCCTCAATAGGGCCTCTATCACTAAAAGTCATAAGAAGACTCCCTATAAGATTCTGAAGGGTAGAAAACCAAAATTATCCTATTTTAGGATCTTTGGTAACAAGTGCTATATACATAATAATGGTAAGTCTCACTTGACTAAGTTTGCTGCCAAGTCCCAAGAGGGAATCTTTGTTGGGTACAGCAACAACAGTAGGACATATATGGTCTATAACTTGACTACAAAAGTTGTAGAAGAATCTGTCCATGTAGTTTTTGATGAATCCATGCTTATTAACAATGAGCTGCCTAGCATTTCATCTAATTCTGCAGTTCTAAAGGACAAATTGGAGAAGCTATCCATTAAAGAAGTCAAGATAGCAGAAGAAAATACAGAAGATGATGGATGTTGTCAAGGGGGAGCTCTAGAACAACAAGCTGATAATATTCCATAAATGAAAGTTGAAGACACTGAAGAATAGACAGCTATAGAAAGGATGCATCAAGCTATGAGACATCTAAAAGATCATCCAGCTCACCAAATCATTGGTGATGCTAGACATGGTGTAATGACAAGGAGCAAGAGCATGAACACTATACTATGTTCAAGCTTTCTATCCCAGGTGGAACCTAAGAAGTTTGAGGAAGCTATTAAGGATTCTCACTAGATAGGTGTCATGCAAGAAGAACTGAACCAGTTCAAGAGATGCAAAGTATGAAAACTTGTTCCTAGACAAGAAGGACATAATGTCATTGGAACAAAATGGATCTACAGGAATAAGTTGGATGAGAATGAAATCATAATTAAAAATAAGGCAAGGCTGGTAGCTAAAGGTTATATTCAGGAAGAAGGGATAAACTTTGACCAAACGTTTGCTCCTGTAGCAAGGTTGGAGGCCATAAGACTATTCCTTGCCTATGTAACCTATCAAGGATTCAATGTCTACCAGATGGATATCAAGTCAGCATTTTTGAATGGAGACTTGAAGTAAGAAATATATGTAGAATAACCATCAGGTTTTGTTGATTCTCATTTTCCAAACTATATCTATAGACTTAAGAAAGCCCTTTATGGGTTGAAATAGGCTCCTAGGGATTGGTATGGGACATTGTCTACCTTCCTCATTGAGAATAAATTCTCAAGGGGGAAAATAGACAAAAATCTATTCCTTAAGAAATCCAAAAGCAAGATCATACTAGTTCAGATTTATGTTGATGACATAATCTTTGGATCTACTGAAAATAACCTTTGCAGGAAGTTTGCTAAACTTATGCAAGAGAAATTTGAAATGAGCAGTATGGGTGAGTTAAAGTTCTTTCTAGGACTTCAAATAAAACAGACTGATGATGGCTTGTCCATATCACAGTCTAAGTTCACCAAGAAGTTGATAAAAAAATATGGTATGGATACAACATCCACCATGAAAACTCCAATGGGGTCAAGTATGCCTATATGCAAAGATGAAACAGGAAAACCTGTTGATGAGACTTTGAATAGAGGGATAATTGGCTCCCACCTCTACTTGATTGCTAGTAGGCCTGACATTATGTATGCAACATGTGTCTGTGCTAGATATCAAGCTTGCCCTAAAGATTCACATTATTCTGCTATAAAAAGAATTCTGAGATATCTTAAGGGCACACCAGATCTAGATCTTTGGTACCCTATGAATAGAAATTTCCTATTAACTGGATTTTCAGATACAGATTTTGCAGGATGCAAAGAAGATAGGAAAAGTACCACATGTACTTGTCAGTTCCTAGGTGGAAGATTGGTGTCATGGAGCAGCAAAAAGCAAACAAGTGTTGCCATTTCTACAGCTGAGTCAGAGTACATTGTTGCAGGAAGTTGCTGTGCACAACTATTGTGGATGTAGCATCAATTAGAAGATTATGCATCAAGCTAAATAAAATACCTTTATATTGTGACTCTACAAGTGTTATTTCCATTGCTAGAAATCCTGTTTCACATAGCAGAACAAAGAATATTGAAATTAGGTATCACTTTATAAGAGAACATGTAGAGAAAAACGACATCTGTTTAAAGTTTGTCATTACAAATAGATAAATAGCTGTCATATTCACTAAGCTTTTGGATGAAACTAAATTCAATAACTTTAAGATTGAGCTAGGAATGCTAGATATTGAATAAGTTAATGTATAAACTCATTAAAGGAAAAATCCTCAGATATTGGCTAAGTTAAGAATTCATATTGACATCAACAATAAGTTGGTCGACATTAATTGTTGTTAGTGTCGACACTGCCAAAGCTTAGTGTCGACATTAAAAGGAAAGTATCGACACTGCCAGAGCTTAGTGTCTACATTAAAAGGAAAAGTGTCGATACAATGCTATCGACATCTTACATCTATGTGTCGACATACTTCTGTCAATACCTTAAATCAAGGTGTCGACACAATAATGTAAAGTCTTATATGTCAACTCCTATAGAATGGTGTCGACATATAATAGTGATGAATCCCTATCATTCATGTTGAGATGTTAACTTATATGTCGACACAAGGTGTCGACACACAATCCTTGGGCACGCCGTTTGACCTTCCAAATTTTAAAACCCTATAAATAGGTTAGAACGCGAATTAGTTGACCACGTGACTTAGCTTTCTCAAGAGATTGAACTTCTGTGTCGAGAGCTAGATCTCCTCTCAACCATCATCAATTTCTCTTCCTTCAACATTCAATGGCACCAAAGTTGGAAGAAAACATCAACGAGGGTTACGAACAGGTTCATAACGCCTTCAACGATGCTTCTCAAGAAATTGAGAAAGTCATCACCCTAGTCACTGACGCTGGACTAGAATTTATGGTCTCAGAACCAACCAAGATTTGGAAGAAAGAAGTAATTGAATTCTTCTCCAACGCAAAGCTGGATTAAACTGGAAACAAGATTAGGTCAACAGTTCTTGGGACAAAGATAAAACTTACTTATAAAAGTCTGAGCAAGGTACTCTAACTGCCGTCGCTCAAAGAAGAAGATGAGGTTGATTCCGATAAGATAGTCGAGGTACTTCAATGGTGTTGTCTGAATGCAACCACAAAGATTGGATCCTCTATGAACAGAAAAGGGATGAATTCCCAAGGGAAATTTTTTTCTGAAGTGGTTGGAAAGATTATACTGTGCAAGACAAGGGAACATGACAGGATATCTTCCTTCATGTTCAGCCTAATGATAAGATTAATATTCAATCTCAAGGCTGACTGGTTGACAGTAGTCTTTGACAGGATCAATGAAGGGATCAAGAAGCCTAACCTAGTCAGGATCCTGAGTTTGTATCTGGTCTCAGCAATGCCAGAGATACTAAATCAAGCTGCATGAGCTAAAATAAATCATATAAGGAGATTGGACACTAGAATCTTGTCAAGATGGGACAGGGTACTGACCAAGGAGACTCCAGCTCCTGTGCAACATCAAAAAGAACTAAAGAAAAAGAAATCAGTAGCAAAGATTGTAGAATCATCTAGTGATTCAGAAGAGGTTGTGGTTTTCAGTTCTGATGAAGATGTAAATGAAGTACATTCTTAAAGGGAAGATGATTCAGTGCCACATCCTCAAGTGTCCTCAGTTCTAGGGGAGACTTCACAGAGATTATCATGGACAGTGAAGCAGCTCATCTCACTATCCTAGAGGTTCTCAAGGATATCAACAAGGATGCTGCTATGGTAGATGAGCCAAAGCACAAACTGAGCTAGTTTGAGTTGCTAAGAAAGAGACCTTTGTTTCAGAAGCTGATGTTAACGAAGAGAAGATTGGGGTTACTGAGGACAATGTTCCTCCATCTGATACTTTGCCAGATGTCTAGAAGGATAACCAGGACATACTTCAAGAAGATGCACAGATTGAGGGGAGGAACCAGACCTTGACTAAGTACATATTCCTGGTAACCAGCCTCAGGCTGTGGATGTAGCCAGTTCCTTAAAATCAAAAGCTGCACAAGAAGCCTTAGATCTAAAGAAGAGGAAACTAATGGAAATAAGGAAGAAAAGCATATGCTATAAGAAAGCTTTGAAGACTGCCCCACCAACAACAACTCCAGTAGTAGATTTCAGTTCACTTTTGGTGCAACTGCAAGTGAAGCTGGATGAGCAAAGAACTACTCTTGAAAAATATGTGGATGAGACCCACAAGGACCTGCAATTTCAACTGGAACAGAATATCAAATCCATCAGATTTGAAGTCAATCAGAATAAAAAAGAGATGCCAGTTTGCTTCCATAAAGGAGGTAATGTTATAGTTTACTTGGCCCAACAACAACAGGAGATTAAGACTGTAGTGGAGGACATTGTAGTCAAACAAAGTTATGTCCTGGAAAATCAACTTAGAATGAATGAAAATCTCAAAGACTCACATCATGCTATTCTAACAAAAATTGAGACTAGTGTTACTACTATAAAGACTGAAGTGTCCAAGCAAATCATGGAAGATTTAGCAGCTATCCAAACAGCAATCTAGGCATCTCAAACAGCTATTTCTAAAGAAGTTCAGGACCTACTACAAAGAAGGAACAAATTATCTGGCTGATCAGGTAAGGTTTCAAAAGGATGATCTAAGAGATCATGTAGAAAGAGAAGTTGTTGGATACACTAAAAAATATGTACCAGATTTGGAGAAGGCTCGTCTTACCCAATGATATACATCAAATTGTATTTGATGGATGTTTGAGTTTCATTGTGCAGGTGTAAGGTTTGCAAGAAATTTTTTTGAGTACAAGTGTCGACACTTGTGAAGAATTATGTCGACACCCAAAAGTTGTGTCGACACTAGAAGCAAGGTCTGTGTCGACACCCAGACATTGTGTCGACACCTGAAGAAGAAGCTATGTCGACACCCAGAATTGTGTCGACACCTAAGGCAAGGTTTGTGTCGACATCTAAAGAAGAAGTTGTGTCGACACATAGGAGTTATGTTGACACCAGAAGAAAGGCCTGTGTCGACACTCAGCAATTGTGTCGACACCTGAAGAAGGTTTGTGTCTACACACAGGACTTGAGTCGACACACACTCAACGTCATTTGTCTACATCTAAGTCAAGACCAGAAATAGATGTGTCGACACACAGAACTTGTGTCGACACACACTCAACGACATATGGATGACACTCAACGCCATCTTACAACAACAGCTATACTGAGTCTGAAGACTTGTGTCGACACACAGGACTTGTGTCGACACACACTCAACGATAGCTGGATATACACTCAACGCCATCTACCAGCATCAGTTATGCTAAGACCAGGAGCAGTTGTGTGGACACACAGGACTTGTGTCGACACATACAAAAGGAAGCTGTGTCGAGTAGCTGAAGAATGATTATGTCAACACATGGAGTGTTATGTCGACATCATCAAGACTTGTGTCGACACTTAATCTATTTGTGTCGACACATATGAAGCAGTCTGCTGAGTGGTTATGCTGAGTTGTAAAGTTGTTAAGGAATCAGCTGTCATGACTGGTGACTCCACATCTATCATAACCAACAGGTCTGACACCTTTGTCAGAACTGTCAGAAGGTTGTTATAAACCTGATCAGCCGATAACCATGAGGAAACTCTATATAAGGGATGATCCTTGACAACAAGAGGAGAGCTGATATAGAGATAAAAAGTGAATCATCTAGAGAAAGAAGTCAACAACAAGAAAAGGGGAGACCCTTAAGAAGACAGGTTCTGAACAGTCTACAGAGAAGATTCAGATCTTATTCTGAATTCAAGAAAGGAGCTGATAGGAGATCAACTTCTACATCAAGAAGAGTTCAACCTTATTTTGTTCTATTAAGAAGCTTGGAAACAACTAAGTCAGGTTGGATCTGAAGATTCAGTCTATTCAAGAACTGATCAAGAAGCTCACACGCCTATAGAGGGATCTATCTGGTGAAATTTTTATATCTTTTAAATACTCAATTACTAGTAGGATCTTTTGTTAGATCTAAGTTGTAAGCCTATAATTATAAAGGCTGAGGTAGGGCTGAGGCCTCAGGTGTAGGACTTGTGAAAGTCTGAGTTGTAAGCATAGTAATAAAGGCTGAGGTAGGGCTGAGGCCTGAGGTAGGATTCTTGGAGAAGGATCTGAGGTAGGACTTGTATAAGTCTGAGGTGTAGGAACTATTCTGGTTCTTAGCTATAAGATCTTTGGATCTGAGAAAGAGGAAGGAATTTGGACTGAATCCAGTTCTCTACTGGATAGGCGAAGGGGGAAAGTTGACGTACCCATACCTTGGGGAACCACTATAAATCTGGTGTCTCTGTGCTGTGTTTTATGTTCTGAGAATTGTATGTTCTGTGCTGTCTGATACTAGTTAATTTGCCTGAATTATAAAAGAAAATTAGAACCTATTCACCCCCTCTAGGTGTCTAGGCTCTTGAAATAAGTCTTTCAAGTGGTATTAGAGGGAGGTTACTCAAAGATTGACCTAACAGTCTGAGTGATTCTCCTAGGCAATTAACAGATTTCAAGAATGGGTTCAAATGAGAATCAAAAGGAGTTTGGATCTATGAAACTTCCTATTTGCAGGAAAGAATGCTTTGGCATTTGGAAGGAAAGGGTCAGATTGTTATGAAAGCTTCTGATCCAAGAATCTACATTACTGTAAAAGAAGGACTCTTCATTCCAATGAAGGTATCATCTCTGGATGCAAATGTTAGAACCACTAAGAACTATTCTGAAATGACAAAGGATGAGATCATCCTGACAACACTAGGCAAAAGAGCACAGAACATTATTATAAGTGCTATAGATGATGCCACATTTCAGAATTTGGTGCATTGTAAAACCTCCAAGGAAATGTGGGACACCCTGATTGTCTACATGGAGGGAACAGAAGAAGTCAGAGAGGACAGAAAATCACGATGAACCAAGAATATGAGAGCTTTAGACAAGCCAAGACTGACAGCATAGTTGAATGTTACAAAAAGTTCTTCAGGATAGTTAATGAGCTGATGACCTATGGAAGAGTCTTCAACACTTATGAACTGAATGACAAATTTCTCAGGTCTCTAACAAAGGACTAGGACACAAAGATTTGTGCCATCAGAGAGATGGCCAAGCTTGCTGATACACCTCCTCCCATATTGTTTGGAAAGCTTTTATCATATGAAATACAGCTTACTGCCAGGAAGGGGGAAGAGAAGAGCAGCAAGTCTGAGTATAAGGAAAAATCAGTAGCCTTCAAGGCTGAAGGCACAAGAAAGGGCAGAATAAAATCTCCTTCTCCACCCAGAAGGAGTGCTGAGGCAGAAGAAGGAATTCCTGATACTACCTCATCAGACAGCCACACCTCTGATGAGGACTTTGCTGCCTTTACAAGGCAGTTCCAAAGGTTCATGAAAAAGAAGAAGTTGAGATCCATACCATCATCATCCTTTTCCAAGGATGAGTACTGCAAGAAAAAGAAGAATCCCAAGGAGGACAGGTATGCCTCAAAACCTAGTAAACAAACTAACTCTAAGATTGTTTGTTATTGTTGCAACAGGCCAGGACATGTCATAGCTGACTGTCCAGACAAGAGGACTGAATCTAAGGATAAGAAGAAGCAACAAATGAAGGGCAAGAAGGAGAAATCCTTTGTTGCCCAGAAGCAGAAGAGTTGGATAGACTCTTCATCATCAAGATCAGGAGAAGAAGAAGATGCAGAAGCATATGTTGGGCTATTCTCAACTAAAGAGGATTCTAAGGAGTTAGAATTCCTACAAATGCTGGACTCCATAAATGGAGTGGAAGAATATTGCTGCAGAGGGCTGATGGCTCTATCAGAAAATGATCAGTGCCAGGATAAGGCTGGTCCTAGTAAGGTATACAATTCTCCCTTAGTATCTAATTATTTTACTGGATCAGAATCAGAAGCATCTGCATCAAGAGATGTGGATGGTTCTGAGTCTGAAGGGGATGTACACCAAATCATTGATGAGTATGGTGGGTTGTTGCAAGCTCTAAAGAGAAGCAAGCTTATTATCAAGGAGCAGGCCAAGGAGATTGAATCTCTTAAGCAGGCAACATCAGAATCAGCCAAGCTGATTGATTTGAAACTGAATGAGGTTGCCAAACTGAAGAACATAACTGTCATTCAGATGGGCACAATCTCTTTCAAAGAAAATGATATCAAGAATCTGGAGGCAAGACTTCAGAAAGAAAAAGAGTAAGTGGCTAAATCTCTAAGCCAAAATCAGTCTTACCTTTAATAGACAACTTCATTTCACAAAAAGGTAAGACTGGTCTAGGCTTTAAGGGAAGAACAAGGGCCACCAATTCACATGGAAAACGTAAGGCCCAGTTCAGCCACTAGCCTCTAAGCCCCCTATTTTCTTTAGAAAGGTGATGCAACCTACAAACAAGGATTATCATGAAATGACTCATGGTCACTATGAGTATGGATATCACATTGGCAAGTGTGCAAATGCCAGTATGCCACTCTATAGGCAAGCCCATCAGGTTCAAAAGGAATTCTTGGGGTCTGCTGCTCCAACACCTACACTCAAAAGAACTGCTGACAACATGGTTGTAAAGTCTGTACCTAAGAGAAGGTACAACATATTTGAGTGTTGGTGTTGTGCAAGGTAGGCCACTTTGCTATGGATTGCTGGTTTAACACAAGTGTTAAAACCAAGAATAGTGTACCTTTCAGAAAAGCTATAGGTAAACATGATAATTTTCAAGCTAACAAGAACCTAGGACCCAAAACTAATTTGGGTTCTAAGGATGAGTGATTCTTTATTTGATGTAGGTAAATCTAAGTGGTCATACCCATATATGGTACTTGGATAATGGATGTTCCAGACACATGACTGGAACAAGAAAAATGTTGAGGGACTATGTACCCATAGAGAATGGACCCAAAGTGATCTTTGGTGGATCTGAAAAAGAAATCATCAAATGATTTGGTAACATCTCTATTGATTCAATTACCATCACTAAAGTGGCTTATGTGAAGGGGCTAAAACATAACCTGATTAGCATAAGTCAACTTAGTGATCTAGGTTATGTCATCTCTTTTCTCAAAGGAGAGTGCCAAATAAGGAGGTCAAGGGATCAAGAGATCATTTTGACTAGCACTAGGAAAGGGAATGTTTATTGTCTTAACCTAGATTGTGAGTTTAACAACTCACCCATTTTTCTAGTTGCAGGTGAGAAGACTTCACTATGTGTCAAATGGCACAAGAGGCTAGCTCATCTGAACTATAAGTCTATAGGACAGCTATTTAGCATGGGATTAGTGAGGAATGGTCCTCAAGTCAAGTGCATTAAAGAGAGAGTGTGTTCAGCTTGCCAAAAGGGCAAACAGACCAAGTCCTCTTTTCCTGCACTAGATACCAAAGATTCATTGAGATGTTTATATCTCTTGCATATGTATTTGTTTGCTCTTATGCCAGTTCATAATCTTGGTAGGAAAGTATACACACTAGTTATTGTGGATGACTATTTTAGATACACATGAGTTTTCTTCTTGAGGCAGAAATCTGAAACCCCTTGTGTTTTCCAGACTTTTGTTAGACAAATTCAGAATGAATTTAACAGTTCAGTGGTCAAAATAAGAAGTGACCATGGAACTGAATTTCAGTCTGAATGTATGATAAAATTCTGTGAAGAACTTGGGATTCATCAGGAGTTCTCCTAACCTAGAACACCTCAGCAAAATGGAATTGCTGAAAGAAAGAATAGAACTCTTATTGAGGCAGGTAGAACTCTACTTAGTGACACTACTCTCCTTGAATATTTCTTTGCTGAGGCAGTAAATCATGCTTGTCATGTTCTCAACAGAACATCCATAAATAAGAAACTTAAGTTGACTCCCTATCAGATTTTGAAAGGCAGAAAACCAAACATTTCTTACTTCAGAATCTTTGGTAGCAAGTGTTATGTCCTAGTTAATGGTAAGCACTACCAAACAAAGTTTGCTGACAAATCCATAGAAGGGATATTTGTTGGGTACAATAATAACAGTAGGGCATACAGGGTCTACAACTTGACTACCTAAGTTATAGAAGAGTCAGTCCATATTGTTTTTGATGAGTCTAGATTGATTAATAATAAATTGTCTAGTTCTTCAGTTAGTTCTACAGGTCTAACAGACAGGCTGGACAAGATGACCATTAATGATGAAGCTCCTGCTAGGATGGATGATGGAAAAGATACATACTGTCCAGGGGGAGAACAAAACTCACTGGATGATGAAGATAATGAGGAGCATCAGGTGGAGGAAAATGAAGAAGGCCAAGAGGTTGACAGGTTTCCTCCAGCAAGAAGACACCTGAAGGATCATCCAGCTCACCAGATAATTGGTGATGCAAGTCAAGGTGTTCTAACAAGGAGCAAGAACATCGGCACAGTTTTATGTTAAAGTTTCTTATCACAGATAGAACCCAGGAAGTTTGAAGAAGCCATGCTAGATACTAACTGGGTTGATGATATGCAAGAAGAACTGAATCAATTCAGAAGATGCAAAGTCTGGGAACTGATTTCTAAACCTAAGGATCAGAACATCATAGGAACCAAGTAGATCTACAGAAACAAACTTGATGAAAATGACACAATTATCAAGAACAAGGCATGGCTGGTAGCAAAAGGCTACAGACAAGAGGAAGGGATTGACTTTGATCAAACCTTTGCTCCAATAGCAAGGCTAGAGGCTATAAGGATGTTCTTGGCCTATGCTGCCTATCAAGGGTTCAAGGTAAATCAAATGGATGTAAAGTCAGCATTTCTGAATGGTGACTTAAAAGAGGAAGTCTATGTTGAACAACCATCAAGTTTTGTAGATGCTCATTATCCTGATTATGTATATAGGCTTAGGAAATCCCTATATGGTTTGAAACAAGCCCCTAGGGCTTGGTATGAAACCTTATCTACTTTTCTTATTGTGAATAAATTCTCTAGAGGAAAGATAGACAAAACTCTATTCTTTAGGTAATCTAAAGGCAAGATAATTCTAGTCCAGATATATGTTGATGACATTATCTTTGGATCTACTAAAAACAACATTTATAGAAAGTTTTCCAAACTTATGCAAGGGAAGTTTGAGATGAGCAGTATGAGTGAGCTGAAGTTCTTTTTGGGACTTCAAGTAAGACAGACTGATGATGGTTGTCCATATCCCAGTCTAAGTTCACCAAGGAGTTGATTAAGAAGTATGGAATAGACTCAACCTCCACCATGAAAACTCCAATGGGAATAAGTATGCCTATAGGCAAAGATGAGACAGGAAAACCTATTGATGAGTCTTTGTATTGAGGGATAATTGGCTCCCTACTCTACTTGATTGCTAGTAGACCTGACATCATGTATGTTATATGTGTCTGTGCAAGGTACCAAGCTTTCCCAAAAGAATCTCATTATACTGCAGTTAAGAGAGTTTTGAGATATCTAACGGCACACCTAATCTAGGTCTTTGGTACCCTAAGAACAGAGATTTTATACTAACAAGTTTCTCAGATGCAGACTTTGCAGGATGCAAAGAAGATAAGAAGAGTACTATAAAAACCTGTCAATTCCTAAGTGAAAAGCTGGTGTCATGGTGCAGTAAGAAGCAGACCAGTATAGCAATATAAACAGCTGAATCTGAATATATAGCTGCAGGCAGTTGTAGTGCACAATTATTGTGGATAAAGCACCAACTTGAAGATTATGACATCAAGGTAAGTAGAATTCCACTGTTTTATGATTCTACAAGTGTTATTCCTATTTCTAAAAATCCTGTATCTCACAGTAGAACCAAGCATATAGAAATTAAGTTTCATTTTATAAGAGAACATGTGGAGAAGGAAGATATTAATCTAGAATTTGTAAACACAAATAGTTAGATTGCTGATATTTTTACAAAACCTCTGGATGAAACTAAATTCAATCATTTTAAAATTGAATTATTGATGTTGAACCTAGAGTAGGTCAACACAAGCATTCCTAAGTAGAATATGTAAGCACAATTTTTCTCAGGGAATTTGTCTAAGTACAAAGTTTGTGTCGACACAAACAAATTGTGTCGATACACTCAGTATGTTGTGTCGACAAAGAAAAAGGATGTGTCGACACAGAAACAGTATCCATGTCGACAGAAGTATGGGTGTCGACATAACTATGTCGAAACTCTAAGTTAACTGATTTTTGTGTCTAAACACAAAAATCAAAGTCGACACTCTGTGTCGAGATATGACCAGTCCATGTCGACACTGACATAAGTATGTCGACACATAGACTTGTCGACTAAACCTAAGTATTACCGAGACTTAGAATTATTACTAAGGAGCGTCTTTTAAACTCCCCTTTACATCTAGACTATAAATAGGTGAAGCCAAAATCTTGTCGACTACACTTTCAGATTTCTCGACTCTAGACCTTGTGTCGACTTCGATATTCTCTTCTCTCTCACTCCCCTTAATCAATGACGCCCATCAAGGAAGACAAGGTGAATGAAGGCTATGAAATGGTTTGTGATGGATTCACGACAGCGTCTCCAGAAATCCAGGGTATAATTACCCTAATTTAAGAGAATGGTTTGGAATTCTTGGTCTCAGAACCGACTAAAATCTAGAAGGAAGTCATGGAATTATATTCATCAGCCACCGTGGACAAAGATGGGAAGAGGATTCAAACCATCGTAAAAGATTCCCGTGTGAAACTTACTCTGAAGACGATTAGGAAATCACTCCAGCTTACTAAGGTTAAGGATGTCGATGACATCATTCCTTCAATGACAAAAGATTCATTAAACTAGTGCGGGATAGACCCTAATATCAAAGTTGGATCATCCATAACCAGGAAAGGGATGAACTCTCAAGGGAAGTTTCTGTCTGAAATCATAGGAAAGGTAATTCTGTGTAAGACTGATGAACATGACAGAGTTTCAGTTTACATATTCAATCTAATGACAAAGGTCATCTTTATAGTAAAAACAGACTAGACATCTGTGGTATTTGACAAAATACAAGAATGAATAAAGAAACCAAATCTGGGAAGGATCCTCAGCTTATGTTTATATTCAGCAATACCAGATGTAATGAGCAAACTTCCAGAATCCAAGATCAACCATATGAGAAGAATTGATGTAAGAATTATATCTAGGTGGGATAGAGTTTTAACCAAGGAGGTTTCTACTCCACAAAAATAGAAAAAGAAAGAAAAGAAGAAAAAGGAAGTTGTTCAGCAAGCAGAATTTTATAGTGATTCTGAAGAAGAAGTGGTCTTCAGTTCAGATGAAGACATGCCACAAAAATATGCTTAAGATCAAGTAGAGAGTAGTGTGGTCCTAGAGCAACAGGTAGTCTCCACTCCAGGAGGAGAAACTCCTGAAACAACAGCACAAGATACTATACTTTCTGAGCTACCTGCTCAAGGGGAAGGAATTGATGCTGCTACTCTAGAGTGTGAGTATGCATCTGATACAGTAATAGATATTATCTCAGATATAAATAAAGAAGCACTGGACAATGCTGAGAAGGAGTCACAAGATGTGCAGAATGAGCAAGTAAGTATCTCCTTTATAAAACAGGCCCTGGACAAAAATCTGGATGTCCAGGGAGAATCTTTTGTTTTCCAAACTAACCTTGTTCCTCCTGTACATATACAGCAAGAGGTAATAATGAAAGAGCTATTTCTTTATTTACCTGCTGCAAGAACTGAGGGGGAGCAATCCCAGGTAGAAAAGGACCTGCCAAGAACTGAGGGGGAGGAGCTCCTTACTGACCCATCTCATAAAGACACAGTAGACATAGAAAGCTCATCACAACCCTCTGATGATGAGGAAGCCTCTATGTCTAAGAAGAGAAAAATGGTTGAAATCAGGAAAAGGAGCTCAGGGTACAAGAAAGCCTTGCACACAGTCACACAACCACCAGCTCCAAGCATGAACATCAGTTCATTATTGGTCCAAATGCAAGTAAAATTGGATGAACAAAGGCAATCCTTAGAGAAGTATGTGGATGAGTCAAATAAGGAACTACAGTTTCAGCTGGCTCAGGACATAAAGTCAATAAGATTTGAAGTCAATCTGCACAAGAAAGAAATGACAGATTGCTTCCATAAGGGAGGCAATGCTGTGGTGTATTTGGTTAAGCAACAACAACTGTTGAAGACTGATGTTGAGGACATTGCCACAAAGCAAGGGTATGTTTTGGAAAATCAATTCAGGTCCAATTAAAACCTCAAAGACTCCCATGAAGAAATCATCAAGAAACTGCGCAGTATTTCAACAGATTTGAAAACTGAAATATCAAAGCAACTACAAGAAGATCTGGCTGCTGTCCACACCGCTATTGGAGCCTCTCACAAGACCATTTCTGAGTACTTAACTAAGTTCAAGGCTTACTATCAAGAAGGTACAAAATATCTGGCTGATCAGATAAGATTTCAAAAGACTGATTTGAGAGATCATATCACTAGAGAAGTCATAAAGGGGGAGAGGTTGTTAGTGAAAGCTAGCTCTGATCATGCAAAATGGATCTCTAATTCCATCAGAGCTACACTTGGCTTTCCTCCTTTGTGTGATGATGACAATGTTGCTGAGTCTGGAGTGTAACCTGCAAATATTGAAGGAGATCATCCTGAAGTGGCACATGTTATTTACCCTCCTGCTGACTTTGACATGGTTCAACAAGAAGTGCAGAAAATGTACAGCCCTCCACAGGAGGGACAAAATGTGATTATTGAAAAAGTAGACATGTCAGAGGCTGCCAAGGAAGCTCAGAAGGAAGCGCGGCTATAAAAGAAAAGGTTCAGAGAACAGGCTGAGTTAAAGCCAGATTTTGAGCAATGGAGCCCCACTTCTGGGAATATTATTTTGACTTCCTAGAAGGCTGTAAAGGATAAGACCTATGTTAGGGGTAAGTGGTATTCTGAGCAAGAATGGAATAAGTATCAAGCCAAGAAAGAAGCCATTCTTCAGTACAGAAGAAGTGCAAAAGCTGGGAAGTTAGCTGCTAAGGCTCTGGAGCCTAGCAAGTACTTCCCCAAGCCTTTTCACTATTTTGAAAGGCAAAGGATAAAGGCTGAAGAACTAAAGAAGAAGGATCTTAAAAGGAAGAAACCTGCTGAGGATACAAATCCTACTATGCATGCAAAGATTAAGTCTGGGAAAGGCATTGTAATTAAGTACCCTAGTCAATCATAGGATAGATAGGCTTATATAGAACAATGTAACTTTTTGTTTTTGTTCTAAGAAAAACATGTAAACCCAGTATTTTCTGATTAAAAAATAAAATCAGCTTCATTATTTCTTTGAGTTATTTAAATTATTTATATGTTATCCTGCACTGAAATGAATGTAAATCTATTCTTAAGTGTTTTATTATGAGAGATGTATATCTTTGACTAAGGGTTATGACTTCTCCAAATAGGGGGAGATTGTTGGGTACACTGAAAAATATGTACCAGATTTGGAGATGCCTCATCTTACTCAATGATATACATCAAGTTGTATTTGATAGATGTTTGAGTTTCATTGTGCAGGTGTAAGGTTTGCAAGAACTTTTTCTAAGTATAAGTGTCGACACTTGTGAAGAATTGTGTCGACACCCAGAAGTTGTGTCGACACTAGAAGCAAGGCCTGTGTCGACACCCAGGCATTGTGTCGACACCTGAAGAAGAAGCTGTTTCGACACCCAGAATTGCATCGACACCTAAGGAAAGGTTTGTGTTGACATCTAAAGAAGAAGTTATGTCGACACATAGGAGTTATGTCGACACTAGAAGAAAGGCCTGTGTCGACACTCAGCAATTGTGTCGACACCTGAAGAAGGTTTGTGTCGACACACAAGACTTGAGTCGACACACACTCAACGTCATTTATCTACAGCTAAGTCAAGACCAGAAAAAGTTGTGTCGACACACAGGACTTGTGTCGACACACAGGAATTGTTTCGAGACACACTCAACGACATCTGGATGACACTCAACGCCATCTTACAGCAACAGCTATACTGAGTCTGAAGACTTATGTCGACACACAGGACTTGTGTCGACACACACTCAACGATTGCTGGATATACACTCAACGCCATCTGCCAGCATCAGTTATGTCAAGACCAGGAGTAGTTATTTCGACACACATGACCTGTGTCGACACACACAAATAGAGGCTGTGTTGAGTAGCTGAAGAATGATTATGTCAACACATGGAGTGTTATGTCGACATCATCAAGACTTGTGTCGACACTTAGTCTATTTGTGTCGACATATATGAAGCAGTCTGCTGAGTGGTTATGCTGAGTTGTAAAGTCGTTAAGGAATCAGCTGTCATGACTGGTGACTCGATAGGTGTCATAACCAACAGGTCTGACACCTTTGTCAGAACTGTCAGAAGGTTGTTACAAACCGGATCAGCCGGTAATCATGAGGAAATTCTATATAAGGGCTGATACTTGACAACAAGAGGAGAGCTGATACAGAGATAAAAAGTGAATCATGCAGAGAAAGAATTCAACAACAAGAAAAGGGGAGACCCTTTAGAAGGCAGATTTTGAACAGTCTGCAGAGAAGATTTAGATCTTATTCTGAATTCAAGAAAGGAGCTGACAGGAGATAAACTTCTACATCAAGAAGAGTTCAACCTTATTTTGTTCTATCAGGAAGCTTTGAAACAGCGAAGTCAGGTTGGATCTGAAGATTCAGTCTATTCAAGAACTGATCAAGAACCTCACACGCCTATAGAGGGATCTATCTAATGAAATTTTTGTATCTTTTAAATACTCAATTACTAGTAGGATCTTTTGTTAGATCTGAGTTATAAGCCTATAATTATAAAGGCTGAGGTAGGGCTGAGGCCTGAGGTGTAAGACTTGTGAAAGTCTGAGTTGTAAGCCTAGTAATAAAGACTGAGGTAGGGCTGAGGCCTGAGGTAGGATTCTTGGAGAAGGATCTGAGGTAGGACTTGGATAAGTCTGAGGTGTAGGAACCATTCTGGTTCTGAGCTGTAAGATCTTTGGATCTGAGAAAGAGGAAGAAAGTTGGGCTGAATCCAGTTCTCTACTGGATAGGCGAAGGGTAAAGTGGACGTACCCATACCTTGGGGAACCACTATAAATCTGGTGTCTCTGTGCTGTGTTTTATGTTCTGAGAATTGTATGTTCTGTGCTGTGTGATACTAGCTAAATTGCCTGAATTATAAAAGAAAATTAGAATCTATTCACCCCCCTAGGTGTCTAGGCTCTTGAAATAAGTCTTTCTGAAGTCATAAAGTGGGAGAGAGTATTAGTAAAAGCAAGGTCAGATCATGCTAAATGGATATCAAATAGCATCAGAGAAACTCTTGGTTATCCATCCCTTTGTGATGATGATAACAAGGCTGAATCTGGAATTCAATCTGATTACTTTGAAGGGGTTCAGCAGGAAGTAGCTCAAGTCATATATCCTCCTTTTGATTTTGAAGAAATCTAACAGGCAGTTCACCAAATGTACAACCCTCCACAGGAGGCAAATAATATTATTCTTGAAAAAGTTGAAATGCCTGCAACTGTAGTTCAAAGAGAAAAAGAAGCTCAGTTGTCTAAAAAAAGGTTCAGAGAACAAGCAGAATTAAAGCCTGATTTTGAACAATTGAGTCCAACCTCTAGGAATATTATTCTGACTGCTTGGAAAGCTGTGAAAGAAAATATGCATGATAGAGACAAATGGTATTTTGAATAAGAATGGAGTAAATATCAGGAGCGGCAAGATGCCATATTTAAGTTCAGAAGAGATCTTAAAGCTGGGATGATACCTGCTAACTCGGTGGAGCCTAACAAGTATTTCCCAAAGCCTTTTCATTACTTTGAAAGGCAAAAGATCAAGGCAGAAGAGCTCAAGAAGAATGATCAGAAAGGAAAGAAGTCGGCTAATGACACAGAAGCTAATGTATAAGCTAAGATTCAACCTGGCAAAGGAATTGTGATCAAGGAACCAAAGCTGACTTAGAGTCTTTTATGTCTTAAAATTTAGAACTATGTAATAATGTTGTTCTTACTAGACATTCTTGAATTTTATAAGTCAGATATAATTTGAAATGATGGGATAATTTCTTAGTTGGGTAAATCTGTTTGATTCTATCTGTTTATATGTTACATGTTTCTGTGATGGATATGCTTAACTTTATAACATATATATTGTCTGCCTAATGATTAACCCTTTCTGTATTTGTTAGTACATCATTAATTTTACTTGTTATTATAATAGTGTATATAATTGACTTGTGGTTATGACTTCTCCAAATAGGGGGAGATTATTGGGTGCATTGGTAATTGTACCAGATTTGGAGAAGCCTCACTTCAATCAATGACATACATCATCTTGTATTTGATGTTTGTTTAAGTTTATTTGTGCAGACTAAGTAATGCAAAAATTTGTCCTAGTATAAAAGCGTCGAGACACTCGGTCAGTATCGACACTTGTGAAGAAGCTTTGTCGAAAGAAAGAGCAAGGATGTGTCGACACACATGACTTGTGTCGACATACAGAAGTATCCGTCTACACCAGCTGTGTCGACACACAGGACTTGTGTCGACACACAAAAGTATCAGATGATACCAGCTCTGTCGACACACATGACTTGTCTCGACACAAAGATATCAGACAACACAAGATATGTCGACTTAAATGATCACAGTCGACATCCTGAATGCTTAGTCGAAGATAAACTGTGTCGACACTCAGGACTAGTATCAACACACTATGACTAGTAGTGCAGACAGTAAGTTGAAGCTGATATGTCGACACCCAAGACTTGGGTTGATAACTGTTTTGAAGAAAAGCTGTGTCGACACTAAGGAAGTTGTGTCGACACATTCTACATTATCTGTGTCGAGGCTATGAATAAAAGCTGTGTCGACAGAAATTGAAGTTTGTCGACTACATCAAGACAATGTTTCGACATACAGATAGCTGTGTCGACACATTCATAATCTGTGTCGACACACTTTGAAATCAGTGTCAACACATTGTGAAGAAGATCTGTCTCGATGTTGTCTACTGTTTTGAATACCAAGTTGTAGATTTCCAGATCTAAGAAGTGACAACTGGCATAACTGTCAAAATTTTCATATGTCAGAACTGCCAGATGTCAGTCAGCTACCGGTTCAGCCGGTTACCTCTGCTGTGTTTCTATAAATAGAACAGTGTTATTAAAGAGAAACATATATACAAGACACAATATAAAACAAACACAGAGACGAAGAGAAATCTTGGGAGATCAGTAAGGATTACAGAATCATTTCTATAATAAGACGAAGTAGAAGAAGGAAGCTGATTCAAGATCTTCTTCATCTGCTCTAGAGAGATTCAACCTAGTTCTCTATTTTCAAGAAGCTTTGAAGAAGCTAAGTAAGGTTGAATCAGATCCAAAGCTGAAAGGATCAGAAGAAGACCAATCTCTCAAGATTTGGTCAAAAACACTTTACCCCATTTTCTCTCTCTCTCTCTCTGGGTAAAAAAATTATTGAAACATTGTAATCACAACTGTAGGATCTATATAGATCTGAGTGTAGGAAAGTCTATCTTTCTGAGTGGTAATCCTGTAATTATAAGGGCTGAGGTAGGGCATGTTGCCTGAGGTAGGAGTTGTAAAACTCTGAGGTAAGGTTCTTGGGAAGGATCTGAGTTGTAGGATCTTGAAGGATCTGAGCTGTAGGACTTGAAGAAGTCTGAGTGGTAAGATCTGTTGATCTGAGAAAAGTGGAAGTTGGGCCAAATCTAGTTCATTGCTAGATAGACGAAGGGGGAAAGTGGATGTACCCAAATATGGGGGAACCACTTTAAATTTGTGTGTCTCTGTGCTATGTTTTGCTTACTCTGATTATTTGTGATGCTTGAATGATTGGATAAGTAGATTTGCTAGTTAGAAATCCTAAAACTGCCTATTATAAAGAATTGAACCTATTCCCCCCCCCCCTCTAACTGATTAGTTGTTCATTATTGAATTCTTTCACTTACAAGCTACGAAATGTCGAAAGATAGACTCTCCCCGCACTTGGAATGCGCAAAACCTGCTCCAATTTTACCAGTGATTTCTTGTTTTATGTTTTTAACGCATTCTCTAGCAAAAAGACTATGTAATGTGTGTAAGCCGCGGGCCTAGTCTCGCGCAAATTATCTTTATTCTAGTATTGTATTATGTTGCTACAAATCTTGCCTATTCAAACAAGAACGATAACGCACTCAAATTCCCCGTGGGGGCCTCCCCCCCATCACGAAGAAGCCGCGAGCAGTCCTCGTGCAAACTAAGCCGTGAGCAGCCCTCGTGCAACCTCGTGGGGGCATGCCCCCCTCACAAAGAAGCCTCGAGCAGCCCTCATGCAAACTAAGCCGCGAGTAGCCCTCGTGCCAACTAAGCCGCGAGCAGCCCTCGTGCAGGCCTGCCACCCTCAAGAAGAAGCCGCGAGCAGCTCTCGTGCAAACTAAGCCGCGGATATGAGCCACCCAAACTAAGCTGCGGACCTGAGCCGCGCAAACAAAGACGCGGACATGAGCCACACAAACTAAGCCGCGGACCTGAGCCGCGCAAACTAAGCCGCGGACCTGAGCCGCGCAAACAAAGCCGCGAATATGAGCCCACAAACTAAGCCGCGGACCTAAGCCGCAGTCCTGAGCCATGCAAACTAAGCCGCGGACCTGAGCCATGCAAACAAAACGGCTAAGATGACATAAAAAATAATATTGTCATAACAAAACAGAGCTGGAATGATATAAGAAGGATAATCAGCGCCTAAAGCCAACAACAACAAATGCTGAACAAAAGGAGAAATACAATACGACCAACTAAACAACAAAATGCAAATGCACAATAACAAAAATTGTGAGAGATAATACTCGTCCTCGACATCCGAGTCAGAACGCTCATCCTCAGAAACATCTGCAAAGCTGAAGCAGGATGTGCCACATCTCAGGCTCTTGCTAACAAAACGAAAGGCCTTCAAAACACCACGTCGAAGTGCTAACTCACGAACATCATCCATGTGAGGCTCCACCTCCTTGGACCAAATCTCGTTGCGAACCTCCTCTGCAATCAGACAATGGTATCGCATATAATCCAATGATTCCAGGTACTCTACAAGTCCCGCAACCTTCAACTCCGACGCATGGCCATCAGAGGACAGCATATCCACTTGCGCCTTAAGTGCTCGAAGCTGAGTCTCAAGACCGGTGGTTTCCTCCCGCGCCGCCTATAACTGGGTCTCTAAGACTGAAGTCTCCTCCTTCGAATGCTTCTACATCTGGGTGGTCCTCTCCACCAGGGTCTTCTCCACTTCCAAGGCCTCACGTGAATCCTCTAGCTCAGATTTATTCCCTTATCCGATCCGGCGGAACAGTGCAATATCCCGATCATGCTCCTCGTTCAGGGAGGCAAGCGAGCTCGACGTTGAACAGAGCTTCTCCTGAAGAGCAAGGTACTCATCCTTCAGACTCACGTAATGATCATTCAAGGTTACCACAATCTGCGCCTGGGTCTCTATCTACACAAAGAAAAGGCCCAAAGTTAGCACCAAATAGCAAAGAAAAAACAAGGAAAGGAATCTTAGGAACAAATCAAGTCCTTACCGCATAACTCATAGCCCTCAAGGAAGAGGACATCTGTGGAGCTACTTTATCCGAAGACACCTTAGGAACTGGGGACGCAAGTATACGTACCTCGGGAGTTGACTCATGACAAGCAACAGAAGAAGTCACCACCACCACCACGTCAAGGTCACTAAGAGGGGCTGCCACCGCTTTCCTCTTCCGCCCCCTCCTTGAGAAGTCCCGACAATCTGAGCTATGTCCAAAGAGATACCACACCGCAACAAGTGCTTCTCCTCCATATGGATGAAAATATTAAAAAGGCGGTTGGCTAGCTCGCGAGGCTCGTAAAACCCAAGCACTGGGGAAAATTCTCTCTCCATACCCCTCACGCGGAGACAACGATCGGGAAGCGCATTGCACACCTCGGGAAGGCCCCAGGAATTCCTAACATACCCAAACAAAGTGTTACCATATCGGCGATCCTTGCGGGATTCAAACTCCAACCAACTTTTGTTGTTGCGGACCTCCACCCGCTCACCACCATCAGAACGAACGTCGCACCAATCTCGAAATTGGTCCAGAGAAAACAACCTCCATGCTCGCGGAAGAAGGCAACAAAGCCAATAATTCGAGCAATTCCAGTCGGGGTAAACTGGAAAATTGGCACCCCACAGAACTTCAAGATCTCGATCACCTCCTCACATAGCGGGAAGCGGAAGCCGGACCTCAGGGAAATTTCACAGATCGTTAGCCAGCCATGAGGAGGATTCTGGACTCGCTCATCGGAATGTGGGATCCTCACCTCCAAATCAGCAAGAAGCCCATATTTCTTCCTCTAAATTTCCACACCGTCTTCAGTTAAAGAGGAGCGAAGGCGCATCGGACCGGAAAAGCACTTCGAGACATGCACATCACAAAGATAAAAGGGTAAGGTTTGCCTAAAGAGTGAAGGCTTGGAGTCACACATCCAAGCACATGCGGCCCAAACTGCGCGCAAAACAAGGGCGCACCTGCGTACAACAGCGCGCTTGATCAAGGAGGAAGACCTCCCGCACATACCCGCGCGCACGCAGACTAGTGCGCGTGCGGCCTGGGCGCGCGCGGCCTGCCGCGCGCGGCCCACCACGCGCGCACACGACCTAGGCGTGCGGGGCCTGGGCACATGCAGACTGCCGCGCGCATAGCCCGCCACGCGCGCGCGCGGCCTGCCGCTTGCACGGCCAGCCCCGCTCACACGGAACCTGCGCATGCGCAGCCTGCCACGCCCACGCGCACAGCCTGCCACGCCCACGCGCACAGCCAGCCCCGCGCACAGCCTGGGGGCGCACGATTTGCCGCGCGAGTGGCCCGCCAACGCGCACGCGCGACCTGGGCGAGCGCGACTTGGACGCACGCGCCCTGGACGCACGCGGCCTGGGCGCATGCATGCAGCCTGGGGCCGCGCAACCCGGGCACACGCAAACTACTGTAGCCTGCTACACGCGCGACCCGGGGCGCGTGCGACCGCGTTCGGCGTCTTTGCCGGCCGACTCTTCTTCGGCAAGTTTGTTCCGGGTACCTTTGAAGCACCGCCCTTCGCCGCCTCCATCTTCTCGTCAGAGGTTGTCATGATAGTAAGAAAGAGAGGGACAGTGGGAAAATCCTTCTTCTCTCGCTCGCTTCGCTCTCAAACAACAAGGATTTGGGGGGCAATTAGTTGGTTACACCACCATTTATAGGGAAAGTTCCCCCATATTCTCCTTCCAAAATGGGGATCATGGGGTTGATTAGTCAACCCCACCTCCCATGAACTCCCCATATTGAGGGAAACATGGGGGGGGGGGCACTCCCTCTCCCTATTAAGGAAAACCGTCCCCTTTGGGGGGAAATCGTTGGTCGGCCGCCACCGCCACCGGCAAGGCAACGGTTGCCGGCCAGGCCGTAGCCCGACGCCGGCCAGGCCGTGGCTGGCCTGGCCGCGGCCAGCCGGGCCGCGCAGCCGGCCGGACCGCGGCCGGACGGGCTGTAGCCCCTGGCAGGTCTCCACCGGCTGGGCCGTGGACGGCCTGGCCGCGGCCGGCCTGGTCATCGCCGGCCAGGCCGCAGCTAGCCAGACCGCTGCCACCGGCCAGGTAGCTGCTGGCCTGGCCGAAGTCCATGCTGCCACCTGGCCGGCTGCCGCCGACACGCGGCCGCCCCTCCGCCGTCGGCGACCTGCCAACCGTCCGATCGTGGTGGGCTCTCCTCACTGTTCGATCTGGTGGGTAACCACTGTTGGGTACAACAACAATAGTAAGGCATATAGAGTCTACAACTTGATTACTCAAGTTGTAGAAGAGTCTGTACATGTTGTCTTTGATGAAACAAGACTGATTAACAGTGAGTTGTCTTGCAGCTCATGCAGTTCTACAGGTATAAATGAGAAAATGGACAGGCTTACCATTACAGAAGAATCAACTGAAGAGCAGGAAGTGGAAAATGGTGGCTACTATCCAGGGGGAGTTCAAGACTCTCTAGATGCAGATGAACACCAAGAGGTGCAACATATTGAAGAGACTGGAGGTGTTCAACCTGAAGATAGTCTACCTCCAGTTGTTAGACACTTAAAGGATCATCCAACAAATTAGATAATTGGTGATCTAAGACATGGAGTGCAAACTAGAAGCAGGAACTTGAATACAGTGCTTTGCTCAAGCTTTCTATCTCAACTGGAGCCAAAGAGATTTGAAGAAGCTATTCTGGACCCACATTGGATTGATGCCATGCAAGATGAGCTGAATCAGTTCAGAAGGTGCAAGGTCTGGAAGTTAGTTCCTAAACCAAAAGACCACAACATCATTAGAACAAAGTGGATCTTTAGGAATAAACTGGATGAGAATGAGATCATTGTGAAGAACAAAGCAAGACTTGTTGCAAAAGGATACATGCAGGAACAGGGTATTGACTTTGATCAAACCTTTGCCACAGTAGCAAGACTGGAAGCAATTAGGATGTTCCTTGCCTATGCAGCATATCAAGGCTTCAAGGTATTCCAAATGGATGTAAAATCAGCATTCCTAAATGGAAATCTAAAAGAAGTCTATGTAGAGCAGCCCTCAGGTTTTGTTGATTCTCTCAAACCTGATTATGTTTATAGACTTAGGAAAGCTTTATATGGGTTAAAGCAAGCCCCAAGGGCTTGTTATGAAACCCTGTCTACTTTCTTTATTGAGAACAAATTCTCAAGGGGGAAAATAGACAAAACTTTATTCCTAAGGGAATCCAAAAGTAAGATAATCTTAGTCCAGATTTATGTAGATGACATAATATTTGGATCTACAGAAAATAACCTTTGCAAGAAGTTTGCTAAACTTATGCAAGGGAAGTTTGAGATGAGCAACATGGGGGAACTTAAGTTCATCTTGGGACTTCAAGTAAGACAAATTGATGATGGCTTGTCCATATCCCAGTCTAAGTTCACCAAGGAGTTAATTAAGAAGTATGGTATGGAATCATCCTCCATCATGAAAACTCCTATGTGAACAAGTATGCCTATATGCAAAGATGATGCAGGTAAACCTGTAGATGAGTCTTTGTATAGAGGAATAATTGGCTCTCTTCTATATCAAACTGCTAGTAGACCAGACATTATGTATGCAACATGTGTCTGTGCTAGGTACCAATCATGCCCTAAAGAATCTCATTACACTGCAGTAAAAAGGATTTTGAGATATCTAAAGGGCACACCTAATCTAGGCCTTTGGTACACTAGGAATGGAGATTTTCTACTGACAGGCTATTCTGGTGCAGACTTTGTAGGTTACAAAGAAGATAGAAAAAGCACAACAGACACCTGTCAATTTCTAGGAGGAAGATTGGTGTCTTGGAGTAGTAAGAAGCAGACTAGTGTGGCAATTTCCACAGTTACGTCTGAATATAAGGGAGCAGGAAGTTGTTGTGCACAGCTATTATGGATTCAGCACCAGCTAGAAGACTATGGTATTCAGGTATGTAGAACACCTTTATTTTGTGATTCTACTAGTGCTATTTCTATTGCTAATAATCCTGTTTCACATAGTAGGACTAAACATATAGAAATAATATACCATTTTCTTAGAGAACATGTAGAGAAAGAGGACATCTCACTAGAATTTGTCAAAACAGATTATCAAATTGCAGATGTGTTTACTAAGCCTCTGGATGAAACTAAATTCAATAAATTTAAAATTGAATTAGGAATGTTAAACATAGATTAGTCTAACAAATTTGGCTAAGTAAATCTGTGTCGACACATTCAGAGAAGTGATGTCGACACTTCAATAAATCTGTGTCGACACATCCAGAGAAGTGGTGTCGACACTTCAGTTAATGGTGTCGACACAACCAGAGTAATGGTGTCGACACATCAAGAAAGTGTGTTGACACTTGCAATAAGAGTCAACACAGAATTTCTAACGAACTACTAAATATGTCTAGTGTCGACATATCATCAATTGGTGTCGACACATAGTAGTCAACGTCATTGTCGAGATAATAGAAGTATGTGTCGACACATTTCAATAGTGTCAACACTTTTAGACAGTTTTTGCCCGCCTTTTGATCTTCTTTGTTTAAAAGGGTATAAATAGGTCAAGAACATATTCTGTCGACACGCTCTCCAGATTTTCGAGACTAAACCCTTGTATTGACAAACTCTCTTCTCTCAATCCAAGTTTTCTCACCATCCCAATGGCGCCAAAGGTAGAAGATAACATCAATGAAGGATATGAGTTGGTTCGTCATGCCTTTGATGATGCTGACTCAGAGATAAAAGGAGTAATTACCCTAATCACTGACAATAGTTTGGAGTTTTTGGTTTCCGAACCCACAAAGATATGGAAGAAAGAAATACTTGAGTTTTATGGCGCGACTGTAGTAGATTCATCTGGTCGGAAGATTAAATCGACAGTTCATGGAGCAAGAGTCAAACTGACCTTGAAAAGTTTGAGAAAAATTCTTCATCTTCCAAGAATTCAGGATGAAGAAGAAGTACCAGTATCAAAAACAAGGGAGGCACTACAATGGTGTGGATTGGATCCCACCATGAAGATTAGAACAGCTATAACCAGGAAAGGGATGAATCAAAAAGGTAAATTTCTATCTGAAGTGGTTGGAAAGGTGATTCTGTGTAAGCCAGGGGGACATAATAGGATTTCAGCCTATATGTTAAGCCTCATGACAAGGATAATCTTTACGCTCAACACAGATTGGTCTATAGTACTGTTTGAGAAGATCAAGGAAGGAATAAAGAAGCCAAATTTGGCTAGACTGATGAGCTTATACTTGGCTGGAGCAATTCCAGAAGTAATGAACCAGATTTCTGGTTCTAAAATTAATCATATGAGGAAAATGGACATCAAGATTATCTCAAGATGGGATAGGGTCCTAACAAAGGACATACCAGATATTGAACGACAAGAAGCTGCTGAGAAATCTCCTGTACAGGACCTTATAGAGAATGCACAAGTGCAGGAGGAAACAGTTAGTGCACAAGTGCAGGGGGAGCTAGATAGTATACAAGTACAAGACCTGACTGAGAATGCACAAGTGCAGGGGGAGACAGTTTCTGCCCAGATACTGGAGGAAGAGCTAATCCACTTGAAAGAGGAAATAGATTCACAAACAATCCTTGAGACATCTCATGCTAATATTACAGCCCAAGATGCTATCATGGAGGATACATCTGGAGCTGCTGATGCTCCTGAGAAAGTAGTATCACCAGTTCACACTCAACAGGAGTTCACTCTGGAAGAATTGTTTCCTGACATTAAGGGAGAGCAGCATAGGACTGAAAAGGAGCTGCCTCCTAGTCCTAAGGATAGAGTAGACATTCCCAGTTCATCTGCTTCAGAAGATGAAGAGATCAGAAATTCCAAGAAAAGAAAATTGATGGTCTTTAACAGAAGGAGTAAGAGCTATAAGAAGGCATTGCAAACTACTACTTCACAACCTGCCCCAGAGGCTGATTATAGCTCATTAATGGTGGCTTTGCAAGTTAAATTGGATGAACAGAGAATGGCTCTAGAGAAGTATGTGGATGAAAGCCATACAGCACTTCAATTTGATTTTGCTCAGGATATTAAATCCATAAGGTTTGAAGTAAATCTTCATAAGAAAGAAATGACAGATTGTTTCCACAAAGTGGGAAATGCTGTAGTATTTCTGGCTGAGCAGCAAGTAGCAGTAAAAGCTCAAGTGGATGACATTGTTGTTAAACAAGGTTATGTCCTTGAAAATTAGATTAGAATGAATGACAATCTGACTGAATCTTATAATGAGATAGTCACTGAAATAAAGAATACAGTTACTGCAATGACTGAAGAAAGAGCTAAAGAGAAAGAAGAGTTTGATAAGAAGTTACAGGATGCCTTAGATTCATTTAAGACAGCCATTACTACTTCTCAGAAAACAATTTCTGATCAGCTTCTTAAGATAAAATCATTTTATAAAGATGGTATAAATTTTCTTAATGGTCAAGTAAGATTTCAAAAGGATTATTTAAGGGACCACATTGAAAGAGAAGTCATAAAGGGGGAGAGGGTGTTAGTAAAAGCAGGCTCAAAACATGCCAAATGAATATCCAATAGCATCAGAGCCACTCTGGGATATCCACCCCTTTGTGATGATGATAATGTTGCTGAATCTGGTGTGCAACCTACTTATATTGAAGGAGATTAACCTGAAGTTGCTCAGATTATATACCCTCCAGCAGATTTTGATATGATTCAACAACAGGTTCAGTCTATGTACAGTCCTCCACAGGAAGTTGATAATGTTATAATAGAAAAAGTTGAAATGCCAGAAGCTGCCTTGAAAGCTAAACAGGAAGCTCAACTTTCAAAGAAAAGATTCAGAGAACAGGCTGAGTTAAAGCCTGATTTTGAGCAATGGAGCCCAACTTCCAGGAATATCATTCTGACTGCCTGGAAAGCTATGAAAGATCAATATCATGAAAGGGGCAAGTGGTATAATGAACAGGAATTGCAGAAATATGAGGCAAGGCAAGAAGCCATTGTGCAACATAGAAGAAAGGCTAAGATTAGGAAGCTACCTCCTAATGCTCAGGAGCCTAGCAAATACTTCCCTAAGCCTTTTCATTATTTTGAAAGGCAAAGGATTAAGGCTGAAGCTCAGAAGAAGGCAGATTTGAAAGGAAAGAAGCCTATTGATGATGTAGAACCTCCTGTGCAAGCTCAGATTAAGCTAGGAAAAGGCATAGTCATCAAGGAGCCTGATCAGCCTTAGTTTAGATTTACTAGATTTTTCAAGAACAATGTAATCTTTAGTGTTGAAAGAAATCAATGTAATCAGTTGTTAAGAAACTTTTTGTTCATATAAACAAAACAATGTTTCATGTTCATTCAAGTTGCATTCTTATTCTGTGATGTGATTTTGTTATATGTTTTGTTTATAAGCTACCCTGTCATTTATTATTTATATACATCATCATATTTGTTTATTATAAGTGGTGTATATCATTGACTAAAAGGTTATGACTTCTCCAAATAGGGGGAGATTGTTTTGTACATTGGAAAATGTGTACCTGATTTGAAGAAGTCTCACTTAGCTCAATGATATACATCAGGGATTATTTGATATTATTTTGAGTTTATATATGCAGATTAAGGATATGCTAAAATGAAGGAAAAAGTTTCTAAGTCCATGCGTCGACACTTAAGAAAGTCTGTGTCGACACTTGAAAAAGTTGTGTCGACACCTGAAGCAACTGTGTCGACACATAAAATTTATTTGTCGACATCAACTGTGTCGACACCAGGAGGCAGTGTCGACACACAGAAATATTAGTCGACATCGACTGTGTCGACACCGGGAGGCTGTGTCGATACACAGAAGTATTAGTCGACATCAACTGTTTCGACACCTGGAGGCAGTGTCGACACACAAATACTGAGACTACATCAACTATGTCGACACCTGGAGGCAGTGTCGACACACAAATTCTGAGACTATATCAACTATGTCGACACACAGGACTTGTGTCGACACTCAGCAGAGTTTCAACAAAGTTGATTGCTGTGAAGTAAAGAAGTGTCTGTGTCGACACAAAGAAGCAGTGTCGACACATTCTACAGATGCAGTGTCAAGAAGCTGTGTCGACACCAAAGGAGTTATGTCGACATAACCAAAGCTTGTGTCGACACTTAATCTACTTGTGTCGACACATAATGACAAAGGTTCAAGAACTGACTGGAGACTTGACAGCTGTATATTCCAACAAGTTTGCTGAAGCTGTCAGACCTGTCAGAAGTTGGTTAGAAACCGGATCAGCCGGTTACCATGGATGAAGTCTATATATAGATAGATTCTGTCAAATCAAAGAAGGGGAACAACGTGAATAACAATAACAACCACACGAACAACTATTGAAGGATTGATCATTGATCAAGGAAGTGCACATCACACAGAAGAAGATTTTTGTGAGAAGATCTAAGGAGAATTCAAGCAAGAATTCTGAAGAAACTTCAGAAGTTCTGGAGAGAGAGAGAGATCTCCAACTATTGAAGAAAAGTAGGAGACATTTACAAGTCTCTTAAGAAGCAGATCTTGAACTAATCTGCTAAGAAGGATTCAAGACTATTAATTAATTCTAAGAAGGAAGCTGACAGCCAGTCAACTTCAAAGGAGATCAACCTTACTGAGTTCAGATTCAAGAAGCTTTGAAGAAAGCTAAGAACAGGTTGATTTCAGCCATCAGTCTTATCAAGAAGCTGATCAAGAAACCTCTTATCCCTTCTCTCTCAACAAGGGTAAGAGACCATCTAAACACTTATCAAATTTTATAGGATCTTTTCATAGATCTGAGTTGTAAGCCTATATTATAAAGGCTGAGTGTATGAGATATAGATCTCTGAGTGGTAGGGCTTTTGAGCCTGAGTGTAGGAGAAATTTTTCTCTGAGTTGTAGGCCTTGGGGAAAGGCTGAGGTAGGGATATTAGCCTGAGTTGTAGGAACCTTATAGGGTTCTGAGTTGTAGGAACCTTTCAAGGTTCTGAGCTGTAAGATCTATGGATCTGATAAGAAGGAAGAAGTTAGGCTGAATCTAGCACACTGCTAGATAGGTGAAGGGGGAAAGTGGATGTACCCAGACCTTGGGGAACCACTATAAACCTGTGTGCAATCTGTGATGTGTGTGTGACTGTGATTTCTGTGTTGTGATTGCTGTAGAATAGTTAGATTCTATTTTATGATCTGAAAAATATTCCGCCTTAAGTAAAAAAGAAAAGAACCTATTCACCCCCCCTCTAGGTGTTTGGATTATCTTGAAATTAATTCTATCAACCACCCACTAACCCACTACGTTAGTGGATGGGCCCTCCATGAACCTCTCCTAGAGGTTATAAAAGGAGCCCCAGGGTCTCCTCAATCTTTACTTTTTGGCTCCCGGACATCTTCTTGCTCAGGCGATAGCTCTGCCGGACTCCTACCTCGGATCATCCTCCAGCCACCACGAGTCACCAACGCGCCACCAGCAGGAAAACGCCTAAGTCCCGGAGCGAGCAGAAGGAGGAAGACGACCCCTGCAAGCAGGCGCACACCAAGGCCGCGCCCCCAGCGTCAGAGCACCAATGCCATCTCTCGAATTCCAGTGCCCAAGTCGCTCCCGCGGCACAACCTGTTGCGCGCTGGGAGCCGTAGTCTTTCTCACTCCCCAAGCTGTAACGGGAGCGACTTATCGCCCCGATTCTCCAAACACATTGTAATCGCCAGCAGCTAGTAGACTTTGACCGGCACAGATCCGGTCACGTGGTTTTTTACCCGGTTGAGAGGTTTTTCCACGTCATCACATCTTGAGTCAACCTTTCTTTCTCTCTGACTGTGTGCGCGCTCGACCGCCCCGCAAACTAAGACGGTCCAATTGAATCCGGTCCGACCGGGACATCGAGTTAGCCCGTAACACTAATTATCATCGTTTCATTGTATTCCTGGACATCCACATCAAGCCTGATATTATTCATCAAGATAAACATAATTTCAAACGATCGGAGAGTAAATTAGGTGAATTAAACATAACTTGGATAAAAATGCAAAAATGTTTTGCAAAATGGGTTTATTCGTGCTATGCATAATATGGAAGGCTGAATGGAGATTTCAGATTCAAAAATACTATCTATTATTGGACTGAAATAGAAATTGGTCTATATATTAGATATTTAGATGCAATCTTCATTTTCTGAGTACTTCATTTGCAAAGCATGTGCACGAAACAGAAAATAAACCTAAAATCATAGTGACCCTTGAACCAACGTAATTTTACACCTAGGCTCCGTTTGGCACGATTTTTTTGCTCCCGGGAGTTTGGACAAAACACCACCATCATAAAATGTATGTTTGACATGATGAAGAATGTGAGGACGCAAAAGGGGAAATAGAAAGGAAGAGAAAATGGTAGAGGCCTATACCTCCCAACTATGGTGTTATATAACCCATAGGTCTCACTGATCGCTATTCCGGCTCTAAAGACCTCCGGTGAATTCCCCGTCTTGTTGGAAGAATAGCTAGAAAGAGAAGGTCGGGCACGTGAATTCATTTGGAGGAGCGGCATCCGCTAAGGAGCGACTTAAGAGGTCGGGTTCAGTTCTATGAGTGCCCTAACCGGAATTTTGATGAAGGGTGGGTAGACATTATATAATTTGCAAAGATCAAATTAATCAAATCCAAGAATTACGACCACAAAACAGGCCTACCGTGACATTTTTTTTCGGCCTTTCGCTTTGTTTTTCAAGCGCCATGGAAGCAATGACTGTACAACCATATTCGTTGAGGGTGGGTCCTACCACAGTCAGCTTAGCAGAAGTCAAGGTCAACAAGTCAAGACAGAAGTCAGAGTCAGCGCGACGAGCAGCAGAAGGTCTGGGCGAGTATGGCGAGCTCCCCTCGCATACTCGCCAGGTAGGTGACTAGGCGAGATACTCGCTAAGCCCGTGCGAGGTCCCCTGGGAAGTCACCTAGTCGACCGGGGGTGAGGTATAAATATGAGCTCCCCCCCTTTGGATTTCCCTATAAATAGGACCCCAGGGGTACGAGGGAGGAGACGGAAAAAAATCCTCTGCAGGATATTCGCGAGCTTTTTTTTTCGGGTACTAGTTGTGCCATTGGATTCCTTTTCCTTAGAGACTAGGTCGCGACCTTGCAACTGAGTTGCCAGCTAGTCTTTCTCGTACCCTGCTCGGCCATTTTGCTTGTGGAGGGGTTGCTTCTTACGAGCATCCGAGTATGTGGTGGAACCTTCCTGCCGCAACATTCGGGATATTGTGTGTAACCGTTGTTCTTCATCCTAGCCCCCTTAGCCGTTTATCCTTGCTACGGAATCAGTAACATTGGGCTGCCTTGATCCGATTTCTGAGGTTGAGAATTTTCGTGGCTTCAACAATGACGGCGCTTTTAAAAAACACCGCAAATGAGTCGTGATGAAGACGGCCGCGAAAATTCACAGACATTAACGGTGTTTTAAGAAAAATGCCTCAAAAAGTAGCAGCATTTTTTTAAAAACGCTGCAAAACGTAGCGGCGTTTTAAAAAAAAACGCTGCCAAAGATAGCCGCGTATTTTTTTTTTAAAAAAATGGAGCCAAAGGTAGTGTTTTAAAAAAAAAAGGCCACCAATGGTAATAGAATTTTATTAAAAATTCGCCGAAAATACTGGGACGCTTCGAAAAAATTTGTAATGGAGTCCTGTTTCAATTTCTCTATTAGACCATGGTGAGTAAATCTAAACCAACAAAACAGAATGAAACAGTATGTACATGTCATGGAAAGTAAAAAAACATGGAAAATGGAATGAAGTTTCTCATAACTTTTGCATGTAATGATGAGGTCAGAAACAACAAGAAAAATATTCATCTGACTGAATTAAAATAAAATTCATTCAAAAATGCAGAGAAGAATTACTATCAGATAATCTTAGTCCAACATACATACATATAGATAAACAAAATATGATCATGCAGCAATGACTAAAACTAAATGACAAGATTTTATTAAATTGTAATATCAGTTTAGATATTGTTTGATATACACTGATAAGAAAATCCTAGGATTGTGATTAGGCTTCATACCAATACTTAAACAAAGTTCTGCAACTCAAACAAAACTAACAATGGAAGAATTTCAGGGGTAGCTTTCTTTTTACAGTAAAATTACCAAATAAATGTGCTTATTTGGTAAGCCACTTTACCTTCATATAATAACTGAATCCAAATTTCAGAAAATAATTAGCAGTCCTGAATTTTGAGTAAGCCAATTTACCTTCGTCTATATAAGTTCTCAAGTTTGATAGTCTTAATCATTCCCTTGATTACATGATTAACAACAAGAAGAATTTCATAAATGTAATTTCCTGTTAATAACGTGCATTTATGATATGATGCGGTCTCCACGGGCTGATATTAGTCTATGTGGTCCGTGGACATTATTGTACATTGTATTTTCCCCACTCGCCTATATATAGGAGTGGTAGTATCCTTAAATGAGCACCCTTTTGAGGTCTGAGGTTTTATCTCTCTTGGAGAGTGGAGTGTCAAGGAGGACCTGGCCTTAGAATGCTTGACGAGAGCTTGTTTCGCAATTGTATCTTTTGTTGTTTAATGCAATGCAACTACATTTTTTTTGATCTTGATACACGACTGTAGTGCATCAACTAGTCCGACCTGCTCTGAATTAGGGTTCTACCGAGCCCTAATTCCGCCCCCTTGCCTCCTTTCGTTTCCGTGATACGGCTTCCGCTGGCAACCGATACGACTTCCGCTAGCAACCGATCTGGCGATCCAGAAGCATTGCTTCCAGCAACGCCACTGCTCTATTCGCCTGATCCTTTGTTCGCCCGCATCGCCACCGCTCCCGCCTGCCTCGCTGTTCCGCACGCCATACATCATCTGATGGAAAATTAAAGTAACTCAAGTGAATAAATAAGCACAAGCACAAGTCTCACGAGTGTAGTTTTACGGAAGTTCTTATTTCACAAAACAGTCTTACAAAGTATTACAATAATTATCGACTTGATGCTCCTTTTAAAAAGGCTTCAGTCAAATAAGTTTATATAAAAGGTGGTACAAAATAGATAATATATTTTAACATAACATGATATATACTTATTACAGCTGCAGGTAACTATTGATCAAAGTTGTGGTTACTTGTCTTTATCTTCTCAAATACTGCATGGATCCTCTCCAGGCGGAAAATTTTTGGGTACACACTTGTATACTTTTCCCGTGCCCAAATAAATATGCATTAACTCATGGGGCCACTTTAATTTCCCCCAAAAATTTGAAATTTCCTTCTCCCCGATTGCTCCTTCCGAACTCGCCCCATTTCCCCCATTTCTAGGGTTTAATTTGGACGCCGGCAACTGGAGCACACTGATAACGGCGGACGGCTTCGAGGTTGTCATACGTGGAGCGCCATTTCCTGGGTGGAGGAGTTGGATAACGACACGAGGTTGCCATTACACTTCCGCCCTTACTAAGGCTTGCTTCTCCACCATTGCGAACTGCTCGTCAAGGTTTCGGGCAGTCAAGAAGCTCCAGTTTTTTCCCGACCAACTCCTAATCCTTGAATGTGTTAAAGATCGGTCATTACCGGAGGTTGCCATTAGCACTCCTTCAAGATATAATAGATTCTAATTGTAATGTTACAGTTTAATAGATTCCAGTTGTAATGTTACAGTATAATAGATTCCAGTTGTAATGTTACCAGAGGTAGTTATCTTCCAGTTTAATTCCAGTTGTAGTTACATTCCAGTTGCTCTTGCTTGTATTCCAGTTACATTCCAGTTTGATTCTAGTCAAATTCCAATTGTAATGTTGTACTGTTTCCAGTTGTAATATTGTTTGAGCTTCTTTTATTTTTCCTTCTCAATCGCAGATGTCGGGTTCTAGCTATTTATATAGCAGATGTGCTATTAAGACATTCAAAGAGAATGTAAAATCTTTGTTTGATGTACTCTCCGAAGACTCCAAAGAGACTCTCCGTGAAATAGGAATTCTACAATTGTTTAACATGCCCACTATTCAACAAAATATTCCTCTGTTGTATTATATTATTAGATCGTACTCTGCCAAAAGGAATGTTTTTCTCTTGGGTAAGTTTTATGTGAAATTTACAGTGAATCATGTTGCACTCATATTGGGTCTTCCAAACCGGGGAAGAGAATTTCAATTCGAGAGAATTCCCTTATCTAACCGCAAGCATAAGGAGTTGATGCAAGAGCTAGCTGACCTCACAGTAGAGGATAGTTCACCAACTCTAGAGTCAAGGAGAATAAATTGTCTTATTAGATATGTATTGGCAGTTTTCTTCTTCCCTTTGAAAGGACTCAAAGTGCCAACCTGCCTTTTGGACTTCAAAGGGTTTGAGGATTTTGCAGCAGTGAACTGGCCGAAGGCCATACACACCTCTCTCCACTCCCATTTTGCTTCTATGAAAGAGATTTCTATTGGGGAGGAGATGAAAAATCAAGGCTACCTTGAGGGGTGCTCTGTTATTATAGCGGTAAGCAAGAGCATGTACAACTTGTACTTATCATAACATTATTGTTTTATTAATTGCTATAACTATTTCATATCATGTCGTAGGTATGATTTTTGGAGCATACCTCTATAGCATCGGCATGTAGAGAAATGGTCACCCCCCGATTGCACCGTTGGTCCTCCCAGATTACCTTTAGCTCCTTGCATTGTTCAAGACTCCGAAGTCAACTATCAATGCCCAATGCTGTAAGTAGTACATCACTATTTGTTGGATTAATTATTTCATGAACATATAACATTGCGTGCTTGTTTGCATACAGGTTCGGAAGTCTTTTGTTTATATATCGGTTGAGAAGCAAGACTTGCTAGGAGGAGAAAGAGAGGAAGACTCATCAAGCTTTGAGGAAGAGGAGGAGAGGAGAAGTGTGAAGAAGGAGAAGACGGAGAAAGAGGAGAAAATGGTGCAGCATAGGTTGAAGAAGGATAAGAAGATTCACAATGTTGTGTAGCATACACAATGTGATTTTCACTTATTCTTCATTCTTTTACGACACATACACCAACTGCGTCGTCCATATATGCTTGCTCAAATATGGAGAAACTTTTTCGAGTGTAGATTTTCGAATATGTTTGAGTACGTGACAATGTTGAATTTTTGGAGTTATGGTACCATGTTTGCATCGAAAGTCTTCATCATGTTCAGATCGACGCCAGTTCGAGGTCAATTTATCCAACCCAATATAACATTCAACCAGTGAACTGGTTGCTTTGGAACAACCAAGCAAAACATTATTAGCCGACTCACTTCTTTGTGTAGATAATATGCTCAGATTTAAACTTGATTTATTGAAAGCAGTCGACCACTTCATTGTAACCTTATATAAGTCACACAACCATCTGTTGTCTCCCAAGTTTCCTCTTGTAATCATATCGCTCCAGCACTTCTCAAATTCAATCTCAGAATCACATTTACTCATACAATGATAGAAAAGTGATCGTACCACTTTATCATTATTGAAAGCGGGTACCTTTGACGGGGCTTTCTTTGAGATGTGCCAATTACATAACCGATGTCGACTATTGGGAAAAGCTCTCTCAATGGCAACGACCTGTTGGGTTTCTCTGTGAGGTTGGCACAACACTTGTGCACACAGCAGAAGTAGTAAAATCAAGAACAACCCAAAAGAGATTTAGGATCGGGCCATGAATATTGAATCAAGAAGTTTACAAACAACTAGGTAAAATTACCTTAGCGGTGTTGAGTCACAACTCAACAATGATGCTCCAAAATATGAGTCCTTGTCGGTGGCGAGTTCCACATAGAATAGTGCCTATGTCTCTGCAGAAATCCACACAAGCGGGAGAACACCGAGCTTCGTCGCACGAAGGAGCAGGAAAGGAGTTCGACTGCACCTTGCACTTCCACGGACTGCTAGGTCCGCTCCAGGAAGAGCATCACCAGCGACTATTGTCGGAGAGGAGGAGGTCGGCGGAACGAACGAGGCGGCGGAACACTTCCGTCGGGCGGGGTTCGGGATGCGGCGGACCGACAGAACGGCGGAACACTTCCGTCGGCTTCGATTCGGCCACAGGAGAAAACCTTACCTTCCCAAAACCCTAAGTCCTAATTTATACCAAAAGTATAAACATACCTAGGAATTTCGCTTTCCGCAGACTACGAAAAATAGGGTTTCTCAATCGATCGACGAGAATCAGCTCTAGGTTTGGCGAGAATCAGCTTACAGAATCGACGAGAATCATCTGCAGAATCGTCAAGACATCATCTGCAGAATCGTCGAGACACAGCTGCAGAATCGTCGAGACACAGCTGTAGAATCGTCGAGAATCATTAGCTGGAATCGTCGAGTATCACCATTCGTCGGGAATCCAACAGTTCGATTCTCGACGAATTTGCCTTAGTCGGCGAGTCATACTCGACGATTCTCGACGAATCATTCTCGACGAATGATTCTCGACGAATCATTCTCGACGAAGCCCCCTTGGCAACGTTTGCCTGACCCCATTCTGCATGGTGATTGGTAACCCTTACCAACACAGTCAATCATCCAACTTCTCCACATGCTTTTATGTGCGACCCTGCAGGCTCATATCGCATTGGCAGTGAGATTACATGTTTGACCACTTATAGATCACCATGGTAACTCCAACATTCTCCCACTTGATCTTGAAAGTATCAAACCAAAAACCTTACAAACAATGAGCGGCATCTAGCAATGCATCATTGCTACCCAAACAATAAGAGTTCATAACTCAAAAGCCTATATGAACAATGTTACAGCGTTGTATTTGTCCCTTTGTCCTTTACATCCGGAAAGAACTAGAGGCATGGACCGTGTCACCCTCATAATAGCTCTATCCAAGTTTCTTGATCTAGAACGGACTTCTAGAGAATGGTGAGTCCAATATCACATATTGACTCAACAAAGTATGGTCATGCATTTCTTAGTCCAGTTCCATCAAGGGGCCCATGGATGCAACTCCTGTCATATAATAGGACAAATCTCATATCTACTCACACAAAAACACCCAAATGATTCGTAACGTGCCCAACAACCACCCTTATCATCAACCTTTCTCAAGGAAGACTTTAGATGGCATCAAAGCACGGTCTTTCTCACTTGATGAATGTTGTGACTTCAGGTCAAAGGACCACAACATCATTGTCAATTGAGACCTACTCGTGACACGTTTAGATAACAATCCACAAAGTATTCTCAAGTGGGGTCTGTCCAGTACAACTTGTTCATTAACAAGTACCCACGTGATAACTTGATATCACAATATCATGACCTATGAGAACTGGTCATCAGTCAACGCACGTGCTAGTCTTTATGTATCATCATCACCCTTAGCTTCTATGATGATACAACGACCAGGGACCTTTTAAGAATGAAGCTTCAAATAAATCATAGGCTCTCACATTCAAGTCACGTACTTGACGTCCTATGGAAGCGAACATTCTAAGGGTATTTATTATGTTAACATTTAACTATCGCATAGAGAAATCATAATAAAATAACTTGTCATTAATTGTAAAAGGAAAAATCTGATACACAATTCATCATATGAATAAATAACAAATAGCCAACAGAATATATGTTTACACGTAACCCACAAGACTCTCACTAGAGTTGATCATTTAGATATCGTATACCCATTGATCTAGTATGACCATCATGCTTTCTCTGCGCGAGAGGCTTTGTCAGTGGATCCGCAATATTCTCCTCAGTCGGCACTCTGCAAATGCTCACATCTCCTCGTTCGACAATCTCATGAATAAGATGAAACCGCCGAAGTATGTGCTTGGAGCGCTGATGGGATCTAGGTTCCTTAGATTGTACAATTGCACCATTGTTATCACAGTAGAGAACTATGGGACCAACAATGCTAGGAACTACATCAAGCTCGCCGATAAATTTCCTAATCCATACAGCCTCCTTCGATGCGTTAGCTGCATCGATATACTCGGCTTCTGTTGTAGAATCAGCAACTGTCTCTTGCTTGGAACTCTTCCAGCTCACACCTCCTCCATTAAGGCAAAACACCCCTGACTGAGACTTTGAATTGTCCCTATCAGTTTGGAAGCTAGCATCCGTGTAACCACTTACAATGAGCTCTTCCTCTCCACCATACACCAAGAACACATCATTTGTCCTTCTCAAGTACTTCAGGATATTCTTGACTGCAATCCAGTGACACTCACTGGGGTCTGACTGATACCTGCTAGTCATGCTCAAAGCAAAGGAGACATCGGGTCTAGTATATAACATTGCATACATGATTGATCCAATTGCCGAAGCATATGGAATCAACTTCATGCGGTCCTTATCTTAACAAGATTTTGGACACTGGTCCTTAGAGAGATTCACACCATGAGACATGGGTAAAAATCCTTTCTTGGACTCAAGCATGTTGAACCGCTTCAACACCTTCTCGATGTATGTACTCTGGGTCAAACCCAACAACTTCTTCGATCTATCTTTATAGATCTTAATACCGAGTATATAAGTCTCTTCACCCATGTCCTTCATAGAAAAGCAGTTCCCTAGGTTGTTCTTAACAACTTTTAGGGTAGGAATGTCATTTCCAATCAACAGTATTTCATCTACATACAATATCAGGAAGACAACAATGCTCCCACTGATTCGCTTGTAAACACAAGGCTCATCTTCATTCTTGATGAAACCAAACTCTTTGATTTTCTCATCAAAACGAAGATTCCAACTTCGAGAGGCCTGTTTCAGTCCATAGATGGACCTATTCAGCTTGCATATTTTAGTGGCTTCATTTGGGGATACAAAACCCTCGGGTTGTGTCATGTACACTTCCTCAAGGAGGTTTCCATTAAAGAAAGCCATTTTGACATCCATTTGCCAGATCTCGTAGTCATAAAACGCAGTAATAGCAAGCAATATCCATATGGACTTTACCATGGCAACATGGGAAAATGTCTCATCATAGTCAATACCATAAATTTGCTTGAAACCCTTAGCCACCAGTCGCCCTTTGAATGTCTATACATTCTTATCCATGTCGGTCTTCTTCTTAAAGACCCATTTGCACCCTATGAGTCGTACCCCTTCAGGTGGTTCCACCAAGTTCCAAAATTGGTTTGCGTACATGGAGTCCATTTCGGATTTCATAGCCTCAAGCCATTTGTCGGAGTCCGGTCCATTCATAGCCTCTTGGTAGGTTGCTGGTTCATCATCATGATCCATAAGCAACACATTACCTATTTGAGACACAAGAAATCCATATCTCTCAGGCTCAAATCTTAGTCTACCAGATCTACGTAAGACTTGTGTTTCTTGAGTAGGTTCTCTAGCTACAACATCTTGTAGTCCTATCTCAGAATCCAATTTCGGTTCATTCACTACTTGTGGTTCTTGAACTTCTTCAAGTTCTACCTTTTCAGTCTTTCTTGATAAGAATTCTCTCTCCAAGAAGACGTCTGTCCTTGCGAAAAACACTTTGCCCTCGGACGTAGGTAAAAGTAATACCCTTTCGTTTCCTTAGGATATCCCACCAGATAACATTTATCCGATTTGGGTTTCAGCTTGTCAGGCATTTGACGTCGCACGTATGTCTCACAGTCCCAAATTTTAATAAACGACATACTAGAACGCTTCCCAGTCCATATCTCATATGGTGTCTTCAGAACTGTTTACGTTGGAGCACGATTCAGTGTCATTGCAGTAGTCTCTAAAGCAAAACCCCAAAAGGAAACATGAAAGTCTGCATGACTCATCATCGAACGTACCATGTCTAATAGAGTACGATTTCTCCTCTCAGACACACCATTATATTGTGGTGTTCTAGGTGGAGTGAGTTGTGATACAATACCACACTCTTTCAGATGATCATGGAACTCATGACTCAGGTATTCGTCACCTCGATCAGATCGGAGTGCTTTAACCCTTTTACCCAACTGGTTTTCTACTCCATTCTTGAACTCTTTGAACTTTTCAAAGGTCTCGGATTTGCACTTCATAAGATACACATATCCGTATCTACTGAAATCATCAGTAAACGTAACGAAGTAGAAATACCCACCTCTAGCCATGGAGCTCATGGGTCTGCATACATCACTATGTACAACACCCAAAAGATCCTCAGCCCTCTCAGTATAACTAGTGAAAGGGGCTTTAGTCATCTTGCCTAACAAACAAGATTCGCATCGCTCAAATGATTCATAATCAAATGAGTCAAAAAGTCCATCTTTATGGAGCTTAGATATGCGCTTTTCGTTTATATGGCCCAAACGACAATGCCAGAGATATGTAGGGTTTGAGTCATTTGTTCTTAGTCTTTTATTATTTTCTACATTATAGATCAGATGGTCCAAGTTCAGAACATAAAGACCATTAAACAATTGGGCTACAACATAACAAACATCATTCTTAAATATAAAACAACAGATGTTCTTAATTATAAAAGAAAATCCAATCATGTCCAAGCATGAAATGGATATAATGTTTCTAGTTATGGCCGGAACGAAATAACAATTATCTAGTTCTATTACAAGCCCACTGGGCAAAGAAAGATGGTAAACCCCTACGGCTACAACAGCAAGTCTTGCTCCATTGCCGACGCGCAGGTCCACCTCTCCTTTACTCAGCAATCTTCTTCTTTCCAGTTCCTGCACATTTGTACAAATGTGATAACCACATCCGGTATCCAATACTCAAGATGAAAGAGCAGAGAGGTTTATTTCTATAACGTAAATATTCAAAGCGGAAGTCATACCTCCCTTCATTTTCTGCAGACCCTCAATGTAAGAAGGACAATTCCTCCTCCAATGACCAGCTTTGCCACAGTGGTGACATTTCCCTTCCTTCACCGTGCTCTTCTTTTTCTTCAGTGCAGAAGACTTGGGCTCAAGATGTGACTTAGGTCCCACCTTCGTCTTCTAAGAGCCCTTGGCCTTGCCCTTGCCCTTATGCACCATCAGTATGGGGCTTGCAGGCTTGGCCTTCTTCATGTTGAACTCGGCAGTTCTTAACATGCCTAGGAGCTCGGGCAGTGTCTTGTCTATTTTATTCATGTTGTAGTTCAAGACAAACTGCTCATAACTATCCGGCAACGATTGCAGGATCAGATCTGTGGCCAACTCTTGACCTAGAGGAAAACCCAGCCTTTCAAGATTCTCTATATACCCAATGATCTTGAGTACGTGAGTCCCAACTGAGTCTCGAACTCCCATCTTGTACTGAAATAACGCTTTTGTGGCATCAAATCTCTCTTGACGAGCCTGCCCTTGAAACATTTTCTTGAGATGCTCGTCAATCTCCTTGCACCCTATGTTCTCATGTTGCTTTTGAAGCTCAGAGTTCATGGTGGCAAGCATAAGGCATTCGACGTCTAAGGCGTCATCAGTATACTTCTTATAAGTATTCTTATCAGCACGGGAAGATTTCCCGATCGGCACCTCTGGGGCTTCTTCTTCCAAGACATAAAGCTTTCGCTCTTGCTTGAGAACAATTCTCAGGTTCCTGTATCAGTCCATGTAGTTGGTCCCATTGAGCTTATCCTTCTCAAGGATGGCTCTCAAAGATAGAGTGGAGTGTGAACCACTTGCCATAGAATTCTACAAGAATTCATGCAGAATAATATCAGTACCAAAATTTCAAAATACAATTTATTTTAATTTGGACTTCAATTAAAACTCCCACTATTTTTATTCCAAATAATAGCCCTCACTATCAATTCGGAGAGTTCATGCGAGCTACTCTCTTAGTGGACAAGATCCATATTTCACCAACACAATGAGTCAGCTTTGGCTTTTCTCTCACGATGTGGTTATTTAGGTAGGCAACGCTTGCCAATTGCATCCTCATGCAATTCTTATATGGTTGGTGAATAACTCCTTATTCGCATCCATCATATGGTACATGCCAACCCTATGCCTCTAGGCACTCAACCTTTGAGGTCACCTAGTTAAGCTAGACCCGATGTCGACAGTGGGATATCATAAATATCCGCTCGCACCCTTACCAAGATAGACTAATGCACCTTGCTTTGGCAAGCCCACACTTCATCGATCGAGGCAGGAAGAGTGTCATCCATCGGAAGGCATCCAAACACTTAATATTATATGAAGGAATTTTTGATTATAGGTTAACAATTAACCATGATCAACATTTGATCAATGTGCACATCCATAGAAAAACATATTCTAAAATCCACATGCATCCCTTATGTGCACAACGAGGTACTATCAACATTTGATAGAAGAAAGGGCTAAATCTGAACATCCGGACTCTTCCAAATCTTCAGATCTACATGCATTGGACAAAGGCAAAGGCAACTCGACTTAAAGCAGTAGACAAGCTCGTTTCTCATTGTTGGATTCAAAATCCAAAACAATACACTGGTTCATTAACCATTCGAGGTACGGTTACTGCTAAGGAGACAACAATTTCTAACAATTAAAAATTACAACGAAATCTCAGGCGTTCCTGGTGGGGTTTCAAGGGGCGGAGCCCCTAACCTGTGGGTTATGGGCCCACCGCTTTCCCTTGGAAAAACCATCAACAATTGATGTTCCAGGATTAAATCTAGACATTTAGAATACTTCTAAATCCCTAGGTTTACACGTATTGGAATAACCTAACTTCCAATACAACAATCATGGTCAGAACCTCCCTCTGATACAACTGTTGGGTTTCTCTGTGAGGTTGGCACAACACTTGTGCACGCAGCGAAAGTAGTAAAATCAAGAATAACCCAAAAGAGATTTGGGATCGGGCCATGAATATTGAATCAAGAAGTTAACAAACAACTAGGTAAAATTACCTTAGTGGTGTTGCGTCACAACTCAACAATGATGCTCCAAAATATGAGTCCTTGTCGGTGGCGAGTTCCACGTAGAATAGCATCTACGTCTCTGTAGAAATCCACATGAGCGGGCGAACACCGAGCTTCGTCGCACGAAGGATCGAGAAAGGAGTTCGACTGCACCTTGCACTTCCACGGACTGCTAGGTCCGCTCCAGGAAGAGCATCACCGGCGACTATCGTCGGAGAGGAGGAGGTCGGCGGAACGAATGAGGTGGCGGAACACTTCCGTCAGGCGGGGTTTGGGATGCGGCGGACCAACAGAACGGCGGAACACTTCCGTCGGCTTCGATTTGTCCACAAGAGAAAACCTTACCTTCCCAAAACCCTAAGTTCTAATTTATACCAAAAGTATAAACATACCTAGGAATTTTGCTTTTCGCAGACCACGCAAAATAGGGTTTCTGAATCGATCGGCGAGAATCAGCTCTAGGTTCGGCAAGAATCAGCTTATAGAATCGACGAGAATCATCTGCAGAATCGTCGAGACATCATCTGCAGAATCGTCGAGACACAGCTGCAGAATCGTCGAGACACAGCTGCAGAATCGTCGAGAATCATCAGTTGGAATCGTCGAGTATCACCATTCATCGGGAATCCAACAATTCGATTCTCGACGAATTTGCCTTAGTCGGCGAGTCATACTCGACGATTCTCGACGAATCATTCTCGACGAATCATTCTCGACGAATCATTCTCGACGAAGCCTCCTTGGCAACGTCCATTCTGCATGGTGATTGGTAACTCTTACCAACACAGTCAATCTTCCAACTTCTCCACATGCTCTTATGTGCGACCCTGCAGACTCATATCGCGTTGGCAGTGAGATTACATGTTGAACACTTCTAGATCACCATGGTAACTCCAACAGTCCAACAAACCTCAAAAAGGTCTCGAACATCCAGCAAAAAGATTCTATGGTCTCCGTTGCAATGAAAGCCCCACCTACAAAAATATTCTGCCAATGATGGTTAACAGCAATAAAGGGTGCAAATGCCAAATTATACTTATTCAACCGATATGTAGTATCGAACACGATAACGTCACCGAAGCAATCGTAATCAATTTTGCTATGGCCATCAATCCAAAGAAAACTAATAAGTCTATTCATCTCATCAGTTTGGATATCATAAGAGAACATATTGTCCTCGGATTGTCTATCCTACAATACTTTGGAAAAGCTGATAGCATCCCACTATCTATTAGCGCTCTTCTTTCGCGTTGGACAAAATTATAAGCATCAGACTTGCAAAACTCCACATTTTCAACACCGCCCACTTCATCTGCAAGGAAATTATATGAATTTGTTGTTCTAATACTCACACATGTCATATTCTTTAGAAGGCTAACTTGAATAGTAGATATACTGCGATGGGACCCCAGTATGTGTTTGTCATTTTCTGATGCAAGTGAGTGATTATGTTCCTCGACGAACTTCGTAACCTCCCAATTCTTACCTTCTTTGTCTGCATTAAAGTATATGTAGGCCAAACAATTTGTGTAAGTATCCAATTTACGGTAATTTTGTTGTTCGTCATTCAACGGTTTGAAAACCTTTAGGCCAGCTTTTGCGCAACTAATAAATCTGGTATATGCCCAATAGACAATATTTTGATTCCGCACGCTGAATCCAGTTTTATGGGCATAATCGCAGTATATGGAGTATGCTTCCTCCTCACTATGTACAGTAGGGAATGCTATTGTGGATTTCTGTCATAGAAAAAAAATAATCGCAAATTAAATGAAGTAAAAATAAATTCCAGTTGTAAAATAATAAAATCCAGTTGTAAAAGAATAAAATCCAGTTGTAATATAATAAATTCCAGTTGTAACATAATAAAATCTAATTGTAACAGAGTAAATTATAATGTGTATTGCAGCTATAATTTTGATGATAATCGAAGAGAAAGAGGCTGAACACAAATTAAAGGAAGATCCGCAAAAGAGAAGAAAGAATGAAGACTCAAATTACCAAAACTATCTACGACGGGTTTCTCATGTGACTCCTGCATGATCTGAAACTCCAGTAATGGCGAAAAGGTATGGTAGGAGATTCCAGTAATGGCGGAAAAGGTCGGAACGACACACTCACGGTCTTTTGCCATTATCCAAACTCCTCAGGTAAGGTGTGGTAGGAGAAGGTCGGAACGGCAGCCGGTGACATCCTGAAACCCTAATGCAGCAGACGGGTTCACATGAGAGAAGGAAAAATCAGGGAAGATGATGGAAAAAAATAGGGGAGAGAGACGGTGGGAAATTTTTGGGAGATGGGGGGGGGGGAGAAAGGTGGGCCCCCCGAGTTAATGCCTATTTATTTGGGCACGGAAGTAGTATACAAGCGTGTACCAAAAAATTTTCTTCTCCAGATAGAGGCTTGTCTTCAGTGCAGGTGTCTGCTTAGGTTATCATCTTCCCCTTAAACCACAATTGTTTTATTCCCATCTTTTTCCGCAATAGCGAAAGCGATGTCGATGTAAAGGTTTTGTCAAGAGATCTGTAATTTATTGTTCTGTAGGGCAGTGATGTGCCGCGATTATGCCTTTATCAACTTGATCTCTGATGAAATGGTATCGGAGGTCAACGTGTTTACTTTTTTGGGCGATGATCAAATTTTTGGCTAAGAAAATAGTAGACACATTATCACAATAGAGTCTTCTTGTCCTTTGAGTTCTTCAAGAATTCATCTAAACCACAGGCATTCACACTCGGCTATGCTAAGCGTCATGTACTATGCCTCAATAATTGATAATGCCACAGTCATCAGCTTGCGAATGCCCCCATGCGATTGGCTTTGAGCCAAGGAAGAAAAGGTAACATGCGGTACTATTTCCGTCCTCTAAGCTAGCAGCCTAGTCGAAATCTGATGAACAAATATACTATAATATTTTAGGCTCTCTTTTAGCATAGTTTTTTCGTCGTTTCGCTCATCATTATATTATTTTCATATCAAAATCTTTTGAAATTGAATTGTGAGACCATTGAACATAGTTTTATGTTATGGTACCGCCATCGATCGCGTATATCGCCGACCCTTATCTAGTTCTAGTATCTATTTTCATTATGCGCAATTGATCCTTCGTGTCTAAGCACAAGGAGGGGGCATTTTGGTGTGACTATTTATACTTGGTTAGGAGCAAAAACTATGGCAAGCAAGTATCTCATTTTAATTCTCTCCTCTCTCTTTAATTTTCTCTCTCTCAACTATTCTGGTTCTCTCCTATTCGTGACCTAGCTGACTCCCGCACTCACCCCCACGACGTCCTCTTCGTCCGCATAAATCGCAAACTCCATGCAATTCCTCGCCGTCGTCTCACCCCATCACGAAGCACGTGATAGCCTCTGCCTCCATTGGCTGCGCCCCCCGCCTCCTCCATAGGGTCTGCCACCCCTCGCTGATCCAACCCACCTTCGCAGCCTTGGACTCGTTCGCAATCGGCGACCCACAACAACTTGGTATCAGAGGGAACGACCCTCCGCGCCATCGAAACTCCAGATCTGATGAGTTCTCCCCCAGCCGTGGCTAACCACGATATCCTCGCCGAGCATAGTGTCATCGGCTGCTCCGACCGCAATTTCCAGTGTCTGCACGTGCCGGTTCGCCCCATACAGCAGACAGCAGCCACAACTCCTGGAGACTCCGCCGTCTCGGATGTACGTCGACCCCCCAGTAGATCCGCATGGCCGACCCCGCCTCAGCCACTCTCTGTCGGTCCACATTCGACACCCATTCTACTCGGATCCTCCATCGACGGGCATTCTTTGATCGCGACTTCTACCGGGCTGCAACCTCCACCAGTTCCTCCTTCCTTCCACACCTCCGACACCAACATCCCTCCTTTTTCTCCTCCAGCAATGGCCGAACCACGCTCACTCTCTCAAATTTTTGAGTCACTCGCAAAACTCCTCGCGGATAACAATATCGCACTCATCAGCATCGTCACGACCCAACTTGCGGCTAATCGTCCAGGCCAACCAAAAAACTGGCTCCTTTAGTGCCGCCCTGATTCTACAAACCCCTCTAGATTTTTTACCTCCGAGGCATGAGGGAAACGACGTGTCACGGTACATTCGGCTGGACTTTCCAATATTTGATGGTCATGAGGACCCCTTGGCTTGGCTCTCACGTTGTGAGCAGTTCTTCGCCCAACAGTGCACCACTTGGGACAAATGACTCAATATTGCTTCCTTCCACTTGATGGCCTCCTCCCAACTTTGGTTTTCCAAAATACAACGGGAGAAACCACTCCTATCTTGGGAGGGTTTCAAAGTGAGGTGCACTCGACGCTTTGGCCCACCCCTCCACAATAATATCTTGGGGGATCTCAATTCTCTTTAGCAGATTGGTCCGATCGATGACTACCTCAAACAGTTTCAGGTTTGCCTGGCCTACACTCCCTTAGTTCTTCCTACACAATAGGTGTCCATCTTCACGACAGGACTCCATGAGCTCCTTTGCATGGACATGGAGTTTCAGACCCCGCTGATCTGACGACTGCAATGAGCTTGGCTCGCATCTGCGAGAAGCATTTGCTATTGGAACATCCTCATTTCAATCACCTAGACACCAAGGGGTCCAGTTGTACCCCGCACCCTTTGCCATCACCCACAACACCCTTCCTTGCTTCGGACCGCGATGCTGACCGTTCATCCACCATTCGCTGACTATCTACCCAGGAGATGAGTGACCGTCGTGCCAATGGCCTCTGTTACAACTGCAACAAACTGTATTTCTGTGGACATTGCCGCAAGTGCCTCTTCTTGCTAGAGGTGGGCGACCCTTATGCAAAATGGGATGCTTACACTGACACGGGGATCCGACGCTGTCCATCACCAAAGAACAAGCTTGAGTGCAAGCTTGTCGTTGAGCGGGGTGGAGATGTTTCGTCTCGCCATCAGTCGCCTATATCAGCGACCCTTATCTAGTTCTAGCATCAATTTTTATTATGAGCAATCGATCCTCCGTGTCTAAGCCCAAGGAGTGGGCATTTTGGTGACTATTAATACTTTGTTGGGATCTAAAACTATGGCAAACAAGTATCTCATTTTAATTCTCTCCTCTCTCTCTAATTCTATCACTCTACTATTCTGGTTCTCTCATGTTCATGACCTAGCCGACTCCCACACTCCAACCCATGATGCCCTTGCCGTCCCCGTAAATCGTGAACCCCGCGCGATTACCCACCGCCATCACACCTCATCACACAGCACATGACAGCCTCCGCCTCCAGTGGTTGCATCACCGACCTCTACCATAAGGTTCGTCGCCCCACGCCCATCCAACCCACCTTCGTGTCCTTGGAATCATTCGCAATTAGCGACCCATAATGTTGGGTCCATTGCTCACAATGTGTAAGACCCTTCTCCCCTTACTAAGGAGGTAACCCGGTCTTATTCCAAGAATCGCCGGCTTACGGTGACATTAACTCACAGGTTAGTTGACACCGCAAGACGTCGATTCTGTCGGCTAGCACGATCATTTAACATGTTCGGCCAATCGAGAGTAGAAGTAAAACAAGTAGTAATAACTAACAAGTCCACAAAGATCATAGTACATTACATATATATTTGAAAATTAAAGGTACAACAATAGTCCCCAATGAGTACAGAAAGAGAAAAGGGCTTATGCCCTGTATATATCCATCAAATCTCTCTCTTACAAAGTAAACTAAGCGAAAGCTAATCTATCATCAGTACACTCGTCATCACCTAACGTCGGACAGTAGTAATAGTAGGTGGTGGTGGTATCAGCTCCTCACGTCCCGCCACCTGTCCTGCTGGTCGTCCTTGTGCTCCATCTCCTCGAGCTCCTAAAATGATAAGGTCACAACCGATCGTTAGTCATAAAGACTAAGCCATTTTGTCCTCGCCTCACCCCCGCGACTCCTAGGAACCGCGCAGGAGGACGAAAGAGGAGGAAAACATGGGTTAGAAAAAGTATAGCAGGTGACAGTGGATCTAATCTATCAAGATTATGTAGTAGCAAGTATATCTCTACTTTAACAGTTCTATATAGTACAAGTAAGGTAAGTAAAAACAGTACTGAAAAGAAGTGTGGTAAGTAAAGTAAAAAGGGGAGCAGAAAGTAAACTATATACTGTTAAACTATCATCACAGAAGTATCTTAACTTATATGAATGCCCATACAAACTTATAAGTTAAGGTTTCACAAATGTAACTTATCATATAAAAAGCCCATACTAATTTATATGATAAGCATCTATGTTGCGTATGTCCTAAGTATGTATATATGATATGGTATGCAGGTTATGATTCATATAAGTGCAACTCATACACACGACTCTGTGATCACAGACCTTTAGTTCCCGCTTTATGGAGCTAGCATCACTCTCTGGTACCACCGTTGTTGCTACGACAGCAACGGAATGGGCTCTTCCAGTTCCTAGGCGGGTATACACACTACTAATCCCAGACCCTTCATACGCCTCTATACACGTCCTAGGTGCACTCTAGAGTCTCTGCGTACTAATGCTGGCCAAATGCCGGACTTTCTTGGTCGGGTGTGTGTTTTCGGGGATTGTCCTCCAGACCGCAGTATAAACAACCTACCGACCCCTCAAACCTTCACACCTCACTAGAGCCATCGTACTGCTATCGGTGTGACGATTGGCCCAGTACCGCATAACCCCCCCCCCCCACTAGTAGGTATCTCAACCCGAGCCTCTAACTCGTAGGACCAAACCCATCCTGATGTCAAATTCCCGAGCCTCCAGCTCGCTGGACCAAACTGTCCTGAAACCCTCCAACCCTTCACGGGTGAGATTGCACATCAATGCCTACTAGACTACTCTTGTCTAATGTTTGTTATACCTAGAAATTTAGGGTTAATTTCCGGGACTGCCCAGGGCATGTCCGGTGAAGGGCTCTCGGGGGCACTAGGAACTACGATAGGCTGAAACCCAAAGCTCCCTTTCTCAAGGATATTTACTTTTATTAATGTCTACCCATGATCCATACCAAACTCTCGTTGTTACTCTGGAACAAACCTAATAACTTAGGATGTTATTATGAGAGTGGCGGTCTTCCGCCGATCTCTATTCTAGGTACCATCCTTGGGGTTTTGCACTCTACCACTCGTTATCAAGAAGTGACCTATTGGACACCAACCAGGGTTTATCTTCCCAATATAGATCTCATCTCAACCGTCAACCTTATCCCCTGTGGGTCCTAGTATTATATGCTATTTATGCTAAGCGCACCCCTAACCTAATGTTGACCTGTATGACGTGACTTCTAAACTCTTGGGTCAACTGCCCCTAATTATTTATCATGGGTTGCTATGATGTATGATGTTGACCATCCTAGATTTCACTATTTTTCTAAGGAATTAAGGGCATAAATTAATTCTTTTAATTGAGTGACCTGGGTCACCTTGCACATAGTGCACTATCTATAGTGGTTCATCCTACCTAAGAAACTTATCAAATGTTTCATGAGGTTAAATTTGACTTCCTACCAGGTTTCATAATTTTTCCATGTGAAATTCCATTTAATATTAAAATCACAAATTGACTTCTTTCCAAATGAAGTATAGTATTTATACAATCAGAAATTCTAGAAATATTACTGGAACTCTATAATGAAACTAAATACAGAATTATAAGCTCTTAAACAGTGATTTGAACTAACATATGTCCATATGATTAATATTATCAAAATGCTATTATTAGGATTTCTAGCCTATATATACATCCAAAAATTCTCAAATAGTTTAACAGGGATTAGATCACATAAATGAACTACTGTAAACTTTTCCATAATATTTAAATAATAATTTTCCTTATTTTTAACTAATTTCCATAATGGGCAAAATGGTAAATTCTACTTAAAATCTAAGTTAGCATTACCTAACAGTCCTATAAATTTTTCCAGAGGTGATCTATGTCCTACTAAAGCTTGTGACAAAATTTCAGAATTTAATAAATTCATATGCCCTAGATTCCAATTTATTTCCTATCTATACATATTTTCCAATAATTCCAAATAATGGGATTGTTTATCCCAAAAATCCCAACCTTCCTATGGGAGGTATATTTCATCCCTATAAACCTCTGCTCAGAGTTTCGTGGACATGCAATGGTCAAAATGGGCTAAATTTCCATTTTTCTAGTTTGACTATAGGCACCCCAAATTTGATCATACCTATCTCATGCATGTGGGATTTCCCAAACATGTAGAAGTAAAAATGACCTAAAATTTCTACCATGGTTTTATATTGACCTAATGGTCATGCCACCAAAATTTTGGGGCATTTAGAGTCATATATCCCCAAAAATACACTTAATTTAAATATTTGTATTTTACCAAATATTATAGCAAAAGCCTGACTAAAAATTCTCATTTTTGGTCAGAGCCTAGGTTTAACCTTATCTCAAGCATGACCAAAAGGTTAGGTCATGAGGACTTATGGTTTGACTTGGGCACCCATTTAAAGATCTGCCCTAGCCTAGGACCAGTCTTGGTAAAATGGTCCTACAGGTAGTTCCACTATTCCAAATCATGACTTTAGGGTGACATTTTAAAGGTAAGACCTAGGGATAAATTTTATATGTTGAACACATTTTCTGTGTCTGCCTCTAAGAGGCCTAACATTAGCATACAAGTGTCTGAATAATGTGTGACAGAAATATTAATAACACTATAGTTTAATTTGCATTTAATTTAACGACATCCCATCATCTTCCTCGTCCAGACAACGGTCCAGATGCATCCTGCCTGTAGTAGCTTCTCTTGGTGTTTCCCGACCATCTAGTCACCTCCCCGGATAGCCACCACCACCACCTCCTCCATTGAGGTGAGGGCTAACGTTTGGCGGCGACTTGGCCGCCGGAGGCGGCGGTTTCCGGCGAACCCGATGAAATAGATTTCAAGTTATCTACTGTTGGGTATTGTATCCACAATAACCTAGATTTGTATGAAGTCACCCTTGAACTAAGATGAATTAGTTTTGTATTTGATCTCTATTCTAGTTATGTGTTTGCAGGACTTATTGCTAAGTGTAGACCAATGTCAGACTACAGTGGGTCATCAAATACAGGACCATACAATATAATTACTCATTGTGTGAGCTAAGGTGTTGACTCATGTGTAGCCTCTCTATTGGGATATACTTCATTTTCAAGCACATGGACTAATTGATGAAGACTTGATGTTGTTTGAGATGAAGAAGTCAAAATTCATAAAGCTGAGAAAATTCTAAGTGTTGTACTCGAGTAGTCCTTTTTGTACTCGAGTAGAAGGCTTAGAAGCACTCGAGTAGATCCAGTCTACATTTCGAGTATGGAAGTAGTTCTCGAGTAGTTCTTATCTTGCACTCAAGAAACCAAGTCCAGTACTCGAGTAAATCTGCTCTCATTCTCGAGTGATGTTATTTATGTCTCAGAAAATTTTCTAAGTCATGTACTCGAGTAGTCTAGCTGAGTACTCGAGTAGTTGAGATGTTCAAGTCGAGTAACAGAACTTTGTTCTTGAGAAAATTCTAAGACCACTCGAGTGGCACTTCTTTGTACTCGAGTAGTTCGACTAGCACTCCAGTAGTTCAGCTTCAGCACTCGAGTGATCATATTCTTATCCAAAATTTTCTCCAAGTCCAAGCTCTGGAGAAGTTCAGTCTACCTCTCAAGAAGTAAGTATAACACTCGAGTGATCTATTAACTACTCGAGTGATTTACTTCAACATTCAGATTTTCCAGGATTGCCTCCTCTCGAGTAGTCTAAGTGTAGCACTCGAGAGCCAACTTTAGTACTCGAGTAACTTATACTTCACTCGAGAAATGCCGATCAAATTTTCAGAAAATTCTTAAGTTCTGTTAGATCTAATTTTTGAATGTCGTGACGTGATTAGTCCACGTGGCCCTCATTAATGACGATTATTATCGTTAGAGAGATCTTATAAAAGGTCATATCATTATGACAAACCCTAAGCGTGTATAACCTAAGTTCTAGATCGGCCGACCATTCATCATCGTCTATAGAAAGTCGCCACTCTCGTTCAAGATATTCAAGGAAACTTTCGATCCAGAGACTTGCAGATCAAGGGATTAATCATTCTCCATCTACTCCTTGATCGTGTGAGTCAAAGCTTCTTAGAACAAGATCGATCTGTGTTTCTTCCTCTACAATTTATGATAAAGCCGCAAAGTCCAAGAAGGAAGATCTAGAGAGATTTTCATATCTGAGAAAATTATTGTTTGCATTTCACAATTTCTTTTTAATCTTGTAGGAGATTATTCTCCGAGTGTAAGAGATTTGTTCTCCGAGTTGTAGGAAAGTTTCATCTTCCGAGTGTAGATCCATTTTGGATCAAGATTGTAGGAACATTGTTCCGAGTGGTAGGATCGTTTTGATCCGAGATTAGTGGAGTAGCCGAGTCTAGTATATTGCTAGATCGGTGAGTGGAAAGTGAACGTACCCAAGATTGGGGAACCACTATAATTCTTGGTATTCTCTGTGATTGCTTGATTGTTTTCTTGTGCTTTAGATCTTTAAAGTTTTTATTCCGCAAAAAGACACATGATTCACCTATTCACCTCCCTCTAGGTGATTTAAGTAGACAACTTGAACTCGATTTCAATTGGTATCAGAGGGAGGTTGATCATTAGAAGGTTAACACCTTGATCGGATCTGCCCCAAGTTGTCTTTGAGTTATTCAAGCATGGACAGAGCGAAGGATTTTTCCAAGCTTCCTTTGTGCACAAAGAATAATTTTGCAATGTGAAAAGAAAGAATAAAATTCTTTATGGAAGCTGTGGATCCAAGGATCTTCATGATTGTTGAAGAAGGTCCTTATGTTCCCATGACTGCCTCCACTATAGATGCTACAAAACAAGCTCCTAAGAAGTTAATGGATCTCGACAAAGATGAGATTACACTTGTCTCTTTAGATAAGAAAGCCAAAAATATTATAGCAAGTGCAGTCGATGATTCAATGATGCAGAATTTGATTCACTGTCAATCTGCTAAGGAGATGTGGCAGTCTCTGATCATCTTGATGAAAGGTACAGAAGAAGTAAGGAATGACAGAAGATCCCTTCTGAATCAGAAGTATGAAGCCTTCCAGCAAGGACCCAAGGACACTATTGCTGACACTTTTGAGAACTTCTTCAAGATAGTCAACGTCTTAAGAGTATATGGCCGAATATTCACAAATAGAGAGCTGAACGACAAGTTTCTGAGGTCCCTAACAAGGGAATGGGACAATAAAGTCTGTGCCATCTGGGAATTTGGCAAGTTAGTTGAGATTGATCCTCAGAACCTCTTTGGTAAGCTGATGTCCTATGAAATCCAAATTAATTCTATAAAAACTGAAGAAGAGAAGAGTTGATTCCCTCCTAAGGAGAAGTCTGTCGCTCTGAAGGTAGACAGCTCAAGGAAGGGCAAAGCTTCTTCACTTGCCCCTGCTCAAGTAGAGAGTGAAGAAGATTCATCTAAGCCAAGCACTTCAGGCTCAGAGCTATCTGAAGGAGATTTCTCGCTGCTCTCAAGACAGTTCAAGAAATTCTTGAACAAGAAAAAGCATGGAGAGGCAAGGATGCCTCATACAGAAGATCACGACATGATGGTGATCGACGACAGAAAGGCTCAAGTAGCCACGACAGGTATAAATCTAAACCGAACAAACACATTTCTACTGACATAGTTTGTTACTGTTGTAATAAGCCAGGTCATGTAATTGCTGATTGCCCCCATAAGAAGAAGGAGGGTGGCCAAATATAAGAGAAGAAATCTTCTTACCATAATAAGAAGACAGAAAGAAGCCTTGTAGACAAAAAGGGCAAAAATCCTCAGCGACACTGACTCATCCGAGTCAAGTGATGAAGATGAAGCCTACTTTGGGTTCATGGCACAAACTGATGAAGAAGAAGAGCCCCAATTCACTAGGGAGGAAAAATCTCATAGATCCCTCTCTGAATCTGATGTCTCTGATCATGATCATGAGGACAGCTCCTCTGATAATGAGTCTAAACTCATGACCCGGTATAAGGAGTTGATCATGGCCTACAACAAATGTCGAAAGGTCGTGAAAACTCAGGCTAATAAGATTAAGTCTCTAAAGACCGTAGAAAGTTCTCTGAGAGAGTAAGTCGTTAAGATGAACTCACTCTGAGAGAGTAAGTCTCTAAAGACCGATCACCTCGATCTGAAAGAAGAAATCATCAAGGGATTGAAAGAGCAACTTGAAGCTAAAAATAAACTTGTTGAAGGTTTCTCTAAGCCCAAGATAATTCTTCCTCTTATTGCTGAGTTCTCTGCTCAGACTAAGGGTGTTGGCTTAGGCCATATGGGTGCTCCTAGTAAATCTTCTAGGAGAAATAAAGCCCAAAGGAGAAATAAGGCGGCCAAGAAGTCTTTGGCCAAGGAAAAAGGGAAAGCTCCACAAGATCAGACTACATTTAAGAAGGTTATTTTTCCTACTAATAAGTTTGATCTTGACTTCTCCTACGGTCACTTCACTAGGCCTACTTATGTAGAGCCCAAGTCAAGGTACCAAGGATGGACTCGCCCTCAAAACTTTGGTGAAAGTGTCTTTAAGGCACCTTATGAAGAGATCACTCTTCAGAGATATGGCCCTTTTGATCAAGGTCACAACATCAAGAAGGCTCCAAAAGTAAAGCCTATTATTAAAAAGCCTATGAAGGAGAAGAATCCTTGTGAATGCCTTCAGCATGAAGCTTCAACCCCCAAAACTACAGCCTCTGCTAGACCTTCATCTCTAAAATTCAAGCAGGAGGGAGTTAGACAAAGATACAACAGGTTTGACTGTTGGTGTTGTGGCAGAATTGGTCATTTTGCCATCAATTGCTGGTTTAATCTCAGAAACTATGTTACCCCTCAGGTTAACCGTGTAAGAAAGACCGATCACATTGTTAATACATGTAGGGGGAGCAAGATAACTAGAGACCAAGGACCCAAGCAAGTTTGGGCTCCTAAGGCAAACTGTCTTGTGATCGCAGGTATGTCCAAAGACCACCAAAAATCCCATTTGGTATTTGATCATAGAATGCTCTAGGCATATGACCGGGACTAGAAGCCTTCTCTAGGATTACTCTCTAGTCGTGAACGGACCAAAGTTCATCTTTGAAGATTCTGACCGAGGAATGTCGAAAGGCTATGGTATGATTACTAACGGTAGTGCATCTTTTTCAGATGCGGCTTATGTTGAAGGATTAGAACACAATCTCATAAGCATAAATCAACTATGTGATAAAGGATATATAGTTGAATTTCATGCTGATAAGTGTTTGATAGTCTGTTGACAATTTGGAAACGATTTTATCAGGCACTCGTAGTAGAAATATATTTTGTTTAACTTTTATTTGTATTGACTCTTCTACACCAATGTGTATTTTGACAAAAGATAGTGTGTCTCTTGGTGACCAATGACACAAGAGATTAGCACATATTAATTTTAAAACTATTAATAAATTATTGTCTCTAAACTTAGTATGTGATGCCCCTAATGTCAAGTGCGCTAAGGATAGACCTTGTCACGCATGCGTAAAAGGCAAGCAAACAAGGGCCACTTTTAAAATCATCATAGACAAAGACTCTAATAGGTGTTTACACCAACTTCATATAGACTTGTTCGGTCCACTATAAGTTAGAAGTTTAGGAGGTAAGGATTATGCGTTGGTTATTGTTTATGATTACTCGCGCTTTGCGTGAGTGTTCTTTCTAAAACACAAGTCAGATACCTTCAATGTCTTTACTAATTTTATTAGGCAGATCCAGAATGAATACAACTGTTCTGTAGTCAAAATCAGAAGTGACAACGGAACTGAATTCAAGTCTGGGGCCATGACAGAATTTTGTGAAAGCTTAGGTATCTTTCATGAGTTTTCCTCTCCCCGAACTCCGCAACAAAATGGAGTAGCTGAGAGAAGGAATAGAACGCTCATAGAGGCTTGCAAGACTATATTGAGTGATGCTTTACTACCAGAGTATTTCTGGGCTGAAGCCGTCAACACTGCATGCCACGTGCAAAATCGAGCACTCATAAACAAAAATCACAATAAGACGTCTTATGAACTTCTAAAGGGCAGAAAACTAACTGTCTCATATTTTAGAATTTTTTACTGCAAATGCTTCGTTCTTAACAATGGGAAGTATCATACTACTAAATTTAGTGAAAACAATTTTGAAGGTATTTTTGTAGGTTATAATAGCCATAATAAGGCATATAGGGTATTTAATAAGAAAACCCTGGCGGTTGAAGAATCTATACATGTTGTATTTTATGAGACGAGCTTGCTGCAAAGAAACTCTTCTAGTGTGTTCATTGAAGATGCAGGTTCAAAGTTGAAAGAACTTAACTTGGATGAGGCGACTGAAGAGAAAGGTGAAAAGTTCATCAAGATCACCACTCCAACCCCGATTGGAGAGGTTGATGATCAAGATAAAGGAACCATTCATCTTGATGAAGTCACTCCTGTGATTGAAGAAGCTCCAGATGCAAGGAACCTAGAGCTCAGACATCTAAAGGATCACCCAATTGATCAAATCATTGGAGATCCCCACGATGGTGTCAGAAATCGTAGAGGTACTACTAATGAAAATCTATATTTTATTTTTCTCTCGCAGGTTGAACCAAAGAAGTTTGAAGAAGCAAACTCGGGCGCATCATGGATTACGTCCATGGAAGAAGAGTTAAATCAGTTCAAGCGCTGCAAAGTATAGAAACTTGTTCCAAGACCCAAAGGCAAGAACGTCATCGGATTGAATTGGGTCTATAGGAACAAGATGGACGAGGATGGGACGATCATAAAAAATAAGACCAGACTAATCGCCAAAGGATACATGCAAGAAGAAGGAATTGACTTCGACCAGACATATGCTCCAGTAGCAAGGCTGGAGGCCATCAGGTTGTTCCTAGCGTATGCTGCACTTAAGGGCTTCACCGTCTATTAGATGGACGTGAAGTCTGCCTTCCTTAATGGTGACATAAATGAAGAAGTGTATGTGGAACAACCCCCAAGTTTCATTGATTCTAACTTTCCTAATTATGTTTATCTTTTATCTAAAGCTTTATATGGTTTGAAACAAGCTCCTCGAGCTTGGTATGAGACGTTGTCTAGCTTTCTTCTTGAGAACAAGTTCACAAGGGGAAAGATAGATAAGACATTATTTCTTAGAAAAATAAAAGACAAGATTTTGCTAGTGCAAATCTATGTCGACGACATTATTTTTGGCTCTACAGATGAAAACCTCTGCAAGAAGTTTTCTAAACTTATGCAAGGGAAGTTTGAAATGAGCAGTATGGGTGAGCTGAAGTATTTCTTAGGACTTCAGGTAAAATAATCTGAGGATGGAATTTCCATCTCCCAGACTAAGTTCACTAAGGAGTTGATTAAGAAATTCAGAATGGATAATGCAACCTCTATGAGGACTCTAATGGGTTCAGCTACATCTCTGGACAAGGATGAGAAAGGGAAACCTTTTGATGAAACCAAGTACAGAAGCATAGTTGGATCCTTGCTCTACCTCACTGCCAGTAGACTAGACATAATGTTCTCTACATGTGTTTGTACTAGATTCCAAGTGAACTGTAAGGAATCTCACTATGCTGCTGCAAAGAGGATTTTAAGATACCTTAAAGGTATACCGAATCTTGGCTTATGGTACCCAAGATGTAATGATAACGAACTAATTGGTTTTTCAGATGCAGATTTTGCAGGTAGCAAAGATGATAGGAAGAGCACTTCCGGGACTTGCAAATTCCTAGGAAGAAGCTCATTTTCTAGAGTAGCAAAAAACAAAATTGTGTCACAATCTCAATGGCCGAGTCAGAATACATTTCTGCTGGCAGTTGTTGTGCACAATTTCTTTGGCTAAAGAATCAGCTGGAAGACTACAACATGCAAGTCAAAGACATCCCTCTGTTTTGCGACTCTAGTGAAATAGCAATAGCCAACAACCCAGTCTCTCACATACAGACAAAGCACATAGAGCTGAGATACCATTTCATCAGGGAGCATGTGGAGCATGGGGACATAGATCTGTAGTATGTTCCAATAGACAAGCAAATTGCAGACATTTTCACAAAGCCGCTGGACGAGACCAAGTTCAGTTTCTTCAAAACTGAGCTTGGTATGCTCAACATAGAAGGATAGACAAGATGGAATCTTTTCACAGTTCAGAAATCAAGGCTCAATAAAAAAGGTTAGAAATTTCTCTAAGTGGACTTCATTTGTCGAGTTAACGAATGACTACTCGAGAACTCCAACTTGAATACTCGAGTACCTTTCTGCCTTCTCGAGAACTAAGTAAGTCATTCGAGTGCAATCACTCGAGTACTATACTTCATCTCGAGAAGCAGACTTAGACCACTCGAGTACCGTCATACCACCACTCGAGTACTGAAGTTACACTCGAGAAATGACCCGTCAGTTTTCATTCCATTTCAAAATTTTCAATTTCGAAAACCGCGTCTCTTCCGCCACTAACTAAGGTATAACTTAGTGTCTTAGACTCCTAATCATCATTACTAGGGTTATATAAATAGAAATTTTCGTATTTCAAGAATCTACTCGAGTTCTATCCTTCTCTCTCTCGAAAGACTCTTCGCCTTCCGCCGCTTCTACAGAGCTCGCCGCAGTCTCCTTCCTCTTCCAATCAATCTCCAGTCGTTCACTGAAGGAAATGGCACCGTCGTCAAAAATTGGAGTGGGCAGTGTGTTAGTGGTCGCCGGAATCGCAGATCTCTCAGACGATTTCAGAAATCTGCTAATCCTTCTTGACACCGCAGGTCTGACTTTTGTTCTTCAACAGCCGTGCAAGTTACTGTTTCCAGAGGTGGAAGAATTCGTCAAGAACATCAGAGTCAAGGGAAAGGAAAAAAGTTTTGAAGTCTAAAGTTAAGGGAATCAAGGTAAAAATCACAAAGACCTCTGTTTCTAAGCTTCTGAAAATGCTTGTAGTAGATGAGGAAGATGACATCACAAATGAAGATAATGACAGAACATGTAACTTCTGTGGTATTTCAACTGAAGTTACTTCCATCAGAAGGCAAGACCTTAACCCAGAAAGCAAATTACTAGTGTATATCATTGGAAAAATACTGTTGTGTAGGACTAGCTCCATAAGCTTTATAAACAATGATCTTTTTGACATCAAGACAGCAATCATCTGCAGGAAAATATTTCAATTTGGTATGTTGATATTGGATAAAATCAGGGAGAGCATTAAGGCTCCAAGTTATGCAAGGATTATCTCCTTAATGTTGCATGAGATTAATCCTCAGGTATTTGACTTCTCCAAAGGCACTGCCCTCCACCATATGAAGAAAGTTTCTGTTTCCTCCATTCAGAGATGGGAGTTGAAATTGCAGAACCCAGCCTAGACAGCTAAAGCCCATGAGCACCCTGCTTCAGAGGAAAAGACCCCATCTCCCTCTCTCTATCACACTGTTGGCATATCTATTGTAGCAGCTGAGGGGGAGACTACCTCCTCTGTGCAGCAAGACAGAGTTCCTACTCCACCTCCAGATACTCCCATCCAGACAACCACTTCAAGAAAATCTTCAAACAGATGCCCAGGTATAAGAAACAATCCTCTCCACCACTGATGATATCAATAAAATGATTGAAGAACTTAGCTCAGATGAGCCCTTACCTCCCCTCCATCAAGGAAATGTTGTAGAACCATCCAAAGAAGCCTCTCCAGTACCTTCTCCATATCCTGAACCATCTCCAAAATCCCCTTTTGATCCATCCCCAGCTGCTGAAAAAGAACAAGAGATAATTCTGCTGTCAGATGAGAATGAACCATCTCCAGAACTTGCTGAAGCTCCTTTGAGGAGATTGAATTTCTCTCTTCCCACCTTCACTGGTGAGGAAGGAGATGTTTTGGTTAATACTACAAGAGCTCAGAGCTCAGTAGTAGTTGAAGAAATTCCTCCATAGACTGCTCTCCTCCTCCAGCTATTGCTACTGCTTCAGATATACCAGCTCCCTCAGATATTCTTTCTAAGATTTAACAAATGATGATTGAACAAAGGAAGTACTTTGATGATTCTTTGAAAATAGTTCAAGACAAGGTCACTACTCTAGAGAAAGAAATGAGCCGAGGATTTGCTGAGATACAACACAATACAGATCAGCTGAAGCACCTTTTCCAGATAGGTGGCAAAGCCCTAGACCACACTATTACTAATGTTGGACAAGTAATGGAACAAGGAGTTACTCTTGCAAAAAATCAAATTCAATTAAAAAAGAAAGCCCAAAAGCATGTCATGAAGGTCTGTAAAGAAGTGGGCACCTTCAAAGATGAAGCTATAGAAAAGCTATATGTAGAAATCAGAAAGGGGGAGGGTATAGTGAAAGAACAAGTTGAAAAATATGATACTAATGTCAAGACCCTCTAGAAAGAGAAAATGACTGAAATAAATAAAGATGTGCTTGCACAGATACAATCTGTAAATTTCTATACTTATGATACTACTGTATGGATGCAGAATCAGATTTTCCCAGAATTCCAAGCTGATCCAAATATTATTCCTCACAATCTGAATCCACTTGCTAAAGGCTAGCCTGCTCAGATACCAGCTCAAATGCCTACCTTCTTTCCTAGGCTTGAAGATGAAACTCAACCTCCAAAATCTTAATCTCAAGTTTGGGAATCTGACATTCCTAAAGATTTACCAGAAATTAAGATTCCTAAAAGAAGAAAGTATGGAGAAGGAGCTTCTGCTAGATCTATTCCAAATCTAGAGACAGAGAAGAGAAAAGTTCAGGAGTTTGCTGAGATATGGAGTCCAACTTCCAAAGCTTTGATACTTGATACACTAAAGCTTGTCATGGACTATAATGAAAGCAGAAATCTTCATTACAACTATTCTGAATGGGAATTGTATGAGAAATCATTGACTAAAAGGAGAATCTATGACAGAGAATATGGGAGGAACAATCCCATTGCTCCTTTTAGACCTCCCAAGTACTATCCAAAGCCCTTCAGTTATCAGAGGTGACAACAAGAGAAGAAGGACAGGCAACAGCAACAACAACAGTAACATCAGAGCTAGGAAAGACCACATGTCTTTGAGAATGAGGATTGGATTCTTGTAGAAATGAAATCTAGAAACAATGCTAATTATATAATTTTTAGTCTTGATGATTATTTCTTTATTTATTAGCCTCTTGCATTTTATTTCTGTGATTACATTTTAGTACTTAGTTCTTTCTATTTTGGTATAATTCACCTTAGTGTAGAGGGTTCTGACTTTTACAAATAGGGGGAGATTGTTGAGTATTGTATCCATAATAACCTAGATTTGTATGAAGTCACCCTTGAATTAAGATGAATTAGTTTTGTATTTGATCTCTATTCTAGTTATGTGTTTGTTGGACGTATTGCTAAGTGTAGACCAATATCAGTCTACAATGGGTCATCAAACACATGACCATACAATGTAATTCCTCATTGTGTGTTCCAAGGTGTTGACTCATGTGTAGCCTCTCTATTGGGATACACTTCACTTTCAAGCACATGGACTAATGGATGAAGACTTGATGCTGTTTGGGATGAAGAAGTCAAAATTCATAAAGCTGAGAAAATTCTAAGTGTTGAACTTGAGTAGTCCTTTTTGTACTCGAGTAGAAGGCTTAGTAGCACTCGAGTAGATCCAGTCAACATTTCGAGTATGGAAGTGGTTCTCGAGTAGTTCTTATCTTGCACTCGAGAAACCAAGTCCAGTACTCGAGTAAATCTGCTCTCATTCTCGAGTGATGTTATTAAAGTCTCAGAAAATTTTCTAAGTCAAGTACTCGAGTAGTCTAGCTGAGTACTCGAGTAGTTGAGATGTTCAAGTCGAGTAACAAAACATAGTTCTTGAGAAAATTCTAAGATCACTCGAGTGGCACTTCTTTGTACTCGAGTAGTTCGACTAGCACTCGAGTAGTTCATCTTCAGCACTCGAGTGATCAGATTCTTATCCAGAATTTTCTCCAAGTCTAAGCTCTCGAGAAGTACAGTCTACCTCTCGAGAAGTAAGTATAACACTCGAGTGATCCATTAACTAGAGTGATTTACTTCAACATTCAGATTTTCTAGGATTGCCTCCTCTCGAGTAGTCTAAGTGTAGCACTCGAGAGCCAGCTTTAGTACTCGAGTAACTTATTCTTCACACGAGAAATGCCGATCAAATTTTCAGAAAATTCTTAAGTTTTGTTAGATCTAATTTTTGAATGTCGTGACGTGACTGGTCCACGTGGCCCTCATTAATGACGATTATTACCGTTAAAGAGATCTTATAAAAGGTCATATCATTATGATAAACCCTAAGCGTGTATTACCTAGGGACGACAATTCATCATCGTCTACAGAAAGTTGCCGCTCTCGTTCAAGATCTTCAAGGCAACTTTCGATCCAGAGACTTGCAGATCAAGGGATTAATCATTCTCTATCTACTCCTTGATCCTGTGAGTCAAAGATTCTCAGAACAAGATCGATTCGTGTGTATTCTTATATAATTTCTGATAAAGACAATAAGTCCAAGAAGGAAGACCTAGAGAGATTTTCAGATCTGAGAAAATTATTGTTTGTATTTCACAATTTCTTTTTAATCTTGTAGGAGATTATTCTCCGAGTATAGGAGATTTGTTCTCCGAGTTGTAGGAAGGTTTCATCTTCCAAGTGTAGATCCATTTTGGATCGAGATTGTAGGAACTTTATTCCGAGTGGTAGGATCTTTTTGATCGGAGATTAGTTGAGTAGCCGAGTCTAGCGTATTGCTAGATCGGTGAGTGGAAAGTGGACAGACCCAAGATTGGCGAACCACAATAATTCATGGTGTTCTCTGTGATTGCTTGAGTGTTTTCTTGTGCTCTAGATCTTTAAAGTTTTTTTTCGCAAAAAGACGCACGATTCACCTATTCACCCCCCTCTAGGTGATTTAGGTAGACAACTTGAACTCTATTTCATCTACCTAAATCACTTAGAGGGGGGGGGGGGGTGAATAGGTGAATTGTGCATCTTTTTGCGGAATAAAAACTTTAATGATCTAATGCCTAAGAAAACAACCAAGCAATCATAGACGACACCAAGAATTATAGTGGTTCCCCAATGTTGGGTACGTCCACTTTCCACTCACCGATCTAGCAATACGCTAAACTCAGCTACTTCACTAATCTCGGATTGAAAACAATCCTACCACTCGGAACAACATTCCTACAACTCGATTCAAAAAGGGATCTACACTCGGAAAATTAAAACTTCCTACAACTCGGAGAACAAATCTCCTACACTCAAAGAATAATCTCCTACAAGATTAAAAAGAAATTTGTACAATACAAACAGTAATCTTCTCAGATCTGAAAATCTCTCCCTAGGTATTCTTTCTTAGACTTTACGACTTTATCAGAAATTGTAGAAGAAGACTCTCGGCTAGATCAGTTCTGAGAAACTTTGACTCACACGATCAAGGAGTAGATGGAGAAAAATGAATCCCTTGATCTGCGAATCTCTCTGGATCGAAAGTTGCCCTTGGTGTTCTTGAAGGCGTGCGACGACTTTCTATAGAAGAGAAGAAAACTGTCGGCCAATCTAGATCTTAGAATAACTCGCTTAGGGTTTGTCATTATGACAGGACCTTTTATAAGATCTCCCTAACGGTAATAATTGTCATTAATGTTGGCCACGTGGACCAGTCATGTCACGACATTCAAAATATTGATCTGACAGAACTTAAGAAATTTTCTGAAAAACGATCAGCATTTCTCAAGGAATAAACAACTCGAGTGCTTTAGCTGGCTCTCAAGTGAAAGACATTGACTACTCAAGAGGAGGCATTACTGGAAATTCTGGATGTAGAAGTAAATCACTCGAATGGTTAAGTGATCACTCGAGTGCTAGACATACTTCTCGAGAGGTAGACTTAAACTTCTCGAGAGCTTGGACTTAGAGAAAATTCTGGATGAAAAATAAATCACTCGAGAACTGAAACTGGAATACTCGAGCACTAGACGAACTACTCGAGTATAAAAAAATCCCACTTGAGTGGTCTAAGAATTTTCTCGAGATCTACCTTCTGTCACTCGAAATCAACTGCTCAAGTACTCGAGTGCTCAACTAGACTACTCGAGTACTTAACTTAGAAAAATTTCTGATACAAACACTGTTCACTCGAGAATGAGAGCAGGTCCACTCGAGTGCTAGACTTGGCTTCTCGAGTGCTAGATATAAGCTACTCGAGAACCACTTCCACACTCGAAACATAGACTAGATCTTCTCGAGTGCTTCTAAGGTGTCCACTCGAGTAATAAAGCTTCACTCGAGTAAAGCACTTAGAATATTTCTCAGATATATGAAATTTGAGTTCTTCATTCCAAACAGCATCAAGTCTTCATCCATTAGTCCAAGTGCTTGAAAATGAAGTGTATCCCAATAGAGAGGCCACACATGAGTCAACACCATGTATCACACAATGAGGAATTACAATGTATGGTCCTGTGTTTAATGACCCACTATAGACTGACATTGGTCTATACTTGGCAATAAATCTTGCAAACACATAACTAGAACAGGAAATCAAATATAACATTATTCAACTTAGTTCATGAGTGACTTCATACAAATCTAGGTTATTATGGATACAATACCCAACAATCTCCCCCTATTTGTAGAAGTCAGAACCCTCTACACTAAAGTGATTATACCAAAATAGAAAGAATTAGATATTGAAAAGTAATCACAGAATAAAATTCAAGAAACTAATAAATAAAGAGATAATCATCAAAACTAAAGATTATATAATTAGCAATGTTTCAAAATTTCATCTCTACATGGATTCGATCCTCAATCTGATAACTCATAACCATTCCTAGCTTTAATGTTGTTGTTGTTATTGTTGTTGCTGCCTGTCCATCTTCTCATGTTGTCTTCTTTGATAACTGTAAGGCTTTGGATAATACCTGGGAGGTCTTGGAGGAGCATTATGATTGTTCCTCCCATATTCTCTGTCATAAATTCTTCTTTTAGTAATTGATTTTTCATATAACTCCCATTCCTGAGAACTGTAATGTTGAGTTCTTCTATCATTATAGTCCATCACAAGCTTCAGTGTATCAAGTATAAGGGATTAGGAAGTTGGACTTCATATTTCAACAAATTCCTGAGCTTTCCTTTTCTCTGCCTCTAGATTTGGAATAGATCTGCTGGCAGAGGCTCCCTCTCCATATTTCCTTCTTTTAGGAATCTGAATTTCTAGTAGATCTTGAGGAATGTCAGATTCCCATACTTGAGAGTAGGATTTTGGAGGTAGATCTTCCCCTTCAGGCCTAGGAGAAAAGGTAGGCATCTGAACAGGCATTTGAGCAGGCTGTCCTTCTGCAAGGGGATTCAGATGGTGTGGAATGATGTTAGGGTCAGCCTGAAAGTCTGGGAATATCTGATTATGCATCCAGATAGAAGTATCATATATATGGAATTTGATAGATTGAATCTGGGCTAGCACATCTTGTTTAATTTCAATCATTTTCTTAGTCCATAGGTTCTTAGCATCAGTGCCAAACTTTTAAACATGTTCTTTTACCAGGCCCTCCCCCTTTCTGACTTCTGCATTTATTTTCTCTATTATCTCATCTCTGAAGGTGCCCACTTCTTAAAGATCTTCATGACATGCTCTTGGGCTTTCTTTTCAAGCTGAATATGATTGTTGGCTAGAATAACTGATTGATCCATGACTTGACCAACACTAGTGATAGTGTGGTCTATTGCTTTGCCACCTATTTGGAAGAGGTATTTTAGTTTATCAGTGTTGTGTTGGATCTCAGCAAATCCTCAGCTCATTTCTTTTTCTAATGTTGTGACTTTTTCTGTAACAACTTTTAAAGAATCATCAAAATATTTCCATTGATCAAACAACATTTGTTCAATCTTACCAAGTATATCAGAAGGAGCAGGAGTAGCAGCATGAGGAGTAACAGAGGCTGGAGGAGGGGCAGTCCAGTGAATAAATTCTTCAACAACTACGGAGCTCTGAGATATGGTAGTGTGAATCAATACATCTCCTTCCTCACCAAGAATGGTGGGAAGAGTGAAATCTAATCTCCTCAAAGGAGCTTCAGCAAGTTCTGGAGATGGTTTATTCTCATCTGACAGCAAAATTGTCTCTTGTTGGTCTTTCTTTGCAGCTGGAGAGTGATCAATGGGTGACTTTGGAGATGGAGATGGTGCTGGAGTGTCTTCCTTGGATGGCTATTCAACATTTTCTTGATGGAGGGGAGGTAGAGGCTCATCTGAGCTAAGTTCCTTAATCATTTTATTGATACCTTCAGTAGTGGATATGATGGCTTCTTGTACCTGGGCATCTGTTTGGAGATCTTCTGAGGTGGTTGGCTGGATGGAAGTATCTTAAGGTGGAGTAGGAACTCTGTCTTGCTGCATAGAGGAGGTAGGCTCCCCCTCAGCTACTGCACTAGATGTGCCAGCAACATGATGGAGAGAGGGAGATGGGGTCCTTTCCTCTGAAGCAGGGTGCTCATGTGCTTTAGCATCCTTGACTAGGTTTTGCAATTTTAACTCCCATCTCTGGAAGGAAGAGATAGAGACTTTCTTCATATGGTGGAGGGTAGTTCCCTTAGAGAAATCAAATACTTCTGGATTGATATCATGCAACATCAGTGAGATAATCCTGGAATAACTTGGAGCCTTAATTCTCTCTCGGATTTTGTCTAGAATAAGCATATCAAACTGAAATCTCTTCCTGCAGATAATGGCTGCCATTATTTCAAAGTGATCATTAGTTATGAAACTGATGGAGCTAGTCCTGCACAGAAGTATCTTTCAAATTATGTCCACTAGTAATTTGCTCTCTGGATTTAGGTCTGGCCTTCTGATGGATGTCACTTCATTTGAAATACCACAGAAATTACAAGCTCTGTCATTGTCTTTCTCAGTCACTTCATCCACTTCATCTACTACAGGCATTTTCAGAAGTTGAGAAACAGAGGTTTTGGTGAGTTTTACCTTGATTCCCTTGACTTTGGGCTTCAAAACTTTTCCATTCCTCTTTACTATAATGTTCTTGAAAAATTCTTCCACATCTGGAAAAAATATCTTGCACGGTTGTTGTAGAACGAAATTCAAGCCTGCTGTGTCTAGTAAAATCAAACAGATTTCATAAATCGTCTGATATCTCTACTATGCCCGCGACGACCAACTCACTGCCCACTCCGATCTTCGACGGCGGCGCCATTTCCTTTAGTGAACTACGGATGATTGATTGGAAGATTAAGGAGACCGCGACGTGCTTTGTAGAAGCGGCGGAAGACAAAGAGTTTTTCGAGAGATAGAGGGATTGAACTCGAGTAGATTCTTGAAATCCGAAATTTTCTATTTATATAACACTAGTAATGATGATTAGGAGTCTAATTAAGCTTAAACATACCTTAGATCGGGGCGAAAAGGACGCGGGTTTTGAAATTGAAAAATTTGAAGGAATACAGAATTTGATGAGTCATTTCTCGAGTGGAACTTTAGTACTCGAGTGGTGGAATAGAGGTACTCGAGAGGCGGCATGACAGTATTCGAGTGATCTAATTCTACTTCTCGAGAAGAAGTTTAGTACTCGAGTGATAGCACTCGAGTGACTTACTTAGTTCTCGAGAATTCAGAGAAGTACTCGAGTAGTCATATTCGAGTTCTCGAGTAGTCATTCTTTGCCTCAAGAAATGAAGTCCACTTAGAGAAATTTCTAACCTTTTTGACTAAACCTTGATTTCTGAGCTGTGAAATGAGTCCACCTTGTCTATTCTTCTTTGTTTAGCATACCAAGCTCAGTTTTGAAGAAACTGAACTTGGTCTCATCCAGCGGCTTTGTGAAAATGTCTGCAATTTGCCTATCAGTTGGAACATACTGCAGATCTATGTCCCCATGCTCCACATGCTCCCAGATTAAATGGTATCTCAGCTCTATGTGCTTTGTCTGACTGTGAGAGACTGGGTTGTTGGCTATTGCTATTGCGCTGGAGGAGTCGCAAAATAATTGAATGTCTTTAACCTTCAAGTTGTAATCTTCTAGCTGATTCTTTATCCAAAGAAATTGCACACAACAACTTCCAGCAAAAATGTATTCTAACTCGGCCGTTGAGATTGCGACATAATTTTTCTTTGTGTTGCTCCATGAAATGAATCTCCTTCCTAGGAATTGGCAAGTCCCGGAAGTACTCTTTCTGTCATCTTTACTACCTGCATAGTCAGCATCTGAAAAACCAATTAGCTCTGTTGGGCACACTGGACACTATGTACCAGATTTGGAGAAGCCTCCCCTTACTCAATGATATACATCAGTTTGTATTTGATGGGATGTTTGAGTTCCAATGTGCAGGTTTAAGAAATGCAGAAAATTTTTTAAGTACAAGTGTCGACACTTGTACGAAATTGTGTCGACACCTAAAGCAGGAGCTGTCGACACCCAGGAATTGTGTCGACACCTGAAGCAGGAGCTGTGTCGACACCCAGGAGTTATGTCGACACCATAAGAAAGGCATGTGTCGACACCCAAGAATTGTGTTGACACCTGAAGAAGGCTTGTGTCGACACACAGGACTTGTGTCGACACACACTCAACGCCATCTATCAACAACAGCTATATAGAGTCTGAAAGGCTTGTGTCGACACACAGGACTTGTGTCGACACACACTTAACGACGTCTGATATACACTCAACACCACCTGTTAGCATCAGCTATGTCGAGACCAGGAGAAGTTGTGTCGACACACAGGACTTGTGTCGACACACAGGACTTGTGTCGACACATATAATAGAAGCTGTGTCGAGAAGATAAAGAATAACAGTGTCGACACATTAAGTGTTGTGTCGATATCATCAAGACTTGTGTCGACACTTATTCTATTTGTGTCGACATATATGAGGTAGTTTGCTGAGTGTTTCCTGCTGAGATATAAAGTCATTGCAGAATCAACTGTCATGGATGAAGACTTGACAGCTGTCATAAACAACAAGTCTGTCACCTTTGTAAGAACTGTCAGAACGTTGTTACAAACCGGATCAGCCGGTAATCATTGAGAAACTCTATATAAAGGACTGATCCATGACAACCAAGAAAAACAATTAAGCAATTACGGGGGAACAAACCAACACAAAACTAGAGAGAATTCAACAACAAGAAAGGGGGAACCCTAAAGAAGGCAGATCTTGAACAGTCTGCAAGAAAGATTCAGATCTAATTCTGAATCTAAGAAGGGAGCTGTCTGAAGATCAACTTCTACACCAAGTCAAGATTAACCTCATTTTGTTCAATCAAGAAGCTTTGAAAAAGCTAAGTCAGGTTGGATCTGAAGTATACAGTTTATTCAAGAACTGATCAAGAAGCTCACACCAATTGAGAGTTCTATCTGGGTGAAATTTCTATACAACTAAATACTCTTTTTCCTTGTAAGATCTTTTATAGATCTAAGTTGTAATCCTGTATTTATAAAGGCTGAGGTAGGGCTGAGAGCCTGAGGTGTAGGACTTGTGAAAGTTTGAGTTATAAGCCTAGTGATAAAGGCTGAGGTAAGACTGTTACCTGAGGTAGTGTTCTTGGGAAGAATCTGAGGTAGGACTTGTATAAGTCTGAGCAGTAGGAACCTATCAGGTTTTGAGTTGTAAGATCTGTGGATCTGAGTTAGTGGAAGGAATTTGTACTGAATCCAGTTCTCTACTAGATAGGCGAAGGGGGAAAGTGAATGTACCCATAACTTGGGGAACCACTATAAATCTGTTGTGTTGTGCTGTGATTGTTATGTTGTGGATTGTATATTCTATATTGTGATAGATCTAGTTACTTGCCTAAAATTATTAAAGAAAATTAGAACATATTCACCCCCCCCCCCCTCTAGGTGTCTAGGCTCTTTAAATCAAGTCTTTCAAGTGGTATCAAAGGGAGGTTACTCAAATATAGACATAACAGTCTGAGTGAATCTCCATGGCAATTAATAGATAGTAAGAATGAGTTCAAATGAGAATCAGAAGGAATTTGGATCCATAAAACTGCTCATCTATAAGAAAGAAAGTTTTGGGATATGGAAGGAAAGGGTCAGGTTGTTCATGCAAGCATCTGATTAAAGAATCTACATCATACAAGAAGGTCCATTCATTCCAATGAAGGTATAGCTCTTGATGCAAATCTGCAAACCCCAAAGAGCTTTTCTGAAATGACTAAGGATGAGATCATCCTGACAACATTATACAAGAGAGCACAAAACAGTATTGTGAGTGTTATAGATGATGCCACATTTCAGAACTTGGTTCATTGTAAAACCTCTAAGGAGATGCGGGACACCTTGATTGTCTACATGGAGGGAACTAAAGAAGTTAGAGAGGATAGGAAATCTATGCTGAATCAAGAATATGAAAGCTTTAGACAAGCCAAGTCTGACAGCATAGCAGAATGTTATAAGAAGTTCTTCAGAATAGTAAATGAGTTGATGACCTATGGATGAGTATTCAGCACATATGAATTGAATGACAAGTTTCTCAGGTCACTAACCAAGGACTGAGATACAAAGATATGTGTCATCAGAAAGGTGACCAGGCTAGCTGATACACCTCCACCAACATTGTTTGGAAAGCTGCTATCTTATGAAATGCAGCTCACTGCTAGAAAGGAGGAAGAGAAAAGCAGCAGGTCTGAGTATAACGATAAGTTAGTAGCCTTCAAGGCTTAAGGCACAAGAAAAGGTAGGAGAAAGTCTCCTTCTCCACCCAGAAGAAATGCTGAGGCAGAAGCAGAAAATCCTGACATCAGCACATCAGATAGCCACACCTATGATGAGGACTTTGCTGCCTTTACAAAGCAGTTTCAGAGGTTTATGAAAAAGAAGAAATGGAGAACCAAGCCTTCAACATCCTTTTCCAAGGATGATTATTACAAGAAAAAGAAGACTTCCAAGGAGGACAGGTATGCCTCAAATCCTGGTAAACAAACTAATTCTATGATTGTTTGTTATTGCTGCAACAGGCCTGGACATGTCATAGTTGACTGTCCTGACAAGAGGAAGGAGTCTAAGGACAAGAAGAAGCATCAAGTAAAAGGCAAGAAGGAGTAATCCTTTGTTGCTTAGAAGCAGAAGAGTTGGACAGACTCTTCATCCTCAGAATTTGGAGAAGAAGATGATGCAGAAGCATATGTTGGGTTGTTTTCTACGGAAGAAGATTCTAGGGAATCAGAATTCTTACAAATGTTGGACTCCATAAATGGATTTGAAGACTATTGTTGTAAAGTGTTGATGGCTCTATCAAAAGATGATTAGTGTCAGGATCAGTATGGTCCAAGTAAGGTATACAGTTCTCCCGTAGCTTCTGATTACTATACTGGATCAGAATCAGAAGCATCTGCATCAAGAGGTGTGGATGGTTCAGAATCTGAGGGGGATGTACATCAACTCATTGATGAGTATGGTGGTTTGTTGCAATCTCTGAAGAGGAGCAAGTTCCTTATCAAGAAGCAGACCAAGGAAATTGAATCTCTTAAGCAGACTGCATCAGATTCAGCAAAGATGTTGGATTTGAAATTAAATGAGGTTGTCAAACTGAAAAACATAATTATTATTCAGATGGGCACAATCTCCTTCAAGGAAAATCACATTAAGAATCTGGAGGCAAAACTTAAGAAAGAAAAGGAGTTCGTGGCTAAATTCTCTAAGCCAAAGTTTCTCTTGACCTTAATAGACAATTTCATTTCTCATAAAGGAAAGATAGGTCTAGGCTTTAAGGGAAGAACAAGGGCCACCAATTCTCATAGAAAAGGCAAAGCCTCAGTTCAGCCACTAGCCTCAAAGCCCCTATCTTCTTTAGGAAAGTGATGCAACCTACAAACAGGTAGGATCATGATATTACTCATGGTTACTATGAGTATGGATATCTCATTGGCAAGGGTGTATATGTCAATAGGCCACTCTATTAGCAAACTCATCAGGTTCTTAAGGAATCCTTGGGGTTTGCTGCTCCAACACCTACACTTAAAAGGACTGCTGGCAACAAAGTTGTGAAGTCTGTACCTAAGAGAAGGTATAACAGATTTGAGTGTTGGTGTTGTGGCAAGGTGGGCCACTTTGCCATGGATTGTTGGTTCAACAGAAGTGTTAAAAACAAGAACAGCTTACCTGTCAGAAAAGCTGCAGGTAAGCATGATAGATTTCAAACTAACAAGAACCTAGGACCCAATAACAATTTGGGTTCTGAGGATAGGTAAATCTTTATTTGATGCAGGTGAATCCAAGTGGTCATACCCCTATATAGTACTTAAATAGTGGATGTTCCAGGCATATGACTGGAACAAGAAGAATGTTGAGGGACTATGCACCCAGAGAGAATGGACCCAATGTAATATTTAGTGGATCTGAAAAAGGAATCATCAAAGGATTTGGTAACATTTCAAGTAATTCTATTACTATCACTCAAGTGGCTTATGTGAAGGGTCTGAAACATAACCTGATTAGCATTAGTCAACTTAGTGATCTAGGTTATGACATCTCTTTCCTCAAAGGTGAGTGCCAAATAAGGAGGTCAAGTGATCAAGAGATCATTCTGACTAGCACTAGGAAAAGGAATGTATATTGTCTTAACCTTGATTGTGAGTATAACATCTCACCCATTTGTCTAGTTGCAGGTGAGAAAGCATCACAGTGTGTCTAATGGCACAAAAGGCTGGCTCATCTAAACTATAAGTAAATAGGACAGCTATTTAGTATGGTATTAGTGAGGAATGGTCATCAGGTCAATTGCATTAAAGAGGGTGTTTGTTCAGCTTGTCAAAAGGGCAAATAGACTAAGTGCTCTTTCCAAGTGCTTGATACCAAAGATTCAATAAGATGTCTATATCTCTTGCATATGGATTTGTTTGGTCCTATGTCAATTCATAGTCTAGGTAATAAAGTATACACATTAGTTATTATGGATGATTATTCTAGATTCATATGGGTTTTCTTCTTGAGGCAGAAATCTGAAATCCCTACTGTCTTCCAGACTTTTGTTAGACAAATTCATAATGAGTTTAACAGTTCAGTGGTCAAAATCAGAAGTGACCATGGAATTGAATTTCAGTCTGAGTGTATGACAAAGTTCTGTAAAGAACTTGGGATTCATCAGGAGTTCTCCTTACCTAGAACTTCCCAATAAAATGGAGGGTCAGAAAGAAAGAATAGGACTCTAATTGAGGCAAGTAGAACACTACTTAATGACACTTCTCTCCCTGAGTACTTTTAGGCTAGGGCAGTAAAAACTGCATGTCATGTACTCAATAGAGCTTCCATCAATAAGAAACATAAGAAGACTCCCTATGAGATTTTGAAAGACAGAAAACCCTAACATTTCCTACTTCAGATCTTTGGTAGTAAGTGTTATGTCCTAGTTAATGATAAACACTACCAAACTAAGTTTACTGCCAAATCCCTAGATGGGATATTTGTTGGGTACAATAATAACAGTAGGGCATACAGGATCTATAACTTGAATACACAAGTTGTAGAAGAATCTGCCCATGCAGTATTTGATGAGACTAAGTTGATTAACAGTGAATTGTCTAGCTCTTCAGGTAGTTCTACAGGTTTAAAGGACAGGCTGGACAAGCTGACTATTAATGAAGAAGCACCTGCTTGGCTGGATGAAGAAAAGGATGCATGTTGTCCAAAGGGAGAACAAGATTCACTGAATGAAGAAGAAAACAGTGAAGTGCATCAGGAAGAGGAAAATGAACAAGGCCAAGAGGTTGGCAGATTTCCTCCAGCAAGAAGACTCTTAAAGGATCATCCACCTCACCAAATCATTGGTGATGCAAGTTAAGGTGTTCTAACTAGGAGCAAGAGTATGAACACTATTCTATGTTCAAGCTTCTTATCACAGATAGAACCTAAGAAGTTTGAAGAAGCCATGCTAGACACAAACTGGATTGATGATATGCAAGAAGAGCTGAATCAATTCAGAAGATATAAAGTCTTGGAACTGGTTCCTAAACCAAATGATCACAATGTTATAGGAACCAATTGGATCTACAGAAATAAACTTGATGAGAATGACACCATAATCAAGAACAAGGCCAGGCTGGTAGCAAAAGGTTACAGGCAAGAAGATGGGATTGACTTTGATCAAACCTTTGCCCCAGTGGCAAGGCTGGAAGTTATAAGGTTGTTCTTGGCCTATGTTGCCTATCAAGGTTTCAAGTTATATCAGATGGATGTAAAGTCAACAGTTCTGAATGGTGACTTAAAAGAGGAAGTTTATGTTGAATAACCCTTAGGTTTTGTAGACTCTCACTATCCTAACTATGTATATAGGCTTAGGAAAGCTCTATATAGATTGAAATAAGCCCCAACGGCTTGGTATGAAACCTTGTCTGCTTTTTTTATTGAGAATAAATTCTCTAGAGAAAAGATAGACAAAACTCTATTCTTTAGGGAATCTAAAGGCAAGATCATCCTAGTCCAGATATATGTTGATGACATTATCTTTGGATCTATTGAAAACAACCTTTGTAGAAAGTTTGCCAAACTTATGCAAGGGAAGTTTGAAATGAGCAGTATGAGTGAGCTGAAGTTCTTCTTGGGACTTCAAGTTAGACAGACTGATGATGGATTGTCCATATCTCAGTCTAAGTTAACCAAGGAGTTGATTAATAAATATGGAATGGACTAAGCCTCCACCATGAAAACTCCAATGGGAACAAGTATGCATATATGCAAAGATGAGGCAGGGAAACCTGTTGATGAGTCTTTGTATAGAGGGATAATTGGCTCTCCACTCTACTTGACTGTTAGTAGACCTGACATCATGTATGCAATATGTGTCTGTACTAGGTACCAAGCATGCCCAAAGGAATCTCATTACACTGTTGTCAAGAGAATTTTGAGATATCTTAAGGGCACACCTAATCTAGGTCTTTGGTACCCTAAGAATAGAGATTTCTTACTAACAAGCTTCTCAGATGCAGGCTTTGCAGGATGCAAAGAAAATAGGAAAAGTACCACAGGAACGTATCAATTCCTAGATGGAAGGCTGGTGTCATGGAGCAGCAAGAAGCGAACAAGTGTAGCTATCTCAACTGCTGAGTCAGAATATATAGTGGTAGGAAGTTGTTGTGCATAGTTGATGTGGATAAAGCATTAACTTGAAGACTATGACATCAAGGTAAGTAGAATACCACTATTTTGTGATTCTACTAGTGTTATTTCTATTGCTAAAAACTCTGTTTCACATAGTAGAACTAAGCATATAAAAATTAAGTTTCATTTTATCAGAAAACATGTGGAGAAGGAAGATATTAGTCTAGAATTTGTGAACACAAATAATCATATTGCTGATATTTTTATAAAACCTCTGGATGAAATTAAATTAAATTATTTTAAAATTGAATTAGGTATGTTGAACCTAGAATAGGTCAGCATAAGCTTTCCTAAGTAGAATATATAAGCACAAAATTTCTCAGGAAATTTGGGTAAGTAAGAAAGTTTGTGTCGACACAAGCAAATTGTGTCGACACTCTCAGTATGATGTGTCAACACAGAAACAGTATTTGTGTCGACATAAGAATTGGTGTCGACACAAGAATTGGTGTCGACACACTCTGTCGAGACTTAACTAACCCGTGTCGACACTGGCACAAGTATGTCAACACATAGACGTGTCGACTAAAAATTAGTTTTGTCGAGATCTAAGTCTTTTATGTCGACACATGTAAAACTATGTCGACTAGTATTATTACTAAGTAAGGCATGTCTTTTGACCTACCCTTTACCAGTACTCTATAAATAGAAGAACACAAAATCTGGTCGACTACGCTTTCAGAATTCTCGACCCTAGACCTTGTGTCGACAAAGAAATTCTCCTGTCGACTCTCTTCTCTTCTCTATCTCATCAATGGCACCACACAAGGATGACAAGGTGAATGAAGGATACGAGCTGGTTCGCGGGGGATTCGAGACAGCTTCTCAGGACATCAAGGGTGTGATTACCCTAATTTCTGAAAATGGCTTGGATTTTTTGGTCTCTGAACCTACAAGAATTTGTAAGAAGGAACTGCTTGAATTCTACTCGTCTGCAACTGTGGATTATGAAGGAAAGAAGATGAAAGCCATAGTTTAGGATTCAAGAGTGAAACTCACACTTAAGTCGATCAGGAAGTCGTTCAACTTCCCTGGGTTAAAGAAGATGATGACGTACTTCCATATATGATAAATGATGCACTAAATTGGTGTGGATTGAATCCAAATACCAAGGTAGGATCGTCAATTACCAGGAAGGGGATGAATTCCCAAGGTAAGTTTCTTTCAGAAATCATAAGCAAGGTGATTCTCTGCAAGTCTGGTGAACATGACAGGATATCTGCCTACATGTTAAACCTAATGACTAGAGTTATATTCAATGTAAAAACAGACTGGTCATCAGTAGTGTTTGACAAGATCCAAGAAGGAATTAAGAAGACAAATTTGGGTAGAATCCTAAGCTTGTGTTTAGCTTCAACTATCCGAAATATTATGAATCAACTGCCAGGATCCAAGATCAATCATATGAGGAGGATGGACATGAGAATTCTATCCAGATGGGATAGAGTCTTGACCAAAGAGGTTTTTACTCCATAGAAACAGGTCAAGAAGGATGGGAAGAAGAAAGAAATTATTCAGGAAGCAGAATCCTCTAGTGATTCTGAAGAAGAAGTAGCCTTTTGTTCAGATGAAGACCAACAGGAAAAAGAAGCCCAAGCTTAAGTGGAGAGCAGTCAGCATCCAGAGTATCAGATGGCCTCCACTCCAGGGGAAGAGAATACTGAATTAATAATACAAGGCACTGAAAAACCTGAGCTACCTGCCCAAGGGGGAGGAATTTCTAAAGCTACTCTGGAGAGTGAGTATGATGCTGATATAGTGATGGACATTGTATCAGACATAAACAAAGAGGCACTGATCACTGTTGAGAATGAAGCACCAGATGTGCAGATGATAGATACAGCTCAAGATGAGCAAGTGAGCATCTCCTGTATAGAGAAGGCCCTGGATAAAAATCTGGATGTCCAAGGAGAACCTTTTGCTTCTCAAGCAAACATTGTTCCTCCTGTTCAGATGTAGAAGGAGGTAACTTTGGAGCAACTGTTCCCTGATTTATCTACACCAAGGACTGAGGGGGAAAAGCAAAAAGTAGAAAAGGAACTACCAGGAACTGAGGGGGAGGAGCTACTGGATGCCCTAGTTAATAAAGAAACTGTAGATATAGAAAGCTAATCTCAATCTTCTGATGATGAAGAAACCTCCATGGCTAAAAAGAGAAAATTAGTTGCAATCAGGAAAAGGAGAACAGGATATAAGAAGGCCTTACAAACAGTCACTCCTCCACCACTCAAAGCATGGACTTTAGTTCACTACTGGTCCAACTGCAAGTCAAGTTGGATGAGCAAAGACAGTCTTTGGAGAAATATGTGGATGAGTCACAAAAAGAACTACAGTTCTAGTTGGCTCAAGACAATAAATCCATCAGATTTGAAGTCAATTTGAATAAGAAAGAGATGACAGATTGCTTCCATAAGGGAGGTAATGTTATAGTATATTTGGCTGAGCAACAACAGCTGATAAAGACTGAAGTTGAGGACATTACAATCAAGCAAGGATATATTTTAGAAAATCAATTCAGATCAAATGAAAATCTTAAGGACTCCCATGATGAAATTCTCAAAAAACTGGGAAGTATTGTTACTGATTTGAAATCTGCAGTATCCAAACAAATACAAGCAGATCTAGCTGCTGTCCAAACACCCATTGAAGCTTCTCAAAAGACTATTTCTGATCACCTGAATAAATTCTAAGCCTACTATAAAGAAGGTACAGAATATCTGGCTGAATAAGTAAGGTTTCAAAAGAATGATCTGAGAGATCATATATCTAGAGAAGTCTTAAAGGGGGAGAGAATATTAGTCAAAGCCAGCTCTGATCGTGCAAAATGGGTATCTAATACCATCAGAGCTACACTTGGATTTCCACCCCTATATGAGGATGATAATACTGCTGAGTCTGGTGTTCAACCTGCCTACATTGAAGGGGATCAGCCAGAGGTTACACAGGTCATTTATCCTCCAGCTTATTTTGACATAGTCCAGTAAGAAGTTCAGCAAATGTATAGCCCTCCATAGGAGGCACAAAATATTATTATTGAAAAGGTAGAAATGTCAGAGGCTGCACAGGAAGATTAAAGGGAGGCACAGCTTTCCAAGAAAAGGTTTATAGAATAGGCAGAACTGAAGCTTGATTTTGAGCAATGGAGTCCTACCTCCAGGAACATTATTTCAACTGCCTGAAAAACTGTGAAGGACAAGACATATGATAGAGGCAAATGGTACTCTGAGCAAGAGTGGAACAAGTATCAGGCAATGCAAGATGTTATACTTCAGTATAGAAGGAGTGCTAAAGTTGGGAAGTTACTTGCTAACTCTGTGGAGCCTAGCAAGTACTTTCAAAAGCCTTTTCACTATTTTGAAAGGCAAAGGATCAAGATTGAAGAACTGAAGAAGAAAGACTAGAAAGGAAAGAATCCAACTGATGATACTGAACCTAATGTGCAGGCTAAGATCAGATCTGGAAAAGGAATAGTAATCAAGGAGCCTAGTCAATCTTAGGATAGATAGGCTAATATGAAGAACAATGTAATCTTTTGATTTTTGTTCTTTAAAGAAACATGTAAACCTAAACAATTTTTTGATTAATGAATGACATCATTTTCAGTATTGAGTTTAGCTATTATCTATATTTATATGTTACCCTGCAATGAAATGTATGAACATCTATTTTTCTTTGATTTATTATGTGTGGTGTATATCTTTGACTAAGGGTTATGACTTCTCCAAATAGGATGAGATTGTTGGGTACACTGAAAACTATATACCATATTTGGAGAAGCCTCCCCTTACTCAATAATATACATCAATTTGTATTTGATGGGATGTTTGAGTTCCAATGTGCAGGTTTAAGAAATGCAGGAAAATTTATAAGTACAAGTGTCGACACTTGTAAGGAATTGTGTCGACACCTGAAGCAGGAGCTGTGTCGACACCCAGGAATTGTGTCGACACCTGAAGCAGGAGCTGTGTTGACACCCAGGAGTTATGTCGACACAAGAAGAAAGGTATGTGTCGACACCCAAGAATTGTGTCGACACCTGAAGAAGGCTTGTGTCGACACCTGAAGAAAGCTTGTGTCGATACACAGGACTTGTGTCGACACAAACTCAATGCCATTTATCAACAATAACTATACTGAGTCTGAAAGGCTTGTGTCGACACATAGGACTTGTGTCGATACACACTCAACGACGTCTGACATACACTCAATGCCATCTGTTAGCATCAGCTATGTCGAGACCAGGAGCAGTGTGTCGACACACAGGACTTGTGTAGACATACACTCAATGACGTCTGGACATACACTCAACGCCATCTGTCTACAACAACTATGTCGAGACTAGGAGCAGTTGTGTCGACACACAGGACTTGTGTCGACACATACAATAGAAGCTGTATCGAGAAGATAAAGAATGACTGTGTCGATACATTGAGTGCTGTGTCGACATCATCAAGACTTGTGTCAACACTTAATCTATTTGTATCGACACATATAAAGCAGTTTGTTGAGTGTTTCCTGCTGAGATATAAAGTCATTGCAGAATCAGCTGTCACGGCTGAAGAATTGACAGCTGTCATAAACAACAAGTCTGACACCTTTGTCAGAACTGTCAAGAAGGTTGTTACAAACCGGATCATCCGGTAATCATTGAAAAACTCTATATAAAAGACTGATCCATGACAACCAAGAAAAGAAATTAAGCAATTATGGGGTAACAAACCAACACAGAACCAGAGAGAGAAATCAACAATAAGAAAGGGGGAACCCTTAAGATGGCAGATCCTGAACAGTCTGCAAGAAAGATTTAGATCTAATTCTGAATCTAAGAAAGGATCTCTCTGAAGATCAATTTCTACACCAAGTCAAGATCAACCTCATTTTGTTCAATCAAGAAGCTTTGAAAAAGCTAAGTCAGGTTGGATCTGAAGTATACAATTTATTCAAGAACTGATCAAGAAGCTCACACCAATTGAGAGTTCTATCTTGGTGAAATTTCTGTACAACTAAATACTCTTTTTTCCTTGTAAGATCTTTTATAGATTTGAGTTGTAAGCCTGTGTTTATAAAGGTCGAGGTAGGGCTGAGAGCCTGAGGTGTAGGACTTGTGAAAGTCTAAGTTGTAAGCCTAGTGATAAAGGCTGAGATAAGGCTGTTGCCTGAGGTAGGATTCTTGGGAAGAATCTGAGGTAGGACTTGTATAAGTCCGAGCTGTAAGAACCTATCAGGTTATGAGTTGTAAGATCTGTGGATCTGAGTTAGTGGAAGGAAGTTGGGCTGAATCCAGTTCTCTACTAGATAGGCGAATGGGGAAAGTGGATGTACCCATAACTTGGGGAACCACTATAAATCTACTGTGTTGTGTTGTGATTGTTAGGTTATGGATTGTATATTCTATGCTGTGATAGATCTAGTTACTTTCCTAAAATTATTAAAGAAAATTAGAACTTATTCACCCCCCCCTCTAGGTGTCTAGGCTCTTGAAATCAAGTCTTTCAAGCTCACTGTAATTACTTCTTGGGTACCATAAGCCAAGATTCGATACACCTTTAAGGTATATCAAAATCTTCTTTGCAGCAGCATAGTAAGATTCCTTACAGTTCACTTGGAATCTAGCACAGACACATGTAGAGAACATTATGTCTGGTCTACTAGCAGTAAGGTAGAGCAAGGATCCAATTATGCTTTTGTACTTGGTTTCATAAAAAGGTTTCCCTTTCTCATCCTTGTCCAGAGACACAGCTGAACCCATTGGAGTCTTCATAGAGATTGCATTCTCCATTCTGAATTTCTAAATCAAATTCTTGGTGAACTTAGCCTGCGAGATGAAAATTCCATCTTCAGATTATTTCACATGAAGTCCTAAGAAATACTTCAGCTCACCCATACTGCTCATTTCAAACTTATCTTGCATAAGTTTAGAGAAATTCTTGTAGAGGTTGTCATATGTAGAGCCAAAAATAATATCATCGACATAAATAAACACTAGCAAAATCTTGCCTTTAGTTTCCCGAAAAAATAATGTCTTATCTATCTTTCCCCTTGTTAACTTGTTCTCAAGAAGAAAGGTAGACAGCGTCTCATACCAAGCTCGAGGGGCTTGTTTCAAGCCATACAGAGTTTTAGATAAAAGATAAACATAATCAGGAAAGTTAGAATCAACAAAACTTGGAGGTTATTCCACATATACCTCTTCCTTGATGTCACCATTAAGGAAGGCAAACTTCACGTCCATCTGATTGACAGTGAAGCCCTTAAGTGCAACATATGCTAGGAACAACCTGATTACCTCCAGCCTTGCCACTGGAGCATACGTCTAGTCGAAGTCGATTCCCTCTTCTTGCCTGTAACCCTTGGCGATGAGTCTAGCCTTGTTATTTATGATGGTCCCATCCTCGTCCATTTTGTTCCTGTAGACCCACTTTGGCCCGATGACGTTCTTGCCTTTGGGTCTTGGAACCAGTTTCCAGACTTTTCCACGCTTGAACTGATTTAACTCTTCTTCCATAGCCATTATAGATGATGCATCTGAGTTGGCTTCCCCAAACTTCTTTGGTTCAACCTGTGAGAGGAAACTCAAAAAAAATTCTTGTTAGCTGTACCTCTACGAGTTCTGACACCATCCGGGGGATCTCCTATGATCTGATCCATGGGATGATCCTTCAGATGTCTGAGCTCTAGAGTCCTTGCATCCGGAGTGTCTTCAACTACAGGAGTGGCTTCATCAGCTTGGGGAATTTCTTCATATTGATCATCAACCTCTCCAATAGGGGTTAGAGTGGTGATCTTGATGAACTTTTCACCTTTTTCTTCCTTTGGTTCACTCAGGTTGAGTTCTTTCATCTTTGAACCTGCATCTTCAACAAACACACTAGAAGAGACGCTTTGCAGCAAGCTCATCTCATCAAATAAAACATGTATAGATTCTTCAACCACCAGGGTTTTCTTATTAAACACCTTATATGCCTTACTATGGCTACTATAACCTACAAAAATACCTTCAAAACTCTTTTCACTAAATTTAGTAGTATGCTACTTACCATTGTTAAGAACGTAGCATTTACAGCCAAAGATTCTAAAATATGAGACATTCCTCTTTCTTCCCTTTAGAAGTTCATTAGGCGTCTTATTGTGGTTAAAACCGAATATAATTATTTGATAATTTTTGGATGATTACATATTGTGAAAACCATAGTAGTGGCATTTTGGTAATGATGTTCATATGAAATTATGTTCGGCCAAATCACTGACTAAGGTCATGAATTTCTATCCTGAGTATTATTATATCAATTTTGATCACCAGTAATTTTATAGGAATTTTTGATAGTATATTTTAAGTACTTCATTTGGAAAATGGATTATTTATGAATTTAAAATTAAATAGAAAATATATAGAAATTCCAATTGGAAAATTATGATTTTTTATGAACAGACATTTTTAACCTATATGAACATCTGATAATTTATTTATACATAATAGACCAATGGTCTTGTTAGAGTAGTTCATGTTCAAAGTGACCTAGGTAACTTAATTAATTAATTTTAATTATGGTCCAAAATAATTAAAAAGATGATGAAATTCTGAATGATCAATATTACATACATAACAAACCCATGATAAATAATTAGGAGAATTTGGCCCAAGGAAATGGAAATCATTTCGTTTGGGTTGGAGTTAGGTCATGGGTTGCGCTTAGATAAAGTAACACATAACACTATGACCCACAGGGGATATGATAGAAGGTTGGATTGAGAAGCTTATCAGAAAGTTAGAACCCTGGTTGGTGTCAAGTAGTAACGAGTGTTAGAGTGCAAAGCCCAAGAAAAAGTAATTAAAATGGAGACCGGCAGAAGACCGTCATTCTCCCAATAATACCTTAAGCCATTAGGTTCACTCAAGAGAAAAATTTAGAATTGGGTATTCATAATGGGTAAACACTAATAAAAGTAAGTGTCCTTGAGAAAGTGAGCTTTTGGCTTCAGCCCATCATAGTTCCTAGTGCCCCCGAGAGCCCTTCACTGGGTATGTCATGGGAAATCCAAGGACTAACCATAAGTTATTATGCCTAATATGCATTAGAAAAGACAAGACTAATAGGTTAAGGGAACGATGTGGCAATCTCAGCCATATAGGGTTGGAGGATTCAAGACGGGTTTTATCTTGCGAGCTGGAGGCTTGGATGTTCGGATACAGGATGGGTTTTGTCCGGCGAGCTAGACGCTCGGGTTGGAAATAAATTGCATGTGTATAGGACATATTAGTAGCGAGTCATGCCGTATTGGGCCAATCGTCATACCGATGGCAGTGCAGTGACTCAGGTGAGGTGTGAGGGTTTGAGGGGCCAGAAGGTTGAATATACCGCGGTCTGAAGGATAATCCCCGAAAACGCACACATGACCTAAAAAGTCTGGTGGACTAGCAAATGGTTTAGTACGTGTTGACTCTGGTGTGTTCTTCAGAGGCGTACGAAAGGTCTGGGCCTGGTAGTGTGTATACCCGCCTAAGTGTGGAGACGCCCGCTCCACTGCTGTCATAGCCATAATGGTAGTACCTGAGAGTTAAGCTAACTCCAAAAAGTGGGAACTAAAGGTCTGTGCACACAGAGTCGTGTGGGTGAGTAGCACTTGTATGATTCATAACCCGTATGTCATACCATTCATACATAATTAGGACATACGCACCATAGCTCCTTATCATATAAATTAGTATGGGCTCTTTTATATGATAAGTTAAATTTGTGAAACCTTAACTTATAAGTTTGTATGGACATTCATATAAGTTAAGGCACTCATGTAATGATAGCTTAGCAGTAGATAGTTTATTTTCTGCTCCGCTCTCTACTTTGCTTACAACACTTCCTTTCCGTACAGTTCTTTCTTACTTTACTTGTACTATATAGAACTGCTAGAGTAGAGAAATATTTGTTATTACATAATATTGATAGATTAGATTCACTATCACCTGCTTTCCTTTTTTATACCCCTTGATTATTCTCCGCTTCGTCCTCCCGCTCGGTACCTAGGAGTCACGGGGGTGAGGCGAGGACAAAATGGCTTAGTCTTATGACTAACGGTCAGATGTGACCGTATCATTTTAGAGCTTGAGGAGCTGGAGCACCATCAGGACGAGGTGGCAGGACATAAGGAGCTGACACCACCTACTACTCAGGTGATGACGTGTGTACTCATGATATATTAGCTTCCGCTTGGTTAGATTTTGTGTGAGAGAGATTTTTTACTATGTACTGAGCATAAGCTCTTTTCTCTTTCATTCTATACTTGTGTTACACTATTGGATCTCTCATTTTACTTATATTATAATGATGCTGTGATGTAGACTTGATGTATAAATGTTTATATTGCTCCTCTTCTTGATTGGCCGAAAGGTTAATGATCGTACTAGCTGGCAGGATCGGCATATTGCGGTGTCGACTAGTCTGTGTGTGCTAAGTGTCACCGTAAGGCGGCAATTCTGAGCATAAGACCGGGTATCCCCCTTTTAAGGGGGGTGGTCTTACAAAATTTGCCACCACTTGGCCTTTATTGATTGCCGAGGGAAAAAGGAGATGTCGAATTCGTTCAACTCCACAGACCACTTTGCTAATCTACCAGATTGTTCTACCCCCTCGAAGGTGTTACGAAGAGGGGGTCAGTCACAAAATGGGAGAACCATTGTTAAATATCTCAGAGTTTTCTCTAGAGGAGAGAGTGAATAGAAATTAAATTTTTGTTTCAAATACTAAGATTAATTCACAGAATTTGCATATACATTAGTTATCAAACATAAATAAGTGCAGATAAATAAAATCATAGCACAGGAACAAGGTAACATAAATAAATCAAAATCACAGAAGACACAAAAATTATAGTGGTTCTCTAAAATTTGGGTACATTCACTCTTCTACCCCCATAGTAGAAATTCACTATCACAATACCTAAGTCTTTTGATCAGGAGACTCTTAGAACCAGATACCAGATCTTTTGATAATGAGACTTTGAACTAATACAACCTGAGTCTCTTCTCAAGGAGACTCTCAGAACCACTTACTGAATCGTTTGAAGAAGGATTCTAAAAACTCTGTTCACAAACTGTGAATTATAATAAAATCAGAAAAATTATTGAAGATCTGAAGAAATAATGATCTTCTTGATAAGTAATCTCAATTGAATCCTGAGGACTGTATGACACTTAGTGAATCTAAAATCTATAATCAGATGAATCATTGAATAAGATAATCTCAAAGATTATAAGCCCTTAATCTAGATTTCTCTTTTATCTCCACTAAATCAAATGCAGTAATTGATTTGCACTTGAGAAGAAGAACTGATTCTCTACAGATTAATCATTTATAACAACCAAAATATTTCTTAAAGCAATTCTAATTTGATCCTCAAAATAATTCTTGGTCAGAAGATTAATCAACGCAGCGTCGAGTTTATATAGATGTAGCATCGAATTCTGACTTCATTCTGTCAATTGAGTTATATTATCGATGTGTCGATTTCATATCAGAGTATGTGTCAACTTATCATATTTAGTTTCTTGGGCTTGTTCTTGAAGTAGCGTCGACTTTTAATCAAAGTTGTGTCGACCTATGGTCAAAGTTGCGTCGAGTTCTTGCCGAAGTTGCGTCGAGTTCTAGCCGAAGTTACGTCGACTTCTAGTCAACACATGTTAGAATTTCATAACATTCCTCCTTAATCCAGTGTACCTTTCTCATGTCCTTTATACAAATTACATCCTTGGACATTTAAGACCATATTACCCTCACTATATATCATGGGTAATAAACCTAAGATGTAAAAACACTTAAAGTAATTTATTAAGGTAAATCATAAAGGCTTTTCCCAACAATCTCCCCATATTTAACTTAACAAGTTTTACAAAATTTCAAAAAGTGATTTTACAAATATAAAGCAGTAAAAATACAAAAATTTGACTTTCATGAACAAGTATAGATCACAAATAAAATTTAAAAAGGACATACATAAGAGGTAACTAAATATATGAAGCTTTCGTAAAGATCTCTTAAAAATGCCAACATAGTTTTCAAAAGTTATACATTCAGAATATATTTGTCCTAAGAAGGATTTTTCCTTTTCCTAGATAATACATGTACATCCTTATTCATCTTTTTAGCAGACATATCTTAACACTCCCCTTGAGCTGTGACAACAACTTCTCTGCCTCCCCCTAAAATAATGCATCAGAATCATGAACAAATTGATCATTATTCTATTCTATCTCCCCCTGTGTTGAGGCAGACTGATTTTGAGCAACTTGACCAACAGCCTCAAAAGTTTGTAAGTCTTTAAGAAGAAATTCATCTTCATCTAAGGGTTCAATGTACTGGTCTTCCTCAGACATCTCCCCCTTCTGAACCTCATGAGCCAAGGAGGTTAAGAAAGATCTTATTACTTCTGTGGAAGCCAATTTATTTTGAATATTCCTTATAGAATTTTGAACCCCAAAAATCTGATTGAACATATTTTCAACTACGGATTTATAATTTAAAGCATGCTCAATTATAAGGGTAGTTGGTGAAGTAGTTGTCTTTTGTATTGCTTGAAGAATAACTTTGTTAATATCAAATGCCATAGATGAACATGCAGCAGCATGATTATGTTCAGTAGGAGTAGAGTGTTGAACATTGCATTATTGCATGTCTATAGCTGGAAGTTCAATATTGATAGTTTGAACTTAACTTGATTCTTGAACTAAATCTTGTGATAGAGACACTGTTGTATTTGTTGGAATGATTGTTTCATGAGAAACATCATGCAAAGTTGATGGTGGATGTGAAACATCTTTCATTATACAAGGCTTGAGAGTTTGTTTAGTCTTCTTTGAAAATAGGGCTATTGAAAGTCTTTTTCTAGGAGGAATGTTCACTCCTTTTGATTTGCACAAAATTGGATAGTGTTGTTTTAGTATATAACTCATGAATGTCATATATGCATTTTCCTTATGTTTATACTTATGGCCTATAAGAAGCAAAACACATTTACCCATGTCTATTCTCTTCCTTAGCACCGGAACAACCATCATATGTAGTTGTGCTTTTGGACCTGGATCATGTATAGATATTTTACATATTAGGACTTTTTTGACTATATCAGCCAAAAACTCATATTCCTCAGAAAAATATTTCTTCTTCAGTTGAATTGGTCTGTCTTTAGAAAAATTCAACTTCTATAATTCTTCGTTTAGTTCGCTATTTGAGAGTTCTGTTATACCGTTACCCGAAGGCAGATCAAATGTTGGCTGAATAAGTTCGGTAGTTATAAGGACCTCTGACCCATTAATCTACTCAATCATTGTACCATCTTCATCAATTATAACAAAATTAATGAACTCAGTTTACTCCATGGAATATAGTAAACATCTTATAGTAATCAGCTTGTTTAAACCATCATTCGTAAATAGTTGTAATATTCTTTTAAATGAATCAGCTATAAAAACAGAAGAGTCTAGATCAACACTGTAAGTAGAGTTAGTCTTAATTACCATTTAGGAACCTGCAAAGATTTCAAAGAGAATGGAGAGAGCGAGTAGAGGAGAAATAGAGAGAGAAAGATGAAGAGTTTGGAGAAAAATACGAAGTCTAAATTGACGAAATGTCGAGAAATTAGGGCATAAATATTTTCTTAGCCTACATGACGTCGATTTATTTTCGACTGTATACGTAAATATCATAATCAATGCATGCATTAAGTTGTATCAACATTACGTTGATTTGATTCAAAACTCTTCATAATCACTGTCTCTAGATGTTGCGTTGAAGAAAAGTGAATGTTCTATCGACTTGTATTCAGCGTTACGTCGAATACATACTTAAAATTTAAAGACATTTTCAGGTTTTTCCCAGCAATATTTGTAATTAAAATTGGATGTTTTATAATCAATTACTTAGATTTATCAAGCATGTCCAAAGCATTGATAAAGTAGTTGTGCTTTGTTTCATCAAGAGACTTTGTGAAAATATCTGCCCTTTGATTTTCAGAAGTCACATATTCCAGGGAAATTTTCCCTTTTTCCATATTGTCTCTGAGAAAATGACGCCTAATCTCTTTGTTCTTTGTCCTGCTATGCAAGACAGGATTAGAGACAATTGAAATAACACTTGAGCATGGGGCCATTTTGGCCTTGAAATTAACAAGCATTTCTTTTTGTCCAGTCATATGTCTAGAGCATCCACTGTCCAAATACCACAGCTGATTTGCAGAAGGACAGCTTTTTTCCTGCACATAAGATGAAACATTAATTCGGATCCAGGTTACCTTGGATCCATTACTTCTTTTTCCATTATAAGGAGTGATTAAATTATATGATGACCTTTCATAATACCCTTTGAGATAAAAGAGTGTTGTTCTATTAAACAAACAACTTCCAGTTTTATGCCATTTAATAAAGCAATCTTGATAAACATCCTTTATAGAGTAATTTTGATAAGAATAATTGCTTTCTATGGATATGTGTCGAGTTGAAGTCAACACATCGTTTGGAATACGTCGATTTGAAGTTGAAGTTTCAAAAAAGTTGTGTCGATATGAAATTGATACATGTTTCAGACTTATTGAAACTACTGGGTTTTGTTTCTTATTTATCATTGGTTGTTTATCTACAATACTTTTTCTATTGAATTTACTCTTATTATTATTAAAACTTGTTGCTCTTTCTGGATGGACATTATGAACTATTTTGGATGTCACTTCCTTTGCTTTGATAAATGATACATGATTTTTTCCAAGAAAGTATATTGTTAATTGATATTATCCTGTGAGGATTTGCTCCTAATCCCAAATGATCAAACTTTTTCTCAAGGTTTTCAGTAATATTCTTAAATTGATGACTCCTTCCATTCAAGTAGTCTTCAAAAACTTTTGCTTTTAATAATTCTTCTTTTAATAAAAAGTTTTCTTCAGTTAACTTACTTACTTGTTCCTTCAGGTTTTCTATTTCAATTTTTAAAAGTTTATCGTGTTTTTTTGTTCATTATCATTAGAACAATCTTTAAATAGTTTCAATTTCTGGCTTAATAATTTAATTTCTTTTTCTAATTCTATTTGATCCATACAAAATTCTCTAAAGCATACTTTAAATTCTTTTGAGGAAAAATCTATATTATCAAAATAATAAAATACCTCATTTATCTCATGATCTGATTCTGTATCTAGAACCATGAGACATGCTTCTTTAGCCACAGTTTCTTCTTCATTATCTAATGAAGAACTAGATTCAGAACTTGTATCACTCTAGGTTTCAGCAATAAAACCTTTCTCCTTTTTCTTATCCTTTCTCTTAGGTATTTCTTCTTTTGATGCTTGGCAGTTGATCTTTTCTTTTGTTGATTTTGACATTTAGGTGTTATATGTCAAGGCTTTCTGCATGAAAAATAGATTAACTCCTTATTATGAATCTTATTAAACTTTGGTTTGCTCAAATTTCTATCTCTTCTCCTAAAGCTTTTTGACTTTATCCATCTTCTAAATCTCCTTATTAGAAGATTAAACATCTCATATTCTGAAACAGATGGTTCATTTCAGTAACCTTGAAAGCAATATATTTTTCATTTAGTGTAATGATAATTTTCTTAGCATTTATCTCAGTTCTACTTCTCTGAAGTTGTTCATATGACTTCTGTTTTCCTAGTATTGCACCTGTTGTGTTTTCTTTATGATAATTTGCTTCTCTCATTATTCATATCCTTCAATCGCATGTACTTGGGAAACACATAAGTAATATATCATTTATCTCAATAAGAGATATATCTTTATCTAACTCTTTTAGCTCATTTATGATCATACTAAACCTATAATACATTTCAGCTACTAACTCATCAGCTTTCTTTTACAAATTTTCATATTGAGAGATCTTAGTGACCTTTTATCTTTTCTCTCATCTTCACTTCCATCAATAATTCTTGAAATTAATTCGCATATTTCTTTTGCTGAATGACAATCTATAACTTTTTGAAACACATAATCTTACATAGTTGACTAATATGTTCATAGCTTTTGCAACCTAATCTTTTATTCTCTTTTTCATATATGTCCATTCACTTCTTAGTATAGGTTCTACAGTTATATTTCCCTCTGGATCCTTCCTGTATGGCATTGGTGGTCCTGTCAAAATTTTTTCTAATATACCTTCATTAGTAGAGTTCATGTATAATCTAATTCTGGTTTTTCAGAGTATAAACTTTTCAAGATTACAAACTGGTAGCCGAGTAAATACAAATTATAATGTATTTAAAGAAATTTTTGAAAATATATATAAAAAATACTGATGCAACTAAAAGGATCTTTTGATCAAGATGTTAACCTTTTATTGATTAATCTCCTCTAGATTAACCTATTAATGGTCAACCTCCCTCTAATACCAATTGAAATTGGAGAATAGTTCTTAAATACCTCAAAGTTTTCTCTAGAGGGGGGGGGGTGAATAGAGATTTAAAATTTGTTTCAAATACTAAGATTAATTCATAAAATTTGCATATACATCAGTGATCAACCAGAAATAAGTGTAAATAAATAAAATCAAAGTATATCGATAAGATAACATAGAACATTGTTAAAATCACAGAAGACACAAAAATTATAGTGGTTCTCAAAAATCGGGGTGCATCTACTCTTTTACCCCCTTGGTAGAAATTCATTATCATAGTGCCTAAGTATTTTGATCAGGAGACTCTTAGAACCAAACACCAGATCTCTTGATAAGGAGATCTCGAACCAATATAGTTTGAGTCTTTTCTCAAGGAGACTCTCAGAACCTCTTACTGAATCCTTTAAAGAAGGATTCTCAAAACTCTGTTCATAAACTGAGAATGATAATAAAATCAGAAAAATTATTGAAGATCTGATAATATAATGATCTTCTTGATAAGTCCTTTTAATTGAATCCCGAGGACTGTATGACAATTAGTGAATCTGAAATCTATAATCTGATGAATCTTTGAATAAGATAATCTCAAAGAATATAATCCCTTAATCCAGATTTCTCTTTTATAGCCGCTGAATCGGATGCCGCAATTGATTTGCTCTTGAGAAGAAGAAGAACTGATTCTCTGCAGATTCAACAACAAAATGATTGACTAAATCAATGAAGAACTTCGATGATGATCTTTCTATCTTTCTCTATTGAAAATCTATCCTCCAAAAACACGATATGATTGTTGTTAAAATAATCATCCTATAATTCATCAATCTATTTATGTGTATATTTGTATATATATAGCTGAGAAACAAGGTCATCCAATGTCTACAAGAATCAGTTATAACAACCAAAATAATTCTTGAAGTAATTTTGATTTAATCTTCGAAATAATTCTCGTTCAGAAGATTAATCGACGTAGCGTCGAGTTCATATAAACATAGCATCAAATTCTGACTTCATTCTGTCAATTGAGTTCTGTTATCGATGTTGCGTCAATTTCATATCATAGTATGTGTCGACTTATCATATTTAGTTTCTCTGACTTGTTCTTGAAGTTGCATAAACTTTTAATCAAAGTTGCATCAACCTCTAGTCGAAGTTATGTCGAGTTCTAATCAAAGTTGCGTTGAGTTCTAGTCGATGTCTGTTAGCATTTTATAACTTTCCTCCTTAATCCAGTGTGTCTTTCTCATGTCCTTTATACCATTGTCATCCAAGGACTTCTAAGACCATATTACCCTCACTATACATCATGAGTAATAAACTTAGGATGTAAAATCATTTAAAATAATTTGTTAAGGTAAATCATAAGGGTTTTTCCCAACAATTCATCACATGGATTGAGTGTGCCTGGAAGTATGGCCTGAGCTTCCTTATTGAGATGATCAGGTCGAATGCCAGCATCTCCAGAATTGGATACCTGAGCTCCGCCTTCCTCAAGACCCTACTCATATAGTATATTGGCAGCTGCTTCATTCCATCTTCACAAACCAAGAATGAGCTCACCGCCTCTACCCCTACCCCAAGATACAATGCCAGGTCTTCTCCTTCTCTAGGCCCTTAGATCAATGGGGCCTGAGTGAGTTACTCCTTTAATTCTCGGAATGGTTCCTCACACTCTAGTGTCCACTCAAACTTTGATTCTCCTATAATGCCTTGAAGAAAGATGACCACTTCTCGCAGGCGCGTGATAGGAACCTTCAAAGACCTGCCAGCTTCCCCATGAGATGTTGTACTTCATTTGCATTACTTGGTGACCCCAGCTCTAGGATTGTCTTTACTTTTTCCGGGTTGGGCTCTACCCTTGCTGGGGTAAGGAGGTGACCCAAGAATTTTCCCTTATTGGTTCTAAAAACACACTTTGAGGGCTTGAGCTGCATCTTGAACCTCCTCAGGGTGGCGAAGGTCTCCAGTAGATCTTGGAGATTAGATCTGATGTCCTTTCTCTTCACAATCAAGTCATCCAAATAGATTTCCAGGTTCCTTCATTTCCATTCTGGGAAGACCCAGTAAATCATCCTTTAGTAAGTTGCGCATGTGTTCCTCAGCCCAAAAAGCATCATCTTATAACAATAACACTCATCTCTTGTGATGAAGGAGACATACTTGACATCGGGTGGGTGTATCCATATCTAGTGATAACCTAAAAAAGCATCCAAAAAACTCATTACGGGAAACCGACGGTTGAATCCACCAGTGCGTTGCTTCGAGACAACAGATAACAATCCTTAGGGTAGAATTTATTTAACAATGTAAAATGTACACACATCCTCCACCTCCCATGACTCTTTTTAACTATTATCACATTGGAGACCTAGCCTGGATACTGAATCTCTGATACACACCCGACCTTCATCAGCATTTTTACCTTCTCTCGGAAGGGCTCTTCATCTTATCAGTAATGTCCCTCCTCTTCTAGCGGATGAAGCAGACACCTAGATCAAGATTGAGGTGATGACATGCCACATCTACATCAATGCCTAAAATATCTACAGCACTCCAGGCGAAGACATCCATATTCTGTTGGATGCAAGCTAAGATCTTCTCCTGGTCCACCTGGCTCAGTCCTCCGCTGACCCGCACTTTATCCTTCCTCCCATCCTAGGTGAGGAACACCTCTTCCACCTCCTTTACTACCTCCAGCCTCTCTTGCTCCTCTATCACCTTCTCTATTTCCTTGGCATCTTCCTTCCAAGAGATTGTGTTGATGACCGTGATATATCACTATCTTGCCACCTTTGGGTATCCCCTTACTCTGATCTGCACTTCTCTCATGTTGAACTTTATACACTGATGGAAATAGGAGGGGATGCACCTGAATGCGCTGATGAGGGGTCGTCCCAAAATGGCATTGTAACTGCTTGGAGCGTCCACAGTGATGAACTGGCAGTTCCTGGACTGTCCTCCCAAAGTTACGTGGAGCTTGACTCCCCCCTCCATTTCCTTTCTTAACCTGAGAACCTGAACAGTAGTCCGTTGGCCGCTAGCACCCTCCTAGCTTCCACTTTCATCTCATCAAATGCCTTCTTAAAGATCACATTCACGGAGATCCCATTGTCAACTAGGATTCTCAAGACCATGAAGTTTGCTTCCTGAATCACCAGCGCGCCACAAAATGGATCCTCATGATCTGGTATATCCTTCGATGAGAACGTGATATTCTCTGCTGGAGGTGGGTTTTGTGAGGTTGAAGCGATGCTTCGACGAAACATTATATGGAGGCTCCCTTACGGGTTTTCTTGATTCCAACTACCCAATAAATAACTTTGATCCCTCCTCGGGTGCCCATGCCGTCCCGGTTCTCACATCTATCCTCTTCCTCTACTCCTCCCGCTACCACTTCTTCAATCTACACTTGTGGTTATTATTCCTTTGGGCCTCTTGCCGCTCTCGGACCCAATAACTCTGAACAGGTGGACATTACGTGGCCTTTCTCCTGGTGGAAGTCACAATAGGGCAACGCCCCTCTGCCTCTCCCCCTTTTTGCTAGGACACCTCTCATATTCCGCCTTCCTCTTAGACCAAATACCACGATAAGATGGGGTGGGGGTAGGAGCAGCCTTGGCACGCTCTCCACCCCAGAGGGTTGAACCGTCATTGCCCTTCAAGGAAATTCCACAACCCTGAGCTACTCCTCTCCCCTGACCTTGAACCGGACCTCCTAACAGCCATTGCACTGGCTGATTGCTCGGGTCCTGAAATCCCCATCCTGGTTCTTGACCTCCCTAGTGTCACTCGAAACCTGCCATCTTGGCTCTTCTCTTCTCCCCCCTTCCTGCTACTTGAAACCTCCTTGCTCCCTTAGTTCATTCTCCCCCAACTTGGCTAACTTCTTTGCAAATGTCGGGTTCGCATCCTTTCCTTCGATCTCTTTTGCAGCCCTCTCCATTAGCTCCTTGAAAGACAAGGGGTCTTCTGCGTTAGACTCATCTTGAAGAATCTCTTGGGAAACCCGGGGGTGAATGCAAGTTGTAATGTATACTCGGGCACCTCTAGAATAAGTAGGACCTCTTCCTAAAATCTATCCACATAACTCGTCAGTAACTCTTCTACTCCCTGCTTAATCTAAAAGAGGTGCTCTGCCCCCTTCTTCCTCTTCTTGGATGTCGAGAAATGTAATTGGAAGCTTCGACGCAAGTCTTAAAAGCTATAAATGGACCTGGGAAGAAGCTGGTGCCACCAGTCCCTTGCCTTCCCCTTGAACATGATGGCGAAAAGGCGACACTTAATGACATCTGACATCTTCCTTATAGAAATTGCATCCTCGAGCCATTGAAGGTGTTGAACGGGATAATCCTTCCCGGTGTAGTATGACATCTCCGGCTCTCTGAAACCTTCTGGAACTTGGGTTGAGATGATCAACTCGCTAAAGGGGTTAGTGCCACTCGTGGGGCGAGATGGCTTGACTCATACAATAAACTCGCTGTGGTGGCCTTCACTCGCTGGGCTGGGAACAGCTTTCGCTCGACGAAGTCCCTCTCGACCCCTTCAGCCACCATCTCTTTCCCAGGTCGCCTACCAGGGGCGTCCTCGCCTACGGACTTGGATGCGAGCATCAGGGCAACTAGTGTCGAGCACTCACCTCACGGGGCGAGCCCATGCAACAACTCCATAACAGTCTTTATGAACTCTAAGAAATCACTCTTCCGCACGAAGTCATTTATGTTGAAAGACTCATCAAGGTTGTATCCTTGTTACTCGTCTCCAGCCATGAGACTTAATCAAGATTTTTTGTGCAGGCTACGGTCCACGCTCACCGGACCAAAGATGTTGAAACCTGAATCCGGTTCCAAGAGGAGTTCGGACCCATGGGGGTAACCTGCACCTACTTCTCCCAAGGAAGGACTCTAAGCTAATTACTTAGAACGAACAAACAAACCCCGAAGCTACAGTGAGGAGGTCTCACCACACACTTGGAAGATAAAAGAGAGCTTTCCCTCCCTAGACAATGCTGAGTTGGGCATCTTGAAGGGCACTTGGGGCCAACCAGGACCAACCAGAGGGGGAAGAAGCCAAAGAAAAATATCCCCTCCAAAGGTTCCCTTGCGGTCTATTTATAATTTTTTGAGAATGACCTGCAAATAGCAAAGACCACGCCTTTTGATTTTACTATATGCAGCACATTGGTCTGCCAATAGCGAAAATCCATTGTTTGGAGGGGCTATTAGCAAGGCAGAATGCCCCCCCTAGAGAATTACTTCTGAGTGAGTCGAGCTCACTACCACACTCGCTTGGATGGCCAGTGCTTGGTGAAGATGGCACTCACCGCTCGCCTGAGCCAGGGGCGAGTGCAGGCCACAACGCCCCCACTCGCCTACCACTTACCCACGACCTGGGGCGAGTAGGGGCAGATCCAGAGTGGGGCCCGAGGGACACTGTCACCCCAATTATTTTTCAAAATTATTAGTTTATTTGAATTTCTCTCGTCGAGGAAATGGATTTTGACTACTTAAACGTCAAAAACGGTGGCCAGATGAGGGAAATACAACTCCGATAAGATTGAAGCGTTTAAATTTTTTTAAAAAAAGAAGAGTATGTCTGGCCCCCCATATTAAAAATTTTAGAACACAGTGACACATTCAAAAAAAAATTGTGTGCACCCCCATTATTAATTTTCTGGATCCGTCACTAGGGGTGAGTGTAGACCACACTGCCTCACTCGCCATACTTGCTCACGACACCCGCCCTGGGCGATTCGAGGAGGGATGTGCACCTTTCGCCTCTTTAGCTTGCCTGGGCCTGAACTGTTCTCTTTGCCCTGGTCTCTTCTGAGGCCCCCACTAGGCGAATACGGGGATGTATAATTATAAATAGGGACCAGGGGTGCTTGAATGGGGACATCAGTCTTAGCCCAGAACCTACCCCATTGTAGGTGTAGACACTAACTCTTTCTCTTTTTTCTCATCCTCTCTTGTATTCAAGCATACTCATCAAATGCCCACCCCTTCTCTTGTAATCCTTTTCGAGATACTCCAAAAGCCCACCGCAAGATAGTCATTCGTCGCGGCGGGTAAGTCTGTTGTTCGCCACAGCCAACGACACCCTCTTTTTTTGTTTCCCTTCTGCTCTCGGAGTCCACAAGGCAGAGCAAACGGTCGGTTGCAATTTGCGATCTTTTTACGAACTCCCCAGACGATCGTTGTGTGTGGAAAGACTAGATAATTTTGTGATAAAGACTTGACATGAAACTGTAAGGAAAGACTCATGTACTTAAACATTAGTGAGATTATGACAAAAGATAGCGCACAATGGCGACAAAGGATCCATATAGCCGACCCCACTATGGTGGGATAAAGGCCCGAGTGTTGTTGTTGTTGTCTCTAATTGGAAAAAAATACTGCGTGCGTTACTCTCATATAGGAATATGTGCAGGAGTGAATACTGGCCGTTGATTTCCTGCAGAAATAGCATGATTGATCCAAATATTGATCAACGGTTAGTATTTAATACCGTATGAGTCGTAGGATATCAGAGCAACGATCAGTATTTACTTCTGCACCTAGAAATAGGTGAGAGTAACTCACCTAAAGTTTTTTCCTCTAATTGGGGGTAAGTTCACAGGAGGCTGGAAGATATCAGCATACTCGGATAATAGATTTAAAATTGTCTTGGGATATATTGGTGGGTTGATTATATTATTAATTTCGGTTTTCTTCTGTTGTGGATAATCAAATTTAAGTGAAATAAAACATTAGCATAGATTGTGAATTGATTGCTGGGAGACAGGCTTATTAATAGTTCTTGGAGTAATAATACCTGGGGAATTCGTACTTTATCCTTGAAGTGTGATAGTTTTATTATTTTTCGTAAAACTCATAGTTTTTGCTGTATAATCTTTTGTTACCGGTCCCAATGATTCCAACCAGACTACTCCAAAGTTGATATCCGATCCGTCAAGATCTACTACAAAAAGACAAACTATATATTGTGGATAAAAATTGACATGTTTTAACATAAACCGTTGAACCTCATAATTGCCCCATTTCCTACGGAGACTTGCAACTGTTTTATAATGGTAATGGGTAGATTAAGAAAGTTGGCCAATCTTTTTGTTACAAAGTTTGTAGTGTGCTGGAGTTCCCAAAAATTCAGAAAAAACGAAAAGATTTGCTACTATAATGCCCTACTAGGGTGTTTAAACATATTTCATTTTCTTGTTCTGTAAAAATGTCTTGCGTGTTATCAGGCAGATCTTCTAGAACAGTATCCAAGTAATAAAATGCATCTTTATGTTTACATTTATGTGATGGAAGGTATTTTTGGTAACATGTATAGCAAAGGCCATGTTCGTGTTTGAATGGTATTTCTGTGGGAGTTAATGCTTTATATGAAGATTTAGATTGCGATGGTCGATTTAGGTGGTTTTGGTGGTGGGCGAGAATAAGAATTTCGTTGGAAAACATTTTCATCGTCCCATTGCTCATCAAATAATCTTGCCAAATCATAAACCTCGTGTAACGTTTGGAGTTGTCGTGCCATGACATTACGACAATTTTTTTATTTTAAGCTAGAAATAAATGTGTTCTTTAGTAAGTAATTTGAAATTCCGGTAATCTGCATTGAAATTTTTTCAATCAAATTTATAAAAGATGTGGTGGTTGTTAATTGTGTTCATCCAAAAAAAAAGAGGGACCAAATCTTTGTAAATTGTAAGAGTGTAGTTTTAAATTCTTGCCAGTTACTACAATATTCATTTCGAGTCATTGAATGAAACCAGTGTGTTGCGGGTTGATCGATATCAATAGAAGCAATAAAAACGCATTCGTGATGTGGTATATTGTGAAAGAGAAAATAAGACTTGGCTCGATAGAGCCAATCACAAGGGTCATCGGTAGAAAACGTGGAAATAAACTCTCTTACCTTGATGAGAAAATGACTTATCTTGTTGCGTACCCAGTGCTTGGAAAAGACGAGTTGGTGTTGGTGTTGTGGGCCATGCTCTATCCGTGTAGCCGAAAGATTGTGTTATGGGTCTACTTCCGAAACAACGGTAACTCGCCTGAGTAGTGGCTGGAGTCGGAGAAGATGGCAATGGTGGAGGATACCATGGAGTCGGAACCGCGGCTGCCTATGCGGGACTTGCTCGTTAGATGAGAGAGCTACCAATATCTAACAATAAGAGGACAAGAAACTAGGCTTTTTTCATTCATGCTCATACAAGACCCCTTGGGTCCCTTAAATAGAGGATACAAGAGTGTTACTGTAAATAGACCAACACTAAAACACAAGATGCATAAATATAAAAATATTAAATAAAATACGAAAATTGATTGGGCATGTTGCCTATTGGATGATCTGGGTGTGTAGCATAAGGCTTTAACTATCTTCTGTGATAGTCAAAGCGCGATTTTCTTGACGTTCCATCCAGTATACCATGCAGTTCCATATTGAGTGTTGACTTCTGTCATTGTCATGTATTATTCAGCCTCTGTTGCAGATAAAGTCACTGTCGACTGCAGAGTCGACCTCCAACTCAATTGACCTCCTGCCAATGTGAGTAAATATCTGATCATAGACCTGCACCTATCTATATCATCTGCATAGTCAGAATCGACGTAGCCTATACACAACCCAACATTGGGTTGTAGTCTCTCATATATTAAGCCAACATCAATTGTACCCTTGAGATACCTCATAATCCATTTAACTGTCTACCAATGACCCTGGCATGGATCATGCATGAATCTTCTCACCACGCCAACAACTTGTGCAATATCTGGTCATGTACAAACCATGAGATACATCAAACTATCCACTGCACTGGCATATGGAACTAGCTTCATTCTCTTCCTCTCTTGGTCGTCTTTAGGACACAAGTCAACACTCAATTAAAAATTCGTTGTCAATGGTAGAGTCACTGCCTTTGTAGTGTCATCAATCTCAAATCTCTTCAACTTCTTCTTAATGTATGCTCTTTGAGTGAGCCAAACCTTCCCATCTTTCTTGTCCCTACAGATTTCCATCCCGAGAATTTGCGATCCTCACCTAACTCTTTTATCTCAAACTGTACTGAGAGCTGCATCTGCATTCTATCAATTTCTGTCTAACTTGAAGCGGATATCAACATATCATCAACATACAATAGAAGATAAATGAACTCACCAGTAGCCTATTTCTTTAAATATGCACAGTGATCATACTGACTTCGTCTGTACTTCTATCTTAGAATAAACTGATCAAACTTTTTGTATCATTGTCTTGGTGACTGCTTCAAACTATAAAGCGACTTGTCCAATTTATATACCAAGTCATTCTGAGCTCCATATCCAGGTGGTTGCTTTATATAGATCTCCTCCGGCAAATCCCAGTACAAGAATGCAGTGTTAACATAAAGCTACTCTAAAATCAAACCAAACTACGTTATTAAGACCAAGAGAACATGGATTGATGGATGCTTGGCAACTGGAGAAAACACCTCGTCATAATCAATACCTTCATGTTGAGCAAAGCCTTTGGCCACCAATCTTACCTTATAACGTGCATCAACATCACTATGAGTTCCTTCTCTCCTTGCATATACTCATTTGCACTCAATTGCTTTTCTACTTGAAGGTAACTTCACTACTCTCCACAAACATTTTTATTGAGAGAAGACATCTCATCATCCATCGTCTCCCTCAAAAAATCTGCTCCAGGGCTCTCTACAGCTTACTTGAAGTGATTAGGGATTTCAGCCTCAGATGATGAAAGTGCAAATACAATGAGGTCCCTCAACTAAGCTGGCTTCAGGATATTCTGTCTCTTGGTCCAACTCGAGAAAACAAAATCCAGAACATGACTCTCTGCCTCTACTACCTCCACCTCCTGATCATTAGTACATAGTACCTCATTAGCAAGCTCATCATATACATCGTCAGGAATGTGGGTAACTGGTGGAAAAAATGGAGCCGCGTCAAACTCTTTCTGATCAGTAGTAGTGATTGGCTTGGAACTCTCTACCTGCTCTGAGTCCCAAGGATTCAACAAACTTGCCTCGTCAAAAGTAACATCCCTGCTAACAATAATTTTCCTCTTTGTTTGATTATACAATTTGTAGTCTTTGACTTCATGCCTGAAGTTAATGAAGATTGCTCTCTTTGCTTGTTGTTCCAGTATATCATTCTTCAAGTGATAATAAGTTGGACACCCGAACACTTTCATGTGCGCATTATCTTTAGCAGGATGCCCCGACCACATATCCTTTGGTGAATTCTTTCCAATAGCTGCAGAAGGCGGACGGTTCACAAAATGGCAAGCATAGTCAAAGGGCCTCAGCATAGAAAATCCTATATAACCTAGAATTAGATAACACACAATAAACATTCTCCACTAAAGTTCAGTTCATGCGCTCTACACCCCAATCTGGTCTCCCTTATAGTGAAGTGATGATTTATACATGATCTCTAGCACTCTTGCAAGAATACATTCAATTTTTATTTGCCTTCATTGTCCGATCTGATGCATGAAATATTTTTTGTCAGTCTGAGTCTCAATTCATTTCTTACAATTCACAAATATCTCCGGAAATTTGTTCTTGTGCTTCATGGTGTACACCCAAATATATCTGGAATAATCATCAAGGAATGAGACAAAGTATCATCGCCCTGTAAAAGATTTCGTCTTCGTCAGGCCCCAAACATCTATGTGAATATAATCTAAAATATCATTTGTACTGTGGTGGACAGTGTCAAAAGATACCCGTATCTTCTTGTCTAGTATACAATGCTCACAGAAATCTAATTTGCAACTTCTTGCTCCCTTAATCAATCCTTGTCTTGATAAAGCCTGGAGGGAAGCCTCTCTAGCATGAACCAATCTCATATGTCACTAATATCTAAAGAATCATCAGCAATGACAACATTCTGGATAACTGTACTCCCCTAAAGATAATATAGGTTGTAGAGTCGAACTCCTCTCATGAGAACCAAAGCTCCGTGATAGATCTTCAGAACTCCTACCTCAATCACTACCTCATAGCCTTTGGCTTCTAAAGCCCCAATAAACAACAAATTCTTCCTGATATTCAGAAAAGGTATGACATCTGTCAACTCTCTCACGGTACCATCATCCATCCAAACTAGAATACTCCCCAGCACCAATCGTACGAAAATTTTGGTCATTTCCCATAGAAACATCACTAGTATCCAAAGATTTGTAAGTACAGAACAACACCCGATTGGGATAAATGTGATGGGTAGCACCCGTGTCTAGAATCCAACATGAATCATCAGTAAATAAGCACTGAGGAGTGATATAGAGAGAAATATTGTAACATCCCTCAAATAACTAGAACCCCCAAGAGTGGTTTTGTCATGGCAAGGCATGACAAAACCCTAGGAAGCCCCAGAAGACCAAGTGAATGGAAAGAAGGTGAGATCACCATGGTCTGCAATTAGCACTTTTCAAATGCAATCCTTAGGGTTTGACTTTAGGGTTTTAACTTGACTCTAGTACCCTAACACAACTTCCATAGCCCTTTAGGGGGCCCATAGGATCACTAAGGACCCATTAGGACCAACCTTAGAGGCTAAGTTGACCAAAGTCAACCCTAACCCCTATTAGGTCAAACTATTTCACCCATGGTCAATTGGTTCCCCCCTTAGCCAAAGGGACCCACCTAGACCTTCCTAAGCCCTAAGGGAGGCCAATGGGTCACCAAGGACCCATTGGGGTCAACCAAGGAGGCTAAGTTGACCCAAGCTAACCCTAGCCCTAATATGGTCAAAGTACCCTTCTTAAGGATCAAGTGACCCCCAAGGTTCCAAACCCACCCCACCAAGGTCTCACTAGACCTAAGGAGAGGTCAAGGGGTCACTAATCACCCCCTAGGGTTAGCTAGGTCACCCAAAGTGGCCTAGGGTTGAGCTAACCCCCTTTGAGTTAAGTTAACCCAAATAGGCTAACTCAAGCTCTAACCCAAATCCATTTTGGCTTGCTTCATTTTAATCATCTAAGTGGTTTTAGGGGGTGTAACTTGACTGAATTAATCCATCAATTTCGACCAAGGTGACTAGGAGAGAGAAAAACTCCACTTGCCCTTTAATGGACGAGATAGAAATTGGGAGGAAGAGTATTCATGACCAAGGGAGACCAAGGGCCCCTCTCTTCATCTCCAAATCTTTGATTCAATTCCCCATTCAGTGTATAAAAGGCTAGGGGTCATTTTGGTGGTTGTTCAATGGCCGAAACAATGTAACCACCCATGGTTGAAACCTCTTGATTAGCCATTAATGGAGCCATGAAGAAAGACCCCTCCCCTCCCCATTCTGATTCTTTAAAAATACTCCCCAGACCCAGAGGAGTCGTTTACACTCTTCCCTCGACTAAATTGAGTCCTTCCACAGTGCTGTTGTAGAACTCCGGTGACTCCTCCGCTGCAAATGGCGACTCGACAATCGGCACGGCTGCACTCCACCCAGAAGGTCGATTTCTCCCCCTCTCCCTCAGTGCTAGGATCCTAGATCAAATAGGAGAGATATCGGGCTAAATTGAGCCTGATCAAGTGAGCTTTTTCCCAAATTTTTCGGGCTTTTCTCACCTCTCGGGTTCGCTGGAAACAGCCTCTCTGGCGGCCGTGTCGCCGTCTGGCGATAGGCACCACCTCAACGAAGGTGGTGGAGGCGGTGGCTGGCGGCAGCGCTTGGAAAGGGCTCCAGTATGGGGCAATCTCAGTCGTAGGCTGGAGGTTGAAGATGACCAGCTGCCGCATGAATTGCGCCAAGATTCGTGCCGCCTCCGATTTAATCTTAGGATTAATTAATTCATTTTATTTGATTTCTGTAACATTAATTTAGTAAATGTTTCTATTTATTAGAAATACTTAGAGGCTTCTACAGAAAAAGTGGTTAACAGAAAAATTTTAGCCCTTAAGGTCTATTTTAATTTAAAATTTGTTTCAACCAATTTGGCTCTATAGTCTGACCTCAGCACCCAAAATGGTGTAGTCTATACTTAGGGCTAGTAAGAGATTAAAATGGTTGCCCCCACTTAACCACATGTCCAAATGATCTAAAATTTGGGAAGGAAGTCAATCTTATCTATACCTAGGACTTATCCAAAAATGGAAATTTTTGGATAAAACTTTGCAATAGTTTTTGTCGAAGTATGAGACCGGGCGGTCTGGCGGTTTGAGCCTGGCGGGTTGTAGACCGGGCGGTCTGGCGGTTTGTGTCCGGCGAGTTAATATCCAGACTGTTGCTGTGGTGTCTAGCGGTCTGACGGTTCATCTCGGGCGGCTTGGAAACCGGGCGGTCTAGCGGTCTCCAACCACATCTCTTTTCTTCTTCTGGTATTGCCAGGCGGTTAGAATATTGTCTAACCGCGCGGCTTGTTCCGGTCTGTTGTTCTAGCCGCTCGGAAATGTTGTATAGCTTTAGTCCCACATTATTAGTTTGTATTCTATCCTCTCTCCTTCATTCTATAAAAGGGAGGTCATACCTTTGTAAAAGATATCTTTTTGGGATAATAAAAATTTCAATTATTCAAAGTTCTGGCTTGTTTTCTAGTCATTTGTTCGCTACTCTAGTCATTTGTTTGCTACTTTTAACATGGTATCAGAGGACTCGATCTTCTCCTGCTGATTCTCAGCGCCCTGTCCACGCGGTTTGTCCCTTCTTCTCGCGACCTGTTCTCGCGGTTTGTCCCTTCCGCCTGCTTGCGCCCTATCCGCGCGGCTTGTCTCTTCTGCCTGCTTACACCCTGTCCTGCCTATCGGTCACAGCGACCTGTTACTTTGATCGCTGCGACCTGCTGCCTTATTCGCCTTGTTTGTTCCTCCCTTCTGTTCGCGCGGACTATCTTATAGTCGTTCGACTTCTTTCCCTGCTTGGATCTGCGGCTTGGTCGTGGCTTCTCTGGACGCTGGTGTCTGACATCGTGACCGCCGCAGCCCCTCTTCTTCCTATCCGCGCGGCTTGTCTTTTAACCGCGCGGCTTCTCGTTGTTTTCTCCTATGGCTCTTCTGAAACCTCCACTACCAATACTCCTATTGCCACTCCGGCTCCGCATCCTACTTCCTCTGGCAACCTTGGCATGGTTTCTAAACTTGTTGTCTCCAACTATCCAGATTGGAGCGTTTCTTTCACCTTTATTCTTCGCTCTCAGCGCAAACGTCATCATCTCACCGATGACCCTCCTCCTCCAGACTCTGCTGAATTTGATGACTGGGATGCCAGTGATGCGCTTGTCTGCACGTGGTTGGCTAACAGCCTCTCTGATGAATGTCTTCCTGTCATATGCCATGATGAGACAGTTAAGACTGCGTGGCTTCACCTTGCTGCTCTCTACTCGAAGGGGGCTCAGACATCCCGCATTTATACTCTCTATGCGGATCTCTTCGCTCTCCCTTCCATGTCTCCTGCTGCGGCTTATCAGCAAGTTCAGGCTCTTGGAGCTAAAATCCTCCAGAATCGCCCTTTCTCCGCGGACTTGGCCGAGCAGCACAAACACTTCCAGGAACTCCTAGTTGTTTGTTATCTTCTACGACTCCCTGAGTCATTTGATATGATCCGCCAGCAGATCTTGGGCGAAGCAGACTCTCCCACCTTGGATGCCACCGCAGCTCTCATCGCCGCTGTCACTTCCCTGCTCCAACGTCCTCTATTGTCCTCCCCTCCTCCACAGGACTACTATGCTCACCAGGCTCAGCGGGGTGGCAATAGTGGCCGCAGCCAGTTTGGCACGCGTGGTCCGTCAAGGTTTCTCTGCTCTCACTGTGGTCGTACCGGCCACTCTGTTGACCACTGCTGGTAGAAACATCCTCATCTTCGTCCTTCCGGTGATACTTCTTCCTCAACCTCCGCCTCCTCTCGGCCATCTGCTTCTGTGGCCATGACCTCAGGTAGTGCACACGTCGTTACCCAAGGTAAATGGCTGATTGACTCTAGTGCTACAAATCACATGACCGGAAACCCTCATTGCTTCTCTCTCCTAGAGACGCATGATCGGTTACCCCCGGTTCTTGTTGCGGATGGTTCCCCTTCCCCGGTTCACGGGACGGGCATGGTTCAAGTCACCCCGTCGCTTCGCTTAGTGGACACTCTCAATGTCCCGAATTTCCCTTGCAATTTGCTCTCGGTTACTACTTTATGCAAGCAACTTCAGTGATCTGTATTATTTACTCCTACTTCTTGTTGTTTTCAAGACCCGAGGACCCAACGGACGATTGCTACTGGGACTGAGAGTGGCGGCCTCTACTTCCTCGACAATGTTTCTGCTCTATCCGCCTTCTCTTCCACGTCTACTGATCTGCTTCAATGGCATCTTCGCCTTGGACATCCTCCTCCTCGGATTCTTCGTCAGCTTCTTCCCCACTTACCTCAGACCAGTCCTCCGCTCAACTGTGATGCGTGTCAACTTGGCAAACATCATCGCTCCTCCTTCCCACCGAAGCAAGGTCGTGGTTCCTCCCGCCCTTTTGATCTCATTCATTCTGATGTCTGGGGTCCTGCTCCTACTCTCACCGTTGGTCGGGGTAGTTCTTACTTTGTAACTTTTATTGATGATTTCTCTAGATGTACCTGGGTGTATCTTTTAAAAGATCGCTCTGAACTATTATCTGTATGGCAATCTTTTTACTATATGATTCAAACTCAGTTTTCTATATCTATTAAAGTGCTACACTCTGATAATGCAAAAGAATATCTCAGTCATGAGTTTTCCTCTTTTTGTATGTAACATGGTCTTATTCATCTGACCAGCTGTGTTTACACCTCCCAACAAAATGGGGTGGCGGAGCGTAAAAACCGTCACCTCCATGATATCGCTCGCACTCTAATGACGCAGATGCAAGTGCCTCGCTCCTACTGGGGCTATGCTGTTCTTCTTGCCTGCTATCTCATCAATCGCATTCCCTCTTCGGTTCTCCACGGCAAGACCCCCATCTCCATTCTCTACCCGGGCAAGGAAACCTTTCCTCTTCCTCTCCGTATCTTTGAGTGTACGGCCTTTGTGCATGCTCCGTCTACTACCCGTGACAAGTTTTCCCCCCCTTCCACAAAATGTGTCTTTTTGGGATATTCGACCACTCAAAAAGGCTATTGTTGCTTTGACCCCGTTCTGCGCAAACAGTTTGTTTCCGCGGACATCACCTTCTTCGAAAATGCATCCTACTTTTCTTCTCCATCCCCGCTTCCTCCTGCGGTCTCTTACTCTTCACCATCTCTCAGTGATCATTCCACACAGATCGACGTCTCCCCTCCTATGTCATCTCCTCCTCCGTCTCCTTCTCTCTCTATTATACCCCCACCTTCTTCTCCGCAGCCATCTCTCTCTAGTCCCGGGCCAGCTTTCTCCGCCACGGACGCTCCGGTCCCTGAGGCACAAGACGACCTGGATCTTCCCATTGCTCTTCGCAAAGGGGTGCGGGCATGTACCCAACACCCGCTTGCGGCTGTTGTTTCCTATGATCGGCTTACTCCCTCTCGCAGGTGCTTTGCTTTGGCTATCTCGGCTACTACAACTCCCCACACTTACCAAGAGGCTCTTGTTATTCCTCATTGGAAATCTGCCATGGATGAGGAAATCGCCACTCTTAATGAAACGAGTACCTGGACCCTTGTTCCTCCACCGATAGGTACTGATGTGGTTGGCTGCCGCTGGGTGTTCATTGTAAAGTTTCGCCCCGACGGCACTGTGGATCGTTACAAAGCCCGGCTGGTGGCCAAAGGCTTTATTCAGACTTATGGAGTTGACTACTTTGATACTTTCTCCCCGGTTGCTCGCCTCAGCACCATCTGGGTTCTTCTTTCAGTGGCCGTCAACAGGGAGTGGGCTATTTCCCAGCTTGATGTCAAGAATGCTTTTTTGTATGGGGATCTTCAGGAGGATGTCTATATGGAGCAACCTCCTGGATATGTTGCTCAGGGGGAGACACGAGTATGCCAGTTGAAGAAGGCCATCTACGGCCTAAAACAAAGCCCTCGGGCATAGTTCGACAAGTTTAGTGGCATTGTGGCTGCCATTGGCTTTACAAGAAGTTCAGCCGATCACTCATTGTTTATTCGCAAAACCGTATCGGGCCTTGTGGTTTTGGCGGTGTATGTGGATGATATTCTTCTTACCGGCGATGACCAGGCTGGGGTGGACTTGACAAAGAAACACCTCTGTCAACACTTAGTCACGAAGGATATGGGCTCCCAGAAATATTTTTTGGGGATAGAAATCTCTCGGAAGCCTGACTCGTTGGTTCTCTCCCAACGGAAGTATGCTCTTGATCTTCTACAAGAGGCAGGATTGACCGGTGCCAAACCGGCCAGGTATCCCATGGCCACTAGAGAGGACAAAATGTGGACAGATGACTCACCTCTTATATCCGATGCCACTAGGTATAGACGTCTGGTGGGCAAACTCATTTATCTCACGGTGACCAGACCCGACATCGCCTATGTTGTAGGCAAGGTCAGTCAGTTCATGCAAGCTCCCAGGGAATGTCATCTTCAGTCTGCCTTGAAGATACTAGAGTATGTCAAAGCAGCACCAGGAAAAGGGCTACTCTTTCAGAAGCATGGTCATCTGAGAGTTGAAGCCTACTCAGACTCAAGCTATGCGGATGATAAAGGTGACCGTAAATCTACATCGGGTTTTTGCACATTTGTTGGAGGTAATCTTGTGAGCTAGAAGAGCAAGAAGCAGTCTGTTGTCTCAAGGTCCAGTGCAGAAGCCGAATACTGGAGTATGGCGCCAACCACGTGTGAGTTAAAATGGTTGCGGGCTCTCATGCTTGACCTAGGAGAGGTCTACGACTATCCTCTGCCTATGTTCTGTGACATCAAGGCCGCTATATACATATCCAAAAATACGGTCTTCCATGAGAGAACGAAACATATAGAGGTCGACTGCCATTTCATCCGAGAAGAGGTCTTGAAGAGACAGATTTGCACTCCGTTCGTCACCTCCGACAAAGAGTTGGCAGATATCTTCACCAAGCCGGTTTCTACTTCTTTCTTCCATATCTGTGATAACCTGGGCATGATTGATATCTATGCTCTAGCTTGAGGGGGAGTGTCGAAGTATGAGACCGGGCGGTCTGGCGGTTTGAGCCTGGCGGGTTGTAGACCGGGCGGTCTGGCGGTTTGTGTCCGACGAGTTGATATCCAGACTGTTGCTGTGGTGTCTAGCGGTCTGACGGTTCATCTCCGGCGGCTTGGAAACCGAGCGGTCTAGCGGTCTCCAACCGCATCTCTCTCCTGCTTCTGGTATTGTCGGGCGGTTAGAATATTGTCTAACCGCACGGCTTGTTCCGATTCTATTGTTCTAGCCGCTCGGAACTGTTGTATAGCTTTAGTCCCACATTGTTAGTTTGTATTCTATCCTCTCTCCTCCATTCTATAAAAGGGAGGCCATACCTTTGTAAAAGATATCTTTTTGGGATAATAAAAATTTCAATTATTCAAAGTTCTGGCTTGTTTTCTAGTCGTTTGTTCGCTACTCTAGTCGTTTGTTCACTACTTTTAACAGTTTTGGTAAAAATTTAATAATCCAAGTATAGTTTAATTAAGGGGTCTAATGACCTCACCAACCCCCAAAACTTTAGTGGATGGTCTTAGGGGTCATTGTGAGTCACTGGTTAAAATCTCAACCCATTGGAGTATGATTGGATTAGGTTTTGATGTGACTAAAGTTTTGTCCCTTAAGGGTGAGTTTAGGGTTTAGGATTCTTGGGGCATGGAGGGGCCAATCCTCACCCAAAGGGGCTGGGGCTCTGACCAGAGTCCCAAGGTCAGTAGGGTCACCCTCTCTTAGAGTTTGGGGTGGGTTAGGGTGGTTGAATCCTAGTGCCCTAGTTCAAGCCTTAGATTGAGCTTTTTAGGGTTTGTGAAGGACTTAGGGTGCTTAGTCCTTGTTTGGACTTGGGGTTAACCCCATGGATTTCTAGGGTGGAGTAATGCCCTAGGGTTGTTGTAGGTGGTAGTTGGACTCTTGCACCCCACTTAATTAACTTTATGCCTAATTAGGCCCTTGCACCTTAAAGAAACATTTAGGGGTCCTATGACCTTGGATTTTTATGGGGTGATGGTATGAGTCATTTTTATAGTCATATTATTCCCCGGAATATTTTACATGTTGTTGGGATGAGTTTACAAGTAGGTTCCTTTGTAAAGTGCACTATCATGAGTTTTCTTGAAGAATTTTTATATATGACTTTCTAACCTTGACATTGCTTAAGATTTAGTCAGTTATGTTTTAAGACCATAACAAAGCTCTAGAAATTTTAGTATGAATTTTAGATTAATAATTGGAGTACTTCATTCACAACCCATCAAGTTGATCTATCTATTTAAGAATTTCTTATGAATTAACATCAAAATGGAAACTCATGAAATTTATTTAGAGGAACTTTTATGACATTGTAAAGCTTTGTAAATATTTGTGGAATTTTTGGAAGTCTATTTACAGAGGTTGCTTCACAAGGTGCTTGTTTCTAAGTAAAATTAACTGATTTTATTTTAGTACCTAATGAGCTTGATAAATTGATCTTTGGTCAGAGGTCCTTTCTGGTCACACTAAAAATTCAGTAATTTTCCCATAATTTTTTGATGATAAACTTTAGTACTTCCTTCTATACCCATAATTATTAGATTTATTATGGATAAATTAATAAGAGGCAAATACATTTATGAAAAATTATGAAACTTGGTATTCTATGATTTTTATGCATCATATGGAGTTCATAATTTTTGGGTGATCATAACTTATGTAAATCTAGTACTTCATGTTCAAAATCACCTATGACCTTAATTTGGGAAATATTAAATAAATGCATATTAAATTAGGGAAATTACAAGTTTCTGGACTTAGTCTAATCTTGCCACCATAGACCCCCAAAAATTATATTAGGGCATTCAGATGAATATTTATGGGATTCACCATTCTTGCATGTCGTTTAGCTCACTAGGTTTGCACATAGCAAAACAGCAATATCAGAGAATCTTGAGAACTTTGGTATGTGGTAAAGGGGTATGTGGTATACTTAACCTGTAGATTATGACTGAGGTCATCAATGTAGGTCAGGTTGTGAGAGCCTGGTTGGCTAGGTTAAGGTCGTACCTACGAGCGATGAATGATCGTCCTTCCCTGGTGAGAGAGTCCAAATACACTTAGGAATAGTTCAAGAGTAAATCAGTGAGTTAGGACAATAGTAGTAACCAATAACAATAAGTTCCTTGCGAAAGGGAGCTTTGGGCTTCAGTCCATCGTAGTTCTTAGTGTCCTCGAGAGCCCTTCACAGGGAATGCCCTGGGAAGTCCAAGGTTAATGTAAACTGTAAGAGTAAATTGATTACAAGAGTAATAAGTCTATACTAAAACTACACTTACACTCACCTCTAGTTTCAGGGTTGTTAGTTTAGCTTGGTCCTTCGAGCGGTATGCTCGGTGGTTTTAGTAGTGGGCAGATTAGCCCGGCGAGCCGATGGTTCGGTAGGTAGTTTGATGGACAGGTTAGTCCGGGGAGCCTATTGCTCAGAAGCTCTTGTTTGCATGTGAATAACATAAGGTGGGGGTTCTTTGTTACTTGACAGTCATTCACGTCGATGTCGGTACGTTGACTCAGCGAGTGTGGTTCACACTTAGCCAAAGAATGACTGGTGGTTTTGCCAGCAAGGTACGCAGAGGCTCTGTGGTGTGTCCTTCACGTTGAGGCGTACAAAGGTCTGGGTTTGGGTGGCGTGAATGCCGACCTAGTAGTGGGGTTGGCTCGACCCACTACCTTCGTTTGCCACAGCGTGAGGTACCTGAGAGTTTAGCTAACTCCAAAATGGAGAACTAAAGGTCTGTGCGCATAGAGTCGTGTGCATGAGTTGCACTTCTATGAACATATCATTTCATCCGCATAACATTTCACTACACTCATACTTACATAAAACCTGACAACCCATCGTATAACCTAGTATGAGATAGCTTATACGATAAGAGTCTTGCAAAAGACCCCTTAACTTATAAGTTTGTATAGGCATTCATATAAGTTAAGGTTATTCTTCAATATAGTTTGCTCTCTTACTGTTCTTACTTTACTGCCTTACTTTAGTATTATCATATTACTGTTATCCACCTTTATAGCTCTGTGATATCACTGCTAGTTTAGGTTCGTCATCATCTTCTTTGACACTTCTCCACCTCAATATCTTCCTTATCCTCCTTCCCACATGATGTCTAGGAGTCGCGGGGGGGGGGGGGGGGCGGGGATGATAGTTGGCTTAGTCTTATGACTAACGGTCGGTGGACCATATTTTTTTTCAGGGGCTCCGGATGGGAGACAGGAAACAGTCGGAGAAGCAGCACTAGCAGGGATGGGTGCACATGGATTTGGGCTAGTCTAGCACGGGAGCACCCTCTTCTGGCTCCGTGAGTGTTTAGTTTTATTAGCTTCTGAGAGTGACCTTGTAGTGAGGATTTTGATGTACCGGGCATAAGCCCGTTTACATTTCTGCTCGTCTTTTTCGATACTCTTTTTATTCTGGGACATGATGTGATTCATGCTATATATTTATATGTGATATGTTTTGTTGACTTAGCATTTACTGTTATCTTTTATAAGCTTCTGCATCTTTGGTGATTTTGTTGTGTCGGCAGGATTGGCATTTCGTAGTGTCGACCTTCCCGAGCGAAGGTGTCACCGCGAAATGGCAATTTTGGGCGTAAGACCTAGTAGCATAGCAAAAAAATGGGGTCTTACATCTGCTCCTAGTTGTCTTAAGAGTGTACAAGCATGGACAGAGTCAAGGATTTTTCTAAGCTCCCCATATTCACTAAGGCAAACTTCTCCATGTAGAAAGAGAGAGTGAAGTTCTTCATGGAAATAGTGGATCAAAGGATTTTCATAATAGTGTAAGAAGGCCCCTACATTGTTATGGCAGCCTCCACTATTGATTCTTCAAAGCAAGTACCAAATAAGTTGATGGATCTAGATAAAGATGAGATTGCACTTGTCTCTCTAGATAAAAAGGCAAAAAATATCATCGCAAGTGCAGTCGATGATTCAATGCTACAAACTCTCATTCATTGCAAATCTGCCAAAGAGATGTGGCTATCACTGATCGTGCTGATGGAGGGCACCAAAGAAGTAAGGGATGATAGAAGATCTCTTTTGAATCAGAAGTATGAGGCCTTCAAACAAGGCCCCAAAGAAACTATTGCAGACACCTTTGAAAAAAATTTCAAGATCGTCAACGGCCTGAGGAACTATGGCTGAGTCTTCACTAACAGAGAATTAAACGATAAGCTCCTAAGATCCTTAACAAATGAATGGGACAACAAAATATGTGTCATAAGGGAGTTTGGAGAGCTAGCTGAAATTGATCCTCAGAACCTTTTCGGGAAGCTGATGTCATATGAACTTCAAATAAATATAAGAAAAGCTGAAGAAGAGGGAAGTAGATCCTCACCGAAGGAGAAGTCTGTCACACTAAAGGCAGATAGCTTAAGGAAGGTTAAAGCTGCATCCCCTCCTCCTGTGCCGGAAGAGAGTGAAGAAGAAAACTTGGAGCCGAGCATCTCTGTCTCAGAACTATCAGATGGAGAGTTCTCCTTACTCTCTAGACAGTTCAAAAAGTTCCTGAACAAGAAGAAACAATGGAAAAGCAAAGAATTTTCCTCCAAAAGATCACGCCACGATAGTGATCATCATAAGAAAGGCTCAAGTAGCCACGACAGGTATAATTCTAAATCAAAGAAACATATTTCATCTGACATTATTTGTTACTGTTGCAATAAGCCAAGGCACGTAATTGTTGATTGCCCGCATAAGAAGAAAAAGGGTGGAAGAAGAGAAGAAAAGAAGTCTTCCTATGGTAAGAAGAAATCTAAAAGAAGACTAGTAGCCAAGAAGGCCAAGACTCTCAGTGACACTGACTCATCTGAGTCAAGTGAGGAAGAGGAAGAATACTTTGGGTTGATGGCACAAACAGACACGGAAGAAGAACCCCAGTACACTGGGAAGGTAAAATCTCACACCCCTCTCTTAGAATCTGATGCTTCAAACTATGATCATGAGGAGTGCTCTTTTTATGATGAGTCTGAACTCATGACTCAATACAAGGAGTTAATCAAGGCTTACGACAAATGTCAAAGAGTCACGAGAACTCAAGCAAAGGAGATCAAATCTCTTAAGGCTGAGAAGAGCACTCTGAGGGAGTAAGTCGCAAGGATGGACTCACTCAGAGAGGAATTCCAAACTGCGATCAAAGAATACAGTAAATCTCTCGAACACCTAAACCTGAAAGAGAAAATCATCAAAAAGTTGGAAGAACAACTTGCCATTGATTGTTGAAAGTTTCTCCAAGCCCAAGACAGTTCTTCCACTTGTTGTTGAATTCTCTGCTCAGGCTAAAGGAGCTAGCTTAGGCCATGTGGTTGTTCCTACTAAATCTTTGAGGAGGAATAAAGCTCAAAGAAGAAATAAGGTTGCTAAGAAAACTCTAGCCAAGGAGAAGGGGAAAGCTCCTCTAGATCAAACTTCATTTAAGAAGGTCATCTTCCCGACAAATAAGTTTGATCTTGATTCATCCTACAGTCACTTTGTCAGGCCTACTTATGTAGAGCCTAAGTAACGTACCAAGGATGGACCCGCCCCCCCCCCCCCCCAAACTTTGGTGAAATTGCACTCAAGGCACCTTATGAGGAAATTAAAATGAAATATTATGGTCCATACGTTCATGACCATAATATTAAGAAGGAACCTAAGGCCAAATCAGCAGTACCCAAGGAAAAGGAGGTGAACAAGGCTTGTGAATGCCATAATCATGAGGCTTTTATCTCCAGATCAGCCACCCCTGCAAGACCACACATTCAAAAGGTCAAGCAGGAGACTTGGAAAAGGTACAACAGGTTTGACTGTTGGTGTTGTGACAAAGTTGGTCACTTTGTTGTAGATTGTTGGTTTAATCCCAGAAGATTTAAAGCTCCTCTAGTTAATCATATGAGGTAGACTACTCATAATGGTAACATTCCTAGGGGGAGCATGCTGAAAAATAACCAAGTACCCAAACTCGTTTGGGTTCTTAAGGTAAACAAATTGTACTTTTGCAGGTATGTCCAAAGGCCAACAAATCGCCTATCTGGTATTTGGAAAGTGGATGCTCTCGGCACATGACCGGGACTAGAAGTCTTCTTCAGAAGTACTCTCCAGTTATGAACGGGCCAAAGGTTTTCTTTGGAGGTTCTAACAGGGGAATCACAAAAGGCTACGGTATAATCACTAACGGTAGTGTATCCTTCTCAGATGTGGCTTATGTTGAAGGATTAGAATATAATCTTATAAGAACCCAACGTTATACACCTACTTCATATGGACTTGTTCGGTCCCCTACAAGTTAGAAGTTTAGGAGGTAAGGATTATACACTGGTTATTGTAGATGACTACTCTCGTTTTGCATGTGTGTTCTTTCTAAAACACAAGTCAGATACTTTTGATACTTTCACTAACTTTGTCAGGCAGATCAAGAATGAATAAAACTGTTCAGTTGTAAAAATCAGAAGTGACAATGGAATAGAGTTCAAATCTGGAGCCATGACAGAATTCTGTGAAAGCCTAGGTATCTTTAATGAGTTTTCCTCGCCTCGTACTCCTCAACAGAACAGAGTCGCTGAGAGAAGGAATAGAACACACATAGAGGCCTGCGGAACCATGTTGAGTGATGCCTCTCTACCAAAATACTTCTGGGCTGAAGCCGTCAATACTGTTTGTCATGTGGAAAACAGAGCACTCATAAATAAAGACCATGATAAAATACCTTATGAACTACTAAAGGGCAGAAAACCGACCATTTCATATTTTAAAATCTTTGGTAATAAATGCTTCGTACTTAAAAATGGGAAGTATCACACAACTAAATTCAGTGAAAAGAGTTTTGAAGGTATTTTCGTAGGATATCGTAGCCATAGAAAGGCATATAGGATTTTTAAAAAGAAAACATTGGATGTAGAATAATCTATTAATGTTGTATTTGATGAGACGAGCTTGCTACAAAGCAGCTCTTCTAGTGTGTTTGTTGAAGATGCAGCTTCAAGACTAAAGGAATAAAGCTTGGATGAGCCAGTCAAAGAAAAAGGTCAAGAGTTCATCACGATCACCACTCCAACCCCAATTGGAGAGGTTGATCACGATGATGAAGATGTCACTCAAGCTGATAAAGTCACTCCAGTGATTGAGGAAGCTCCAGATGCAATGACTTTAGAGCTCAGACAATTGAAGGATCATCCAATTAATCAAATCATAGGAGACCCTCATGATGGTGTTAGAACTCCTAGCGGTACAACTAATGAGAATTTGTATTTGAGTTTTCTCTCGCAGTTTGAACCAAAGAAGTTTGAGGAAGCAAATAATGATGCATCTTGGGTAATGGCAATGGAAGAAGAACTAAATCAGTTCAAACGTTGGAAAGTTTGGAATCTTGTGCCAAGATCCAAAGGAAAGAATGTGATTAGAACCAAGTGGGTCTACCAGAACAAGATGGACGAAGATGGAACGATAATATAGAACAAAGCTAGACTCATCGCCAAAGGGTACAGACAAGAAGAATGGATCGACTTCGATCATACATATGCTCCAGTGGCAAGACTGGAGGCAATCAGGTTGTTCCTCGCATATGCTTCACTCAAAGGCTCCACTGTCTACCAAATGGACGTGAAGTCAGCCTTCCTCAATGGTGACATAAAGGAAGAAGTGTATGTGGAACAACATCCAGGTTTTGTTGATCCTGAACATCCTGAATATGTTTATTTATTATTTAAATCGCTATATGTTTTGAAACCTGCTCCATGGGCTTGGTATGAAATGCTGTCTAACTTTCTTCTTGAGAACAAGTTCACAAGGAAAAAGATAGACAAGATATTATTTCTTAGGGAAGTAAAAGATAAGATTTTACTAGTGCAAATCTATGTCGATGACATCATTTTTGGCTCTACAGACGATAACCTTTACAAGAAGTTTTCCAAACTTATGCAAGGGAAGTTTGAAATGAGCAGTATGGGAGAGCTGAAGTATTTCTTAGGACTTCAGGTGTAACAATCTAAGGAAGGCATTTTCATCTCTTAGATGAAATTCACCAAAGAGTTGGTTAAGAGATTCGGAATGGAGAATGCAATCTCTATGAGGACTCCAATGGGTTCAACTATGTCTCTAGACAAGGATGAGAAAGGGAACCTTTCAATGAAACCAAGTACAAAAGCATAATTAGATCCTTGCTCTACCTTACTGCTAGTAGGCCAGACAGCATGTTTTCAACATGTGTGTGTGCTAGATATTAGGTGAACTCTAAGATATCTCCTTACACTACTACAAAGCGGATTTTGAGATACCTTAAGGGTACACCAAATGTTGGCTTATGGTACCCAAGAAGTAATGATAGCGAGCTAATTGGATTTTCAGATGCGGATTTTGCAGGCAGTAAAGATGATAGAAAGAGCACTTCCGGAACTTGCCAATTCCTTGGAAAGAGACTCATCTCATGGAGCAGCAAGAAGCAAAATTGTGTCGCAATCTTATCTGCCGAGTCAAAATACATTTCTACCGGCAACTATTGTGCACAATTACTCTGGATCAAGAATCAACTTGAAGACTATAACTTGAAGGTCAAGGACACCCCTCTATTCCATGACTCCTCCAATACAATTGCAATAGCCAACAACCCAATCTCTTACAGCCAGACAAAGCACATAGAGCTGAAGTACCTTTTCATCAGGGAACATGTGGAGAATGGAGACATTACTCTCCAGTATATTCCAACTTGCAAGCAGGTTGTAGACATTTTCACGAAGCCACTGGACGAGGCCAAGTTCTTGTTCTTCAAAATAGAACTTGGAATGCTCAACAAGGAATGCTGAAGAAAAGGGCCCCACAACAACTTTAAGAATCGGGTTAAGTGTAAAAAATAGAGAAAATTCTAAGTCTAGACTTCATTTATCGAGAAGAATGTTTATTACTTGAGTACTTAATCGAATACTCGAGAACCACAGCTTCTTCACGAGAATAATTACTCGAGTACTTCACTTATTCTCGAGAAATTCAGACTTACCTCTCGAAAAAATGCCTCTACTCGAGAACTGGATATTTTCTTCTCGAGAAAATATATTCCCCTCTCGAGAAATGATTTGGCACCCGAGAAGTCTTATGCTGAATTATTCTCCAAGTTCAAATTTTTAATATTGGCACCCGGGCACCTCAACCGCCATACTTTAGGTATTTTACTTTTATTATTTCCTTAATCATCAATACTTAGGGTTTATATAAGTAGAATAAGTCCAGAAAAAGACAAATTCAATAATTTCAAATCCCGTTCTCGAGAAAACATTTCTTATTCGCCGTCTCCGCAAATTCTCTCGCAAACATTCCTGCTTCTCCACTCACCGACTACCAGACATACAGTTCTTCAATCAATCGCTCCTTCATCTAAGTTAGGCATCAATAGTGAACTTATCGCAATCAAAATCGCCAAAATTTAAGATGACTACAGAAACATTCTCATCTTTCTCGACACCGCTAGATTATCTTTCGTTCTTCAACATCCTTGCAAAGTTCTAATATCTGATGTAGAAGAGTTCTTCCAAAATGCTAAAGTAAGGCGAAATGGCAAACTTCTGAAAACTAAGGTACGGGACATCAAAATCAAGATGACTTCTACCTCTATCTCTCAACTTCTACAGTTTTCATTGATTGATGAGGAAGACTACCTAGAGGGCACATATTATAATAGGGCTTTCGGCTTTTGTGGCTTTCCGACTCTACCGTCATAGTTTACCGCCAGGACATGAATGCAGAGAGCAAACTTCTTACAGATATTCTGGGAAAATTCCTTCCTTGCCGCACCAGTTCTATTAGCTACATCACCCCTAACTTCTTTGACATGATGATTGCAGTGATTTTTAGAAAGAAATTCCAATGGGGGATGATGATCTTTGACAAGATCAAAGAAAGTATAAAGAGCCCCAACTATGGGAGAATTTTTGTCTCTATATCTAAATCAGTTGAAGCCAGATATTTTCACCTTGGCTAAGGGCATAGCCATTCATCACATGAATAAGGTTTCAGTTACATCCATCCAGAGATGAGAAATCAAACTTCTAAAACCAGGCCAAGCTCCTTCAGCTCCAGAAACTGTTGTACATGAAGTCAGGACCCCATCTCCCCTCTCTCATCAAATAACTGACACGTCAGATCCAATTAATGAGGGGGAGTCTTCTCCACTTATACAAGTGCCAGTGTGATCTGCTCCAGTTCCAGTTCCAGCTCCAGCCCCAGTCCAAACTAATTTTCGAACTCAAGTCACCACTCAACCTGATGCTGAACATATAGTGATAGAAGAAGATATAACTCCATCTGCTGCAAAGGACACTTTTATCCAAGAAGATGACTTAGGTCTTATTGATGTTGACCTACCTTATAAAGAAATTCTTACTGATGCCCAAGTAAATGATCAAGTAATGTCTACAGAAGCTGACATTGACAGGATGATTGAGTAACTCACCTATAAAGAACCTCCCTTCTCTTTGCCTAAAGAGAAATCCTCTCAACTAAAACCATCTCAACTAGAACCATCTCAACCAGAATATCTTTCTGAACTAGAACCTTCTTAGTCCCAATCTCCTATTGAGGATGTGCAAGATGATGAGATAGCTTCTATTTCTTATGATAAAGAATCATCTACTGAAGCAGCTGAACCACCCCTCAAAAGCCTTGACTATTACCTCCCTGCTATTATTGGTGAGGAAGGAGAGGTCATGATTCATACCATCAGAGGCCAGAGCTCAGTTGTCATTGAAGAAATAGTTCCCTGGAAAGCTCCTATCCTACCTCCTACACCTCCTCTAGCTGTAGAAGACACTGAAGATACCCTTTTGAGTAAGATTAAGTCTCTCTTAGCCCAGCAAATAACATACTTTGACAACTCTCTTAAAGTTATCACTGACAAAATAACTTCTCTAGAGAAAGAGATGAGGAGGGCTTTCGCTGAAATTCAGCAAAATACTAATCAACTCAAACACCTATTCCAAATAGGTGGGAAAGCCTTAGATCACACCATTAACAGTATTGGTCAGGTAATGGAACAATCAGTCACCTTGGCAAAATAATCAGATTCAGTTGGAAAAGAATACTGAAGCGCACAACTTCAAGACATGTGAAGAAGTTGGGAAGTTCAAAGAGGAAGCTATACACACCCTATCTGTAAAAGTCAGAATGGGGGGAAATTGGTAAAGGAATATCTAGAAAAGTCTGATGGAAACATTAAAACACTTTGGGAAGCAAAGCTACAGGAGATAAATACTGATGTCCAATTCCAAATTATTGGTGTTAAATTTCATACATATGATACAGCAGTTTGGATGCACAACCAAATCTTCCCTGAATTTCAAGTAGATCCAAATGATGTTCCTCCTCCTCATCTCAATCCTATTGTCAAATAGCCTTCTGTTCAGATGCCTTCATTCACTCCTAGACATGAAGATTATGAAGCTCCTCCTGTAGAGTATTCCCAAGTTTGGTTAGAACAAGAGTTGCCTCAGAATCCACCTCCAAAAATTCCAGCTCCTAAGAAAAGGAAATATGGTGATGGTTCCTCTGCAAGCCGGTCCACTCCAAATCTAGAAGCTGAAAGAAGAAGAGCTCAAGAATTTGCTGAAATATGGAGCCCGACCTCCAAGTCACTAATTCTTGACACTGTAAAACTTGTTGTAGATTTTAATGAAAAAGAAGTGATCATTATAGCTCCTATGAATTGGAATCATATGAGAAATCTTTAACCAATATATGACAGAGAATATGGCAAGAATAATCCCAAGGCTCCTCCCAAACCTGCTAAACACTATCCTAAACTATACAGCTATCAGAAGAGGCAGTAAGAAAATAAGGAGAGGCAGTAACAACAGCAGAGCAAGTAGAAATTGAAGATGATCAGTAGATTCATATATGAGATTTTTGTGGATTAGGACTTTTTTATGGACTTTGTCTAAATATATATCAATCTTTAAATTTTGATGATCTACATTTTCTATTGCATAGCATTTCTTCCGTGATTCTGTTTATTAGTTACTTTATTTGTTTATCATGATGTAATTCACCTTAGTGTAGAGGATTATGACTTCTATAAATAGGGGGAGATTGTTGGATATTGTTTCCATAATAAACTAGATTTGTATGAAGTTACCCTTTAACTAAGATAAATTATGTTTGTATTTGATGTCTTTTCAAGTTGAGTACTTGTATGTTATAATTTCCAAGTGTAGACCAATGTCAGTTTACAATGAGTCACCAAACACAGGACCATATAATATAATCCCTCATTGTGTGATCCATGGTGTTGACTCATGTGTAACCTCTCTATTGGGATACACTTCCTTTTCAATTACTAAAGTTATGTGAGAAAGTCTAGTTGTTGAATTCCTTGAAGAAAATCATTTTTCAGAAAGTCAAATTTTTCTAAGTGTTTTTCTCGAGAAAGGCTAATAGGTACTCGAGTAATATTGAAGTTATTTCTCGAGTTAGCTCAGCCAGGTTTTCGAGTAGCAGAAGTTGTTCTCGAGAAGGCTTAGTATAGTTCTCGAGATAGTCATGCAGTACTCGAGTAGGACTCGCCTTTTCCTCGAGTTAACTCAAAACTCAGCTCAGAATTTTTTAAGTCCTTTTCTCGAGAAGGGCAATGCTATTTCTCGAGAAGGCCTAAGTTAATTCTCGAGAAGGCCAAAGTAGTTCTCGGGAACCAGATGTTCTTTCTCGGGAGACAGAACCATTCTTCTCGAGTTGGCTTCTTGTTCTCGAGTAACAGAATTTCTTTCTCGAGAAAAGTCTTTAGTTTCTCAAGAAACCAGAATTCTTTTTCTCAACTTTCCTTAAGTAATTCTTCTCGAGAAACAAAAACCTCTTCTCTACAAACAGACACCTCTTCTCGAGTAATACCTATCTCTCTCGAGAACTGGAGTTCAGAATTCTAAAATTTCGCTAAGTTCCAAAAAAAATCGATTTCAAATGTAATTAATTCTTGATTGGTCTACGTGGATGGTAATTAATGAAATCAGACCGTTAGGTTAAGTCTATAAAAGGTCTTGTCAGAAATGACAAACCCTAAGCAGAATATGAAGTATTTTTACGGTTTTCTGAATCATTCTCTAACTTCTAAATCGGGAAGCACCGCCTCTGACAAGACTTGTTCTTCATCGCCGATATTCTCGATCCAGAGATTCAGACAAGAAAGCATTCACCGATCAAGATTTTCGACATCTACAAATCTTCTCTTTGATCGTGGTATTCCAACGTTCGCAGATCAAAGAATTCTCAGATCTCTTCCTCAACTTTTCTGAAAGGCTTTTCAATTTTTCAAGAAGGAAGAAGCCGAGATTCAGTCAGATCTGTGAAGACAGTTTGAGTATTGTCATTGCAAATTCATTTTATTCTTGTAGGAGTTATTCTCCGATATAGTAAGAGTTATTCTTCGAGTTTTGTAGGAGTTATTCTCTGAGTTATTGTAGGAGTGGTTTTACTCTGAGTTGTAGGATTGTTTTTCAATCCGAGATAATAGTGAAGTAGCCGAGTCTAGCATGGTGTTAGATCAGTGAGGTGAAGAGTGGACGTACCCAAGGTTGGGGAACCACTATAATCTTTGGTGTCGTCTATGGTTTGCTTGTTTATTTTCTACGCATCTCTCATACAATTTTTATTCCGCAAAAAGATGTTGAACTCACCTATTCACTCCCTCTAGGTGATTTAGGTAGATGACTAGACTTTTTCAACGTGGGCCTATTCTTCCTCTTGATCGGCAGCATCAATTATAGTAGGACATGAATAATGGTAGCGGTGTATCACCGGAGCAAAGGAGCGGATGGCTAGGTTACTAGGGGTGTAGGGCGCACGAAATAATTACTTCGAGAATGTTAGTGCGCTCGAAGCATCCGTGTGGTCGTTAAGTTTGGAACGAACCTCCAGGTTGCCCCCCAGTAGGGGTATTTATAGGCGTAGCCCCAAATCCCCGATGATGGATTTTTGGATGCCACCCGGATCCTAACCAAACCCGTTAAGAACCTATAACATCTAATCAATATACCTCAACATACTAATAGTTCAGAGAGGGATAGAACATCAGTGAAATCTAAAGCATATTCATTGCATAGAGCATCCAAAAAATGAAATAATCTCTTAAAAGAACTATATATGTTATAAAAGCTTCGGCCATCAAAAACGAAGAAATTCCAAAACAAAATACGAAATGCTTTAGCTTCAGTATTAACTCAAATTGTTACCTAATTCATAGCCCAAAATGAGGTAACTGAATCATAAATAGAAAGAGCATAGTGAAGGAGCAGTGCTTTTATGGCTTAAAGCTGTACCAACTAGATGGAACTATGTTCCCCAGCCCGGAGAAGAGGATGAATAGGAATTGAAAGAGAGGTAAAGGAAACCCTCGCTTACTTTAATTTATGTACTACACTACAAAATAAAGGCCAGTCTAACGTTGCTTGGAGAGGCTTGATTCCGTCAATACAGAGAAGGGGCTTAAAAGGAATGAACTATACCTTGGGGAAGGAAATGGAGAAAAATTTCTATTTGAAGAATGGGACATGGAGGAACTTTAGATTGTTAAATGGGTTGTAGAATCCTACAGGTTTCAGAAGGCGATAAGGTGGAATGCTAATGGAAGTCAAAGGCTGGAGAGGTCGTCGGGTTAGAGGAATCATTGGTGCAATGTTAGAAAATCAATGTTCGTGGAGTTGGAAGTGTGAATTTCTTGGGTTGGAGTAGGTGATGGAGGTTGCAAAAGGATGAGAAGGGGTTTGAAAGGAGTCACTGAGCACGATTTTGTGAAGTGGTTGATGGAAATTAGATGAGGATGGGTGTTACAGGCTCAAGGATTATTTGATAGAGAAGGGGAAAAGGAGGGAAGAGGTGAAGGAAAAGGAAAGAGATGGATAAGAGTTGCACACATAGGCTTATACAGTGCTTAATTTTTAAGTACGTAGGGCAAATGGTAAGTGACCCACGGACCAAAGTACATGTGCGAAAATAAAAAATAAGGCTAATAGATGCGCTACTCTAATGCACACTACTAGCAAACCCCGTCGTCGAATTAGGATCATTTCCGCATTGCCTTGGTTCTGACGTCGACATATGTGTCGCATCCTCGTCCCCTGCTCCCTTCCATCTTCGTAACAGTGGGTAGTGAGTGGGAATTTTGATATATGAAAATTAGATAAGACAATTATTTAAGTGCTCACTTCCATCTTCGTAAGTTTCCAATTAGATAAGACAAGGTTAATCGCCCATATATTTGTATGTTCTAACACTCCCCCTCAAGATATTGGCTTGGAACTCTCTACCTGCTCTGAGTCCTAAGGCTTCAGTAAACTTGGCTCATTAAAAGTAACATCCCTACTAATAACAATTTTCCTCTCTGCTTGATCATACAATTTGTATTCTTTGACTCCATGTCTGAAGCCAATGAAGATTGCTCTCTTTTCCTGTTATTCCAGTTTATCATTCTTCATGTGATAATAAGTTGGACATCCAAACACTTTCATGTGTGCATAATCTTTAGCAGGATGTCCCAACCATATCTCCTTTGGTGTCTTCTTTCCAATAGTTGTAGAATCCAGACGGTTCACCAAATGGCAAGCATAGTCAAGGGCTTCACCACAAAAAAACCTATCTAACCCAGCATTAGACAACATACAATGAACCTTCTCCACTAAAGTTCGGTTCATGCACTCTACACCCCAATCTGGTCTCCCTTACAGTGAAGTGATGCTCTATACATGATCTCTGGCACTCTTAGAAGAATACATTCAATTTGTATTCGCCTATGTACAACCCCGTGCCCGACTAGTGAGCCTGTCAGGGGAAGACCCAGTCGAGCAACACACAGTTTAGGTCTCAGGTGAGTCGGACGGGTGGGTGTAATTGGACCTCCTCGACTCGCTCGGGGCCAAGTGGACAAGTGCGTGGGTGGCAAGTGGAGATATAGGCTCTCACTCGTCCTTGGCCCATGGCAGGGGGTGGGCGAGTGGGTAATTTGACCCACACTCGCCTTAGTCCCCTAGTTGGCAGAGAGTACCAATCCCATTGAGCACTCGCTACCCTAAGAGACTGACATTTTCACTGACCACTCGCCCAGTAGTGTTTTTTACCAGTTTACCCTCGGTATCTTTCCAATAGCCCCTCCGAACCACGGAGTTTCACTGTTGGCAGACCTTTTGGGGCTGTATATAGCATTTTCAGTACAGCGGAGCTATGCTGTTTGCAGAGCAGGCTTAGAATTCTATAAATAGACTCAGTGGGCACCTTTGGAGGGGATCCAATTATTTTGGCTTCTTCCTCATCTAGTTGGCTTAGTTGGCTATAAGAGTCCTCCAAGGTGCCCAGCTCAACTTTTGCCTTGGGAGAGGAAGCACTTTAAGATCTTCCTGGTGCGAGGTGGGAGCTCCGCATTATAGCCCAAGGTAAGTTTTCAAGTTCATAGTGTCTTGCCAGGACTGCTAGACCGAGAGGAGTAAATGCAAGCTACACCCTTGGGTCCAAACTCTCGTTGGGACCAAATTTTGGCTCCAACATTTTTGGTCCGGTGAGCGTGAACCGTAGCCTGTACAAGAAAGGTTTGGGCTAAGCTTTATGGATGGAGGTGAAGGAGAAGGTTTTGGCTCAGGCGACTCGCCGCTTTAGGCGTGTGGTTTCACGATCGGGATGCTGGAAGATTTCAAGAGGAAGGTCCTACAAACCATGCACTTGGCAATCACTGTAAGAAGTGATTGGGTAACACTTTCTGTCCTGGTGTTCGCGACCCCTTCTCTGGGCGAGAACGCTCCTGGCTAGCGACCCGGGAAGGAGGTCTCGGTCGAGAGCGGCGAGAGGGATCTCGTCGGGCGGGAGCTGTTCCCAGGAATTATAACATCCCTCAGACTTCTAGACCCCTAGGATGGTTTTTTCATGACTGGGTCATGACAAAACTCCTAGAATTATAAAAAGGTTGGGGTGAACTTGGGAATTAGTGTTTGAACCACCTTGGTCTATAAATAATAGAATTCCAAGTACTAGCTTTGGGATGACCATAGGGCTTCACCATGACACCATGACCCCACCACAACATCACTAACCTATTAGAAGGTCCATTAGAGCCATAGAGACCCTCTAGGGTCAACTAAAATGATCAAGTTGACCAAAGTCAACTCAAACCCTAATTAGGTCAAACTAAGCTCATACATGGTCAATTGACCTCCCCTTGGCCAAAGGGACCCACCTAGACCTTCCCAAACCATAAGGAAGGCCAATGGGTTACCAAGGACCCATTGGGGTCAACCAAAGAGGCTAAGTTGACCCAAGTCAACCCTAGCCCAAAAAAGGTCAAAGTGCCCTAACTAAGTGTCAAGTGACCCCCATGATGCCCAACCAACCCTACCCAAGTCTTTATAGACCTTGGGGGAGGCCAATAGGTCACCAAGGACCCATTGGGGTCAACCCAAATGGTCATGTTGACTAAGGTCAACTCTACACTAGTGTTAAGTCAAATTAGCCCAAATGGGCTAACCTAAGCTCAAACTCATTTCCCCCACTGGGGCTAACCTCATTTTTATTATTAATATGAGTTAGTGGGGTGCCAATAGGCTGTATGAAAGATCCAATTCATTCTTGATGGGCAGGAGAGAGAAAACTCCATTTTCCCCTTTAATGGAGGAGAGAGAAAAAGAGGGCGAAGGCCACCCATGGCATAGGGAAGCCAAGGGCCACCCTTTATTGCTAGATTCAACTACTCTGGGGAAGAGGAGGAGTTTCCAGCCATTTCCTGACCTGACTAAGCCCAGGTTCATCCCCATGCCATGGCCGAAAACCTCCTTTAATGGTCATTGATGGCCATTAGTGCTAGGCTCTTCCCCTTCCCCAACTGATGCTTTTAAAAGCCTCACCAGACAGAGGGGAGCAGTTTCCACATCTTACCTGAAGAATTCGAGCCCTCCTACAGTGTAGTTGTAGAGTACGAAAAAGCACCACCTCCAGCAATGGCAACTCGGAGATCGACCTACCTTCAGCCCTCCAAGAAGGTCCTCCTTCTCTCCTTTCTCTATGGGTAGATCTTAGGATTCATTTAGAATGAGGATCGGGCTAAATTGAGCCCGATCAAAGCTCCTATTTTCCTGGTTTTCCGAAAAAAATTCAAGTGTCGGGATTGCCGGAAATGGCCCCTCCGGCGGTCGTGCCGCCGCCCGGCGATATCCCCCACCTCAACAAAGGTGGTGGCGGCGGTGGCCGTCCAGGGAGGTGGTCGGGTGGCCGGCCAGGGAGGTGGCCGGGTGGCCGGGAAATCGGTCTGGAAGATGCTCCAGGTCAGGTAAATCTCACCTGTCGGCTGGAAAAAGAAGATGACCAGCAATCGTCGGATTTGCGTCAAGATCTGTGCAAGATCAGATTATATATATTATATATTTTTGTATATTCTATCACACAAAAATAAGTAATATTACGAAATAATTTAAAAATACTTAGAGGCTTAGTCAGAGAAATTGGTCTACATGAAAATTGTAGCTTTATGGGTCTACTGTAATTTATATTTAGTTTCAACCCATTTGGGTTAGTGGTTTAACCAGAGCACTAATTTTGGTGAGGACTATACCTAGGCTAGACCAGAGACTATTTTGAGTGCCCCCATCAATCCAGCCATCCAAATGACTTGAAATTTTGGATGGGGGTCACTCTTACCAATACCTAGAACATATCCAAAAATAGGAATTTTTGGAAAACATTTTCCTAATGTAGAAATTTAATAATCCATGTATGACTTATTTAAAAGGTCTAATGACCTCCAAACCCTCCAAATTTTTGTGAGTGGTCCTTGGGGTCATCAGAAGGCTCTGAATAAATTTGCATACCATTTGGAGATGATTTAGTTTAGAAATAAGCAAACCCTAAGTTGGACCAATAAGGGGTAATTAGGTCAAAGTGTCTCTTGTGGGTTTAAGGGGCCAAATCACCTCAACAGAGGTTGATACTTGGTCCCCTAATGTGATGTGTCAGTAAACACCCTCCCATGGATTATGGCGTGGAGTAGGGTGGATTTGCCCTAGGACCCTAGTTCAAACCCTAGGGTTAAACTTTGGGGGTTTGTGAATGGCATAGGGTGATATGCCCTTGGATGGACTTGGTGTGATGTCCATGTGATCATGGGGTGGTGAAGTACCCTAGGAAGGGATTTGGTGGTATTGGTACACTTACATCCCACTTAAACCACTTAGTAAGTTTTGAGGTCTATACACCTTAGGTAATATTTAATGGGTCATATGACCTTGGATCTTTATGATATTTTGGTATGGATAATATTATAGTGCTATTAACCTATGGTATTTATGATAGGGTGTTTAGATAACAGTAGCTCATCCTTGTAGTTATAACCTTCATCTTGCCCGTTTTGATGATATTGATGTAACTATGGTTTAAATGTTTTAAAATGATTTGAAACTCTTGAAAAGCTAATCAAATATCATTTAGGTGCACTAGTAAATTATTTGGAATAGTTGAGCATTTATTCTTACTACATCATGTGTAAAGTAAACAAATGCACCTTACTTTGATAAATAGATGATAAATAATATAGCTTGCTGGAAAATTTTGATACTTAGCCAGAGAACTTTTTAGGGCATATAGAAACTTGGAAAATTATTTCATCTTGTTAAGTTGAGATTACAAGGATGTTTATTCACAAAGTACACCATGATGGATTTTATTGAGGCATTTTTATATATGGTTTACTAACCTTGTAATTGCATGAAACTTAGTCAGTAAGGTTTTATGATCATAATAAAGCTCTGTTAATTGTTGTATAATTTTTGGACTAGTATTTATGGTACCTCCTTCATTATCCCTAATTAGTTGAATTATCTTGGCTTAATTATTTAGAGAATAATTTCTTTATGAAAATCTATGAAATTTGGTATTCATTGATATCTTGCAGTCTTATAGTGTTCAAAATTTTTGTATGGACAGATCTTAAGTAAATTTAGTACTTCATGTTCAAACCACCCATGGACCAATTTTTGGAAAAATTAATTAAATGCCAAATTATTTAGGAAAATTTCAAGTTTCAGGATTTAGTCTAAATGTGTCATGATAGACCCCCATTAATTATCTTAGGGAATTTGGATGAAAATTTTGAGTACCTCCTATCTTGTACATCATATAGCTTAGGTTGATCTGCGTATAGTAAAACTGCAGAAATTGTGACAGAATGTGAAATGGACATAGGGAGTTGGGGTTATTAGCTTACTGGTTATGGTGAAGTAGAAATAGGTTCATCTTTAGGAATCATGATGAGAAAAGTGTTGGGTTATCAAGTGTTAAGAGGTGTTCGGGATCGACGAAAGATCGTCTTTCCTGTGGAGAGAGTCAAAACACACTAAGGATAGATCCAGAGTAATATTAAAAGGGATCGGGAATCGGGTATTAACCAATAATAGCAAGTGGCTTGCGAAAGGGAGCTTTGGGCTTAAGCTCATCATAGTTCCTAGTGCCCTCGAGAACCCTTCACGGGGAATGCCTTGAGCAGTCCAAGGTTAACGTAAACCATAAGAATAATCAATGTTTAAGAGTAACTAGTATAACTAGGATTACACATGCACTCACACTTCCCAGTGTTGTGGGAGTTAGGTTGGTCCCACGAGCGGTAGGCTCGGTGGTTTTGGTGATGGGCAGGATGGCCCGGCGAGCCGATTGCTCGGATGGTTTTGAGACGGACGAGTTAGTCCGGGGAGCTTTGGCTCGGTGGGAAATACATTTATGTTGCATGTGAATAAGATATAAGGTGGTGGGTCATCGGTATTGGAGATTCGTCACACTGATACCAATACGTTGGCTCGGCAGGTGTGGTTTTGCACTTGGCCAAAAAAAGTCTAGTGTGCAGCCGGCAAGAGTACGTAGGAGCTCCGCTTAGTGCACCGTCGTTGAGGCGTATGATAGGTCTGACTGGTAGTGTGATATCAGTTTATAGGTGGGCGAGGCTCAACCCACCGCTTCCGTTTGCCACTACAGAGGTATCATGGGAGGTTAGGCTCGAAACTAAAGGTCTGTGTGCACAGAGTTGAGTGGGTGTGTTGCACTTGCATGATTCACATCTTGGCATACTTGCATGTCATAGCATCATAATTACATATAACTCTTGACACCTATTGTATAAAGTGGTATGGTACGCTTTATACAATAGGCCTTACAAAATTATCCCTTGGTCTATAGGTTTGTATGAGCATTCTTATAGGTCATGGTTACATACTTAGTTTACCTTTGCTCACTTGTTCTTACGTATACTTATACTGCTTCCTACTAATGCTTACATGTTGCTGCTTACATATACTTGTTGCGATTATAAATTCATGATAGACTAGTTCTGCCATCACCTTCTTACTTTGTTACTCTCCACTTTCAATACCTTCCCTTTCCTTCTCCCCGCTTGGTGCCTAGGAGCCATTGGGGGAGGGTTGGGGGATGATAGGAATTAGTCTTTTTAGACTAACGGTCGTTGACCAAATCATTTTAGGGGATCGTGGAGTCGAACCAGGATACGCAGCCCCAGAGGTCGGTGCGTATTTAGACGGGCCAGTATTGCACTAGAGTCCAGCCAACATGGACTGTGTGTAACGACTCCACCTGTTAAATAACATATAATAGAAGGTCCGGCCGGGGCCCCACACTATATGCCACAAACAAACGGTGAGGTCACAGGATAATACCATCAACGCATCCTAACACAGAGCATGCTAGCGGAATAGTTACATAATTAGCTGAACTCATACCAGGAATATCCACTAGATATATATAAATCAACGTTATATACAACCACTCAAACGAGGGGATATCAAATACTACAGTTTGGCCTGAATGCCTTATAGTTCTTCTTTAAACAGTATGTATTACAGACATCGGCGCCCAGGCTGGCCATACATGAATAAAAGAAAATACAATAGTTAGCCTTCAAGGGCTAGCAGCAACAGCAAAAGCGGCAACAGCAGCAGCAGGGGCATCAGACCTTCATTTTTCGCTCGGCTCTCCAGCACCTGCACAGGGACAATCCACCCAGAAGGTGGCAAACAAGGACCCAGTCAGCATTCAGCTGACCAATTTATAACAATCCTACCCCTTTCCCGGGGCAGAGGCATACCTTCCCTGCAGAGCAATACAACAATTGACAGATATTATATATATTGTGCTCTCACGCACAAGCAATCCATCACAATTGTCGGCCACCCGGCCCGAAGATCTGTGCTCTCAGGCACACTTTTGGGTACACCGGCGAACCGTGATCAACACCATTGAGCATTTAGTCTTAATGGCGCGCAGGCCTAAGACTCTCATTATGCTGCTGACGAAAGCCTAATGCCTTGGCACTTTCTTGTACAGCCAACATAACGCAGGTAAAAATCCACCACCACCCGTTGCTCAAATCGCCTTGCCATCACCAAGCACATCGTACTTGCATCTATAATAAAAGATGCGGGTCAGCTTCACTTTTCCTGTTCGACACGAGGCCTTTTAGAGCTCGCAGCTCCCAATCGCCATAACGTCCGTCAAGGGTTGGCGTCATATTATCCACACTATCCAAATAGGACCGGCTTTATTGTCCATCAAGGAATGGCTACATCGTAGCCACAGCACAAACAACATAAGGTCATTTTCCTGGAATTCCACATTCCAGTACTTCCTGCTACTCCCCTTCACAGGCACAGCCCAACGACCCCACTAACAACATGAGTATATGAGGAGTTTTCTCCGGTGCATAAATGCAACCTCACCAATTCAGACCAACATGTCCAGATGGGCTTCACACGACATGCCTATCCCGTACTACACACTTTTGGGTCTATATACAAACTCAACGGGGGATAGCAACTATCAACCCACCGGAATCACTCACTCATTCCACCTTTTGGTGGAGAGGATTCCTTACTCATAAATAAAGAAGGACTTCATATGTCCAAGAAGGAAGATTGTTACCCTTGACGATCTCTCGGGAGCCATCGAAAATTTGGCTGGTTGGAAAGCACCGCAGCAGCTTTGCCTCCACTAAACTAGCCTAGGATCTCGAATCGGACCGCGAGAGCACAACCAAAGCCTTGCTCTTCTCCTCCTTCTCCTTCCTCCAAGCTCTCTCTTTTTCTCTCTTGATAAGAATGAGAGAAGAGGCCAACCCTCAGCCTTATCACTACAGGAAAGCACCTGGGCCATTGGATCAAAATAGAAATAATTGGATAGTCGAGATCTGCCCAAAAGTCCAAATTTGACTTGACACAGCCTGTGACACGCCCGTGTCCCAGACTATGTCCCCCAAGCGGTGTGCAAACAAACTCAAACTGAACTAGAGCACGGGCTCCAACACGCACGTGTCACAGGGCAGACACGCCTGTGTTAACTTTGACACGACCGTATGACTAGTCGTGTCACCTTTTCAACACAGGCCCAAATCACCCGAGAAGCACACGGCTAAGGCACACACCCGTATCCTTATCCATGTGCCCAACACGCCCCTGTGACACGCCCATGTCACAAGCCGTGTTCCACACTCAACGCCACTCAACTCAATTCCACTCAGCGCCACTCAACACCGCCTGGTATTCACCCGAGCAGGACACGCCCGTGTCCCAGGCCGTGTTGCCTCTCGACGATCGTCGATCGTTCTATCTCGATAACGTGAGTCGATGTCTACAGTAAAGGACATGCCCTGGGATAGGCCCGTATCCCAGGCTATATGCACGGGACACGCCCGTGTCCCCGACCGTGTCACCCAGCCTGACTCCAACTTAAGGTTTTTGGGGTGTTACACTGTGAGTCTCGATCATTAATAGTTATTATAGTTTTGCTTTCATATTGAGTGACTTGTAGTGAGGATCTTGATGTATCGAGCAAGAGCCCTCTTTAGTACTTTGCTTATTCATTTCTATGGACTCTCCCTTCGTGGAAATTTATTTATATATATGTGATTCTGGTGGGCTAGTATTGAGTTTTATTTTACTCATGTAATATTTATACTTCTACTCTTCTATGATCGGTATAGCCGTCAGGATTGGCGTTTTGTAGTGACAACCTTCCCGGGTGTGTTGGTGTCACCGCAAAGCAGTGGTTCTAGGCATAAGACCCCGGTGGTTTAAAAGAAAAAATGGGGTCTTACAAACTGGTATCAGAGGGTAAACCTTGATCGAAAAAATAAAAGTCCACTAACCCTTGGTCACCTCCGCTCGAGTTTAGTTTGGGGACAAACTAAGAAGTGGAAGTTGTGGTGTGCCCATATGGGGGATCACATGTAATTGTCCACTTTTGACTATGTTAGGTCAAATTTCTTACAATTGGCCTTTGTTATGCAGCCCCCGGCATATCCTATACCGCAGGGCGAAGCTCGGCAAACTCCGAATGTTGCACCGCCTCCCCCGGCTCCAAGTCAATTTCTATAGTTGGAGGTGGGGCAGACTTTGACGGCCATTCTGGATGCCTTCAGGTCCTAGCAGGCTCCGGCTCCCCAGCCAAACCCGGGGGCCAATTGGTTGATTATCTTCCAAGGACTCTCTCCCCCATCTTACATGGGGACGGAGTCGGCAGTACGGACAGAATAATGGCTCGATATCATGTTCGAGATGCTGATAGGGATACGGTGCCCATGGGAAGAGAGGGTACCTCTGGTGGTCTCCTACTTGGTGTCTCATGCCAAGAGGTGGTGGAAGACTCTTCTGGATATGACATTTACAGATCAGGAGGTTGTTGACGTCACTTTGGAGGAGTTCAGGGCCACACTGTTGGAGCACTTCTTCCCACAGTCGGCAAGAGATGAGCTGAAAGACAGGTTCCTGTAGCTGAGGCAGGGCAACAGGACGGTGGTGGAGTACCACCGGGAGTTCAACCACTTAGCATGGTTTGTAGAGTCCTATCAGCTGTACAAAGCGGGGTATATCAAGAGGTTCTATAAGGGCCTTCGAGAGGATCTGAGATAGGCTCTTCTGTATGTATCCGATGGGCATATACCTCGGATTCTGGAGATGGCAAAGAGGATGGAGGCTGATTGGCACACGACTCGAGGCCGAAAAGGCGAGCTAAGGATCAGGGTTGGGGAGGAAGGAATGATTAGAGGAGGGGCCGCTTTATTGAGGAGAGAAGGGTAGAGGACCAACCCCACCATGAGGTGAGATAAGAGTCGAGGGAACCGGTGGTATTTTCCCTTCAACCTCTTCAGATGCGGGAGATACAGAGACCTGGAGGTGTGGCACTTTCCCTACCCGAGTGCTATAACTATCGTCAGATAGGGCACATTCGGAGGGACTGTCCTATGAGAGGAGTACCTTTACCGGTACCACAAGCTTCCCTACCCGCTCAGCAGTTTACAGGCTGAGGCCGTGGAAGAGGACGTAGTTTCCAGGGCAGAGATTGGAGGCAGGAGGGAGAGCATGTGTATGCTCTAGACTTGGCTCCACCTCGGGAACCGGGCAGGGTGATTGCAGGTACACTAGTAATTTCTGTTGTTATTTACTTTTGGAACTTTTAAAACAACAAACAACAGTAACATACTAGGAAAGAAAACCCTAGGTTCAGTTACCTAACCTTATCTAAATAAATAGGAATAGTTATGGTACGCGGCAAACCCGCCCACACCTTGGTGGATACGGGGGCGTCGTACAATTTCATCTCCGAGGAGTTTGTAAAAGGACTAGAGGGAGTCAGGCATTATTTGGGAGTCGCCAGGAGGGTGCGTCTCCCCAATGGGATGGAGTTCTTAGCTACTGTTAAGTGCCTCCTGAAGGTGACGATTGATGGACTGACACTCGAGGGCCCGACTACTATCTTGAGGATGCCAGACTTCGAATTGGTTCTGGGCATGACATGGCACACTTGGAACCATGCCCAGATAGATTGCATGGAGAAGAGGGTTTTACTGAGTTATGATGGCACCTTCGAGACCTTCGAAGGTATTACTCCCGTCTCTCGTAGGATGTTATCTTCTATTCAGGCCGTCAAGGCCCACAGGCAGGGAGATGAGGTATATCAAGTATTCTTCGATATGGTCGAGGCCAAGACGACAGTTGCCGATATATCTTGTGTGTGGGACTTTGCGGATGTGTTTCCACAAAAACTACCAGGGTTACCGCCACACCAGGAGAAGGATTTTCAGATTCAGTTGGTTCCTGGAGCTAAGCCGGTGTCTAGGGCTCCCTACTGGATGGCTCCAAAGGAGCTAGTGTTGTTCAAGAGTCAGTTGATGGAGCTGGTGGAGTTTCGGTTTGTTAGTCCGAGTTCCTCGCCTTGGAATGCTCCGATCTTGTTTGTGAAGAAGAAGGATGGGACCCTCAGGTTGTGCATCGACTATCGTGCACTAAACCGGTTGACAGTCCGGAACAGCTATCCACTGCCAAGGATCGACGAATTATTTGATCAGCTAGTTGGAGCGCATTATTTCTCGAAGCTGGATTTGAGGTTGGGGTACTATCAGTTGCGGATCCAAGAAGAAGACATCCCGAAGATAGCGTTTAGCAGCAGATATGGCATGTACGAGTTTATCGGGATGCCCTTTAGGCTCACGAACGCGCCATCAGCTTTCATGAGCTTGATGAACCGGGTGTTCGAGCCATACCTCGATAGGTTTGTCATTGTATTCATAGATAACATCCTTATTTATTCAAGGACGAAGGAGGAGCATGGACAACATCTGGCCTTTACTTTGGAGAAACTCAGGGAGCACCAGTTATATATCAAGTTCAGCAAGTTCCAATTTTGGCTGACGGAGGTAGCCTTTTTCGGCCACATCATCTGTGGGGCTGGATTGGCAGTAGATCTCGCGAAGATTCAGGCAGTGCATGACTGGCCTCAGTTGAAGATGGCCATGGATGTCCGAAGTTTTCTGGGATTGGTCGGATACTACCGGAAGTTTTTGCATGGATTCTCTCAGATAGCCCTTCCACTCACATCATTGACGAAGAAGGACACTCCGTTCGTTTGGACGTCGTAGTGTGAGACAGCCTTCCAGGAGTTGAAAGGTCGGCTTACGTCAGCCCCAATCTTCGCTCTTCCGTTTGGGAAGTAAGGCTTTCAGTTGTATTCTGATGCGTCATTTTAGGGGATGGGTGTTGTACTGATGCAGCATGGACATGTGATAGCATACGCCTCCGCCAGCTAAAGAAGTACGAGCAGAACTACCATGTCCATGACTTGGAGATGGGGGCAGTGGTGTTCGCTCTGAATATTTTGTGGAATTACCTATTGGGTGCACTGCGACATATTTTCGGATCACAAGAATCTGAAATATGTGGATACACGGAAGGAGTTAAATGTCTGCCAGAGGCGATAGGTGGAATTTCTATCTGATTACGAGTATACGATACACTATCACCCGGGGAAGGCCAATGTGGTGGCGGACGCACTTAGCCGGAGGGCAACCACTTCAGGAGCAGAGTCCCAGTGTATAGTCATGGAGCTGGTACGGATGATGGAGGATATGCAGATTACCTTGGTGTCCTTGGATGACTCAGAGCTTTATAAGGAGTATCTGGCCACAATAAGCACTACCGATGACATTCGAGATCACATCAGGGCTGAGCAGAGAAGAGATGACAAGTTGGAGCAAGTATTCAGGTCCATGGAGGTAGACATAGCCAGGGAGTATACAGATAGAGATGGTTTGATATGCTTTAGAGGACGCTTGTACATACTGGCTGGGGGCAGGATTCAGGAGGACATTATGACCTAGGCTCACTACAGTAGATACTCGGTACACCCGAGCATCACCAAAATGACGGTCGACCTAAAGAGGATGATGTACTGGCTGGGGATGAAGAGGGACATCACGTACTTTGTGACCCATTGCGAGTCCTGTCAGTTAGTAAAGGTCGAGTGTAAGAGTCCGGCCGGGTTGTTGCATCCACTTCCGATGCCGGAGTGGAAGTTCGATGATATCGCCATGGATTTCATACATGGTCTTCCTCGGTTACATGCAGCGAATGAATCGATATGGGTGATCGTCGACCGACTGACGATGGTGGCCAAATTTCTACCGATCAGGAAGGATGTCTTAGTGGGTGAATTGGTGAGGAGGTTTGTAGAGTAGTTCGTCCGACACCATGGAGTGCCGAGGACGACAGTGTCTGATCGTGATGGACGATTTATGTCTAAGGAGTGGAGGTCGGTCAGGCTTATTTGGGGACCTGGTTGACATTCAATACCGCCTTCCACCCTCAAACGGATGAATAGACAGAGCGCACCAATCAGACACTGTAGGATCTGTTGCGCCTTTGTATACTGGACCGTGGGGAGCCATGGGAGAGGTAGCTACCATTGATCGAGTTCTCGTACAACAACAGCCACCAGTCCAACATCGGCATGTCCCCTTATGAGGCTTTATACGGGTGGAGATGCAGGACTCCTTTTTCTTGGATCCAGGATGAGGATCCGAAGGCACTGGGCTCGGAGTTCATCGAGGATACGGATGCTCAGGTGCGATTGATTCGAGACAGGATGTTGGAGGCCCAGAGAAGGCAGGCTAAGTATTACGATGCTCAACGTCGTCAGGTAGAGTTCCAGGTAGGAGACCGGGTGTTACTGAAGATACGACCGATGCATGGAGTCTCACGGGTGCATGGTCGAAAGAAGCTCAGTCTGAGATACATGGGGCCTTACAGGATCCTAGAGCGAATCGGTCCCTTGGCGTACTGACTGGAGCTACTGCCAGAGCTAGCGAGTTTGCATGACATCTTCCACGTCTCCTCCCTCAGGAGAGCTCTACTTCGGCTGGAGCAGCAGATTACGACGATAGATGGGCCCATAGCTTCTGATCGATCGGTGCACCTGGAGCTGATCCGGATAGACGATACTGGGATGGGGGTCTTACGGCGAAAGAAGGTTCCGCTGGTCAAGGTCTTATGGAAGAATCATGGACAAGAGTAGCACATCTGGGAGCCACAGTACTTGATGCAACAAAGATACACGGAGCTTTTCATATTAGGTATTCCCTATAACCTCTTGGGATGTTACATTTTACTTCTCATGCATGAAACACCGTAGGCTTAACGTGAATTTCGAGGATGAAATTTTTATTTTTATATATTGGGATTTATAACATCCCTCTGACTTCTATACCCCTAGGACTGTTTTGTCATGACTAGGTCATGACAAAACCCTGAGAAGTATAAAAAGGTTGGGGTGAACTTGGGAATTAGTGTTTGAACCACATTTGTCTGCAAATAATACAATTCCAAGTACTAGCTTAGGGATGATCATAGGGCTTCACCATGGCACCATGACCCCACCACAACATCACTAACCTATTAGAGGGTCCATTATAGCCATAGGGACCCACTAGGGTCAACTAAAATGGTCAAGTTGATCAAAGTCAGCCCAAACCCTAATCAAGTCAAACTAAGCTCATACATGGTCAACTGACCTCCCCTTGGCCAAAGGGACCCATCTAGACCTTTCCAAGCCCTAAGGTAGGCCAATGGGTCACAAAGGACCCATTAGGGTCACAAAGGAACCATTAGGGTCAACCAGAGAGGCTAAGTTGACCCATGTCAACCCTAGCCCCAAAAAGGTCAAAGTGTCCAAACTATGGGTCAAGTGACCCAAAAGATGCCCAACCAACCCTACCCAAGTCTATCTATACCTTAGGGGAGGCCAATGGGTCACCATGAACCCATTGGGGTCAACCTAAATGGTCATGTTGACCAAGGTCAACTCTACACTAGTGCTAAGTCAAATTAGCCCAAATGGGCTAACCCAAGCTCAAACCCATGTCCCCCACTTGGGCTAACCTCATTTTTATTATTAACATGAGTTAGTGGGGTGCCAATAGGCTGGAGGAGAGATCAAATTCAATCTTGATGGGCAGGAGAGAGAAAACTCTACTTTTCCCCTTTAATGGAGGAGAGAGAAAAAGAGGGAGAAGGCCACCCATGGCATAGAGAAGCCAAGGGCCACCCTTTATTGCTAGATTCAACTTCTCTAAGGAAGAGGAGGAGATTCTAGCCATTTCCCGGCCTGACTAAGCCCAGGTTCATCCCCATGCCATGGCCAAAAACCTCCTTTAATGGTCATTGATGGACATTAGTGTTATGTTCTTCCCCTTCCCCAACCAATGCTTTTAAAAGCCTCACCAGGCAGAGGGGAGCAGTTTCGACATCTTACCTGAAGAATTCGAGCCCTCCTACAGTGTAGTTGTAGAGTACGAAAAAGCACCACCTCCGGCCATGGCAACTCGGAGATCGACCCACCTTCAGCACTCCAAGAAGTTCCTCCTCCTCTCCTTTCTTTGTGGGTAGATCTTAGGATTCATTTAGAATGAGGATCGGGCTCAATTGAGCCCGATCAAAGCTTCTATTTTCCTGGTTTTTCGGAAAAAATTCAAGTGTCTGGATCGCCGGAAATGGCCCCTCCGGCGATCGTGCCGCTGCACGGCGATAGCCCCCACCTCAACGAAGGTGGTGGCGGCAGTGGTCGGCCAGGGAGGTGGTCGGGTGGCCGGCAAAAAAAGGCTGGAAGATGCTCCAGGTCGGGTAAATCTCACCCATCGGCTGGAGAACGAAGATGACCAACAATCGTCGGATTTGCGTCAAGATCTGTGTAAGATCAGATTATATATATTATATATTTTTGTATATTCTGTCACACAAAAATAAGTAATATTAGTAATTAATTTAAAAATACTTAAAGGCTTAGTCAGAGAAATTGGTCTACATGAAAATTGTAGCTTTATGGGTCTACTGTAATTTAAAATTAGTTTCAACCCATTTGGGTAAGTGGTTTGACCAGAGCACTCATTTTGGTGAGTACTATACCTAGGCTAGACTAGAGACAATTTTGAGTGCTTCCATCAATCCAGCCATCCAAATGACTTGAAATTTTGGATGGAAGTCACTCTTACCAATACCTAGAACTTAACCAAAAATAGGAATTTTCTGAAAACATTTACCTAAAGTTTTTGTAGAAATTTAATAATCCATGTATGACTTATTTAAAAGGTCTAATGACCTCCAAACCCTCCAAATTTTGGTGAGTGGTCCTTGGGGTCATCAGAAGGCTCTGTATAAATTTTCATCCCATTTAGAAATAATTTAGTTTGGAAATAAGTAAACCCTAAGTTGGACCAATAAGGGTTAATTAGGTCAAAGTGTCCCTTGTGGGTTTAAGGGGCAAAATCACCTCAACAGAGGTTGTTACCCTGTCCCCTAATGTGATGTGTCAGTAAACACCCTCCCAAGGATTATGGGGTGGATTAGGGTGGATTTGCCCTAGGACCCTAGTTCAAACCCTAGGGAATGGGGTGATATGCCCTTGGATTGAATTGGTGTGTTGTCCATGTGATCATGTGGTGGTGAAGTACCCTAGGAAGGGATTTGGTGGTATTGGTACACTTGCATCCCACTTAAACCACTTAGTAAGTTTTGAGGTCTATACACCCTAGGTAATATTTAATGGGTCATATGACCTTGGATCTTTATGATATTTTGGTATGGAAAACTCATGAAAGATACCTTGACTTTCACAAAATTCTGTCATGGCTCCAGATTTGAATTCCGTTCCATTATCACTTCTGATTTTGACTACGGAATAGTTGTATTCATTCTGGATCTGCCTCACAAAATTAGTGAAAATACCGAAGGTATCTGACTTGTGTTTTAGAAAGAACACCCACGCAAAGCGCGAGTAATCATCCACAATAACCAACGTATATTCCTTACCTCCCAAACTTCTAACCTGCAGTGGACCAAACAAGTCCATATGGAGAAGCTGTAAACTTCTATTGGAATCCTTGCCTATTATGCTTTTAAACGAACTTCTTGTTTGCTTGCCTTTAATACAAGCGTGACAAGGGCTGTCCGTAACGCACTTGACATTAGGCGCATCACGTATTAAGTTTTGAGAGAATAATTTATTAATAGTTTTGAAATTAATGTGTGCTAGTCTCTTGTGCCATTGGTCAGCAAGAGATGCACTACTTTTTGCCAAAAGACACACTGGTGTCGAAGAGTCTATACAAATAAAATTTAGACAGAAAATATTTCTGCTTCGAGTGCCTGATAAAATAGTTTCCATATTGTTAACCAATTTTATCAAACACTTGTCAGCATGAAATTCAACTACGTATCCTTTGTCGCATAGTTGGCTTATGCTAATGAGATTGTGTTCCAATCCTTCAACATAGGCTACATCCGAAAAGGATACGTTACCGTTAGAGATCATACCATAGCCTTTAGTTATTCCTCGATCTGAACCTCCAAAGATGACCTTTGGTCCGTTGCAGACTGAGGTGTAATTCTGTAGTAGGCTCCTTGTCCCGGTCATATGCCGAGAACATCCACTGTCCAAGTACCAGATTGGCATTTTGGTGGCCTTTGGACATACCTGCAATTACAATCATTTATCCTTAGGAACCCAAACAAGTTTGGGTCCTTGGTCTCGAGTTAGAGTACTCCCCCTACGAGTATTAGCCTCATGAGTGGTCACTCTCACGTTGCTAACTTTAGGGGTTGCAGCATTTTCAGGATTGAACCAACAATCACTGGAAAAATGACCAATTCTGCCACAGCACCAACAGTTGAACCTGTTGTATCTTTGCCTTGTGTAGTCCTGCTTGACTTTCTGGAATGAAGGTCCAGCAGGAGCTTTATTCTTGGAGGAGGAGGCTTCATGATGATGGCAGTTACATGAGGTCTTCTCCTTCATAGGCTTTTCTACAATGGGTTTTACTCTTGGTGTCTTTTTGAAATTATGACCATGAGCATAAGGTCCATAGCTTTGAAGCTGAATCTCCTCATAAGGTGCCTTGAAGACACTCTCGCCAAAGTTACGAGGACGAGTCCAACCTTGGTATCTTGACTTAGGCTTCTCAGGGATCGGCCTAGATAAGTGTCCGTAGGTGGACTCATAATCGAGTTCGTTCGTGGGAAAGATAACTTTCTTGAACACAACAGGTTCCAAGGGAGCTTTCCCTTTTTCTTCAGCTAGAGCCTTCCGGGCAGCCTTATTCTTTCTCTTGGCCTTGTTTCTCCTAGAGGATTTACTAGAAGAGCCAATGTGGCCTAAACCAGCACCCTTGGCCTTAGTAGAGAATTCAGCAACGATTGGAAGAACTGTCTTAGGCTTAGAGAAACTCTCAACAAGCTTCTTTTCAGCCTCGAGTTGTTTTTCCAGTTCTTTGATGATTTCCTCTTTAAGGTCGAGGTGCTTGAGAGCTTTATTGTATTCCTCCATAGCTTCATTGAGGTTCTCTTGAAGAGAGTTAGTCCTATTGACTTCTTCTCTCAAGTTGCTCTCACTAGCCTGTAGAGAATTGATCTCTTTGGCTTGACTTTTCACCATTCTATGACATTTCTCGTAAGCGGTGAGTAATTCCTTATACTGTCCCATGAGTTCAGATTCATCTTCAGAGGAATATCCCTCTTGCTCATTGTCATCATCAGAATCAGAGAGAGGAGTATGAGATTTTACCTCCCCAGCAAACTGGGGGACTTGTTCATCATCTGAATGAGCCATGAGCCCAAAGTAAGCTTCCTCTTCTTCACTCGACTCAGATGAGTCAGAGTCGCTGAGAGTTTTGCTCTTCTTGGCTACTAAGCTTTTCTCTGTCCTCTTCTTGTGGTGTGAGGATTTCTTTTCCTCTCTTCTTCCACCCTCTTTCTTTTTGTGAGGGCAATCGGCGATGACGTGACCTGGCTTATTGCAACAATAACAAATGATGTCAGTAGAAATCTGTTTGTTCGGTTTAGAATTATTCCTATCATGGCTACTTGAGCCTTTCTTCCGATGATCACTGTCATGTCGTGATCTTCTATATGAGGCATCCTTGCCTCTCCATTGCTTCTTCTTGTTCAAAAATTTCTTGAACTGCCTTGAGAGTAGGGAGAACTCTCCATCAGATAGTTCTGAGCCAGATGAGCTAGGCTCAGATGATTCTTCTTCATCAGCCTCAGGAACTGGGGCAGGAGAGCTAGCCTTTATCTTCCTTGAGCTATCTGCCTTTAGAGCGACAGATTTCTCCTTGGATGCAGACCTGCTTGTCTCTTCTTCAGCTTTTCTTGAGTTGATTTGCAGCTCGTAAGACATAAGCTTTCCGAACAGATTCTGCGGGTCCGTCTCAGCTAACCTTCCAAACTCCCGAATGGCACATACCTTATTGTCCCATTCCTTGGTTAGGGATCTTAAGAATTTGTCATTGAGTTCCCCGTTGGTGAAGACTCGGCCATAAACTCTCAGGCCGTTTACTATCTTGAAGAAGTTCTCGAACGTGTCAGCTATGGCTTCCTTGTGACCTTGCCGGAAGGCTTCATACTTTTGATTCAGAAGGGATCTCCGATCATCCCTCACTTCCTCTGTACCTTCCATTAGAGTCACTAGGGATTGCCACATCTCTTTGGCAGACTGGAAATGAATCAGATTTTGCAGCATTGAGTCATCGACTGCACTTGCTATGATATTCTTTGCTTTCTTGTCCAGAGAGACAAGTGCAATCTCATCCTTGTCTAGATCCATCAATTTCTTTGGTACCTTTTTGGTTGGATCTATTGTTGATGCGGTCATAGGAACATGAGGACCTTCTTCAACAATCATGAAGATCCGAGGGTCTACAGCTTCCATGAAGAGTTTGACCCTTTCCTTCCACATAGGGAAGTTGTTCTTGGTGCAGATAGGGAGCTTGGCAAAATCCTTAGTCTTACTCATGCTTGATACTCAACTTAGAAGGATACGATCAAGGTGTTAACCTTTTAATGATCAACCTGCCTCTGATACCAATTGAGAGGTCTAAGTTGTTAGCCTAAATCACCTAGAGGGGGGGTGAATAGGTGAAATGCGTGTCAAATGCGGAATTAAAAAATTAACACAGCACACATCAAGCACTCACAGACGACAAGAGATTTATAGTGGTTCCCCAACCTTGGGTACGTCCACTTTCCTCACCGATCTAGCAAATCACTAGACTTGGCTACTCCACTATCTCGGATTGAAAACAATCCTACACCTCGGAACCACGTTCCTACAAAACTCGATCCAACTGGATCTACAAAACTCGGAAGAAAGATCTTCCTACAAATCTCGGAGAAAAACTCCTACAAATAAATTTTGGTTTGAGAATAAAAATTCAAAACAACAAATTTCAGATCTTGATCTTTGACAGTCTTCTTCTTTAGGAACTTCGGCTTGATCAGAAAAGGTTGAAGATGACTTGAGAGAAAGATCCACGAATCTGAAAACTAGAACCACCTCGATCGAGAAGATAGATCTGAAATCTTTGAGGCTCGGCGAGATCGAGTGATTCACTTTTGTCTAGGTCACTGGAGAATTAGTCGTTGAAGAAGGAGATCCACGATCCAGACTTTCTTCCGTGAACAGCAATGGCGGCGGCGGCGGCGTGAGAATTAGGGTTCACGGACTTTTCTTTTTCTTCAAAAGAATATCTCTGTAATCTGTTGTTTAGTCAATTCTGAAACGACCTTTTTATAGGTGGACTCCAACGGTCATAATCTTAATTAAGGATGACACGTGGACCAATCAGAAATGACGGATTCAAAACTACTTAAGGCGAATTCGAACTTAGAAGAATTCTGGAATAGAAAACCGCTATACTCGAGTAAGAGAAGATATACTCGAGTATGGGAAATTAGATACTCGAGTGACAAAGAGAAATATACTCGAGTAAGGTAAGAGAAATTTACTGAGAGAAAGATGAACTACTCAAGTATCAGAACAGCTATACTCGGGTATCAGAAACATATACTCGAGTATCAGAAATATATACTCGAGTGACAGAAATATATACTCGAGTGAAAGAAAGATATACTCGAGTATAAGGGAAAGTTACTCGAGTATTGTAATAATTATCCGGGAAACATTCACTTACTCGAGTGTCAAAGTCAATTACTCGAGTATGGAAATACTTACTCGAGTATTAAAACAACTTACTCGAGTATCAGAATACTTACTCGAGTATTAAAACAACTTACTCGAGTATCAGAATACTTACTCGAGTATGACTACTTGAGCTTACAGAAAAGAGAAGAAAAAGATCTACTCGAGTATAGAAAAATATACACGAGTATTAAGTCTGATACTCGAGTATAACAAAGGGGTTACTCGAGTATTTTGGACTTAGAAATTTTTTCTGAGGAAATTAGTTCCAATGCTTCTGTCCATCAATCCAAGTGCATATAGGAAGTGTATCCCAATTGAGAGGCTATACATGGGCCAACACTTTGGATCACACAATGAGGGATTACATTGTATGGTCCTGTGTTTGGTGACCCATTATAGACTGACATTGGTCTACACTTGGCAATTAGAACCTGCACACATACAACTTAAACACAACATCAAATACACCTTAATTCATCTTAGTTCAAGGTCTGACCTCCTACAAATCTGAAGTATTGTGGAGACAAATCCCAACAGATTCTTTCCTCTCGAGTAGTTAAATTTCTATACTCGAGTAGTCTATATACTACTCGAGTAGTCCAGAGTTTATACTCGAGTATTTCTCTTTCTCTAACTCAGAAATCCTCTAAGTACTTTACTCGAGTAGTTTATCTTCATAATCGAGTAGGTCCTTTTCACTCGAGTAGTTAATTCCCATTACTCGAGTAACCCGCTTTCCATTCTCAGAAATTTCTCTAAGTATTTGACTCGAGTACTTCTTCTATTCACTCGAGTAGTTGAACTCTCTCACTCGAGTAACCCGTCTTATACTCGAGTAGTCCAATTTGTTTATCTCGAGTAATCAGCTTAGCACTCGAGTATGTCTTTATCTACTCGAGTATCTGCTCCTCAATTCTGGATATTTTTCTAAGTAAATACTCGAGTAGTCTCTTTCTCCCTTACTCGAGTAATGACTTCAAGTACTCGAGTAGGTATATGATGACTCGAGTATATATGTCAGTTTTTCAGAAATTTTCTCTAAGTCTAGATTTGACGGGATTTTCAAATCCTTTGATGTGATTGGTCCACATGTTCTTCATTAAGAATAATTATGACCGTTAGGGGACATATTATAAATAGGTCTTGTCAAGACCGATCAACCCTAATGCTTATAATCATATTCATTCAAGCCATCAGATTATTAAAAAGCATTCTGAATCGCGTTTCTCTCTCTCAAAATGAAAGCCGTCGCCGCTACCGACGATCTTCTTTGCGCCAGGGCTGGGGTTTTGGACTTTAAGATTCAGATCAAGTTTGATTTCTAGATCGAGATATTTTGTTTGTTCTTCATCATCTCTTTCTCCGATCTGGTGAAGTCAAAAGAAATTTTCAGATCTAGCTTTTGTCGAGATTTCTTATTCAACTTTTCTGATAAAGCCTCAACGTCTACAAGAAGAAGATCCAGGCAAATTATTTCAAGATTTGAAGATTACTGTTTGTATTTTTATTTCTCTCAACTTATTTCTTGTAGGAGAATTTTCTCCGAGTTGTAGGAAGTTTTATCTTCCGAGTGTAGATCCGTTTGGATCGAATTTGTAGGAACGTTGTTCCGAGAAATAGGATTAGATTTTCAATCCGAGATAGTGGAGTAGCCGAATCTAGTGGTTTGCTAGATCGGTGAGGGAAAGTGGACGTACCCAAGGTTTGGGAACCACTATAAATATTTTGTCGTCTGTGAATGCTTGATTGATCTGTGTGCATAATCTCTAAATTTTTATTCTTCAAAAAGATGCACAACTCACCTATTCACCCTCCCTCTAGGTGATTTAGGTAAACAACTGAACTTTTTCAATTATTTGGAATAGTTGAGCATTTATTCTTACTACATCATGTGTAAAGTAAACAAGTGCACCTTAATTTGATAAATATAAGATAAATACTATAGCTTGCTGGAAAGTTTTGATACTTAGCCAGAGAACTTTTTAGGGCATATAGAAGCTTGGAAAATTATTTCATCTTGTTAAGTTGAGATTACAAGGATCACTACAAGAAAACAGACTTTTGGCCAGGGCAAATTGCCCTGGCAAAAAGTCCAAAACCGTGGCTAAAGATCTTTAGCCACGGTCTATCCACGGGGAAAAGCCGTGGCTAAAGTCGGCATGGCTAAATCGTTTTAGCCACGGATTGGCCGTAGCAAATAGTGTTAGCCACGAAAAAACTTGTCGTGGCTAATACATGAACTTTTTTACCACGGTTTTATGCCCTAGCAAAAAACGTATCCATAACATAAAAATTGACTATTTGCCACGGTCTTAGCTCGTGACAAATAATATGACTATTAGCCACGGCTAATTGCCCTAGCAAATAATAAATTAATTTTTTTTTTTAAAAGGCAGAAATTGTGGTTAGTGCTGCCTTCAAGCCATGATAGATGTCATTAAACAAACATAATGGTACATCAGCATCTCCAAGTGATTGATTATCATAAGAATACACCATAATTTGCGGTGCAGTGTTTGGGATCTGAAAATCGCACCTCACAGCACTCAGCTTATAGAAATATTACAATTTTTACAATTTCAAAAGCTCAACCCTGCCTTACACCCACATACAGTGTTTAGGAAGAAATTCTGCAAGCGGAATAACAAAAACTAATGTATAGAAGCAGTCCAAACCTGCTAAAAATTAAGAAATAAACAATGACACTCCTAATTAAAAAAGTCCTTAAGATGGTTATAAAAAAGTTATCGCTCAATTCATTTTTCGCAGCTTAATTGCATTATTCATATAATATTTCATAAACTTACAATATGAGCGTGTAAATCATAAGCAGATCTATCAGCAATACCAACACACTCTATCCATCCATATGAGCAATCAATCTCAGCATCCCAACAGTCGGCGGCATAGTGAGCCATCTCATTTGGCAAATGCTGCCAGAAACACAGTCGTTCTTTGTCAATACCGAGATGGGTCAGGAATAAGTATACCCTCCCAATGAAGTAACCAAGGGTCTCATTGTTGATAGTTCCCTACAGCTGCGAAAAGAAAATTAAGCTAAAGAAAATAATCTTTGAAATGAAGGAATAATTATGAAAAATTACACGGTTACTAGAGATAAGTACATGAATCTCACCGATAATTTTTTAAATTAACAAGTTCTCCCCTTTATATTTACATTGTTAACATCTATATACAGGGTTTTTATGTACCTGTATGTTAATAATGCAAACTTAGGCTTCGTTTGGCACGGTGGTGGCGGTCATGAACGCGGTGGTTATGAACGTCGTTTGTGAACACTCAACCACACCTAAAAAAATTCATGCATTTTAGGCTCAAAACTAGTTTACTTTCTTGGTAGTGGTCATAATCTTTGTCTTGTCAAACATACATTCTATGATAATGCTTTTTTGACCAAACTCACGGGAGCAAATAAGTCGTGTCAAACGAAACCTTAGAGGAGAGGTTTGGTAATTTAAAAAGTTAGAGGGGAGGTCACTACTTCTACGCAGTGCATGAAATCAACATCAACAGTGTCTTCCTCCTTGGTAACACTGTCATTCTTAATCTCTCGTGTTAAAAAGATTAAGATGGGGAAGATTCAGGAGCAAGATGAAGAAACAGAGGTCTTTAGTGCTTCACAAGGGACAGATCCTCTCAAGATTGTTGGAAATGAATATTCTCTGGACGAGTTTCATGCTAATCAAACTATAATTATTGAAGCAGGACTGATTACTTCAGAACATTTACTCAATCAGGGAGGAGAAATTGCTGAACAGGATACTGTATTAATTGAGGAGGAGCTTAATACTACATTATCTCAAGGGGAGTTTAAAGAGGATGATAATGATGAAGAGCAGACAACACTAAAATTTGCAAAAGTAGAGCTGTGAAAGTTAGATACTCAAAAAGGGGGAAGCAAACTTAATCTTCAAAGAGGGCTGAACATGGTCAACAGTCTAAAAAGAGGAAATTGCCTCCCAGAATAGTCATGCAACAAGTTGAAGATGTAATCAAAATGAGGAGAGGAATCTGTAGTATTCCTCTAATACCATTACCAAAAGATCCAATTGAGAGAAGGAATTAGAAACAAAAGCTAGTAGTTGCTGTTAAATTTGTGAAGGGCAAAGCTAAGCTCAGACCTGAGGATGTCATGTAATAAATAAATTTTTTTTGCTAAACTCAATCAAAGAGAAAAAAATCTAAATCAGGTACATCGAGGTGCTCTTAGAGATTGTGAAAGACTAGTTATTGTAGATTTTCTTCATGAAAGGCTTGAATACTAGAAATTCAAAATCTATTCAATTAATCTGAAAGGATCAAGGACACATTGGTAATCAATCTCTACAACTATCTGACTGATATATTTGTCGCGGAGCTCAACAATATAAACTGTTAATGTTACAAAAATACAATAATGTGTTGGAATTACTTGCTCTTATTATAAATTTTATCTTAAAGATACAAGCTTTCAGTTATCGCCCATGCCTTGTCTTTCTTTATATGCCAATATTGTAAAATGTTGGTTTTCTATATTCTATTCTGTATAATCATTTTAAACATCCTGTAAAATTTGTTAAGCTCTTATGAAATCAGAGATAGCAAATTAAAAACCCAATCAAAAACGAAATTTAAAATTGTAACAGAACAAATTCACAAAAAAAATGAAAGACAAAGAGAGATGTAGTACCTTGATTCCAGCAACATCAGCCAAGCCTCGTACTATAGTTTTCTTCATTAATAGATGGCAAAAGTTGTCCAAAGTTGATACTGCAGCAAAAATGCATCCACACTTGGGGAGATCCAAATACAGTCAAACAAACATTTTTATACTCGAGGAGACCCAAATATAGTTTGGTGGAAACACTTACTTTTTTGTCAAACTTACAGGGGAGATCCCAGTAAATGACCCTTACTTTTTTTTACAAAGTTTGGTGGAAACACCAAATTATTAGTAGATTTCGGCAAATTCACCAATTTGTGATTAGAATTTAGATGGAGGATTGATAATTACCATGATCTCTGATGCCTTGAGCCAAGATGGCTGCCTCTTTTACAAATATGACCTAAAATGCTAATAATAGCGGTGGGCGGTGTTGTTTTTGTAAAATTTGAGAGTTCCTCCCCACAACTACAATACCTGCCATATGTACACCCATAGATAAGAATTTGAGTTGAGTTTTCAAACTATACGACGAATTAAATCTAAACCTTTTTCCAGCATAACTTTTGCAAAAACAGGACCAGATTGCATACATACATACCATCAGATTGAAGCATTGGACGTCTGCATACATACCAGCAGATTGATCAGATTGCAAGAACAAATCATCTAAATGCTCCACACTTGAAACTGCTATTATTGGCTGTATTATTATCAGAAAAAAAAACTGATCGTTTAACAGTTTAATATGATATGAATTTCACAAAAAACATCATCAATTTCCACTCTGTTTGCAACAAGAACACATTCCCAAAACTAGTATTATATTTATGCATGTGTATTATATCTTTTCCGCGCTGTTATGCTGGCAGTATTATATGTTTTCTTGGCTTTAGATGGGCTTCCTCAAATATGTCTTTCTCAGTCTTGGATAAGTTTCCTCAAATGTCTTTCTCATATCTTAAATTGAATTGTGGAACCAAATAATCCACTGAACTGAAACTTAGACAGTGAGATCAAACAAAAACAGAGATTTAACCCACGGGTACAAAAAAAATAAAAATATACTCATATGAAACGTCATTAAAAGGATGCTAAATAGGAAAAATAAATCATATGATACTAAAATAATATATGGTAGTTATAACTTATAACTAAAGAATCTAAGCACAAAAAATCTATAAAATGGTCATTCCGTAAGCGAGGAACTAAATCATCAAGCCAAATAGAAAATGGGCATCTAACTGCATACATGGTAGATATGTACACATATTTGCATAATTATGCACCGTAAGATATTGTCAAACAAAGATAGTATGTAGAAACCATACATTTATAGCATGAATAACTTATAAGGCATCATACAATTTTGATAGGGAAATAAGGATTGGAGAGAATGGTATGATTAAATAGAGTACCTGAATAGAAAATAAGTCGAGATCCTGGCTGAAAGTGAAGGGATAGATACTACTCTAGAGGGGGGGTGAATAGAGTTATCAAATTTTGCACTAGACAAAACTTAATGGTCTACCCAACTCCCTTGGAGTGAAATGCGGAATGAAAAGATTATAGATATAGAATTAACCCTATAGCCTAACACAAGTGTTGTGCACAAACTCAAGCCAACTGTAATTATAGTTAAGGCTTGGAAAACCTAATCAGCAACTAGCAACCTAGTTATATCTATTCACAGCCACAATGCAGGAATTAAACAAGGCAATCCAGACGACACAAGGAGTTTATAGTGGTTCCCCAAACAACTTGGGTACGTCCACTCTTCTACCCACACGGTAAGAATCCACTCAGGTTTTTGATCAGGTGCCCTGCCACCAACAGGATCTCCTTCAAGTAGATCCAAAAACCCTTTAGACTTTTGATCAGGTGTCTAAAAACCGAACATAGGTTTTTGATCAGGTGCCCTGCCACCAAGGGATACTTTTGAAGGGAGTAATAACCCTATACAGGAGGGGGAAAGAAGGTTAAGATGTCTTCTCTATTTTACAATAGATTAGAGAAGCACAAAGACTTGCACTGAGCTAGAAAGCTCTAAAGAATCAAGGCTCCCCTGGCTCAAAGAATGTCCAGGTGAAGTCTTGCTTCAGTGCAGAAAACTCTTCAGAAAGATCTGAAGGAAAAACTATAAGAAGATAATAAATAATAAAATAGAAATCTTCAAGCAGCTGTCTTCTTCTTCTTCTTCTTCAAAAGAACACTGAGTTAGAATCTTCCTGGAAGCAGGAGAACTCAGGTTGAAGAAGAGCAGAAGAGCTTAACACTTCTCAGTTGAATGGAAATTGCTGAGAGCAGAAAACTTGAACTTGATGAAGGCTTGAATGCTTAAAATGAATAACTAGTTAGCTAGCTGAAATCCTTCACCAAAGGATTCCTTTTATAACAGCAACAAGCAACGGCTCTCTTTTGAATTTGAACTGTTTGTCTTCTTCTAAAACTTGAAACCTGGGCTGCAAATATCACAAGGACAAACAAACTCTGCAGCAAAAACATTCTATAAAAGGAATAAACCTCTTTCGAAGAAGCTGCAGGAAGCAATCTAATAATAACGTACTAAATAAAATCACATCAGAAATAAACTCTTTATAGCAAAAGGAAGACTTTTCAGTCTAACGGCTATAAAGGACTGACAGCAGATAAAGTAAAATATAATGACAGCTAATAAGACAAACAACTTTATCTGAAAAGATTTTACTCAGGAAAAAGAGATGGAGCATATATTGCCTGGAAATATTATCATAAAACAACTGAAATAACATGCCAGATAAAGTATTAATTTATTAAATAGAATAAATAAATACAAAATAAAAAGGCAGACAGAAAGCGTCGAACGACCCTCGGAGATCGTCGACCGACGGACGGAGATCGTCGACCTATCGGGCAGATAGTCGAACGATTCAGATAGTCGACCTATCAAAGAAGATAGTCGAACTACCTCGGCAGATAGTCGACCTATCAGAGCAAATAGTCGAACTATCAGATAGTCGATCTATCCAGACAGATAATCGAACTATCAAGCGCAAACAGATAGTCGACCTATCAAGCAGATAGTCGACCTATCCCAGAAAACAGATAGTCGACCTATCAACAGATAGTCGACCTATCAAAACAAAATAGATAGTCGACCTATCAACAGATAGTCGACCTATCAAAGAAAGCAAAGATAGTCGATCTATCAACAGATAGTCGATCTATCAAAGCAAAACAGATAGTCGACCTATCAACAGATAGTCGATCTATCAAAGAAAGCAGATAGTCGATCTATCAACAAATAGTCGAACTATCAACGCAGACAGAGCGTCGACCAACTGATAGACGATCGTCGATCAGCCGATAGACGATAGTCGAGCGGCGTTCGACTATAGTCGAACGAACAAACTACTTAACCAAATTCTTCATCTGGAAAAGCGGGGAATCTACAGCTAGACCACTAACCAATGACCATAGATATTTCTTGGGTCAAGGGACTAAAAAGACAAGACTAAACTCAAATCAAACTAGGGTACCAACACTGGCCTAAACGCCTATGATTGCGCTTCTTCGCTTCCTCTTTGAATTTGAAATAGGCATTTAGCTACTCTTCAGTCTCCCATGTTGTCCCATATATCCTCTGCAACATTTTGTTTTTTTTCATCACCTCTCCAGTAAGCCTAAAAACTCAAATAAGTATATAGAATTAGTGGTCAACTCAGCACAAAATTGCTAACTTTTTTAGTGAAAGAAAGTTACCTCTCCTCCTAGAAGAGCATAATCAGACTGCTTGCACCCATTGACAATCCCTTTGATGACCTATATGAAAAATTAGTTCAACAAACCAGTTTTATGTTTGACAACTATTGCATACACTAATATATGATAATAACACTTTAAATTTTACCGGTTACCTTTTCGGCAAGATCGACATCAAGCTGACTTATGCCAAAATAATCAAGGAAGAATAACGGTTACCTTGGGAACAGAGCATGATAGGTGGATTTTTCTCCAGAGAAGCACCAGTCCCATGATCCAATCCCAGAGGTTGAACATCTATTGCTTTGTAGTATAATCAGTTGCGTGGGTGAAAATGATTAACGCGTAGAGTAAACTCTTTTGAAATGTTTAAAGGGAACCCAATTAGCTTGGTGCAAGTAGCAACAAGAGCTTTAGAGGCATAAATCTTGGAAAATTCAGAAAAGAGCCACACATACAGGTCGGATATGTTTGTAACACCTCAAATATGACTAATAAAATGTCATATAAAAATAATATTAAACAGCTCAAAAAGATTAACATCCATACACTGATACACTTGAAAATACCAATACATTTTCAAATGTTTTAACGGATTAATATGATATGAATTCCATAAAAAAGCATCATCAATTTCCGCACAGTTTGCAAAAAGAACACGTTCCCAAAATCTATCTCAAAACATCATGGAAATAAATATCATGGAAATTAAAAATAGATCAAAACATCGATTTGATATGATTATTTTCCATATTAGTAGATCAACACTAAAGCTTTTAATTTTGGTACTACATCATCCGTTGAAATTTTGCATCTTCCTGAGCGCTATTTTCATCACCAACCTAAAAAATATATACATTACGGATATGTTAAACTTGTTAATAACTAAGTAATAAACAAAACTACTTACTTGACCAGTGCTAGAAGGTATCGAAGGATTCACCCGACTTCTAGAAGTGGTTGTTGTTGGTGTCAATGGGCAGCTAACAAGCTCCAAATGAGCTCGCACCTCTTGTTGTAGGCATGCCATCTTTTCTTCCATTTGTGCCTTCATTTCAGCAATTTGAATATCAAACTGCGATTGCATTTCTTCTCGAAGTTGAGTACGGATTGACTCAACTGCTTCTTGACTAGGTTGTAAATTAAGATCTTTTTTCCTCATTAAGCCCCATGTACGCAAACGTCCATGTCCATCATCTCCCATTACCCGAGAGAAGCAAGAATCTCTATATTCTATGGTGCACTCCTCCTCAGGAACATTTTCAAGAAGAGTGTTCATATCTTCTTGTTATATGAAGATATAAAAATAAGAAATGTTGTCAATATTATATTTATTATTCTGAAATTAGTTATGGGAAAAAGAAATCAAAACATACAATGGCCTCCTGAGCTTCAAAATCAATTCTACCCTTCTTATCTGTCCGTGTTCTTATAAAAACAGTAATTCTATCTACCTGATCATTACCTTGTTTCTCCATCTAAAACAACAACAAAAAATAAATTGTCATTGCATATTTGTATTATATAAAGATGTTGGATGTTTTACCTCCGATCGAACAGAGCGAAATGAGGACCTCCCCATTTTATGGTATCCTCCAAGATGTTCACGGTTGATTGAGTTTTGCTTTGAAACAACTTTAACAGCTTCTTGCCCCCAATATTGGACAAGAGTTCTCCATTGCCCGGCAATAACACGATCTGGGACAATTGCAAGGCGCTCCTCATCAGTTGTATATATATCATAATTATCACGCTTAACATGATATTTCCATTCCCTCCACCGCAATCCAACTGAATGCAAGCATCTACTTTGATAATTTATAGGGACATCTGTATTCTCCTATAATTATTCAATGAAATAAAATGGAGTTTATTTTAAGTGTGGTGTTCATTAATGTAACAAAAGAAAAAAGTAACATACCTGCACCTCTCTCCATATCGCATCAAGCATGTCATTGGGTATATCCGTCCATCGCGGATATGTGAGTGGCAGTTTAAACCCATTTCTAGCTAGAACCCCAAGTTGGCTAACAAATGGTTGCTCGCACTTACCTGTAGGGTACCCATATCTATCAAAATCAACATGAAATCGCTCACCTGTCCCCCACATTGGGATGCCTTGTGCAGGGCCTCGACCTCTCTTTTTATTAATACTTTCACGATTGTTTGAAAGATCTGCATTAAAAATGGCAATAACTTATATATGTTGTTATAGTGCACAAGCTAAAAAAATCTAAGAACAAGCAATATACGAATGGTAATTTGTCAGGCAAAAAATTATGTAATTTAAAATACCTGCATTGTCCAGTGAATGTGATGTGCCAATGGGTTGGGAGATTGGTGTAACATGTGTAGTAGTTTGGGAAACTGAATGTAGTGTGGTGATGGGTTGGGATGTTGGTGAAGGATTTATATTAGGTTGGGAGATTGAGTGTGTGGCCACGGATTGAGAGAGTTGCAACTTTTCCATCATAGTTTGTCCTCGAGTATTTTTCTTCCCCATTCCTGCAAGAAGATCAAAGAACAAGCAATATGAATCCATCAAATGTAATTTAAAATGACCAAAAATGGTAATTTGTCAGGCAAAAAATTATGTAATTTAAAATACCTGCATTGTCAAGTGAATGTGAAGTGCCAATGGGTTGGGAGATTGGTGTAGCATGTGTAGTAGTTTGGGAAACTGAATGTAGAGTGGTGATGGGTTGGGATGTTGGTGAAGGATTTATATTTGGTTGGGAGATTGAATGTGTGGCCACGGACTGAGAGAGTTGCAACTTTTCCATCATAGTTTGTCCTCGAGTATTTTTCTTCCCCATTCCTGCAAGAAGATCAAAGAACAAGCAATATGAATCCATCAAATGTAATTTAAAATGACCAAAAATGGTAATTTGTCAGGCAAAAAATTATGTAATTTAAAATACCTGCATTGTCAAGTGAATGTAAAGTGCCAATGGGTTGGGAGATTGGTGTAGCATGTGTAGTAGTTTGGGAAACTGAATGTAGAGTGTGGATGGGTTGGGATGTTGGTGAAGGATTTATATTAGGTTGGGAGATTGAATGTGCGGCCACGGATTGAGAGAGTTGCAACTTTTCCATCTTAGTTTGTCCTCGAGTATTTTTCTTCCCCATGCCTGCAGGAAGATCATAGAACAAACTATATTAATACACAAAATATATTATAAATCAAACTATATTAATTAAAAAATGACAAAATATAGTAATTTGGCAAGCTAAAAATTATAATAACATACAATATTACTCTTCATTAGTTATTTCGTCGTCAACATCTAAAATAAGATCATCAACAACATCACCATCAACTCCTTCTCTAACCCAATTAGTATCATCATCACGTACACATATTGTTTCATCCAAATGTTGTTGATTGAGTGGTTCAAGTTGAGGTTCAACATCAAACGAATCCCGAGTTGTCAACTTCATAACGACTTCCCAATCTAGATCTAGAGGATCTTTGACGTAACAAACCTGCTCTGCTTGAGTGGCTAATATAAAAGGCTCATCTATCATTTTATTTTGTCTATACAACAAATGATTGAAGTTCACAAGAGTGAAACTAAATTCATCCAGTTTTTTTCCAACTTGAGGGTCAACCCAATCACACTTAAATAGGATGAATTTAAAATCATTACCATAGTGAATCTCAAAATTGTCCCTTAACCATCCATAGTAAGTGACACCCCCTACACGTGGGTTCTTATCTTTGGAGCTAGCATAACTAGTTGTACTTGCTTTTAGCAGCACACCACTATTTTGGGTAGTTCTTTTTTGATCTTTGTAATTTGTGCGATAACGAAATCCATTAATAAAATATCCATCATATCTCCATGCCCAATTATCTGGACCTTCACTGAGATGCTTAACTTCTTTGGATGGATTGTTATCAATAGATCTAACCTGTAGAGATAGTCAAACCATGGATGGGATTAATGACATGATTCATTAAAAATTTGATTTCCACTACAATATTGAAGAACTTACATAATGTTTAAACCATAAATGAAAGGATTCATTATGAGCTTTATCAATTTGATGTTCGGTCATACGAGGGATTGTATTTTTGAGTTCTTCGATGTGTTTCCTATATAAGAACACATTTTAATATTGTAAAAAAGAAACACCAAATTAAATTGATGGGGAAAAATATGAAAACTCACGTTAGAAAAGGTGTGATTGCATCTGTGTTGAAAAGAACATGACGATGCATTTGTATCCAAGAAACCTCATCAAGTTGTATCTTTTTCCCCTTTTTAAATGGGCGACCAATGTCATGTCCTCCATCATAATTTCTATTTTGCCGATTATATTTTGTTTCAATGCCAACAAGATATCGTTCGCAAAAGTTCATGCATTCCTCCATTAGATATCCTTTCGCAATAGAACCTTCCGGATGAGCACGATTACGAACATATCTCTTCAAGGTAAGTAGATACCTACTTTCAATATATATAAAAAGTTAATAAGTTTATATTATATAAATAAATATATAAACTCAAATATATGAAATGTTCATTACCTTTCTATAGGATACATCCATCGAAATTGCACCGGACCACCAACAAAGGCCTCTTCAGCTAAATGTATTGTTAGATGCTCCATAATATCAAAAAAAGAAGGTGGAAATATCTTTTCAAGATGACATAGTGTTAGAACTATGCGCTCTTGCATAATCTTCAAGTCCACGTGCTTAATAGACTTTGAGCACAATTGTCTATAGAAATTAGACAACTCGATAAAAACTTTCACAACATCTGGTGGCAATACTTTCCTTATGGCTATTGGAAGGAATTGTTGCATAAGAATGTGCATATCATGACTTTTAAGACCCCAAATATTTCTCTCTTTCAAATGTACACATCGAGAAATATTAGATGCATAACCATCCGGCACTTTGATATTTTTTAACACTTGTAGGAAAACATCTTGATGAACTTTGTTCATTGAAAAACGGGCTGGAGATAAGAAGGCCTTACCGGATGCAAGTTGTTGTGGGTGCAATTTTGTTCGAATACCCATTTCTTTTAAATCTCGTCTTGCTTTTAAGCCATATTTTGTTTTTCCTATAACACCCAATATTGTATAAAGCAAATTTTCACCCATATTCTTCTCTTGGTGCATTACATCAATGAAATGACGTGTTTGAAAATACTCCCAATATGGCAATTCAAAGAAGATGCTTTTTTTCTTCCAACCATGTTTTTGTTCAACATTCTTAACCCTACAATTATCTTCTCTCTTCCTCTTTTTAAGATCATCTTTTTTGTATTTAGTAAGTACATCATTCAGTTGTGTTGTGATAGTACTTCCCTTTAACATTAGAGGTTTAGCTTCAAATTCACAACATCCATTAAAAGCTGCCTTATCTCTTCGAAACCTATGCCCACTGGGTAACCATCGACGATGCCCCAAGTAGCAAAATTTTCTACAATTTCTTAGCCATTGTGATTTGGTTTGCAAATTACAATTTGCACAAGCATACTGGCCTTTTGTACTCCATCCTGATAAGTTTGCATATGCTGGGTAATCATTAATTGTCCAAAACAATGCGGCACGTAGAGTGAACATCTGATTTTTTGATGCATCATATGTAGCCACACCATCATTCCATAATTCTTTTAACTCTTCAATCAATGGTTGAAGGTAAACATCAATTTTATTACTAGGCCCCTTCGGTCCATCAATTAGTACAGTAAGAAAGAGAAAAGATTGTGTCATGCACATCCAGGGCGGCAAATTATAAGGAATTAAAACAACTGGCCATGTGCTATGAGCAATGGACATGGTTCTATATGGATTAAACCCATCAGAGGCTAAACCAAGTCTAATATTGCGACACTCTGCAGCAAATTGAGGATAATCTTTATCAAACTTTTTCCAAGTTGGAGAGTCAGCTGGGTGCCTCATAGTATCATCTTTAGTACGTTCCTCTGCATGCCATCGCATATAACTTGCAGTTTTTGATGACATGAATAACCTTTTCAATCTCGGTGTCAAAGGAAAATATCTTACTTGTTTTGCTGGAATTTTTGAAATTGTATTTTGCATGTTATTTCCATTGTCATTTAGTTGTTTGTATCGTGACTCACCGCAAATCTCACAATTTTCAAGTGTAATATCATTTCCTTTAAAAATCATGCAATTATTGGGGCATGCATCCCAAGTCTCGTAAGAAAATCCCAAATCTTTTGTAATCTTTTGAGATTCATAATAAGACTTAGGTATTTTTATGTTGGGAAAAGCATCAATAAGGCACTCCAATAGCCATGTGAACGAGATATCTGTCCATCCATGCATGACTTTACCTTGCAGTAATCTAACTATGAAAGACAATGATGTATACTTGACACAATTAGGGTACAATGGACACTCTGCGTCTTCAACAAGTTTTATAAATTTGGCATCTTCTTCGCTAGGATCATCTGTTCTTGGATTGCTTAATGATGATGGATTCTCATACAAATTAGCACCAATAGGTGGAATTCCAATTACTTCATGAATCATCTCCATCATATCATCTTTAAAATCAGAACATTGTTCATCCCCACTGCAAGATTTAGAAGAATATGATTCCCCGTGAAGGGTCCATATCTTGTACTTGGATAAAAACCCATTTATAATTATATGTTCACGAGCAATGACCCTCTCCATCAAATAAGTATTACAACATTTTTTGCAAGGGCAATAAATCCGAGTCTCAAAACTATATGTTTTATTTTTATATGCATAATCTAGAAACTTGTCAACACCATGGATGTATTCAGATAAAGCTCTATTTTGCAAATCAATCCAACTTTTATCCATATTTAATGCCGGAGAAATCTACATAATTTAAAAAAAATAGGGTTATACAAATAGTGGTCAGACAATGAAAATATATTATTTTTAGTTTAAATAATCCTAAATCATGTTGAAACCCTAAATTACAAAACGAAATGAAACTCTATATCATGTTGAAACAAAATTAAAATCAGAATCTAAACATGTTGAAACAAAATTGTGTTTTTATGAGTAGCTTCTGCTACAGGGTTTGGACACCGGACCATTAAACTTGCAACAAATGAGAATTAAAAATGCTTAAACATGATAACCTCCTGGATGGAGGTGAGCATTTCAACATTTCAACTACAATTATAAAATAAATAAAAAGGCGAAAATATAGATTATTACTTGAACATTTGCATAAACACTTCATGACATAGAGAACTCCCTCCAAGACTATTTGGTTCTTAACTGAAAAATATTCACCATAATGAAGGACCCACTTACTACATATTACCTTAAAAAGTACATAAATTAATTTATACATCATACAAAAAATATTAAAAAAACATGACACTACACAAGCATAAAATTGATAATCATTTCATTCCTGACACTACAAGTTCATAAACAGTACACAAATGTGATGTTTGAAATGACAGTTATAAATATATCAAGAACAAAAACAATTTATTATGATTTCTTCATAAAAGGAAAAAACTAATACATCTTTTTTTTATTTTACTGTAAGCATTGCCGGTAGCATAGCTTAACAAGATAGATACAACAGACCAGTACTACAGTTGTTCATCTACTTATTAAATCATAAAAATGGCAGCCCAGTGCACAAAGCATCCCCGTGCAGTGAGGGTTTGGGGAAGGGTCCCACCACAAGGGTGAAATGTACGCAAACTTGCATTTTTGCAAGAGGATACTTTCAGGAAATAAAAATTATGAGGCCAAATCGTGGAGGAAAAGTTTAAGTGCACAAAACAGTGGATTAAAGAAAGTGCATTTCACGATTGCAAGATTGTTTGTGAAAAATATCTTACTTCACCGTCATATAATTGGGCTAATCTACTCATTTGTGTAGATGATTTGGTGTGGAATCTCAAAACTCAATTAACAAGGTCATGAATAGCCCTATTTAAGCAAATAGTAGTTACAAAATATATTTTATCTAACATTTTCCCTTAGTTGGTTTGAGGACAAACCAATGCTGCGGAAACATGGTGGATCCAAATGGTAGTTAGAAGAAAAAACACAAGTAAACACAAAACTTAGAACAACCATATTTTACACCACCTTAGGAAAAACAAACATGAAACTTAGCAAAAAATCGTAAGTTTTTTTTTAAACTAGAAGTTAGAAGATTTTAAAATATGGTGGATCCAAATGGTAGTCATGAATAAACCTATTTAAGCAAATAGTGGTCTCACATGTATACTATACAAGATGTGGAATGAAATAGAAAAAAGAATGATGTCTGGAATTTAGCGAGAAGAAAAATGAGAGATTACCAAGATCCGGCGGGAAAACGAAGGGAGATGCAGTGAGCGAACTGGTTGCCGGAGAGATGCCAGAGGAAGGAGAAGGGATCGGCAAGATGCGGTGAGCGAACTGGTTGCCAGAGAGATGCCAGAGGAAGGAGAAGTGATCGGCAAGATGCGGCGCTCGGAAGTTGCGGGGAAGGGTATGACGTTAGGTTTAGGTTTAGGGCGATCTGAAGCCGCGGGATGGTTTTTTATTTTCGTTTCGTGAGATTATGTGGAGCGGGCTAAGACGAAAGTAGTCGGCCACGTGTTTTTGATTTTAAATTGTTTTGAAATTTAATTTGTGCTGAAAAAATTAATATTAGCCACGCGTTTTTTCTTTTCATGGCTAATACAAAGGTATTAGCTATGCTTATTTTTATCCATGGCTAAAACCTAAATATTAGCCACAGTTTTGCGATCAAGGCTAATACTACTGTATTAGCCACGGTTTTTGAACCCTGGCCAAAAAAGTGTAGCTAATACTCATTTTTCTAGTAGTGGATGTTTCTTCACAAAGTGTACCATGATGGATTTTATTGAGGCCTTTTTCTATATGGTTTATTGACCTTGGAATTGCATGAAACTTAGTCAGTAAGGTTTTATGATCATAATAGAGCTCTGTTAATTTTTGTACAATTGTTGGACTAGTATTTATGGTACTTCCTTTATTACCCATAATTAGATAAATTATCTTGGCTTAATTATTTAGAGAATAATTCCTTTATGAAAATCTATGAAATTTGGTATTCACTGATATCTTGCAGTCCTATAGTGTTCAAAATTTTGTATGGACAGATCTTAAGTAAATTTAGTACTTCATTTTCGAATCACTCATGGACCAATTTTTGGAAAAATTAATTAAATGCCAAATTATTTAGGAAAACTCTAAGTTTCTGGATTTAGGCTAAATGTGTCATGATAGACCATCATTAATTATCTTAGGGAATTTGGATGAAAATTTGGAGTACCTCTTATCATGTACATCATATAGCTTAGGTTGGTGTTCGTATAGTAAAACTGCAAAAATTGTGATAGAATGGGAAATGGACATAGGGATTTGGGGTTATTAGCTTACTGGTTATGGTGAAGTAGAAATAGGTTCATCTTTAGGAATCATGATGAGGAAAGTGCTGGGTTGTCAAGTGGTAAGAGGTGCTCGGGATCGACGAAAGATCATCTTTCCTGTGGAGAGAGAGAGAGAGTCAAAACACACTATGGTTAGATCCAGAGTAATATTAAAAGGGATCAGGAATCGGGTATTAACCAATAATAGTAAGTGTCTTGCGAAAGGGAGCTTTGGGCTTCAGTCCATCGTAGTTCCTAGTGCCCTCGAGATCCCTTCACGGGGAATGCCTTGGGCAGTCCAAGGTTAACGTAAACCATAAGAATAATCAATGTTTAAGAGTAACTAGTATAACTAGGATTACACATGAACTCACACTTCCCGGTGTTGTGGGATTTAGGTTGGTCTCACGAGCGGTAGGCTTGGTGGTTTTGGTGATGGACAGGATGGCCCGGTGAACTGATGGCTCGGATGGTTTTGAGACGGACGGGTTAGTCCGGGGAGCTTTGGCTCGGTGGGAAATAAATTTATGTTGCATGTGCATAAGATATAAGGTGGTGGGTCATCGGTATTGGAGAGTTGTCACACCGACACCAATACGTTGGCTCGGTGGGTATGGTTTTGCACTTGGCCAAAAAAAGTCCAGTGTACAGCCGGCAAGAGTACGCAGGAGCTCCGCTTAGTGCACCAGCATTGAGGTGTATGATATGTCTAACTAGTAGTGTGATACCAGTTTAGAGGTGGGCGAGTCCCAACCCACTGCTTCCGTTTGCCACTATAGAGGTATCCTGGGAGGTTAGGCTCCAGAAAGGGGTAACTAAAGGTCTGTGTGCACATAGTCGAGTGGGTGTGTTGCACTTGCATGATTCATATCATGACATACTTACATGTCATAGCATCATCATTGCATATAACCCTTGGCACCTATTGTATAAAGTGGTATGGGACGCTTTATACAATAGGCCTTACAAAACGACCCCTTGGTCCATAGGTTTGTATGGGCATTCCTATAGGTCATGGTTACTTACTTAGTTTACCTTTCATACTATACTTGCTCACTTATTCTTATGTATATTTATAATGCTTCCTACTACTGCTTACCTGTTGCTTACTTATACTTACTGCGATAATAAATTCATGATAGACTAGTTCCACCGTCACCTACTTACTTTGTTACTCTCCACTTTCATTACCTTCCCTTTCCTTCTCCCCGCTCGGTGCCTAGGAGCCATTGGGGGAGGGGTGGGGGATGATAGGACTTAGTCTTTTTAGACTAACGGTCGGTGAACAAATCATTTTAGGGGATCGTGGAGCCGAACCAGGAGACGCAGCCCCAGAGGTCGGTGTGCATGGAGACGAGGCAGTCTAACACTGGAGTCCAGCCAGCAGGGACTATGAGTCCCAATCATTAGTAGTTACTATAGTTTTGCTTCCGCGTTGAGTGACTTGTAGTGAGGATCTTGATGTATCGGGCAGGAGCTCTCTTTAGTACTTTGCTTATTCATTTCTGTGGACTCTCCATTCATGGAGATTTATTTAGATATATGTGATTCTGGTGGACTAGTATTGAGTTTTACTTTACTCATGTACTATTTATACTTCAACTCTTCTGCAATCGGTATGGCCACCAGAATCAGCGTTTTGTAGTGACGACCTTCCCGGGTGTGTTGGTGTCACCGCAAAGCAGCGGTTCTGGGCATAAGACCCCGGGGGTTTAAAAGGAAAAAAATGGTATCTTATAGGACTGGCGAGTGCTGACAGGGTCAGTGAGCCAAGGGCGTGAGATGGTTTATCTCGCATGGAGGGAGGAGGAAACCCTTTTAGTGAGTTAATCATCTCGGCCTTAGTTCCATAAGGGTTTAGAGAGCTAGAGATGACCTACTATAGAGGAAGAGATGATCTGGTACAATAAATCTAATGGTTTGAAGATGTCATCTCCATCAAGCAGATGTCATCTCCATCAAGCAGATGTCAAACGCCTTCAAATGCCGACTTTTCATCATCACTATGAAGAAGAAGGCCAGGGACTGGTTTCACAAGCTTCCTACAAGCTCCATCTACTATAATTAGGATTTGCGACGTGCATTCCTCTTGAGGTTCTTGAAGTCAAAGAAGAAGAAGAAGGGAGTAGAATGTCTATTCATGATCAAGCAGAAGCCGTAGGAGACATTAGGGAGCTGCGTCGATCAGTTTCAGGAAGAGATCCTTTTGGTCCAGGAGGTTCTGAGGTATACCTTAATGCTTGCCTTCACCCTGGGCTTAAGGCAGGGTTTCTTTAGCATGGAGCTGAAAAGAGTGCCCCACCTTTCCTTCATAGAGTTGATTGAGAGAGCGACAAAATAGATAGAGAGTGAGATGGAACACCCAGCGTTCTCCAAGAAGCTGGACAAGTTGGCGGAAGATGAGGTAAAGGAGTAGGGAGAAGGAAGGTAGTAGGAAGTAAGGAGGAAGGAAGAGCCCCAGGGTCAGGGGAATTAGGGGCAACATCAAGGTTGGGGGCATCGAAAGCCAAATAACCGGTTGGCTTGGAGACCCCAGGAGGGACCTACCCAAGGGCACGGGAGTGGATTTCAAGGTGGGGAAAATTATCGTAGAGGTCAGGGGAGGTTCAACTCACCGGCATAGAGGCAGGGCCAGACGCCACCCCTCCCACCGCAACAGCAGGCGATGGCGATTGCCCGAGGAAGAGGGATGAGAAGAGGAGCTGGAAGAGGAAGGAGAAAGGGAATAGGGTGGTTACCCTTTTGTGACTTCCATCATGAGGAAGGTCACGTGACGGCCACCTACCCAGAGTTTCTAGAGATGAGGGAAGCCAGAGGTCAATTTCAGCAGCACCCGCCTGTGAGGATAGAGGAAGTTCTACCAGGAGGAGAGGAAGATAGATACGAAGACAGGGCTGGTGTAGGCACCCGTAGGGGATCGGGGTGATCCATGGGGGAGTGGAAATCGAAGCCACGTCAGCAGGGGATAACTGCAGACACTCAGGCAAAACTTCGACTAAACACCTTTTTGACATATTTATAAGTTAATTAATGAAAACTCAGCTTCAAGTTAAGCAGTTAGTCGTATCCCTCGGCTCAGTGGATCAACTAGTCCACTAATAAAACTATAATTATATGCTGCGGAAATACTTTGATTAGATTGATTTAACACCCTACATAAGTATAAATGTCCCCGAAGGACAACTCATGGTATGCAAGACTCTAGATTTATAATAAGTATAAAAAATGTCTTTGCGTTAACTAGAAAATAGTATCTTAGTTTTGAGAAGATGGCAAGTATGAAGTACTAATATTAATGTTTTTATAAGTTAAAATATCTAACATGCAACCTAGCATAAAGTCTTCTCAAAGATCAAGTATAAACAACCCCAAAAAATGGGCAAACTCAGCAGCTTGCAAAGTACTTAATAATTGCTCGTGGTAATTGGGTGGTGCAATTGCTAGATGTTCTGTGGACCCTCTGAAAAACTCCTTCAATAATTAGAGAAACTCCTCTCAAGTTATCACACTGGTCTGAGGCTCTTTTTCTAGTAGAGTTTGGCATAGAAATCCCTCGTGTGCTATTAGCTAGGCAGGGCAACCACGATTTGATAGAGGTCAATAACGAAGAGCAGAGTTGCAGTCTCGACCTGATTGAAGAACTCCAAGACTAGTCAGTAATTTGACAGGCTGAGGTGAAGCGAAGAATGGCCAGATATTTTGACAAGAATGTTCAGGTAAGGTAGTTTGAGAAGGGAGATCTTGTGCTCAAGACGATATATGTAGTTGGGGGAGTGGCCTCGGTAGGAAAACTCAAGCCTAATTAGGAAGAACCTTTTGTCATTAAGGTGGCATTCAAGAATCGGGTCTATCAGATCCATGCATGACAAAAGGGAGGTCTTGTCACCCTTGCACTATCACCGAGCGTCGTAAGTTTTGTGCACCCGTAGCCTACCCCTACATAAAAATTTAGTCAATTTAAAACAAAATTAGTTATGAACCATCAAAAAAATGAAAAATGATGATTATTTTGTCTTTAAAGCAACAAATCATTCACTATTTAAAGTAAAATTAATTCTGAATGATCAAAATAAGAAATAATAATTATGTTTGAGTTTAAAACATAGCATCACTCACTTTCTTTTCTAATCTCTACTTCTATAAAGGTGTAAAATTGATTTTTTTTAAATGGTAAAATGGGTAACCAATGTTACACTGAAGGGGTGGCATCCATTACATATAGTATAGATAGAACATTAATGTCATAAATTATTGCATACATATATATTGAAAATAATCTTAACTAACTAAAAAGAAATCTGCCCAAGTGAAGATCAAATTCATCAAGTCGCCACACAAGCACTCGTGAAATCAATCGAGAAATCACAAGTGTATTTGACGAATACTCATGAATACTCGAAGATTCGACGAGAGGTCTCAGACTCTCTCGATGAATTAGACGTGTAATCCCGTTATCATTCGACAAATTAGATGGGTAATCCCGTAAACATTCGATGAAATAGACTTGGTTCAGACTTTCTTTATTATTGGATCCGAAGAATTATTTCTTTCAAAGAGGCGAGGGTAGTGCATAGGAGATGATTGATGGGATCTTAAAGAAGGATGGAAGGATTTGTGTACCACAGTTTGGCAAGCTCCGTGAGGAATTGATGTATGAGGCTCATTTCACGAAGTACTCCATTCACCCAGGCAGTACAAAGATGTACTTGAATATGAAGAAATTCTTTTGGTAGCCTGGTTTGAAGCGGGGCGTAGCTTTTGTTATAAACCAGGCCCGGGAAGCACATTGCGAATCCGGGTCCTGGTCAACTGCAGTCGAACGGCACAGCATCCCCAACCAAATCTCCTGCAAGGCTCCGAATTTTAATACGGGAATATTGCGGGTAGGTTGTTCAGGCCCAGGGCTTGATCCTTGCACTTGCTAGATAAGAGGTGACGAGCACCGCCTCTCACACCCAACTGTCCTGCAACACAGTTGGGTGTGAGAGGCAGTGTTAGTGCCCTCTTATAAAGCAGGTGCTAGGATCGAGCCTTGGGCCTGAACAACCTACCCGCAATATTCTCGTATTAAAATTCGGACATCTTTTGTTAGAAACCAAGCCCGGGAAGCACATTGTGAATCCGGGTCTCGGCCGACTGCAGTCGAACGGCACAGCATCCCCAACTAAATCTCCCGCAAGGCTACGAATTTTAATACGGGAATATTGCGAATAGGTTGTTCAGGCCCGAGGCTCGATCCTAGCACATGCTTTATAATAGGGGACTAGCACCGCCTCTCACACCCAAGTGTGCTACAGCGCAGTTCGGTATGAGAGGCAGTGCTAGTACCCTCTTATAAAGCAGGTGTTGGGATCAATCCTTGGGCCTGAACAACCTACCCGCAATATTCTCGTATTAAAATTCGGAGCCTTGCAGGAGATTTGGTTGGGGATGTTGTGCCGTTCGACTGCAGTCGGTCGAGACCCGGATTCGCAATGTGCTTCCCGGGCATGGTTTCTAACAAAAGATGGCCATCTTTTGTTAGAAACCAAGTTCGGGAAGCACATTATAAATCCGGGTCTCGGTCGACTGCAGTCGAACGGCACAGCATCCCCAACTAAATCTCTTGCAAGGCTCTGAATTTTAATACGGGAATATTGCGGGTAGGTTGTTCAGGCTCGAGGCTCAATCCCAGCACCTGCTTTATAAGAGGGGACTAGCACCGCCTCTCACACCCAAGTGTGTTGCAGCGCAGTTGAGTATGAGAGGCGTTGCTAGTACCCTCTTATAAAGCAGGTGCTGGGATCGAGCCTCGGGCCTGAACAACCTACCCGCAATATTCTCGTATTAAAATTCGGAGCCTTGCAGGAGATTTGGTTGGGGATGCTGTGCCGTTCGACTGCAGTCGGCCGAGACCCAGATTCACAATGTGCTTCCCGGGCTTGGTTTCTAACAGCTTTGTATGTGAGTCAGTGCCAAACTTGTGCCTTAGTGAATGCTGAGTGTTAGAAGCCGGGCAGATTCCTGAAGCCTCTTCCTATCCCCGAGTGAAAATTTGATGACATCTCCATGGATTTTGTGCATGGTTTACCTCGATCGCAGTAGGGTAACGATGCGATTTGGGTGATATTTGATCGCTTGACCAAAGTGGCTCACTTTATCCCTAATCAAAAGGAGGACAGTGTGGAGAACTTAGTAGAATTGTATGCTCGCAATATTATGCGATTGCACGGAGTTCCAAAGAGTATTAATTGTTAGTGATCACGATGGACGGTTCACGCCCAAAGACTGGAGATTAGAACAGAAGAGTCTGGACACAAGGCTCAAGTTTATTACGGCATTCCATCCTCAAACCGATGGTCAAACAGAAAGGACGAATCATATAATGGAAGATATATTGAGGATGTGTACCCTTGACTTTGGTAAGAAGTGGGAAGATCACCTCTTCTTGGTGTACTTCACCTATAACAATAGTTTTCAGGCAAGTATAAAGATGGCGCCACACAAGGCTTTGTATGGAAGGCGGTGTCGAACACCGATGTCATGGACAGAGGCAAGAAACACCAAGCTTTTGGGAAAAAAGGTGGTAGCTGATTCTTGTGAGTTGGTGCGAACAATTCAAGAGCGCATGAAGGTTGCTCAGAATCGGCAGGCAAAGTATTTCAATGTGCAACATAGGAACGTGGAGTTTGCGGTAGGCGACTGGGTATATTTAAGGATTAAGCCGTTCAAGGACGTTTCGCGGATTCGCCGACTCAAAAAACTGAGTCAGAGGTTCTTGGGACCATTCGAGGTCATGGAATGTATTGGAGAGGCATCCTACCAGTTGGAGTTATACACAGAGCTAAGTGGATTGCACGATGTTTTCCATGTCTGAGTTTTGAGAAAAGCCTTGATGGAGACAAACATTATGGTCGAGGCGGCAGCGGTGCCGGTAGAAGAGGACTCTAGGATGGAAGTCCATCTGGTTGGCATAGAGGACTCAGAAATTCGGCAGTTATGGAATAAAGAGGTCAAACTCGTGAAGGTGCGGAGGAATAATTACGGGTGAGATGAGTTCTCTTGGGATCGTGAACAAGCAATGCGGGAGGACTTTCCAGAACTTTTTTACTTCAGGTATGCTTTTGTTTGAGTGCATACTTAATTTCGAGGACGAAATTCTTCTAAGGGGGGAGGAGTTGTAACACCCCGATTTTCCATATCTTGAGCCTCTAGAAGCTACCACGTGGTGATAGGTAGCTATCACCTGGAGATAGCCTTGTTCCATCGAATCTAGACATTGAGAGCGTTGAGTGTTATTGTGCGGCATTAGCTAGCTACCGCTCAACAGTAGCTTGGCGTTTAGTGCGTTGAGTGGCTGGCGTTGAGTAGAGGAGTTGAGTGGTAGGCGTTAAGTGAGCTACCGCACATCCTTAGTACTACCGCCAGTGACAGTGCGACATTATTATTTGGTCGAGCGCTCGGGAAGCTACTGCCCGGCGGTAGGTATTTACCACCCGGCGGTAGCTTGCGGGAGCAGTTTCGTCGGTTGGCATTTTGGTCATCTGATTTCTCTTAGGATTTGATCCTATGGCCCATGACACTCTATCTAAAGGGCTTATATAATGCTGAAACATTCTAAACCCTCATTTTCTTCTCTTTTGCAGTGGGAGTTAGGGTTTTGACAGGAGAGTTTGGAGGAGGAAGAAGAAGGTCTTTCTCCGGCATTAACAAAGCTTTAGGACTCCGATTGTCGATCTGAGGTCAGATCTGTGGAGGGAACTTGAAGGCGCAAATTTTCATCCGTGCAAGTTGATTTTCCATGGCAAGGAAGAGGAGTCGTAAGGTAACGACACTTCTCCTCTAGGTCTTTAGGATGCGGGCATGGCATCCATTCTTTTCTTGTTCTCTTTCAAGCATTTTTGTCATCGGATCTCGTGAATAAGAGAGGTTCGGGTTGTCATGGTTCAAAAGGAACCACTGGGCCGATTGTGTCCATCCCCGGCATAATATTGCAAAATATATCCGCTCTGTTAGTGGATTAGGCATTGTGGATAAAGCCGAAGTCACGATCGTTAGTCCGACTCGGTGATGTTGCATAAATAGCCTACGGATTACGCTAGAAATCCATTTGCGGTAAGATGCCATTTGTGATGATTGTCCCCCCTTATTTTCGTGTGAGTATGATTGGTGGATTATGGCGGGAAAGGCTTTTAATTGTGATGTGCTAAGACATGGCTTTGTCTCTGTGGTCGATTGGCTAGCCCATGGCCTGCAAGTCATGTGTGGAGAGTGTCCCAGCGAGACAAGTCCCCCTCTGTAAAATTGACAAGAACACCAAGCTTTGGACAATCCCGGTGAATGTAGCCCATGAGCATTTGGGGTCTAGCGAGGGTTCTTAGAATCAGTTTGTTTATGTGATGGAATCCTGACGCGAGGAGTCAGAGCTTGCAGGCAAGCCCGGGTTTTGTTACCTACGAGCGAGTGGGGCCTTGGCAAGAGTTCCGTGTGGCGGCTTGTATGTGGGGAAAATGGAAGTACACATGTGTTTGCGACTTGAATGTCGAAGGGGAAATCGGAAGTACCCGATTGTTGATGTGTGGTGATGTGTAAGATTCATACGCTATATGGTGTCATGGGTGAATTCCAAGTTTGCATACATGCTGCATTATAGGCCCCTTTTACTATATGTTTAACGTAGAAACATGTTTGTAGTATGAGACATCCAAACATGTTTTACTATTTTCTATGTTCAGGTATATTTGCATACAAAGTGCTGACCTTCAGGGTGATGGAGTGCCCCGGGGTCCTCTAGGGACGGCCGGGAGTGTTACCCCAGAAATCGATGATCCCTCCCAAGGTAGCAAGCTTGCAAGTTGCGGCCTGCTCCGGAAGGTTGCGGCCTGTCAGCCTTTTCTTCTAAGGGTGGGCGGACTGACCTCTAAGTCCGCGCAGCTAGGAAGGTCTCTCTAGCAAGACCTCTCAGGTCGCTCAGTCTGCGCGACTAGAGCGGTCCCCTTGGTCTGACCGCCCAAGTCACACAGTAGCCGCTCATTCTGTAGGGTCTGCGGACTGCTTCCTCGGTCCGCTCCTGCAGGCCGCGTGGTTAGATCGATTAACCGTGTGGTGGTTCATTCTTTCTCGGGTGCAAACTGCCTAACAATATGGCGGACTCGCATTCCTATCCGCCTAGACCGCTCAATAGTAACGTGCTCAGCGAGTGGCGGATTCAGTCTTCAGTCCGCTAGGTCGCTAGCCCGTCGCCAAGTGAGACAAGCCTCCAGCAGGAGGTGGCCTGCTCACCCTCAACCGCAGCGGGCTAGGCATACCCACTTAGCACTCTGCCAGCAGTAAGACCGTCCCAGACCGCGCGGCCTGGCGCAGACTCGGAAGACTCATTATTCATACTCGCACGACCCAGCGCGAGCCCACCCAGCAGCGGCCATCTCCAGCTCCAGGCAGTCCTAGACCGCGCAACCCGGTGCGGACTCTGCGGACTCAAAGTTTGTACTCGCTCAGCTCACCGTCTCACCGGTGGTGACGTTACCGAGACTGTTACCTCTACGGGCCTATAAATAGGCCCCCAGACCTCTCATTTGAGGACACGATGGATAGGTGTCAAGGTCCCAACATTATCGCCTGCGGACTCGAATCCTCAGTCCACGCGACCTGCCTTCTTTCGCCCTGCTTGATCGAGCAGTCCACTTGGCTTAGTCCAGCGAGCTGCCCGATCATTAACCGCGCGGTCTGCCGACCTCCCTTTGTCAGTCTGCGTGGCCTCCGGCATTCTTCTTCCTTAGCCGCCGGTTTCCCCCTTTGTACCCTTTACTGCTTTCTCCTGTAAAGGATCAATAGCTAGCTGTAATCTTGATTATTGGTAAAAGGAAAAGCCCGATGCAAGAGTGGCATTCAAGCCGCGGCGGGCGAAATCTGTTATTGCCGCTGCTAGCGGCCCCCTCTCTTCTTTTCTCCTCTCTCGCCATCAACCTGCAAAGCTAACCGTCAAAGAAACCGTCTGGTCGATAGTGCCCGATCAACCTTCCCTCTACCCCTATAACCCTCCTTTTTCCCCTAGCTTGTGAGATTGAACAACCCGTTAACAAGAAGGCGCATTTCTTTCACCGACAGTTCACACACGACCTTCAGATCTCGACCAGACAGTGAAATCAGCGGTTATTCATGGCAGACCATCAACCAGCCGAAAGCCTTGCTCCAAGTTCCAGTGAGGATTCTCTTTGGGAGGCCTTGGACCAATCTCGTAGAGAAACTACACAACAGTTTCAAGCGATCAATTGTACTCTAGCTGCTATCGCTCAACGATTGGAAGCACAATCTTCAGCAGAACCAGCTCCTCCAATCAATCCAGCACCAGCATTCGAGATTCCTCAAGTTTACCCACCAGCCTATCCGCCGGTCTATCCTCCTTATACTCTAACCTTTCTGCAAGGGCCTGCAGCCCCTTTGCGATCTCAAAATGACGAATTCGCAGCTCGTCAGAACTTCTTCCGAGAAGCTGCTCGAGGAAGTCCGACAAGATTCCTGTATTTTCAGGGAAGTCACCCCTACTCTTCAGCTCCTGCCTTTGCTCCTCCCGCAACAACTTTTCCTTTCTATCCTCTAGCTCCTTGTACAGCTACAACTTATGCTCCCTTTTTTCCTTATGTTGTAGGAGAGCAAGAAGAGCAGTCATCATTTACAGAGAATATTCAGCATGAACCAACTCCAGTTAACTTCAGAGAGCCACGGTTGCCCACTTATACTGGGGAGACTGATCCAGTCAAACATCTTCAAGCCTTTGAATCAGCGGTAGCTCTCAAGACCCTCTCAGATGCTACCAAATGACAACTCCTTGTAACGACCTTTGACGGTCAAGTGAGGGATTGGTTCTATGGATTTCATGCTCAGTCCATCTCTTCCTTCGCTGATTTGCGAAGAGAGTTTCTTCTCAGATTTTCTACCTTTACAAAGAGAAAGGGCGTTCCAGAGGCCCTATTTGAGATCAAACAGTGTGAAGATGAGACTTAGTCTCATTTTGTAGATCATTTTCAGAAAGAAATCTTAGACATTGAGATTGTCGATCAAGAATTGTATCGAGTGGCTCTTATCCACGACCTGCATGAAGGACCACTCAAGTTCGAGCCTAACGTCCGAGCACTGAGGACATATCAAAAGTTGATTGGATTAGCCAACTCATACATCCGCGGTGAGAAGAGCAACCCCAGCTTTGTCTCCAGGCTTATAACAGAGAGAAATCAATCTTACAAGCAACCTCCGAGATCTCCTCGGAAAGATTTTTCATCCCACTCTCGGAAAACAAAAAAATTACAGCATCATCATCATCGACCCCCCTTCCCAGGCCAGGATCGTGCCCGCGAACGATTGCAACCGCTACCAGCCCCACCTCTACAAACAGCTTCGGTGCATCAAACGCAAGATGATGACTTATCATACTCAGGACTTGATGAGGCAATGCTGGAAGTATGCCAAATCATGAAGGATAAGGCAAATTCCAAAAGGCCTTATCAGCCGACAAATCAAAAATCAAAAGATTCAGACCCATTTTCAAAAAGAGAGCGGGCATTTAACTGAAAGCTGTTGAGCGCTTTGTCAACTTGTGCAGAGATTGCTGAAGCAGGGTAAGATGCGTGATTTGTTCCCGAAGGATGGCCACTCTGATCCGTCAACCTCAAAAGGCAAAGGAATAGCAGAGTTTCCTTGCAGCTCAAGTGGAGTGAATCAAATCAATATGTATCGTGACCTTGTCATAGGCGAGACCTTCGATGTCGATGATGTGGGCGCCCTTGGAAACCTATTCTAAAGCAAAAAGGACATCGCAGCTCCTCAAAGCCCCTCACAATCATGACCGGTTGCTTTTACTTTACCCTTCAAACATTTCTTATCTAAAACACTCCTAAGTGTTCTTTCATTTTCTTTCAATAAAGCTTATGCCAGAGATCTCATACTGACACAGTTCTCTTTTTGTAATGCTTCTCCTCCATATTTTTCTCTTTGCCAAAGAGATCACTGAACCAATGAGACATCACAAAGTCTATTTATTCCCTCCGTGGATTGTCCTCCGGCGTAAGAGCACAATGACCACATATGGTGAGGAGTTTTTCACATATGTGTAGTGGGGGCCGGTCAATTTATGTTGTGAACTTCTGACTTAGGATCCCGGCCGATGTCTAGCGCAGTGTGTGTTCCTAGGGGAGGCAGCCTGTGATAGTTCTATCGTGCCTCGTTGAGGGATACGTTACAGTTACGATGATCTTTGCTTGACAAGCAATGACGATCAAGTGTAGCCTTGTCTCTTCGATCATCTAACAACTGTGAAGGCCGAACACTCGCTGGTACTCTCAATCTGTGCTTTTGCGGGACCCACAACGTTGTTGATCCTTTCAAAGACGAGCAATGATGTAGACCATTTGGCGCACCTGGTAGAACAGATCAACAATGTTTGTAACCCGAGGCAAGAGAGCAGTGTATCAGTCGTTTCCTTCTCAGGAATTTCCGTGCTTGTTTATCTTTTGTGCCCTTCTAAAGGAAGCGCGGCCAGCCCGCTTTAGGTAGGACTACACCCCGGATGATTTCTTCTTAAGGCAAGCGATGCATAAGGCCCGCGGGGAACACCTGTGGCAGCATCCAGTCTTTTTCGATCATCCTCAGAGTATAGCCCTCCTTTGTCTTTTTGCCTTCTTACAGGTTAACAGGTTAAATCCAACCTGTTCTAAGGATCTGTAATATCTATTTGTCTTATGATCATCTTATACGCACTGCCTCCATAAAGATCTATCAGATGGTTATCCATAAACTCTCTTATCAGATGCTAGCGACACGAGTCATTTAATCAAAGTATCTGATTCTCCTTGATTGACAAGTCATGCTATTGTAAGTCAAAATTAAGATAGTTTCATCTGGCTGATCTGGATTTCATGTATAAAATATCGTACTAGATCACGCGAGACAATCATTATCGTGATTTGATCTTTATTCAGTTAATAATAGAGTTTGCCAGAGATTAGCGAATATTTGCAAGTTCCATCCAGGTACTTGCATTTTGATTTCACTTCATATCTACTGCTTACTCTTCCCTTTGCAGTGATTAGCCGATATTTACAAGTTCTATCCAGGTACTTGCAACTTAGTTTTATATCATACTTGTGATTTACTCCTCTTGCAGAAGTTAACAAGTGTTTGCAAGCCTCCTTCAGGTACTTGCAAGTTATCATTATTCTTTGTTTTTCCTCTCATCACTGTTTTGTAGAGCCCATTAGGAGACATTCATGTCTTCTTCGTTTTGCAAAAGAAACCCAGGTACGCATAAGATGTACCTATTTCCGCCTATGGTAATTCTTTCCTTCACAGGAAAAAGCCAAGCATTAGCAAATTTTCTCTAAGGAGTGACATCAGGTTCCATCTCTCCTTACCCCTTCCTTTTCTCTAGGAAAGGATCACGATTTTCGTGGGTCTCCTACTTTTTCGAAGTTATATTCAAAACTTGAAAAAGTGCGGGGATCATGTTACACCAGAAATCAATGATCCCTCCCAAGGTAGCCAGCTTGCAAGTTGCGGCCTTCTCCGGAAGGTCGCGGCCTGTCAGCCTTTCCTTCTAAGGGTGGGCGGACTGACCTCTCAGTCCGCGCGGCTAGGAAGGTCTCTCTAGTAAGACCGCTCAGGTCGCTCAATCCGCGCGACTAGAGCGGTCCCCTTAGTCTGACCGCCCAGGTCGCACAGCAGCCACTCGTTCTACAGGATCTGCGGACTGCTTCCTCAGTCCGCTCCTGCAGGCCGCGTGGATAGATCGGTTAACCGTGTGTGGTTTATTCTTCCTCAAGTGCAAACTGCCCAACAATGTAGCGGACTCGCATTCCTATCCGCCTAGACCGCTCGATAGCAAAGTGCTCAGCAAGTGGCGGATTCAGCCTTCATTCTGCTAGGTCGCCAGCCCGTCGCCAAGTGAGACAAGCCTCCAGCAGGAGGCGGCCTGCTCACCCTCAACCGCAGCGGACTAGGCAGACCCGCTTAGCACTCCCCCAACAGCAAGACCGCCCCAGACCGTGCGGCTTGGCACGGACTCGGAAGACTCATTATTCATACTCACATGACCCAGCGCGAGCCCACCCAGCAGCGAACATCTCCAGCTCCAGGCAGTCACAGAACGCGCAACCCGGTGCGGACTCCGCGGACTCAATGTTTGTACTCGCTCAGCTCACCGCCTCACCAGTGGTGACGTTACCGAGACCGTTACCTCCACGGGCCTATAAATAGTCCCCCAGAGTTCTCATTTGAGGACACGACGGAGAGGTGTCAAGGTCCCAGCATTATCTCCTGTGGACTAGAATCCTCAGTCCGCGCGACCTGCCTTCATTCACCCTGCTTTATCGAGCAGTCCGCTCGGCTTAGTCCAGCGAGCTGCCCGATCGTTAACCGCGCGGTCTGCCGACCTCCCTTTGTCAGTCCGCGCGGCCTCCAGCATTCTTCTTCCTTAGCCGCCGGTTTCCCCCTTTGTACCCTTTACTGCTTTCTCCTGTAAAGGATCAATAGCTAGCTGTAATCTTGATTCTTGGTAAAAGGAAAAGCCCGACACAAGAGTGGCATTCAAGCCGCGGCAGGCGAAGTCTGTTATTGCCGCTGCTAGCGACCCCCTCTCTTCTTTTCTCCTCTCTCACCATCAACCTGCAAAGCTAACCGTCAAAGTAATCGTCTGGTCGACAGTGCCCGATCAACCTTCCCTCTACCCATGTAACCCTCCTTTTTGCCCTAGCTTGTGAGATCGAACAACCCGTTAACTAGAAGGCGCATTTCTTGCACCAACAGGGAGCAGATGGGTTGGTTATACAGTTGAGGTCAGCCTTTGCTGGCCCACGTTACCACCAATTTTTTCAGGGCAAGGATCGCAAGCAGGAGCAAGCTTGCTGGCCAAAAAGGCCTAAGCCTCAAGAAGTGTCTCTTTGTTTGGTAGCTTTGTTTGGGTGAATGTTATGCTTAGTGCACTGTGATCTAGCTTGCATGCTGAGGTAGCCTATGAGTGCTTTTGCACATTGATATGTTATTGTTTCAGTTTTGGACTCAAGAATTTTATAAGGCCTTAAGGCCTATTTGATACTCTTGTGCTAGTGGATAACTTTTATTCTTGTTATTTGTTTCTGCTGTATTTAGTATGAGTTTTGAGTTGGGTAATTTATATCATCTTATAATACTTAAGTTGTGGCTTCTGTATGTTGTGGGGCCCCAGCCAGACCCATATTATACGGTCATTACATGAGAGGTGTTACATTGGAAGTCACTCAGAAATAGAAATGTTGGCCCGAGAAGATCCCGCTGACGAGGCTTCCACTAGCTGGTAGGGCTGGAAGTCACTCAGAAATAGAAATGTTAGCCCGAGAAGATCCCGCTGACCAGACTTCCACTAGCTAGTAGGGCTGGAAGTCACTCGGAGATAGAAATGTTGGCCCGAGAATAACCCGCTGACCAGGCTTCCACTATTTGACAGTGATGGAAGTCACTCGGAGATAGAAATGTTGGCCCGAGAAGATTCCGCTGACCAGGCTTCCACTAGCTTGCAGGGCTAGAAGTCACTCAATGATAGAAATGTTGGCCCGAGAAGATCCCGCTAACCAGGCTTCCTCTAGTTGGCAGGGCTGGAAGTCATTATGAGATAGAAATGTTGGTCTGAGAAGATCTCGCTGACTAGAATTCCACTAGCTGGCAGGGCTGGAAGTCACTCGGAGATAGAAATGTTGGTCCGAGAAGATCCCGCTGACTAGGCTTCCACTAACTGGCAGGGATGGAAGTAACTCAGAGATAGAAATGTTGGCCCAAGAAGATCCCGCTGACCAGGCTCTCACTAGCTGGCAGGGCTGGAAGTCACTCAGAGATAGAAATATTAGCCCAAGAAGATCCCGCTGACCTGTCTTCCACTAGCTGGCAAGGCTGGAAGTCACTCGAAGTTTGAAGTGTTGGCTCAAGAAGATCCCGCTGACCAGACTCCCACTAGCTGGCAGGGCTGAAAGTCTCTCAAAGATATATTAAAATGTGGGCCCAAGAAGATCACGCTTACCAGACTCCCACTAACTGGTAGGACGGGATGTCACACTAGCGGGAAGGCTCATACTGGCCATTGTCTCGCTAACTAATTAAGATCAATGACTACTCTACAGCAAGTTTGGGAGAAGGCGAACGCAGACATTCTAGGGTGGATCTCACCGACCATGTACTCGTGTGTCTCCCCGAAGAGACAACATCAGGTATCGTGAAGTTGGGAGCTGAGCTGAACATAACCTTCCACTCATGCCTAGTGTCTAAGGTGGTGAGAGCAAGTAAACCTCAAGTAGGCAAATGCGCGTAAGGCGCAACACGACCCTGTCCAACTACGAGCTACCCTATCGTGTTTCGCCTTAGAAATTCATGCTTCCTGATCCCTTGTTCGATCATCTGAAGGTCACAGTTTCATAGGCAACGAGTTGTTCGATCTTGGACACTAAGGGGGCGAGATCTCGAGGCACTCATCAAAGACGAGCTACCCTAGCATATGTTCATCATAGATGCGTGCGAGTGCGATGGTTTGTTTTTTCCTTGGAGAAAATCGCGCCTCAAAGTGGTGTACGCGTGCGAGTGCGATAGTAAGTTTTGCCTTGGAAAAAATCACGCCTCAAAGTGGTGTGCGCGTGCGAGCGCGACATGGCAATAAGACATATTGCAAGAAGGTACGAATTATAGAAAGTAAAGTTTCATTAATATATTTCTAATTACAAAAAGAATTGCCTCGTGGGCAGATGTAAAAACAAGAATAGGGGGGAACCATTACAAAAATAAATATTTACAATAAGTCCCCTAATTGCCTCCTGTAAAATGATCGTCTCGCCAACCTTACACCTCATCAAAAAGCGAGTAAAACTAATCCTCCTCCTCGCCAGAAATGGGGACGGGTATGAACAGCTTTGGGACCAAATCCTTAACGGTGACACTCTCGCAGTCAGGCATCAGCACTTTGAGGTCCCTCGTGATCTGAAGCGTGTGCTCATCGGCCTTGATGGAGGTGGTCCTCATCATCTCATAAACCTTCACTCATTGTACATCTGCGGCTTCCTTCCTTAGCTGCTCAACTCGCCGCGAGCCGGGAAAAGGATGGTATCGATCATACGAGTAACCTCATCCTTGAGAAACTTATTCTGCCCCTCAAACAATTGGATCCGCTCCTCCAGGTAGGCGACACGAGTACACAGCCAGTCATCGGTCACAGCATCCTGTGAGGAGGAAGTTAGAAAATAGTTAAGCATGACAAAATGCAACAAAAGAAGGGAGGGCAGATAAGCTTGAAACTTACCACCCCTCCGGAGTTCTTCTCAAGGAGGGTTTCGGCAACCCATAGCTTGAGCTTCAGGTCCGCCGCCTCATCTATGGCGAGAGCCTGCGCTTCCTTGGTGTCAGACCACCTTCGGTTGAGGGTGAAGATGCGATGGAAAGTCATATGCGCGAGCTCTAGGGAACGCATCTGGGCTCGCGTGCTCTCGTGAGTGAACCGTTATAGAGTCATGTTGTCATAGTTCGTGGCATCCTCGCGGCCGTAGAGCCCAAAGCCGAGGTCAAAGGCATGCCCATTGGGAGGTCGGCACTCATACCAGGAGGGGAGGAGCGAGGAGATAGAAACCCTGCTGGCCTTCTCATCACATAACACCATGGGCTCACCAGCTTGATCCTTAACCTTCCCGCCAATGCCAAATTTTTGATGGGCACTTAGTAGTTCCGCCTCGCGGGTTTCAGACACCACCATGGCAGGGGACCCGAGAAGATCGCTCCCGCCTCACTCCCCCTCCAGCAAGTCCCTCGTGACCTGCTTGCCCTTAGACACCACCAGCTTCTCTAGCCTCTTTCCCGGCGGTGGAGGGAGAGGCAAGCTGAACCTAGTGAGGGTGGGTCGCTTCTGGCTACTAGAGGGTCTGATCGTATCCTGATCTCTCCCGAACGCCGCTGTGACTTCCCTTTCCCAGACGAGTGGTTCGAAGTGCATTCCAGCATCCGTAAAGGGCTGGTGCTTCCGGATTAGTCTCTCCCATGCAAGGAATGTACTTAGCCAAGAAAAAACATGTTTTGGGACGAGCCCAGGGTAAAGCGAGTGGAAAACATACCTTCTCCCGGGTGAACTGGCAGGAGCAAGTCGAGGTCCCTTCGCAAGAAGGCAACCTCAAAATCCTTGTGGAGGAAGAACTGATGAAGATTGGTGCCATCACCCGATACAGTCGGCGCCCAGTATGTCTCCTAGCCCCGTTGAATAGATGAGTATGGGATGTTGTCGAGATTGCCCTTGATGAATACAAATTTGGTGAACCAGTTATGGTTCTTATTGAGCTTTCGGAAGGCGGTGAGGTTGAACTCAATCAGCTCCTTCCGGAGGAAGCACGCAAAGACTACCATCATGACTATCGCGTTGGAGTTGAGCTGTGTGGAGATGGACCCGAAGAATTTCAGGACTAGGCGAATATCCGGTCAAAGGGGAAGGAGCAATCCTACCTCAATGTACGAGAAGGGGAAGGCAAGTTTGTCAGGGAGAAAGGTGTTTATCGCCTCTCCCCTCCCCAGCCGGGAAACAGTGAACCCGAAAGGGATGTAGTCGGCCATGTAGGTGAGATACTCCTCCTCCGAGGGATTTCCATCGAAGAAGGGGTATTCGACGAACTTCTTCGCGCATTTCAACCTCCCATCAGCATCGGTTCTCGTCTTTCCCATCCTAACTGTAGTTTTTTACGAGTGCTAGGGGCGAGAAGTCCAGGGTCAAGAAGGTGGCTACAATAAATGTGATGGGGTACGGGTAGGTAAGGGGTCCTTTTTATAGAAAGATCTAGGTTAAGACGAGTCTCTCTCTCATGCGAACTCGCTATCCTCAGCATCGACTTCCTACAACCTATTCTACCAGTGAGCGAGATGAATTCAATTTGAAACCCTGCACTCACGCGAGATCAAAAAGCATCAAATATTGCAAATATTATAATTATTACAAAGCATAGTTCTGCAAATGTCCTCAAGAAAAAAAAAGCAGGGGGAAGAGAAATCATTACAAGGCGCGAGAAGACCGAGGAGGCCAGGGGAGAGTGTTGGTAGGCTCGGCTCGGGAGCCATTTCCATCATCCCCGGCGTCGCGCCCCTGTCCCCGGCAGTCGGTGGGAATTGTTGAACTCGCGGAGAATCTCAAGTTCTTGGTGAACAAGGCGCATATTCTCTTATATTCGGTATATAAGCGGTTCGGGGGAAGTCATCTTGCCGCCTGATCCTCATCTCACCTCGTCTGCCATTTTCGCATAGTCATGTTCATGGGCGCGCAATTGCTGCTCGCCGACAATCCTCACATTGTAGAGCTCTCGCAGTATGAATCCATACTTCTTGATGACCCCTACGGTTCATTTGTTCATCTCAGCAGGGTTTCTCAGGGCGTCCAAGAAGTCTACAAGAGAGTTGGAGAAGGGGGCGGCAAGAAGAGCCCCCGGTCGGAAGACTCTTCAACTTCTGAGTTTCCGGGAAGGCCTGAGGCAAGGAAAGTTCTAGTAAGATGTGAATCGGAATATAAGAAGGAGGCGAACTATTCGACTGACTGTGCGAGGTGGAGATCCACTGGTTGTGAGGTTGCCCGGAAGAGCTTGGATGTCCTTGGTGGGGGCAACCGAGGCGTGAGGCGAGTACTTTGCCATGGCCCGATTGGAAGGAGCCTAGGTCAGAGATCAAAGCTGAAGGGGGGACAGGAATGTCTCTAGTCCCTCTTACTGGTAGGATCACGCTCAGGATCGTGAGCTGGCGACCTTAGCAGCGGAGAACCCAGGCTGATGGTCCCAAAGGTAAGAGCTAGAATTAAACGATATGGATGAGTAGGGTAGTGAAAAAGGGCAGGAGGAGAAGATAGGATACCCGAAGTTCTCGTAAGATTGACAGTAATAGTTCAGGGATGCAAGTCAGTGGGTGAAGGGTTAACCTAGACCAGGGGGAAACTCGTATCATCACGCGGTAAAGCACCCTGGTCGGCAAGAACGGCATCGACCCCCTTCTCTTTAGAGTGTCCTGCCTGCAAGCACACCTAGAATAGTTATACCTAGGTAGCCTAATCGAAGTCAATGGGAGCGAGCAGAATATTCAAAGACCTGTACCAAAGAGGAGGAAGTGGGCCCACAGCCTGGAATTGAGGGTGGATCGCCTAGGACGGGCTTGCCAACCACCGACTCGGGTCTAGCTTTTTTCTCAGGCTTGCGCTTCGACAGTTTACTCGGGGACTGGTTGTTATGCCAGTGCATGAGTTCGGTGGTGCGGGAGTAATTGATCTCCCACGCATGGTTGAGCCTCTCTTGGAACTCCTTATAAAGAGGCATGGCGTAACATAGATTAGTGATGTAGGATGGTGTGACAATGTCCCTCCAGCAGGCTCGTATATATAGAATTTTGTGGAGCCCACCATAAGATTCCCTCTGACACTGGTCTTACTCGCTGGGCTCTTGGGGTTAGGTGATTCTTTCCGAGCTTGGGACAATCTTGCAAAGATCGTGGATTGTGTATAACCCCGTGCCCGATGAGTGAGCCTGTTAGGGGAAGACCCAGCCGAGTAGCGTGTAGTTTAGGTCTCAAGTGAGTCGAATAGGCATGTGTAGTTAGACCTCCTTGACTCGCTCGGGGCCAAGTGGCCAGGAGCATGGGTGGCAAGTGGAGCTATAAGCTCTCACTCGCCATTGGCCCATGGCAGGGGGTGGGCGAGTGGGTAATCGGACCCCCACTCGCCTTAGGCCCTGGAGGTTGGCGATGAGTACCAGTCCCATTGAGCATTTGCCGCCCTAGGCGAGTGACATTTTCACGAACCACTCGCCCAGTAGTGTCTTTTACAAGTTTACCCCGTTAGCTTGACAATAGCCCCTTCGGATCGCGGAGTTTCACTATTGGCAGACCATTTGGGGCTGAATATAGCATTTTCAGTGCAGCGGAACTATGCTGTTTGCAGACAGGCTTGGAATTCTATAAATAGACCCTATGGACACCTTTGGAGGGGATCTAGTTCATTTGGCTTCTTCCTCCTATGGTTGTCTTAGTTAGCTGTGAGAGTCCTCAAAGGTGCCTAACTCAGCTTTTGGTTCGGGAGGGAAAGTGTTCTAAGATCTTTCGGGTGTGAAGTGGGTCCTCAGCGTTGCAGGCTAGGGCGAATTTTCAAGTTCATAGTATCTGGTCAGGAGTTCTAGCACAAGAGAAGTAAGTGCAAGCTAACCCTTGGGTCCAAACTCTCGTTGGGACCAAATTTTGGCTCCAACAGCCTCCATTGTCTGATCTGATACATCAAATATTTTTTGCCAGTCTAAGTCTCAATCCACTTCTTCCAAGTCACAAATATCTCCAGAACTTTGTTCTTATGCTTCATAGTGTACACCCAAACATATCTGGAATAATCATCAATGAATGAGACAAGTATCATCGCCCAGTAAAAGATTTCATCTTCGTCGGGCCCCAAACATCTATATGAACATAATCTAAAATATCCTTTGTACTGTGGACGACCATGTCAAAAGATACTCATGTCTTCTTGTCTAGCATACAATGCTCATGGATATTTAATTTGCAACTTTTTGCTCCCTTGATCAATCCTTGTCTTGATAAAGCCTTGAGGGAAGCATCTCTAGCATGAGCCAATCTCATATGCCATAAAGTACTGATATCCAAACAATCATCAACAACGATCACAGTCCTGGTAACTGTACTCCCCTGAACATAATATAGGTTGTGGGTGTCGAACTCCTCTGATGAAAACCAAAGCTCCATGACTAATCTTCAGAACTCTTGCCACGATAACTACGATAGCATTTGGTTCGGCTGTTAGGCTGCGGTGCGGTTGAAACACACCACAATTTTAGTCATAAGTATTGTTTGGCGCTGCTTTTGTCATAAACTCTGTTTATGTAATTCCGTGATTTTCTTCTATATCCCATCCGCGCCAAAAAATTGCTTTTTCCTACATCCAGACGCTCGCGACCTCGCGGAAGGCGGAATGTGTGGGGAATGCGGAAGGAGAGATGGCTTCTTGTTCGCTCCCACTGCAAGCAGGTACCGCCATCACCAGCTACGCATGATCCCACGTCGCTGTCAATTTCTCCTCCCGTTTCTCCCTCGCCTCTGACATTGACATTGACGGTGGTTGCAAGTTCGACTGGGAATCGACAGCGCCTGCAAGCTTCTTTATGGATAGTGGTGCTCTCTAGTCTTCTACGATCAGCTTCTACACCCATTCTGATGGGACAACGAGCTTCTGCCTCCATTTTGACGGGATGACGAGCTTCTACCTCTATTCCACAATCCCCTATTTTTGATGTAGCTTCTGTTATATCCCCTGTTTTGGCCAGTGGCCTATCAAGGGCGGCATTGATGTACGCAATTTTTTTTGGAAAAAAATTTTTTGCTCAACTCCGTTTTATTTCCAATCAACTTTTCCAAAACTATATTTTGTAAACTCCATTTCACCCAAATAGTTTTTTTAACAAAACTCCATTTTTCAAAATCAGCACTTTTTCTATCAGCAAATTTTCATCATCAACAATCCAACTAAACTGAGCCTACCTTGTAGCCTTTGGTTTCTGAAGCCACAATAGACAACAAATTCTTCCTGATATCTGAAACATGTGTTGGGTACATTAGAAACTGTGTACCTTATTTGGAGAAGTCTCACTTAACTCAATGATATACATCATTGTGTATTTGATGGGATATTGAGTTTCAATGTGCAGGTTAAAGAAATGCAGAAAAAATATTCTAAGTACATGTGTCGACACTTGTGAAGGAAATGTGTCGACACTAGGAGCCAGATTGTGTCAACACACAGGACTTGTGTCGACACACAAAAATTCAGTCTATAGCAATTGTGTCGACACACAGGAGTTGTGTTGACACACTCAAGAATTCTATCGACACCAACTATATTGAGACTGGAAGCAGATTGTGTCGACATACTGGACTTGTGTCGACACATTCTACAAAAGCTGTGTCGAGAAGATAAAGAAGAGTTGTGTCGGCATTCAATGAGCTGTGTCGACATCATCAAGAATTGTGTTGACACATGTTCCATTTGTATAGACACATGAATTTTTGTCTCAACACTTTCTGCTGAGATAAAAGTGACGAAGTATCAGATGTAAAGAGTGAAGACTTGACAGTTGTCATAACTGACAAAGTTGTTACATCTATCAGAGCTGTCAAAAGGAAGTTATGAACCGGATCAGCCGGTAACCTCGGATGGGTTCTATATAAAGACCTGTTCTATCAAAAAAAAGGAACTGGGTAGCTGGTTCATCCTGAAATCAACAAGTCATTGTTAAGGAGAAAGCAGATCCTGAACAAGTCTGCAAAAAGAATTCAGAATCACATCTGAGAGAAGAGAAGAGATGGATTGTGGCTCGACTCCAACTTTTCAAGAAGATCAACCTTACTTTGTTTAGATTCAAGAAGCTTTGAAGAAGCTAAGACAGGTTGGATCTCAAGTAGTCAGTTCATTCCATATCTAATCAAGAAGTCCTGATCCATTTCTCTTTCTTTTCGGGTGAAGAAATAATCATTCTCTCAATCAATTCTATAAGATCTTTTATAGATCTGTGGTAGGATCTTTGTGATCTGAGTTGTAGGTCTGGTTATAAGGGTTGAGGTAGGGCTTGTTGGCCTGAGTGTAGGAGTGTGGACTCACTCTGAGATAGGATTCTCTGAAAGAATCTGAGTTGTAGGACTTGCTGAAGTCTGAGCTGTAGGAACCATTCTAGGTTCTGAGTTGTAAGATCTGAGGATCTGAGAAGAAAGAAGGGGGTTAGGCCGAATCTAGTATACTGCTAGATAGGCAAAGGGAGGAAGTGGATGTACCCATCTCTTGGGGAACCACTATAAATCTGTGTGTATGTTGTGTTGGCTGTGTTTGTTTTGATCTGTGTTGTGATATCTGTAGCATAGTTTGTTTAACTGTGATATATTTTATCTGCCTAATTAAAATTGGAATTGAACCTATTCAACCCCCCCCCCCCTCTAGGTGTTTAGGGTATCTTGAAACCAATTCTTTCAACATGTCTGACATCTGTCAACTCTCTCACTGCATCATCATGCATCTAAACTAGAATACTCCCAACACCAATCGTACGATAAGTTTGGTTATTGCCCATAGAAACATCACTAATATCCAAAGATTTATAAGTACAGAAACACACTAGATTGGGACAAATGTGATAGGTAGCACCCGTGTCGAGAATCCAACATGTATCATCAGTAAATAAGCACTGAGGAGTGATATAGAGAGAAATATCAGACTCACGATCACTGGTAATCTCCTAAGTAATATAATCCTTCACCCTTGAGAACCCCCCCCCCCCCCCCGCCATATTTTTGTCTTATAACTTGGGACAATCCTTTTTCTAGCGACTCGTCTCCAAAAAAAATGCAAATTGATTGCACCCAAGACTATGACTATGTGAATTACCACACGTTTGAGTACCATTATTACTCTTCTTATGCCAATTTTTCTTTTTCCCAGATTTACCCCGATGAGACACACGTGTTTCGGTCGACTCCGCCTTCGATGAATCAAAAGTGTTGCGGGGTTCGAGCTTATAAAATTCCACGTTTGAGTACCAATTCTTTTTCCTAGTTAGTGCGTTGCTCTGCCGAGAGAGAACCAAAAAAGATACCTTTGTTTTTCAATTCTCTGATTCAGACGCTACTAATGCCAAATAAAATTTTTCTGTTTTGTTTTCACACAGAGAAGAGTGCCAGAGACTTTCCTTTTTTTAATCAATTTTCCTCTGCCAGGTTCGAGCAAAATAGAGAACAAAAAACAAAATCTTAAAAACAATTTGATTGGTGCCACCTACTGCAGATTTACGCCGCCTGGTGGGATGAGATACCACCAGCGCTTATAGAGACCGCAACCTCCTTCGATATTTTTTTCTTTTTGAACTGTCCACCTATGGCTAGATCTGCAAATGTCTCTGAAAATCCCTTGGAACTAGCGCCACCTACTTCAAAATTGTACCGCAACCTAGCTCTGATACAACTTGTGCAAAACGATATGGAAAAATCAAAATCACACAACCACAAACAACATAACACAATATGATTTACGGGGTTTGGCGAGAAACGCCTACATCCACTGGGAGGGGCAATTCACTATAACCGGTGGGGGAGAAAAAAGAGGTCAATACAAAGTTACAACTCCACACTCGTAACTCTAATAACAGCCTAACCCATTTATATTTATAGGTAAAATTAGTACAAACCCAAAATGACAAAAATACCCTCGCAAATCAACATAATGCTCGTTGCAACTAAAACATAAGCCATGAGGACGACGGTCCAACATCTCAGTAAGTGATAAGCGGCGGACCGGTGGGGCGAGAGTGCCCTCAATACATCCATGTTGAGTGTCAATGTCAGTGGGCAAGTAGGCCTCGCGAGACAACTAAAGGAGGTGGTCGCATAGCCTGGCTAGACTCATAGCAGTCACTAAGTCTGGAGGGACCACAAAATCGACATCAATCGATACTTGGAAGTTTGAATCCGATCGGAATCATATGTGCCGGGACTAAACAATGTACTTGGAGAGAATTACTGTCTCGAGATCGGGATTGGGATCGGATGCACACATAAAATGTGCTCAGAGATGCACTCAATTATCTTATCAAACACCACCATGCTCCAATCGGTTTTCTTGGAGAGAATTACTCTAGCAATTAGGTCAATCATCTTCCTTGAAATTTTGTCATGAGATCCAGTTTTGCATATTAAGGCTTTTCCAATGATGTATGGCAAGAACTTGCCCTTCAAATTCATGTATTTCCTGAGTATAGTTCAACTGATATGCTTGGATAGACCACACCATTTGAAGACAGAGTTTATATCTTCTTGATATAACTTATCTTCTTCCTTACTAGGGTTAGATTTAGCTTCGGTGTCTTACAAATCTTCCTAACTATAATTTTAAGCTTTTCTCCATTGATGGTTGTCTTGATCTTTGTGGAGAAAGAGTCCACCTTAGCATTAGCATACAGTTCTAATACTTCCATTTTCCAGATAACACGCAACTCTGACAAAAAAAATCTAGTTCTACGACTGATAGGAGATGAATGACTCATAGAATTTCTTTTGGAGCATCTCTGAATCCATTTCATATGAGTTCACAACCCTCAAACAGGAAGTTTGCACCCTTGGGAGCCATTGAATCTGAGAGATTGAGCAAGGAGGAGAAAACTGCACGAGAAATCTAGGGTGCGAGACATAGAATTTCGAAAGGGCAATAGAATGGTAGAGTTTATTCTAGACGTAATTTCTATTTATACCCTATTCTATTCGAGAATGTGGAGAGGCATGTACCTTGTCATGATTTACAATTTTGATGGATGGTTGTGATTTACCCTGATAGATTTGTAGCTTTCCGGCCCGTCAGAATGTTTACATCGAGTCCATTCGACGCCTGAGGTGTTCACTCGATTCCTGAATGTCTCACTCGATGCCTGGTGTTTACTCAATGCTTGGCACTTCATTCAATACCAAGTCAGTTGACTTTTTTCTTTATGTTCTCCTGCAAAACATTAGCCTCCAAATGCATATATATATGATAGTAATGCTTATAGTCAAAAATTGTCTAGCTACTTCAAGGTTAACATCCCCAATTCAAACTTGATGATATTAAACTTTGCTTCATCAAGAGTTTTAGTGAAGATGTCGCCACTTATCTGTCTGTGGGGACAAACTCAAGGCCGATATCTTCTTTCTCAATATGCTCTCTTATGAAGTGATATATAATTTCACTATGCTTGGTCTTGCTGTGTGATACATGATTCTTAGATATTGAAGTAACACTATAAGAATCACTTAACATAGAGGTTTTACTTATCTGGATATTGTAATCCTAAAATTGATATGGTATCCACAGGAGCTGTGCACAACAACTCCCTGCTGAGATGTATTCGGATACTATAGTGGAGATTGTTACACTAGTTTGCTTTTTGCTGCTCCAGGATACCAGTCTTCTCGCTAAAAATTCGCAATTACCTGAAGTACTCTTCCTATCCTCTTTGCAACTTGCAAAATCGGCATCTAAATAGCCTGTTAGTTCAAAATCATCATTCCTAGGGTACCAAAGGCCAAGATCTGGTGTGTCCTTAAGATATCTTAGAATCATTTTTGTAGCAAATTAGTGGGATTCTTTAGGGAAAGCTTGGTACCTAGCACAAATACATGTATCAAACATAATGTTTGGTCTACTAGTAGTAAAATATAGGAGGTAGCCAATTATGCCTCTATACAAGGTTTCATCAACTAACTTGTCATTCTCATCTTTGTCTAGTGACATACTTTACCCCATAAGAGTTTTCATGGTGGTGGAACTCTCCATTAAAAATTCCTTGATTAACTCCTTGGTGAACTTAGATTGAGAGATAAATAATCCATCCTCAGATTGCTTAATTTGGAGACCCGAGAAATACTTGAGTTCATTTATACAGCTCATCTCAAATTGCCCTTGCATAAGTTTAGCAAATTTTTTTGCATAGGCTATCATCCGTAGACCCAAAAATTATGTCATCAATATAAATTTGGACTAGGATAATCTTACCCTTGACTTCCCTTATAAATAATATCTTGTCTATCTTTCTCCTTGAGAATTTGTTTTCAATGAGAAAGCTAGGTAGGGCTTCATACCAAGCACTTTGAGCTTGTTTTAACCCATATAAAGCTTTTCTTAAATGAAATACAAGATCAGAAAAAGAAGGATTGATAAAATCTGATGGCTGCTCAACATAGACCGTTTCTTTTAAGTCATAATTCAGGAAGGCTGACTTCACATCCATTTAGTAGACCTTATTTTTTTGTAAGCAGCATATGCAAGGAACAACTTCATAGCTTCAAGTCTAACTACTAGTGCAAAAATTTGATCAAAGTCAATATCTTCTTCTTTCTTGTACCCTTTAGCAATTAGTCTAGCTTTATTCTTGATTATAACACCATTTTCATCTAGCTTGTTTCTGTATATCCATTTGGTTCCTATGATGTTATGTCCTTGAGGTCTAGGAACCAGCTTCCAGACATTATACCTTTGAACTGGTTCAATCTTCTTGCATAGCCACTATCCAGAATGGGTATATGTTGGCTTCTTCAACCCACTTGGGGACAGGAAGCTGGAGTACATAGCTAAATTGAGATTTCTGCTCCTTGTGATCACACCTTGGCTTGCATCCCCAATTATTAATTCTCTGGAGTGGTCTCTTAAATGTCTAACAACTATTGGTATCCTCTCTCTAGCTCCTTGAATTTCATCTTTAGTGGCTTGGGGTTCATCTCCTATATGCATTCTAGCTAGTCCTTCTGGGATGAGCACTTCATTACCCTTTTCTTATTCAACTAGTGGTGTGTCTTCAATGTTCAGCTTGTTTATTCTCAATTCTGCACTTGCAACACTAAGAAGAGCTTGATATCTCATAGTGAATATGAAAGTTTCATCAAATACAATATATATAGACTCTTCTACAACCTGATTTTTAAAGTTGTAGATCATATAGGCCTTGTTATGGCTGCTATACCCAACAAAAATACACTAATAGGATTTTTCAGCAAATTTGGTCAAGTATGACTTCTCATTGTTCAGAACAAAGCACTTGCTTCCAAAAATTCTGAAGTATGCTAGATTTGTTTTTTCACCCTTCATTAGCACATAGGGAGTCTTCTTGTGATACTTGTTGATAGAGGGACTATTTTGGACATGACATGTTGTGTTCACTACCTCAGCCCATACATATTCTGGGAGAGAAGTGTCACTTAGCATGGCTCTTCCAGCCTCAATGAGAATTCTATTTTTTCTCTCAGTAATTCTATTTTACTAGGGTGTTCTTTGAGAGGAGAATTCTTGAAAGATACCTAGCTCTTTGCAGAATTTTGTCATGTTTTCATACTAAAATTCTATATCATGGTCACTTCTGATTTTGACTACAGTGCAGCCTTTTTCATTCTGAATTTACTTGATAAAGGTCACAAAGCTGTATAAAGTATCATACTTTCTCTTAAGAAAGAATACCTAAGAAAATCTAGAATAGTCATCAACTATCACAAAAGTATAGACTTTCATACAAAGACTATGATTTGGCATAGGACCAAATAAGTCCATATGAAGGAGGTAGAGACACCTCTCAGAATCCTTGGACCCAATGCTTTTGAAGCAAGCCTTTGTTTGCTTTCCCTTTTAGCATGCAGAACAAATGCCCTCTTTGGTGCATTTCAAATTGGGTCCATTTCTGACCAACCCTTCACTGAAGAGCTTGTTGATAGACTTGTAGTTCAAGTGAGAAAGTCTCTTGTGCCACTGCACACAATAAGAGTCTTTCTCATTTGCTACAAGGCAAACTAGAGAATTAGAATCTATACAAAGGAAATTAAGACAATAAATATTTTCACTCCTAGTGCTAGTAGGAATGATCTCTTATTAGTTAACCTTTTTATTATGCACTTATCCTTGTGGAAAATAATGACATATCCTAGATCACAGAGTTGACTTATGCTAATTAGATTATGTTATAATCCTTCCACATAAGCCACTTTTGTGATTGTGACTATGTCATTGGTGATCATACCATATCCTTTTGTCAATCCTCTGTCTAAACCATCAAATATAACTTTGGATCCATTCCTCTCTGGAGTGAAATCTTTCAGATGACTCCTTATTTCAATCATGTTCCTGGAATATCCATTGTCCAAGTACTAGATAGGCATCTGATTGGTGCTTGGGAATACCACATCAGGATCAGATTTATCCTGATTTTCGTTAGTCATGGCTATGCAGTTGCAGTCTTCTTGATCTTCAGAATCACTATCAGTGGAGGACAATGGTGCCCTTATTCCCACCTTAGTTTTTGGGTGATATGTATCCTCTTCCATAGAGAATAGACTAATATAGACATTTTCATCTTCAAATTCTGAAGTCTCAGAATCACTATCAGATATACTTGATTTCTTTTTTGCCAAGAATCTCTTGTCCACCTTTTTGTCCTTATGATATTTCTTATCATCAGATCTCTTGATCTCTTTTCTTTTAATAGGACAGTCAGCAATGACATGTCCTGACCTATTGCAACAGTAGAAAACAACATTAGTTTTAAATTATTATTTTTATTTTTTCTATTTAGACACATACCTTTCCCCAGTGGGCTCCTTTCTTGATCTATCATGATTAGCTTATGGCTTCCTTGAGCTAGAGCCAGTGGTGGTCTTTTCATCCACTGTCTTCTTCTATTCAGCATCTTTTTGAACTTCTTAGAGAACAAGGTTAGTTCTCCATTAGATACCTCAGCTTTTGATGAGTTAGGTGCAGAGATTTTTGACTCAGCAGCCCTTCTTGGGTGATGAGTATTCTCTTTGCTCCTTTTAGAGGTTTCAGCATTCAAGGACACTAACTTATCTCTACTGAATGACTTGGCAGATTCTTCTTCAGCCTTTTTGGAGTTCAGCTGAAGTTCATGTGACAACAACTTGCTAAACAGATCTGGTGGAAAAGTGTTGGCCAAGTTGCCTACTTCCCTTATTCCACAAATCTTGATGTCCCACTCTTTTTTGAGAGATCTCGGGAATTTGTCATTCATTTTATAGTTGGAGAACTGTATGTCATAAGTCTTCGGATCATTCACAATTCTAAAGAATTTCTTATAACACATAACTATGGAATCCTTCTTGTCTTATCTGATTGCCTCATATTGTTGATTTAGATGGGATTTTTTGTCATACATCACTTCCTCGGTCCCCTCCATATAAATAAGAAGAGAGTCCCACATTTCCTTTGCATTCTTGTAATGTACATGGTTCTAAAAGGTTGAGTCATCTATAATACTAACTATAATGTTATAATCCCTCTTATCCATGATAACTAGAACCACCTCATCCTTAGTCATTTCTGAGTATTTATTTGGGGTCTTGAAGTTGGAATCTATTGCTGAGACCTTCATGGGAATGAAGGGTCCCTCTTCCATTATAATAAAGATCTTAGAGTCTGAGGCTTCCATGAATAGCTGAATCCTTTCCTTCCATATTCCAAAATTTTCCTACATACAAATTGGAAGCTTCATAGAACTCAGATCTTTATGGTTCTCACCAGAAGTCATGACGATTAACTTTTACTATCCTTGGAGATCTTGTTCAGACTGTTAGGTGTATATTGAACAACCTCCCTCTGATATCACTAGAAAGTCTTTTGAGGGTGGCTAAACACCCAGAGGGGGTGGTGAATAGGTTTCTTTTAATTCTTTTGAACCTTTTTAATGATATACTTTATGTGTTGTAATTAGGTTAGTAGCTTTCAAGAACACAAAGAATACACAAGTAATTTATATTGGTTCCCCTATCTATGGTACATCCGCTTTCCCCCTTCATCTATCTAGCAATGAGCTAGATTCGACCAACTCCTCCAAAACTCAGATCAAATATCTTTCACCTCAGATCCTTTCTAGGATCCTGCACCTTAGAGTGCTTCCACTCCTATAACTCAGACTGCTCATAGTCATACCTTAGAGACAACAACAAGTCTCATATCACGGGCTCACAAGCAAGCCATATCTCAGCCTTTATAACACAGGTCTATCTCAGATTCTCCACAAGAATCCTACCTCAGACTTTAGAAATGTCCTACACTCAGGCTTTATAACATAGGCCTACACCCAGATCTCAGAGAGATCTTACAAATGAAGTTTAATGAATGTTACAATGACTCTAGAACTAAAAATCTATGGATTCTTCTTCTCTTATTGTATCACCAAACAACTTCTCTTCACCACAACAATAATAAACGATCTTCATTATAAGAAACATGTTGGTGAACACTTGAAAAGATCTTCCTCCTCAAGCATTTTGAAAGATTGTTATGTAGATTATTAAGCTTGAAGACAATGAAAATTATTTCTCTCTATTGGCAGTGACTTTTTACGACTTAGAGTTTTCGAAAGTTTTTCACAAAGTTCTTCAAAAGGTTTTCCATAAAGTTCTCATAAAAGGTTTTGCAAAAAGTCTCTCAAAAATTCTTGCACACTTTGATTTTATATCCCAGCAACTGCAATGTTGTTTAGGTAAGCGGTATGGCCGACTTTAATTGTTGAATCTTCCCAAGATTGCAAGTTAGAGAAATATAACGGTTTCTGTCTTTTAGCGTGCAATCTACATCGATTTGAATTTTTTATGACATCAGTTAAATAGACAAAACGCCATTTGACTTAAAATAATTTCTGAACTTCTATACAGGCATTGAGTGCTGGAATTAACATGACTTAGTCAAATTCTTGAGCTTAGATGAAGCGTTGAGAAAAGGTACTGAACTCAACGCATTTGTACTTTAACAAATTTTCCCTTTCTGCTGAAGCATTGTGTGAAGTCTTTCTGAAGAGGCGTAAAGTAACTACAGTTAACTCGACGCATTATATTTAAGCGTTGAGTCAAATCTTATGTCTTGACGCATTTGTACATGACAGTTTTACTGCTTCACAGTTGAGGCGTTGAGTGAATGATCTTCACTGGACGCATTTGAACTTGGAATAAAACTCGGCTCTTTTACTGAGGCGTTGAGTGAAAGACCTCTCACTTAACACATTTGTACTTAGTATGAAACTCAGCTTTTTTACTGAGGCATTGAGTGAAAGACCTTCACTCGACGCATTTGTACTTGGTCTGAAATTCTGCTCTTATAATGAAGCACTGAGAGAGTGTCATTTAGTCAGCGTATATGAATCTTGAGCATCAAGTGATGTAAGATGAATCGATGCATTTATACTTAGGCAAATTTTCTGCTTCTCTTCTGAGGCATTGAGTGAATAGCATTGAGTAAATGAATATAGACCTTGAGCATCGAGCGAACTGAGATGACTCGATACATCTGTACTTAGCAAATTTTCTTCACTACTAGAATGTGCTGACTTACTCCCAAGCTGTTAGTAAAAACAATATTGACTTCATGCACATTATAATTTAGAGGAAATTTCAAATACATACTTGTGTATATTATTGACTTATGAGGCTTCTTCGAATCTAGGATATTGTGATCAATGTTCAAAACAAAACATTATCCAGAAAATAAAACACAATTGAATATAATAGAAGTTTTGCATAAACAAAAAAAACATCCAAACATAAAAGTGCATCTCAGGAATAAAAGTTTGAAAACATAGCTTTAATGGATCAAACACGTAACAATTCTACTCAGATAGTAGATCATCTTTGAAAGACTTTGTTTTCAAGAGTAGCTAAACACATAGAGGGGGTGTGTGAATAGGTTTTTATGTCTTTTATGGCAATCATTTACTTAGGTGAGTTGTGATTTTGATTTAGATTAGCTTTTAAGATCACACAATCAGAACACAAGGTATTTATAGCGGTTCTCCAAGGTCTGGGTACATCTACTGTCCCTCCTACCTTTCTAACAGTGTGTTAGACAAGGCCAACTTCTCCAAACTCAGCTCAATGAGCTTACAACATAGATCCCTCAGGATCTCTCAGACTCCTCTAAGTCATACCTCAGTCCTAAGGCCCTACACTCAGAGAAATATGCTCCTACAACTCAGTGAACTGCTCCAGAACACCTACCTCAGACTTTAACTCAAATTCCTATACCCAAGCTAGGAGGTTAGCTCTACACTCAGATCTACCATTGGATACTACCTCAGAGAGAAGCTTTCCTACAACTCAGATTCTCAACTAGAATCCTACAACTCAGGCCCAAAGGCCCTACAACTCAGATCTATAGAAAAGATCTTACCTCAGCCTTTATTGTTTAGGCTTACACTCAGATCAGTTAAGATCCTATAAAAAGAAAGGTTGATTGTTGGTGTTGATTGACTCTAGAGAAATACTCTCTGAGTCTGCCTCTTCCTGAACAGAGATGACTCGGTCCTATCTTCTTTACAGCTCCAAGGATGGATCTTCAAGAATGGTCTGCTTGAGATGTGAAGTAATTATAACTAGGGCTTGCTTTGTTACTCCTTCTAACTTAGAGAGATAACTCCCTGATCTTGTTGTTAAAGGTGAGAATGACAACATCTATCTTTCTTGAAATTTCAGATCAATAGCAAAAGTAATTTCTTAAAGCTCTATAATTCTGTTCGGAGGAAGAAGACGAAGCTATCAATTTCCAAAAGTTAATTTCTTCTTTCTTTGAATACCACTTTTGTATCCTGCCGTCCAATGGCTCTTTTAGCAGTGGGACCACCTGGAGTTGGTAGCTGTAATTTCTCTTTTGCATTAATTGTTATACAACAGGAAAGTAGTGTCATTTGTTATCTACTGTTCCGTTCCTGCAATATTTGAATTACTGTTGACGTCATCCTAACTCAACACCTGTGGACTTAGCAAAATTCAGACAATTTTGCATAGGTGTTGAGTGAAGACTTATCACTCAATGCCAAAACACTTAGGCAGAATTCTACACCACGAGGCGTTGAGTGATCATCATCCCTCAATGAATATTGGCAATTATAGTCAAACTGACTAGGCGTTGAGTGAGCCTTGATCGCTCAATGCACCTGGACTTGATCGATTTTTTTTGTATTAAGGAGTTGAAAGTTGTCTTCACTCAACACTTTCTTCCTTTGCATGTTTTATTGAATATGCATTGAGTGAATTGCCTTCACTCAACGCTTCTGTACTTAGACAGATTTTATATTGAATAGGCATTGAGTAAGTTTTCTTCACTCAACACATCTGTCCTTAGACAATTTCCAAGTCAATCAACCATGCGGCTCTGACTGAATTGTGTTCTATCAATGCTTTCCCTTCTGGGAGTTGAGTGAACAGCCTTCACTCAATGCTTCTGGACTTAGATAGAACTCTTGTCAGCTTATCTCTAGCATTGACAGTTTGAGCTTTATTCAACGCTTCTGGCTCTAGGCGTTGAGTGAATTGCCTTCACTCAAAGCTTCTGGACTTAAAAAATTTTTTGCTTTGTCAATGCTGAGGCTTTGATTGCCTAGGCATTACTCAACGTTTAAAGACATCTGGCATTGAGTGAACTACCTTTACTCAACGCATCTGGACTTAGGCAAATTTCTGCCCTATCAGCATCATGTCTTGTGTCCACCTGTCCTTGTTGCTTAGACAACCTGTTTAAATAGTGAATAAAGAGGAACCTTCATATATAGAACTAGAGCGTGCATCAAATACAATCCTGTGTATATCATTGTCTTATGGGATTTCTTCAAATCTAGGACATTGTGATCAATGGACCCAAAAATCTCCCCTTATTTGAAGAAGTCAAAACCTTAGACAATGATATGCACTAACACATATAGGATTTTAATCATACACAAAAAATTGAGAACAGAAAATGAAGCATACACAAACATATGAATATATTAAAAGGCATTAATCATAAATATCCAGTGTGATTAAAATATTGTTCACATTCCAAAAGCTCTTAAGGAAAATTGCAAAAACACATCATGTTTCTGGTTATTCCTTAATTACTATCCCCCTGTTTGGCTTCTTCGTAGTCTTTGCATTATCTTCCCTCTTTTCCTTCTGCCTCTCAAAGTAGTTGTAAGGCTTGGGAAAGTATTTGCTTGGCTCCAATGCATATGGTGGCAGAACACTTGACTTCTTGTCTCTTCTGTACTTCCTCCTTGCTTCTTCATTTCTCTATAGCTTTGCCCATTCTATGGAGCTATAAAGCTTTCCCCTCTCAGTATTCTTGGACTTAACTTGGTCCCAAGCAGACAAAATTATATTCCTAGATTTAGGACTTCATTGCTCAAAGTCTGGCTTGGATTCCATCTCTTCTTTATACCTCTTCTTGTCGAGCCTGGCCTCTTCTTCTTCTTCAACAACAGATTTTCCTTTGTCTCTGCCAATTTGCTCAATAGTGGGGCTGAAAGAGAGAATTTCAGCAGCATCAGTTGCAGGTTTAGTCCACTGAGAACCTTCTTGAACATCATATTATTTAGTATCATATTTCTCTGCATACTGAATATCATACTAACCCATCATTCCATCCTGCAGTGCTTGATGAATCTGGGTAGGAATAATAGGGATATTATCATATGATATCTGTCCAAGACCAAGAGATCCTCTGATCATATTTGTGGTCCATACAAAATTTTCAGTGTTAGTCCTTATCACTTCCTTCTCCCCCTTTTTGACTTCTTCAGAGACATATTTAGTCAGGGAGGTGCTGGCCTTTATTATCTGACCATCCATATAGTTAACACCAAGGGTGACATGGTCCTTGAGCTTGAGCAAGTGATCATCTAAAACTTAGGCGCATGCATCCATTCTTCTTTCAGGAATAGTATTATATATATATATATATATCAATCAATTCCTTTTGTGCATTGTGAACTGCTAGCTTGTTACCGATAGTAATAGTCTGATTTTCCACGATCCCATTATGGATATTTCTAATTTCAGCCAGCTTGCTTTCTGTAAAGGTAACTGCAGGTGTTGCTCTCATGAACAATGCCAATGTTTTGGCTTTCAACAAGTTTACCTCAAATCTTATAGATTTGATCTCTATTGTCAAATCATTCCTTAGGTTCTTGATAGAGTCATCCACAAAGTTCTCTAATAGCCTTCTTTGATCATCCAACAATCCTTTCGGTTGGGCTAGTAAGAATGGTGACATCTGATCAGTCTGATGAGATGTCCCTTCATCACAGATGTTTGGTTGTATTGTCCTTTCTTCTTCTCTAACATCTGTATCAGGCATTTCATACCCTGAGGAAGTGGCATCATCTGGTATATTAACAGCAGCATTGTCTTTGTAAGACTCAGAGGAGTCTATCTGCAACACTATACTTGGAGCAGGGAGTTCAGTGTGAATCTCCTCCCCCTAACCTCTGCAATGTCCATAGGGACATTCAAATCTTCAGCAGTGTTGACTTGATGTTATTCTTCCATTATTTCAACGGGTTGAACATTCTAAGAAGGAATTTGATTACTCTCCTGCATAAACTTATTTTGCTCCCCCTCAGCAAGAGCATCTTCCATAATTTTCTCAAGAAGTTTCTCCCCCTCAGCTTGAGGTCAGAAAAGAACAACTTCAGGGCCCTATGAAGTTTTAGCAATTCTCTTCTCTAGATTCTCAATGAAAGTGACTAATTCCTCTTGAACAGACTAGATAGTCTCGCCCACAGTATGAGCAGGTATCTGGTGAATCTCCCCCTCAACTATAGCATCCATTTGAGATGTCTTCTCCTCTATAGCAACAAATATCGTGTTCACTATATCCTCTGCCACCTTTTCAACAAACTCAGCTGGAGGTATTTCCATAGTATCAGCTGGAATCTCTTTAGACTGAGTTCCACTCACTTGGATCCTTGTTGTAGGTTTAGAGGAAATTAATACTTGAGCACTTGTATCCCTTATGGTCTCTTTAGTATACCCAGACAGATTTGGGTCATGAGGGCCTTCTTTACTAGTCTCAGATGAACTGCTCCATGTGCTAACATCTGGAACAGGAACTGTCGTATTCTTTTTCATCTCTACAGGCTGAAGGTGTGGTTGCAGAACTCTCTCCCATCTGTCAAACATTCTGGAGTCTATTCTCCTCATGTGATGGATCTTAGTACCTAGCCTCAAGTTAAGGGTCCCTGGGATTGTACTGTGTAAATACAGAGATAAGATTCTACCAAGATTAGGTTCTGGGATGCATTCCACAATTCTATCAAATATTACATTGCTCTGGTCTATTTTCTTTGATAGAATAATCAAGGTCATTAGTTCGAACATTTTCTTAGATATCTTATCATGTGAACCTGTTTTGCAAAGCAGAGCTTTTTCCACAATGTCTGCTAGGAACTTTCCTCTGTTGTTCATCTCTTTCCTCAACACAGAACCAGTGGAATGCTTGGAGAGTCGACACCACTTCAGTGCTATCTTGACATCATTCTGAAATAAGCTTGTATCTTCATCAGAATCCTTTACCTTGGGTAGATGGAAAGCATTGCATAACCTCTTGGGAGTGATCTTAATCTTCTTCCCACAGATTGAGTATTTGATTTTTGTTGAAGATGAGTCCACTTTGTCATTTGAATAGAGTTCCAGAACTTCTCTTTTACAAATCAATACTTGCTCGGACAGGACAAAGCTTAGGTCAGCGACCTCTAGCAAGTGCAGAACCTGCATTACCTCCACAGGAACATCCTTGAAACCATTTCAAACTAGCTCGGACCCTTCAAATAAGAAATCCATTCCTTTTGGAGTTATTGATTTGCTGAGTTTCTGAATAATTGACGATATATCGTTGCAGAGAGAGAGAGTAGTTCGCAAAGGGCTAGGAATAGTGTTTCGTATTCTAAGCACACTTAGGTCTATTTATACTTTCCTCAAAGTATAGAATGTGGAGAGGCGCGTGCCTTTTATTATGATCACGCAGTGATCAATGACTGTGATTAATCCCGATAGTTAGACATAAATAGACGATCCTAGGAGTAAGCGTTGAGTGGACTCAACCCACTTAACGCTCTCGATGCTTATTGTTTTCTCGACGCACTCGATGTATGAGTACTTAGAATCAGCGCACTCGATGCCTGACTTGTCTCTGCGTACTCGATGCCTGAACACTTAGTCCATTTCTTCTATGTTATCCTACAAGGAGTAACGCTACCTACAACAGGAATATATGGATTATTACTGAAGCTAGACTAAGTTCAACATACCGAGCTCAAATTTGAAGGTGTTGAACTTGGCTTCATCTAGTGACTTAGTGAAGATGTCAGTTACTTGCTTGTCTATTAGGGAAAATTAAAGACTGGTGTATTCACATTCCACATCTCTCTAATGAAGTGATACCTAATCTCTATGTGCTTAGTCCTACTATGAGACACATGATTCTTAGCAATAGAGATTGCACTAGTAGAATCACAGAACATATGAGTTCTACTTATCTTAAGATTATAGTCTTGGAGCTGATGTTGGATCCACAACAGCTGTGCACATCAACTTCTAGCAGATATATATTCTGACTCTACAGTAGAGATTGCAACACTGGTTTGCTACTTGCTACTTCAAGACACAAATCTTCTTCCTAGAAATTGATAGGAGCCTGGTGTGTTTTTTTTGTCTTCTCTACAGCCTGCAAAATCTGCATCTGAATACCCAATTAAATCAAAATCACTATTTTTATAGTATAATAGGTCAAGATCAGGTGTGTCCTTAAGATATCTCAGAATTCTTTTAGCTGCAAAATAGTGAGACTAGTTAGGGAAAGCCTGGTATCTAGTACAGACACATGTAGCATACATGATGTCTGGCCTACTAGCAATAAGATAGAGGAGGGAGCCAATTGTGCCTCTATACAGGGTTTCATCAATAGGTTTTCTTGTCTCATCCTTATTTATTGACACACTTGACCGCATAGGAGTTTTCATTATGGAGGCACTCTCCATTCCAAATTTTCGTATTAACTCCTTAGTGAACTTAGACTGAGAAATGGATAATCCATCCTCAGACTGCTTTACTTGGAGTCCCAAGAAGTACTTGAGCTCACCCATACTGCTCATTTCAAATTTCCCCTGCATAATTTTAGCAAACTTCGTGCATAGGTTATCATCAGTAGACTCAAAGATTATGTCATCTACATAAATTTGGACTAGGATGATCTTGCCCTTGTCTTCCCTTAGGAATAATGTCTTGTCTATCTTTCCCCTTAAGAATTTTTTCTCAATGAGAAAGCTAGACAGGGTCTCATACCATGCCCTAGGGGTTTCTTCAACCCATACAATGCTTTCCTATGCTTATAAATATAATCAGGTGAGTTAGAATTGACAAAACCTGAGGGTTGCTCAACATAGACATCTTCGCTTAGGTCACCATTAAGGAAAGCTGACTTGACATCCATTTGGTAGACCTTAAATCCCTTGTATGCAGAATTTGCAAGAAATAGTTTAATGGCTTCCAATCTAGCTACTGGAGCAAAGGTTTGTGTTGGGTATTGCATCCACAATAACCAGATTTGCATGAAGTCACCCTTGAACTAAGATGAATTAAGTTGTATTTGATATCTTTATTTAGTTGTGTGTTTGCAGACTATCATTTCAAGTGTAGGCCAATGTCAGTCTACAATGGGTCATGAACACAGGACCATACAGTGTAATCCCTCACTGTGTGATCCAAGGTGTTGACTCATGTGTAGCCTCTCTATTGGGATACACTTGACATTCAAGCACTTGAAACATGGAATGAAGATTGGATTAATGAAGAAGAAAAAATTCTTAAGTTCAAAATTTTTTCTAAGTCCACTTCTCGAGAAGTCTAGTATAGTTCTCGAGTAGTGGAGTTAGCAGAACTCGAGAAGTTCACTAAGTTCTCGAGAAGCTTATCTTAGTTCTCGAGTAGTCTCAACCTATACTTCTCGAGTAGACAGAGCTAGCCTTGAAAATTTTCTAAGTCCATCTCTCGGGAAGCTGGGTTATAGTTCTCGTGTACTTAGCTTCTACTTCTCGAGAAGTCAGCTTAGTACTCGAGTACAAGTTTTAGCTCTCGAGTAATATTCTTTTAGTTCTCGAGAACTCCAGTTTATTTCTCGGGAAGTCTTAGCTTATAATTCTCGAGTACTTACATAAGTCCAGAACGTATTGCCCTTGAGTAATCATCTTGTTCTCGAGAACTTATATATACTTCTCGAGAACTGTAGTCTAGTTTTTCAGAAAATTGCTTAAGTTCAAAATTGTCGGGATTTTCAAATGATACATCGTGATTGGTCCACGTGTCGTCATTAATGTTAATTCTAACGTTAAGGGAGATCTTATATAAGGTCTTGTCATTAAGACTAACCCTAAGCGGTGAACCGTACTCTTTCTAAAACTCTGAATCAGTCGTCTCTCTCAAGAAAATTTACAGAAGCTGCCACCACTCATCCTATCGCCAAAAGCCTATTTCGATCCAGATCGACTCGTTGTTCAAGGGATTCATAAATCTTCATCTTCTCCTTGATCGAGTAAGTCCAAGTTTCTCATAACTGATCTACCGAGAGTCTTCTTCAACAATTTCTGAAAAAGTCACAAAGTTGAAGAAAGAAGACCTAGGGACAGATTTTCAGATCTGAGAAGAAATTTTTGTTTGTATTTCCAAATCTCTTTTTAATCTTGTAGGAGATTATTCTCCGAGTGTAGGAGCTTTGTTCTCTGAGTTGTAAGAAGTATTCATCTTCCGAGTGTAGATCCATTTGGATCAAGATTGTAGGAACTTGATTCCGAGACGTAGGATTGGTTTTCAATCCGAGATAGTGGAGTAGCCGAGTCTAGTGATTTACTAGATCGGTGAGGGAAAGTGGACGTACCTAAGGTTGGGTAACCACTATAAATCTTCTTGTCATCTGTGATTGCTTGATTGTTTTTGTGCAAGTTTGTTAAATTTTTTATTCCGCAAATAGACGCATAATTCACCTATTCACCCCTCTCTAGGTGATTTAGGTAGACAACTTAACACTTTCAATTGGTATTAGAGGGAGGTTGGTCATTAAAAGGTTAACATCTTGATCAATTTCCTCTCTAAGTTGTCTCTAGAAAATTTTTCAAGCAATGGACAAGGCTAAAGATTTTGGCAAGCTTCCCCTGTGCACAAAGAACAACTTTCCCATGTGGAAAGAAAGAATTGAGTTTTTCATGGAAGCTCTGGATCCTCGGATCTTCACGATTGTTTAAGAAGGTCCTTACATTCCTATGAATACCTCCACTATAGATCCAACAAAGAAAGTCCCAAAGAAGTTGATGGATCTAGATAAAGACGAGATTGCACTTGTCCCTCTGGATAAGAAAGCTAAAAATATAATAACAAGTGTAGTCGATGACTCTATGCTACAGAACCTGATTCACTGTCAATCTGCTAAGGAGATGTGGCAGTCTCTCGTCACTCTAATGGAAGGTACAGAATAAGTGAGGGATGATAGAAGATCCCTATTGAATCAGAAGTACGAAGCCTTTAGGCAAGGGCCAAAGGATACCATTGCAGATACCTTTGAGAACTTTTTCAAGATAGTTAATGGCCTCATAGTGTATGGCCAAGTCTTCACCAATGGAGAACTGAATGACAAGTTCCTAAGATCCTTAACCAAGGAATGGAAAAATAAGGTATGTGCCATTAGGGAATTTTGAAAGCTAGCTGAGACAGATCATCAGAATCTCTTTAGGAAGCTGATGTCGTATGAGCTTCAACTCAACACAAGGAAAGCTGAAGAAGAGAAGAGCAGGTATGCATCCAAAGAGAAGTCTGTTGCTCTAAAGGCAGACACCTCTAGGAAGTCCAAGGCTACCTCTCCAACCCCAGCACAAGAACTTAGTGAAGAAGAAAACTCAGAGCCAAGTACCTTGGGATCAGAGCTATCTAAAGGAGAGTTCTCCTTACTCTCACGACAGTTCAAGAAATTCTTGAACAAGAAGAAGCAATGGAAAGGCAAGGATGCCTCTTACAAAAGATCACGACTTGACAGTTATCGACATAGAAAGGGCTCAAGCAGCCATGACAGGTATGGTTCTAAACAGAACAAACATATTTCGACTGACATAGTTTTCTACTGTTATAACAAGCCAGGTCACGTCATAGCTGACTGCCCCCACAAGAAGAAGGAGGGTGGCAGGAGAGAAGAAAAGAAGTCCTCGTACAATAAGAAGAGGACGGAGAAGAGCCTGATAGCCAAGAAGGGCAAGACTCTTAGTGAATCTAACTCATCTGAGTCAAGTGAAGAAGAGGAAGCCTACTTTGGGCTTATGGCTCAATCAGATGATGAACAAGAGCCCCAGTTCACTGGGGAGGTAAAATCTCACACCCTTCTTTCAGAATCTGAAGTCTCTGAGCATGATCATGAGGACAGCTCCTCTGACGATGAGTCTGAACTCATGGCCTAGTATAAGGAGTTGATCAAGGCATACGACAAATGTCGAAAGGTCGTGAAAACTCAGGCAAAAGAGATTAAGTCTCTAAAGTCCATAGAAAGCTCTCTGAGAGAGGAAGCCGTTAAGATGTTCTCACTCAGAGAAGACTTAGATACTATTGTTGATGAGTTAAACAAGGCTATCAAGCACCTTGATCTGAAGGATGAAATAATCAAGGGATTCGAAGACTTACTAGAAGCCGAAAAGAAACTTGTTGAAGGTTTCTCTAAGCCCAAGGTAGTTCTTCCTCTTGTTGCTGAGTTCTCTGCTCGGGCCAAGGGTGATGGGCTAGGCCATGTAGAAGCTCCTAGTAAATCTTCTAGGAGGAATAAGTCTTAGAGAAGGAATAAGGCCGCCAAGAAGGCCTTGGCCAAAGCAAAGGGGAAGGACCCTCAAGATCAGACTATCTTTAAGAAAGTCATGTTTCCAACTAATGAGTTTGATCTTGACTCATCCTACGGCCACTTAACTAGGCCTACTTATGTAGAGCCAAAGTCTCGTTACCAAGTATGGACTTGCCCCATAAACTTTGGTGAAAGTGTCTTTAAGGAACCTTATGAAGAAGTCATTCTTCAGGACTATGGTCCTTATGATCATGGTCATAACTTCAAGAAAGCACCAAAAGTAAAATCCATTGTGGAAAAGCCTGTGAAGGAGAAGAAATCATGTGATTGCCATCATCATGAAGCTTCTTCCTCCAAGAATGCTACCCCTGCTGGACCAGTATCCCAAAAAGTCAAGCATGAGTTCCTAAGGCAAAGATACAACAGGTTCGACTGTTGGTGTTGTGGCAGAATTGGTCATTTTGCCATCGATTGTTGGTTTAATCTAAGAAATATTGCAACTCCTCAAGTTAGCAACATGAGAATGACCACTCATGATGTTAATCCTCGTAGGGGGAGTGTTCTAACATGATTATGATTGCAGGGATGTCCAAAGGCCACTAAAACACCTATCTGGTATTTGGACAGTTAATGAGTTGTAAATATACACATTTTTTTAGTATTTTATTTAAGTAGTTTTAGAAAGTTTTAGTTATTTTATGTTATTGCTTCTTTTTGTAAATATATTTCTAACTTAACTCAATTTTGATTTTCTAAAATTTTTCAGAAAATGGTCAAAATTGACCGGACACACCCGTGTCACATGACCGACACGCCCGTGTCACGCCCTCGACGATCGTCGACCTCAACTTCCAGCTCGAGGCTCAGCCTTCATCGACCAGGGGAAGACACGCCCGTGTCCAAGCTCGGCACGCCCGTGTCGACACTCAACGCCAATCAACGTCATCGACACTCAACGCCACCCCACACGCCCGTGTTGATGTCAGCACTCAACGCCTCCAGCCAGCAAAGTTCAAAATGACTTCCTCCACCAGCTAGCAAGTCACGCCCCCCCCCCCCCCCCCCCGACACGCCCGTGACAGACTTGTTATGCCCGTGACTGCCACGTGTACATCCCCGAAGTCAGCTCTGTCGTCAAATCGCCGGATCAACTCATGCACAGTACTGACACGCCCCCTATCATGCCCGTGACTAGGGCGTGTCACACCCGAAAATTTTCCTATAAATAAGAGCTTTCAGTAAGCTCTTTTGTCCACTTTTTGGTCCAAATTTCTTAGGGTAGGTGCTGCCCAAATGGCTTCTCATGCAATGTAAGGTAATTTTATTCCTCCCCCCCCCCACTCTCTCTCTCTTAGTTTGTATTAGATTTCCTGCTTTAGCTTTGTTGTAATCACTTATCATTTTAATAAAGTTTATCATTTCCTCCTCTCTGCGTAGTATGAAAAATCCATTTGAATGCGCCTACCCAAAGTAATTTTTCATTACTTTTCTGTGCTTTTTATGTTTTCTTTTTAGTTTAATAACTTGTTTAGTTTAGGAATTTCTCCGCATTTCTAACCGTTACGCTGTCCGTTTTATTTTCATGCTCAGCACTTGTTTAGGTTTAGCTTGTTTTCTTCTTCTTTTCCTAGTTTTCATTCTTATAAGTTTTATAAAAAGAGTTTTTAAAAGTGTTATTTTCATTTTCTTTAACATAGGATTTTTAGGAATGTAAAACTTTTTGTCATTTTTTAGTTTTATTTTCACTTTTTTAGCTCTTTTATAAAAACCTAAGAATGAAAACGTTATCGTTTTAATTTTTCGCTCACTTTGCTTTTTCATTTTAATTTTCAAAACCTTTTACTCATTTTATTTTTATTTTGTCTTTTTACGCATTTCTACTGCATTCTAGCGGTAGAAATGTCGTTGTTTTAATTTTTAAATAACTTAGTTTCTCTTATTTTTGTACGTGTGCGTGCGTGTATGAGTTAGATTTTATAGCTTTCTTTCAATTTATGTAGATTGCGTGCGTGTGCGCATTTATTTTCGCCTACTCGTTAAGAGTTAAATGGCGCACTTTTTGTGTTTTCATTTTCCGCCTACTCGTTAAGAGTTAAATGACGCATTGTTTTAATTTTTGTAGAGTGTGTGTGTGTGTGTGTGTTTTCATTTCCGTAGAGTGCGTGTGTGAGTGCATTTATTTCCTCCTACTCTTTTGAGTAGGGCTCGCTTTCATTTATTCTCGCCCACTCGTTTGAGCCGGGACTCGCAATTTACTGCTTTCTTTACTTCTTTCTTTACAGCTTTCATTTACTGCTTTCTTTTTCTGCCTTCATTTTCCGCTTTCTAGCTTAAGCTGTCCCCATTCCGATGAGTGGCTAACCGCTCTTAGCCCTCAATATTGAAGAGCATTGGGACAGATAAAATCGCTTTAAATAATTAAAGGTCCTATTTTTCGCTTAATTAAAGTACTTAAGATTTGACTCGGGTTAACGACACGTAGGACCACATAATCGATGTGTGGGCTCTATTTTCGTTGTCCATACGCTAGCTAGCCGAGAGGTCGTGCGTACGGACCGATCACCCTTGGGTAAAGGGAGTTCCGCACATACCCTCGAGAAAGGAGACGCGTAACTCTACCGGATTGGGTTCCCCACCCAATAGCGGGGTTCTTAGCGTAATGCGGGCGTTAAGAGGAATCCTTCGTCGGATTAACATTCGGTCGAATAGTCTTAGCATTCAGGTGAGCGATAGTCTTAGAGATAAGTGAGCTCATTCTTTTTGAACCTCCACAGCCAAGTCTCCGCCTTAATTAATTTGAAATTTAGGATCTCTTTTTATTAAAAGTTTATTTTAGTTCGAATTCTTTTTAATATCTTCGTGCTAATTTATTCATCGGCTTCCTGCATTTTTTTATGTTTTTATTTTTTATGCACTTTATATATTTATGCCATTTTCATTTAAACAAACAAATGCAAATATTACCGGTAAAATAATAGCCCTTTCAGGGAAAGAGTAGAAATAGGTAAACCGACCCCGAGAACAATACGACCCCGATATTCCTCCCCGGGAATATCTTGTACTACACGCGATAGGTGCACTTGTCTCCCTTTCGTTAAAACTCGGTTTCAACCAATTTTATAGACAATAAATCTGTGCGCCCCGCCTTTCTAAAAAAATAAAACCACCGCTTCCTCTTCTTTAATAAAAATCACCCTACGGGCGCCGCGAGTTTTAACCATCAACAGTGGATGCTCTCGGCACATGACCGGGACTAGAAGCCTACTTTAGAACGATTCTCCAGTCTTGAACGGACCAAAAGTCATCTTTGCAGGTTCAGACCGAGGAATCACTAAAGGCTACGGTATGATCACTAACGGTAGTGTATCCTTTTCGGATGTAGCTTATGTCGAGGGATTGGAACACAATCTTATAAGCATAAGCCAATTATACGACAAAGGATACATAGTTGAATTTCATGCTGACAAGTGCTTGATAAAGTCTGTTGACAATATGGAAACGATTCTATCTAGCACTCGAAGCAGGAATATATTTTGTTTAAATTTTATTTGTATAGACACTTCTACACTAGTGTGTCTTTTAGCAAAAGATAGTGCGTCTCTTGGTGACCAATAGCACAAGAGATTAGCACATATTAATTTTAAAAATATTAATAAATTATTCTTCCTGAACTTAGTTCGTGATGCCCCGAATGTCAAGTACGTCAAAGATAGACCTTGTCATGCATGCGTAAAAGGCAAGCAAACATGGGCTACCTTTAAAAGCATTATTAACAAAGATTCAAGTAGATGTCTCCATCTACTTCATATGGACTTGTTCGGTCCACTGCAAATTAGAATCTTGGGAGGTAAGGAATATACATTGGTTATTATTGATTACTACTCGCGCTTTGCGTGAGTGTTCTTTCTAAAACACAAGTCAGATACCTTCGATATCTGTAGTAATTTTGTCAGGCAAGTCCAGAATGAATACAACTGTTCCGTAGTCAAAATCAGAAGTGACAATGGAACAGAATTCAACTATGGGGCCATGACAGAATTCTGTGAAAGCCTAAGTATCTTTCATGAGTTTTCATCTCCTCGTACTCCACAGCAAAATGGAGTAGCCGATAGAAGGAACAGAACACTCATAGAGGCCTGCAGGACTATATTGAGTGATGTTTTACTACCGGAGTACTTCTTGGCTTAAGCCGTCAATACTGCATGCCACGTGCAAAATCGAGCACTCATCAATAAAAATCATGATAAGACACCTTACGAACTTCTAAAAGGTAGGAAACCAACTGTTTCACATTTTAGAATTTTTGGCTGTAAATGCTTCGTGCTTAATAATGGTAAGTATCATACTACCAACTTTAGTGAGAAAAGTTTTGAAGGTATTTTTGTAGGTTATAGTAGCCATAGTAAGGCATACAGGATTTTCAATAGAAAAACTCTGGTTATAGAGGAGTCCATACATGTTGTATTTGATGAGACGAGCTTGCTGCAAAGCAAATCATCTAGTGTGCTTGGTGTAGATGCAGGTATAAAGCTGAAAGAAATCAGCTTGGATGAACCGACTGAAGGTGAAAGAGAAAAGTTCATCAAGATCACTACTCCAACCCCCATTGGAGAGATAGACGATCAAGATGAAGAAACCATCCAAGTTGATGAAGTAACTCCAGTGGCTGAAGAAGTTCAAGATGCTAGGAATCTAGAGCTCAGACATCTGAAGGATCATCCATTGGACCAAATCATAGGAGATCCCCTGGATGGTGTCATAACTCGTCGAGGTACAACTAATGAGAATCTATATTTAAGTTTTCTCTCACAGGTTGAACCAAAGAAGTTTGAGGAAGCAAACTCAGACGTATCATGGATCTTAGCCATGGAAAAAGAACTAAACCAGTTCAAGCACTACAAAGTTTGAAAACTAGTTCCAAGACCCAAAGGTAAGAATGTCATCGGAACGAAGTGGGTCTACAGGAATAAGTTGGACGAGGATGGGACAATCATAAAGAACAAGGCCAGACTCGTCGCCAAAGTATATCATCAAGAAGAAGGAATCGAATCTGACCAAACATACGCTCCAGTGGCAAGGTTGGAGGCCATCAAACTGTTCCTGGCTTATGTTGCACTGAAGGGCTTCACTGTCTATCAAACGGGCATGAAGTCCGCCTTCCTTAATGGTGACATAAAGGAAGAAGTGTACGTGGAACAGCCTCCAGGTTTTGTTGATCATAACTTTCCTGACTATGTTAATTTATTATCGAAAGCGTTATACGGTTTTAAACAAGCTCTTTGAGCTTGGTACGAAACGTTGTCTAGCTTTCTCCTCGAGAACAAGTTCACAAGGGGAAAGATAGATAAGACATTATTTCTTAGGGAAATTAAAGGCAAAATTTTGCTAGTGCAAATCTATGTAAACGACATCATTTTTGGTTCTACAGTCGACAATCTCTGCAAAAAAATTTCTAAACTTATGTAAGGGAAGTTTTAAATGAGTAGTATAGGATAGCTAAAGTATTTCTTAGGACTTCAGGTGAAACAATCTGAAGATTGAATTTTCATCTCACAGACTAAGTTCACCAAGGAGTTGATTAAGAAATTCAGAATGGAGAGTAAAACCTCTATGAGGACTCCAATGGCCTCAGCTATGTCTCTGGACAAGGATGAGTAAGGTAAACCTTTTGATGAAACCAAGTACATAAGCATAGTTGGATCCTTGCTCTATCTTACTGCCAGTAGACCAGACATAATGTTCTCTACATGTGTCTGTGTTAGATTCCAAGTGAACTGTAAGGAATCTCACTATGATGCTGCAAAGCGGATCTTGAGATACCTTAAAGGTACACCGAATCTTGGCTTATGGTACCCATGAAGTAATAACAACGAACTAATTGGTTTTTCAAGTGAAGACTTTACAGGTAGCAAAGATGACAGAAAAAGTACTTTCGGGACGTGTCAGTTTCTTGGAAGAAGGCTTATCTCATGGAGCAGCAAAAATAAAAACTGTGTAGCAATCTCAACGGCTGAGTCAGAATATATTTCTGCCGGCAGTTGTTGTGCATAGTTGCTTTGGCTAAAGAACCAGGTAGAAGACTACAACATGAAGGTTAAAGACATTCCACTATTTTGCGACTCCTCCAGCGCAATAGCAATTGTTAGCAACCCAGTCTCACACAGCCGAACAAATCACATCGAGCTCAGATATCACTTCATCCGGAAACATGTGGAGCAAGGGGATGTGGATCTGCAGTACGTGCCAACAGATTGGCAAGTTGCAGATATTTTCACGAAACCGTTGGACGAGACCAAGTTCAATTTCTTCAAAACTGAACTTGGGATGCTGAACAAAGAATGATAGACCAAAAGAGATCATCTCAAAGCTCAGGAATCGAGGATACTACAAAAAGGTTAGAAATTTCTCAAGTGGACATCACTTCTCGAGACATAAAGTTACTTCTCGAAAAGTAAATATCTGGTTCTCAAGTACTAAAGTCAACTTCTCGAGAACTTCACGTCTGTCTCTCGAGAAGTACTATAAGTTCTCGAGTACTAGGAATTCACTTCCCGAGAACTCTAACTCTGTCTCTCGAGAACTAATTTCCCTCTCGAGAAATGACCTGTCGCTTTTCGAATTCTGTTCATTTCTTCATTTTCGCAAACCGCCTGATTTCTGCCTTAATCAAAGGCTTATTTGAGGTTAATTAGACACTTAATCGTCGCTACTAGGTTTATATATATACATAAAACTTTAGATTTCATAAATCAATCGACATTTCAAATCCCTTTCTCTCAAAAACTCTTCTCCTTCAGCCGACTCAGAGCTTCGACACCGTCGTTCTCTCGCGCTCCGTTCGTCGACGTCTTCAGAAACCATGGCGCAGCAGTCCAGGATAGGAGTTAGAAGTGAACTAGTTGTGGCCGGGATTGCCTAACTCTCAGATGATTTCAAGAATCTTCTACTTCTTCTCGAAACCGTAGGTCTGAACTTCGTTCTTCAAGAACCTTGCAAAATTCTTTTCCCAGAAGTTGAAGAGTTCTATAAAAATGTCAAAATAAGGAGGAATAGCACAGTTATGAAATCAAAAATAAAAGGGGTTAAGATCAAGTTGAACCAGTCCATTATGTCCAAACTTCTAAGTTATCCATTATAGATGATGAAGATGAACTTACACAGGAAGATAATGACAGAACTTTTCATTTTTGTGGAGTTCCAGTAGACATCACCTCTCTCAGAAGGACAGCTCTGAATGATGTAAGCAATCTTCTGGTAGATATTGTTGGGAAGATCCTCTAGTGCAGGATAGGGTCTATAGGTTTCATCACCAATAACCTATTCGATGTAATGACTGTTATCGTCTGCAGAAAGAAATTTCAGTATGGAATGATGATCTTTGATATGATCAGGGACAGCATAAAAGATCCAAAGTTTGTCAGGATCATCTCCTTGATGCTACATGAGATTTATCTAATAGTCTTCAAGACCTCCAAAGGAACACCAATTCATCACCTGAAGAAGATCTTTATAACTTCTATACAAAGGTGGGAGTTAAAACTGAAGAACCCCAAGTAGATTGCTAAAGAGCTTGAACACCCAGCTTCTGAGGTCAGGACCCCATCTCCCTCCTCTCATGAAGTTGTTGAACCATCTGGTGCAGCAACTGAGCGGGATCCTGCTTCCTCTGTTCCAGATGACAGAATTCCCTCTCCTCCTCCTTCAGTGAGATCTCCAGTTAGAATTCCAGCTAGATCACTAGTTAGAAGTCCAATAAGAAGTCCAGTCAGAAGTCCAATCAAAAGTCCAGTCAAAAGTCCAATTAGATCTTCAGTCAGGTCACCAATGGCAGATTGAAAGACTTTATTTCAAGAGCCTAAACACCTAGAGGGGGGGTGAATAGGTTCTAATCCTTTTCTAAATTCTTTTTAGGAAAACTGTTAGATGAATCTTCAACATAGATTATTCAAAACACAGAATATAAAATACATAACAATATACACCAGATCTATAGTTGTTCCCCAAGATATGGGTACATCCACTTTCCCCATTCGCCTATCTAGTAGATAACTGGATTCAGCCTAACTTCCTTCCACTGGCTCGGATCCGTAGATCTTATAATCTCAGAACCAAAATGATTTCTACAGCTCAGACTTAAACAAGTCCTACCTCAGATTCTTCCCCAGAATCCAACCTCAGGCCTTAGCCCTACCTCAGCCTTTATAACTAGGCTTACAACTCAGACTTATCACAAGTCCTACACCTCAGGCTATCAGCCCTACCTCAGCCTTTATAATTTCAGGCTTACAACTCAGATCTAATAATAGATCTTACAAGAAATTGAATGTATTAAGAAATAGAAACATTCACCAGCTAGATTTCTCTGTTGGTGTACCCTTCTTGATCAGTTCTTGAATGAACTGACCCTTTTGATCCAACCTGACTTAGCTTTTCAAAGCTTCTTGATAGAACCAAAATAAGGTGGATCTTCTTTTGTTGTTGAAGTTTATCTTCAGTCAGCTTCTTCCTTAAATTCAGATTGAAATCTGAATCTTCCTTAAAGACAACTCTGGATCTGCCTTCATAAGGGTTTCCCCTGTTCTTGTTGAATAAATTCTCTCGTTTTTCCTTTTTCTTAATTGATCATTATCTGGTTGTTAAAGATCTGACTCTTATATAGAGATTTCTCCACGGTTACCGGCTGATCCGGTTTATAACAAACTTCTGATAGCTCTGACAGAGGTGTTAGACTGGTTGGATATGACAGCTGTCAAGTCACCAGACATGTCAGTAGATTCTTCAAAGTCATTCCAACTCAGCACAAATCACTTAGCAGACTACTTCATATGTGTCAACATATATAGGCTAAGTGTCGACACAAGTCTTCATGGTGTTGACACAATACTCCAAGTGTCGACACAGTCATATTTCTGATTCTCGATGCTTCTTCTGTTGTATGTGTCGACACAGCAACTTCTTGTCTCAATATATCTGTTGTAGACAGACGGCATTGAGTGTTTGTCAAACGGCGTTGAGTGTGTGTCGACACAGTTCCTGTGTGTCAACACAATTGCTTCTGGTGTTGGCATAGCTCCTGAGTGTCGACACAGCTTCAGCTTTTAAATGTCGACACACCTTCTGCTTTAGGTGTCGACACAATTCTGGGTGTCGACACAGGTCCTTCTTTAGGTTTCGAATTAGCTTTGAGTGTCGACATAACTTCTTAATTAGTGTCGACACAGCTTCTAGGTGTCGACACAGGTCCTTCTTTAGGTGTCGACTTAGCTTTGAGTGTCGACACAACTTATTCATCAGTGTCGACACAAGTTCAAGGTGTCGACACATCTTCTTCACAAGTGTCGACACTTGTACTTAGAAAATTTCTTCAAATTCTTAAACCTACATAATATAACTTAAACATTTATCAAATACAAAATGATGCATATCATTGACTAAGATGAGACTTCTTCAAATCTGGTACACATTTTTCAATGTACCCAACAATCTCCCCCTATTTGGAGAAGTCATAACCCTTAGTCAAAGATATACATCTCTTATAAAAAAAAATCTAAATAGATGTACAATCATTTCAGAGCAGGTTAACACATAATTATTGTAAACAACAAAAATTAATACTGAATTGATTTTATTTAATTCAGAATAGAAAATGATAAGTTTATAAGATTTTCTTATAGAACAAACAAACAAAATATTACATTGTTCTTTTTCATAAGCCTAGCTATCCTATCACTGGCTAGGTTCCTTAATTATAATTCCTTTGCCTGACTTGATCTTTGCCTGCACAGACAGTTCAGTATGCTCAGCAGGCTTCTTCCCTTTCAAAGCTTTCTTCTTTTGTTCTTCAGCCTTAATTTTCTGCCTTTCAAAATAGTGGAATGGCTTTGGAAAGTACTTGCTTAGCTCCTGAGCATTAGCAGGTAGCTTCCCAGCCTTAGCACTTCTTCTATGTTGAAGAATGGCTTCTTGTACAGCTTGGTACTTTTTCCATTCCTGCTCTGAATACCACTTACCACTATCATGGGTCTTATCCTTTACATCCTTCCATGTAGTCAATATGATATTCTTGGATGTAGGGATCCATTGCTCAAAGTCTTGCTTTAACTCAGCCTGCTCTCTGAACCTCTTCTTAGATAGCTGAGCTTCCTTTTGAGCTTCCAAGGAAGCTTCTGACATTTCTACACTTTCCAGAATCATATTTTGTGCCTCTTATAGAGGACTATACATTTTCTGCACTTCCTCGTGAATCATTTCAAAGTCTGCTGGGGGTAGATCACCTGAGCAACTTCAGGCTGATCTCCTTCAAGATAGGCAGGTTGTATCCCAGATTCTGCAACATTATCATCATCACATAAAGGAGGATATCCAAGAGTGGCTCTGATGCTATTTGAAATCCATTTAGAATGGTCAAAGCTAACTTTGATTATTAATCTCTCTCCCTTTATGACTTCTCTGGCAATATGATCTCTCAAATCATCTTTTTGAAACCTGACTTGATTAACCACATAGTCAGTTCTTTCCTTAAAGTAATCTCTAAATTTTGTCAATAAATCAGATATATTCTTTTGAGAGGCTTGAAAAGTGGCCTGAACAGTAGCTATATCTTCCTTGATTTGCTTTGAAACTTCAACTTTCACAGTAGTTGTTAAATCATTAATCTTTGTCAATATAGCAAAGTGTGACTCTTGAAGATTGTCATTCATTCTTATCTAGTTTTCAAGTACATATCATTGTTTTACTTCAATTTCATCCACTTTAACTTTGATATCTTGTTGTTGCTTGGTCAGGAATACCACAACATTACCTCCTTTATGGAAGCAATCTGTCATCTCCTTATTTTGATTAACTTCAAATCTAATTGACTTGATGTCCTTGGCCAATTGAAATTGTAACTCTTTATGATTTTCATCCACATACTTTTCTAAAGCTTGCCTTTGCTCATCCAGTTTCACTTGTATTTGGACCAGTAGTGAGCTGAAGTCCATGCTTGGAGCTGATGGTGTTGTGCCAATTTGCAATTGCTTTTTGTATCCAGAACTCTTTTTCCTCAAGGCAACCAGTTTTCTTTTCTTAGTCATTGAGGCTTCTTCATTTTCAGAAGAATCAGTTGTACTTTGAATATCAACTGTATCCTTACCAGCTGGGGCATCCTTAGACAACTCCCCCTCAGTCCTTGGAATATCTTTTTCTACTACAATCTGCTCCCCCTCAGTCCTTGCTGAAGGAAGATCAGGAAATAGTTCTTCCATGGTGAATTCTTGTTGTATCTGTTCAGAAGGAACAAGATTAGATTTTAAAATAAAACTTTCTCCCTGAACATTGCTGAGGAGAATACTACCAGATACCACTAGACTATTGAGGAGATACTTACTGGCTCATGTTGAGCTTTTGTCTCAATAGTTTCTTGAGCTGCATTGTTGATTTCTGATACTATATTCATTACAGTATCTGCAGCCAAGTCACTTGTTAAGGCAGCATCAGTAATGCCTCCTAGTTGGGTAGGCAACTCAGTTGCGTCAATGTTTTCTCCCCCTGGAGTGGAGTCTATCTGTTGTTCTTGGAGCTCACTGCCCTTCACTTGTTCTCGAGCTTCTTTTGGTTGCTGGTCTTCATCAGTGCTGAAGACCACTTCCTCTTCTGAATCACTGGAGGATTCATCTTGTTGAACTACTTTCTACTTCTTTTTATCTTTCTTAATTTTCTTTTGAGGAGTAGTTACTTCCTTGGTCAGAACCCTATCCCACCTTGACAGAATTCTTACATCCATTCTCCTCAAATGATTGATTTTAGATCCAGCTACTAGTTTTAGAACATCTGGTATTATAGAAGATAAACATAAACTCAGAATCCTTCCCAGGTTTTGTTTCTTAATTCCTTCTTGAATTTTGTCAAACACTACTGTTGCCCAGTCAGTTTTCACTATGAAAATAATCCTTATCATCAGGTTAAATATATGGACTGAAATTCGGTCATGTCCACCTGTCTTACATAGTATGACCTTCCCAACAATTTCTGATAAGAATTTTCCTTGGTAATTCATCCCTTTCCTAGTTATGGATGATCCAAACTTGAAATGGGGACCCAGTCTGCACCAGCTTAATGCTTCTAAAGATAGGGATGGAGTTATTTCATCAGTATCCTTCTCCAAGGGAAGCTGAAGAGATATCCTGATTGTCTTCAATGTAAGCTTCACTTGAGATTCTTGAACAGTAGCTTTGATTGTCTTTCCTTCAGAATCCATGGTAGCTGACGAGTAGAACTCCAAAACCTCCTTTTTCCAAATCTTTGTTGGTTCTGAGACCAAGTACTCCAAACCATTTTCTGAAATTAGGGCAATAACACCATGAATTTCATCTGAAGTCGTCGTGAAACCTTCACGAACCAGCTCATATTCTTCATTGACTTTATCTTCTTAATGAGGCGCCATTGACGTAAGAGGTGGAAGAGAAGAGAAGATCTTTGTTGACAGAAGGTGTAAAGACAAGAATTCTGAAAGCGTAGTCGACCAGTTTTTGGCTTCACCTATTTATAGTATAAGTCTAAGGGCAGGTTAAAAGTCGTGCCTAAGTCGATAAGTTTTCACACGTGTCGACAGAAATGACCTAGGTCTCGACAGAACTTAGGTTAAGTCGACACAGCTATGTGTCGACATTCTAATGCCTGAGTCGACCATACTTATTTTAAGTCGACACATTTATGTGTCGAGATACTTGTGTCAATGTCGACATACTTATGTCTGTGTCGACACAGGCTACTAAAGTCTCGACAGAGTTGTGTCGACACCAATTCTTATGTGTTGACATAAAAATTCTCTATGCATAAGGTCTCGACAAGGTTGTGTCGACACCATTTCTTTTATCAACACAGATACTATTTCTGTGTTGACACATCCTTTTACTGAGTCAACACAACATACTGAGTGTGTCGACACAACTTGCTTGTGTCGACACAAACTTTGTACTTAGACAAATTTCCAAAGAAATTTGGTGCTTACATATTTTCCTTAGGGAAGCTTGTGTTGACCTATTCTAGGTTCAACATACCTAATTCAATTTTAAAATAATTGAATTTAGTTTCATCCAGAGGTTTTGTAAAAATATCAGCTATTTGATTATCTATTTTCACAAATTCTAGGCTAATATTTTCCCTCTCTACATGTTTTCTAATAAAATGAAACTTAATTTCTATATGCTTGGTCCTACTGTGTGATACAGGATTCTTAGCAATAGAAATAGCACTTGTAGAATCACAAAATAGTGGAATTCTACTTACCTGGATGTCATAGTCTTCAAGTTGATGCTTTATCCACATCAATTGAGCACAGCAGCTACCTGCAGTTATATACTCTGATTCAGCTGTTGATATAGCTTCACTGGTTTGCTTCTTGCTGCTCCATGACACCAACCTCCCACCAAGGAATTTACAAGTTCCTGTGGTACTCTTCCTGTCTTCTTTGCATCCAGCAAAGTCTGCATCTAAGAAACCAGTTAGTAGGAAATCTCTATTCTTAGGGTACCAAAGGCCTAAATTAGGTGTGCCCTTAAGATATCTCAATATTCTCTTAACTACAGTGTAATGAGATTCATTTGGGCAAGCTTGGTACCTAGCACAGATACATGTTGAATACATGATGTCAGGTCTACTAGCAGTCAAATAGAGTTGGGAGCCAATTATCCCTCTATACAAAGACTCATCAATAGGTTTCCCTGCCTCATCTTTGCCTATAGGCATACTTGTTCCAATTGGAGTTTTCATGGTAGAAGCTGAGTCCATACCATACTTTTTAATCAACTCCTTGGTAAACTTAGACTGAGATATGGACAATCCACTATCAGTCTGTCTAACTTGAAGTCCTAAGAAGAACTTCAGCTCACTCATATTGCTCATCTCAAACTTCCCTTGCATGAGTTTTGTAAACTTTCTACAAAGGTTGTTTTCAGTGGAACCAAAGATAATGCCATCCACATATATCTGGACTAGTATTATCTTGCCTTTAGATTTCCTATAGAATAGAGTTTTGTCTATTTTTCCTCTAGAGAATTTATTCTCTATACGGAAAGCAGATAAGGTCTCATACCAAGCCCTTGGAGTTTGTTTCAAACCATATAGAGCTTTCCTAAGCCTATATACATAATCAGGAAAATGAGAATCTACAAAACCTGAGAGTTGTTCAACATAGACTTCCTCTTTTAGATCCCCATTTAGAAATGTTGATTTCTATTGGGATTTGTCTCCACAATACCTCAGATTTGTAGGAAGTCAGACCTTGAACTAAGATGAATTAAGGTGTATTTGATATTGTGTTTAAGTTGTATGTGTGCAGGTTTTATTGCCAAGTGTAGACCAATGTCAGTCTATAATGGGTCACCAAACACAGGACCATACAATGTAATCCCTCATTGTGTGATCCAAAGTGTTGGCCCATGTATAGCCTCTCTATTGGAATACACTTCCTACATGCACTTGGATTGGTGGACTGAAGTATTGAAGTTTATTCTTTTTTCAGAAGATTTTTTTTTTCTAAGTCCACATACTCGAGTAGCTTCTTTCATATACTCGAGTAAGTGACTTGGTACTCGAGTAAATCCTTAGACATACTCGAGAAGACTCTGTCTACTCGTGTAGGTAAGCTTACTCGAGTAAGATAGTTAGTCACTCGAGTAGATCATATTTTATACTCGAGTAGATCCTTCTGTCCTTAAATCAGAAATTTTCTTCAAGTCCACATACTCAAGTACCTTGTTTGTTCACTCGAGTAAGTGAGTCTGTACTCGAGTAAGTTGGATTACATACTCGAGTAGACTGTATTGTACTCGAGTAGGTGATAACTTGTACTCGAGTAGTTGGTTAGTTACTCGAGTAAGTGTTCTGTTGATACTCGAGTAGATCTGCATTTTTCATCTAAGAAAGTTTCTAAGTCTACCTACTCGAGTAGTTCCCTATATACTCGAGTAAGTGACTCTGTACTCGAGTAGTAGTTTTTCATACTCGAGTAGCTTAGTGATTACCCGAGTAATCTTCCCCAGATACTCGAGTAGTTCACTTTCCCCTCACTCGAGTATCTCCAACTCTTCTACTCGAGTAGTTCTTCCTATTTTATCTGAGAAATTTTCTCTAAGTGTTTTTACTCGAGTATATACTCTCATACTCGAGTAGTTCTAAAATCACTCGAGTGTTGATCTCTGAATCACTCGAGTAGCTTCTCTTTTTATACTCGAGTATGCTCCTCCTATCAACTCGAGTATATAACATCTTGTACTCGAGTATGTCTCTTCTCTGTCTCGAGTATATCTGTTCAATTATTCCTGAAATTCTCCAAGTACAATTTCGCTGTGTATTTCGAATTAATCATTTCTGATTGGTCCACGTGTCATCCCTAATTAAGTTTCTGACCGTTGGAGTCCACCTATAAATAGGTCCTTTCAGATTTGACTAATAACAAGTTTTCAGAGATTATTATTTTCAAGAAAGAGAAAAGTTCCCGTGAACCCTAGTTTCTCACGCCGCCGCCATTGCTGTTCATGGAAGAAGGTCTGGATCGACGATCTCCGATCGCTGCTTTCAACTTTGTTTCTCCAGCGATCCAGACGAAAGATAATCACTCGATCTTGCCGAGCCTCAAAGATCTCTGATCTATTTTCTCGATCGAGGTGATTCCGTTTTTCAGATCTGTGGATCTCTCTCAAGTCATCTTCAACATATTCTGATCAAGCCAAAGTTCTTAAGGAAGAAGACTATCAAAGATCCAGATCTGTGCAATATATTGTTTGTATTTTCTTTTCAAACAAATTTCTTTGTAGGAGTTTGTCTCCGAGTTTTGTAGGAAGGCTTTATCTTCCGAGTGTAGATCCGATTTGGATCGAGTTTTGTAGGAACGTGGTTCCGAGGTGTAGGATTGTTTTCAATCCGAGATAGTGGAGTAGCCGAGTCTAGTTGTTTGCTAGATCGGTGAGGAAAGTGGACGTACCCAAGATTGGGGAACCACTATAAATCTCTTGTCGTCTGTGTGATTGCTTGATCTTTGCTGTGTTAATTTTTATTCCGCATTTGACACGCACTTCACCTATTCACCCCCCCTCTAGGTGATTTAGGTAGACAACTTAGTTTTCTCAATTGGTATCAGAGGGAGGTTGATCGTTAAAAGGTAAACACCTTGATCTAATCCTTACCAAGTTGTCTCAAGAGAAATTTTAAGCATGAGTAAGACCAAGGATTTTGCTAAGCTCCCTATCTGCACCAAGAACAATTTTCCTATGTGGAAGGAAAGAGTTAAATTCTTTATGGAAGAAGTAGATCCCCGGATCTTCATAATTGTTGAAGAAGGTCCCCACATTCCTATGACCACCTCCTCCATAGATCCATCTAAGCAAGTTCCAAAGAAATTGATGGATCTGGATAAGGACGAGATTGCACTTGTCTCCTTGGACAAGAAAGCAAAAAATATTATCGTAAGTGCAGTCGATGACTCAATGCTGCAGAATCTGATTCATTGCCAATCTGCCAAGGAGATGTGGCAATCCCTAGTGACTCTAATGGAAGGTATAGAAGAAGTGAGGGATGATCGAAGGTCCCTACTGAACCAGAAATATGAAGCCTTCAGGCAGGGTCATAAGGAAGCCATAGCTGACACTTTTGAGAACTTCTTCAAGATAGTAAATGGCCTCAGAGTTTATGGACGTGTCTTCACCAATGGGGAACTCAATGACAAATTCTTAAGATCCCTAACCAAGGAATGGGACAATAAGGTATGTGCCATTCGGGAGTTTGGAAGGTTAGCTGAGACAGACCCGCAGAATCTGTTCGGAAAGCTTATGTCTTACGAGCCGCAAATCAACTCAAGAAAAGCTGAAGAAGAGATAAGCAGGTCCGCATCCAAGGAGAAGTCTGTCGCTCTAAAGGCAGATAGCTCAAGGAAGACAAAGGCTAACCCTCCTGCCCCAGTTCCTGAAGCTGATGAAGAAGAACCATCTGATCCAAGCTCATCTGGCTCAGAACTATCTGAAGGAGAGTTCTCATTGCTCTCCCGGCAATTCAAGAAATTCTTAAATAAGAAGAAGCAATGGATAGGCAAAGATGCCTCATTCAGAAGATTACGACGTGACAGTGATCAACGAAAGAAAGGCTCAAGTAGCCATGACAGGTATAACCCTAAACAGAACAAACAGATTTCGACTGACATCGTTTGTTATTGTTGCAATAAGCCAGGTCACGTCATCGCGGACTGCCCTCACAAGAAGAAAGAGGGCGGCAGACGAGAGGAAAAGAAATCCTCATACCACAAGAAGAGGACAGAGAAGAGTCTAGTAGCCAAGAAGAGCAAAACTCTCAGCGACTCCGACTCATCTGAGTCAAGTGAAGAAGAGGAAGCTTACTTTGGGCTCATGGCTCACTCAGATGATGAACAAGTCCCCCAGTTCACTAGGGAGGTAAAATCTCACACTCCTCTCTCTGATTCTGATGATGATAATGAGCAAGAGGGCTATTCCTCTGAAGATGAATCTGAACTCATGGCCCAGTACAAAGAGTTGCTCATAACCTACGAAAAATGTCGTAGACTAGTGAAAACTCAAGCCAAAGAGATAAAATCTCTACAGGCTAGTGAGAGCAACTTGAGAGAAGAAATCGCTAAGACTAACTCTCTTCAAGAGAACTTCAATAGTGCTATGGATGAATACAATCAGGCTCTTTAGCACCTCGACCTTAAAGAGGAAATCATCAAAGAGTTGGAACAACGACTTAAGGCTGAGAAGAAACTTGTTGAGAGTTTCTCAAAGCCTAAGACAGTTCTTCCACTCGTTGCTGAATTCTCAGCTAAGGCCAAGGGTGCTGGTTTAGGCCACATTGGTTCTTCTAGTAAATCCTCTAGGAGAAACAAGGCCAAGAGAAAGAATAAGGCTGCCCAGAAGGCTCTAACTGAAGAAAAAGGGAAAGCTCCCTTGGAACCTGTTCTGTTCAAGAAAGTTATCTTTCCTACGAACGAACTCGACTATGAGTCTACCTATGGACACTTTTCTAGGCCGATCCCTGAGAAGCCTAAGTCAAGATACCAAGGTTGGACTCGTCCTCGTAACTTTGGCGAGAGTGTCTTCAAACACCCTATGAAGAGATTCAACTTCAAAGCTATGGACCTTATGCTCATGGTCATAACATCAAGAAGACACCAAAGGTAAAACCTATTGTGGAAAAGCCTATGAAGGAGAAGACTTCATGTAGCTGTCTTCATCATGAAGCCTCCTCCTCCAAAATCAAGGTTCCTGCTAGACCATCACTTCAGAAAATCTAGCAGGAATACATTAGGCAAAGATACAACAGGTTCGACTGTTGGTGTTGTGGCAGAATTGGTCACTTTGCCATCGATTGTTGGTTCAATCCTAGTAATGCTGCAACCCCTCAAGTTAGCAACATGAAAATGACCACTCATGAGGCTAATACTCGTAGGGGGAGTTTTCTAACTCGAGACCAAGGACCCAAACGTGTTTGGGTTCCTAAGGCTAAGTGATTGTAATTGCAGGTATGTCCAAAGGCCACCAAAATGCCAATCTGGTATTTGGACAGCGGATGTTCTCGGCATATGACCGGGACAAGAAGCCCACTCCAGAATTTCACCTCAGTCTACAACGGACCAAAGGTCATCTTTGGAGGTTCAGATCGAGGGATAACTAAAGGCTATGGTATGATTTCTAACGGTAGCGTTTCCTTTTCGGATGTAGCCTATGTTGAAAGATTGGAACACAATCTCATCAGCATAAGCCAACTATGTGATAAAGGATATGTAGTTGAATTTCATGCTGACAAGTGTTTGATAAAATCGGTTAATAACCGGGAAACAATTTTATCAGGCACTCGAAACAGAAATATTTTCTGTTTAAATTTCATTTGTATTGACACTTCTATACCAGTATGTCTTTTAGCAAAAAGTAGTGCATCTCTTGCTGACCAATGGCACAAGAGACTAGCACATATTAATTTCAAAACTATTAATATATTATTCTCTCAAAACTTAGTATGTGATGCCCCCAATGTCAAGTGCGTTACGGACAGCCCTTGTCATGCCTGTATCAAAGGCAAGCAAACAAGGAATTCATTTAAAAGCATAATAGGCAAGGATTCCAATAGAAGCTTACAGCTTCTCCATATGGACTTGTTTGGTCCACTGCAAGTTAGAAGTTTGGGAGGTAAGGAATATAAGTTGGTTATTGTGGATGATTACTCGCGCTTTGCGTGGGTGTTCTTTCTGAAACACAAGTCAGATACCTTCAGCATTTTCACAAATTTTGTTAGGCAAATCCAGAATGAATACAACTGTTCCGTAGTCAAAATCAGGAGTGACAATGGAACGGAAATCAAATCTGGAGCCATGACAGAATTCTGCGAAAGTCAAGGTATCTTTCATGAGTTTTCCTCTCCTCGCACTCCACAACAAAATGGAGTAGCTGAGAGAAGGAACAGAACACTCATAGAGGCTTGCCAGACCATGTTGAGTGATGCCTCACTTCCAGAGTACTTCTGGGCTGAAGCCGTCAACACCGCTTGTCACGTGCAAAATCGAGCTCTCATCAACAAGAACCATGATAAGACTCCTTACGAACTTTTGAAGGGCAGGAAACCAACCATTTCGTATTTTAGAATCTTTGGCTGCAAGTGCTTCGTACTTAACAACGGTAAGTATCACACTACCAAGTTTAGCGAGAAAAGCGTTGAAGGTATTTTTATAGGTTATAGTAGCCATAGTAAGGCCTATAGAGTTTTCAATAGAAAATCTCTGGTAGTAGAAGAGTCGATACATCTTGTATTTGATGAGACGAGTCTGCTGCACAGCAACTCGTCTAGTGTGCCTAGTGTAAATGCAGGTACAAAGTTGAAGGAACTTAGCTTGGATGAAACTACTAAAGATAAAGACGAGACATTCATCAAGATCACCTCTACAACCCCTATTGGAGAGATAGATGATCAAGAAGAAGAACACATCCCAGCTAAAGATGCAACTCCAGTGGCTGAAGAGATCCCAGATGCAAGGACTTTAGAGTTCAGACATTTGAAGGATCATCCCGTTGATCAAATCATAGGAGACCCTCGGGATGGCGTCAGAACTCGTCGAGGTACAACTAATGAGAATTTACACTTAAGTTTTCTTTCACAGGTTGAACCAAAGAAGTTTGAGGAAGCCAACTCCGACGCATCCTGGATCCTAGCCATGGAAGAAGAACTAAATCAGTTCAAACGATGCAAAGTTTGGACACTTATTCCTAGACCCAAGGGTAAGAACGTCATTGGTACAAAATGGGTCTACCGGAACAAGATGGACGAAGATGGAACCATCATAAAGAATAAAGCCAGACTTGTCGCAAAGGGATATCGTCAAGAAGAAGGAATTGACTTCGACCAGACTTATGCTCCAGTGGCAAGACTGGAGGCGATCAGGTTATTTCTTGCATACGCTGCACTTAAGGGCTTTACCGTCTATCAGATGGACGTTAAGTCCGCCTTCTTAAATGGTGACATAAAGGAAGAAGTGTATGTAGAGCAACCACCAGGTTTCGTTGATTCAACTTATCCTAATTATGTTTACTTATTACAAAAAGCTTTATATGGTCTTAAACAAGCTCCTCGAGCTTGGTATGAGACGCTATCCACCTTTCTTCTTGAGAACAAGTTCACCAGAGGAAAGATAGATAAGACATTATTTCTTAGGGAAATAAAAGGCAAGATTTTGCTAGTGCAAATCTATGTCGATGACATTATTTTTGGCTCTACAGATAATAACCTCTGCAAGAAGTTTTCTAAACTTATGCAAGGGAAGTTTGAAATGAGCAGTATGGGAGAGCTGAAGTATTTCTTAGGGCTTCAGGTGAAACAATCTGAGGATGGAATCTTCATCTCACAGACCAAGTTCACCAAAGAGCTACTCAAGAAATTCGGAATGGAGAATGCAACCTCTATGAGGACTCCAATGGCCTTAACTATGTCTTTAGACAAGGATGAGAAAGGGAAACCTTTTGATGAAACCAAGTACATAAGCATAATTGGGTCCTTGCTCTACCTTACCGCAAGTAGACCAGACATAATGTTCTCAACATGTGTATGTGCTAGATTTCAGGTGAACTCTAAGGAATCTCATTACATTGCTGCAAAGCGAATCTTGAGATACCTCAAAGGTACACCAAATCTTGGCTTATGGTACCCAAGAAATAATGATAGTGAACTAATTGGATTTTCAGATGCAGATTTTGCATGAAGCAAAGACGACAGGAAAAGTACTTCCGGGACTTGTCAATTCCTCGGAAGGAGACTTATTTCCTGGAGCAGTAAGAAACAGAACTGTGTTGCCATCTCAACAGCTGAATCAGAGTACATCTCTGCAGGCAGCTGTTGTGCACAGCTTCTCTGGATCAAAAATTAGTTTGAAGACTACAACATGAAGTTCCAGAACATTCCTTTATTTTGCGACTCATCCAGCGCTATAGCAATCGCCAACAACCCAGTCTCCCACAGCCGGACCAAGCACATAGAGATTCGTTATTATTTTATCCAGGAGCATGTGGAAAATAGAGACATAGATCTATAATATGTCTCTACAGACAGGCAAGTTGCAGATATATTCACCAAGCCGCTGGACGAGTCCAAGTTCTCATTTTTCAAAACAGAACTCGGGCTGCTCAACAAAGAAGACTAGCGATGGACTCACAAATCAAGAAGATATCAGTGATGTTGGCTGCTCAGAGTTAAAGACTTCAGTGGCAACATATATCTCCCAAGGAAAATTGTCCTTCAAAGTAAGATACCCGAGTATATCAAGACAGATACACGAGTAAACGGAAAATACTCGAGTAAAAAGTTTGACATACACGAGTAGTTGACCACATACTCGTGTATGAACTTGATCTACTCGAGTATGCTCCGTATTATACTCGTGTATGAACTTGACCTACTCGAGTATGCTCCGTCTCATACTCGTGTATGACAAATCTACTCGCGTATACGGACTTCACTTTTTAGATTTCTCAATTTTTTTTCTATTCGCACCAAGCTATTTGCCGCTTCATTCAGGTATGAATTTATTCCTTTTAACCTAATTAGAATCATATATATATAGAAAAAATCAGGAAACCCCTTTCCACTTCTTATTCACTCGAGTAGCCGCCGTCTCTTCATCTTCCGGAAAACCGCAGAGCATCGTCGTCTTCACCTCTCCCGTCCTCCAGAATCGCAGATGGCCCCCTCTTCTAAAATTGGCATAGGCTCAGAACTTGCCCCCGCGGGCATAGCCGATCTTTCAGATGATTTCCGAAATCTTCTCATTTTACTCGAGACCGCCCGACTCTCGTTCGTTCTCTAGACGCCGTGCCAAGTTCTTTTCCCAGCGGTTGAAGAGTTCTATCAAAATCTGAAGGTGAAACGAAATGGAAAGCTCCTGAAATCCAAGGTCAGAGGGATAAAAATCTGACTGGACAAAGACTCACTAGCTGCTCTGTTAAAACTACCAGTAGTAGAGGATGATGATGAAATGACTGCTGAAGACTCAGTAAGAACCAGTTTATTCTGTGGAGGTAATCCTCAAGCCCATTCCTTTAGCAGAGCTGATTTCAACTTAGAAGGAAAATTTCTAGTGGATGTAATTGCTAAGATCCTGCTATGCAAAACTTATTCCATTCGAGACATTTCTATGGAAATGTTTGATATAATGCAAGCCATTATCTGTTGCAAACGATTCCAGTTTGGACTGTTGATCCTAGATAAAATCAGAGAAAGCATTAAGCATCCTAATTTTGCAAGAATTATTTCCCTCCTTCTTCATGAAATCAATCCTTCAGTTTTTAACTTATCCAAAGGGACTCCACTGCATCACATGAAAAAGGTATCTATATCCTCCATCCAGCGATATGAAAATAAAATTCTGAACTCAGCCCAAGCATCCAAAGCTACTGTCCCTTCAGTAGATTCCCAAGAAACCAGTGTACCTGACGACAGGATTCCATCTCCTCCTCCACATCACACTGCTGCTACCTCTAGTGCAACAGTTGAGGGGGAGCCTGCCTCATCTCATTCTCAGTACCCAGCTTCATCAGAACTCTCACAGCAAGCAGAAGTCAGGGACTCTCTCCCTCCAGTTTCTCCTCCTCCAGCAGATCCCCACTCAGAGATTCCAGATCCAGCAATCCTTCTATCTACTGCAGAAGATATCAATAAATTGATTGATGAGCTCAGCTCAGATGCACCCCTGTTTCAAAATGAATCAGTTGTACTGACTCCAGAGGCTCAGATTCCTGCTCAGATTCCTGCTCTGTCTCCTGCTAAGACTCCAGCACAGTCTCCTGTCCAGTCTCCTGCTCAGTCCTCTACTGCAGAGGAAAGCCAGCCTGACAATATTCTTTTGTCTGGTGATGAGGAAGTATCTCCAGAACAAGTGGAGGCTCCTCTGAGGACTTTGGACTTCTCTATTCCCTCCTTCATTAATACAGAAGAATCTACTCAGATAGAATCTTTCAAAAGAGCTGAAAGCTCAGTAGAAATTACTGAAATCCCTCCATGGGTTGTTCCTGCTCCTTCAGTCCCTCTCCCCACTTCAACTCCTTCTACTTCTTCAGATCTGGTAAGAAAGATTGAACAGCTGCTCAGTGAACAAAGAAAGTACTTTGATACCTCTCTAGCCTCAGTAAATAACAAAGTCTCTGCTCTTGAAAAGGAGATGAGTCGAGGCTTTGCTGAAATTCAAGCAAATACTGATGAGCTCAAGAGATTGTTTCAATTGGGTGGAAAAGATTTAGATCACACTATTACAAGTATAGGTGAACTAAGGAATCAAGCTAAAACTGTTGCTCATAATCAGATACTATTGGACAAGAATGCTGAAGCAAATGTGATGAAAGTATGTGAAGAGGTTGGCACTTTCAGAGATGAAGCAATTGCCCAGCTAGCTGTAGATATCAGTAAGGGGGAGAAAGTTGTCAAAGAACAAGTTGAAAAAGTAGTTGACAAGCTGTCTGAACAAGCTCAAACAACTGTGAATGATCTAGTCAAGAATATGAAAGTAGATATTCTATCTCAACTCCAATCTGTCAAGTTCTACATTTATGATATAGCTGTATGGGTAAATAATCAGAACTTCCCAAATTCTCAACTCAACCCTACCATCATTCCCAAGTTCTTGGACCCTCTTGAAGAACATCCTCCAGTAGATGCTCCAGCTCAGGCAAGCATTCCAGGAGATGTGCCAGTCTTTTCACCCAGACCTGCTGGTGATGTGACTGAGCCTCCTCTCTTTTATACTGATATTTGGCAAGATGAACTTTCTCCTAGTTCTCAAGGTGTCCCAAAGAAGAAAAGGAAATATGGTGACGGCTCTTCTGCCAGCCGTTCTGCACCTAGAAAAGAGCCTGCCCCAGCTTCTGAAGGTAGATCAGAAATTGTTCATTCTGAAGTTTGGAGTCCAACCTCCAAATCTCTGATCCTTGATACCATGAAGCTAGTAACAGATCTTAGTGAGCACAGAGATCAGTATTAAAGTTATTCAGAATGGAAAGCTTATGAAGCATCCTAGATCAAGATCAGACTTCATGACAGAAATTGGGGATACAACAACCCAGCTGCTCCTCCTAGGCCCAGAACATATTTTCCTAAACCATTCAGTTATCTAGAGAGGCAAGAGCTGAAGAGAGAAAGAATGCACAAAGGAGCCCCCTCTTGAGTCAATGAGAATGTGGAAATGGACTTTTCAATATGTTAAAAACATTTCTATATATATATATATTTTTGATTCTGATTATGGCTATCTTATTATTTATCCTGCTTCAGTTTATTTATTTAAAGTATATGTGTGTTGTTCTTTTTACTCTAAGTAATTCACCTTAGTGTAGAGGGTGCTGACATCTACAAATAGGGGGAGATTGTTGGGATTTGTCTCCACAATACCTCAGATTTATAGGAAGTCAGACCTTGAACTAAGATGAATTAAGGTGTATTTTATATTGTGTTTAAGTTGTATGTGTGCAGGTTTTATTGCCAAGTGTAGACCAATGTCAGTCTATAATGGGTCACCAAACACAGGACCATACAATGTAATCCCTCATTGTGTGATCCAAAGTGTTGGCCCATGTATAGCCTCTCTATTGGAATACACTTCCTACATGCACTTGGATTGGTGGACTGAAGTATTGAAGTTTATTCTTTTTTCAGAAGATTTTTTTTTTCTAAGTCCACATACTCGAGTAGCTTCTTTCATATACTCGAGTAAGTGACTTGGTACTCGAATAAATCCTTAGACATACTCGAGAAGACTCTGTCTACTCGTGTAGGTAAGCTTACTCGAGTAAGATAGTTAGTCACTCGAGTAGATCATATTTTATACTCGAGTAGATCCTTCTGTCCTTAAATCAGAAATTTTCTTCAAGTCCACATACTCAAGTACCTTGTTTGTTCACTCGAGTAAGTGAGTCTGTACTCGAGTAAGTTGGATTACATACTCGAGTAGACTGTATTGTACTCGAGTAGGTGATAACTTGTACTCGAGTAGTTGGTTAGTTACTCGAGTAAGTGTTCTGTTGATACTCGAGTAGATCTGCATTTTTCATCTAAGAAAGTTTCTAAGTCTACCTACTCGAGTAGTTCCCTATATACTCGAGTAAGTGACTCTGTACTCGAGTAGTAGTTTTTCATACTCGAGTAGCTTAGTGATTACCCGAGTAATCTTCCCCAGATACTCGAGTAGTTCACTTTCCCCTCACTCGAGTATCTCCAACTCTTCTACTCGAGTAGTTCTTCCTATTTTATCTGAGAAATTTTCTCTAAGTGTTTTTACTCGAGTATATACTCTCATACTCGAGTAGTTCTAAAATCACTCGAGTGTTGATCTCTGAATCACTCGAGTAGCTTCTCTTTTTATACTCGAGTATGCTCCTCCTATCAACTCGAGTATATAACATCTTGTACTCGAGTATGTCTCTTCTCTGTCTCGAGTATATCTGTTCAATTATTCCTGAAATTCTCCAAGTACAATTTCGCTGTGTATTTCGAATTAATCATTTCTGATTGGTCCACGTGTCATCCCTAATTAAGTTTCTGACCGTTGGAGTCCACCTATAAATAGGTCCTTTCAGATTTGACTAATAACAAGTTTTCAGAGATTATTATTTTCAAGAAAGAGAAAAGTTCCCGTGAACCCTAGTTTCTCACGCCGCCGCCATTGCTGTTCATGGAAGAAGGTCTGGATCGACGATCTCCGATCGCTGCTTTCAACTTTGTTTCTCCAGCGATCCAGACGAAAGATAATCACTCGATCTTGCCGAGCCTCAAAGATCTCTGATCTATTTTCTCGATCGAGGTGATTCCGTTTTTCAGATCTGTGGATCTCTCTCAAGTCATCTTCAACATATTCTGATCAAGCCAAAGTTCTTAAGGAAGAAGACTATCAAAGATCCAGATCTGTGCAATATATTGTTTGTATTTTCTTTTCAAACAAATTTCTTTGTAGGAGTTTGTCTCCGAGTTTTGTAGGAAGGCTTTATCTTCCGAGTGTAGATCCGATTTGGATCGAGTTTTGTAGGAACGTGGTTCCGAGGTGTAGGATTGTTTTCAATCCGAGATAGTGGAGTAGCCGAGTCTAGTTGTTTGCTAGATCGGTGAGGAAAGTGGACGTACCCAAGATTGGGGAACCACTATAAATCTCTTGTCGTCTGTGTGATTGTTTGATCTTTGCTGTGTTAATTTTTATTCCGCATTTGACACGCACTTCACCTATTCACCCCCCTCTAGGTGATTTAGGTAGACAACTTAGTTTTCTCAATTTCACATCCATCTGGTATACCTTGAACCCTTGATAGGCAGCATAGGCCAAGAACAGCCTTATAGCCTCCTGCCTTGCCACTAGAGCAAAGGTTTGATCAAAGTCAATACCTTCCTCTTGTATGTAGCCTTTTGCTAGCAGTCTTGCCTTGTTCTTGACTATAGTATCATTCTCATCAAGCTTGTTCCTGTATATCCACTTAGTTTCTATTATGTTGTGATCCTTAGGTTTAGGCACTAATTCCCAGACTTTACACCTTTTGAACTGACTGAGCTCTTCTTGCATTGCATCAATCCAGTTAGAGTCTTACATTGCTTCTTCAATCTTCCTGAGTTCTATCTGAGACAGGAAGCTAGAACAAAGAACTGTGTTCATACTCCTTCTCCTTGTCAGAACACCTTGACTTGCATCACCAATGATTTGGTGAACTGGATGATCCTTCAGGTGTCTCCTTATTGGAGGAAATCTATAAGCATTATGGCTTTTTTCAGTTTCCTAAACTTGATGCTCCACACTGTCTTCTTCATCCAGTGGGACTTGTTCTCCCCCTGGATAGCTGGTATCTTTATCTTCATCCAGCCTAGCAGGAACATCTTTATTGATGGTCAGCTTGTCAAGCCTATCTGTTAGACCTATAGAACTAACTGAAGAACTAGACAATTCACTGTTAATAAACTTTGACTCATCAAATACAACATGCACAGATTCTTCTACAACTTGGGTAGTCAAGTTGTAGATTCTGTATGCTCTACTTTGGTTGTTGTACTTAACAAATATCCCTTCTAGGGATTTGGCAGCAAACTTTATTTGGTAGTGCTTACCATTGACTAGTACAAAACACTTGCTACCAACGATTCTAAAGTAAGATATGTTTGGTTTTCTGCCTTTCAAAATCTGGTAGGGAGTCATCTTGTGTTCCTTGTTGATGGAGACTCTATTGAGCACATGACATGCAGTATTAACTTCCTCAGCCCAGAAGTATTCAGGGAGAGTAGTGTCATTTAGTAGTGTTCTACTAGCCTCAATTAGAGTCATATTCTTTCTTTCAGCAACACCATTTTGCTGAGGAGTTCTAGGTGAAGAGAATTCCTGATGAATCCCAAGTTCTTCACAGAATTTTGTCATACATTCATACTGAAATTCAGTTCCATGTTCACTTCTGATTTTGACCACTGAACTGTTGTATTCATTCTGTATTTATCTAACAAAAATCTGAAAAACAGTTGGGGTTTCAAATTTCTGCTTCAAGAAGAAAACTCATGTATATCTAGAATAGTCATCTACAACAACTAGTGTGTATACTTTCCTACCAAGACTGTGAACTAGCATAGGACCAAACAAATCCATATGTATGAGATACAAACATCTCATTGAATCTTTGATGTCAAGTGCTTGGAAAGAGGACTTAGTCTGCTTGCCCTTTTGGCAAGCTGAACACACACCCTCTTTGATGCACTTAACTAGAGGACCATTCCTCACTAATCCCATGCTGAACAGCAGTCTTATAGACTTATAGTTCAGATGTGCTAGCCTCTTATTCTATTTGACACATAGAGAAGCTTTCTCTCCAACAACCAGACAAATAGGTGAGTTGTTAAACTCATAATCTAGGTTAAGGCAATACACATTTCTTTTCCTAGTGCCAGTCAAAATGATTTTTTGATCACTTGACCTTCTTATTTGGCACTCCCCTTTGAGAAAAGAGATGTCATTACCTAGATCACTAAGTTGACTTATGCTAATCAGGTTATGTTTTAGACCCTTCACATAAGCCACTTTAGTGATTGTAATTGAATCACTAGAGAGGTTACCAAATCGTTTGATGATTCCTTTTTCTGATCCACCAAAGATTACTTTGGGTCCATTTTCTATGGGTACATAGTCCTTCAACATTCTTCTTATTCTAGTCATGTGTCTGGAACAGCCACTATCCAAGTACCATATAGGGGTTTGGTTACTTGGATTCACCTACAATAAATAAAGAATTACTTACCCTTAGAACCCAACTTACTAGTGGGTCCTAGGTCCTTGTTAGTTTGAAATCCTCCAGATGTTCTAACAGGAAAACAACTCTTGGTTTTAACACTTGTGTTAAACCAGCAATCCATGGCAAAGTGACCCACCTTGCCACAACACCAACACTCAAACCTATTATACCTTTTCTTATGTACTGACATTACTACTTTGTTACACGTATTCTTGTTAGGTGTTGGTGCTGGAGCAGCAAACTTAAAGAATTCCTCTTGAATACGATGGGCATGCCTATAGAGTGGCCTATTGGCATTTACACCTATGCCCATGTGATTTTCATACACACAGTGACCATGTTTTGTGTCATGATCATATCTGCTAGTAGGATTCACCACCTTCTTAAAGAAAATAGGAGGCTTAGCAGCTAGAGGCTGAACTGGGGCCTTACCTTTTCTATGAGAATTGGTAGCCCTAGTTCTTCCCTTAAATCCTAGACAAGTCTTCCCTTTATATAGAATAAAATTATCTATCAAGGGTAAGACAGATTTTTGCTTGGATAATTTAGCCACAAGCTCTCTCTCTTTCTAAAGTTTTGCCTCCAGTTTCTTGATATGATTCTCTTTGAAAGAGATTGTGCCCACCTGAATAACTGTAATGTTCTTCAGTTTGGCAACCTCATTCAGTTTTAGATCCAACAGATTTGCTGAATCTGCTGCAACTATCTTAAGGGACTCAATTTCCTTGGCCTGCTCTTTAACAAGAAACTTGCTCTTTTTCAGAGCTTACAACAACCCACCATACTCATCAATGAGTTGGTTTACATCCCCCTCAGACTCAGATCCATCCACCTCTCTTGAAGTAGATACTTTTGATTCTGATCCAGTAAAGTAATCTGAAGCTAAAGAAGAATTGTATACCTTACTTGGTCCAGGTTGATCCTGGCACTGATCATCTTCAGATTGAGCCATCAGCCCTTTATAGCAGTGTTCTTCAACTCCATTTATGGAGTCCAGCATCTGTAGGAATTCTAGTTCCCTAGAATCTTCTTCTATTGAGAATAGCCCAACATATGCTTCTGCTTCTTCTTCTCCAGATTCTGAAGATGAAGAGTCTGTCCAACTCTTCTCCTTCTGAGCAACTAGAGACTTCTCCTTCTTGCCTTTGACTTGCGGTTTCTTCTTGTCCTTCTACTCCTTTCTTTTGTCAGGATAGTCAGCTATGATATGTCCAGGCTTGTTGCAGCAATAACACACAATCTTAGTATTAGAGTGTTTACCATTTTTAGAGGCATACTTGTCCTCCTTGGGAGTCTTCTTCTTCCTGTAATATTCATCCTTGGAGTAGGATGTAGATGATGGCCTGGTTTTCCACTTCTTTTTCTTCATGAACCTTTTGAATTGCCTTGTAAAGGTAGCAAAGTCCTCATCAGAAGTATGACTATCTGATGTGCTGTTGTCAGAAATTCCTTCTTCTGCCTCAGCACTCCTTTTGGGTGGAGAAGGAGATTTTCTCCTACCCTTTCTAGAGCCTTCAGCCTTGAAGGCTACTGACTTTTCTTTAAACTCAGATCTGCTGCCCTTCTCCTCTTCTTTCCTGGCAATAAGTTGCATTTTATATGATAATAGCTTTCCAAACAGTATGGGTGGAGGTGTATCAGCCAGCCTGGCCACTTCTCTGATGTCACATATCTTAGTGTCCCAATCCTTTGTTAGGGACCTAAGAAACTTATCATTCAGTTCATAAGTGCTGAAGACCCTCCCATAGGTCATCAGCTCATTCACAATTCTAAAGAACTTCTTATAACATTCAGTTATGTTGTCAGATTTAGCTTGTCTAAAGCTCTCATACTCCCTATTCAGCATAGACTTCCTGTCCTCTCTGACTTTTTCTATGCCCTCCATGTAGACAATCAATGTGTCCCATATTTCTTTGGAGGTTTTATAGTGGACTAGATTCTGAAATGTATCATCATCTATTGCACTTACAATAATGTTCTGTGCTCTTTTGTCTAGTGTTGCCAGGATGATTTCATCCTTGGTCATTTCAGAATAAATCTTTGGAGTTTAAATGTTTGAATCAAGAACTGATACCTTCAATGGAATGAAGGGGCCTTCCTGTACTGTGATATAAATTCTTGGATCAGATGCTTCCATAAACAATCTGACCCTTTCCTTCCAAATGCCAAAGGATTCTTTCCTGCAGATGGGTAATTTCATAGATCCAAATTCCTTTTGATTCTCATTTTAACCCATTCTTGATATCTATTATTTGCCTTGGAGAATAACTCTGACTGTTAAGTCAATCTTTGAGCAACCTCCCTATGATATCACTTGAAAGACTTTATTTCAAGAGCCTAAACACCTAGAGGGGGGTGAATAGGTTCTAATACTTTTCTAAATTATTTTTAGACAAACTGTTAGATGAATCTTCAGCACAGATTATTCAAAACACAGAATATAAAACACATCACAGCATACACCAGATCTATAGTGGTTCCCTAAGATATGGGTACATCAACTTTCCACCTTCACCTATCCAGTAGATAACTGGATTCAACCTAACTTTCTTCCACTGGCTCGGATCTACAGATCTTACAATCTCAGAACCAAAATGATTCCTACAGCTCATACTTAACCAAGTCCTACCTCAGATTCTTCCCCAGAATCCAACCTCAGGCCTTAGCCCTACCTCAGCCTTTATAACTAGGCTTACAACTAAGACTTATCACAAGTGCTACACCTCAGTCTATTAGCCCTACCTCAGCCTTTATAATTTCATTCTTACAACTCAGATCTAATAATAGATCTTATAAGAAATTGAATGTATTAAGAAATAAAAACATTCACCAGCTAGATTTCTCTGGTGGTGTACCCTTCTTGATGAGTTCTTGAATGAACTGAGCCTTCTGATCCAACCTGACTTAGCTTTTCAAAGCTTCTTGATAGAACCAAAATAAGGTGGATCTTCTCTTGTTGTTGAATTTGATCTTCAGTCAGCTTCTTCCTTAAATTCAGATTTAAATCTAAATCTTCCTTGTAGACAACTCTGGATCTGCCTTCATAAGGGTTTCCCCTGTTCTTGTTGAAGAAATTCTCTCGTTTTTCCTTTTTCTTAATTGATCATTATCTGGTTGTTACAGATCTTACTCTTATATAGAGGTTTCTCCACGGTTACCGGCTGATCCGGTTTATAACAAACTTTTGACAGCTTTGACAGAGGTGTCAGACTGGTTGGATATGACAGCTGTCAAGTCACCAGACATGTCAGTAGATTCTTCAAAGTCATTCCAACTCAGCACAAATCACTCAGCAGACTGCTTTATATGTGTCGACACACTAAGTGTCGATACAAGTCTTCATGGTGTCGACACAATACTCCAAGTGTCGACACAATCATATTTCTGATTCTCGATGCTTCTTCTGTTGTATGTGTCGACACAAGTCCTGTGTGTCGACACAAGTCCTGTGTGTCGACACAGCAACTTCTTGTCTCGACATATCTGTTATAGATAGATGACGTTGAGTGTTTATCAAACGGCGTTGAGTGTGTGTCGACACAAGTCCTGTGTGTCGACATAATTGCTTCTGGTGTCGACATAGCTCCTGAGTGTCGACACAGCTTCAGCTTTTAAATGTCGACACACCTTCTGCTTCAGGTATCGACACAATTCTGGGTGTCGACACAGGTCCTTCTTTAGGTGTCGACTTAGCTTTGAGTGTCGACACAACTTCTTCATTAGTGTTGACACAGCTTTTGGGTGTCGACACAGGTCTTTCTTTAGGTATCAACTTAGCTTTGAGTGTCGACAAAACTTCTTCATCAGTGTCGACACAAGTTCTAGGTGTCTACACATCTTCTTCACAAGTGTCGACACTTGTACTTAGAAAATTTCTTCAAATTCTTAAACATGCACAATGTAACTCAAACATCTATCAAATACAAAATGATGCATATCATTGACTAAGATGAGACTTCTTCAAATCTGGTACACATTTTTTAATGTACCCAATACAGATATATCAGATGAGACAATCTCAGATGAGCAAGTTCAGAAAACTCTCAACTCTACTACAAAAGATATAGAAAACATGATAAAAGAACTCACTTCTGATGAGCCTCTTCCTTCCCTCCATTCAGAAAATGTAGAAGAACCTTCAAAGGATCCATCTCTAGCACCTTCTCCATCTCCAGTACCATCTCCCAAAGCAACTCCTTCTCCTTCTCCAAGCAAAGACTCACATAACCAGATACCATCCTTCTCTCAGAAGAAGATGAGCCAGAACCAGAGGCAGTTGAAGCTCCCCTGAGGAGTCTTGATTTCTCTATTCCAACCCTCCTTGGTTAGGAAGGAGATATAGTCATTCATACAACAAGAGCTAAAAGCTCTGTAGTTGTTGAAGAAATCCCTCCATGGGAAGCCCTTCTCCACCTCAAATTGCTCCTCCTGCTGTTCCTGCTGCTGCTGCCCCTGTAAGTTCAGATATTCTAAGTAAGATTGAAGTAATGCTGAGTGAGCAAAGAAAATATTTTGATGAATCTCTGAGAATAGTCCAAGACAAAGTATCTGCTCTAGAGAAAGAGATGAGCAGAGGCTTTGCAGAAATTCAGCACAACACTGACTCTCTCAAAGAGCTGTTTCAAATTGGTGGAAAATCTATAGACCACACTATCTCTTATGTTGGTAAGGTCATGGATCAATTAGTAACTCTTGCTGACAACCAAATTTACTTAGAAAAGAAAGCCCAGGAAAACCTTATGAAAATCTGTGAAGAGGTTGGTACCTTCAAATAAAATGCTATAGACACACTATCTGTAGAATTCAGAAAGGGGGAGAGTCTAGTGAAAGAACATGTGGACAAGTTTATTGCAACTGCCAATACTGTCTGGTCTGAGCAGTTAACTATAATTAATATGAATGTTTTAGAACAGATCCAGTCTGTGAAATTTCATAACTATGACACTGCAATCTGGATGCATAACCAGATATTCCCTGAATTCCAGGTTGATCCTAATATCATACCTCATCACCTGAACCCCCTTGCTGAAGGTCAGTCAAGCCAGATGCCTGCTCAGATACAGCCTCAGATGTCATGCTTCTATCCAAGGCTAGAAGATCAAAATCCTCCTCCTGCTTCTTATGATCAAGTTTAGGATGATGTGATTCCTCAAGATCTACCTGAAATACACATTCCTAAGAAGAGGAAGTATGGGGAAGGCCCCTCTGCTAGCAAAGTGTCCCTAAGCTAGACTCAGAGAAAAGAAAAGGACAGGAATTTGCTGAAGTCTGGAGTCCTACTTCCAAGGCTTTGATTATAGACACTCTCAAATTAGTAATGGACTACAATGAAAGCAGGAATCTCCACTACAGCTCTTCTGAGTGGGAACTCTATGAAAAGTCCATGACTTAAAGGAGAATATATGACAGAGAATATGTGAAGAATATTCCAAAGGCACCTCTTAAACCTCCAAGGTACTATCCAAAGCCTTTCATCTACCATAGAAGACAATAAGAGAAGTATGACAGGCAACATCAGATCAAGGACTGATTTTCTATTAATAACTCATTTTGAGATTAAGGATGAAATGGATGTTGCTTTGATCTAAAACATTATATATATATATATATATAATTTCTAGTTTTGTTGATTCTGTGTTTAATTTTTCATCTCTTGCATTTGAATCTATTTTTCATATACAGTTCTTTCTTTGTTGATATAATTCACCTTAGTGTAAAGGGTTCTGACTTCTACAAATAGGGGGGAGATTGTTGGGTATTACATCCACAATAACCTAGATTTGCATGAAGTCACCATTGAACTAAGATGAATTAAGGGTTATTTGATATCTCTATTTAGTTGTGTGTTTGCAGACTATCATTGCAAGATAGACCAATGTCAGTCTATAATAGGTCATGAACACAAGACCATACAGTGTAATCCCTCACTGTGTGATCCAAGGTGTTGACTCATGTATAGACTCTCTATTGGGATACACTTCACATTCAAACACTTGGAACATGGAATGAAGATTGGATTCATGAAGAAGAAAAATTTCCTAAGTTCAAAAATTTTTCTAAGTCCACTTCTCGAGAAGTCTAGTATTGTTCTCGAGTAGTGGAGTTAGCAGAACTCGAGAAGTTCACTAAGTTCTTGAGAAGCTTATATTAGTTCTCGAGTAGTCTCAGCCTATACTTCTTGAGTAGCCAGAGCAAGCCTTGAATATTTTCTAAGTCCATCTCTCGATAAGCTGGGTTATAGTTCTCGAGTACTTAGCTTCTACTTCTCGAGAAGTCAGCTTAGTACTCGAGTACAAGTTTTAGCTCTCGAGTAATATTCTTTTAGTTCTCAAGAAGTCCAGTTTAGTTCTCGTGAAGTCTTAGCTCATAATTCTTGAGTAATTACATAAGTCCAGAACGTATAGCCCTCGAATAATCACCTAGTTCTCGAGAACTTATATATACTTCTCGAGAATTGCAGTCCAGTTTTTCAAAAAATTGCTTAAGTTTAGAATTGTCGGGATTTTCAAATGATACATCATGATTGGTCCACGTGTAGGCATTAATGTTAATTCTAACCGTTAGGGGAGATCTTATATAAGGTCTTGTCATTAAGACTAACCCTAAGCGGTGAACCGTACTCTTTCTAAAACTCTGAATCAGCCGTCTCTCTCAAGAAAATTTACAGAAGTTGTCGCCGCTCATCCTGTCGCCAAAAGCCTATTTCGATCCAGATCAACTTGTTGTTCAAGGGATTCATAAATCTTCATCTTCTCCTTGATCGAGTAAGTCCAAGTTTCTCAGAACTGATCCTTTGAGATTCTTCTTCAACAATTTCTAAAAAAGCCGCAAAGTTTAAGAAAGAAGACATAGGGACAGATTTTCAGATCTGAGAAGAAATTTCTGTTTGTATTTCCAAATCTCTTTTTAATCTTATAGGAGATTATTCTCCGAGTGTAAGAGCTTTGTTCTCCAAGTTGTAGGAAGTATTCATCTTCCGAGTGTAGATCCATTTGGATCAAGATTGAAGGAACTTGGTTCCGAGACGTAGGATTGGTTTTCAATCCGAGATAGTGGAGTAGCCGAGTCTAGTGATTTACTAGATCGGTGAGGGAAAGTGGATGTACCCAAGGTTGGGGAACCACTATAAATCTTCTTATCGTCTGTGATTGCTTGATTATTTTTGTGCAAGTTCGTTAAATTTTTTATTCCGCAAATAGATGCACAATTCACCTATTCACCCCCCTCTAGGTGATTTAGGTAGACAACTTAACACTTTTAGTTTGATCAAAATCAATACCTTCTTCTTGTCTATATCCTTTGGCTACCAGTCTAGCATTATTTTTTTACTATAACACCATTTTTATCAAGCTTATTCCTATAGATTCACTTTGTTCTAATGATATTATGTCTTTGTATTATGGGAACCAGCTTCTAGACCTTGCATCTCTTGAACTTGTTCAGTTTGTTTTGCATAGCCACAATCCAAAATGGATCAATGTTGGTATCTTCAAACATTTTAGGTTCCACCTGAGACAGGAAGCTAGTGTACATTACAATGTTCAGGATTTTGCTCCTTGTTGTGACCCCTTAGTTAGCATCTCCAATCATCTAATCTCTCGGATGATCCCTCAAGTGCCTGGTTGCTGGAGGCATTCTTACTTCAGCATCAAGAACTTCATTGGCTTGATCTTCCTGATCTTCATCATATCATGTGCACTTTGATCTTTTTCTGGAATGCATACTCCATCATCTTCTTCTAGGGTAGTTGGATAACTTTCCATGATGGATAGTTTGTCCATCTTCATCTCTACACCTGTAGATCTAGAGGAGCTGGGTTGCTCACCGTTAATCATTGAGTACTCATCAAAGACTACATTAAAAGACTCTTCTACAACTTGATTTTTCAAGTTACATAGTCTATAGGCTTTGTTATGGTTGATGAACCCAACAAATATCCCTTCATAGAATTTGGCAGCAAACTTAGTCAAATGAAACTTTCCATTATTTAGCACAAAGCATTTACTACCAAAGATTCTGAGATAGGCTAGATTAGGTTTTCTGCCCTTCATAATCTCATAGGGAGTCTTCTTGTGGTACTTATTGATAGAGGCCCTATTTAGGACATGACATGTAGTGTTCATTGCCTTAGCCCAGAAATATTCTGGGAGAGAAGTGTTGTTGAGAAGGGCCCTGTCAGCCTCTATGAGAGTTCTATTATCCCATTTTGTTGGGGAGTTCTAGGTGAATAAAATTCCTGGTGAATCCCTTGATCTTCACAAAACTTTATCATGCCTTCAAACTAAAATTCAGTACCATAATCACTTCTAATTTTGACCACAAAACTGTCTTTTTTATTCTGAACTTGCCTAACAAAGGTAACAAAAGTGTCAAGGGTTTTTAACTTTTTCTTCAAAAAGAACACCCAAGCAAACTTGGAGAAGTCGTCAACTATCACAAGAGTGTATACTTTCTTACCTAGACTATGAACTGACATAGGACCAAACAAGTCTATATGTCGTAGGTATAAGCACCTCACAGAATCCTTGGCACCAATACTCTTAAAGGATGCTTGGATCTGCTTGCCCTTTTGACATGCAGAATAAATGCCCTCCTTGGTGCATTTGATGTTGGGACCATTTTTAACTAGATCTTCACTAAAGAGCTTGTTAATGCACTTGTAATTCAAGTGATCTAGTCTCTTGTATCATTGCACACAGTATGAGACTTTCTCATTAATAACTAGACACACAGGGGTGTCAGAACATAAACATAAAAAGTTTAAACATTAAATATTCCCACTCCTAGTGTCTGTCAACATGATCTCTTGGTCACTTGACCTTTTTAACTGACACTTATCCTTGTGGAAGACAATGACATGGCCAAGATCACAGAGTTGGCTTATGCTTATCAGGTTGTATTTTAACCCTTATACATAAGCCACTATTGTGATTGTAACTATGCCATTGGTGATCATACCATATCTTTTGGTGATCTCTTTGTCTGAGCCTCCAAAGATAACCTTAGGCCCATTTTTCACAGGAGTGTATTCCTTTAAATGGATTCTTGTTCCATTCATATGCCTGGAACATCCATTGTCCAAGTACCATATTGGTGCATGGGTACTTGGACTATCTTGCAACTACGATTCAGTTTACCTTAGGACCCCAAAAGAGTTTGGGTTCTAGGTTCTTGTTAGTCTGAAAACTAGCCTGTCTGCCTGTAGCATTTCTGACAGATAGACTTTCCCTTGCTTGGCACATTGGGGTAGTGCCAACAATCTATGACAAAATGTCCTGCTTTTCCACAACACCAACACTCATGAATATTGTATCTCCTTTTTTGAACATCTCTTCTAGACAAGCTAAAACTAGCTAACTGTTCAGAAGGGAGATCAACAGCCCTTTTCATATTTCTTTCAGCAAGGATCTGACTGAAAGTGAGTCTTCTAGTAGATGTACTTGGCTTACTATGAATGTCACTAACATCAGTCTTCTTTGCAGAAGATAAGCTGTTGATTACATCAAATACAACCAAGTTAGACTTCCCGATTGACTAACTTTTGTTCTGATTCTTTGCTGGAAGAGCTTGACTGTTTGTCATTGCCTTATTCTTAAGTGTGTGGGCTAGTGCACCAAAAACAAATGGTCCATGTTGGGTACATGGGAAAATGTGTACCTGATTTGTAGAAGCCTTACTTAGCTCAATGATATACATCAAGGTGTATTTGATGTTATTTTGAGTTTATATGTGCAGGTTAAGTATATGCTAATATGCAGAAATAAGTTTCTAAGTCCATGTGTCGACACTTAAGAAAGCATGTGCCGACACTTGGAGAAGCTGTGTCGACACCAAAAGCAACTGTGTCGACACACAGAATTTATTAGTCGACATCAACTGTGTCGACACCAGGAGGCAGAGTCGACACACAGAAGTATTAGTCGACATCAACTGTGTCGACACCAGGAGGCAGTGTCGACACATAGAAGTATTAGTCGATATCAACTGTGTCAACACCAGGAGGCAGTGTCGACACACAGAAGTATTAGTCGACATCAACTGTGTCGACACCTGGAGGCAGTGTCGACACACAGAATTCTTAGACTATATCAACTGTGTCGACACACAGGACTTGTGTCGACACACAGGACTTGTGTCGACACACAGCAGAGTTTCAACAATGTTGATTGTTGTGAAGTGAAGAAGTGTCTGTGTCGACACAAAGAAGCTGCGTCGACACATTCTAGAGATGTAGTGTCAAGAAACAGTGTCGACACCAAAGGAGCGGTGTTGACATCACTAAAGCTTGTGTCGACACTTAATCTACTTATGTCGACACATAATAATGATCAGTCTCGACGCTTTGCTGACAAAGACAAAGGTTCAAGAGATGCCTGAAGACTTGACAGATGTGAATTCCAACAAGTTTGCTGAAGCTATCAGACCTGTCAGAAGTTCGTTAGAAACCGGATCAGCCGGTTACCATGGATGAAGTCTATATAAAGATGGATTCTGTCAAATCAAAGACAACAACATGAACAACTATTGAAGTATTGATCATTGATCAAGAAAGAGCACGTCACACAGGAGAAGATTTTTGTGAGAAGATCTAAGAAGACAATCTGAAGTGGAAATCTACTCAGAATTTGTCTAAGAAGAATTCAAACAATAATTCTGAAGAAACTTCAGAAGATCTGGAGAGTGAGAGAGATCTCCAGCTGTTGAAGTAAAGTAGGAGACATTTACAAGTCTCTTAAGAAGCAGATCTTGAACTAATCTGCTAAGAAGAATTCAGATCTATTTCTGAAATCTAAGAAGGAAGCTGTCAGCTAGTCAACTTCAAAGAAGATCAACCCTACTGAGTTCAGATTCAAGAAGCTTTGAAGAAAGCTAAGAACAGGTTGATCTCAGCAATCAGTTTTATCAAGAGCTGATCAAGAAACCTTTTATCTCTTCTCTCTCAACAAGGGTAAGAGTTAATCTATAAGATTTTTCAAATTCTGTAGGATCTTTCAAGATCTGAGTTGTAAGCCTATACTATAAAGGCTGAGTGTAGGAGATTTCAATCTCTGAGTTGTAGGCCTTATGTCAAGGCTGAGGTAGGGTTGTTAGCCTGAGCTATAAGAGTGTGGTTACACTCTGAGTTGTAGAAACCTTTCAGGGTTCTGAGTTGTAGGAACCTTTCAGGGTTCTGAGCTGTAAGATCTGTGGATCTGAGAAGAAGGAAGAAGTTAGGCCGAATCTAGCACACTGCTGGATAGGTGAAGGGGGAAAGTGGATGTACCCAGACCTTGGGGAACAACTATAAACATGTATGCAATCTGTGATGTGTGTGTGATTGTGAATTCTGTGTTGTGATTATTGTGATAGCTGTAGAATAGTAAGATTCTATTTAAAGAACTGAAATATTATTCTGCCTTAAGTAAAAACAAAGAAAAGAACCTATTCACCCCCCCCCCCCCTCTAGGTGTTTGGGTTATCTTGAAATCAATTCTATCAAGTGGTATCAGAGGGAGGTTTCTCAAAGAAGGACTTAACAGTCTGAGTAAGATCCATAAGGCATATTCAAGATCAAGAAAATTGGTTCAGGAGAAAATCATAAGGAACTAGGTTCTATGAAATTACCCATATGCAGGAAAGAGATATTTGGAATATGGAAAGAAAGGGTCAAGCTTTTTATGGAGGCCTCTTATCCAAGGATCTACATTACAGTAATGGAAGGTCCTTATATTCCAATGAAGTTATCAGTTCTAGATGCAAATCAAAGAACTCCAAAGGATTTTTCAGAAATGACTAAGGAAGAGATCATCCTGGCAACTATAGATAAAAGAGCCCAGAATATCATAGTAAGTGTCATAGATGATTCAACCTTTCAAAATTTGATTCACTGCAAGACCTCCAAAGAAATGTGGGACACCTTGATAGTCTACATAGAGGGTTCTGAATAAGTCAGACAAGATAGAAAATCTATGCTGAACGTGGAATATGAGAGTTTCAGACAAGGAAAGTCAGATGGTAAAACTGAGTGTTATAAAAAGTTCTATAGAATAGTAAATGAGCTGATGTCCTATGGAAGGATCTTCAGTATATATGAACTGAATGATAAATTCCTAAGATCCTTGACAAAGGATTGGGACACTAAGATTTGTGCCATTAGGGAAGTGGCCAAACTTGCAGATATCTCTCCTCCAACTTTGTTTGGAAAATTGCTGTCATATGAGATGCAGCTGATGGCTAGGAAAGAGAAAGACAAAAGTGCAAAAGGGGAGCATAGAGAAAAATCTGTGGCCCTCAAGTTGGAAACCACTAGGAAGAATAGGAGGATGTCTCCATCACCTCCTAAGATAGTTGCTGAAATTACTTCAGATAATTCAGACAACCAAAGTTCTGACAGTAGTGACTCAGATAAAGACTTTGTTGCCCTCACAAGGCAGTTTCAGAGATTCCTGAAGAAGAAGCAGTGGAATTCTAGGCCCTCCACATCTCATCCTGTGGATGACTATTATCAAAAGAGGAAGTCATCTAGGAAGGACAGGAGCAGGTCTAAGCCTAGCAAATCTACAACATCAAAGATAGTTTGCTACTGTTGTAATAGGCCTGGACATGTTGTGGCTGAGTGTCCAGAAAATAGAAAGGAGTCTACTGATAAAAAGAAGACTCATCAAAAGAGCAAGAATGAGAAATCCTTTGTTTCTAAGAAGGAGAAGAGATTGACAGACCAATCATCTTCAGAGTCTGAATCTGAAGCTGAGGAATACATTGGTCTATATGCAGTAGATGAAGAAGATGAGTTTATGCAAGTGTTGAACTCTATCTATGAACAAGAAGACCATCAGTGCATAGGACTGATGGCTGTGTCAGAAGAAGACAAGTGCCAGGATCAGCCTGGTCCTAGTAAGGTACAATGTTTTTCTAGAAATTCAGATTATAGTACTGGTACAGAGTAAGCTACATCTGCATCAAGTGATGTGGATGGGTCTAAGTCTGAAGGTGATATTCATCAGCTGATAGATGAATATGGGGACTTGTTGCAGGCACTAAAGAAAAGCAAAAACCTGGCCAAAACTCAGGCTAAGGAAATTGTAGATCTTAAGATGGCTGCATCTGATTTAGAGAAAGAGTTGGATAAAAAAATGAATGAGATTGCCAAACTGAAAACTATAATTATTATTCAGATGGGCACAATCACATACAAAAATGATCTAATTAAAAGTCTAAAAGCCAGACTTCAAAAGGAAAAAAAGATTTGGTGGCTAGTTATTCCAAGCCAAAATCAGTTTTACCCTTAATAGATGAGTTTGTGGCTCAAAAGAGTAAGGTTGGAATAGGCTTTAAAGGTGACACCAGGGCTGTCCAATTTAAGAGAAAGGGCAAAGCCTCAGTCCAGCCACTGAACTTTAAAGTCCCTGTAGTTTTTAGAAAGGTACAAGTGCCTTCTAACAAGTATGACCTTGAGAATACTCATGGTCATAGTAAGACTGAAGTTCTGAATGACAAGGGTGTTTATGTCAATAAGGCAGCCCATGTCCATAAATCTCATGTTCTTAAGAAAATAGTGCGTGTAGTTGCAGCAGTACCAGCATAAAACAAAAGATTTGTTGTCAACCAGACTGCCAAGAATGTATCTAAAAATAGATACAACAAGTATGAATGCTGGTGTTGTGGCAAGACAGGTCATTATGCCTTAGATTGCTGGCACAACATTAGTGTCAGGAAGAACAACAGTCTACCTGTTAGAAGATCAACAGGTAGATTTGTTAAGTATGAAGCTAACTTGAACCAAGGACCCAAGTCTTACTTGGACTCTAAGGGGAGGTAATTCTTTATTGCAGGTGAGTCCAAGTTACCATGCGCCTATATAGTACTTGGATAGTAGATTCTCCAGGCACATGACTGGAACAAGGGGGTTACTGAAGGAGTACTTACATATCATAAATGGGTCTAAAGTTATCTTTGGTGGTTCTGAAAAGGGAATCATCAAAGGATTTGGTAACATTTCTAATAACCAGATTACTATCACTCAAGTGGCCTATATGAAGGGTTTGAAACACAACCTTATAAGAATAACCCAGCTTAGTGATTTAGGATATGACATTTCATTTATTAAGAATGGATGTCATATCAAAAGATCAAGTGATCAAAAGGTCATATTGACAGGATATAGAAAAAGAAATGTATACTGTCTTAACTTTGAGTGTGAGAACAATGTTTCTCCTATTTGTCTTGTAGCTGATGAGAGAGCCTCTCATTGTGTCAAATGGCACAAGAGGCTGGCCCATCTTAACTACAAAACAATTGGTCAACTCTTTAGCAAAGAGTTAGTAAGGAATGGTCCAAAAGTCAAGTGTATAAAGGATGGGATATGCTCAGCTTGTCAAAAAGGCAAGCAGACAAAATCCTCCTTTCATAGCCTTGAAAACAAGGATTCAGTGAGGTGTTTATACCTCTTACATATAGATCTATTTGGTCCTATTCCACTTCATAGTCTAGGTAGGAAGGTCTACACTTTTGTGGTGGTAGATGACTATTCTAGATATTCCTGGGTGTTCTTTCTGAGACAAAAATCAGAAACCCCAAGGGTTTTATATAGTTTTGTCAAGCAAATTCAGAATGAACATGACAGTACAGTGGTCAAAATCAGAAGTGACCATGGCACTGAATTTCAATCTGAGAGTATGACAAGACTGTGTGAAGAATTTGGGATTTTTCAAGAATTCTCCTCACCTAGAACACCATAGCAAAATGGTATTGCTGAAAGGAAGAATAGAACACTGATTGAGGCTGGTAGAACTCTATTGAGTGACACTTCTCTCCCAGAATATTTCTGGGTTGAGGCAGTAAATACTGCATGTCATGTGATCAATAGGGCTTCTATCACCAAAAGCCACAAAAAGACTCTCCATGAGATCATGAAGGGTAGAAAACAAAACTTATCCTATTTTAGGATCTTTGGTTGCAAGTGTTATTTCTTTAACAATGGCAAGTCTTATCTAACTAAGTTTGCTGCCAAATCCCAAGATGGGATATTTGTTGGGTACAGCAACAATAGTAAGGCTTATAGGGTCTACAACTTGATTACTCAAGTTGTAGAAGAGTCTATACATGTTGTCTTTGATGAAACAAGACTGATTTTTAGTGAGTTTCCTTGTAGCTCATATAGTTTTACAGGTATAAATGAGATGAATGGACAAGCTTACCATTACAGAAGAGTCAACTGACGAGCAAGAGTGGAAAATGGTGGCTAATGTCTAGGGGGAGTACAGGACTCTCTAGATGCTGATAAAAACCAAGAGGTGCAGCATATTGAAGAGACTGGAGGTGTTCAACCTGAAGATAGTCTACCAACAGCTGTTAGACACTTAAAGGATCATCCAGCAAATTAGATAATTGGTGATCCAAGACATGGAGTGCGAACCAGAAGCAGGAACTTGAACACAGTTCTTTGCTCAAGCTTCCTATCTCAACTGGAACCAAAGAGATTTGAAGAACCTATTCTAGATCCACATTAGTTTGATGCCATGCAAGAGAAGCTGAATTAGTTCAGAAGGTGCAAGGTTTGGGAGTTAGTTCCTAAACCAAAAGACCACAACATCATTAGAACAAAGTGGATCTTTAGGAACAAACTGGATGAGAATGGGATCATTGTGAAAAACAAAGCAAGACTTGTTGCAAAAGGACATAGGCAGGAAGAGGGTATTGACTTTGATCAAACTTTTGCCCCAGTAGCAAGACTAGAAGCAATTAGGGTGTTTCTTTCCTATGTAGCATATCAAGGCTTCAAGGTATTCCAAATGGATGTAAAATCAGCATTCCTAAATGGAAATCTAAAAGAAGAAGTCTATGTAGAGCAGCCCTCAGGTTTTGTTGATTCTCTCAAACCTGATTATGTTTATAGACTTAGGAAAGCTTTGTATGGGTTAAAGCAATCCCTAATGGCTTGGTATGAAACCCTGTCTACTTTCCTTATTGAGAACAAATTCTCAAGGGGGAAAATAGACAAAACTCTATTCCTAAGGGAGTCCAAAGGAAAGATAATCTTAATCAAGATTTATGTATATGACATAATATTTGGGTTTACAGAAAACAACCTTTGCAAGAAGTTTGCTAAACTTATGCAAGGGAAGTTTGAGATGAGCAGCATGGGAGAACTTAAGTTCTTCTTAGGACTTCAAGAAAGACAAACTGATGATGGCTTGTCCATATCCCAGTCTAAGTTCACCAAGGAGTTAATTAAGAAGTATGGTATGGAATCATCCTCCACCATGAGAAATCCTATGGGAGCAAGTATGCATATATGCAAAGATGATGCAGGTAAACCTGTAGATGAGTCTTTGTATAGAGGAATAATTGGCTCTCTTTTATATCTAACTGCTAGTAGACCAGATATTATGTATGCAACATGTGTCTATGCTAGGTACCAATCATGCCCTAAAGAATCTCATTACATTGCAGTAAAAAGGATTTTGAGATATCTAAAGGGCACACCTAATCTAGGCCTTTGGTACCCTAGGAATGGAGATTTTCTACTGACAGACTATTCAGATGCAGACTTTGCAGGTTGCAAAGAAGATAGAAAAATCACAACAGGCCCCTGTAAATTTCTAGGAGGAAGATTGGTGTCTTAGAGCAGTAAGAAGCAGACTAGTGTGGCAATTTCCATAGCTGAGTCTGAATATATGGCAGCAGGAAGTTGCTATGCACAACTATTGTGGATTCAGCACCAGCTAGAAGACTATGATATTCAGGTAAGTAGAACACCTTTATTTTGTGATTCTACTAGTGCTATTTCTATTGCTAATAATCCTGTTTCACATAGTAGGACTAAGCATATAGAAATTAGATACCATTTTCTTAGAGAACATGTAGAGAAAAAAGACATCTCACTAGAATTTGTCAAAATAGATTATCAAATTGCAGATGTGTTTACTAAGCCTTTAGATGAAACTAAATTCAATAAATTTAAAATTGAATTAGGAATGTTGAACATAAATTAGTTTAACAAATTTGGCTAAGTAAATCTGTGTCGACACATTCAGAGAAGTGATGTCGGCACTTCAATAAATCTGTGTCGACACATCCAGAGAAGTGGTGTCGACACTTCAGTAAGTGGTGTCGACACATCCAGAGTAGTTGTGTTGACACATCCAGAAATTGTGTCGACACTTACAATAAGAGTTGACACAGAATTTCTGATGAACTTCTAAGTATGTCAAGTGTCCACACATCATCAATTGGTGTCAACACATAGAAGTCAACACCGTTGTCGAGACATTAGAAGTATGTGTCGACACATTTCATTAGTATCAACACATTTAGACAGTTTTTGCCCGCCTTTTTACCTTCTTTGTTTAAAAGGGTATAAATAGGTCAAAAACAATCTCTGTCGACACACTCTCCAGGTTTTTGAGACCAAAACCTTGTGTCGATAATCTCTCTTCTCTCAATCCAAGCCTTCTCACCATCCTAATGGCGCCAAAGGTAGAAGATAACATCAACGAAGGATATGAGTTGGTTCGTCACGCCTTTGATGATGCTGAATCTGAGATTAAAGGGGTAATTACCTAATTGCTGAAAATGGTTTGGAATTTCTGGTATCCGAACCAACCAAGATATGGAAGAAAGAAATACTTGAGTTTTATGGCACAGCTACAGTGGATTCAACTGGTCTTAAGATTAAGTCAATCGTTCATGGTGCTAGAGTCAAAGTAACCTTGAAGAGTTTGAGGAAAATTCTTAATCTTCTAAGGACTCAGGATGAAGAAGAAGTACCTGTATCCAAGACAAGGGAAGCACTGCAATGGTGTGGATTGGATCCCACCTTGAAGATTGGATCAGCTATAATCAAGAAAGGGATGAATCAGCAAGGGAAATTCCTCTCTGAAGTAGTGGAAAGGTAATTCTATGTAAGCCAGGGGGACATGATAGGATTTCAGCCTATATGTTCAGCCTAATGACAAGAATTATTTTTAGACTAAACACAGATTGGTCTATAGTAATTTTTGAGAAAGTTAAGGAAGGCATAAAGAAGCCTAATTTGGCTAGACTGATGAGTCTATACTTGGCTGGAGCAATTCCAGAAGTAATGCACCAGATTCCTGGTTCTAAAATCAACCACATGAGAAAAATGGACATCAGAATCATCTCCAGATGGGATAGGGTCCTGACAAAGGACATACCAGATATAGAAAGACAAGAAGCTGCTGAGAAATCACCTGCACAGGACATTACTCATGCACAGGTGCAGGGGGAGCCAGATAATGCATAGGTACATAACATTACAGATAATGTACAGGCACAGGACTTTGCTGATAATACACAGGTGCAAGGGGAAGAAACAACTCACTTGGCAAGTGAAATGGATTCACAAACTATTCTTGAGAGACCTCATGTCAACAGTCCAGCACTAGATGTTATCATGGAGGATACATCTGTAGTTGCTGATGCTCCTGAGAAAGCAGTACCACCAGTCCACACTCAATAGGAGTTTACTCTTGAGGAGTTGTTTCCTAATCTTGAGGGAGCAACAAGTAAGGGGGAGCAAGGATTGAGGGGGAGCAGGCTGACATTGAGGGGGAGCCGAATAGGACTGAAAAGGAGCTCCCTCTTAGTCCTAAGGAAAGAGTAGACATTATAAGTTCATCTGCTTCAGAAGATGAAGAAATTACAAGTGCCAAGAAAAGAAAACTGATGGTTTTAAGGATAAGGAGCCAAAGCTATAAGAAAGCTTTGCACACTATTGCTCCACAACCTGCCCCAGAGGCTGATTACAGCTCCTTATTGGTGTATTTGTAAGTTAAATTAGATGAGCAAAGAATGGCTCTAGAGAAGTATGTGGATGAAATCCATAAGTCACTTCAATTTGATTTGGCTCAGGATATCAAATCCATCAGATTTGAAGTTAATCTACATAAGAAAGAAATGACAGATTATTTCAACAAAGAGGGTAATGCTATAGTATTTCTGGCTAAGCAACAAGCAGAAGTAAAGGCTAAAGTGGATGACATTGCTATTAAACAAGGCTATGTCCTTGAGAATCAAATTAGGATGAATGACAATCTGACTGAATCTCACAATGAGATAGTCACTGAAATAAAGAAAACAGTCACTGCAATGACTGAAGCAAGGGCTAAAGAGAAAGAGGAGTTTGATAAAAAAAGCTACAGGATGCCTTAGACTCATTTCAGATAGCCATTACTACTTCTCAGAACACAATCTCTGATAAGCTTCTCAAGTTAAAACCATTTTATAAAGATGGTGTAAATTTTCTTGATGGACAAGTAAGATTTCAGAAAGATGACTTAAGAGACCACATTGAAAGAGAAGTCATAAAGGGGGAGAGGGTGTTAGTCAAAACAGGCTCAGATCATTCCAAATGGATATCCAATAGCATCAGAGCCTTTCTTGGATATCCACCCCTTTGTGATGATGATAATGTTGTTGAGTATGGTGTGCAACCTACTTATGTTGAAGGTGATCAACCTGAAGTTGCTCAGGTCATCTACTCTCCAGCAGATTTTGATATGATTCAACAACAGGTTCAGTCAATGTACAGTCCTCCACTGGAAGTTGATAATATTATTATAGAGAAAGTAGAAATGCCAGAAGCTGCCTTGAAAACTCAGCAGGAAGCTCAACTGTCAAAGAAAAGGTTCAGAGAACAGGCTGAGTTAAAGCCTGATTTTGAGCAGTGGAGCCCCACTTCCAGGAATATCATTTTGACTGCCTGGAAAGCTGTGAAAGATCATATCCATGAAAGGGGCAAATGGTATAATGAACAATAATAACAGAAATATGAAACAAGGCAAGAAGCCATTCTGCAGTATAGAAGGAAGGCTAAGATTGGGAAGCTACCTCCTAATGCTCAGAAGCCTAGCAAATACTTCCCTAAGCCTTTTCATTATTTTGAAAGGCAGAGGATTAAGTCTGAAGCACAGAAGAAATCAGAGTTGAAAGGAAAGAAGCCCATTGATGATGCAGAACCTACTGTGCAAGCTCAGATTAAGTCAGGAAAATGCATAGTCATCAGGGAGCCTGATCAGCCTTAGGATAGATTTACTAGATTTTGCAAGAACAATGTAATCTTTAGTATTAAGGAAATCTATGTAAACAATTGTTAAGAAACTCTTTGATAATATAAACAAAATAATGTTTCATGTTCATTAAGTTTGCGTCATTATTCTGTAATGACATTTTGGTATGTGTTTTGTTTATAAGTTACCCTGTCTTATAATGCTTATTTACATCATAATGTTTGTTTATTATAAGTGGTGTATATCATTGACTAAAGAGTTATGACTTCTCCAAATATGGGGAGATTTTTGGGTACATGGGAAAATGTGTACCTGATTTGGAGAAGCTTCACTTAGCTCAATGATATACATCAAGGTGTATTTGATGTTATTTTGAGTTTATATGTGCAGGTTAAGTATATGCTAATATGCAGAAATAAGTTTCTAAGTCAATTTGTCCACACTTAAGAAAGCCTATGTCGACACTTGGAGAAGCTGTGTCGATACCAGAAGCAACTGTGTCGACACACAGAATTTATTAGTCGACATCAACTGTGTCGACACCAGGAGGCAGTGTCGACACACAAAAGTATTAGTCGACATCAACTGTGTCGACACCAGGAGGCAGTGTCGACACACAGAAGTATTAGTCGACATCAACTGTGTCGACACCAGGAGGCAGTGTCGACATACAGAAGTATTAGTCGACATCAACTGTGTCGACACCTGGAGGTAGTGTCGACACATAGAATTCTTAGACTATATCAACTGTGTCGACACACAGGACTTGTGTCGACACACAGCAGAGTTTCAATAATGTTGATTGCTGTGAAGTGAAGAAGTGTCTGTGTCGACACAAAGAAGCTGCATCGACACATTCTACAGATGTAGTGTCAAGAAGATGTGTCGATACCAAAGGAACTGTGTCGACATCACCAAAGCTTGTGTCAACACTTAATCTACTTATATCGACACATAATAACGATCAGTCTCGACGCTTTGCTTACAAAGACAAAGGTTCAAGAGATGACTGAAGACTTGACAGCTGTGAATTCCAACAAGTTTGCTGAAGCTATCAGACCTGTCAGAAGTTGGTTAGAAACCGGATCAGCCGGTTACCATGGATGAAGTCTATATAAAGATGGATTCTGTCAAATCAAAGACAATAACACGAACAACTATTGAAGTATTAATCATTGATCAAGAAAGAGCACGTCACACAGGAGAAGATTTTCGTGAGAAGATCTAAGAAGACAATCTAAAGTGGAAATCTACTCAGAATTTGTCTAAGGAGAATTCAAACAAGAATTTTGAAGAAACTTCAAAAGATCTGGAGAGTGAGAGAGATCTCCAACTGTTGAAGTAAAGTAGGAGACATTTACAAGTCTCTTAAGAAGCAGATCTTGAACTAATCTGCTAAGAAGAATTCAGATCTATTTCTGAAATCTAAGAAGGAAGCTGCCAGCTAGTCAACTTCAAAGAAGATCAACCCTACTGAGTTCAGATTCAAGAAGCTTTGAAGAAAGCTAAGAACAGGTTTATTTCAGCAATCAGTTTTATCAAGAGCTGATCAAGAAACCTTTTATCCCTTCTCTCTCAACAAGGGTAAGAGTTAATCTATAAGATTTTTCAAATTCTGTAGGATCTTTCAAGATCTGAGTTGTAAGCCTATACTATAAAGGCTGAGTGTAGGAGATTTCAATCTCTGAGTTGTAGGCCTTGTGTCAAGGCTGAGGTAGGGCTGTTAGCCTGAGCTATAGGAGTGTGGTTACACTCTGAGTTGTAGGAACTTTTCAGGGTTCTGAGTTGTAGGAACCTTTCAGGGTTCTGAGCTATAAGATCTGTGGATCTGAGAAGAAGGAAGAAGTTAGGCCGAATCTATCACACTGCTGGATAGGTGAAGGGGGAAAGTGGGTGTACCCAGACCTTGGGGAACCACTATAAACCTGTATGCAATCTGTGATGTGTGTGTGATTGTGAATTATGTGCTGTTATTGCTGTGATAGCTGTAGAATAGTTAGATTCTATTTAAAGAACTGAAATATTATTCTGCCTTAAGTAAAAACAAAGAAAAGAACCTATTCACCCCCCCCCCTCCTCTAGGTGTTTGGGTTATCTTTAAATCAATTCTGTCATTCCTTAATGGGCTTGAAAACCTTAAAGGCACTCAAGACCATGCCCTTCCTTCCACTAAAGCTGTGAACATTTTTGTTCATACTGGTGGGTCTTCCATTCAATCAGTGACCATATATGCTTTCTTGGTCATACCTATTGGATAGCAGCATAACTTTCTCAAAGGAGATAGCAGGCTGAATAGGGGCCTTACCTTTCCTCCTATTCCTTCTTCTAGTGTTCTTCTCAATGTACCCCAGTCCCTCCTTATTTGTTTGGGAGGTGAAGGCATCAATGAGTGGAAATACTTATTTAGGCTTGGAGTACTGAGCCACTAGCATCCTTTCTTTGAGGAGCTTCTCTTCAAGATCTATAACGATCTTGTTCTTATGATTGATTATCCCAATCTGGATTATTGAGATAGTCTTCAGCTGGCTAACTTCCCTCCTCATCTGATCAAGTATGGGGGCTAAGTCATACTGTAGGGAAGAAGCTAGCTATAAGGAAACAATCTCCTTGGCTTGTCTTTTGACAAGCAACTTGCTCTTCTTGAGAGCATCTAAGATTAAACCATGATTGTCAATCAATTGATTGACATCTTACTCAGATTCTGAGTCATCATCATCACTAGATGATGAAGCCTCAAAATTGGGACTAGTCTCATAGTCAGATTCAAAGGAGGAGCTAGACAGAGAATGTACCTTATCTGGACCAGGCTGATTATGGCTGGATTCTCCATCTATCATGGTCATTAGACCATAATTGCTATTTTCATCTTCATACACCTCAATATCACTATCTGAGTGCAACAGAGGGTTCCTAAAACCTATCCTTGCAGCAGGATAGACTTCATCTTCTTTATCAGCAACAACAACAAATAACCCAATATAGGCTTCTTCTTCTTCAGAATCTGAAGATGCTGAGTCACTCTGACTCCAGCTCTTCTCATTCTTGGAAATGAAGGTTTTTTCCCTCTTTCCCTTCAGATGATGGTGCTCCTTCTTACTTTTCTCTTTTCTCTTGACTGGGCAGTCAGCTATGACATGTCCAAGCTTGCTGCAACAATAACAGACAATTTTAGAAGAACTAGTTTACCAAGTTTGGAATCATATCTGTCACTTTTAGAGAACTTCGTAGACTTGTGGTGATCCCTCTTATTGTGTGAAGAGGAGGAATGTGTGTTCTTCCACTGCCTTATCTTCATCATCTTCTAGAACTTCCTTGAGAAGGCAATAAATTCTCCATCAGATATATTATTGTTAGATGAACTTGACTCAGAGCTGTTTGAATCGGCAGGCCTTCTTAGGGAGAAGTAATCCTCTATTTATTTTCTTAGAGCAATCAGCCTTGAAGGCCACTTTCTTCTCCTTTGCTTGGGATCTGATGGTGGTCTCCTCCTTCTTCCTCGTAAACAGCTGCATCTCATAGGAGAGCAATTTTTCAAACAATTGTGAGGAGTTTTAGCTAGCCTAGTCATTTCTTTGATGACACGAATCTTTATGTATCAGTCTTTGGTTAGAGACCTTATGAACTTGTCATTCAGCTCATAATTGCTGAAGACTCTCCCATAGGTCCTTAGGTCATTCACCACTCTGAAGAACTTTTCATAACACTTAGCTATGTTATCCTTCTTATTCTGCCTGAAAGCCTCATATTTCTATTTCAGTAGGGATTTCCTGTCATCCCTAACTTCTTCAGCTCCTTCCATGCAGACAATCAAGGTGTCTCACATTTCCTTGGAAGTCTTGCAGTGGACAAGATTCTGGAATATAGAATCATCAATGGCACTTGCAATAATATTATGTGCCATCTTGTCTATAGTAGCCAGGATGACCTCATTCTGTTCATCTTAGAATACTTCTTAGGTGTCTGGACATTGGCATCTAGAACTGAGAACTTCAAGGGGATGAAAGATCCTTCTCACACAGTTATGAAGATTCTTGGGTTAGATGCTTCCATGAATAATCTGACTCTTTCCTTCCAGATCCCAAAGCTCTCTTCCTGCATATTGGAACCTTCATTGAGCCTAACTCTTTATGGTTCTCTCCTGAACCCATAAAGAATATACTTAAGCTATTCCTGGAGATAAACTCAGAGTGTTAAGTCCTTTTTGAGCAACCTCCCTCTGATAGCACTTGAAAGACTTTGTTTTCAAGAGTAGCTACGCACTTGGAGGGGTATGAATAAGTTTTTGTCTTTTATGACAATCTTTTACTTAGGTGAGTTGTGATTTAGATTTAGATAAGCTTTCAAGATCACACAATCAACACACAAGGTAGTTATTGTGGTTTCCCAAGGTCTGGGTACATCCACTATCCCTCACACCTTTCTAATAGTGTGTTAGACAAGTCCAACTTCCCCAAACTTGGCTCAATGAGCTTATAACACAGATTCCACAGGATCTCTCAAACTCCTCTAAGTCCTACCTCAGGACCAAGGCCCTACACTAAGAGAAATATTCTCCTACAACTCAATGATCTACTCCAAAACACCTACCTCAAACTTTAACTGAAAGTCCTACACTCAGCCTAGGAGGTTATCCCTACACTCAGATCCACCACTAGATCCTACCTCAGAGAGAAACTCTCCTATAACTCAGATTCTCAACCAGAATCCTACAACTCGGGCCCAAAGGCCCTACAGCTCAGATCTACAGAAAAGATCCTACCTTAGCCTTTATAGTTGAGGCTTACACTCAGATCAGTTAAGATACCATAGAAAGAAAGGTTGATTGTTGGTGTTTATTGACTCCAAAGAAATACTTTCTTTGTCTGCCTCTTTCTGAACTGAGATAGCTCAGTCCTATTTTCTTCACAGCTCCAAGGATAGATCTTCAAGAATGTTCTACTTGAGCTGTGAAGTAACTGCAGCTAGGGCTTGCTCTGTTCCTTATTCTAACTAAGAGAGATAACTCCATGATCTTACTGTTGAAGGTGAGAATGACAATAGCTATCTTTCTTGAACTTTCAAATCAACAGCAAAAATAATCTCTTCAAGCTCTACAACTCTGTTCAGAGGAAGAAGACGAAGCTACCAATTTCCAAAAGTTAAATTTTTTTCCTTGGAATAACACTTTTGTATCCTACCGTTCAACGACTCTTTGAGCAGTGGGACCACCTGGAGTTGGTAGTTGCAACTTCTCTTTTGCATTAATGGTTGAACAACAGACAAGCGGAGCCATTTTTTGTCTATTGTTCCGTTCCCGCAACATCTGAATTACTGTTGATGTCATCCTGACTCAGAACCTGTGGACTTAGCCAAATTCAGACAATTCTACATAAGCATTGAGTGAAGACTTGTCACACAATGCCAAAATATTTGGGCAGAATTTTGCACCACTAGGCGTTGAGTGATCATTCATCTCTCAACAAATATTAACAATTGTAGTCAAACTTACTAGGCATTGAGTGATCCTTGATCACTCAAAGCATCTAGACTTGATCATTTTTCTCTGTATTAAGGTGTTGTGCACGCCCACGCGGGGGTGCCTCCCTCCTAGTCGCACTATACGTACGTGTCAGGGGGCGGTGTGCGAGCGCGCTCACCTGGGCACGTCACGTGCGTGCGTGGTGCCCTTGGTTTGGCCTACCACGCTTAGTACTTTCATGCTTTCGCATGCTCATTTTTACGCAACCGCTTGATTTTGTTTGGCTTGACTCAAAAATTCAAGGGGAAACTACCAAGCTCTAGTTTTATTTTTTAGTGACAGTTTATTCATCGGGCAATTAGGATTTGTTCCTTTACTCATCTCTACCATCTAAAAAGGTTGCTACTAGAGCTGATATCGAGTCAATTTCGATCGATTCCAACCTGGCTAGAAATCGAAATTTTCGACTCGAAGTCGAAATCTATTTCGAGTAGATTCGGCTCGACTCGAAATCAATTCGACTCCGATCTAACTTGAATCAATTTTGAGCCGGCTCGAAATTAATTATTTTTATATAAAAATTAATTTATTACACATTTTAAATAATCAACTACAAGGCTTTGAGTTGAGTAGTGACTAGTGAGTGCTATTAAAATCAAATTGTTTCTACTTTTAAAAAAAACTTGTTATATATCATTCTTACACTCCACTACTCGGCTACTCTAGACCATTTTTTTTCTAAAAGAACAAGGCAAGAAAATTTTGCATAAACATGATTACATCATTTACATGAATATGCTCACCCGAACCCAAATCCATAAAAAAAGAAATTTGAAAATTAACATACTTTCCAAATTAAGTATTTGATTATAAATATAACAAAATTATAAAATAAACCATCCAAAATACATAAATAGACAAAATAGTATAATAAAAGCCTAATAAAAAAAGTCCACAAAGAGTTCATATTTGACAAAAACATTTCAAATATATATTAGGCGTTGAGGCTTGGGCCTTGGGTTGATTGTGCTATAGTCTAAAATATGATCTCCACTTCTGCTCCTTAATCTATAATAAGAAAAGAAACACTAATATAATTAGCAATACTTCTAAAAGCATGTAAAAAACTTCTAAAAGAATTAGCAAAACTTCTAAATATGATGGTTTAAGAAAAGAAATGACAAGATCCTTACAGTATGGTAAAAAAACTTCTAAAAGCATTCTGGGTCAAGGAAACTCCAATATATGTATATTTTCTCAATCGTGTACCAACAAAATCAAGAAGTAGAAATATTGTACACCAAATAGATGGTATCAAGCATCTTGAGAAATGCTTAGCTTTTATATCTGAAATAGAAGGCAGCAAGAATCTTGAGAAATGCTTAGCTTTTATATCCGAAATAGATGGCAACAAGAAGGCAAGCAGAAAGAATCATATTAAAATAGCAGAATTTTAGTTGTATCATTTTAGAGCATTATTAGTGTTTATAGTTCCTTAAGAATATTTTCCATTATGATTTTTCCTTGTTTGTTTTCTATATTTGCCAAGATGGGGTCTTCCAAAACTTTGTATTAGATGATTCAATATTAATCAAATCTTCTATTCTACTCTCTTCTCTAACATAGCCCATGCATAGCCAACAACAACTTAATATAATACCTTTTCAGAGTATTATTCGGAATTTAAAACATCAAATGCAGCTCAATCACATACCTTCTTGAATATATTATTTCCACCTATGTTCAGAATTCTAAACCCTTAAATATATTTTTGGCAACATGTGCTGAAAATATATGAATAATTTTACAAACAATGAAGAGAAAAATCTGCTACTTTCTATCAGCTAACATGGGATAACTCGCCTTTTTCTTTTAGGTTAATATGGAAGCACGCCAGTAAGGGGATCTCTTAACATAGCAAGAATATATGACCACACTTTCTTATGTTGTAGAATTAGAACCAAAACTATGGTTGCCTACTTACCTATCCGTTTACTCGAGGGGAGAGTTTGTAGGAATGAAAAAGTTAACCTACTATGCATCCATGATGAATCTCAAAGAATCCTCAAACTTAGAAATGAAGTTCCTACTTCCTAGTAAAAGCATTTTGGGTTCCTCAGTTTATTGTTCAAGCATTCATGCACCCTTTTATATATCTTATAAAAGCTAAGCATTTCTATGTTGTTTTGGTATTGAAATGATTTTTTCTGCTTGCTGTCTTGCATTCCTAGGAAGAAAAAAACAATTTATGCATATCATTACTTATATCCAGCAAGGAGCTAAAGCTAATTCGAAGAAAACATTGTACCTGATGGTCTCTAGAGGAGCTAAAATGGCTTTTGTCATGGCACCAACTAATGCACCACTTAGAAACTCTCTTACTTCTCTATAGCTAACAAAAATCTACAACGATAAAGTATGTTAACTTATGGATTTCTAGGAAGAAAAAACAATCTATGCATATCATTACTTATATCCGGCATTGCTAATTAAACAATAGTTTCATCTATGTTGTATTGTTGTTGCATTTAGTGAACAAACAAAAGGCCAGAAGCTTCCAAAAAATTTAATAGATCAAGAAATGATGGAAATATTAATGTGTAGGTGAGAATACCTTAATGTAAATTTAATCGTTAGTAGAAGTCCCGATGATCTCATCTAGTAGAGAACTAGTTAAATCATTCATATCAAGCTGTGATTACAAAATACACATCAAAATCAAATATTATAATAGAGAACTAGTAAAACATTCATGAGTAAATAAATAAATATACTTACATTGGCACAATGCTTATAGTAGAAACGAATCTAATTTGAAGAGCACATTAGAGCATTCATAGTTTTTGGATTTAAAGCACTTATATAATCATCAAGTACTCTCCCTCCGGCGCTAAAATCTGATTCGGAAGCCACAGTTATGATGGGTATTGTAAGGATATCCTTTGCCATCTTAGAGAGCTTCACATATTTCATTGAACATACTTTCCACCATTCCAAGACATCAAATTTATTTCTACTCTCAAAAGGAGGTTGTAACGGTGCTTTCTCTAGATATATATCAAGTTCATTTTTAAGAGATTGCGTTGAAGAGCTAGAACTCAGAAAATCATCAAAGCCAAGAAGAATAGATTTTGTTATAAGTTGTTGTTGAGTTGTTGCACTTGAATGTCCCATGACTCCCTTTCTACTTGAAGAGGATGATTCAGAAATGATAATTGTAGTGTTATGCTTAATGCTACCACTATCACAAAAAGTGTAAAAAAGACTATCTTTTACCACAATCACTTTTTGGGTCGCTTCATAATTATTGTACAATTTATTGAAAGCATACGTGATAAATAAAAACTTTCATCGAGGATAAAGAATAATGGCAAGAGACATAAGTAAACTGCAATCACTCCAATATTTGTCAAATTTGATTTTTATTGGTTTGACCATACCACATACAAACTCATCATTATATGTTGAAGATTTGTCCAATACTTCTTTGAGAGCAATCAATGCAGGCAAAAATAAGTTGCATGTTGGATAAGAAGTTCCTGAAAATAATTTAGTTGCAGAGTCCAAGACTTCCAAAATATTCTTAATTTTATCAAACCTTTGTCATATTTCTTCAAGAAACTCTCACACCAAACCTTTATCTTTTCTATTGAAATCATGAATGACATATCTATAATAGTAAGCACTATCAAGCATGTAATAAGTACTATTCTACCTTGTTTTCACATTTGAAGAAAGACCCTGTGATGTAGAAATTCCTAATAATTTGGCTGATTCAGCAAATGATTTAAGACGTGATGGTGACTTCCTTATATATCCAACCTCTTCTCTAACAATGTTAATCATTGAAGCAATCTGTTTTAAGCCATCTTGCCACTACAACAAACTGCACCTGTTGTAAGGACTGAAATATAACTAAAACACAGTTTGTTACTAATAATTATATTTAGTAACAAATTTTTTTGTTGTTACCAAAAAGTACTTTGTTGTAACGAATATTTTAAATTTTATTACAATAATAATTAATTCGTTACTATAACTGTAAGTATTTACAACAATAATGTTACGTTACAAATAGAAAAAAATTCTCACAATAAGTATCAATTGTAACCATATCATGGAAGTTTTTTGTGACAAAGTCATTGTCCTTACTAATAGTAATATTTTATTATTAACATCCGTGCGCGGCTGTCGCAGATATGTGGTACTATTGCAACATGTATTTTTGCATGTACGGGGTTTTTTATAAATCTTTAACTTCTTATAAAAGTTTTTCTGCCTCTCTTCCATGCAGCTCTATCTCTCTCTCACATGAATGAATGAAATATATGGAGGGAAATTTCCCTCCATAAAATTTTGCACAAAACAAATCAAAAAATTTAAAATAAATCTCAGGAGCTAGCTCGATCAACTGACAGTGCACATGAGGCCCATGTTCCCCGCTCGACAATACCCCCGCCTTGACATTGCCGAACAGTGCACATGAGCTTTAAATAAGATTTATGTATTTTTAAATAAGGTTTATCCATTTATGTATTTTTTAAAAGTAAGAATTACCCCGCTCAATTTCGTTCGCTCTCAGGCGTTCGATCAACTGAATAAAAAATAATTGAATATTAATTTAATTTTCTCACCGGACACAAACACACACACACACATAGACAAGCACAGACACGCAAACAAAAACACAGTCACAGACATAGATACAGACTGATATAGACACGGACATAGTCAAACACAAGCACAAACACGCATAGACATGCAAGCAACAAAGACATAAACACGCACAAACACACATAAACACAGATACAGACACACAATTAAGACACATAGATACGCAAACACAGACACACACAAGCACAGACAAACATGCATAAACAAACAAACACTCACACACAACCCAAATACACAGTCACAGACAAGCATGTATACATATAGACATAGACACGTAGACACAAACACATGGATACAGACACAGACTTGTATAGATACATGGACACATACACAGACACATGGACCGACACACATACGTACGTACATAGACACAGACACATACAGACACAAACACATGGACACAAACACAGACACATGGATCGACACATATACGTACACAGACACTCACAGACCCAGACAGTCACAGTCACAGTCGTAGACATAGACACACACATACACACACACAATAACGCCACGACACACACACACAAACACCAAAGACAGACAGATATGATATTGTGCATGAAATTTTTGGCGAGAAATTTCCCTCCAATAAAAAATTCCCTCCAATAAAACTCCATCTAATCTAATCTGCCTGGGAGAAAACCCGTCGGTCTCCCTCAAACCCTACCCCCAAAATATCCCGCTATCCGGCTATCCTGCTGCCCTCGCGATCTCCCTCTCCCCCGCCGTCGCAATCTCCCCTACCCAGCGCCTCCTCGCATCGCCTGCTCCATGGGAAAACTCCTGATAATAGCAAAGCGAAACCCCTCATCGCCTCGCCCTATCCCCTCCCCGCTGCTCACTGCCGGCCAGCAACGCCTGGGAGAAAACCCGCCGGTCTTCATCATCTGTTCGCCGCACCTGCCTGGGAGAAAACCCGCCGGTATAAATTATTTGGTATCTATAGTTAATAGGATACACCTCTTTGGGTAAAAATTAGTTGCTTTGGTTGGAAAGCTAGATACTATAGAGAGATGTATTCTAGGTTTGGCATTATAACGCAATCTTTAGTTAATAGGATGCACCTCATTCGTACTGCAATATAGTTCTACTCATCTCTTGCATGTATTCTAGGTACCAATTTATTCCTCATCTCATGTTCCTCAATAGTTTTGGGTACCTCTCTCCTTATTATTGTGAAATGGTGCACTGGTGCTAAGGCTCATCTATATCATTTGATGATATATATGTTCCTTAGTCCAACTGATGCCATCTATATGTTCCTTAGTCCAACTCATCTATATCATCTATATGTTCCTTAGTCCAATTGAAAACATTGCGTTTGAAGTGTTTGATATGTGCACTGCTGTAAATAGTCACCTTAACATATGGAGAGCTTGGTTCTTAGAATTGATTGACAGGTATTAAAACATGGATGATACTTTTTAAAATCCAAATTGACCTTGACTTGCTTACTTTATAAGTTTGTATACATTATATGGAGATACGTGCATCAGTTCAAAATCTTGTTCAACCTAATAAATTGTTTTCAGATGCATTTTTTTAAAGACACTTGCTTACTTTGTAAGTTTGGCATTGATTTCCATATGGATATGTATATGTATGTGTGTTTGTATATGTCTATGTATGTGTGTATGGTCATCAGTGTGTGTGTATATGTATATGTATGTGTGTGTGTGTATATGTATATTTGTGTGTGTGTATATGTTTGTGCATGTACTAGTTTTTTATTTTCATGATATTGTGTTATCCCATTCTTTTTTTGTTAGGTATGGATAAAAGCTGGATTTATGAACCAGATAGATTCAGTTCTACCTATACTAGAGGCGTGGATTTATTTTTAGAGTTTGCACGGGAAAATGCTATTTACTTTGAAGATAAAATTCTTTGCCCATGCAATGTATGTCGAAACACTAAAACAAAGAGCCTCATTGAAGTTAAAGCAGACTTGCATTTGAAAGGGTTTTACAAATATTATAAGGAGTGGATACATCATGGAGAAGCTAAAATGACTAGTTCTTTTGTGTTCAGTTCTAATAGTAACAATAGTGGACCTTCTCAAAGTCATGAAAGTAACGATGATATTGAATCCATCGATGATTTAGTTGATTTGATACATGAGATTGGAGATGCAGAACTTCCTGAACATTCTAACGAAGATAGTACTGGAACTTTTTTAAGTCTGTTATGTAATGTCAGACGTGAACTGTACCCAAGTTGCAAAAAATACTCTTTGTTAGCATTCATTGTTAAACTGCTGCATATCAAAGTAATGAACAAGATGTCAGATAAGTCAGTTAACATGCTTCTTGAATTGCTAAAGGACGTGATGCCAGAAGGTAATCTTATTCCAAAATCTGTTTACTGGGCTAGGAAACTTCTTTCTGGTTTAGGTTTGGGCTATAAGAAGATAGACGCATGTAGATATGATTGTGCACTATTTTGGAAAGAGAATGAGAAGAAAGATGTGTGTCCTGTGTGTGAAGAACCACGTTGGAAATATAATGAAGGAAAAGGAAAATTAATTGCTCAAAAGGTTTTGTGGCATTTCCCCTTAACACCAAGGATACAAAGACTTTATATGTCTTCTAAAACAGCATCTTACATGAGGTGGCATACTGAGAAGCATATGGAGATAGAAGGTACTTTGAGTCATCCGGTAGATTCACTTGCATGGAAGAGTTTTGATGCACACTATCCCAGTTTTGCTGCAGATCCACGCAATGTTAGGCTTGGATTGGCTACTGATGGGTTCAATCCGTTTGGAAATATGAGTACTTCTTATAGTATGTGGCCTGTTGTGCTAATTCCATATAATATGCCGTTATACAAAGGTATGAAAGATGAGTTTCTTATGATGTCATTATTAATTCCTGGCCCACGTGCTCCTGGAAAAGATATTGATGTTTATCTTAGACCACTGATTGAAGAATTAAAAGAATTATGGAATGGTGTAGAGACTTATGACACATACACCAAAGAGACTTTTAAAATGCATGCTGCTCTTATGTGGACAATCAATGATTTTCCAGCTCTTAGTAATTTATTTGGGTGGACCACAAAGGGTTACGGGGCATGCCCAACTTGTTTATATGATACAGATTCTAAAAGAATTCGAAGTAAGATATGCTACATGGGACATCGTCGTTATCTACATAATGATCACCCTTATCGAAGGAGTAAATTGTTCGATGGAAAGTCAGAAACACGTACAAAACCAAGGGAGTGGAGTGGCGCACAATTGCATGCAGATTTAACCAAACTCGAACATAACTTTGATAAATTTGGAAAACACCCAAGCAAGCGGAAGAGGAAGCGCAACAACGAAGAAGGGAATTGGGTAAAGAGAAGCATCTTCTTTGAACTACCTTACTGGCATAAACTTTTGATACGACACAACATTGATGTAATGCATGTTGAAAAAAATATTTGTGACAGTGTTTTGGGCACATTGATGAACATTGATGGAAAAAACAAAGATACTGAAAAAGCGCGAGAAGATTTGCGAGACCTTAACATCCGGAAGGAGTTACACTTGATTAGAAATGGAAGTACTATAATAAAACCTCAAGCATGTTATAATCTATCTTCCGATGAGAAAAAAAGGTTTTGCAATTTTTTAAAAAATGTCAAGTTTCCAGATGGCTATGCGTCAAATATTTTAAGATGCATAAAGGATGGGAAGATTTATGGGCTTAAATCTCATGATTGTCATGTTCTACTACAACGGTTAATTCCTATTGGCATTCGTGGGTTTCTACGCGCAGATGTCGTTGAGGCACTATACGAGCTAGGAGATTTTTTAAAATTTTATGCTCAAAGACACTAAAGGTCGAGCATATCGAGAAGTTGGAGAGTAATATCCCAATTATTTTGTGCAAATTGGAGAGAATATTCCCTCCAGCATTTTTTGATGTAATGATTCACTTGGCTATTCACCTTCCGAAAGAGGCAAAGATTGCTGGCCCAGTTCACTCACGTTGGATGTATCCGATTGAAAGGTACTTGTTTTTTATGCATTTATACTTTATTATCTTACATAGCATAAATGAATAATTTTGTTATTATGATCATTGAGTTTTCTCTTTAGGTTTCTTAAAACTCTTAAAGGATATGTACGTAATAAAGCACGTCCAGAGGGTTCTATAGCTGAAGGATATATTGTGAAAGAGTCTTTGACATTTGTCTCAATGTACCTAAATGAAATAGAAACAAGGTTCAATAAAGAAAATAGAAATGAAGATTCAGTGGAGCATCAACAAGAGTGTGAATTGTCGGTTTTTGCATCAAAAGTGAGACCCTTTGGACCTCTTCGCCGTTGCAAAGCACTTTCTAAAGAAGATCTAGATGCAGCTCATAAATTCATATTAAACAATAGTAGCGAAGTAGATGATTTTAAAAGGTTCGATTCATGAAAGAGCTCAATTTCCTTAATTTGTAACAAATTTTAATGTACTTTTTTTAAAAATAGTAAGCACATGGAGGAGCTTAAAAGGGACAAAAATGAAAGAAACATTGACAAAACTCATCAAGAGCAGTTTCATTGTTGGTTTCAAGCTCATGTAAGCTCCAAATACGAAGATACCCTTGAAGATTAATTGTTAATTTATAGTATCATCTATCTAATTAGCTTCCTATTGTATTTTGTATAGATAAATAGAGTGCATCACACAAACTCGAGCGAAGTTTTCGAAGAATTATGGGCATTGGCAAATGGTCCACAATCATACTTAACAAAATTTTACTCTGGTTGTATTGTTAATGAAGTACGATTTCATATACAAGATCGAGATGATCGCCGAACAACACAAAATAGTGGTTTACGTGTTGAGGGGGAACATCAAAATATCTTGGTAGAGTTTTATGGAGTATTAAGTAGGGTCGTTGAGTTGACCTATCTTCATGGATATAAAGTAGTATTATTTTGGTGTGAGTGGTTTGACACTGGTGGGAAAAAGACTATGCATAAAGATAAATATTTTTTGAGCATCAACATAACTTCTCGTTGGTGTGAAGATGATCCATCCATTCTTCCAAACCAAGTGCAACAAGTGTTCTATGTCGATGACACAAAACTCAGCCATCCTTGGAAAATTGCACAACTTGTATGTCATAGACACCTTTGGGACATAGAGGAACACGATGACCTAGAAGTGGAGGAGATGAATGATAACATAGTTCAAGAACATGAGTCCTCAGAAACTGAATTAATATATGCTACCGAAGATCAAAACTTGCAATCCCTAGGAAGAGATGATATAGAACCTGATATTATAAATATAGAAGTTCTAACTAGAATCGACGAAGAGGAAGAACTTAATAATATTGTTGACGGAGATGAGTCAATAGATGAGGATGATGAAACACTAGTGCAATATTGTGATGACAGTGATCATAACATGTAAAGCTAATGCAAACGGTACGTTAAGTTTTTTCTTATTGATTAGATCGAAACAGTAATACAATTCTTCCTTTTTATGATTTCTCTAAATAATTTAATGTGATGTTTAATGTTTGCATCTTATTTACTTCGCAGGATTATGCCTCCAAAAAATGTTATTCTACGGCGACCTGCGACAAGGAGCAGCAAACAACTGTTTGTTGCTGAAAAACCAACAAATACTGAGGTTGTTGAATTGCCACCTACACAAATTAATCTGCAGCAATCACAAAGTGGATCATTTGCCACCATTAATGATGATACCACTATTAATGAAGGAAATGATGAAAGTCCAATACAGGGTTCTGATAATACTAGTAAGTATACCTTATTTTATTTCACAAGTTTGTATCATTTACTTGAATCATATATTTATTAAGGGTTTTTAATAAATTGCAGTGGGAAGCTCATCTATAAGAAGAGGTCGTGGGGTGACCACCGGAAAGTCGATTGAGAAAGCTATACTAGAAAATGTATGCTTTATTTAGGTATATTAAAACTTACATACACTTACTATATGTTAACATACCTTTATTTGTTTTGTTAGGACAAGAAACTACTTGAGATTGAGTTCCCTGAAGGTTTTAAGAAGCCGCGTCGCTTTGCAAAGCACCTTGCAAATGGTATAGGTGTTATTGTAAGACACAGTGCAGGTTTGGATTTTTTGACCCCATGGAGTGAATTAGGGGAAGAGCTGAAACTTACTTTATATGCTGCATTAAGTGTAAGTGATTAATATTTATATACCATATATGTGAATTTGTTTGGGATAACCAAATAATTTATTCTTTTGTAGCAATGGTTTGTGATAAAGAATTGGGAAACAGATAAAAGTGTGCAAGAGTTCATGGAGGAGATATTTCAACGTAGCTACACACATTGGAGAGGAAGATTATCTGCAACGCATAAAGATTATATTGTGGCAGGAAAGAATCCAAGAGCTATTAGCCCATTTGAGTGGATCTCAATCGAGAATTGGTGTCAGTTGTGCGATCTCTTCGAGAGTGAGACTTTTAAGGTGAATGTGACTGCTTAAGTAAATTCTGTTTAATACATATGTTATTAATCACACATTTAATGAGTAGAATCCAATACTTTTGTTTGCTTGCAGAAAAGGTCCAAGACAAATGCCTCTAATAGATTACACATGTCATTTACTCATACATCGGGTTCTAAATCCTACCATTCCCGACTGCTGGAAATGGTAATGCAATAATTACATGTGAGTTATTGATTACTATGACATATTCTCAAAAAAAAATTTTGATATACAGGTTAATAAAAGCCCGGTTGAGAACTTTGCGAACACCCATAGGAAGAATGGGGTGTTTGTTAGCGAGAAAGCAGAAGCGGCATACGTAAGTCAAAATATATTTGAAACTTTCGCAAAGTTGATTGATAACATATGTTTCTATTATAACACTATTTTACAGCATGAAATGGAAAGGCTGAGCACAATATCAACAGATTCTGACAGTGATCTCATAAGCTCTGAGAGAGAAATTATAAAGACTGCACTTGGAAATAAGTCTGGTTATGACAAAGGATTAGGCTATGGTGTTGTGCCTTCAAAACGAATGAAGAAGACATTGTCAGAGTCCACTCAGTTGAAAGAGAAGTTGAATGTAGAGGAAGAAGAATTGCGCAATGCCAGGACTCGTCTAACAACACAAACAGAGCTTATAGATAAACAAGAAGCTTTGATTCAAACTCACAATGCAGAGATTGCAGGATTAAAAGGGGGCAAAATGAGCTGAAAGAGCAGCTGTCTTATGTTTTGCAAAAATTTGGGGCAATTCCTTGACTAATTGATGCACACACCATTTACTTTTTGGTGCACTTTTTTGTTGTCAACTGGTTTATGACTGTTAGTATTTTGGTGCACTTTTTTGTTGTCACATCTCTTTTGATTCTGATGTCTTCCTGACAATAGTTTCTGGTTGGATAATGCCTCCTCTTTTCTGAATTTCATTAGTGAGTCCTGTTCATGCAAAGTTCCTCACATGTTAAATCTTTTTTTTGGGGGAGGTGTAGGTGATGTTGATGTTATATGTAGGACAAAACGACATAAACAACACAAGCATTTACTTTTAACATTCCCCCTAAAGTTTGGTCCTTCTTGAATATATTTATCATCCTAAACTTGCTTAACAAATGCTTGTGTTTTTCTTTTCCGAGTGCTTTAGTTAACAAGTCTGCCGACTGATTTTTTCGCTTGATATATTCAACAACAATCTCTATGTGCTTTGTTCTCTCATGAAAAATGGGATTTGTTGCTATGCTTAGTGTAGATTTACTATCATTGTGGATGATTGTTGGTTGTTTAAGTGTGATTCCTAGACTATCATTGTGGATTGACTGAGTTGAGGTATCAAGCGAGACTAGGCATCATGGCAGCGAGTTGCTAGGGTGTTCCCCAGTTTCGGATGCGTGTCTTTTTATGGGGTTGCCATCCTGATGAGGTAAAATACTTTCATATAATTAAATATTCATGTTCTATAATATTCATGTTTTTATTCCATGTGCAGCAGTTTAATCCAACAGAGATTCAGCATGTTTGGAATTCAGCAGAGATTCCATGTACAGCAGTTTAATCCAGCAGAGATTCAGCATGTTTGGAATTCAGCAGAGATTCCATGTGTAGCAGTTTCTCTAAAGCTGATTTCAGCATGTGTTGCTGCTCTGTTAATGATTCAGGTATGTTCTAGTGCACTGTTAATGATTCAGGTATGTTCTAGACTTGGATTTCCCATATATTTTCCATATATATACTGCTCTGTTAATGATTCAGGTATGTTCTAGTGCACTGAACTTGGATTTCAGCACTGTTAATGATTCAGGAAGAGCTGATTTCCCATATATTTTCTAGACTTGGATTCTTGGACAAGGGAGTTCTTGAGAGCTGTATTTTTTGTGATATTTTGAATTTATTTTTATGACTAATTTGATTCCAAACTGATTATTTTTATGATTCTTGGACGGCTACAGTTCACTGGAAATCAGTGAAGGGCAGCTACGGTTCACTGGAAATTAATGAAGGGTGGCTGCATTTCAATGGAAATCAATGAGGGGTGGCTGCGGTTCACTATAAATCAGTGAACTGCAGCACAGAAAGTGGGGTATTGAACTTATTCTATTCTTTTGAATGTCATGAATTAAGCAAGACAAGTTTTATTTTTGGGAAATTTTACTTTCTATACTATCTAATAATCTAAACAGAGATATTGCTTTTATGTTTTGTAGGGGGATAGAGAGAATTAGTATATGTAGGTTCAGATTTGAGGATCCAAGACCTGAACAAGCTCAAGAACTTGAGGTATTTTTTAATGTACCAAGTCCAATTTGTTTTTTAGTTCTTGTTTTCCCCTTGCACATTTGTATTGATGTAAAATGGGCAATCTTTGTTTCATGCGCAGCCATTCCAACCTGTAGTCTCCCCCCTGAAAGTGCCATAGCTGGATGGATGTCTACTGCCAATCCAACTTTATCTCATGTTGTTGTGGCTCAAGCACCTCCAGGTCTTGTGCAATCTCCAAATATTCCATCTGGTGGGCATAAGTTTTAAGTTTTAGCATCAATATTTATAATTCTTTATTGTTCTTGACTGCATCATCTCATGTTCAATGTAGCTGCATTTCTAAAGCACTCTAGAACTCCTAGTAGTGCACCAGGCATGGATTATCAACCTGTTGATTCTGAGCACCTGTCGAAGAAAATTCGGGCCGATCAATCCGATGAAGTATGCAATAATAAGTTTTTCTTGTGATTGAAGAATTATTTGTATCTATTAGATGATTGATTTCTATTCTAGATCCATCATTTTTACTTAGTGTTTGGAATATTATTTAGGTGTCATTCTCTGGTGCCATTCATCTGGGTAATGTTTACTCCCAGGATGATCTTCCTAGAGTGGTTGTGCGGACACTAAATCAGGGTTCTAATGTTATGAGCCTGGATTTTCATCCTCAGTACCAAAGTTATTGGATGAAGTATCTGCATTGGGTTCTAATGTTCAATCCTCAGTACCAAAGTTATGAGCCTAGTAATGTTTACTCCCATGAAGTTCTAATGTTCAATCCAGGAAGTTCTAATGTTCAATCCTCAGCCTGGATTTTCAACCAGTACCAAAGTTTTCTCCCAGGATGTTCAATCCAGGAAGTTCTAATGTTCAATCCTCAGCCTGGATTTTCATCCTCAGTACCAAAGTTATGAGCCTGGTAATGTTTACTCCCAGGAAGTTCTAATGTTCAATCCACCATTTCTTATTTGCCCGAGAACTCGGGTGTAGAGTTATTGGATGAAGTATCTGTATTTGAAGAAGATGGTTAGTTGTCAACCTGTTTCTGTTTTCAATTTTCTGCCAGTTGATGGTTGTGCAACATTTTTCCGAAGAGATAGGTTTTCTCATGTCAAGAAATATGAGGTATTATTTGAATAATTACTCTTTTTTATTTTTCATGATTTTTTTTCATGCTTGATATCTATTTTATGTAGGTTGAATTTAATAAAGTTGCACAATCATTGACTGATGCTGTTATTCCTACTGGTCAGAAGAAAATTGCTTGTTTAATGGGGTGTGTATGGATTATGTATGTGTGGATGTGAGTTTGTATGGATGTTTCTACTCTCTCATTTATTTGTAGGGTGATCTTAATTGCTCTCTTTTATTTGTAGGGTGCTCGAGCATTGACCGGCAAGTGACGAAAGATTCATTAGTCAGAAAGTGATGGACGATTCATTTTTCGAAAAATGACGGAAGATTTATTAAAAACATGTTGATCTTGTAATGTAATATTGTATTATTTTAGAAGAGATGATAATAACTTATACTCTATGTAATACTTTTTGGTGTGAATAAATACATGTTGATCTTGTTACGAAATATTAAATATATGTGTGCTTTCAAGATTATTATTTGTAATAAAATATCAGTTACACAAAAAATAGAAATGGAATATTTTTGATATATAAATGAATTGCATGTAGTAAGAAGAATGGAAAACAAATGTAACAATTTTTTCGTTACTATTGTTTAATCTATTGTAACAAAATAATGTTTATTTTACTTTATTGTAACGAAGTTAGTTTATTTTTAGTGAGGAAAAAATAAAACATTTGTAACGAAATAGTTTTAATCGTAACTGTTTTTTTGTAAGGAAAAAAACATTCGTAACGAAATAATATTTATTGTGACCAATTTATTGTGAGGAAGAATCTCTTTTTGGTGAGAAAGTATCGTTTGTTACAATTAATTTATTTGTAACGACATGCATACATTCGTTACAAAAACCTTTAGCGTCGAGCTTTAGAGGAGGACCGTTACTTAAAGGTATTATCGTTACCAAAGATTTTTTGTAACGAATTTTGGCACTTATTGTAACAATTTAGGTCCTCACTATAAGTGCATTTTGTTGTAGTGTGCACAAGAATGTTGAGTATATGAGCACAACATCTAACATGAAATACTTTGCCGCCTAAATATAAGCATGGAACTTGCAAAACTTTGTTGTAAATGCCTTGTAGCTATATCATTCACAGATGCATTGTCAAGAGTGATGCTCATTGCCTTTTTCTGTATTCCCCACTGTAAGATTGACTCATGAATTACATCATATATGACTTGACCGCTATGAGGTGGATCAAGGTCTAAGAAATTTATAATAAAATGTTTGAGTACCCAATCGAAATCTATATAATGAACAGTAATGCATAAATAACCAATAGATTAATTAGATGTCCAACAATCGCTAGTGAGTGCAACTTTATCGACCCTTTTAAGAACCTTCAAAAGTTTGTCTCTTTCAATTTTATACAATTTCATGCAATCATTCTTCATTGTATGCCTTGAAATTATTACATGATTTGAATTTAGAACTTTAGAGTAGACATTGAAAAATGGTTGCTTAACAATCGAGAATGGAAGTTCAACAGTAATCATGAACTTAGCTAGCAGTTGCCTAATGCTAACCGAATCATAAGATCCAGAAACACAAATGGGGGGCATTTGAATATCGTCCTCTACCATATTTACTCTCTCTTGATTGAACGTGGTTTGATTTTTCTTAACCTGTATAAGCTTAAAACAGGTTTTAATATGTCTTGCACAATTTGAGGTAGATCCAAATAATTGATACTTGTGTATTTTGAAACAATATTTACATTGCCATTTGGAGACAATATTTTCACTTCTATCCTTCATTTTTTCAACTTTAAAGTGCTCCCATACTTCACTTCTTTTTCTTTTTCCTTTATTGTCTTTCTCAACTTCAGTATATTGTTGGCCTAATGAAGGCCCAGTAGAAGTGGGGACAGTGGAGACGGTTCCTACTTCCATATCTCTAACATTAAGATCAGTGATGATTGCATTTGCATCGGGACTTGTGAATTCATTATCCTCCATTGGTGAGAATGACGAGTCACTATAAATCTCTACTAAATTCATAATATATGAATAAATGAAGATTTGTTAAATTCTTCAAAAAAACATAAATATGAACGGTGAAGAAAATAAAGCCATCTACAAGACTACAAAGCTCTAAGAGATACGGGAACAAAACTATTTACAAGAATTCAAAGCTCTAAGACATGAAAGAACAAAACTATCTATAAACTACAGAGATGATTAAGTATGCAAAATAATGATTAATCATCCTTTCAATAAATAACCATTAAATCTATCAACTTGAACAAACAAAGATGTCAGTATAACAAACAAAAATGTAACATAAAAACTTTCAGATGAAAAAAAAAATAGTTTATGATGTTAGTAGAACATTAGCCACCGAGATAACTATCAATGCTTATTCATCTTACCGAGATAACAAAGATGTCAATGTCCAACATTTTTTTGAGTTTTTTAAGTCGTGTAACTCAGATTATGTTTTTATTCTTACTGCCTTTGGGTCTATCATGCTTCCATTATATTGTTTTGTCTTGAAAAATCAACCAATATAAGGTGCTTGAAAAATATATTGTCATTATTATTGGTGTAAAGGCAAACAACGCTCTGATGAAGAACCTTACTGGACACCTACTTGCAACAGTGCAAAGAATGACAGTGTTAATAATAAAAATAATCCCTCTCCCAGTCATTTGTGCTCAAGGAGAGATTACCCTTGTCCTTGCAGTATGTGACAAAGAAAGTATACATACATACATATATATCTATACACTTTTAAAAGGAAGTATTTTTGAAAACCAAACAAAAGCCCACAAATAATCCTACCCATTGAATATAACCCAATTGTCAAATCTACACCCTCCATCCTACTAAATTTTGAATCCACAAACAGACAAAAATCGGATTCCAAACACCCCGTTCAAAAAAAATATTAATGAACAGCAGCGTACTGCCATCCGCCGTCCCGTCTGCACACCCCCATCGGCTTTATTTCGCCGTCGACATCGCGTCCGGCCTTTACCCTTTCAATCCCGCGCAGAATCATCCCGCCGATGTTTCAATCCCGCACCTCTACCCCTTCCGCTGCTAGGTCATCGCCCCGCTGGGTTTGCTCTTCCTGCTAGGTCATCGCATCTCGGGTTCAGTGCTTCGTCCGACGGCGACTTCCCTCTTCCACGGCTGGCATTTACAGGTAACCCTTCTTCTTATTCCATACCTCCATTTGTTCCTCGCCGGATCTTCACCTCTGCACTTTACTCCAGGTAGACGGCCGCCAATCAAAAGAGGGGATCTGCCATTTACTCCACTCACTGCTTCAAACATCGCTCACCTCCACAGATTGTTCACCACGCATTCTCCCACGGTTTGTTCACCACGCCTCTATCTTCTCTCCGTCTGTTCACCGCCTGCTTTTTCTGTTTAATTCCGTTCTCCTCACTGCTGCAACAGTGTCGCCACCTCCTCCTCGCAAATCGATCGATGGTATTTTCTTTCCTCCTCCCTGGTAAGGCTTCATCCACCCTAAAAATCGATCGGTGGTATTTCATAGATTTTCCTATTGTGTTTTTTGAATTGTGTTCTTGACTTACATAAATTGTTCTTGACTTTCATAGATTTTCCATCTGCTATCTTTTTTGAAAAAAAAAACTAATTGAGTGTTAGAAATCTAATCGGTGGTATTACATGAATTGTGTTCTGAAATGTATAAAATGTTAGATTCCAGACAACTAATATGTTCTGTTCTCCATTCTAGTATATTTTTTTAAAGCTTTTTTCATGGATAAAACAGAATCCCCTGCATTTTAAGCTTTGTCCATTCCAGTTTACTGATTAAACAATTTTGAGAAGCATTAGCTCTGTTATTTTGCTCCCTTGCACACCATCTTTGTTTGTTGATTTGAAGTTCCCTGTTTTGGCATTCGGTTGATTCTTAAAGTTGATTCTTGATGTGGTCTGGGTTTAGGGTTCATACACCATGTTGTCTGGAACTAAAGTTATAGAAATGTTGTAGTGATCAATTATGATTAATACATATAAATTCATCTCAAAGTCACTTAAATTAAGTATCATGGTATGACTGGGAGCATTCATGAGTAATACATATTTGGTGTGATACTCACTGTTTGGGCCTATATGCCAGCGTTGTTATGAGTAGGGCTTAAATGGTGAGCTATAGTTATAAGCAGGCCTAACACCTCTAATATACCTATAAGAACAGAGCATGTTAAGAGCATGAAAAGTAGAGCATAGGCAAAAAAAGTTAAAAACTAACAATAGCAACATAACTATGATACCTGTAAAAGAAGTTCTATAGATGCTCACTTTACCTTACCTCCCGTGATGCCTTTCTCTTACCCTCTTGCCCTTTTCTTCCCTGCTTATTGATTGATCTGATTATTTAGGTTCTGTTTTTTTATTGCAATCCTATTGTTAGACGCTATTTTTTTCTTCATTCTCTTTTTTAGATAAGTTGTTTTTTATATACTATGCTTGGCAGTGCTCGAAGGCTACCTTCATCAGCAAGGCTCCTCTTATTTTCATTTAGTTGGTTCTTAATGGAGTGATTATCATCACAAAAGTTATGATTACAACTTATTATTTCTATTTGCTTACTTTACTGAACCATATAGCTTGCTATCATCAAAGCTTTCATTTTCTTATTTGGCATTTTAGTGATATCAAAATAGTCCGTAGTAAATATTATGTTTACATAAGTTATTGTTTTTAAGTTCAACTGCTCAAACACCTACATGCCAATGTGCTACTTTATTTACAGTATATTAGGATATAATCTTCTTGCTTAATAGTTTGATTTGTATTTTTGGCAACCATAGCAATCTTATTTATTCTTAGCTTCACAGGATTCAATAATTAGATGTGAGCAACTTTGGCAGGCACCTGCTCCCCTGCCTGACAAATACTTTCATGCAAGTTCCAATTAATGATTGAAATCCCTTTATAATTTCTTCAAACTGTAAATTTAGTGCTTCTTATGGCAGCCTGTTCATTTTGTTAATGATTTATTTGCTAGTTCCAATTTTGTGGAACTTATATATTTGGATTTCTCATATGTTAATTAATGATTTAAGTTGCATGTTTTTGTTCATGTCAAACTTATGTATTTGGATTATTAGAACGATTAATTTGATTTTTTTTTTCATGTCAAACTTAAGTTGCCAGTTTTTGTTGCCACCTTTTTAATCATGACCGTCCAAATTGTTTTTCTTTGAAACCTACTCTGCCATCCCTAATGTTGCGAAAAACATTTCATTATTTTGAATTGAAACATGTTCTACCCAAAACCCACTGCTGCACGCCGTCAATCTCCCATCAATAAATCACTCCATCCTACTTTATTTTGAATTTAATTTACACATGCTCCGGGCACCCCTCCCAGATTTCTTTTCACTCTGTTGAATTGGAGGAGAGGTGCGGTGGTTGGCTCGATTCCTTCTTCCTCTGCTCGCCAACGTTCACAGCGAGAGCTTCAGCTCCTTCCTCCAACAACAGAGCTTCATCTCTTCCTCCTTGATGCCATGCTTCGAGCTCCTCTCAGCTTCATCTCATAATCATTTCTGCTCTTTTCATTATGATTTCTGCACTTTTTTACAGTGCAATTCTCTGCCCCTATGGCTACGCGCCACACTACCTGGACCGCGACGGCGGGCTTCGCCCGCCCCCGGCGGGTCACCAGCCCCCGGCTAGTCGCCCCCTATGGCTACGCGCCACACTACCTGGACCGCGACGGTGGGCTTCGCCCGCCCCCGGCGGGTCACCAGCCCCTGGCTAGTCGCCCCGCGACAGTACCCAAATCCAGCGAGCCCGGGCATCGCAAGCCCTGGGCTGCTGCGGCGGCGTTGAGTGCACGCAACGCCTGGGGCCCGACACGGGGCTCCGTCCCTATGGCTACGCGCCACAGTAATCGGCCCGGCCCAGCGGGCTTTGTCCGTACCCGGAGGGCTTCGCCCACACCGCGATGGGGCTACGCCCCCCCCCCCCCCTGCGTGACGGGCCACGCCCGCCTCCGGCGCCCTTCGACCTATATCGAGGAGGGAAGAAATCATAATGAAAAGTGGAGAATTGCACTGTAAAAAAGTGCAGAAATCATAATGAAAAGAGTTGAAATGATTATGAGATGAAGCTGATAGGAGCTCGAAGCATGGCATCAAGGAGGAAGAGATGAAGCTCTGTTGTTGGAGGAAGGAGCTGAGGCTCTCGCTGTGAATGTTGGCGAGCAGAGGAAGAAGGAATCGAGCCAACCACCGCCCCTCTCCTCCAATTCAACGGAGTGAAAAGAAATCTGGGAGGGGTGCCCGGAGCATGTGTAAATTAAATTCAAAATAAAGTAGGATGGAGTGATTTATTGATGGGAGATTGACGGCGTGAAGCAGTGGGTTTTGGGTAGAACATGTTTCAATTCAAAATAATGAAATGTTTTTCGCAACATTAGGGATGGCAGAGTAGGATTCAAAGAAAAACAATTTGGACGGTCATGATTAAAAAGGTGGCAACAAAAACTGGCAACTTAAGTTTGACATGAAAAAAAAATATCGAATTAATCGTTCTAATAATCCAAATACATAAGTTTGACATGAACAAAAACATGCAACTTAAATCATTAATTAACATATGAGAAATCCAAATATATAAGTTCCACAAAATTTGAACTGGCAAATAAATCATTAACAAAATGAACAGGCGGCCATAAGAAGCACTAAATTTACAGTTTGAAGAAATTATAAAGGGCTTTCAATCATTAATTGGAACTTGCATGAAAGTATTTGTCAGGCAGGGGAGCAGGTGCCTGCCAAAGTTGCTCACATCTAATTATTGAATCCTGTGAAGTTAAGAATAAATAAGATTGCTATGGTTGCCAAAAATACAAATCAAACTATTAAGCAAGAAGATTATATCCTAATATACTGTAAATAAAGTAGCACATTGGCATGTAGGTGTTTGAGCAGTTGAACTTAAAAACAATAACTTATGTAAACATAATATTTACTACGGACTATTTTGATATCACTAAAATGCCAAATAAGAAAATGAAAGCTTTGATGATAGCAAGTTATATGGTTCAGTAAAGTAAGCAAATAGAAATAATAAGTTGTAATCATAGCTTTTGTGATGATAATCACTCCATTAAGAACCAACTAAATGAAAATAAGAGGAGCCTTGCTGATGAAGGTAGCCTTCGAGCACTGCCAAGCATAGTATATAAAAAACAACTTATCTAAAAAAGAGAATGAAGAAAAAAATAGCGTCTAACAATAGGATTGCAATAAAAAAACAGAACCTAAATAATCAGATCAATCAATAACCAGGGAAGAAAAGGGCGAGAGGGTAAGAGAAAGGCATCACGGGAAGTAAGGTAAAGTGAGCGTCTATAGAACTTCTTTTCCAGGTATCATAGTTATGTTGCTATTGTTAGTTTTTAACTTTTTTGCCTATGCTCTACTTTTCATGCTCTTAACATGCTCTGTTCTTATAGGTATATTAGAGGTGTTAGGCCTGTTTATAACTATAGCTCACCATTTAAGCCCTACTCATAACAACGCTGGCATATAGGCCCAAACAGTGAGTATCACACCAAATATGTATTACTCATGAATGCTCCCAGTCATACCATGATACTTAATTTAAGTGACTTTGAGATGAATTTATATTTATTACTCATAATTGATCACTACAACATTTCTATAACTTTAGTTCCAGACAACATGGTGTATGAACCCTAAACCCAGACCACATCAAGAATCAACTTTAAGAATCAACTGAATGCCAAAACAGGGAACTTCAAATCAACAAACAAAGTTGGTGTGCAAGGGAGCAAAATAACAGAGCTAATGCTTCTCAAAATTGTTTAATCAGTAAACTGGAATAGACAGAGCTTAAAATGCAGGGGATCCTGTTTTATCCATGAAAAAAGCTTTAAAAAAATATACTGGAATGGAGAACAGAACATATTAGTTGTCTGGAATCTAACATTTTATACATTTCAGAACACAATTCATGTAATACCACCGATTAGATTTCTAACACTCAATTAGTTTTTTTTTCAAAAAAGATAGCAGATGGAAAATCTATGAAAGTCAAGAACAATTTATGTAAGTCAAGAACACAATTCAAAAAACACAATAGGAAAATCTATGAAATACCACCGATCGATTTTTAGGGTGGATGAAGCCTTACCAGGGAGGAGGAAAGAAAATACCACCGATCGATTTGCGAGGAGGAGGTGGCGACACTGTTGTAGCAGTGAGGAGAACGGAATTAAACAGAAAAAGCAGGCGGTGAACAGACGGAGAGAAGATAGAGGCGTGGTGAACAAACCGTGGGAGAATGCGTGGTGAACAATCTGTGGAGGCGAGCGATGTTTGAAGCAGTGAGTGGAGTAAATGGCAGATCCCCTCTTTTGATTGGCGGCCGTCTACCTGGAGTAAAGTGCAGAGGTGAAGATCCGGCGAGGAACAAACGGAGGTATGGAATAAGAAGAAGGGTTACCTGTAAATGCCAGCCGTGGAAGAGGGAATTCGCCGTCGGACGAAGCACTGAACCCGCGATGCGATGACCTAGCAGGAAGAGCAAACCCAGCGGGGCGATGACCTAGCAGCGGAAGGGGTAGAGGCGCGGGATTGAAACATCGGCGGGATGATTCTACGCGGGATTGAAAGGGTAAAGGCCGGACGCGATGTCGACGGCGAAATAAAGCCGATGGGGGTGTGCAGACGGGACGGCGGATGGCAGTACGCTGCTGTTCATTAATATTTTTTTTGAACGGGGTGTTTGGAATCCGATTTTTGTCTGTTTGTGGATTCAAAATTTAGTAGGATGGAGGGTGTAGATTTGACAATTGGGTTATATTCAATGGGTAGGATTGATTGTGGGCTTTTGTTTGGTTTTCAAAAATACTTCCTTTTAAAAGTGTATAGATATATTTATGAACTATAAATAACAAAAGTGCATGATGTAAAGTTTGATAATTACATGACATCAAAGCAAGATAAAAGCAGAGTGAGCTAAACTAACTAGAAGGGTAGAGAGTGAGAGAGAGAGGAACTACCTTGCCTTATGCGTTAGAAGTTGAGTGGACTTCACAGCAGATGCGGAAAAATGTTGTGGAGACTAGAGAATCAGAATCACTAGTTGCTTCTCCTCCTAGGGAAGTTGATGGATCGAAGGCAGAGGAAGGCTGCCATGGAAGGAATGAGCTTCAAAAGGTTGCAGGCAGTGACCTTGCAGCTTGCAGTACCGTCGAGATCGCCGCTCAGTCGCTCGTGTAAGCTTCAAAAGTCCACTCTGCATCTCCTCTTGGAGAGGTTTAGCTGTTTAGGACCTTAGGTTTTGCTGGTTTATTTTCTCTAGCGATGTGTAGCGTGAAAGAGAGAGGTAGAAAGCAGACTAGTGGTACTCTGTGGTAGCAACTGTAAAGTGAAAGTCTGAAAGACTGAAAGAAACAACATAGCGTCAGTAAAGTTAACAAAATGGATGCATTAATGCAATTGGAAAAAGGAAGATTTTAAAAATAATATTTTTGATTAAATTTTAAAACCAAAGCAGAGTAGCAGACTAGAGGTCCGACTTCCGAGCTTTTCTGCGTCAGCCGTCTCTGCCTCTGCTTTGGTAAAGGGAAGATTTTAAAAATAATATTTTTGATTAAATTTTAAAATCGAGCCGCTCGAATCATTAATCGAGCGAGTAATATTTGGCTTGAAATCGACTCGAAATTGATTTCGAGTTAATTTTTATTCGATTCAATTTGATTCGATTATTTTATTTCGGTTTTGAACCGAATAAAAACTCGAGCGATTTTTGAGTGACTATCGACTTTCGATTATTATGCTCACCCCTAATTGATCCATTCCCTTTCTTAATTGAATAGAAGTTGTTTTGGTTTATATATTTAGACTCTGTTTGGGGGGACTTATTTTCACCGATCAAGAGGTTACGACCGCATGAATCGGACCACAATTAAGGCCCGGTTCATGTGGTCGTAACCGCTTGACCGGTGAAAATAAGTCCACCCAAACGGAGCCTTAATAATCCAACGGGTTTCCTTTGCAATATTGCACTTCGTTAGTTTGAACGGAATTGATTTTTTTAATTGACTTTTCGACAAAAGCTAATATCTGCATCAATTGATTTTATGCAGAATATCAATTATTTTGTTTGGCTGTAAGATTGTATTCGGTTAACAGAATTTGAATTGAGACACAAAACCTGTTCGACTGAATGTTGGAATTGGTATTGAACATGACATTATACAATTATTTTATAAAATTCTGAACGTGTGTCAACGCCGAACACATTAAATTGCATAAAATTTTTTAATAAATGAGTTGTTTTCCTAAGAGTGTTTTTCTCTCGTGCATGTTTTTTTCCCGAGCGCACGTTTTCTCCATGGCACTCATTTTTTCCCAGGCGTGTGTTTTTCGCTAGGTTGCACGTTTTTCACCTGGGCAACGTATTTTCGCCCGAGCATGAGTTTTTCTCCCAGACGCGCATTTTTCATCCTATAAGACTCCCCCTACAAAGGGAAATACCCGGTCTTACGCCCAAAACCGCTGCCTTACGGTGACACTTAGCGCACACAGGCTAGTCGACACCGCAAGACGCTGATCCCGCTGGCTAGTACGATCATTCAATCTTTCGGCCAATTGAGAAGAGAAGTAATATAAGCATTTATACATCAAGTCCACATCACAACATCATCATAATATAAGTAAAATGAGAGATCCAATAGTCCACAACGAGTACAGAATAATAGAGAAAAGGGTTTATGAAAGTCCACCTAGTGTCAACTATCTTCACCTATGGGGGGGAATAGGTGTCTTTGCAGCGTATTTGCGGAATTAAGATTTTACCTGCACAAGAAAACAGAACAACCAAGCACAGAAAATACACAGGCAATTTATAGTGGTTCCCCAATTTGGGTACGTCCACTTTCCCCCTTCGACCTATCTCCCAACCAGGGACGACTCGGTCACTTCACCAACAGGATTGAAATCCAATCCTTGCACTAACGGAAGGAACCCTTCCATACGTAGGAGTCAACACTCCCACAACCCGGGTTGCACCCAACCCTTACAACTAGAGACCAATCGGTCCGTTACAAAGAAATTGAAAATAGCTTGTAAGAAATACAAACGACGTTTGGAGACTAAGGTGTCCCTCTTCGTTCGACGACGTATTCTTGAAGTCAATGAAGAGTCCACAACCCTAGATCTCACTTGGATTGAATCTTCCCGAAACCGGCGGCGGCTTGGAGCGGCGACAAGGTTCTCGGAATAAGCGGCGGCGACGGAGAGCTGCTGCAGTGCTATCTTGATTCAACCTTCGTAGCAAAGGAAGCAAGGTCTTCCAACGGTCACACTAGGATCGGTCGTCTCGATCGATTCGGAAGGGGAAGGATTTTCCCGATCAACGAATCAAGAGACAAGGGATCTCTGGTTAGACGCGTGAGACGCTATGCTAGCCTAAGCTTCTATCACCGAGGATCTGGAGGAGATCGAGATCGGCTTCGATGATCGACGGCGGAGGCGGAGACGATTCGCGATTTTAGGGTTTGTCGGCCGCTTTTTTTGTATCGCCTATCTTCTATTGTGCACTGTTCATTCATACAAGTGTATTTATACCGTAGATCAAGAGATAACCGTTGTGGGCCCCACCCAAGCAAAGACCTAGGACCGGTTCAAAATGCCGCAGGAAGTATCAGGGACCGGTCCAGGAATTTGGAAAAATTGCCAAGTCAAAATCGGCGAGAATCGTAGGTGATTCTCGACGGATCGGCGAGAATCACCTACGATTCTCGCCGAATTCTACTTGGTGAATTCTGGCAACACAGGTTGTAGAGGCCGGGGAGAATCGGTGGGAATCACTTTTGATTCTCACCGATTCGTCGAGAATGCAAGGTCATTCTCGACGAATCGGCGAGAATCATAATGATTCTCGACGATTCTGCCTTGGATAATTTTCCTGTCTGTATCAAGACAGCCGGCCCAACCCGGCGAGAATCAACTAGTGATTCTCAACGACTCGTAGAGAATCACTAGTGATTCTCTCGACGAGTCGGCGAGAATCACCTAGTGATTCTCGACGAATTACACTTAGACGATTTTTCGTCTTTCGTCCCGTGAGCTGGTCTTTGGCCCATCCTTGCTCCTTGTCTGCTCTTGCTTTATTATAACCCTGTACTTGAAATTAAGTACACCCCAATAGAGAGAGTACACGTAGGCCAACACACTGATCTGCTCAATGAGGGATTACGTTGCACAGACCCGTGTATATTGACCCACTGCACCCTGACATTGGTGTGTACTTAGCATGGAATAACTACAAGCACAACTAAAAAATAGTTCATCAAATACATTGTGAATTCATCTTAGCTTGACAGGTGGCTTCCTCAAATCCAGGTAATTGTGGATACAATACCCAATAGTTTATACCCAATACATAGTAATCAATCTCTCTCTCACAAAATCTAACCAAGCGGAAGCTAATCTATCATCAATACACACGCCATCACCTGACGCTGGGTTGTAGTAGAAGTAGTAGTAGGTGGTGTCAGCTCCTCATGTCCTGTCACCTCGTCCTGCTGGCGCTCCAGCTCCTCGATCTCCTAAAATGATACGGTCACAACCGACCGTTATTTATAAAGACTAAGCCATTTTGTCCTCGTCTCACCCCCGCGACTCCTAGGTACCGAGCAGGAGGACGAAGCGGAGAACAATCAAGGGGTATAAAAAGGAAAGCAGGTGACAGTGAATCTAATCTATCAAGATTATGTAATAATAAATATATCTCTACTCTAACAGTTCTATATAGTATAAGTAAAGTAGGAAAGAACTGTACTGAAAGGAAGTGTTGTAAGCAAGGTAGAGAACGGAGCTGGAAATAAACTATCTACTACTAAGCTATCATTACAGGAGTGTCTTAAGTTATATGAATGCTCATACAAACTTATAAGTTAAGGTTTCACAAATTTAACTTATCATATAAAAGAGTCCATACTAATTTATATGATACGGATTTATAGTGCGTATGTCCTAATTATTTATGAATGGAATGACAGGCGGGTTATGAATCATACAAGTGCAACTCACCCACAAGACTCTGTGCTCACAGACCTTTAATTCCCACTTTTTGGAGTTAACTTAACTCTCAGGTACTACCGTTGTGGCTACGGTAGCAGTGGAGCGGGCGTCTCCACTCCTAGGCAGGTATACACACTACCAGGCCTAGACCTTTCGTACGCCCTGAAGAACACACCAGAGTCACCTCATACTAAACTACTGGCTAGTCCACCATACTTTTAGGTTGGGTGTGCGTTTTCGGGGATTGTCCTTCAGACCGCAGTATAAACAACCTACTGGCTCATCAAACCCTCACACCTCACCTGAGTCATTATACTGTCATAGGTGTGACGATTGGCCCAGTACCGCATGACCCACCACTAATATGTTTTTTGCACATGCAATTTGTTTCCAACTCGAGCCTCCAGCTCACAAAATCCGTCCTGTATCCAAACATCTGAGCCTCCAGCTTGCAGGACAAAACCCGTCCTGTATCCAAACATCCGAGCCTCCAGCTCGCAGGACGAAACCCGTCCTGAAACCTCCAACCCTATACAGGTGAGATTGTCACATCGTTCCCTTAACCTATTAGACTAGTCTTGTCTAATGTTTATTAGGCGTAGCAACTTATGGTTAGTCCTTGGACTGCCCAGGGCATACCCGGTGAAGGGCTCTCAGGGGCACTAGGAACTATGATAAGCTGAAGCTCAAAGCTCCCTTTCTCAAGGACACTTACTTTTATTAGTGTTTACCCATTATTAATATCCAGCTCTCAATGTTGCTCTTGAGTGAACCTGATGACTTAAGGTACTATTGGGAGAACGACGGTCTTCCGTCGGTCTCCTTCTAATTACTTTTTCTTGGGCTTTGCACTCTAACACTCATTACTACTTGACACCAACCAGGGTTCCAACTTCCCAATACGCTTCCCATTCCAACATCTTATCATATCCTCTGTGGTTCCTAGTGTTATGTGTTACTTATGTAAGCTCAACCCATGACCTAATTATAACCCAAACAGAATGACTTCTATTTCCTTAGGCTAAATGCCCCTAATTATTTATCATGGGTTTGTCATGTATGTAACATTGATCATTCAGAATTTCATCATCTTTCTAATTATTTTGGACCATAATTTAAATTAATTAATTAAGTGACCTAGGTCACTTTGAACATGAACTACTCTAACAAGTGATATGTTATGTCTAAATAAATTATATGAGGTTTATCTAGGTTAAAAATGTCTGTTCATCAAAAATCATAATTTTCCAATTGGAATTTCCATATATTTTCTATTTATGATTAAATCCATAAATAATCCACTTTACAAAGAAAGTACTTAAAATATACTACCAAAAATTCCAAAACAGTTACTGGTGATCAAAATTGATATAGTAATACTCATGACAGAAATTTATGATCTTAGTCAGTGATTTGGCCTAACATAATTTCATATGAACATCATTACCAAAATATCACTACTAGGGTTTTCAACATATGTAATCATCCAAAAATTCTCAAATAATTATATTGAATTTTAATCACAGAAATAGGATGCTCTAAATTTTTCCATAATTTTCAACATTATTTTTCCTTACTTTTAACTTCATTTCCCAAAAGGGTATAATTGTAAATCTAGTATATACATAAGATATAATCCTCAAATAAACTTATAACTTTTTCCAGAGATGTAAAATATCATTTTAGGACATGTATTAAAATTGTAGAATTTTATAAGGTCGGTAGACCAATATCTCATTTTTATTTCTAAAAGATCGTATTTCCATTAATTCAAAATAATGGTATTTTTGTTTCTAAAAATCCCACTTCTTCCATGGGAGGTGTAATTCATCCCTATAAGCCTCTGTCCAAAATCCCATGGACATTCATTGGGCCAAATGGGCTAACTTCCCATTTTTACATTTTGGCACAGTATTTACAAATCTACCTCTACCATGCATGTTGGATTTCCCAAACATACAGATGACCTGCAACTTTTACCATGGTCATATAATGACCCAATGGCCATGCCACACATTTAGAGGCATTTGGAAGACGAAATCTTCCTATATTCCAGTTAGTTTATAAATGATATTTCTTTTAAAATTATAGAAAAATTCATCCCCAAAATTCTAATTTTTGGACTAGACATAGGTATAACACAAACACATGCATGTCCAAAATTTTATGGCATGTGGACATAGGATTTGGCTTGGGCACTCATTTAAATATTTGCCCTAGCCTAGGACCAGTCTTAATAGAATGACCCTACAGGGAGCAATATTGCTCATAATTTAAGTTTAAGGTGTCAAATTAAAGGTAAGACTTATATCTACCTTTTTCATGTTGGGCATTATTTCTGAAAATGCCTCTCCATGGCCTAAATATCATATACAATGTGACTGTATAAATTGGGACAGAAAATAGACTTTTTAATATTCCATAAAAATTCAAGGGCATCGGTTCATCTTCTCCAAAGAGCCTACGATCCAGATTGCCCCAACCTGGACGAGCTAGATCTTGTATATCCCGGCCTTCTGGCCGCCTCCATCGCCGGCGATTGTCACCACCACCTCCATTGAGGTTGCGGCTAGCGTTTCCCGACGACGTGGCCGCCGAGGGGTGGCTCCTCCAGCAAACTCAAGCAAGAAGAAATGCTCGGCATGCTCCCTCTCACATGGCATCAGGCTCATTTGAGCCGGATATCTCTCCTAAAAGAGATAAACAGCTAGCACAGAGGGAGGGGAGGAGAAACGGACCCTTAAACGAGCTTGACGGTGGGTTTGGTGGTGGCGCGCCATGGTCGACCCTTTCTCTGGCTAATCCTCTGCTCTAGCTGTCAATTTTTGCTCCTTAGGGTTCACTGAAGATGATGGTGGGGTGGAATGGAGGTGAGGCTGGCTGGTTTAAAGGCTTGACTTAAGAGGAGTGGAGGGGAGTGGCTGGGCATGGCCGGCCGTCAGTGAGCATGATTCTCCCCCATGCCGCCACGGGTTAGCCACGTAATGGACCGCCAATTAATGCCATAAATATGTTTTATTGAAATGAGGAATAGATTTGCTGTAGAGATAGATCTCAAATTTCTCATCATTATTTTATCCTGAACCCGGTTCACTCATATACAAGAGAACCAACCAACAAAATTTTTAGAGAAAATTTCCAAGTCCAAAAGCGTTGAGTGGTGTCGACACCACTCAATGCCGCGTTGAGTGGTGTGGACACCACTCAACGCCATCAGCACTCTTCAGTAAAGGCATTGAGTGGTGTCGACACTACTCAATGCCACGTTGAGTGGTGTTGACACCACTCAATGCTGTCAGAAATCTTCAGTCAAGGTGTTGAGTGGTGTCGACACCACTCCACGCCGCGCTAAGTGGTGTTGACACCACTCAACGCCGTCAGAAATCTTCAGTCAAGGTGTCGAGTGGTGTCGACACCACTCCACGCCGCGTTGAGTGGTGTCGACACCACTCCACGCCGCGTTGAGTGGTGTCGACACCACTCAACGCCGTCAGTAAACTTCAGTCAAGGCATTGAGTGGCGTTGACACAACTTAACGCTGCGTTGAGTGGTGTTGACACCACTCAATGCTGTCAGTAAACTTCAGTCAAGGCGTTGAGTGGTGTCGACACCACTCAACGCCGCCAGTAATCTTCAGTCAAGGCGTTAAGTGGTGTCAAGACCACTCAACGCCAAAGTCATCCTGCAACGTCTAAGTAAAACGGCGTCGAGAGCGTTGAGACCACTCAACGCCATGTTGAGTGGCGTCGAGTTCACTCGACGCTTCGTTGAATGGCGTCGAGACCACTCGACGCCTAAAGTTTCCCAAGACTTGTAAGTTAAATTCGTCGGGATCACTCGGCGCCTTTTCACATGGCGTCGAAATCACTCGACGCCTAGAGTTTTCCCAAGTGTTTTCTAAGTTAAATTCGTCGGGTGGCATCGTGTTCCCTCGACTCACTCGAAGCTTCCCGAGCCTGAGTCAATTCTCTTGACTCAACACGCGTGCGAGATACCTAACACGAAATGAGATGTTACACATCCATCCACACTTTTTTCACCCTGTCGCGCGTTATTCGCTCGGGCGCGCCTTTTTCGCCCAAGCAAGCTTTTTTTGCCCAGTGCACGTTTTTTTTCCCGGGAGTGCGTTCTTCACCAAGGAGCACCTTTTTTACCCAGCCACACGTTTTTGCCCTGATGCAAGTTTTTTTCCTGGGCGAGCATTTTTCACACGTTTTTGCCCTGATAAAATACAATCGTATAATCCACAATACAACGTTGAAGATTGTTTGCCAAAATATTGACATAATACAATTGTATTAGGGTGTTGTTATTTAAACCCCAAAAGGGGATATTTGAACCCATAAAAAGTTCAATAATATAGCCAAACCCCTCCTCTTCAGACCCGATATTTGTACCCGACCTAAACCCTCGCCCGCAGCGCTCGCGCCCCATCTCCCCCTCTCCGCGCTGCTCTTCGCCGCCGGAGCGCCGCTCGTCGTCCAGGCGTCGTCCAGGTGCTCGTCCAGGCATCGTCCAGGTGCTCGTCCAGGCGTCGTCCAGGTGCTCGTCCAGGCGTCGTCCAGTTCGTCCAAGCGGTGCTCGTGCAGATCGTCCAGGTGGTGCTGCGTCCAGCCCTAGCTCGTCCAGCCCTAGCTCATCCACCCGTTCGTCCAGGCGTTGCTGCCTCCAGCCCTAGCTCGTCCAGCCGCTGCTGCTGCGTCTAGCCCTAGCTCGTCCAGGCGCCGCTCATATAGGGTATGTGGATTTGAGAATCCCCAGCTTTAAGAGTAACAGCATCTTCCTTTTTTATGAATAGGAGCATTTATGAATGCAATACAAATAGCAGGACCATGTTCTGGGATGTGTTCTGGAATACCCATCCATCATAGCAACTAGATTTTATTACTTGTGCAGTTCAATCCATTCCCTTACAAATCAGCAGGACATTTTAGATAGAAAATCAGAGTAATCCGAATTTTTAAAGCTCTATGTGGAGAAGCTTTATGCCATTTTACAACTGCAATGCTTACTATTAAGAGTTACAGATGCTTTATGACCATATTCTAGTTGCTATGATGGATGGGTAATATATTGTTGCAGTTAGGCGATGAAAAATAGCTGGGGGTAATATATTGTTTTAATTGTTATACATAGAAATTTTCGGAGAATCGAGGAGATTAGAATTACTGCATTCTCTTGATTGTTGGGTGGTGCCAGCCCCGCTTGATAGGTGGATGACATTGCCCGACATGGGTCTAATTGTCGCGTCAAGGTACAACATACAGCTTGTGCATTTTTCTAGGGATCAATCATTCACGTTTCTACCTCTTCATTCAGCTCCACCGGCGGTTCGAATCACAATTCATATGAGATTTATAAACGATAACCACTTTGTTCTATTGAAGATGAAGGAAGAATGCTCACAACCTTCTATATTTTCGGTGTGGAGAAGGTATCATCAACAAGTAGTCGAAGAGTGAGACATTACATATATTACACGTCTGATTTAGTTAGTCAGATATGTCAATTTAAATTATTCGATTTTCCTTTGAACTAATGTTTAGAGAACTAATCCAACATATTGTTTGGTATTTTGCAGAGTGCAAATTGTCTTGTCACTACTTGAAGTAGCCCGCTACATTTTGTTCCAAACAAGGTAAAAAAATGACTTATTAATTTGTTGACTTGCATTTGCACATTTAATTTGAACCGTTATTTCTTGTAGGTGAATGATATGGGAGGCAAAGAAGGATATAGCATTTTGACATTTTTATATGAGAGGCATTTTGACATTTTGATATGGAGGATATGGGAGACATTTTGACATTTTGATCAAATGTTTGATGTAAAAGAAAACTAACACTAACTATATTATCATTTTGTCCTAAATTATTTTGTTTGTTAGTACATGCGCTAAGGTAAATATATGTGAGGCTATTAATAGATGGTTTAGGTTATGTACTGTGGGTACAAATATCCTAAATGGATAAAAATAGCTTATTTGGGTACAAATATCGTTGAGTTACAAATATCCATTTTGAGGGTGTAATTAACATCACCCTTGTATTAAAAAGCAAAGGTATTTTTAACCAATCACAACTGTATGATAACGTACAAGTGATCTTTTAAGAGGCCAAAAAATCTCACAGGTCCTCTCACGTGAAATTAGGCCGCGGTGAAAAGAAACTCATCTCCCTCTATTCGTGTGAAGAACCTAGGGCAGAGAAAAGAAATTCCTCTCCCTCTCTCATCCTCTCCTACTCCATAGTTCCCCAACCGACAACCCGACAACGCTCCGCCAAACCAGCTTCAGCCCTATGATAAGATGCAAATATAGAAGCTCAGCAATAAAATTGTAATCACTCCACAGTTTGCCCTGTTGCAGGAAGATAACAGAAAACAGGACTCCCCAAAACAGAATACTTCATGCGAAACCAGCGATGGATACAAACAACCCTAAGGGCGTACCCTGAACTGGCTGAGCAATGCAAGCAGGAGATTGTCCCTCTTGTCGTCGAGCACAAGCACAAAACACAGCATTAAAAAAACCCCAAAACCCTACCTTTGCCTTATATAATCTGGCAGTTACAAGACCAAAATACAATCCCCGCGTACTAATATTACCCAAGCACCCCAAAACATTCATAAAGTTCCCGCCAGCCACACAAGCACACATCACCCACCACGGTCAATCCTACTGCTTATCAACCCTCACCTCCCTTAAATATCTCTTCCCGCCTCTCTCCGACTTCATCATTATCACTGCGGATTCGGAGCTTCAAATCACAGTGGTGCTCCGGTGAACCAACATCTCCCTTCCCCCTCTCTCTCCCCCCGACTCCAGTAACAGATGCCACCGTCAGTTCTCAGCCAGAGCACGTCCCTCTTGAGCTGGCTTCATTACTACCAAAATCCCCCCACTCCTCAGCACCTTTTGGCCTCCAAGACTACTCTGCAGGTAAATTCCTACCTACTTTGAGTTTATTATTTGCTCATATGCTTGACAGTTCTTTTCCCTGCTTAATCATTTTGTTCTCTTCCCTGTCGGACGATGCATCAAAATAATGGTAAGCAGACTCTTTATTTAGAAATATCCCCAGCAATATCAGATCATTTTCCCCTTTGTTTTGTGAATTTTCTTTATCCTTTTCAGTTTCTTTAGTAACTTTATAGTAATTTAATTTATTCACAAATTAAGACAAGTGATGGGTGGTTGTGAAAATGACCATGATTGGAGACTGGTCAAGAATTGAACCCCTTATCTCATGATTTCTTTGCTTCTATGGTTGTTATGATTCGTTCATTATCCCAATAAGTGCATTTGAACTCCAAGTTCTTCTGATTCGTTCATTTATATATTGGCCAATACATTTGTATTGATTCAAGAATTATGTGGTACAATTCACTATTGATCTTGATAATCCAGCTGCAAATGAAATTCTCAAATCCCAATTCTAAGGGAATTTTGTCGATCTTTCGATATAAAAGTTCAAAAGCAAAAAATATATCAGAGTTACTTCACAGGGTAGCTTTTGAGCAGCTGGTTTAAGATCCATTTGCAAATTATACCTTTAAATGTGCCCTGGCCAATACTAAGGTAGAACTTCTCACGAAGTGTTCTTTACTTTTAAATATAAAATAATAATGTTTTATTTTATCTCATAGTTCTTGAAAGTTGAATAGATCGAGTACTCATCTGGACATTAAAAGAACGAAGATTCATTTAAAGCACTAATTTCCTTGCTCTCGGAAAATTCTCATGAGAGGCCGAGGGGCTGTAAAGCGTCATTCGTGCCGAATCTTCGTGGTATGCTGCCATTGATGTTGCTCTCCCAAAGTTGGAGCACTTCCACCTCCGGCGATATACGCCCGCTAAGTACTTTCCGAAGACGAGAGATATTCCACAGAGGAGAGATATTCTGCCGCCTGAGAAGAATTTTTCGCCGAGGTGTGTAGATATTGATGTCAGATGACTCTATTTGGAGTAGAGATTGTTGAATTTTCTCAAATTGATCAACAAGGTAGTCCAAACACCAAATTAATATCTTCGAAGCTACCCATATTACAACTTGAACTTGCGGAAGACAGGAAGCAACTCAAATAACCAAAGGCATAGACAGAAGCAAGCAGATCAAATTCTTATTAATCTTCTTTACAGGGCGAGACATACATGGCGAGACATGATTTCGCCAGTACAAGAAAAAATAGAAACAACAAAACAGCTCGGGCGGACAGACTCCAGAAACCGTCGAGACCGCTGAGGCCGCACAGGTCGCTGAGACCGCCCGAACTGAACTGGAACCAATCTGAACACTGAGTCCGCTTGAGACCGCGAGGTCGCGCGGACTCGCCGTTATTCGCCGAACTGCTGCTGAACAGAGGAGCACGCCGCCTACCCGCCGAAACTGCAAGGTCGCGCGGACAGAATAGAACTTGAGATAAAGCTGATGCTGGAAACCGCCGAATGCAGCCCGCAAAATCCACAAAGGTTAGAACCAAACTCCTGGTTCAACACTGCTAGCCGCGCCACCTGCACACAGAAATCGGATAAGCAAACAGCCCGCGCGGATAAGCAAACACAGTCCGCAGCCTATGCTCAAGTTCACTTACTGTTCACTCTGTTATCAAATAACGTGTCGGGGGGTCCTATTTATAGGTCGGGTGAGGAGTGTGGTCACCACCCTATGAGATAGAGTCACCTCCCTAAGGTCGCAGCTTGCAATGCTATCCCGCCGAGTCCGCCCGCATGGGATGAATCAAAACCGCCAAGTCCGGGCGAGATAGCGGACTGCCCAAGGCAGTCCGCCCAGTCCGCAAAGAGATGATACCGCAACCATTAGTCCACGACCACAGGCAACCGCCCGGTCACGGCGTACTCTGCGGATATACTTCCATCTCGCACTATCCGCGACCACAGGCACCCGCCCGGTCACAGCGGACTCGGAGAAACCTGGACTACCGACCACCCACTTTCACTTCAATAATTTCAACACTCCCCCTTGAAGTGAGAAGTGGTGATCAAACCAAGTAGACCTCGAAGCCGCTGGAAAGGCCCCTTCGACAACGGCTTGGTGAAGATGTCAGCAAGATTATCTTCAATCCGAACATACCGACCACAAGAGATCCTTTCAACACCTTCTCCCTTATGAAGTGGTGATCGATCTCAATAAGCTTGGTCCTGGCATGACAAACTGGATTGTTTACCAGCTTGAGAGCACTTTCATTATCCCCTCGGAGTAAAGTTGGTCCTTGCACTTCCTCATGGACGTCCTCTACTAGCCTCCTTAGCCAAATGGCTTCCCGAGCTGCCAAGGCCGAAGCCTTATACTCTGCTTCCGTAGTAGAGACGGATACCGAGTCCTGCTTCTTGCTACACCACGAAATGCCCGCTGATCCACAAGTGAACACATAACCAGAAGTTGACCTTCTGTCATCCGAGTCACCACCATAATCAGCATCCGTGTATCCTAGCAAAGAAAAACTCGCATCCCTTCTGTAAAGAAGACCCATGTCAGAAGTAGCATTGACATACTTCAGAATGTTCTTTGCCGCTACAAGATGAGACTTCCTTGGCTCTGCCATGAACCGACTTACTCGACCAACAGCATAAGCTATATCAGGTCTCATAATCGTCAGGTAGATCAAGCTCCCAACAAGAGCTCTAAACACCAAAGGATCAGGAAGAATCCTTCATTCATCTCGACGAAGCTTTAGTCCTTGATCCAGAGGAGTAGAGCAGGTCTTCCCTTCAATCAAACCAAACCGGTTCACAATGCGATCAGCATATCCCTTCTGGCAGATGAGTAACCCACTCTCCTTCCTCTCCACTTCGAGACCAAGAAAGTGATGAAGCTCTCCCAGGTCTTTCATCTCGAAGCGAATAGCTAGCTCGGCTCTGAGCCTAGCTACCTCCTCCTCAGAATTCCCGGTGATGATCATATCATCAACATACAGTAGGACCAAGACCCGAAGCTCCCCCTTCTTCTTGATAAACAAGCTAGAGTCCAAGTTAGAAGCCAGATATCCGCAGAATTGGAGATATTCTGCTATCTTCCCATACCAAGCTCGTGGAGCTTGCTTCAACCCGTAAAGAGCCTTCCTGAGCTTGCAGACGTAGTCAGGATGAACTTCAGAAACGAATCCAAGTGGCTGATCCATGAAGATGTCTTTGTCAATCTCTCCGTAAAGAAAAGCATTCTTTACATCAAGCTGCCACATCCTCCATCCTTGGCAAGCAGCCAATGCAATCACCATCCGCACTGAAGTCATCTTTGCAACAGAACTAAACATCTCCTCATAGTCTTCTCCATACTGCTGAGAGAATCCCCGAGCAACCAGGCGAGCTTTGAATCTCTCAATGCTCCCATCAGCCTTCTTCTTCAACTTAAACACCCACTTGCAAGTCACCGGAGTAATGTCATCAACTCTGGGCACAAGATCCCAAGTTTCATTCTTCTTGAGAGCATCCATCTCCTCTCTCATGGCATCTTCCCACTCCTTGACTCCAGTGGCCTCATTGAAGCTAGCAGGCTCTCGCTCATCAAGAGGACATGCAAAGAAATATGAGACATAGCTCACGGTGTTTCCTTCACAGTAACGAGCTGGAGGCTTGATAACCCTCTTTGATCTCCGAAGAGGTTGCTCCTTGCTCACCACCTCCGCTGCTTCTTCTGGTTCACCTCTGCTCTCCGACAAGCTTGGAGCAATGCTCCCCCTGCTTCCTGACCCAGAAGCTTCTCCCCCAGAACTTGAAGCAACTGGAGCTGCTGGAGACACTGCCAGCTCCACTTCATCAGCAACCTCAGCCACCTCCTGACCTTCATCAACCTTGCTCTCCGGTAGCTCAACTGAGCTTCCTCCATATGACGTCAGTTCGTCAAAGACAACGTCTCTTGACACCACAAACTTCTTCGTCACTGGATCCATGCATCTCCATCCCTTCTTCCGCTCATCATAGCCAACAAAGACAAGCGTCCTTGCCTTTGCATCAAACTTAGTCCTCAGAGCATCAGGAATATGCACATAGCAAGTAGATCCAAACACCCGAAGGTGTTCAACGCTTGGCTTCTCCTTCAGCAAAATCTCGAAGGGAGATTTCATGTTGATCGGACTTAGAGGCATCTGATTGATGACATATGCTGCACAAGATATCCCCTCCACCCAAAAAGACCTTGGGATACTCTTGGCATGAAGCCAACATTTGCAGGTCTCCGTCAAATGATGGATCTTCAGCTCTGCTACTTCGTTTTGTTGTGGAGTATGAGCACAAGTGAGCTCCCTCTGGATTCCATGCTTCCTGTAAAAGTTAGAAAACTCGGAGGAGATAAACTCTCTGCCGTTGTCAGTTCTAAGCTTTTTAATCCTCAGGTTAAGCCGACCCTCCACCAGCTCCTTGAACTCCACAAACAACCGGAAGGCTTCAGACTTCTCCTTCAAGAAATACACCCAGGTGTATCTTGAGTAGTCATCAATCAAGACTAGCATGTACCTGCTCCCACCAAGGCTATCAGTAGCGGTTGGTCCCATCAGATCACCATGGATAACCTCCAGTGGTGCTTTGCTTCTTGTTTTTGACTTATCAAATGGAAGACGATGAGTCTTCCCATACTGACATCCAGCACAAACATGACCATCACCGAAGGATGATAGCTTAGGCAAGCCTCTCACCAAGCTCCTCTTTGGCATAGCCTTCAGCTTATCCATCCCTACATGCCCCAACCTCTCATGCCACATAGCAGCGCCATCATTGGCCCTCATGCGATCAACATAGGAGCTAATTGATAAAACAAACAAGTCCTTCACTCTCCTTCCAATATGAGCAACATCAGCCTTAACCGTTGATACGTTGCGAAGAAACTTCACTTCTGTTGGCCCAAACAGAACGTGATAGCCAGCATCAACCGCATTGGTCATAGAGAAGAGGTTCTTCTTCATGTCAGGTACGTGATAAACACTCCTTAACGTGAGCGGCCCCTTATCACTACCTACTATTACTATACCCTCCTTCTCTACTGCATGAATAGTATTATCAGCAGTTATAATAGCTTCGTTACCTGAGTAGGCCTGCAGCGAAGAAAACTTTGACATATCTCTGGTGAGGTGATGACCACACCCGGAGTCAACGATCCAGTCGTCCTCCATGTCAACGGTGGACAAAGCATGGACACAAGTGCCCGTCATGAATGCTCCACCCCAGTCAGCTTCCTCCTTGCTAGAGGAGGCTTCCTCCTTGCCTGCAGCATACCCAGGCTATAGCTTGACCTTGCAGTCTCGCTTGAAGTGACCTGGTTGATGACATCTGTAGCACTTCAGATTCTTCTTCCAGTTCTTCTTAGGAGCAAATCTCCCCTCCTGCTGTTTAGAAGATGAAGATTCATCTCCAGCCGCAGTCTGCTTCTTCTTCCCTTTCCATCTCTTCTTCTTCTTCTTCTCAGTGAAGAGAGCATCACTAGCTCCTTCAGAGACCGTCACCCCGGCCATCTACCTTGCCAAGCTCTCCTGCGAGGCAAGCAAATTTTCCAGCTCCAAAAGAGAGGGCTGAGTAGCCCAGCCTTGAACAGAAGTAACGAAGGACACATACTCCTTCCGCAGACCGCGGATTATGTGCCTCTTCAGCTCAGCCTCGGAGATCGGCTCATCAGGATCAAGAGCAGAGAGCTCAACACACAAGCTCTTCATCTTCAGGAAGAATTTGGAGATAGAAAGATCTCCCTGAGTTGCCTTAGCCAACTCATTCTCCAAGAATTATAGCCTTGCTACATTCTTCCTATTGAACAACCCATCAAGGGAAGTCCAAATCTCAGCAGCAGACTCACATCCTAAGATGTGATCAAAGAGCTCAGGAGACACCGCCCTCTTGAGAGCAAACTTAGCTTTGGCATTTGTCTTCCTCCATACTCTCACTTGTTCAGTTATTCCAAACTCAGTAGTTATTTCTACTTGATCATCCCCACCGACGACCTCCCATAACTCCTCGCCCAGAAGATAGCTCTTCATGCACGACTTCCACTTCTTGAAGTTAGTCGGCGTCAGAAGTTCAATACCAAGACCTCTTGAAAACCCACCGTCCATGGCACTAACTTGGTTATCCTTCAGAAGCACACAGAGCAACAACAAACTTGTTGACCACCGCTCAAGCAACTTAACCTTCCTCTGATACCATGTTGAATTTTCTCAAATTGATCAACAAGGTAGTCCAAACACCAAATTAATATCTTCGAAGCTACCCATATCACAACTTGAACTTGCGGAAGACAGGAAGCAACTCAAATAACCAAAGGCATAGATAGAAGCAAGCAGATCAAATTCTTATTAATCTTCTTTACAGGGCGAGGCATACATGGCGAGACATGATTTCGCCAGTACAAGAAAAAATAGAAACAACAAAACAGCTCGGGCGGACAGACTCCAGAAACCGCCAAGACCGCCGAGGCCGCACAGGTCGCTGAGACCGCCCGAACTGAACTGGAACCAATCTGAACACTGAGTCTGCTTGAGACCGCAAAGTCGCGCGGACTCGCCGTTATTCGCCGAACTGCTGCTGAACAGAGGAACACGCCGCCTACCCGCCGAAACCGCGAGGTCGCGCGGACAGAATAGAACTTGAGATAAAGCTGATGCTGGAAACCGCCGAATGCAGCCCGCAAACTCCACAGAGGTTAGAACAAAACTCCTGGTTCAACACTGCTAGCCGCTCCACCTACACACAGAAACCGGATAAGCAAACAGCCCGCGCGGATAAGCAAACACAGTCCGCAGCCTATGCTCAAGCTCACTTACTGTTCACTCTGTTATCAAATAACGTGCCGGGGGGTCCTATTTATAGGCCGGGTGAGGAGTGTGGTCACCACCCTATGAGATAGAGTCACCTCCCCAAGGTCGCAGCTAGCAATGCTATCCCGCCGAGTCCGCCCGCATGGGACGAATCAAACCCGCCAAGTTCGGGCAAGATAGCGGACTGCCCAAGGCAGTCCGCCCAGTTCGCAAAGAGATGATACCGCAACCATTAGTCCACGACCACAGGCAACCGCCCGGTCACGGCGGACTCTGCGGATATACTTCCATCTCGCACTGTCCGCGACCACAGGCACCCGCCCGGTCACAGCGGACTCGGAGAAACCTGGACTACCGACCACCCACTTTCACTTCAACAATTTCAACAGAGATTTCTATAAAGTTACTGTTGGAAAATATAAGCTTTTTAAGATTTAAATCATTTGTCAGTAGTCTGCACAAGCAACAATGACAAGACAGAGCATAGGATAGGCTACTGTGCTACCTTCAAAAAAAAAGTAAAAATATGACTCAGGCGCATGCCTGGGTGTGTCTCCATCTATGTCCGCCCTCATGAGAAGTTCGAGGCATAATTAAGGTCTGGTTCATGCGATCGTAACCGCTTGACCGGTGAAAATTAGTCCTTCCAAAGTCCAAACGGAGCCTAAATCTCATGCATTTCATCATCATTTAAACTGCTCCCACTTCCTCTTCTATATTATTTCTCACGGCCATATGCATTTCCCCAAGCAACCCGTCCACTTCACGTCTCCAATTTAAAGCATGCAGCACTCTCAATATGTTTCACACCACCATCCACGTGTACTCATTATTATTACTGACCATATTCAATCCCCCTATATGATGCAGAGCAGAGACGAGCACGAGCTTTGGACCGATTAGGGGATGATTTGGCGACTTACCATATATGGCGTGCCCGGAATGACAATCGGACTCCGCAGATGTGTCCGGATCCACGTCGCGAGTCAAAAACATATATTAGTTTATTATTTTTGATTCATTAATCATGTATTTTAGTGGTCTCTCCCACCGGCCATTCATATAGTTGTTGATTGGGATGCCCTAGTGTTTATGTTATTATAAATATTGGTCTAAGAGGCTGAACCAAGGCATTGCAGAATTTGGAGACTTCTATTTCCGGATTCCAGCGATCACTCCCCGGTTCCGACGTCATGGAACCCTAGGTGATGACTCCTAGGCGCTCAAACTTCCCCCCAATGTACTACTCATCCATAGTCTTCTTCTACCCCCTCCAAAACCCTCATCTGCAGCCCCTACAACCTCGAAATCCCAACCCCAACCGGCGAACACTGGTCACGGCTACTGTTCACCGAAAACACTATTCACGGGAACTGTTCTCCCGATTGTTGTTCATCCGTCTACTGTTCACTCGGTTACTGTTCACCGATCTACTGTGAAAGTGCGGAAGAGAGATCTACCTCCACTCTAGAGGGGGGTGAATAGAGTATTTTAAAATAATTTTCAGTTTAAAAGAAATAAGGCAGATTAAGATTTAATTTATATATAAGTGTATATGTGCTTGCTATGAAACAAAGATAAAATAAAAACTAAAGAAACACACAGCACAAAGCAAAGATAAACACACAGCAAACCAGACGACACAAGGAGCTATAGTGGTTCCCCAACAACTTGGGTACGTCCACTCTTCTACCACCCTTGGTAGGAATCCACTCAGGAAGAGTTGATCAGGTGTCCTGACACCAAAGAGCTTTTGATAAGGTGCTCAAAAACCAAAATTAGATTTTTTGATCAGGTGTTTTGCCACCACTGAGTTTTGACAAGGCTCTCAGAACCACACTCAAAACTTTTGAAGGGAGTCTTGATAACCCTTTTACAACAGGAAAGTAAAAAGTAAAGAGGTTGATGTTGTCTTCTCTGTTCTCAAATCAAATGAGAGAAGCACTAGTGGATATGATGAAGATGTCAAAGCTCCCCCTGAGATTAGCAGTAGGTTCAGGAGTAGAAGCTTTGCACAGGGTGATAGGCCTTCAATGAGACTTCTCCAGCAAATGATGATTTCAGCAAGGCTGAAATATGAGTTGTCTGGAGACTTGAATGATGAAGCCTTTTAGCACTTGAAGCAGATCTTTTAGTCACAGAAGATGAAAACTTGATTAGAGAATTTTTGTTGTTCTTCTTCTGTAATGCAATTCTTGTGTCTCTTGGTGTTGGTGTTGAATGATCTGTCTTCTTGTGTCTCTCTTTTCTTCAGCCGAATATCTCCAAGAGAACTGAGAGAATAATAATGAATTCTTGACTTGAATGGCCGAATAAACAGTCTTGAATGATTTCCAAAAACATCATTTGTCTTTAGGGAAAGTCCATTAGCAATATTCCATTTTTACCTTCCTTAACATTTGCATCAGATAGCTTGAAATAGCTAGGAAATCTTTTGCCATTAATGCAGCAATTAACTCTGAAAGAATTTGAAATAATTCCATAACTGATATTGACTTGATAGCAGAAAACGTCGACCTCATCAAGAAATAGTCGATCGGAGATCGACTATGGTCGACCAGAGCTCAGAGTTAATGAAATTGAACTGGAACAGAAATAGTCGATCTGAGCTCGACTATCGTCGATCTGGGCTCAGAGAAAATGGAGATAAGCAATAGACAGAAAGCGTCGACCTGATTTGGACATAAATCGTCGACCTCAGCTTCAACAGAAAACGTCGATCTGAACTCAGGGAAAAAGCGTCGACCTGAGCTCACCAGAAAATGTCGACCTGGCTAAGGCAGAAATCGTCGACCTTGCTAAAGCAGAAATAGTCGATCTTGAGCTTGGCAGAAATCGTCGACCTTCTCTTAGACAGAAATAGTCGACCTTAAGCTTAGCAGAAATAGTCGACCTAAGCTTGACGACAAAGCGTCGATCTAAGCTCAGCAACAGAGCGTTGATCTAAGCTTGACGACAAAGCGTCGATCTAAGCTTGACGACAAAGCGTCGATCTAAGCTCAGCAACAGAGCGTCGATCTAAGCTTGACGACAAAGTATCGATCTAAGCTTGACGATAAAGCGTCGATCTAAGCTCAGCGACAGAGCGTCGATCTAAGCTTGACGATAAAGAAATAGCTGAAGGCCGGGCGCTGATCCAAGCTCGACGATCGTTGGACTGAAGCTCGATGATAATCGGCCTGAGCTCGACTATTTTTAACATTTGTCTCGGCTTTGATTCCTGATCTTGAATGGTCCTGGGGGCAGCTTCAAACCTAAGTTCTAAGCCCTAGACACATTCTAACTTGACCTTTTCAACTATACAACTAGGTCAAACAGATATCCTAAATACATAGTGATCCTTGCCCAAATTAGTAATAGAGTGTTCCAACAATCTCCCCATATTTGGGTTAGGATTACTATTTACAGGACTTAGAATAAAATACAACATCAAATGCAATCAAGCAACAAAAATTAAAGCAACAAACAGCATAGCAGCAATCTGATAGAACCTCAGCAAGAGATTTAAGAAATGAATGAACCATCTGCATACAAAAATCATTCCTTTTTACTTCCTTTCTTGAACAGAATTTCCCTGTTGGGATTGAGGGATTCCTTCTTTGATCTCCTGTCATCTTCTGCACCTAAGGAGGTTTGAGCTTTTGCTCTGGGAACCACAGCCTCAGGATGCAGCTTCATATAATCTACAGGATCAAAGAATTTCCTTGAAGAATACCTTTTCAACTCTGCTTTTTTTTGCTCGGACAGAGTGGAGATGTTTGAGGTGTCCTTGCCTTGCTCTTTTGCCTTCTTCAGCTGGTCCAAGGCAGCAAGTTCTTTCATCCTGGCAGTCCAGGAATTAGGATTATTTTCAGGATCCTCAAAAGGAATAGGAGCTTCATATATGTTAATGGTTTCAGGAGCAGCAGCAGTTCTTGATTCAACAATTTCTCTGAGCTTATATGGGTAAGGACCTTGAGATGTGTCAAGTTGCCTTTGTCCTTCCCTTTGAGTTCTGTAGTCTCTTTGATTACCTCTATACTGTCCTCTTCTGGACTGATTGCCTCTTTGATAATGCCCTCTGGGAGGATATCTTTGAGATGGTTGAGAAGGGCTTTGCTTTGGAGCCGAAGGTAGAGAAGCTGAGCCTCCACCTGATCCAGAATCTGGAGGAGGAGGAGAAGGAGGCTGAAACTTAGAGGAGCCTTTCTCATACCTGTCAAATTTTCTCTTTTTCTTTATTGCCTTCAATTGATTTTTGGAGTATTGCATCCACGGCTCAGTAATTTGGCAATCATGCAATATATAGTAGGGTACATCATTTGAATCCTTGGCTTTTTCGAGAGGAACTCTTTTTAGAGCTTTGCTTCTTGCTTTTCTTTTCCTTACAATAGTACTATAATAGTCATCAGATTCTGTTTGGAACTGATCACTTTCAGAACTTTGAGGTTGATCATACAGATCGTCGATCCTTCTGATATAATCTTCTTGATCTTTGAGCTTTTCAGAGACAGCAGGAGCAGGAGGAGAAGGTACAGCAGCAGAACAAATAGTATCAGCAGGAGCAGAAACATCAACAATCATATAATCAGCAGCAGAAATCTCAGCAGACAAAACAACAGTCATAACTTCATCATCAGCAGCAGCAGCAGCACAAACAGAACCAACATCCACAGCTTTAAGAGAATTGACATAAGATTCAATTATACTGGGATCACATATTGAAAGAGGCACAATGGCCTTAGTAAAATCTTCAGCTTTCTGAACAGGAACTGGTGCAATTTGATGGTAGATAGAATCAAAACTACTCAACAGTGACCTGAGGTCCACTGTAAATAAAAGCACTGGAGCAGCAGTATCAGCAGCAGGCAATATAGCTGGAGGAGCAGCAGCAGCTTCAATAGCTTCATAAGGCATCTCCCCCTGGCTTGATGCAGACGGAGCTGGATCAAGGCACCTAAATGAAGGATTGGCCTGCAGAAAAGAGAGAGCGGAGAGTTTGGAGGATAGCTCCTGAATGGACTTCTGGAGTGGAGCCAAGGAGGTCTCCAGTAAAGCCACTAGCTTGGGAGCCAGTAGCTCATATAGCCTATCGACCAGACTCGGGAGATCCACTTGCTCAAGAGAGACTTGAGTAGAGGTGAATGACGATGTGGCTGGGACTGAAGGAGTGGTTGCACGACTTGAAGATGAGAAAGGAGGGATGGATGGCTGGGATATAGGGATGGTGGATATGGATGGTATAGGAATGGAGGTGGATGGTAAGAAAGAGGGTTGATCCAAAATGTCATACAACAATTGTTGGTAAGAAGAGGAGGATGGAGGATCTAGAGAGGAGGAGGGAGAATCATCTATGAAGGAATCATCCAGAATGGAAGAGTCAATTGATGGATAATAGAAAAGAGGGTGGAATGATTCTGAAATGGTGGCTGGAGGAGATGAAGAAGGTAATGAAGTGGTGATGGGGGAGGAGATGACAGGCTAAATGGGAGAAGAGGAAAGCAATGAAGAGACAAGGGGAGGAGGAGAAATAGGAGCAGAGGAGGAGGCAGGCAATCCCTCAAGAGATGCTGCACGGGAAGAGACTGATAAATTCCTTGTGCCTGAAGCAATTATTACAGCAGCAGCCCTGCTGGGCCTGAGGATCTGCCTGTCCCACTTGCTGAATAGGGCATAGGATAGCCTCTTTGAAGCATTTATGTGCATCCCAGTTGAAATCAGCAATTCTGGGCACCTGGAGTGCAGAAATACTCCTAAAATCCTTCCAAAATTCACAGAAGACTTGCTAATCTTCTTCTTGATTAAGTCAAAAACGATTGTTCCCCAATCCACTTTCTTCCTGTCAACAATTGCACCCATCAAGTTCAACTGATACTTCGTGATTGTATCATGCGCCGAGTGCTTTGCCAAAAGCACTTTTCCCGCAATGTCGGCGAGAAATTGAAACTCAATAGCCAAATCCTTCTTCAATAACCTGTTAGGGTTCGCGGCAGAATAACCCATTCGTTCTAACAACGAATTAACTTCCTCTCCAGACAAAGCGAAGGAAGCATTTCTAGAACTGAGAGCGAACACTTTCGTCAGGAGATTTGGGGATAGCGGTACCTTCGTTCCGCTGATTGTTCCGACAACAGTAGTCTCGTTCTCAACTGTTGCTGAAAACACCCATTCTTTAATCTCATTTGCTGCAATCTTAATTCTGGTTGACATCAACCGCACTAGCTGCTGGTCGCGGCAAAGATTCAGAATGTCCTTGAAGCGCTGATCGCTGCCGTCGAAAGAGTCCATGTCGATGTCAAATCCTGTATCGAACTTCATTTTGGAGAGAATAGCGACTGTCGCTGCCATCTATACCTGCAAAAGTTCAGCAAACAAGACCAAGTGTAGAGAGTTTTGGAGGGAAGAAGAAAATTTGCAGAGAGAATGAAGGCGTAAGCGACGAACGGCGGTCGAAAAATGATTTTATATTAGGGTTTGACACGGAAAAGGAAAAACCGTCAAACTCCGTTCGAAGTTTTCGGCTGACGAGGAAACTGAAGAGTCTTTAATGACGTTGAACTCCGTTCAACGCTATTAAATAGCGTCGAGCTCAGCTCGACGGCGACTAATCATAAGATAGATAGACGCGCTATCTGAAAACGATGAACTCCGGTCAACGTTTTTGGACAACGTTGAACTCCGGTCGACGCTTTAGGTAAAAGCGTCGAGCTCCGTTCGACGTTTTTTTGGAAAAACGTCGAGCACAGTTCAAAGACAAAATCTAGCCTGCAAACACTAGAAAATATGATTTTTTAGCCTAGTCTTGGTCTGTTTTTAGCTTTTGAAATCTTGGGATTTAATTTAAACTTCCTCCATCTAGCATTCCTAACTGATTCAGGAAGAAGGTATGCTTCTTTTCATCCAATGGTTTGGTGAAAATATCTCCCCTTTGCAAATCAGTTGGGATATATTGAAGTTCAATTTTATTTTTCTCTACATTATCCCTTAAAAAGTGATGCCTAATCTCTATATGTTTTGTCCTACTATGGAGAACTGGATTTTGTGCTATAGAGATAGCACTAGTATTATCACAAAAAAATTTAGACTTCTCTAAGTTGTAGCCATAGTCTATGAGCTGATTTTGTATCCACAATATTTGTGAACAGCAACTGCCTGCAGCCATATATTCAGCTTCAGCAGTTGAGGTTGACACAGATGTTTGCTTCTTACAAAACCAGGAGACAAGTCTGTCACCAAGGAACTGACAAGTTCCACTAGTGCTTTTCCTGTCTACTCTGCATCCAGCATAATCAGCATCTGAAAATCCAGTTAATTCAAATCTTGAGTCTTTTGGATACCAGAGTCCTAGATTTGGACAACTTTTTACATATCTAAGAATCCTTTTAACTAGAGTTAGGTGTGACACTCTAGGGCTTACTTGGAATCTAGCACATATGCATGTAGCAAACATTATATCTGGTCTACTGGCTGTAAGGTACAATAGAGAGCCAATCATTGCTCTATATGTTGTCTGATCAACATGTTTGCCATGCTCATCAGCATCCAATACAGCATTGGTAGGCATGGGTGTTTTCATACAGGATGCCTCAGACATACCAAATTTCTTAACCAATTCTTTAGCATACTTGGTTTGGGAAATAAATATGCCTTCAACATGTTGTTTTACTTGCAATCCTAAGAAGAAGGAGAGCTCATCCATGCTACTTATTTCAAATTTGGAATGCATCAGGTTGGAAAACCTTCTGCACAAATTTGAATCAGTAGATCCAAATATGATATCATCTACATAAATTTGTACTAGTAGGGTATGAGACTTATGGGTTCTAATAAAAAGAGTTTGGTCTACTCTACCCCTTATAAAATCATTTTCTAGAAGAAAGCATGCTAGGGTCTCATACCATGCTCTAGGAGCTTGCTTTAGACCATATAATGCTTTATGCAATTTGAAAATATGATCAGGATGAGTTAGAGAGATAAAACCTGGAGGTTGTCTAACATAGACTTCCTCTTTGATGTCTCCATTGAGAAATGCACTCTTCACATCCATCTGGTAGACCTTGAATCCCTTGTGAGCAGCATAAGCTAGGAATATTCTAATGGCCTCTAACCTTGCAACTGGTGCAAAGGTCTGGTCATAGTCTATTCCTTCTTGTTGAGAGTAGCCTTGAGCAACTAGCCTTGCCTTGTTTCTGACAATAACTCCTTGATCATCCAGCTTATTTCTGAACACCCACTTTGTTCCAATAATGGAGTGATCCTTTGGCTTAGGCACTAGTTCACAAACTTTATTCCTTTCAAATTGATGCAACTCCTCTTGCATTGCAATGATCCAGTGTGGAACTTGCTCTGCATCTTGAATGGATTGAGGATCAACTTGAGATAGGAAGCAAGTGTGCATCAGGTTCTGGTTGACCTGATTTCGGGTTTGCACACCAGCTGAGATATCTCCAATCATTTAGGAGATTGGATGATCTCTTGATGTTACTAAATCAACAGGGGGTGTTGATTGTTCACCAACCTGTGTTGTTGTTTCCTCTTGTGGAATAACAACTGGCTCTTCAGGATGATTTTCTTCAAGAGGTTGAACTTCTTCTTCATCATCACTGCTCTCATTCTTTTGCTGAATAGGTTGAGTGGATGTATCCTCTTCTTTAACCTGTAATCTGTCCATACTTTCTGAAATAGAGTGTGCCTGCAAAGGTTCTATGGTAGAAGTAGACTTCTCCTTATAACACATGTTAGTCTCATCAAAAGTAACATGAACAGATTCTTCAATTTTAAAAGAAGATTTATTATAAACCCTATAAGCCTTGCTGATCATGGAGTATCCCAGAAACACCCCTTCATCAGCTTTAGCTTGGAATTTTGCTAAATACTTCTTGTCATTATTGTGAATATAATAAGTACAGCCAAAAATTTTAAAATAATCTACTTTAGGTTTCTTTCCTTTGAGCAATTCATAGGGAGTCTTACTCTTCAGTTTATGTATTAAACTTCTATTCAACACATAGTTGGAGGTGTTCACTGCCTCAGCCCAAAAGGATAGAGGTAGGTGAGCATCTGTCAACAATGTAGTAGCAGATTCAATTAGGGTTCTATTTTTCCTTTCAGCTACCCCATTTGGTTGAGGAGTTCTAGGAGCTGAGAAAGTGTGCCTGATCCCTTCATTTTGACAGAACTCTTGCATAAGAAGAGAATCAAACTCTGTCCCATGATCACTTCTGATCAGGGCAATGTGAGTGTTGAACTCAATCTGTATGCATTTGAGAAACTCTGTCAAACACTTAAAGTTATCAGACTTCTTCCTCAGAAAGAATACCCAAGTGAATCTAGAGAAGTCATCTACAATCACTAAAGCATAAGATTTCCCTCCTAAGCTTTATACTGTAATGGGTCCAAAAAGGTCCATGTGTAACAGATACAAGATCCTAGGTGAATCACTCTTATTAAGTGACTTAAAACTATTTTTAGTTTGCTTACCTAATTGACAAGCCCTGCAGAGTCCTTCCTTCTTGTAGGGGCCAGAAGGTAGTCCTCTAACAAGGTTATCCTTGGAGAGCCTAGCAATGGTTCTAAGGTTTAGGTGACCTAATCTTTTATGCCATAAAACATTAGGTTTTGAAATGGAATTGAACAGGCAAATATCTACTATAGATGAATGAAAATCTACTAAGTAAATGTTACCTTTCCGGTTACCTGTCAACACAGTTGTGTTGTCCTCTGACTTGACTTTGCATATAGCTTTGTTGAAAATCACTTGATATCCTTCATCACAAAATTGACTGATGCTTATCAAGTTGTGCTTGAGTCCTTCAACATAAGCTACTTTCTTGAAGGTGATTGTTCCAATTTGGACTGCACCATATCCTTTTGTTGTTCCAAAGTTTGAATCACCAAAGATTACTTTGGGTCCAAGTTTGGCTTTAAAGGATATGAAGTTGTCCTTGTTCCCTGTCATGTGCTTTGAGCACCCACTATCCAGATACCATTGTTGGTTTAATACTGGATAGGTCTTCACCTGCACAAAAACAGTTTATATATTTTTGACCCAGTTTACCTTGGGCCTAGGTTGATAGCCTTTAAAATCTGAAATGAAAGACATCCCAGGTTGACTTTTATAACCTTCAGGGTGATATCTCCTAGGAGGTACTATCCATTCAGTATAAGGGTTGAAGCATTGGGATGCAGGACTTCTAGGATTTAATTTAGATTTGCTTCTGAAAGCATGTTCACGGCTCTGAACTCCATTCGGAGATCGTCGAGCTGAGGTCGACGTTCCTGGGTAGGATCGTCGAGCTCCGTTCGAAGATCACCTGTGCTGAACTTCAGAGTCCAGAATGCGTTGAGCTGCGTTCGACGTTTCAGCCTTATGTCGTCGAGCTCTGTTCGAAGCTCGTCGACCTCTGCTCGACGCTTTCTGCTGAACTATGATTTTCTTTGGCAGATCAGCATTCTTCCTAGCTACCTCTACTATTCCCTTCCCTTTGTCAGAGATAAATTTGATTGGAGTCATTAATATTGTAGGTTGGATGGATGAAGCACCCAAGCCCAGTGTACTATTAAATAGAGTTCACTATGCTTGTGATGTCCATCAGTCTGATACTTCTCCCATTGAGGGATTCTTCAAACTTTTTGGCTTTTGATAGTTCACTTTTCAGTGAAGATATCTCCTCCCTATAGCATTCCAACTCCTCAGAGAGTTTGAGGTTATTTGAGTTTAGGACACTGTAGTCAGATAATTGATTTCTGAGAGAGATTATCTCTTTCTCAGATTTTAGTAAATCTAAGCACAGTGTCTTAAATTCATTTTTGAAGTCCTCAGAATTAAAATCAAAAGAGCTGATTACCTGATCTTCTTCTGGTTGAATTTCTGAATCTGATTCTGATTCAGCATCAGAGTTTTGCTGTGAGGCATTGATAGCCATCATGCAAAATTCTTTTTCATCAGCATCATCTTCATCATCACTGGAGCTGGATGAAGTTTCAGAATCCTCTTCTGTTTCACTCCATGTCTCAGCAACAAAACCCTTCCTTGTATTCTTGTTCTTGCTGGAGGAGGCTTTGTCTGAGCTGTTCTTCTTGTAATCTTTCTCTTTTCTTCTTTCTCTTCTATCCTTCTTGTCCTTATTCTTGTTTTCTGGACAATCAGGCACAATGTGGCCTGGTTTCCTGCAACCAAAGCAAATAATTTCTTTGTTGTTATTTGTCTTATCATACCTTGGCTTATCATGTCCTTTGTATGGCCTTTTTCTGAAGTCTTTTCTTGCCAGTTTGTAGAATCTTTTGGCCAATAGACTGACCAATTCCTCATTGCCTGTGAGCTTTTCTTCAGGCAGGTCCTCAATAGCTTTGAAAGCTATTGACTTCTCTTTCTTTATGGCTGGTGAGGCAGCCTTCTGCTCTTCTTCTCTGTTTTTGATGAGCAGCTCATAAGATTTGAGCTTGCATAGGAGAGCTTCAGTAGTGATTTCACTTAGACTTCTGGCATCTTTAATTGGCCAGATTCTTGAATCCCAAGTGCTGGGGAAGCATATTAGGATCTTGTCATTAAGCTCAGTCAATGAGATGTCTTTATCCATGGTCTTTAGCTCATTGACAATCAGACTCAATCTGTTGTATATATCTGCTACTGACTCAGTCTCTCCTTTCTTAAAATTCTCATATTGGGTTATGAGATGGGATCTTCTATCTTTTCTTTCGTCAGCAGATCCTGAGACAATTTCAGAGAGTTTGTCCCAAATTTCTTTAGCTGAGTTGCATTCAGCTACCTTCTGAAATATTTCATCAGACATTGTTTGGGCTAAGATGTTCATAGTCTTGGCATCTGCAGTCTTTCACTCCTTTATGACAGCATCTGTTCCAGAAGGAGGTGGAACAGCATCTGTACTTGAGCTTGCTGGTGGAGTTGGGCACACTGTCAAAACAGAATTAAATATATCTTCGTCAATAGAATTCATGTACAATTTAATCCTTGCCTTCCAGAGTGCAAACTTTGAAAGATTGCACATTGGAGGTCTGGTGCTAGCATAGTCTTTATTCTGTGCCATGGTTTTGAATAAAAATAAATATAATACAACTAATAACAAGCCTCTATAGAAGGTTGATCTTTTTCAGAGATCTTTTGGTTTAGGTGTTAGCCTGCACAACCAATCTAGTGAAGATTTAGTTGTTGGACAACCAACCTGCCTCTGATACCAATTGAAAGTGCGGAAGAGAGATCTACCTTCACTCTAGAGAGAGGGTGAATAGAGTATTTTAAAATAATTTTCAGTTTAAAAGAAATAAGGCAGATTAAGATTTAATTTATATATAAGTGTATATGTGCTTGCTATGAAACAAAGATAAAATAAAAACTAAAGAAACACACAGCACAAAGCAAAGATAAACACACAGCAAACCAGACGACACAAGGAGCTATAATGGTTCCCCAACAACTTGGGTACGTCCACTCTTCTACCACCCTTGGTAGGAATCCACTCAGGAAGAGTTGATCAGGTGTCCTGACACCAAAGAGCTTTTGATAAGGTGCTCAAAAACCAAAACTAGATTTTTTTGATCAGATGTCTTGCCACCACTGAGTTTTGACAAGGCTCTCAAAACCACACTCAAAACTTTTTGAAGGGAGCCTTGATAACCCTTTTACAGCAGGAAAGTAAAAAGTAAAGAGGTTGATGTTGTCTTCTTTGTTCTCAAATCAAATGAGAGAAGCACTAGTGGATATGATGAAGATGTCAAAGCTCCCCCTGAGATTAGCAGTAGGTTCAGGAGTAGAAGCTTTGCACAGGGTGATAGGCCTTCAATGAGACTTCTCCAGCAAATGATGATTTCAGCAAGGCTGAAATGTGAGTTGTCTGGAGACTTGAATGATGAAGCCTTTTAGCACTTGAAGCAGATCTTTTAGTCACAGAAGATGAAAACTTGATTAGAGAATTTTTGTTGTTCTTCTTCTGTAATGCAATTCTTGTGTCTCTTGGTGTTGGTGTTGAATGATCTGTCTTCTTGTGTCTCTCTTTTCTTCAGCCGAATATCTCCAAGAGAACTGAGAGAATAATAATGAATTCTTGACTTGAATGGCCGAATAAACAGTCTTGAATGATTTCCAAAAACATCATTTGTCTCTAGGGAAAGTCCATTAGCAATATTCCATTTTTACCTTCCTTGACATTTGCATCAGATAGCTTGAAACGGCTAGAAAATCTTTTGCCATTAATGCAGCAATTAACTCTGAAAGAATTTGAAATAATTCCATAACTGATATTGACTTGATAGCAGAAAACGTCGACCTCATCAAGAAATAGTCGATCGAAGATCGACTATGGTCGACCAGAGCTCAGAGTTAATGAAATTGAACTGGAACAGAAATAGTCGATCTGAGCTCGACTATCGTCGATCTGGGCTCAGAGAAAATGGAGATAAGCAACAGACAAAAAGCGTCGACCTGATTTGGACATAAATCATCGACCACAGCTTCAACAGAAAACGTCGATATGAACTCAGGGAAAAAGCGTCGACCTGAGCTCACCAGAAATAGTCGACCTGGCTAAGGCAGAAATCATCGACCTTGCTAAAGCAGAAATAGTCGATCTTGAGCTTGGCAGAAATCGTCGACCTTCTCTTAGACAGAAATCGTCGACCTTAAGCTTAGCAGAAATAGTCGACCTAAGCTTGACGACAAAGCGTCGATCTAAGCTCAGCAACAGAGCGTCGATCTAAGCTTGACGACAAAGCGTCGATCTAAGCTTGACGACAAAGCGTCGATCTAAGCTTGACGACAAAGCGTCGATCTAAGCTCAGTAACAGAGCGTCGATCTAAGCTTGATGACAAAGCGTCGATCTAAGCTTGACGACAAAGCGTCGATCTAAGCTCAGCGATAGAGCGTCGATCTAAGCTTGACGACAAAGAAATAGCTGAAGGCCGGGCGCTGATCCAAGCTCGACGATCGTCGGACTGAAGCTCGACGATAGTCGAGCTGAGCTCGACTATTTTTAACATTTGTCTCAGCTTTGATTCCTGATCTTGAATGGTCCTAGGGGCAGCTTCAAACCTAAGTTCTAAGCCCTAGACACATTCTAACTTGACCTTTTCAACTATACAACTAGGTCAAACAGATATCCTAAATACATAGTGATCCTTGCCCAAATTAGTAATAGGGTGTTCCAACATACTGCCCACCAAAATACTATTCACTTAGACCCTCCACTTCTTCCCTCCCATGGATCCACCCTCCGTTAGCCCTAATTTTTTGGATCAATTCAAATCTAAGAATTTCAGTCTCGATCTGTTATTCCCACCACCCATACCCTCCATTTTTGTCCAGATCCAACCTAAAATAACGGATCTATCCCTTCCCGGCCCGGATCTACTCTTATGTGGCCGGATCTACCCTTCTCTCACCCGATCTCACCGTTTACCGTCGAGGACAGCCACCGTCTTTGTTTTCCCGCGGTCGGTTCCACCTCCAATCGCCGATCTACACATTCGGACCTCAAATTCTTCAATGCCTCGGTTCAACCTCTACTTTGTGAGTTTTTGTAGTATTGTGTTATTTGATTTGACATTTTTATTTGGTGAATAAACGTATTGCTGTGATTTTGCTCGTAGAATTTGTTTTGGTACACTAATAATTTACAGGAGGAGACAATCGCCGCGCGCTTCGCTTTGGTCCTCCTCACGGAGTAAGCCATTATAATTTTCCAAATTAATTTGTTGTTTTCAATTCTAAATATTTGTGTGGTGTTAAATATAAGCTATCATTGCTCTAATTTATTCATCAAAATATTGATCATTACATTGCATGTAGAGTTGGATTAACGTGTTACCCTTGCACTCACACCTAGCGTTGTAGATTTTGTGTACTCGTAGCCTACCCCTAAAACATTTTGGTATCAGAGGGAGGTTAGGACATTTGCATGCTTTATAGTGGTAGGTCATATAGAGTCTTTAGATTCATCCATGACTAATTATTGTCGTCGTTCCTCTCCTCACTTTGGGCATTCTGAGTCTGCTTATACCCAATCTCATAGTGCGACTTCAGAGAAATTCTCACGTTATCATGATGATTATTATCGTCAGTGGCACACCACTTCCCGAGATCGTGCCGACCCACCGACACAATCTCACTGTGCCAGAGACGATCAGTATGATGATTGTCGTCGTTCATATCCTTGCATGGGAGCGGATCGTGTTGATCCTTCGACTCGACCCGATTACCTTAGGGATGACTATTATGAGGATCGTCACTTTGAGAGAGATCTTGAGAGTCAGTTTCGTACAGTTTTCTCTTCCTTTGACGGCTCATCGAGTCCCGGTCTTTTAGTTATTGGCTCGTGGATATTGAGTATTATCTTGATCAGTTTGAGTTATTCGCTGAGCTTCGCGTTAAGTTTGCGTAACTTAGACTTTTAGATCAGGCGAGGGCTTATTGGGCTAGCATTGAGAGGACCCGTGAGCGAGACCGTTTTCGTCGCATCACTAGTTGGGTGAACATAAAGCGTACATTATGTCAGAGGTATCTGCCTTCATCATATCGGAGTCGCTTGCTCGATCAATTATTTTCCCTTCAGCAAAAATCCATGTATGTTGCTGAGTACATGGATTGCTTTGATGAGTTTGTAGTGAGAAGCGATATCTGAGAGGACTCAGCCATGACCACTTGCAAATTCTGGTATAGGCTTCGATCTGACATTCATACTAAGGTGGTTTATCATAGCTCGAAGTCTCTTAAGCAGGCATATCAGCTCGCCCTTCGTTATGAACAGTCTTTGAGATCCGCAAGAGCTTGTCGATGGGATTCTCACCCTAACCTATGTAGTATGAGTCCCTCCCATACTGAGGCCACCACAACATCTACCACTGTCCTGTCAACCATGAAAGAAGTGATACCTGATGCAGATTACTCTCACCCCAGCGAGATGCTTAGCCCAGTGAGTGACCTATCTCTTGTTTCTTACCCGTCTCTTATGACCCCGACTGAGAGTGAGCATGAGCGACCTATTGAGTCTGTAGTGTTGTACCCCTCACCCATACTTCCACTTTTGGCATGTCAGGGGTTGATTAACACTCATATCCTAGATTCGTGTCTTGACATCGCACCCATAGACCCATTCTTTAGCATAGGTCCACGCCGCTTTTCCCTTGGCATTACCCTGAACCACGTTACGACCGAGAGCTAAGAGCCTTGTGTTGATCTCGTAATGGCTATGTCACCCATGCACGAGGGCACTACCCCTTTCGATGGTACTCATCGGGAGTACCTTGACCTTAGTGACGAGCCCTATGATGAGCCCCCTGTTGAGCCTCCTGATGATCCGCCACATCTTGGTGAGGATGAGACTCGAGTGAGCCACTCAGGTATGAGACCTTTTTCATTACCATCTTTGGCCTTGACCTAGAGAAGGGACCTTGAGTGGAGCATGACATATGTAGGGCCTACCATGAGTCCACTTGAGCATACTCATATTGTGAGGACCTACCTTATGACACCTCACACTCTGGATGAGTTTTGGGACACGCCACCCGCTTAACCACCCGATGAGTTTTTTTTTACTGGGACGCTCCCCATATTCTAGAGTCACGACTTCTAGTCTGTGCGCACAGTTTTCACCTTGGTGGTCATCTTACCTGCGATGACTTGTCGTACACACCTCCTCGTGAGTCCCTCTGATGCATTACATTCCCTGAGTGACATCTGGCTCGTTACGAGCTTGTATTTGAGTATAGCTGTCTCTCAAGATCATCCGAGCACGCGTCTCACACTAGATGAATATTTTTATATTCCACCGAAAGAACCTCTTGATAGGCCACTATATTTTAAAGACATCTCCGAGATTATTAGATTTTCCTATAAGGAGTGTACCGTGTCTGTCGTGTTGCCTTTGCATCGTTTGCATTACCTGCATGAGTCTGCTGAGTCTTTTACACGACATTTGCATGAGTTGCATGAATCGGTCCGTTGACGGATAATAACGAGCAATGAAAACTATCCTATGCAGATAAGCAGAGGCGAGAGCAGATATTTAATGAAGGCGAGAAAGTAATGGTGAGAATCCGTCCTGAGTGGCTCCCTTCAGGGCCTTCCAAGAAGTTAAGCGCTAGGCGAATTGAATGAGTATATACTCTATTATTAGTCGCATTGAGACAAATATCTACTGGCTCGATATCCCGGCTAGTATGGAAATTCACTCGGTGTTTAATGTTGAGGATCTGACTCCATACTATGAACCTAACGAGTATGTGGACCCGAGCAGTAGAGATACCCAGCCACCCCCACTCCCACTGTTGTTACCTTACCACCCTCATACGTCACCACCGTCTGATGGCCACCCCAGTCCACCCACTGTTGACATCCACCCACCTAGGGACTCGTCTTCTCTGGTTTCACCGCCGACACCACTGATTGCACCGGGACCCACCTTTTGAGAGATGAGAGATAAGAGCATCACAGAGTTCAGATTCCACCAGCTTGTTCCTACTTAAGATGGGTCGCGCTGTCGCTACTTGGTACATTGGCGGGATCGCCCCGACGCATTTGACGATTGGATACTTACAACAGAGCTTGATCGATTCACCCCTGGACTTCGACTTAAGCACGGTCATTTTCATTCACCAGAGATGACAGCTTTTTAGTCAGGGGGAGTTGATTGGCGAGGACACTCTTCCGCCGACAACACTTTGATTACTTCTGATGGACCTCTTCGAGTTGTACCTGGCAATCAGCAAGAGAATTCCGATCCCAATTCATCGGGAGATGAATTCTTTCAAACCAGGGAGATTGATGCGGAGCAGAGACGAGCACGAGTTTTGGGCCCATTAGGGGCTGATTTGGCGACTTACCATATATGACATGCCCGGATCGACGATCGGACTCCGCAGATGTGTCCGGATCTGCGTCGCAAGCCAAAAACATATATTAGTTTATTATTTTTGGTTCATTAATCATGTATTTTAGTGGTCTCTCCCACCGGCCAATCATAGCCGTTGATTGGGAAGCCCTAGTATTTATGTTATTATAAATATTGGTCTAAGAGACTGAACTAAGTCATTGCAGACTTTGGAGAATTTTTATTTCCGAATTCCAGCGATCACTCCCCGGTGTCGACGCTGTGGAACCCTAGGTGATGACTCCTAGGTGCTCAAACTTCCCCCCAAGGTATTACCCATACACAGTCTTGTTCTCCCCCCCCCCCCTCTGAAACCCTCATCCGCCGCCCCTACATCCCCCATATCCCAATCCCAACCGGCGAACACTGTTCACGGCACTGTTCAGTGAAAACATGTTCACGGGGATTGTTCACTTGGAACACTGTTCACCAGATTATTTTCATCCGTCTACGGTTCACATGTTTACTGTTCACCGATCTACTGCCCACTGAAATACTATTCACGTCGACCCTCCACTTCTTCCCTCCCATGGATCCACCCTCTGATAGCCCTAATTTCTTGGATCAATTCAGATTTAGGAATTTCAGTCCCGATCCGTTATTCCCACCACCTGTACATTTCATTTTTGTCCGGATCCAACCTAAAATAGCGGATCCATCTCTCCCCGACCTGAATCTACTTGTACGTGGTCGGATCTACCCATTTCTCACCTGATCTCACCGTTTACCGCCGAGGATAGCCACCGCCTTTGTTTTCCCGCCGCTGGTTCCACCTCCGATCGCCGATCTCTACAAGAAAATTGACTTTTAGTTACGAAAATTTTCATCACTAAATGTTATATTTTGGTCACTAATGATATTTAGTGAAAAAAATATTTCGCCGCAAGGTCGTCACTAAATGTTTTTAGTGACCAAAAAAATTTCGAAACTAAATGTTAGTCTTTTGTGACCAAATTAATTTGATCATAAAAGTCATACAGTGGCCAAACTTATTTGGTCACAAAAACCGTTTAATGACAAAATAAATTTGCTCACCAAAGCATTCAGTGAACAAAACAAATTGATCACTAGAAGGAGTTTCAGTAACCAAATTAATTTGATCACAAAAAACTTTAGTGATAAATTAATTTGGTCACTAACAAAAATTTCAATGACCGAATAAATTCGGTCACATAAAGTATCTTCAGTGACCAAACTAATTCAGTCACATAAATTAGTCTCAGTGACCGAATTAATTTGATCAATAAAATGATATAATTTCGTCTACATTTTGTACAATCTCATAAAATATCAGACTTATTTCATTAATATTAATTACAATTAATAGTAAACATTCAAACAAAAAAATAAATAAAATACTCAATTTTTTGTCAATATATATTATTTTATTAATTAAAAAATGATGAGATATAGCCCAAATTCCTCAGTACAAAATAATAGAACTATCTCTTATTAAACTCGATACAAATTTCTATAAGCACGTGATCCTCCTTAGTCGTTGAAAAAATCACATCACTTATAACAACCTTCGTTGATCTTGAATTCAATATACCTTCCATTGAAGACAACATTAGCTCTCTACTTCCTAAAAAGGTAATTGGTGCAATGGGTGCTTTGGTTTTTGCAGCAACAGCGAATGCCCCTCTCTATATCGCGCAGAATTTTTCATAATTGATCCTTCTATCCTGCAAATTATTACAGCAATCATGTCAAGTAGAACAACATAATGATCTATCTGTACTATATTATAAAATTATTTACCCTATGAATGTCGGTCAAAAATTCAAAAATTCATATATAAATATTATAAAATTATTTACCCTTCATGGCGGGATCAGCCCAGTTCTTCCCCCCACATGCACCTGCAGTCTTGCTCTCTAGGGCTTAATTAATCATACAATTAAACATCTATCATCAAATTATTTCATGTCAAATTGTCAATCATCAATAATTGTGTTGTTATCCAGATTCGCTAATCTCCCTTCAATTATTTAGTAAAAAAGGATTAATCAGTTTCTTTAATTTCAGCCAAGCATGATATTTTTATATATTAATTGCCGACTTCCGAACTAATAAAGACCATTCCTTCCATATAGTTCCATTGATATATATATATATATATATATATATATATATATATATATATATATATATATATATATATATATATATACACACGAGCATCTTTGCACGGGCTACGCCCGTGCTCGATGCTCTCGGGCGGCCTTCGGCCGCATCAGGCGGGCTTCGCCCGCCTGTGCACGGGCTTCGCCCGTGATCGATGCGTCGCTGCGGGCTGCATGCCTATATCGGGTTGCGCACGCACCCGATTTTTTTTTTCAAAACATATACATATGAGTACTTAAAATGACCCCAAAAAAATATGGATTACTATTTCTATTTTTATTTTATAAAATTTTGCAAATTTTAATGTATAAAAATTAATTTATCTCTCATTCTCACTTTCTTTATCACTCCCCTTCTCTCTCCTTCTCTCTCCCTCTCCCTCCACTTTCTCTCTCTCCCAAATCTCCCCCCTTCATGCCCTCTCTCATGATCCAATGGCCAAAATTCAATTTATGGTGTGCTTCCAAATATGTATATTCCCTTATATATATATATATATATATATATATTTATATATATATATATATATATATATATATTTATATATATATATATATATATATATATATATTTATATATATATATATATATATATATATATATATATATATATATATATATATATATATATATATATATATATATATATATATATATATCGCACGGGCTACGCCCGTGCTCGAAGCTATCGGGCAGCCTTCGGCCGCATCCCGGCGGGTGCGCACGGGCTTCGCCCGTTCTCGATGCGTCGCTGCGGGTTGCGCCCGCCTATGAGCGGGTTGCGTAAAAAAATATGAATTATTATTCCTATTTTTATTTCTTCTCTCTCTCACTCCAAATCCCTCCATGTTCTCTCTCATGATCCAATGACCAATATTCATTCTATGGTGTGCCTCTAAATACTTATATTCACTTATATAGATAAGATAAGATATATATTAAATTCGATTCATATGCGCAGAACCCACTGTGTGAATATGCGAAGGACGAGCCACCGTCCGATTCCCCTGCATCACACGGCCTGCGGCATCCCACCACCACCGCCGGCAAATGCAGGCTCGCCGGCCAGCGTCCGCCCGGAGTTCGTCGGCGGCCAACAGTGGGTTCTGCACATATGAATCGAATTATATATATATAGGTTATATGTATATAAGCTATATGTTTATATACATATATAAGCTATTATGTGATTGATTAGACATGATCTTTACTTTATTAATAAAAAAATCTTACGTCTTTGAACGCCATTACTACCCTTTCTTGGACTTTTTGAAAAATTGCATCTTTCACGCCGTTCAATAAGTTGCATAAAGGTAAAGGTTGAGAGTTTTTGGGAGACGTGCATGTTTGACAAAATCTGTTAATTTATTATAATTAATTTTGGCAAAATAATAGGCAAATAATATAAGATAGGATCGCAAGTTGTTCGGGAGACTGTATGAAAATTTTATTGGGCGTTGTTAACCGTACCGCAGTTTTGGCTAGTTACACCGCACTTTTTCGCGTCTTTTGGAAATATGTCTTGTACATGCATTTTTAGGAAATGTGTTCAACACGAAAATTGTAGATCTCGTCGTTGAACACTTTTCCTAAAAATGCATGTACAAGGCGTATTTCCAAAAGGCGAGAAATCTGGGCGTATTTCCAAAACATGCCTTGTACATGCATTTTTAGGAAATGTGTTCAACACGAAAGTTGTAGATCTCGTTCAGATCTACAACTTTCGTGTTGAACACATTTCCTAAAAATGCATGTACAAGACGTATTTTCAAAAGACGCAAAAAAGTGCGGTGTAACTAGCCAAAACTGCGGTGCGGTTAACATCGCCCATTTTATTTTATAAACAAGGGAACTGACGGGCTATAATGAGTACAATAAATCATAGGTTCGTAATGTCATCATTCAGTTTTTTTAAATAAAGCAAAGACGCCATATATATATATAGGGGGTCGCGTTCATATGAGAAGACATATGCCGTGCGAACTGTGCGAACTCTCTCATTTGGGCACCAAAATGGACATGTAATATATGAATTTTGACTGGCTCAACGAGACCTACAACTCTCATGTTGAACACTTTTCCTAATTTTGCACGGATAAGCCGGATTTTGGACCCGAAAATATTTAAAAAAACGTGACTACTTCCGCCCAGATATTTTCGGGTCCAAAATCCGACTTATCCGTGCAAAATTAGGAAAAGTGTTTAACATGAAAGTTGTAGGTCTCGTCGAGCCAGTCAAAATCCATATATTACATGTTCATTTTGGTGTCCAAATGAGGGAGTTCGCACAGTTCGCACGGCATATGCCTTCTCATATGAACGCGATCATATATATATATATATATATAGAGCTGTCACTTAAAACCGAAAACCGCAAACCGAACCGGAATCGAACCGGAACCGCAAAGAATCGGACCGAACCGTTCGCAAATTATTCGGGTTCTGATTTGAATTTTGGAACCGTGAACAACATTGGTCCGGGTGTGGTTCTTATATTTTATTATCCGGACCGGAACCGGAACCGCAACCGCAACATACAAGTCTCAAGCGGTTTCAAGATTTGTAGACCCGATCCGAACCGGACCGAAGTAGAACCGAACCGCACCCCGTTTATTATTATTATTATTATTATATTGTTATTATTTTACAATTTATCTATAATATTTATACTTACTATAACGAGTGAAGCTGGTGCAGTTTGAACTCAAACCGCAATCACAATAAATGAGGTCGATTTTGGACCGAACAAAACTTCACCGCATAAAAACCGTATGGTATGGTTTGACATTGGTGCGGTTTGGAGTCAATTTTTGCAGTGCATTTTTATTTTTTTACAGTTATATAATATATTTTCAATTTTACTTACATATTTTTTTTGAAATATTTTATTTAAAAAATATAGAAGATATACAATTACTATTTATTAGTAATCATGAAAGGCAACTAATTGTAGGCGGTTGTTACGGTTGAGCATGTCAATAAGACGTTCGCAAGCCAACTAGAATTCGTGGCAAGTCTACACGCGTAGGAATATAATTGATATAATCCCACCGATCACGGAAAAGACCGTCGAGAAGTGCGCAACATAATTATTTTTATTTTGATATTGTTTTGAGTTTTACTTTTTGTAGCCCGCTTTTATTTCATTCCGTCAAACTTGATTTTGGTTTTAGTTGGAACCGATTGGAACCGGACCGAACCGCATGGAACCGGACCGAACCGCATGGAACCGGACCGAACCGATAGTGGCCGGTTTGGTTTTGATTCTTGTTGAACCGTAACCGGAACCGTTGACACGGCGGTTCCAAAAATTAAGCTGGAACCGGAACCAGAACCGGAACCGGTCAAACCAAATAAGGTTTTGGTTCTAATTTGAAGAACCGTTACCTTAGTGGTTCGGTTCATGGTTTTAGTAGAACCGGAACCGAACCGGAACCGTGACAGCTCTCTCTCTCTCTCTCTCTCTCTCTCTCTCTCTCTCTCTCTCTCTCTCTCTCTCTCTCTCTCTCTCTCTCTCTCTCTATATATATATATATATACACGCGGCTTGTGCATATAAGCTATATACGCAGGGATGCGTAATACGGAAAATACACCTAGTAAAATACATTTTTAGGAAAAGTGGTCAACATGAAAGTTGTAGATCTCGACGATATCTACAACTTTCATGTTGACCACTTTTCATAAAAATGCATTTTACTAGGTGTATTTTCAAATGGCGCGGAACCGGGCGGAACTATTGCGACGCAATAGTTCCGCCCGGTTCCGCTCCATTTGAAAATACACCTAGTAAAATGCATTTTTAGGAAAAGTGGTCAACACGAAAGTTGTAGATATCGTCGAGATCTACAACTTTCATGTTGACCACTTTTCCTAAAAATGAAGTCTCGCATCTAAGAAATGTACACAGGCTGTGTTTTTACATTAAATCCTATATATATATATATATATATATATATATATATATATATATATAACCAATTTTTCTCCCATCTAACTCTCTGCCATTGCCTCTTATGAGAATACTTAATTAGCATAGCACCTCCTATGGAAGTTTGCATAATTACAAGCACCTCCCCAGTGTCAAAATTACAAATATCCCTTTTAATTTTGCTCAATTTTTGATGTAACGCAATAAAATCATTTGAAAAATTTCTAATTTTCAAATATTTCATTTTGATTTTCTCATTCTGCGTTGTTGCGGCCAAATTCGGCGCTCCGGTCGATCCGGACTAACTTGAACCGCGTTAGCTCGCCGAGCGGTCGCACACAGTCAGTTGAAAAAGGGAAATGTACACCAGAAGTTTTAACGTGGAAAACCTTTCAACCGAGTTAAAAATCACGTGACCGGTTCTGTGTCAGTCTAAATCCACTAACTCTGGATGATTACAATACACTGAGTAAACCGGGACGACAGGCCGCTCCCGTTATAATTTATGGGGAGAGAGGATGACTATAAACACCAGCGGGCAACAGGCTGCTCCGCTGAAGCGACTTAAATGGTGGAATGCGCGGGATGCTTCTGGCGCTTGCACCCAGGGCGGCACGCGCTTGCTGGCCTCGACTGCCTTCTTCGTTTGACTTTCTCCGATCTTGGGCGTCTCCTTGCGAACTACGCTCTGATGGGGTTCCTATAGCCAATGGCAGGCGCTAGTGGCCGGTGGCGGGCACTGGAGGTCACTGGTGGTCGCTGGTGGTCGCTGGTGTCCGTTGGTGGCGGCGACGAGCGGAGAACGACTCGGAGGAGGCGGCGGGAGAGCTCTCACCTGAAGAAGAAGAAGAAATCGTAGGAGGGAAAAAGATGAGAAATGAAGAGCTCCTGAGATCCTTTTATAGGCTCCAGGGGGAGATCATAGTGGGCCCCACCACTAACGTAGTGGGTTAGTGGGTGGATTCCCCTTGATTGGACGGCCTTGGTAGCGCGCCATGATCGGATGGTGGAGGTTCGGGCGGCGAGCCACCGGCTAGCGGTGGTTAGCGGGAACGGCCGACCGGTGGCGGTCGATAGGTGGAGGTGGCCGGCGGTGGCCGGCCGGCTGTCGGCCGGCGATGGCGGCCGGCCGGCGGCCGGTGGTCGGTGGGTGGTCGGCGGCGGCCGGCCGGTGGAGGTCGGGCAGCGGCGGTAGTCCGGCGGCGGGCGGCGGGCGCCGGCCGGCCGTCCAGCGGCGGCGGGCCGACCGGCGGCGGCCCCCCGGCGCCGGCCGGCCGGCGCCGGACCCCCGGCGACGGGCGGCGGGTGGCGGGCGAAGAATGGTGCTTAGAAGGTATGCTCGTACTTATACGATTGGTGATGGAGGCATTTCATCAAATTGAAGGAGCGGCGATGGGGGCTTTAGGCAAGGTGCCGGCGAATCCAATCGCGAGGGGGTCCGCGCGCTTGACGGTGCGAAGGCGCAACGGCGGGCGAGTGCAAAGGCTCACCCGGAATCACGCAAGCGCGCGCGGGGGTGCGCTTGTGCAAACTCGGCGCGCGGGCGCGCGCGCGGTCGCGCGCGGGTGCGCGCGACCCTGCGCGCGCGCGACACTGCGCGCGCGGGTGCGCGGGCGCGCGGGTGCACGCGGGCGCGCGCGCGCGGGCGCGCGCGCGCGGGCGCGCGCGCGCGGGCGCGCGACCCTGCGCAGGTGCGTGCGCGCGGGTGTGCGCGCGTGACCCTGCGCGCGGGCGCGCGGGCGACCCTGCGCGCGGGGGCGCGCGCGCGACCGCGCGCTCGAGTGTGCGCGCGCACGACCGTGCGTGCGGGCAACCAGGGTGCGCGTGTTGTGTGTGCGGGCTCTTGCTTGCCTTGCGCTTCTGGAAGCGCCGTTATGGGCCTTTTCGTACCTGCTTTGATATGCACAACTGCGCTTTGTGTGCGCAAGGTATGTGACGTGTGCACAAGGTACGATGTGCACAGTATGTAATGTGCACGATAGGTGAGAGATGCGTGTGCTAGGCACGATGCATACGCGATGTGCACAAGGTGTAACATGCATGGCGGACTAAGCGCCCAAGGGAAGAGATTACTGAGATGTGGAGTTTTTGTTGCCCCCCGAGTGTATCCCTGAGTACTTCTTGTACAAGGTCGAAAGGAGAAACTTGCTGCGGCAAGGCACATGGGTGTAAACACGACTCCTCCATTTTTATCGAGGCTGAATGATACCTCAGTTGGCGAGGTTGATGCTATTTTACGTAAGTTTGACGTGCAACGTCATTTTGCGCGAGACTGACTCGCGATTATTGCTCGCACGAGCTTGGCTCGTGACTTTTGCTCGCACGAGCTTGGTTCGTGACTTTGGCTCGCACAAGACTATCTTGTGACTTTGCCTTGCGCGGTTTGTGACCGCGACTTAGTTTAAACGAGGTTAGCTCGCGGCTTTGTTGGTTTGCCGCCGTGCTTGCACGAGGCTGGCTCGCGGCTTGATTTGCACGGTTTGCGACTGCGGCTTGACTTTCGCGAGGGTTGCGCGAGGGTTGTTCGCGGCTTAGATTGAGCGAGGGTTGCTCGCGGCTTAGATTGCGCGAGGCTTGTTCGCGGCTTTGATTGCGCGAGGGCTGCTCGCGGCTTAGATTGCGCGAGGGTTGCGCGCGACTTAGACTGCACGATGGTTGCTCGCGGCTTAGATTGCGCGAGGGTTGCTCGCGGCTTAGATTGCGCGAGGGCTGCTCGCGGCTTAGATTGCGCGAGGGCTGCTCGCGGCTTAGATTGCGCGATGGTTGCCTTCGACTTAGAATGCGCGAGGATTTCTCGCAGCTTAGATTGCGCGAGGTTTGCTCGCGGTTTAGATTGCGCGAGAGTTGCTCGTGACTTAGATTGCGCGATGGTTGTGTGCGACTTAGGTTGTGCGGGCAGCTGCTCGCGGCTTAGGCTGCGCGAGGGTTGATCGCGGCTTTGCTTGCGCGAAGGTTGCTCGCGGCTTAGGTTGCGCGAGGGATGCGCGCGACTTAGGTTGCGCGGGCAGCTGCTCGCGGCTTAGGCTGCGCGAGGGTTGCTCGCGGCTTTGCTTGTGCGAGGGTTTCTCGCGGCTTCGATTGTGCGAGGTTTGCTCGCGTCTTAGTTTGCGTGAGGGATACTCACGGCTTAGTTTGCACGAGGGATGCTTGTGGCTTCTTCGTGAGGGGGGCAGACCCCCACGGTATCGTCGGAGAGTGTAATTACTCAATCCAACCGCCAGAGAACGTAGGTGTTCAATCTGGGCACCAAAGAACGTATGTGCTCAATCCGGGTGCGATCACGAGGGGGTAAGGCCCTAGCGATGGTGTCGGAGAGTGTAAGTACTCCATCCAACCATCGGAGAACGTATGTGCTCAATCCGGGCATCGGAGAACGTATGTGCACGATCCTGGTGCCGGAGAACGTAGGTGCTCAATCCGGGTGCAATCGCGAGGGGGGCAGGCCCTGACAATGGCGTCGGAGAGTGTAAGCACTCAATCCGACCGTCGGAGATCGTAGGTGCTCAATCCGGGTGCCGGAGAACGTAGGTGCTCAATCCGGGTGCAATCGTGAGGGGGGCAAACCCTGACGATGGTGTCGGAGAGTATAAGTACTCAATCCGACTGTCGGAGAACGTAGGTGCTCAATCCGGGTGCTGGAGAACGTAGGTGTTGCAATCCGGGTGCAATCGTGAGGGTGGCAGACCCTGACGATGGCGTCGGAGAGTGTAAGTACTCAATCCGACCGTCGGAGAACGTAGGTTCTCAATCCAGGCACCGGAAAACGTATGTGCTCAATCAGGGTGCGATCGCGTGGGGGGCAGGCCCTTGCGATGACATGACGTTTGAGAGGCAAAGTTGCTGAAGAACCTGCTTGTTCGGTTTGTAAACACGGTTTTACCTTAAAACAAATATGATATTGTACTTGGAAATAAACTTGGTTTGCGCGAGCCTGAGCTCATGACTTTTACTGTTCTAAAGTGATAAAAACAATATGATGGAAAAACATACGATTAACACCATTAGTAAAAGATAAAAATGCGGAGGGATAGATGCGATGCAAATTCCGAGCTACATGTGTGTTGTAGAGGGTCGTCCTGCGTCAGGGAGAGCGTCCGTCCTAGGTATCCATTGCTGGGGATCCGACGATGGTCTCTATGTTGCCAACCATCTGTCTTCCTCCACCGTTTCCTTGTGTTGGGATCTGTGGTTGTATTTGCAAAAATCTCCCGAGGAGCCCCTGGCGAACAAGACGTTCAATATCATCTTTGAGACAGGCGCACTCTTCAGTGTTGTGACCCGTTGCGCGGTGGAACTCGCAGTATCTTGTCTGGTCTGCCTTAGGGTTTGGTCGCGGTGCTCTTGGTCGTTGGAAGGCCGGATCATTCTGAATGGCGTACATCACATTTGTGCAGGTGGTATTCAGAGGGGTGTATTCCTGAAATGGATGTTGCCCCCCATTCCTTAGAAGGTCTCGTTGACGGCTATTGCGGCGACGCTCACTCTGGTGTCGTTCTTCTTGTCTTGTGAGAGTTGGTCCCTCTTCTTTCTTCCTTTTTTGTCCTCCTCCAAACTGCTGTCGGTGCGCTTCAATAGCTTCGTCGGCTGCTATCTGGGCCTCGACCCGATGAACGAGATCTGGATAACTGGGCACGGTATCCCTCATGAGTGCTGAATAGAAGCCGCTAGGGCGGAGCCCGCCAAGGAATACGCCTCTGAGAAGCTCGGGGTCGGACGCCTGGAATTTGACGTGCCTTAGAGGTGAAGCGGCGAAAGAAGTCCTTGAGGGACTCTCCTTCATTTTGTCGAATACCTGAAAGGTGAGATGGATCGCGAACGATTCTCCGATTTGCAATGAACTGATCAGTAAATTGCCTGGTCAGCTCTGCGAAGTTGGTAATGGTGACAGCTCTTAGGGAATGGAACTATGTACGAGTCTATCCTTTGAGTGTTGCTGGGAACACTTGACAGAGCAACTAGTCTGGAGCATTGTAAATCCTCATGATGGTGGTGAAGTGGTTGATGTGTTCCAGTGGATCATCGGTCCCGTCAAACGTCTCCATGTTTTGAAGCTTGAATCCATGTGGAATGGGATGATCGAGGATCTGCGGCGTTAAGGGGGAGCCTTGGCAGAGCGGTCGGTGAGCCTGAAAGTCTCTTCTTCCAGCCTGGAGGTATTCTTCGGCTATAACTTCCCGAATTTCCTCCCGAGTAAATCTTTCGAGAGGAGGGGGGTGAATGTCGCCGGCGAGGTGGTGATGAAGATGATCTGCTCTTACTCCACTTTGAGCGGGGTGAGTGGAGCCGGCGGCGTCAGAATAATCCTCAGGCTCTTCTTGGGCCCTTTCCGGGTTTGGTTGCAGCGGAAGATTTGTTCGGGCTGGTGGCATCGGGGGAGCAGGATGTGCTCCCATGTTTTGGATTAATGCAAGCATTTCCGTTTGTTGTTCTTCCATTTGGCGGACGCGCCCCTCCAGGGCGATGACGGGGGTGAAAGCTACTTCGGCAGTCAGTGGCATGTCCACTAGTGAGTGGGATCGTGCTGGTTCGATGTGTCTGCCAAGTGCGGATCCTTCAGTTGTGCGGGTACTTCTCTTCGCCATGGAATCTGAGCTTTGGAAGAGGCAAAGATGAGTGACTTGTCTTCTGAAGGATGTTGGGAATGTTCCCACAGACGACGCCAAACTGTTGCAGCCAAACTCGGCGCTCTTGTCGATCCGGACTAACTTAGACTGCCTTAGCTCGCGGAGCGATCGAGTGCGCACACAGTCAGTTGAAAAAGAGAAATGTACACCAGAAGTTTTAACGTGGAAAACCCTTCAACCGGGTGAAAAACCACGTGACCGGTTCTGTGCCAGTCAAAATCCACTAACTCTGGATGATTACAATACACTCAGTGAACCGGGGCGACATGTCGCTCCCGTTACAATTTGTGGGGAGAGAGGATGACTATAAACATCAGCGGGCAACAGGCTGCTCCGCTGAAGCGACTTAAATGGTGGAATGCGCGGGATGCTTCTAGCGCTTGCGCCCAAGGCGGCATGCGCTTGCTGGCCTCGACTGCCTTCTTCGTTTGACTTTCTCTGATCTTGGGCGTCTCCTTGCGAACTACGCTCTAATGGGGTGCCTATAGCCAATGGCAGACGCTGGTGGCCGGTGGCGGGCGCTGGAGGTCACTGGTGGTCGCTGGTGGTCGCTGGTGGCCGCTGGTGGCCGGCGACGAGCGGAGAACGACTCGAAGGAGGCGGCGGGAGAGCTCTCACCTGAGGAATAAGAAGAAGAAATCGTAGAAGGGAAAAAGATGAGAAATGAAGAGCTCCTGGGGTCCTTTTATAGGCTTCAGGGGGAGATCATAGTGGGCCCCACCACTAACGTAGTGGGTGGTTTCCCCTTGATCGGACGGCCTTGGTAGCGCGCCATGATCGGATGGTGGAGGTTCGGGCGGCGAGCCACCGGCTAGCGGTGGTTAGCGGGAGCGGCCGGCCGGTGGCGGTCGACAGGTGGAGGTGGCCGGTGATGGCCGGCGGTGGCCGGCCGGCAGTCGGCCGGCGGCGGCCGGCCAACGGCGGGTGGGCGGCGATGGTGGGCGGCGGCGGGCGGCGGCGGTTGGAGGCGGTCGGTTGCGGCGGCGGTGTTCTCTCTCCCCTCTTTCCCCTTTTTGTGGATCTCTTTTTTGGTTGGAGAGAAAGATGGGGAAATTAGATGAAGGAGATAAAAGATGAGAGAAAATGAGCCATCCACTTCTCCCATCATGAAGGGAATCATGAGATTTACTAGTCAACCCCAAGATCTCATTTTGGGGATTGCTATGTGCACTCCTAAATCTATAAAATGGAGTCAATCTCTATCATGTGTAAATTTTAGTTATTACAAACAAATTACCTGCTTTAATCAGAAAAATTTAGAGTGCATTTTCATGTATTTGCATGTAAGAAAACAATTGGTAAGTAATATTAAAAAACAAACATTTTCCAAAAATTTATCTGGAAAAACACTATTAAAAATGAGCATGCACATATTTGGAAGGCACGCAAGATCATGCTTGTGATCATTAAGAAAAGCATATCTTTAAAGTTAGACGAAAGGACCAACTAACAAAAATAACTTAAACAAATTTGTTTCAAACTCAGCCGCCCTTTTTCTCTCCTCTTCCATGGTTTTTGAAGAGACAAGGGATTAGAAAACTAACCCTCTCTCACTCACTTCCATTCTCTATTTTTCTAATTCTCCACTAAAAAGAAGACTAATGAGGAGTTAAGGCCAAAAAAAAGTCGCATCATTTGAACAACAAAATAAAAAAAGACAGAACCTAATTTCGGAATATAATTGAAACAAAGGACACATAAGAAACCTGCAAGAAGCCTGGCTTCAGTTTTTTGCTTGAAAATGAGACAAAACTGTAACTAAAATAACCAGGTGGATATAAATACCTCTTCCATTGCCTGCTGGAAGCATTGCATTACCCTCCTAAAATAAAGCTTGGCATCCTCAAGATCTTTCGTGATGAATGGAAGAGAAGTTTGTGCATTTCCCAAAGACCAAATGGTGTCATGCTTCTTGGGATAAATCTCCAAAGCTTCCTCCAACTTAGAAATAGCTTCTGAAGCAGTACCCATTTGTTGCGGACTAATTCGATGTCTCGGTCGGACCGAATAATCTTGGACCGTCTTAGCTCACGGAGCGGTCGAGCGCGCACACAGTCGATTAAAATGAAACAGTGAACACAAGTCTTGATGACGTGGAAAAACCCCTTAAATGGGTAAAAAACCACGTGACCGGGTCTGTGCCGGTCAAATTCCACTACCTTCTGGGGGTTACAACTTGATTGGTGAATCGGGGCGACAGGCCGCTCCCGTTACAACTTGAGGGGAGAGATAAAGACTGAAGCTTCCAGCGGGCAACAAGCTGCTCCGCGGAAGTGACTTAGACGGGGAAACGTGCGTGATGCTTCTGGCGTGCGCGCTCGGGGCGGCGCACGCTTGCTGGCTTCGGATTGCTTCTTCCTTTGGCTTCCTCGCGGTCCTGGACGTCCTTTGGCTAACGGTGCGCTGGTGGGGTGCTTATAGCCGCTGGCAGCAGGTAGTTATCACAGGTGGCCGTTGGTGGCCGATGGTGGCTGTTGGAGGTTCACGGCGAGCGGTGGCCGACATGGTGGAGGAGGCAGGAGAGCTCTCACCTGAAGAAGAAGAGGAAGAAGCGGAGAAGAGAAAAGGTGAGAAATAAGAGTCCCCTGGGGGTCTTTTTATAGCCTCCAGGGGCGGATCATGGCGGGCCCCACCACTAAAGTGGTGGGGTAGTGTTTGGTTACCCCTTCGATCGGATGGCCGGGAGGGCCTCCCCCTTGATTGGACGGCGGGGAGGCTTCCCATGACGGCGGGCCGCCATGACGGCGGCGGCGGTCGGGCGGCCGGCGACGGGGGCCGGCGACGCGCCTCCTGGCGGTGACCTGCCGTCGGCCGGGCGCGGCGAGGGAGGCCGGCCACGGCCGGAGCGGCCAAGGCCATGGTCGGCAATGGCCGGGTCGGCCATGGCCGAGCCGGCCATGGTCGGCCATGGCCAGGGCGGCCATGGTCGTGGCCGCGGAGGCAACGGCCGTGGCCGCGGCGGCCACGACCGCTGCTGGCCACGCCACCATGACCGCGGCTGGCCATGGCCGGGGCGGACAGGGCCGCGGCGGTCATGGTCGGGGCTGCCATGGTTGCGGCCGGCCACGGCCGTGGCGGCCGTGGCCGGGGCGGCCGAGGGAGTGCCGCCCGCCGAGGGTGTCTTGGCCTCTTGCCGGCGGCGGTTCTCCCGGCGACGATTCTTCCTACGAGGGGAGGGAGTGGGGCCCGCCCCCATAATCTCCATGAGAGATCATGAGGGGTGGGGCCCACCCATGACTTTCCTTGAGTGGAGATCATAGGGGCTCCTTGCTTCCTATAAATAAAGGGAAACCTATCAAATTCCTCTTAAATCTCCACTGGTCGGGAATGAAGCGAGTGTGAGGAGAGATTTTTTTAATTCCTTGTTGTCATGGTGGGTGCTGGCGAGAAATCCGAGGCGGTGGCGATGGATCGTGGTTCTAAGGTATTACGTCGTGCGGAGGCTTGGCAAACGGGCGTCGGATACATGCGGACGGAGGCCGGCGCGGTACACGAGCGTCAAAATGGCGCACGCGAGGAAGGGCCGCGGGGGCGGGCACTGGCCGCGCGTGCTGGCGGCGCGCGGGCTGTCCGCGTGCGTGGGCCGCGCGCGGAGGCCTTGCACGCGGGCAGGCCGTGCGCCCGGGCAGGCCGAGCGCGCGCAGGCCGCGCGCGCGCAGGTCGGGCGCGCGGGCTACGCGCGCGCAGGCCGCGCACACCCGTGCTGGCCGCCTGCGTAAGTTTTGCGTGCAGCTTGCGCGCGCGGGTCTTGCGCGCAGGCCGCGTGGGCGGGCTTTGCGTGTATTTCGCGTGCGTCGGCCGTATGCGCGTAGCCCATGCGCGTGCGCACTCAAGCGAGGGTTGTGTGGTTTAGATTGCTCGAGAGTTGCGCGCGACTTAGATTGCGCGGGGGAGCTCGCGGCTTTGCTTGCGCGAGGGTTGCTCGCGGCGTAGGTTGCGCGAGGGTTGCGCGCGACTTAGGTTGCGTGTGCCACTGCTCGCGGCTTAGGCTGCGCGAGGGTTGCTCGCGACTTTGCTTGCGCGAGGGTGCTCGCGTCTTAGGTTGCGCGAGGGTTGCGCGCGACTTAGGTTGCGCGGGCAACTGCTCGCTGCTTAGGCTGCGCGAGGGTTGCTCGCGGCTTTGCTTGCGCGAGGGTTGCTCGTGGCTTAGGTTGCGCGAGGGTTGCGCGCGACTTAGGTTTTGCGGGCAGCTGCTCGCGGCTTAGGCTGCGTGAGGGTTGCTCGCGGCTTCGATTGCGCGAGGGTTGCTCGCGGTTTTGTTTGCGCGAGGGATACTCACGGCTTAGTTTGCGCGAGGGATGCTTGCGGCTTCTTTGTGAGGGGGGCAGGCCCCCACGGTGTCGTCGGATAGTGTAATTACTCAATCCGACCATCGGAGAACGTAGGTGTTCAATCCGGGAACCAGAGAACGTATGTGCTCAATCCGGGTGCGATCGCGAGGGGGCAGGCCCTGACGATGGCGTCGGAGAGTGTAAGCACTCAATCCGACCGTCGGAGAACGTAGGTGCTCAATCCGGGTGCCGGAGAACATAGGTGCTCAATCCGGGTGCAATCGCGAGCGGGACAGGCCCTGACGATGGCGTCAGAGAGTGTAAGTACTCAATCCGACCGTTGGAGAACGTAGGTGCTCAATCCGGGCACCGGAGAACGTATGTGCTCAATCTGGGTGCGATCGCGAGGGGGGCAGGCCCTTGCGATGACATGACTTTTGAGGGGCAAAGTTGCTGAAGAATCTGCTTGTTCGGTTTGTAAGCACAGTTTTACCTTAAAACAAATATGATATTGTACTTGGAAATAAACTTGGTTTGCGCGAGTCTGAGCTCATGACTTTTACTATTCTAAAGTGACAAAAAAAAGATGATGGAAAAAGCAGACGATTAACACCTTTAATAAAAGATAAAAATGCGGAGGGATAAATGCGACGCAAATTCCGGGCTACATGTGTGTTGTAGAGGGTCGTCCTGCGTCGGGGAGAGCGTCCGTCCTAGGTATTCATTGCTGGGGATCCGACGATGGTCTCTATGTTGCCTACCATCTGCCTTCCTCCACCGTTTCCTTGTGCTGGGATCTGTGCCTGTCTTTGCAAAAATCTCCCGAGGAGCCCCTAGTGAACAAGATGTTCAATTTCATCTTTGAGACCGGCGCACTCTTCAGTGTTGTGACCCGTTGCGCGGTGGAACTCACAATATCTTGTCTGGTCTGCCTTGAGGTTTGGCCGCGACGCTCTTGGTCGTTGGAAGGCCGGATCATTCTGAATGGCGTACATAACATTTGTGCAGGTGGTATTCAGAGGGGTGTATTCCTGAAATGAATGTTGCCCCCATTACTTGGAAGGTCTTGTTGACGGCTATTGCAGCCACGCTCACTCTGGTGTCGTTCTTCTTGTCTTGTGAGAGTTGGTTCCTCTTCTTTCTTCCTTTTCTGTCCTCCTCCAAACTGCTGTCGTTGCGCTTCAATAGCTTCGTCGGCTGCTATCTGGGCCTCGACCCGATGAACGAGATCTGGATAACTGGGCACGGTCTCCCTCATGAGTGCTGAATAGAAGCCGCTGGGGCAGAGTCCGCCAAGGAAGACGCCTCTGAGAAGCTCGGGGTCGGACGCCTGGAATTTGACGTGCCTCAGAGGTGAAGCGGCGAAAGAAGTCCCTGAGAGACTCCCCTTCATTTTGTCGAATACCTGAAAGGTGAGAGAGATCGCGAACAATTCTCCGATTTGCGATGAACTGGTCAGTAAATTGTCTGGTCAGCTCTGCGAAGTTAGTAATGGTGCCAGCTCTCAGGGAATGGAACCATGTACGAGCCTGTTCTTTGAGTATTGCTGGGAACACTTGGCAGAGCAACTGGTCTAGAGCATTGTAAATCCTCATGATGGTGGTGAAGTGGTTGATGTGTTCTAGTGGATCATCGGCCCCGTCAAACGTCTCGATGCTTGGAAGCTTGAATCCATGTGGAATGGGATGATCGAGGATTTGCGGCGTCAAGGGAGAGCCTTGGCAGAGCGGTCGGTGAGCCTGAAAGTCTCTTCTTCCACCCTGGCGGTATTCTTCGGCTATAACTTCCCGAATTTTCTCCCGAGTAAATCTTTCGAGAGGAGGGGGGTGAATGTCGCCGACGAGGTGGTGATGAAGATGATCTGCTCTTACTCCTCTTTGAGCTGGGTGAGTGGAGCCGGCGGCGTCAGAATAATCCTCGGGCTCTTCCTGGACCCTTTCTAGGTTTGGTTGCAGCGGAGGATTTGCTGGGGCTGGCGGCATCGGGGGAGCAGGAGGTGCTCCCATGTTTCGGAGTAATGCAAGAATTTCCGTTTGTTGTTCTTCCATTTGGCGAACACTCCCCTCCAGGGCGATGACGGGGGCGAAAGCTGCTTCAGTGGTCAGTGACACGCCTACCAGAGAGTGAGATCGTGCTGGTTCAGTTTGTCCGCCAAGTGTGGATCCTTCGGCAGTGCGAGCACTTCTCTTTGCCATCACGGTGGTAGAGATGATGAAATTGTTCTGCGGAGGATGTTGGGAATGTTTCCCACAGACGGCGCCAAACTGCTGCGGACTAACTCGATGCCCCGGTCGGACCGGATAATCTTGGACCGTCTCAGCTCACGGAGCGGTCGAGCGTGCACACAGTCGATGAAAATGAAACAGTGAACACAAGTCTTGATGACGTGGAAAAACCCCTTAAATGGGTAAAAAACCACGTGACCGGGTCTGTGCCGGTCAAATTCCACTACCTTCCGGGGGTTACAACTTGCTTGGTGAATCGGGGCGACAGGCCGCTCCCGTTACAACTTGAGGGGAGAGATAAAGACTGAAGCTTCCAGCGGGCAACAGACTGCTCCGCGGAAGTGACTTAGACGGGGAAACGTGCGTGATGCTTCTGGCGTGCGCGCTCGGGGCGGCGCGCGCTTGCTGGCTTCAGATTGCTTCTTTCTTTGGCTTCCTCGCGGTCCTGGACGTCCTTTGGCTGACGGTGCGCTGGTGGGGTGCTTATAGCCGCTGGCAGCAGCTAGTTGTCACAGGTGGCCGTTGGTGGCCAATGGTGGCTGTTGGAGGTTCACGACGAGCGGTGGTCGACTCGGTGGAGGAGGAAGGAGAGCTCTCACCTGAATAAGAAGAGGAAGAAGCGGAGAAGAGAAAAAGTGAGAAATAAGAGTCCCCAGAGGGTCTTTTTATAGCCTCCAGGGGCGGATCATGGCGGGCCCCACCACTAAAGTGGTGGGGTAGTGGGTGGTTACCCCTTCGATCGGACGGCCGGGAGGGCCTCCTCCTTGATCGGACGGCGGGGAGGCTTCCCATGACGGCGGGCCGCCATGACGGCGGCGGCCGGCGACGGGGGCCGGCCGCGCGCCTTCTGGCGGCGACCTGCCGCCGGCCGGGCGCGGCGAGGGAGGCCGGTTACGGCCGGAGCGGCCAAGGCCATGGTCGGCCACGGCCGGAGCGGCCAAGGCCATGGTCGGCCACGGCCGGAGCGGCCAAGGCCATGGTCGGCCACGGACGGAGCGGCCAAGGCCGCGGCGGGCCACGGCCGGAGCGGCCAAGGCCGCGGCGGGCCACGGCCGGGGCGGCCACGGCCGGGGCGGCCACGGCTGCGGCGGCCCTGGCCGACCCGGCCGTGGCCGCCCCGGCCGTGGCAAGCCGCGACCATGGCCGCGGCGGGCCATGGCTGGGGCGGCCATGGCCGCGGCGGCCATAGTTGCGGCCGGCCACGGGCGTGGCGGCCGTGGCCGGGGCGGCCGAGGGAGTGCTGGCCGCCGGCGGTGGCTTGGCCTCTTGCCGGCGGCGGTTCTCCCGGCGGCGGTTTTTCCTACGAGGGGAGGGAGTGGGGCCCGCCCCCATCATCTCCATGAGAGATCATGGGGTGGAGGGTGGGGCCCACCCATGACTTTCCTTGAGTGGAGATTATGGGGGCTCCTTGCTTCCTATAAATAAAGGGGGAACCTATCACCATTATTATCAATACAACTGGCAGATTGAAGTGAAAAACACTAGACTGCCCTTCATCGGTGACAAAATCAATTACCTTTGACGAACTTTATCGAGTCAGATCAAGTTTGGAACTGCGACAACTCAATTAGCACTCCTGCCCAACTCATGAGATTCTAAAACAACAAACAGCAAGTCAATAAAAACTAAAATTAAGGAAGAGTTACTACTAAGAAACTGAAATTTTGATGAGAATCGAGTATAGAAGATCAGAAAGGGTGAAGAATCAAAAAAATAAAGCAATCGGGGGTCACATCGGCATCAATGGGATTCTTGGCGTAGACGGCCTCGGCGTTCTTGTGAGCGTGCTCGTAGAAGAGGATGCGATGGAAGTCTTGCTGACCTAAATCCATGTCCATGGCTTACAGTGGGGGCTTGGGAGGCCGGGAACAGATTAAAGAATGATGCTCAAAATTAATATTAAATGATGTTTTTGGTGGTGCATGAAGCAGTCCAGATTGTCCTTGTCTTGTCAATTCTTTTTTGCATGCTACTTGTCGGTGATGATCACTCCTTGTCGATGCTGATTCTACAGTTCTTATAACCGATGTGCCAGTGTTGAGCCCTCCAACACAATTTTTTAACTTTGAGGGTAGGTTACAAGGTATTTTACTAGAGGAAGGGGTAGGAACGCCAATCAGAATGGAGGAAATTGTCCGAAATTATCGTCTGGAAAAAATGAGTAGCTTATTAGCATTACCTAAACCAAATAACAACCTCAACTAGAGTACCTCCAATCATGTTAGTCAAAATTTCTCCCATACGGCTCATAAATTCTGGGCCTAACTTCACTCGGGATAATTTACAAATTTATCTAATGCAAACCTACCAAATTTTTAATTATAAAATTACCACCTCATACTCACCCCAATCCACAAAACTCTCTCTAAGTTCCTACCTAATCCTGTGAAGCTCTACTTAACCCAGCAGATTTCAGCAACTACAACTCTACAACAAAATGCTTGGATGAGGCATTAAAATGCACAATGCCACTATTCAACAAAGCCAAAATATTACAGCCATAGATTTTTCTAACGACAACTCCATTTCTTTCCATTGCCTCTCAATATCGCGCCTACATAACTCTTGTGTCCTTATTTTATATTAGAGGCATTTATGTATTTACTCAACTATATCTCCTATAAATAATGGACTTAAGTTTATGTTATGCTCATGTTGAATGTATTGGATGTTCTTGTGGTTTTATGCGGCTGGATCGGGAGTCTCCCCTCGCCAGAAGATCAAGCTGTTCAGGGCATGGTGTCCTTAGGTGAGATCAGTTATCTTGTAATCCTTTTTATCGATATTACGATCCATTTTCTGTGTTTTCTCCTTGAGATTGGTTTGGATCGTAACAAAGGTACCAGAGCCATTCCATTCTCTCCCCTGTGCAAACTGTTCCTTCTGCCTCCACACTCGACCACGTCTGCGGCGTCCGCTCCTCCTCTGTCCTCCGGTCACACCCTTAAACAGCCGCAACCCCTTCAACCACCGTTAAAATCCATTTCCGAACTTCCCCTGCCTGCTCTGCATCTTCGTCCACCGCTGCATCACGTTCCGTCTCTCTCACCGCTCGCCGGCGTTTTCCGCCTCGTGAACGTCAAGCCCTTCGTTCGTCCCCAGCCACTGGCCGACCACACACCGCCCTTGATTGCCTTGCTGCCACTTCCTTTCCCATCTCATCTCGCAGCCTGCACCATCTCCTCGAGCTCCGCACATTTCCCTTTCCTTTTTTGACAGTCATCTGTTCTTTTTTTCTTTTTTTCTTTTTTAGGTGATTGTTATTAGCACTGCACTTTTGGATATTCGCACTTTATTTATTCTTAATTTTCCGTGCTTTTTGAAAATACTCCTTGTACATGCATTTTTAGGAAAAGTATTCAACACGAAAGTTGTAGATCTCAACGAGATCTACAACTTTCGTGTTGAACACTTTTCCTAAAAATGCATGTATAAGGAGTATTTTCAAAAGGCGCGAAATCTGAGCGTATTTTTAGAAATACGCTTTATACATGCATTTTTAGGAAAAGTGTTCAACACGAAAGTTGTAGATCTCGTCGAGATCTACAACTTTCGTGTTGAACACTTTTCCTAAAAATGCTTGTACAAGGAGTATTTTCAAAAGGCGCGAAAAATTAAGAGTAAATAAAGTGCGAATATCCAAAAGTGCAGTGCTAATAACAGTCACCCTTTTTTATCCTCCCCCATCTCCTCGAGGTGCTCCTTATTTTATGACAGCCACACTCTCACTACCTCTTCTTTTGACTTTTGTCTCTCTCTCCCACTTTTGTTTTGTCTTTTTCTCCATATTTTTTCCTGTCAATTCACTGTCTCACTTAGGGGTGCAAGCGGTTCGGTTTGGTTCGGTTTGGACCCAAACCGAAACCGAACCGATATTTATCGGTTCGGTTCGGTTTTTTGGTCGGTTTACTCGGTTCGGTTTTCGGTTTTTCAGTTATATTATTTAAAATAATTGTGTACTTAAATATCTCAAGAAAATTTTAGAAAAGATATAATAATTAAAAATAAATATCATCAAGATTTATTTACATATGATATATTACAACTAATAGCTCATATTACATTAAAAAATTATGATTGAATATTTTTATTGCGAAATCGAGTAATAAATATAAAAAAGATATAAATAAAATCAGTTAAACAAAATGTTTAATTCTTCTTGATGCATAAAATATGCATTACAAAAATTTATTTTGCCTCAAATGATATATAAATTATTAAGTTGATATAATTTATGTACATTATTTAGGGAATAAAAATAGTTAAAAGATCATTATTGGTAATATTTTTACATGTATTATTAGTCGGTGCGGTTCGGTTTTTCAGAGAGGAAAACCAAAGCCGAACCGAGTCGTTCAGTTCGGTGTAAAATCGGTTCGGTTTGGGCGGTTCGGAACGATTTGGTCGGTTTTCAGTTTTTCATGCACACCCCTAGTCTCACTTCATCCTTCACTCCTATCCTGCTGCCATCAAATCTCCAACCCTCCCTTTTATTTTGGGCGCTGTTATTAGCACTGCAGTTTTGACTAGTTGCACCGCACTTTCACCTAGGTTTTCGCGCCTTTTAGAAATATGTCTTGTACATGCATTTTTAGAAAAAGTGTTCAACACGAAAGTTGTAGATCTTGACGAGATCTACAACTTTCGTGTTGAACACTTTTCCTAAAAATGCATGTACAATGCGTACTTTGAAAATTTCGCGCCTTTTGAAAATACGCCTTGTACATGCATTTTTAGGAAAAGTGTTCAACACGAAAGTTGTAGATCTCGTCGAGATCTACAACTTTCGTGTTGAACATTTTTTCAAAAACTGCATGTACAAGACGTATTTTCAAAAGGCGCGAAAACCTAGGGGAAAGTACGGTGCGACTAGCCAAAAACTGCAGTGCTAATAACAGCACCATTTATTTTTGTTTATTATCTCTATCCTCAAGGAAGGATATCATTTTCTTATTTTTTATTGAATAATTCTATGCATATCTAAATTATACCTAAATACCATAAAAAGTGGGCCTCACACACAATAAAATAATCGTATCCCTACTTTTTGCTATGCTTTAGATGTGTAAAAAGGTCAAATAATATATTTTATTGTGTATTGAGCCTATTTTTTGTAATTTTTAGATATAATTTAAGTATGTATAGTTCTGTCCTTTTTTATTTGTTCTCTACGGCTTGTCTCGAGACTCAAGCACCCCACCTACCGTTTTGACTTTCCAGTTTTCTCTCGGCTATTTCTTCTCTCCACTCACTATCTCACATTAATTCTCACCGCCAATCCCGCTAATTAATTCTCACCACAATTTCCCCTCCTCCTTTTTATTTCCTATTAATCCCTCGTTTATTAATCATTTTTCTACTACATATTTTCAGCATGCCCATTAGCACCACCGTCCTTGCATTGCTCACATGTCTCGATGCGATCCTGACAGCATCGGCTGCCGAGACAGCTGCGATCATTGCAACCATGAATGCCAATGACACATGTCCTCTGACCACTTCGCTGGCCGCCGAACCGTCTCCACCATATGTGGATGTCCTTCCGCCACCCCCACCAATGGTATCCATGCCACCATCGGTGTTACCACCTCCGTTGCCAACCATCTCTCTAGCAGCCTCTGCCACAGCAGACCCGTCGACTATTCTGCCACCATCATTGTCGGAGCTTGTTCGGTCGTCTATCTCGCCACTTAATCAGCTGGTCTGTTCGTCACCGGTTCATCCGACCCTCTCGCCACCGGCCGTTGTTCCGTCACCGCTCTCTGCTCGTGTGGCCACTATTCCGCCTCCACTACCACCGCCCCCAGCTCGTTCGGCCACCATTCCACTGCCACTACCACCGTCCCCTGCTCTTCCGGCCACTATTCCGCCGCCACTACCTCCGGCCATACGACAACCGCCGCCTCCGCAACCGCCGATGCGGACACCTGCGGCGCCAAGCCCGCCCTTGTCGGCCCCTGCTCTGCCACCCTCTCCAGCCTCATTGAAGCCACAACTGCCGGACCCCGTTCCTTCGGGAAATATTTGCTGGACGGTGCCGTCGCTGCTTGTCGAAGCCCCAACTGTCGTGACGCGCTATCAGGAGTTGTTTTGGCGCAAAGTAAAAAATGCCAGAACTCACCCATCCTCCGGACGTTCGAGTTTGAGGACAAGCTCGATTTGGAGGAGGGAGTAATGATGTGTCCTTATTTTATATTAGGGGCATTTATGTATTTACCCAACTATATCTCCTATAAATAGCGGGCTTAAGTTTATGTTATGTTCATGTTGAATGTATTGGATGTTCTTGTGGTTTTATGCGACTGAATCGGGGGAGTCTCCCCTCGCCCGAAGATCAAGCTGTTCAGGGCATGGTGCCCTTAGGTGAGATCAGTTATCTTGTAATCATTTATATCGATATTACGATCCATTTTCTGTGTTTTCTCCTTGAAGTTGGTTTGGATCGTAACAATAACCTCCTTATTATGCTTCCAGGTCAAGATCTAAATCGGGAATGCTTCTTTAACACAATGCACTAATTAAGGAGGCAAATAAGAGCAAAACAGAAGGCAAAAAAAATCTTATTTCTGGAGAATGGGAAGGTGCTGTTGCTGCTACTTACTCAACGGAACTTATGGCGGAGAGGCAGTCGGCGGGAAAAGGGACTGAGAGCGAAGGGACAACCTTTCGCTATTTATAAGACTGAGAAAGAACCGGGCGCTGGCATTCCAACCCCACGAGTAGGGAGACGAGGAAGCAACCTCCAGAAGCCGAGAAGAGCCGCTCCAGAGGTCGCCGACGGCAATAAGCTGGGCAAAGCAAGTCCAATTGGTTGCTCAAAATTAATATCAACTGTGTTTTTAACTTCTTGAACTATTCCAGTTTCAAATCTTAATTAATAAGGTTAAAAAGAGCAAACCCAAAAAGTATATATTTGACACATTAAAAAAACATATAGCATACATAACTGAAATATGCATGTCACATACACTTTTAACTTTAATTTGTAAAGATTGCTAACTTTTGAATCAATAATTTCAACTCAAACACAAATAAACTAGAGTGTCTTACCTTAAAATGTATATGACTCTTCTATTCACCAAATAACATTTCACAAGCATGAAATAAAAAATCTCTTCTTGGTGTCCCTCTTTAGACATTCTGCATGTCACTAAAAAACAATAAAACCAAACACAACTCGTAGAAATTTAGAGATAACTGCAAGTTTCAATGGACAAAAAAATCACAACATTCAAACAACAATTTTAATAAACTAAATACAAATTCATAGAGTTTTTATGCTTGAATAGAGCTGCAACACTATAGTAAAAGTAGAAACAAACTGTAAGTTTTCAAATCAAAAATAAAAATCTGAGAAACAAAAGCAAGCATTCTTAGAGATTTTTAATGCCAGGATAAAAAGAAAGAAAATTGCTCCAAAGCTCAACCAATACCTACAAGTTAATACATCAAGCAAAGTGTTAGATAATTACTAAGAAGTTTACTAAAACATTATCAAATAGTATGTATTAAATTAAAACATACTTGTGTATTCTCAAGAGGCAAGGTAAAGACAAAATTAGAGTGTACATGTCAATTAGTGTTGTCTGTTTGATCTTCAAGTTGTCTTCGTTCCAAGAGAGCCAATACCATAGTGTCAAAGCTTTGCTTAATTCGATCCTCCATATCTTGCAAACGTGTCGTCATCTCCGCTTCTACTTTAGCTCGAATTTATTCTTCGAGATGTTGAATATTAGTACGGCCACGCTCTGAAGGTCTAGGTCCTGGCCCCATTCCAAGAATATATATAACCAGAATGATGTCCAAGTATTTTGGTGTAGGCTTCTTCAGGGGTCAGTTTATCTTCAGTTCTTCACCATTTTCCCTAATTTGGGCTTCATGAAGTTCCAATAGTTTTTTATATAATTCCTCCGCCATTTCATCTTGCCACTTATTATGTTTACCTTTGCGAGTTTTCTCCCACAATCTTACGTAAATGGGTAATTCATTCTCTTCTTGTGGAGCTGCCATCTATATTTAGAAAATAATAAGACATTAAATTCCAAGTATTAAAAACACAGTTTCATGTAATCAACGTTATAAATGTAAAAAAAATACTCACCATTTCATATATTATTCTCGCTACAGACTTTGTACCAACATGAGATTTAATTTTTTGTCGGCTCCTATTTTGCTTGTTTCTCTCACTTATCCTCTATATCAATAAACACATAAAGAAAACAATGTTTTAGTAATAATGTACAATATTTATAAGAACACATAAACAAAACATGATATACTAGATCTAGTTACATAAATTTAAATTAATGAATATATTTCTTACCTTGAATCGTGCACTACCCAAGTAACTAATTAGCCAATTCCACTGCTCAGGATCAACGTCTTTAGGGCAATTTGCACGTCTTTGGCCATCAGTATTCCATTTAAGGTAATAATTTGCATGCAAATGAAAGCGCCAAATATTATAATATCGACGAAGTGAAGATATAAGGTCACCACGTACATGAGAATCAGTAGGGAGATTGAATTTAACCTAAAAATAATATAAATAGTTGATAGTATTTGAGTTATAATAGAAAGATTATCTAAATTAAAAAAAATCATATACTTACATAGATGATATTAACTATTTTTTTCAATGATATCTGTTGGAATTAAAGACCATTTCTCCACATTTAGAGGAGCATGGTGTTTACATATCGCCCACATTTGGTAATGAGCTCTTGAGCTCTGTATCCAACTAATCTTCGAAGTTCTGCAGGAAGTTGCACATTCACCCTCTCCATATTATTTTGTCTCCTCTTTGACCACTCAAGCGCCATTGTTGGACCACGTGTCCTTTTTCGTGTTACATTTGAACCTGCCATTAAAAATTTTAATGTTAATAAGTTTCACATATACACATACATATATTTCAAACTATATAAACAAATATAAGCGAGATACACCATTATTATCAAGCTCTGGATTTGTTGGACTTGCAGGTACATGATCAGCCTAAGCCTCAAGAGAAACGTGCTCAACCCCACTCTCAACATATGTATGTTGGTCATTATTAGTCAAAGCTCGATCCAATTGTAATGATCTTGGTGTTTGTGTTGGCTTTTGCTGATAAAAAGAAATGCGCACCCCACTCTCAACATGTGTATGTTGATCATCATTTGTCAAAGCTTGATCCAAATGTAATAATCTAGGTGTTCGTATTGGCCTTTGTTGATACGATAACACACTTACGACCAGTGATTGTTTTTGTTAAAATAGACCATGTAAAGGGCCCATTTTTATTGTTTTATCTTCTCTCCTCCTTTAGTCCCACACCTTGTATAGGATTATCTTCTCTCTTCTTCCTCCTATATATTTGTATTCTCTCCTTGTATTTAGACACACAAGCAATACATACAAGTTTGGAGCTTTCTCAACATGGTATCAGAGGGAGCGATTCGATACTGACGGTTTCTCCTTTTCTAACCGCCCAACCAGCCCTTCTCCCTGTCCGCAGATTGCTCTGCGGTTTCCCTTCTCCTAACCAATTTTGTCCGCGGGTTTCTATCTGCACCGGTCTCCTGCGGCCTGGTTGTTCTTGTCCGCTTTTCTCCTCTTCCCCCTCTCCTCTCCGTGATTTCACCCTCCTCAGGCTTCTTATAGCCCTCGTCTGCTCTGCTCGTGGGTCCCACCTCTCTTGTCCGCTGCGGGCTCGCCTCTTTTTCCTCCCTTACCACTTGAGTTCTTCCTAACTCGCGGTCTCGTCTTCTGTCCGCTCGACCTTCTCTACTCGCGGACTTCTTCTTCCCGCTGCGGCCTCCTTCCGATCTCGCGGTCTTCTCCTACCCGCCGCACACTTGTGTTCTCCTAATCGCTGCAGGCTGCCTCCTAATCGCTGCGGTCTTTCCCTCCTCTCCGCGCTTGAGTTCTACTCGCAGCCTTATCTTTCCCGCTGTGGCTTCTCCCTGTTTTTTGCGGGCTGCTCTTGTCCGCTGCATCTTCTCTTCTCTCTTGTCGCTCGAGTTCTCCTCGCAGCCTCCTATGCTCTAATCGCTACTATGTTCACCCAGACCGTGCAGACTCTTCTCTTTCCATATTTAGGTCACGATCTGAATATTCGCTGGTGTCCGGCTTGACCGCGCGGCCTGCTAACTATCCGAATTTTGGTCGTGGTCTTCCTCAGTCTAACTTGCGGCGGTCTCCTTGTCTTCTCGCCAGCGGTTTATCTCCTTCTCGCTGCGACCTTGCTCTCTTCTGGCGGTAACCTCCTTCCCTTCTCGTGACGACCTGGGCGGTTTTCCTCTGCGGTCTGCCCTTATGGGCTCTTCCAGTAACTCCTCTGGCTCGACGGCCAGCCCGCCTGCTGACCGCCCGGCTTGTCCGACTGACCGCCCAGTTTCCACTCCTGAAGTTCATGGCGAGCTGCGCATCACTACCATCTCTCTTTCAGGAAAGAAGAATTTCGTTCCTTGGGTACATTCGGTTAGACGGGTTCTTCAGGCCAAGGGCCTTCTCCCTCACCTGACTCAGGCTCCTCCCACCCCTCCTACCGATGACTGGCTCCACAATGATGGCCGAGTTCAGACCTGGATCTTGAATTCTTTAGATGGTGAGCCATATCAAATGGCTATGTATCATGAGACTGCCAAAGATATGTGGACTGAGCTACACTCCTTATATTCTGGACGGGACAGCCTCCAGCATCTCTACGACATCCTCACTGACCTCTTTGCTCTTGACACTGGAGGGGCTTCAGATATGACCTCCTTTATAGCTCGTGCGAAGACTCTTACTAAAGCATGGATCCAGCATCAGCCATTCACCAATGATGCTGCTGCTCATCACGCTTAGAAGGAAGCCGCCTGTACTTCCATCATCATGGCCCGTCTTCCCCCTCACCTTTAAAGCATTCGTGCTCAGGTCCTGGATTCCTCTACCACACCATCTTTTTCTGATGTGTGCTCCATGATTCTCCGTGTTTCACCTCCTCCAGATACTACGACTCCTTCTCCTCCAGCCCTTCTTCAACAGGCACCTCCGCTTCTACCATTCCCTCCTCCTTCTACTCGGGGGGGGGGGGGGTCGTTTGGGATCTCGCTGTAACGATCTCACCTGTTACATGACGTATAGTAGAAGGTCCGGCCGGGGCCTCACACTATATACCACAAACAAACGGTGAAGCTACAGGTTAATACCAAATCATAAACGCAACCTAACTCAAAGCATGCTAGCGGAAGCTTAAAGTTAATATAGAACTCAACCATTCGGAATGTCCACTATAGATAAATTGCACATTTATATATATATCCCAAAGGAATGTACCAAATACACAAAGTTAGGGCTTTAAGGCCTGACAGTTCCTCTTTTCATCGTATGGATTACATACATTGGCGCGCAGGCCGGCCATACATGAATAAAAGATAACACATTTTGCTTAGTCGTCAAGGGCTAGTAGCAGCAGCGACAACAACAGCAGCAGGGACTTCAACCCTTCATTTTCCAGTCGGCTCTCCAGCACCTATATAGGGACAATCCACCCAGAAGGTGTCAAACAAGACAACGGTCAGCATTCAACTGACCAATTTATAACAATCCTACCCCTTTACTGGGGAAGTGACATTCCTTCCCTGCAGAGCAATGCATCAATATATATAACATATCTTGTGCTTTTACGCATAAACAATCCATCACAATCGTCACCCACCCGGCCCGACGATCTGTGCTCTCAGGCACACTTGGGTACACCGGCGAACCAGGATTAACACCATTGAGCAATTAGTCTTGATGGCGCGCATGCCTAAGACTCTCATTATGTTGCCGACGAAAGCCCAATGCCTTAGCACTCTCTTGTACAACCAACATAACGCAGGTATAGATCCACCACCCCCCGTTGCTCAAATCACCTTGCCATCACCAAGCACATCGTACTTGCGGCTATAATAAATGGCATGGGTCGGCTTCACCTTTCCTGTTCGGCAAGAAGCCTTTTAAGATCTCGCAGCTCACAACAGCCATATTATTCGCCAAGGACTGGCTTCACAATCAAAAAGGGGAGTTAATACTGGCGTCCTTTGCGGTCGCTTGGCGGGTTCAGCAGAACTCTCTATCTGCACCCAAACTCAACCTAAACCCTGCAATTCATGCAGTGCCAGAAAACTGGTCTTTCATAGCATACAATACAAGCATTAAAAGGGTGTTTTCCTGGAATTCCTCATTCCAGTACTTCCTGCTACTTCCCTTCACAGGCACAACCCATTGACCCAACAAACTACATGTTTATATACGGAGTCTTCTTCGGTGTGCAATATGCAACATCACCAATTAGGACCAACCTGTCCAGATGGGCTTCACACAGCATGCCTATCTCGTACTACACATTTCCGGGTCTAAATGCAGACTCAATTGGGGATAACAACTATTTACCCACGAGGATCACTTACTCTTCCACCTTTTGGTGGAGGATCCCATGCTCATGCATAAAGGAGGACTTCACTTGTCCAATAAGGAAGATCGTTACCCTTGACGATCTCTTGGGAGCCATCAAAAATCTGGCCGGTTGGAAAGTACTGCAATAGCTTTGCCTCCACAAAACTAGCCTTGGATCTCGAATCGGACCTCAGGAGCTCCACCAATGGCTTGCCCTTCTCCTCCTTCTCCTTCCTCCAAGCTCTCCCTTTTTCTCTCTTGATTTGAATGAGAGAAGATGCCAAACTCTAGTCTTATCACTGCAGGAAAGCACCTGGGTCATTGGATCCAAATAGAAATAATTGGATGGCCAAGATCTGCCCCAAATCCTATTTTTTGACTTGACACGGCCTGTGACACGCCCGTGTCACAGGCTGTGTACTCCAAGCGGTACACGAACTGACTTAAACTAGATCAGAACACGGGCTCCAACATGCCCGTGTCACAGGGTAGACACGCCCGTGTCAACCTAACACGGTCGTATGACTGGCCGTGTCACCCTTTCAACACAGGACCAAATCACCCTAGAATAACACGGCTAAGGCACACGCCTGTGTCCTTAGCCGTGTACCAAACACGCCCTAGTGACACGCCCGTGTCACAGGCCGCGCTCACTACTCAACGCTACCTAGTTATTCACCCAAGCAGGACATGCCCTGGGACACGCCCGTGTCCCAGGACGTGTCGCCTCTCGACGATCTTCGACCGTGCTATCTCGAGAACTCGACTCGATGCCCACCTTAAAGGACACGCCCTGGGACTCGCCTGTGTCCCGGGCCGTGTGCACTGGACATGCCTTGGGACACGCCCGTGTCCCAGGCCGTGTCACCAAGCCTGACCCCATTTTGGGATTTATGATTTTTGGGGTGTTACAATCCTCCCCTCCTTAATATAAAATTCGTCCCGAAATTTGTACGTAGCAAGGGAACAAACAACACAATGTTATCATGTTAAAAGATCTGTTACAACAGAATGTACACGCTCAACAGTTTATACAAAAAGCTCGGGAAACTCAGCTCGCATGGTCTGCTCTCGCTCCCATGTTAGCTCCTCACGACCACAATTATCCCACTGGACTTTGACCCTCCCGATCTTCTTGTTCCACAACTGTTTATCGGCTTGATCCTCGAGCCGAATGGTTCTAAACTTCGTCGTTAGCCCATACTCGAACGGTACACGACTATTTTCAATCACTTGAGCTGGCTCTTTGACGGCTTTTCGAAGCATGGAGATGTGGAACACATCAACTAAGCCACTCAGGTCTGCCGAAGGAGCTAGCCAATAGGCAGCTTCCCCAACTCGCCCCACCACTTCAAACAGACCAAGATATCTCAGACTTAGCCTTTTCAAACGCCGAATCATGGACATGCCTTTGAAGGGTTTGACCTTCAAATAGACCTAATCGCCCACCGCGAACTCCACGTTCTGGTGTTTGGCGTTGTAGTATTTTGCCTGTCGATTCTGGGCTATCAGTAGCCTTTCCTGAATAGAGCCTATTGTCGAGGTAGCTTCTTCGATTTCCTTACGCCCATACAGCTTGGATTCGCCTACTTCTGCCCAAGCTAAAGGTGTACGACATTTACGCCCATATAACGCTTCATATAGAGCCATACCGATGCTCGCTTGGTAGCTATTACACACTCCACCATATAGAGATTATCTACCCATCTCTTGCCAACGTCCAGGACGCACATTCAGAGCATATCTTCCATCGTCCTATTGGTCCGCTCTGTTTGGCCATCCGTTTGGGGATGAAAGGTCGTACTGAATGCTGATTTTGTGCCTAACATTTGATGAATTAGCCCCCATCAGTTGAGGTGAATCGCCCATCACGATCACTGACAATGCTCCGAGGAACACCGTGCAGTCGAAAAATCTGCTCCACATAGAGCTTAACCAAGGTTTCCACTGAATCATCCCTATTGTTTGGAAGGAAGTGAGCCACTTTTGTCAACCGGTATACAATCACCCAGATAGAATTATGACCGCGTTGAGATCTCAGCAACTCGTGCACAAAATCCATTAAAATATCATCAAACTTCCACTCTGGAATCGGTAACGGCTTCAGGAAGCCACCAGACTTCTGGCATTCCTCTTTCACTAAAGCACAAGTGTGACATTCTACCACATAACGTGCTATGTCTTACTTTAGTCCGGGCCACCAGAACAACTTCTTCATGTCTCTGTACATTTTTGTGCTCCCAGGGTGAATTGAGTACTTGACAAAGTATGTTTCGTACATCAACTCGTCTCTCAACTCCCCCGTACTTGGGACACACAACCGACCATATTTTCGTAACAAGCCATCATCCCAGGAGAATTGGTCACCAGAACCATCCTTTGCATAGCATTGGAGACTTTCATCAAGCTCTGTTGCTCGCCGAACTTTGTATGCAAGGTCATCTTGTACCTCCGTCCAGTTCAAGCATGCGTCGATCGTAGCATCCTTGTCAACACAAGATATCTCTAACACTTCCATCTCCTGGATTTGCCGCTCATCATGTCTCTACAACCAGTTTTCCCCTACTGGTGCCCTACGACTCAAAGCATTAGCGACCACATTTCCCTTTCCGGGAGTATAGTGAATATCGAAAGTGTAGTCCCCGAGGAACTTCATCCACCTCCATTGTCGCATATTCAGATCCTTCTGATCTAACAAATATTTTAGGCTCTTGTGATCTGTATAGATATCCACTTTAATGCCATAGAGATAGTGCCACCACAACTTTAGCGCAAAGATTACCGCCGCCAACTCCAAGTCGTGGACGGGGTAGTTCCGTTCATGCACCTTTAACTGGCGTGAGCCATAAGCAATCACTTTACCAAGTTGTAGAAGAACGCAACCTAAGCCATTCCCTGAAGCATCACTGTAGATCTCATAGCCGTCTGCACCACATGGCGATGTCAACACATGCGTCGTGGTCAAACAATTATTCAGCTCTTCAAAAGCTCGCGCGCATTCCGGCGTCCAAACGAACTTCTGATATTTTCTCGTCAACGTGGTCAGAGGTAAAGCAATCCGTGAGAAGTTTTCCACAAACCGTCTATAGTAGCCCACAAGTCTAAGGAAGCTCCTAACTTCAGCCACTGAAGACATCACTGGCCAATCCCGTATGGCACTTATCTTTGACGGATCCATTGTTATGCCCTTTCCACTTACCATATGGCATAGAAAAGCCACTGACGATAGCCAGAACTCACACTTTGAGAACTGGGCATAGAGCTTATTCCTCCGCAGGGTATGCAATACCAACCGCAAATGGTTTGCATGGTCAACTTCCAACTGAGCGTACACTAAGATATCATCGATAAATACAATTACGAACAAATCCAAGTACTCTCGGAACGTTCGAAGCATGAGATCCATGAATACCGAAGGCACATTAAATAAGCCAAACAACATTACCGTGAACTCATAATGACCGTAGCGTGTCCCAAACGCTGTCTTGGTAATGTCACCTTCCCGAATCTGCAATTGGTAAAATCCCGATTTCAAATCCAACTTGGAATAGACGGTTGATACCACTAGTTGATCAAACATGTCATCTATCCATGGAATCAGATACTTGTTTTTCTCTGTCAGCTTGTTCAACTCACGATAGTCAAGCCATAACCGTACACTACCGTCTTTCTTTTTCACAAATAGAGCAGGCGCGCTCCAAGATGACTCCCACATATGTCTGTTATTCTTCCGCTTACGAGAACTTGATGTTGGCATCTTTGTAACGGTGGGCACACTGCCACCGTACCTTGCCCGAAACTAATTTAAGTCCATTTCCAAAGACCGAGCTGTCATGACCAAGACATAAAAGCCAAGTAACTTTGGACCCACCAATAGACTTCGTAGTTCCTCGCGCAGACCATTATAAAATCTGTCGATCTTCGTCTCCTCACTTTCAACCACACACTCTGCATGTTATATCAGCACCACAAATGCAAGAAAGTACTCCTCGATCATATATGGTCCATGGATCAGACGCATATTCAACGGCGGGGCCGATGCTCTTTTCCTTGCCATCTGCTCAGGCACACCAACCGGTATGAGAGGCACCATCAGAACAGAGGGTTATACATGTCCCTCGTGGCGGGCTTTGATCATTGCAAAAACCACATCAGTGATCAATCGGACCGTCGCTACCGAAAGAGGGAGTGTTGGCTAATTAATCCCCATTGCATGCTGGGGTTCTTACTGTCCCTCATTACTGTTATTCGCCTACAAGCGTGAAACACACAAGTAAGCAACTAAAATGTTGCACAAAGTAGAAGCAGGAACACCCAAGGACCCCAAAACGAGCACACATTCGCGCCCTCGCCCAAGCAAGAACAACAATTAGGAACGCACAGGTTCCTCAAACAAGTGTATTTGCATTCCTTAGTGGACATTCAAAAGTTCATTAGTATTACATCGGTTCGCACAGACATGTGCTCGCCACCCCACAAAATAATTTGACCACGAATTCGAAAGAGGAAGACCGAGACAGGCTGATACCAAAATTTAACGATCCAACCCGTTACATGACGTATAGTAGAAGGTCCGGCCGGGGCCCCACATTATATGTCACAAACAAGCGGTGAAGCTACAGGTTAATACCAAATCATAAACGCAACTTAACTCAAAGAATGCTAGCGGAAGCTTAAAGTTAATATTGAACTCAACCATTCGGAATATCCACTATAGATAAATTGCACATTTATATATACATCCCAAAGGAATGTCCCAAATACACAAAGTTAGGGCCTTAAGGCCTTACAGTTCCTCTTTTCATCGTATGGATTACATACATCGGCGCATTGGCCGATCATACATGAATAAAAGACAACACATTTCGCTTAGCCGTCAAGGGCTAGTAGCAGTAGCGGCAACAACAGCAGCAGGGACTTCAGCCCTTCATTTTCCACTCGGCTCTCCAGCACCTGCACAAGGACAATCCACCTAGAAGGTGGCAAACAAGGCAACAGTCATCATTTAGCTGACCAATTTATAACAATCCTACCCCTTTCCTGGGGCAGTGACATTCCTTCCCTGTAGAGCAATGGATCAATTAATATAACATATCTTGTGATTTTACACACAAACAATCCATCACAATCATTAGCCAGCCGACCCGACGATCTGTGCTCTCAGGCACACTTGGGTACACCGGCGAACCGGGATCAACACCATTGAACAATTAGTCTTGATGGCGCGCAGGCTTAAGACTCTCATTATGTTGCTGACGAAAGCTCAATGCCTTGGCACTCTCTTATACAGCCAACATAATGCAGGTATAGATCCACCACCCCCAGTTGCTCAAATCGCCTTGCCATCACCAAGCACATCGTACTTGCGGCTATAATAAAAGGCGCGGGTTGGCTTCACCTTTCCTGTTCGGTAAGAAGCCTTTTAAGAGCTCGCAGCTCACAACAACCATAATGTCTGGCTTCACAATCAAAAAGGGGAGTTAATGCCGGCGTCCTTCGCGGTCGCTTGGCGGGTTCAGCAGAACTCTCTATCTGCACCAAAACTCAACCCAAACCCTACAATTCATGCAGTGCCAGAAAACTGGTCTTTCATAGCATACAATATTAACATTAAAAGGGTGTTTTCCTGTAATTCCTAATTCCAGTACTTCATACTACTTCCCTTCACATGCACAACCCATTGAACCCACAAACTACACGTTTATACGCGGAGTCTTCTCCAGTGCACAATATGCAACATCACCAATCGAGACCAACCTGTCTAGATGAGCTTCACACAACATGCCTATCCCGTACTACAAATTTCCGGGTCTAAATGCAGACTCAATTGGGGATAACAACTATTTACCCACGGGGATCACTTACTCTTCCACCTTTTGGTGGAGGATCCCATGCTCATGCATAAAGGAGGACTTTACTTGTCCAAGAAGGAAGATCGTTACCCTTGACGATCTCTTGTGAGCCATCGAAAATCTGGCCGGTTGGAAAGCACCGCAGCAGCTTTGCCTCCACAGAACTAGCCTCGGATCTCGAATCGGACCTCGGGAGCTCCACCAATGGCTTGCCCTTCTCCTCCTTCTCCTTCCTCCAAGCTCTCCCTTTTTCTCTCTTGGTTTGAATGAGAGAAGATGCCAACCTCCAGTCTTATCACTGCAGGAAAGCACCTGGGCCATTAGATCCAAAAAGAAATAATTTGATGGCCAAGATCTACCCAAAATCCTATTTTTTTGACTTGACAGGGCCTGTGACACGCCCGTGTCATAGGCCGTGTACTCCAAGCGGTACACGAACCGACTCAAACCAGATCAGAACACGGGCTCAAACACGCTTGTGTCATAGGGTAGACACACCCGTGCCAACCTGACACAGTCGTGTGACTAGCCGTGTCACCCTTTCAACATAGGACCAAATCACCCGAGAAGAACATGGCTAAGGCACACACCCATTTCCTTAGCCGTGTACCAAACACGCCCTAGTGACACGCCTGTATCACAGGCCGTGCTTGCCACTCAACGCTACCCGATTATTCACCCGAGCAGGACACGCCCTGGGACACGCTCGTGTCCCAGGCTGTGTCACCTCTTGACGATCGTCGACCGTGCTATCTCGAGAACTCGACTCGATGCCCACCGTAAAGGACACGCCCTGGGACATGCCCGTGTCCCAGGCCGTGTGCACTGGATACGCCCTGGGACACGCCCGTGTCCCAGGCCGTGTCGCCCAACCTGACCCCATTTTGGGGTTTATGGTTTTTGGGGTGTTACACTCGCGGCCGTAGTCATGGTGGCCGGGGTAGGCCAAAGTGTTCCTACTGCGGGAAAGATGGTCATCTCAAGGCAACCTGTTACAAGAAAATTTGCTATCCTCCTCGCCCGACGGCTTCTGTTGCTACCGACGCCGGTCCTCCTGATCTTGAAACTGTCCGTCTTCAGCTCCAACATCTCCAGGGCTTGCTCAACCCACCATCTGCCTCCATTGCCTCCGTCTCTAACACAGGTACTGCTTGTCTCTCCACCGGCTTGGGCTGGATTGTGGACTCTGGCGCTACTCATCACATTACTTCACGTCAGCCTGCCCAGTACCTGAATTCCCCTTATTCAGTCTATTACTGTGGCCAATGGAGCCACTGTTCCCGTCTCTGGCTCGGTAGATCTTCTTCTCACCTCATCCATATCCCTCCGCTCAGCTCTTCATGTCCCGAGTTCCTCGTTCAATTTACTTTATGTGGGACGGCTTACTAATGATCTGGATTGTTCTGTTATATTCTCTTCCTCTTCTTTTGTTATACAGGATCGGCAGACACAGACTACCATTGGTAAAGGCCGGCTGCGGAATGGGCTCTACCTTCTCGATGACTCTCCCACCATCCTCTCTTCCGTCTCTTCAACTGATTGGCATTGTCGACTTGGGCATGCTCCTCTGCCAGTCCTCTAGCGGGCTCTCCCGAATGTTTCTTTTACCCCCTTTCAGTGTAACTCCTGTATCCTCGGCAAGCAGCCGCATTCCTCTTTTTCTTCACATTGTACTCGGAGCGCTGCTCCTTTTGATTTAGTGCATTCGTATATTTGGGGACCATTTAAAATTACTAGTATTTCTTTTTTTCGGTATTTTATAACATTTATTGATGATCACTCTCGCACTACCTGGCTTTACTTACTTCGTGATCGCTCCGAGCTTCCCCATGTCTTTCGGGCATTTGTCCTCGAAACCCGTACGCAATTCCACACCACCATCAAAATACTACGCACTGACAATTCTCGTGAGTACACTAGTCAGGATTTTACTACTTTACGTTCTGAGTTCGGGATTCTTCATCAAACTTCCTGCGCTTACACGCCGCAACAAAACAGTATTGCTGAACACAAGAATCACCACTTACTCGATGTCGCTCGTTCCCTTATGCTTTAAATGCATGTCCCTAAACCGTATTGGAACTTTGCGGTCTCGACTGCCTGTGTTCTCATTAACCGTCTCCCTTCCTCCATTCTCAACAATGCTACTCTGTTTAGCATACTCTTTCCCACCACTACGGCCTTTGTTCTCCCACCTCGTGTCTTTGGTAGCCTCTGCTACGTCCACCGTTTGGGGCCTTCCTTGGATAAATTGGATCCACGGGCGGCTAAGCATATCTTTGTTGGTTATTCCCGCACCCAAAAAGGGTATGTGTGTTATTCTCCTGCTACACGCAAGATCTCTATTTCTGCTGATGTCACCTTCTGCGAGGATCAACCATTCTTTCCTACTCCATTACCCGACCATCTGCCACCCACACCTCCTCCTCCATCCATCCCATGCCCGATCATTCCCGCCACTCCTCCACCTCTGTCGGTTACCTCTGAACAAACTCTCGTTCCCTCCAAACCACCCGTTATCCGAGTCTACACTCGTCGCTCTACCACTTCCGTTGCCCCTCTGCCGTTGGTCTCTACCAAGGATACTCCGCGTCCAGATGATCAGGTATCGCCTTCCACTGCTCATCCTCTGGCAAACAACATCTCTCTTCATCGCCTCTCTCCCCATATACACACTTTGGTTACTTCTCTCTCTCTTCGGTTGCTATTCCTAATTCTGTTCAGGAGGCGCTTCAGCATCCAGGATGGAGAGCAGCTATGGAGGAAGAAATGTCTGCTCTCTGGTCTAACCAGACATAGTCTGTCATTCCCCTTCCCCCGGGTCAGAAACAAGTTGGGTGTAAGTGGGTCTTTGTCATCAAACATGCTGCCGATGGGACAATTGACCGTCTAAAGGCCCGTCTTGTGGCTAGAGGTTTCACTCAACAAGAGGGGCTAGACTATGAGGAAACGTTCTCTCCGGTAGCGAAGCTTAATAGTGTTCGCGTCCTCATCTCTATTGCGGTCCTTCGCCGCTGGCCTCTTGTTCAGCTGGATATCAAGAATGCTTTCTTGATTGGGGATCTCCAGGAGACTGACTACATGCAAAAACCACCCGGGTTTGACACCACGGGGGAGCCTCAGGTCTGCCATCTTAAAAAGGCTCTATATGGTCTCAAACAGTCTCCACGGGCATGAGTTGAAAAATTCAGCAAGGTCCTCCGTGAGATTTGCTTTACTCAGAGCTCGACCGACTTTTCGCTCTTTACTCGTCACCAATAAACAGGAACGGTTATTCTATTAGTGTACGTCGATTATATTATCATTACTGGAGATGACTCTCAAGGGATACAGGCAGTCAAAGTCCATCTAAACTCAGTCTTTCAGACAAAGGATTTGGGACCTCTTCGATATTTTTTTGGTCTTGAGATTGTCAGGAGGCCGGATGGGCTCACACTCTCTCAACGGAAATATTATCTTGACCTTCTTCATAATGCTGGTCAGTCAGGCTGCAAGCCAAGTGATACTCCTATGGTGTGAACCACAAATTGTGTGCCCAGGCATCTGACTCGGATCTTCTTCTCCAGAATCCTGAATATTATCGACATCTTGTTGGAAAACTGATATATCTCATGGTTACTAGACTGAATATTTCTTTTGTTGTTGGTCTTGTCAGCAGATACATGCACTTTCCTCGAAAATCTCATCTTCAAGTGGTGGAACGAATTCTCAGGTACCTTAAAACCGCTCCTGGTCAGGGACTTGTCTACAGGACCTCCTCTTCTGATCCAACATTGGTGGCATATTCAGATGCTGATTATACTGGCTCTCTCGATGACCGGCGATCTACGAGTGGCTTTTGCACTTACCTTGGAGGACATCTTGTTACTTGGAGAAGCAAGAAACAAGCGGTCGTTGCTCGATCTTCAGCCGAGGCAGAGTACCGGGCAATGACATCAGTTGTATCAGAATTGACATGGCTTGAGAGTCTTCTTATTGATCTGGGTGTAAAATTACCATCACCGGCTCTTCTTCTTTGTGACAGTCAAGCCGCCATACACATCGCCAGGAACCCGGTCTTTCACGAAAGACGAAGCATACTAAGGTTGATTGTCACTTCATCCGGGAAAAGGTTCAAATGAAGAAGCTTGACCTAAAGCATGTCCCAGGATCAGAACAAGTTGTGGATGTCCTCACGAAGGCTCTTTTCAAGGCACTCTTCTATCAATGCTTGTCCAAGCTTGGCGCATACGATTTGTACGCTCCAGCTTGTGAGGGAGTGTTAAAATAGCCCATGTAAAGGGCCCATTGTTAAGTCCATTTTTATTGTTTTATCTTCTCTCCTCCTTTAGTCCCATACCTTGTATAAGATTATCTTCTTTCTTCTTCCTCATATATATTTGTATTCTCTTCTTGTATTTAGACACACAAGCAATACATATAAGTTTGTAGCTTTCTCAACAGTTTTGTTGGATCCTTGTGGGAAGTTCTAAAATCTCGTTTAGTAAAGGATTTAGCAATGGAAAGAATGTGTGCTGCAATGGACCGTGGATGTAAAGTGGTTGACTTGGTTTTCAAATCAATTGAATGTTTTTTTGGTCCGTGTAGAATACAATGGTGAATTATCTATAAACCTTTCTACGTGAGAATCTTTGGTCTTAACGCCAATATTTGTACTCACCATATCTTTTATTTAAAATACCTGAAAAAAGTAAGCTTTTTAGATACAACCTAATAGAATAAAAAAATGTGATTTTCAAAACTATACAAAATAGAAGATAAAATAAAAATTATAATTAAGCAATAAAATTCATAGTTGGTCACATTATAAAATAGAAGAAAATTTATGCATTAAAAATTTTCATTTTCTATATCACCTGCATCTTCAATGTCTTCAGTAATTTCATCTTCATCATTCATAATTCTTCTTTGACTGAATTAGTCTCTTTTCTCAATAGTTATAACATCAACATCAGTTCTTTGTAATGAAAATTCAGGATTATTATTATCTATAGCAATATCAAGCACAGATCCTATCCCAACATTTATATCATACACGTTAATTTCATCCTCAGTGAGATCTTCAGAGTCTTTGGATGGGACATTATAAAAGTGGTGTGATACTGTCTTTATGACTACTCGCCATTCTTTATTTTTATTATCAGACACATAATACACTTGTTCAGCTTTGCAAGACAAAATATAAGATTCATTGCTTCTCAAATTACATTTTATATTAACAGAAATAACTCCATTGTTTTTCCTTTTTGTAGCCACGACCTTCATTATAGTATCCCACCAATCACTTTTAAATAATATAATTTTTTGCCCAACACCGTACTCAAACTGAATAATATCTTTTAAAACCCCATAATATTCTCTACCGCCTGATTGATCATCTCCCTTAACAATAACACCACTATTTTGAGTTGTGCGCCTGATTTCACATTCATAAGTATGAAACCTAAAGCCATTAACAATTTAGCCAGAATAATGCATCGCCCCTCTTCTTGGACCGCGAGCTAACTGCAAAATTTCTTTACTAACTCTTGAGTCTCCCTCATAATATAACTTTGATATCTGTTGAAAATGAAATACAATCACATATACTAAACATAATAACAAATAAACAATAAGGCTGAAAAAGTTGATACTTACGGTCGACTCAAACCATCTAACAAAAGTTATCTCATGACTTCTACCAACATTTCTAGTATCGATTTGTTGGAGTTCCTGATGATGTTGCCTATTAATAAAATTTTTATGAATTAGTTACATACGATTTAAAAAAGCATTTGCATGAAATAAAAATTTGAAGCTTACTTTATAAATGGTTCTACTTCTAGGCAATTTCTTAGTATGTACAATTGAGCTTGATGCCAATCTATATTTGTGAGAACTTCTTTGAATCTTCCCTTCCGAGCAAATAGCTGTCCTACATTCATTCGTGAAGGTACGACTTCTGTCCCTTTACCTAATGACCTCCGTGTTTTTTGAAATATGGATAAACATGAATCATGCACATCATTTTCTTGAGCATTTCTATCTGGACGATTAAAATTTGTGTCAACTTTATTTAGATATCTCGAACAAAATGCCAAGCATTCATATACTAGGTATCCTTTCTCCATTGAGCCTTCCGGGCATGCTTAGTTTCTCACAAAGGATTTGAGTGTACGTAAATATCTGTTGAATTCGATTATTTCAATACATATATAATATGAAAAAGTAAAGAAATCTTAAATAACTTATAAAAATACCTCTCAATTGGGTACATCCATCGATAATGTATGGGCCCGACAATTTTGGCTTCTCGTACAAGATGAATTGGTAGGTGCATCGTGATGGTGAAAAATGAAGGAGGAAATATTCTGTCAAGCTTGCAAAGTGTGATAATAATATTTTGCTCAAGCTTATCTAATACCTCTTTATTTAGTACCTTAGAGCTCAACTCCTTAAAAAATAAACTTAATTCAACTAGTAGGTCATAAACCTCTTTGCGAACAATGCCACGAAAAACAGGAGCAAGTTGATCCAACATAAAAACGTGACAATCATGAGCTTTTATTCCCGACACTTTACCCTCTTTAGCATTTACACATCTCTTTATATTTGAAGAATACCCATCTGAAACTTTTAGATTCTTTAAGAAATTGCATATTGCTCTTCGTTCAGACAATGTCAATGTATAGCATGTTTGTGGCATGACATAAAAACCATTCTTTTCTATCAGATGTAATTCTGATCTCAAGCCCATTTCTTTAAGGTCAAGTCTAGAATTTAAATCATCTTTTGTCTTTCCATCAATATTCAACATATTGCCAAGTATATTATCAGTAATGTTTTTTAAAATATGCATGTAATCTAGACAATATCGTATCTCAAGTGTACTCCAATATGATAAATGAAAAAAAAAATACTTAACTTCTTCCAATTTTACAGAAGAGAAGTTCTATCCCGCCTTTTTTTAAAGCTTTCCAAAAATCACATCATCACATTCTTTTAGCTTCTCTAAAATTTCATCTCCTGAGAGGACCTTTGGTGCTTGTCAAATTTCTATTGTTCCATCAAAAGGCTTTTTGTCTTTTCTCCATCCATGATTTGGTTCCAAAAAATGTCTGCTTCTCATATAACACATCTTAGAACCATTCTTCAATCTACAATACCATGTGTCTTTATTACAGCACGGACAAGCAAGCTTACCTTTTGTACTCCAACCTGAAAGATTGGCATAAGCTGGAAAATCATTTATTGTCCATAGCACAACAACACGCATGTTAAAGTTGCACTTAGTATATGCATCATAAGTGTGAACCCCAGATTCCCATAATATTTTTAACTCATCAATCAAAGGTTGCAAATATACATCTATATCATTCTAAGGTTGTCCTGAACCAGGAATAATCAAGGATATGAAAAAATTAGGGGTTTTCATGCATAACCATTGTGGCATATTATATGAAATTAAAACAACTGGCCATACACTATAATTTGTACTCATAATACCAAAAGGATTAAACCCATTATTGGGTATTGCATCTACAATAACCCAGATTTGCATGAAGTCACCCTTGAACTAAGATGAATTAAGTTATATTTAATATCTTTGTTTAGTTGTGTGTTTGCTGACCATCATTGCTAAGTGTAGACCAATATCAGTCTACAGTGGGTCATGAACACAGGACCATACAGTATAATCCCTCACTGTGTGATCCAAGGTGTTGACTCATGTATAGCCTCTCTGTTGGGATACACTTCATATTCAAGCACTTGGACCATGGTATGAAGATTGGATTCTTGAAGAGAAAAGGTTTATAAGTTCTAAAATTTCTCTAAGACCACTTCTCGAGAAGTCCATTATAGTTCTCGAGAAGTAGAGTTAACAGTATTCGAGAAGTTCACTTAGTTCTCGAAAAGCCTAGACTAGTTCTCGAGAAACATCAGTATAGTTCTCGAGAAGCTTAGTCTAAGTTCTCAAGAAGTCACTTCTTATACTTCTCGAGTAGCCAGATACAGCTGTGAAAATCTTCTAAGTCCATCTCTCGAGAAGCTGATTATAGTTCTCGAGAACTTAGCTTTTAGTTCTCGAGAAGTCAGCTTAGTTTTCGAGTACAAGTTTTAGCTCTCGAGTAATGCTATTTTAGTTCTCGAGAAGCGAAATTTAGTTCTTGAGTTGACTCAATGCTCATCTCTCGAGTACTATCTTAAGTCCAGAAAGTCTAGCTCTCGAGAAATCAGCCTTGTTCTCGAGAACTCATTCTTACTTCTCGAGAACTGCAGTTTATTTTTCAGAAAATTTACTTAAGTCCAGATCGACGATATTTTCAAATGACTTGACATGATTGGTCCACGTGTCGTCATTAATGTTAATTCTAACCGTTAGGGGAGATCCTATATAATGTATTTTCATCAAGACTAACCCTAAGCGGAATCCGTACTCTCTATTATTCTGAATCGGCCATCTCTCTTCAAGAATGAACTTACAGAAGCCGCCGCCGCCGCTCAGTTTGAAGATCTACACGACTATTTTCGATCAAGTTAGACTTGCTGTTCAAGGAATCTTCATCTTCTCCTTGATCGAGTAGGTCCTAAGTTTCTCAGATTAGATCTACAGAGGTTCTTCTTCAACAAATTCTGAAAAAGCCGTCAAGTTCAGAAGAAGACATAGAGTTAAATTTTTCCAGATCTGAGACAAATCTTTGTTTGAATTTCATATCTCTTTGTAATTTTGTAGGAGATTATTCTCCGAGTGTAGGAGCATTGTTTTCCGAGTTGTAGGAAGTTTTCATCTTCCAAGTGTAGATCCCTTTAAATCAAGATTGTAGGAACTTGGTTCCGAGACGTAGGATTGGTTTTCAATCCGAGATAGTGGAGTAGCCGAGTCTAGAGATTTACTAGATCGGTGAGGGAAAGTGGATGTACCCAAGATTGGGGAACCACTATAAATCTTCTTGTCGTCTGTGATTGCTTGATTGTTTTTGTGCAAGTTTGTTAAATTTTTTATTCCGTAAATAGACGCACAATTCACCTATTCACCCCCTCTAGGTGATTTAGGTAGACAACTTTAACACTTTCAATTGGTATCAGAGGGAGGTTGGTCGTTAAAAGGTTAACACCTTGATCAATTTCCTCTCTAAGTTGTCTCTTGAGAATTTTCAAGCAATGAACAAGACTAAAGATTTTGCCAAGCTTCCCCTGTGCACAAAGAATAATTTTCCCATGTGGAAAGAGAGAATTAAATTCTTCATGGAAGCTGTGGATCCCTAGATCTTCGTTATTGTTGAAGAAGGTCCCCACATTCCTATGACTGTCTCAACTATAGATCCAACAATGAAAGTCCCAAAGAAGTTGATGGATCTAGACAAAGACGAGATTGCACTTGTCTCCTTGGACAAGAAAGCCAAAAATATAATTGCAAGTGCAGTCGATGACTCTATGCTGCAAAACCTGATCCACTGCCAGTCTGCTAAGGAGATGTGCCAGTCCCTCGTCACGTTGATGGAAGGTACAGAAGAAGTAAGGGATGACAGAAGATCCCTGTTGAATCAGAAATATGAAGCCTTCCGACAAGGGCACAAAGATACCATTACAGATACTTTTGAGAACTTTTTCAAGATAATTAATGGCCTCAGAGTATATGGCCAAGTCTTCACCAACGGAGAACTTAATGACAAGTTCCTAAGATCCTTAACCAAGGAATGGGACAATAAGGTCTGTGCTATCAGGGAATTTGGAAAGCTAGCTGAGACAGATCCTCAGAATCTCTTCGGGAAGCTGATGTCGTATGAGCTTCAACTCAACACGAGGAAAGCTGAAGAAGAGAAGAGCAGGTCTGCATCCAAAGGGAAGTCTGTTGCTTTAAAGGCAGACACCTCCAGGAAGTCAAAGGCTATCTCTCCAGCCCCAACACAAGAAGTTAGTGAAGAAGAAAACTCGGAGCCAAGTACCTCGGGATCTGAGCTATATGAAAGAGAGTTCTCCTTACTCTCACGACAGTTCAAAAAATTCTTGAACAAGAAAAAGCAATGGAAGGGCAAGGATACCTCTCACAGAAGATCACGACATAGCTGACTGTTATAACAAGCCAGGTCACGTCATAGCTGACTGCCCCCACAAGAAGAATGAGGGTGGCAGGAGAGAAGAAAAGAAGTCCTCGTACAGCAAGAAGAGGACAAAGAAGAGCCTGATAGCCAAGAAGGTCAAGACTCTTAGTGACTCTAACTCATCTGAGTCAAGTGAAGAAGAGGAAGCCTACTTTAGACTTATGGCTCAATCAGATGATGAAAAAGAGCCCATGTTCACTGAGGAGCTAAAATCTCACACCCCTCTTTCTGAATCTGAAGTTTCTGAGCATGATCATGATGACAGCTCCTCTAACGATGAGTCTGAACTCATGGCCCAGTATAAGGAGTTGATCATGGCTTACGACAAATGTCGAAAGGTCGTGAAAACTCAGGCAAAAGAGATTAAGTCTCTAAAAGCCATAGAAAGCTCTATGAGAGAGAGGAAGTCGTTAAGATGGACTCACTCAGAGAAGACTTAGATACTGCTGTTGACGAGTTCAACAAGGCTATCAAGCACCTTGATCTGAAGGATGAAATCATCAAGGGATTGGAATACTTACTAGAAGCTAAAAAGAAACTTGTTGAAGGTTTCTCTAAGCCAAAGGTAGTTCTTCCTCTTGTTGCTGAGTTCTCTGCTCAGGCCAAGGGTGCTTGGCTAGGCCATATAGAAGCTCCTAATAAATCTTCTAGGAGGAATAAGGCTCAGAGATGGAATAAGGCCGCCAAGAAGGCCTTGGCCAAAGCGAAGGGGAAAGCCCCTCAAGATCAGACTATCTTTAAGAAAGTCATATTTCCAACAAATGAGTTTGATCTTGACTCATCCTACGACCACTTGACTAGGCCTACTTATGTAGAGCCAAAGTCTCGTTATCAAGGATGGACTCGCCCCAGAAACTTTGGTGAGAGTGTCTTTAAGGAACCTTATGAAGAAGTCATTCTTTAGGACTATGGCCCGTATGATCATGGTCATAACTTCAAGAAAGCACCAAAAGTAAAAAACCATTGTAGAAAAGACTGTGATGGATAAGAAATCATGTGATTGCCATCATCATGAAACTTCTTCCTCCAAGAATGCTACCCCTGTTGGACCAGTATCCCAGAAGGTCAAGCAGGAGTTCCTAAGGCAACGATACAATAGGTTCAACTGTTGGTGCTGTGGCAGAATTGGTCATTTTGCCATCGATTGTTGGTCTAATCCAAGAAATTTTACAACTCCTTAAGTTGGCGACATGAGAATGACCACTCAAGATGCTAATCCTCATACGGGGAGTGTTCTAACATGAGACCAAGGACCCAAACATGTTTGGGTTCCTAAGTCAAACTGATTATGATTGCAGGGATGTCAAAAGGCCACCAAAACGTCAATCTGGTATTTGGACAGTGGATGCTCTCGGCACATGACCGGGACAAGAAGCCTACTACAAAATTATTCTCAAGTGTTGAACGGACCAAAGGTCATCTTTGGAGGTTCAGACCGCGGGATAACTAAAGGCTACAGTATGATCACTAATGGTAGTGTATCCTTTTCGGATGTAGCTTATGTTGAGGGATTGGAACACAATCTTATAAGCATAAGCCAACTATGCGACAAAGGATACATAGTTGAATTCCACGCTGACAAGTGCTTGATAAAGTCTGTTGATAATATGGAAACGATTCTATCTGGCACTCGAAGCAGGAATATATTTTGTTTAAATTTCATTTGTATAGATTCTTCTACACTAGTGTGCTTTTTAGCAAAAGATAGTGCGTCTCTTGGTGACCAATGGCACAAGAGGTTAACACATATTAATTTTAAAACTATTAATAAATTATTCTCCTAGAACTTAGTACGTGATGCCCCGAATGTCAAGTACGTCAAAGATAGACCTTGTCATGCATGCGTAAAAGGCAAGCAAACAAGGGTTACCTTTAAAAGCATTATTGACAAAAATTCAAGTAAATGTCTACATCTACTTCATATGGACTTGTTCGGTCCACTGCAAATTAGAAGCTTGGGAGGTAAGGAATATACATTGGTTATTGTTGATGACTACTCGCGCTTTGCGTGGGTGTTCTTTCTGAAACACAAGTCAGATACCTTCGACATCTTTACTAATTTTGTCAGGCAGGTCCAAAATAAATACAACTGTTCCGTAGTCAAAACCAGAAGTGACAATGGAACAGAGTTAAAATTTGGGGCCATGATAGAATTCTGTGAAAGCCTAGGTATCTTTCATGAGTTTTCCTCTCCTCGCACTGCACAGCAAAATGGAGTAGCTGAGAGAAGGAACAGAACACTCATAGAGGCCTGCAGAACTATGTTGAGTGATGCTTCACAACCGGAGTATTTCTGGGCTGAAGCCATCAATACTGTATGCCACGTGCAAAATCGAGCACTCATCAATAAGAATCATGATAAGACACCTTACGAACTTCTAAAAGGCAGGAAACCAACTATTTCATATTTTAGAATTTTTGGCTGTAAATGCTTCGTGCTTAACAATGGTAAGTATCATACTACCAAGTTTAGTGAGAAAAGTTTTGAAGGTATTTTGTAGGTTATAGTAGCCATAGTAAGGCATACAAGATTTTCAATAGAAAAACTCTGGTTGTAGAGGAATCCATACATGTTGTATTTGATGAGATGAGCTTGCTGCAAAGCAAATCGTCTAGTGTGCTTGTTGAAGATGCAAGTACAAGACTGAAAGAAATCAACTTGGATGAACCGACTGAAAGGGAAAAAGAAAAGTTCATCAAGATCACTACTCCAACCCCTATTGGAGAGGTAGACGATCAATATGAAGAAACCATCCAAGTTGATGAAGTCACTCCAGTGGCTGAAGAAGTTCCAGATGCTAGGAACCTAGAGCTCAGACATCTGAAGGATCATCCATTGGACCAGATCATAGGAGATCCCCGGGATGGTGTCAGAACTCGTCGAGGTACAACTAACGAGAATTTATATTTAAGTTTTCTCTCACAGGTTGAACCAAAGAAGTTTGAGGAATCAAACTCAGACGCATCATGGATCTTAGCCATGGAAGAAGAACTGAACCAGTTCAAGCACTGCAGAGTTTGGAAGCTAGTTCCAAGACCCAAAGGTAAGAATGTCATCGGGATGAAGTGGGTCTACAGGAACAAATTGGACGAGGATGGGACAATCATAAAGAACAAGGCCAGACTCATCGCCAAAGGGTACCGTTAAGAAGAAGGAAATGACTTCGACCAAACATACGCTCCAGTGGCAAGGCTGGAGGCCATCAGATTGTTCCTGGCTTATGCTGCACTGAAGGGCTTCATTGTCTATCAAATGGACGTGAAATCTGCCTTCCTTAATGGTGACATAAAAAAAGAAGTGTACGTGGAACAGCCCCCAGGTTTTGTTGATCCTAACTTTTCTGACTATGTTTATTTATTATCGAAAGCGCTGTACGGTTTGAAACAAGCTCCTCGAGCTTGGTACAAAACGCTATCTACCTTTCTCTTCGAGAACAAGTTCACAAGGGGAAAGATAGATAAGACATTATTTCTTAGGGAAATTAAAGGCAAGATTTTGCTAGTGCAAATGTATGTCGATGATATTATTTTTTGTTCTACAGACGACAACCTCTACAAAAAGTTTTCTAAACTTATGCAAGGGAAGTTTGAAATGAGTAGTATGTGAGAGCTGAAGTATTTCTTAGGACTTCAGGTGAAACAATCCGAAGATGGAATTTTCATCTCACAGACGAAGTTCACCAAGGAGTTGATTAAGAAATTCGGAATGGAGAGTGCAACCTCTATGAGGACTCCAATGGCCTCAACTATGTCTCTAGACAAGGATGAGAAAGGGAAACTTTTTGATGAAACCAAGTATAGAAGCATAGTTGGATCCTTGCTCTACCTTACTGCTAGTAGACCAGACATAATGTTCCCTACTTGTGTCTGTGCTAGATTCCAAGTGAACTGTAAGGAATCTCACTATGCTGCTGCAAAGAGGATCTTGAGATACCTTAAAGGTACACCGAATCTTGGCTTATGGTACCCAAGAAGTAATGACAGCAAACTAATTAGTTTTTCAGATGCAGACTTTGTAGGTAGCAAAGATGACAGAAAAAGCACTTCCGGGACATGTCAGTTCCTTGGAAGAAGGCTTATCTCATGGAGCAGCAAAAAGCAAAATTGTGTCGCAATCTAAACGGCCGAGTCAGAATATATTTATGCCGGCAGTTGTTGTGCACACTTGCTTTGGCTAAAGAACCAGCTAGAAGATTATAACATGATGGTTAAAGATATTCCATTGTTTTGCGACTCCTCTAGCACAATAGCAATTCCAATAACCCAGTCTCGCACTGCCGGACAAAGCACATCGAGCTCAGATATCACTTCATCCGGGAGCATATGGAGCAAGGGGATGTGGATCTGCAGTACGTGCCAACAGATCGGCAAGTTGTAGATATTTTCACAAAGCTGTTGGACGAGACCAAGTTCAATTTCTTCAAAACTGAACTTGGGATGCTGAACAGAGAAGGATAGACCAAAAGAGATCATTTCAAAGCTCAAGAATCGAGGATACTGCAAAAAGGTCAGAAATTTCTCAAGTGGAAGGCGGTTCTCGAGAAATACAGTTACTTCTCGAAAAGTACATAATTAGTTTTCGAAAACTTAAGTCCACTTCTCGAGAACTAAAGCTTTGTCTCTCGAGAAGTACAAAAGTTCTCGAAAATAAGAATATACTTCTCGAGAACTATTACATGTCTCTCGAGAACTAACCCTACCTCTCGAGAAATTCCCCATCTACTTTCGATTTCTGTTTATTTCTTCTATTTCGAAAACCGCTCGATTTCTGCCTTAATCCAAGGGTCATTTTAGATTAATTAGACACCTAATCAACATTACTAGGGTTATATATATATAAAACTTTAGAAATCTCAAATCAACCGACATTTCAAAATTCATTCTCTCAAAAACTCTTCGCCTTCCGCCGACTAGAGATTCGACATCGCCTCTTTTTCGCACTCTGTCCATCGCCGCCGTCAGTCTCAATGGCTCAGCAGTCTAGAATCGGAGTCGGCAGTGAACTTGTAGTCGTCGAGATTGCAGATATTTCAGACGATTTCAAGAATTTGCTTCTTCTGCTAGAAACCGCAGGTTTGAACTTTGTTCTTTCAGAACCTTGTAAGATTCTTTTTCCAAAAGTAGAAGAGTTCTATAGAAACGTTAAGATAAGGAGGAATAACACTGTACTGAAATCTAAAGTCAAGGGAGTTAAGATTAAGTTTAGCCCGACCACAGTGTCCAGACTTCTAAGATTGCCTACAGTAGATGATGATGCAGATGAACTTACAGAAGATGACAATGTCAGAGCCTGCTATTTCTGTGGAGTTACAGTGGACATTACCTTTCTAAGGAGAACTGCTCTGAATGATGTTAGCAAACTTCTAGTGGATATAGTTGGAAAAATTCTTTGGTGCAGGACATGGTCCATAGGTTTCATAACCAATGACCTATTCAATGTCATGGTAGCCATAATCTGCAGGAAGAAATTTCTATATGGCTTGATGATATTTGACATGATCAGGGATAACATTAAAGAGCCAAAATTTGCCAGGATAATCTCCTTGATGTTACAAGAGATTGATCAAGTGGTCTTCAAGACTTCAAAAGGTACACAAATTCATTACTTAAAGAATATCTCCTTAGCTTCCATTCAAAGGTGGGACTTAAAACTGAAGAATCCTAAGCAGATAGCTAAAGAGCTTGCAACCCCTGCTTCAGAGGTCAGGACCCCATCTCCCTCCTCTCATCATTTTGCTGAACCATCCGGTGAAGCAACTGAGGGGGAGCCTGCTTCCTCTGTTCCTGTTGACAGAATTCCATCTCCTCCTCCAGCTAGATCTCCAGTCAGAAGTACAGTCAGTTCACCAGCCAGGACACCAATGAGAAGTCCAGTCAGATCTTAAGTTATGTCCCCAGTGGCAGACTTACCAGATGAGACATTCTCAGATGAACATGCTCAGAAAACCTTCAACTCTACTGCAACAGATATAGAAAGTATGATAAATGAGCTCACCTCTGATTAACCTCTTCCTCCCCTCCACATAGAAACTGCTGAAGAACTTTCAAAGGCTCCATCTCTAGTACCTTCTCCCATAGCCACTCCTTCTCCTTCTCTAAGAAAAGTCTCACCTCAACCAGATACCATCCTGCTATCAAGAAGAGGATGAGCCAGAACCTTAGACTGTTGAAGCTCCTCTAAAGAGACTTGAATTCTCCATGCCCACCTTCCTTGATGAAGAAGGAGATACAATCATTCATACTACCAGAGATAAAAGCTCTGTAGTTGTTGAAGAGATCCCTCCATGGGAAGTCCCTCCTCCACCTCATATTGTTGTTCCTTCTACCCCTGCAGTTCATGTTACTGCTTCCCCTATCAATTCAGATATACTAAGTAAGATTGAAGTTATGCTGGCTAACCAAAGGAAATATTTTGATGAATCTCTGAAGATAATCCAAGACAAAGTCACTGCTCTAGAGAAAAAGATGAGCAGAGAATTTGTAGAAATTCAGCACAATACTGACTCTCTCAAAGGGCTGTTTCAGATTGGTGGTAAAGATATAAACCACACTATCACTAGTGTTGGTCAGGTCATGGATCAAACAATAACTCTTGCTAACAATCAAATCTTTTTGGAAAAGAAAGCCCAGGAAAATCTCATGAAAATCTGTGAAGAAGTTGGTACTTTTAAAGAAGATGCAATAGATACACTATCTGTAGAATTCAAAAAGGGGGAGAGCTTGGTGAAAGAACATGTGGAAAAGCTTGTGGACAAATTTACTGTTGCTGCAAACACAGTTTGGTATGACAAGATATCTGAAATCAATAAGAATGTTTTAGAACAGATTCAGTCTGTCAAATTTCATACCTATGACACCTCAGTCTGGATGCACAACCAAATATTCCCTGAATTTCAGGTTGATCCTAATGTCATTCCTCATAACTTGAACCCTCTTGCTGAAGGACAGTCAAGCCAGATGCCTGCTTAGATGCAGCCTCAAATGCCATGCTTTTCTCCAAGGCCAGAAGATCAAAATCCTCCTACTTCTTATGACCAAGTATGGGATGATATTATTCCTCAAGGTTTACCTGAAATCAACATTTCTAAGAAGAGGAAGTATGGGGAAGGCCCCTCTACTAGTAAAAGTGTTCCTAAGCTAGACACAGAGAAAAGAAAAGCACAAGAATTTGCTGAAGTCTAGAGTCCTACCTCTAAAGCCTTAATTCTTGATACTCTCAAATTAGTTATGGACTACAATGAAAACAGGAATCTCCACTACAACTCCTCAGAGTGGGAACTCTATGAGAAGTCCATGACTAAAAGGAGAATCTATGACAAAGAGTTTGGCAAGAACAATCCTAAGGCTCCTCCAAAACCTCCAAGATACTACCCAAAGCCTTTCAGCTACCAGAGGAGACAACAAGAGAAGCATGATAGACAACATCAGAGCTAGGACTGACTTTCTGTTGATAACTGTTTTGAGATTATGGATGAAATGGATGTTGATTGGAAATCTAAAACATTATATATATATAATTTCAAGTTTTGCTAATTATGTGTTTAATTTTTTCTTTCTTGCATTTGAATCTATTCTTCATATACAGTTCTTTCTTTATTGGTATAATTCACCTTAGTGTAGAGGGTTCTGACTTCTATAAATAGGGGGAGATTGTTGGATATTGCATCCATAATAACCCAGATTTTCATGAAGTCACCCTTGAACTAAGATGAATTAAGTTGTATTTAATATCTTTGTTTAGTTGTGTGTTTGCAGACCATCATTGCTAAGTGTAGACTAATAACAGTCTACAGTGGGTCATGAACACAGGACCATACAGTGTAATCCCTCACTGTGTGATCCAAGGTGTTGACTCATGTGTAGCCTCTCTATTAGGATACACTTCATATTCAAGCACTTGGACTATGGTATAAAGATTGGATTCTTGAAGAGAAAACGTTTCTAAGTTCTAAAATTTCTCTAAGTCCACTTCTCGAGAAGTCCATTATAGTTCTCGAGAAGTAGAGTTAGCAGTATTCGAGAAGTTCACTTAGTTCTCGAAAAGCCTAGATTAGTTCTCGAGAAACATCAGTATAGTTCTCGAGAAACTTAGTCTAAGTTCTCGAGAAGTCACTTCTTATACTTCTCGAGTAGCCAGAGACAGCCGTGAAAATCTTCTAAGTCCATCTCTTGAGAAGCTGATTATAGTTCTCGAGAACTTAGCTTTTAGTTCTCGAGAAGTCAGCTTAGTTTTCGAGTACAAGTTTTACCTCTCGAGTAATGTTATTTTAGTTCTCGAGAAGCGAAATTTAGTTCTTGAGTTGACTCAACGCTTATCTCTCGAGTACTATGTTAAGTCCAGAAAGTATAGCTCTCGAGAAATCAACCTTGTTCTCGAGAACTCATTCTTACTTCTCGAGAACTTTAGTTTATTTTTCAGAAAATTTACTTAAGTCCAGATCGATGGGATTTTCAAATGACTTGACGTGATTGGTCCACGTGTCGTCATTAATGTTAATTCTAACCGTTATGAGAAATTCTATATAATATCTTTTCATCAAGACTAACCCTAAGCGGAATCCGTACTCTCTATTATTCTGAATCGGCCATCTCTCTCCAAGAATGAACTTACAAAAGCCGCCGCTGCCGCTCAGTTTGAAGATCTACATGACTGTTTTCGATCAAGTTAGACTTGTTGTTCAAGGAATCTTCATCTTCTCCTTGATCGAGTAGGTCCTAAGTTTCTCAGATCAGATCTACAGAGGTTCTTCTTCAACAAATTCTGAAAAAGCCGCCAAGTTCAGAAGAAGACCTAGAGTTAAATTTTTCCAGATCTGAGACAAAACTTTGTTTGTATTTCATATCTCTTTGTAATTTTGTAGGAGATTATTCTCCGAGTGTAAGAGCGTTGTTCTCCGAGTTGTAGGAAGTTTTCATCTTCCGAGTGTAGATCCCTTTGGATCAAGATTGTATGAACTTGGTTCTGATACGTAGGATTGGTTTTCAATCCGAGATAGTGGAGTAGCCGAGTCTAGTGATTTACTAGATCGGTGAGGAAAAGTGGACGTACCCAAGGTTAGGGAACCACTATAAATCTTCTTGTCGTCTGTGATTGCTTGATTATTTTTGTGGAAGTTTGTTAAATTTTTTAATCCACAAATAGACGCACAATTCACCTATTCACCCCCTCTATGTGGTTTAGGTAGACAACTTAACACTTTCAATTCCCATCACTTGCTAAGCCCAGTCTAATAATTTGTGCGTCAGATGAAAATTCCGAGTGTTTTTTATCAAATGACTTCCAAGCAAACACATCAGCTGGATGTCGCAAATTACCATCATCGTGAAGCTTTTTTTTATGCCATCGCATATCCTCGGCCGTCTTAGAACACATATATAATCATTGAAGCCTAGGTATCAAAGGAAAGTATCTTAGAACCTTGTTTGGTATGTTTTTACTCTTCCCTGACAATGTATTGCATTCTGCATTATTATTTATCTTGCTCAATTGATATCTGGACGTACCACAGGTTGAACAACTCTCTAAATTTGCAAACTTACCATGATAGAGAACGCAATCATTCAAACAAGCATCTATCTTTTTGCACTCCAATCCAAGCTCTTGTATATAAATGTTAGTTTCATAAAAACTACTTGGTAATTTTTCACAAAAAGGAATTGCTCTTTTCAAAACTTTAAGTAATGCAGTAAAAGATCGATCTGTCCATTCATAATCAGATTTAAGCGCTAACAAAGTGACCATAAATTGAAATTTTGAAAATTCGTTGCAACCGGGATATAATTCTTGTTCAGCATCATTTAGCAAATCATAAAATTTTTTAGCAGCTTCGTTGGGGTCCTCATGATCGTGTTCTTCTCCATTATGACTTTTGTCATTAAAATTAAAATCATACAGAAGATCATGTATATTGTCATGCTCTGAAATCTCTTCTTCAACTTCTCTGAGTGCGTCATCATCTCTCTCACTATTTGGGTTAACGTAATGATCCTCTCCGTGACTTGACCACCATTTATAGGTCTTTACAATTCCATTCGGAATAAGATGCACAAAGACAATCTCTCGAGTGTGAAAATGGTTATTTCCACACTTATAACAAGGACAACGGATAGTATTTCATCTACTAGAATGATTAAAAGCAAAATCAAGAAAATAATTCACTCCATTGATGTAAGTAGGTTGTCATCGATCACCGATATTCATCCACCTTTTATCCATTGCACTATATATCAATAAAAAATACATTTAATATAAAGATAATATTAAGGATTTGCTGTACAAAGTAACAAAAAAAAATTCACAAAATTATTGAAGAAAATAGTAGGATTAAGAATTTGCCTTGTTGCTTCTTCTCCTATCATATAACACAATTTTAAAAAAGAAGTTGAGTTTCATTGTTTAGAATAGAAACTTAAATAAGAAAGAATGTATTTGATATTCTTCAAACAAAAACAATTTTTTCCTTACATATAAGGTTCAAGAAAAGTTTCAATTTGAAGGTTAACTAGGTGGAAAATTTGAAATAAAACAAAGTCAAAGAAACCAATTCTCCAATCTCGCCTATAACATTCAACGACAACATTTAAAAAAAATTTACCAAAAACATCAACACATGGAGTTGTTCAAAAACCTACCATAAAATAGAATTGAATTTAATAACTAACATCAACATATGGAAATATTAATAATTGTATCACAAATTTGACATGATCAATTGTGTTAGGCTTACTTTCTTCCGACATCATAATGTACAACCTCATATTTGTTGAGTGTGACCCAGAAACGCCAAGGGCCAGGTTTGGGCTAGCTTCGGGATAGACTCGGGTGAAGAAAGACTCAGAGATGCTCAGGAACGAGAACTCTCTCGCCATTTAGAACAGGAGAGCTCTCGCATAGGAGCAGTCGAGAGCGATTGTGCTCGGGTAGGCAGTTTGTCGAGCAGAGCTCGACGCTCGTCAAGGCAGGTCGGGTTTCGACAGAGGCATATTCCCGCCCAGAGGCGGATGAGAAGGTTCGCGCCTCTTGAATGCAGGAGCAGGCACAACCTTCTTAACTTCCGCCTGGTGAGGGCAGGGGAGTTCTCGGCAAGAAGTAAGCGCGAGAGCCTTCAGTTCTCGGCAGGAAGGCTCCCGCCGGGTGAGGCACAGGGTGAAATTACCCAGATGTCCTCGGGTAAAATTACCTATATACCACATGGTCTGCATTTAGTTCCTCATAACAGCGGAATTTTGCTATTGACAGACCAGCCAGGGGTAATTTAGTCATTTCAGGTCAGCAAAGGCTATAAATAGACCCACAGGGGCTCCTCAGAAAGAGGGCTTTCATATTTTTCTAAGATATTCTTGTGCTTTCTGAGGAACTCCCAGCCCAGCATTTGGCTTTGGAGGGGAAGCACTCAGAGATCTTCTGGGTAAGAGGTGGGACCTCCCAGCAGGTGCTTTGGGTCGGTTTCTGGTCCTTTATTGTCAGTCGGAGCTTAGGAGAAGTAAGTGTTGGCTACACCCCTAATTTCGAACTTTCGTTGAGGTCAAATATTGGCTTCAACAGTTTTGGTGCGGTAGCGTGGAAGGTATCCAGTACAAGAAAATCCTGAGTTGAGTCCCATGGCCGGAGGTGAAGGCGAAGAATTAGGCTCAGGGGGTTCTCCTTCTCGGGGAGAGGAGGGGACAAGGAAGATGTTGGAGGAATTCAGGCGAGAGGTCCTGCAGACCATCAATTTGGCCTTCTCGGCAAGGAGCGAGTGGGCTACGCCTCAGGTTCCAGTAGATGTGGTCCCTCTCTTGGGTGAGAACGCTCCAAGGCAGCATCCCGGGAAGGAGGTGCCGACAGAGGTCGACAAGAGGGATATAGCGGCGCGAGAGCTCTTCCCCGGGCAGCGTCCCGGGAATAAGGTGCAGGAGAAGGTCAGCGAAGGGATGTAGCTGCGCGAGAGCTCTTCCACAGGCAAGGCAACGCAGACCGAGCAAGCCAGCCAAGGCCGCAAGAAGTGCCTTCTCGGCAGGCAGGGGGAGGGAGCCCTTTTAGTGAGCTAATCATCTCGGCTCCGGTTCCGGAGGGGTTCCGGGAGCCGGATATTTCCTACTACTTGGGGAAGGATGACCATGTACAACATGTGTAGTGGTTTGAAGATGTTGTTTCGATAAGGCAGATGACAGACGCCTTCAAGTGTCGGCTCTTTGCCATCACGTTGAAGGAGAAGGCCCGGGACTGGTTCCACCAGTTGCTGGCAAGCTCGATCTACAGTTTTGATAATCTGCGTCGAGGGTTCCTATTAAGATTCTCGACATCGAAAAAGCGGAAGAAGGAGGCAGAGTGCCTGTTTGCGGTGAGGCAGAAGCAAGATGATACGTTGGGTAACTACGTGGACCGGTTTCAGGAGGAGATCCTCCTGGTCCAGGAGGTCCCAGGGTATGCACTGATGCTCGCCTTCATCCTAGGGCTGAGGCCGGAATTCTTTAGCATGGAGCTGAAGAGAATGCCCCCCTCTCTTTTGAGGAGCTCATGGAGAGGGAGGCAAAGGAGATAGATTTCGAAAGGGCCAACCCGGCTTTTGCCAGGAAGTTGGCCAGGTTGGCGGAGGATGACGTGAAGGAGCCGGGAGCAGGAAGGAAGAGAGAGTAGACGGAAGAGAGAAGGAGAGAGGAGCCCCAAGGACAGGGGCAGCAGGGGCAGCAAGGGCTGCATCAAGGATGGGGGGCCCGGGATCCAAACAACCGGTTGGGTTGGAGTCCCCAAGAGGGTCGCCCCTAGGGATAGGGCAGAGGCTTACAGGGAAGGGACAAATTCCGCGAGCCAAGGCAGTTTGATCAGCTGGCGTGGAGGCAGGGGCAGATAGGTCACTTCCCGCCGCAAGAAGCGATGGAGGTCGGCTGAGGTAGAGGAGGAAGGAGAGGAGTTCGGGGAGGAGCTGGAAGACGAGGAGGTGGAGAAGGAAGAGGGGGCAGGGTGGCGTTGCCTTTCTATGACTTCCACCAGGAGGAGGGTCACACAACGGCCACCTGCCCAGAGTTCCTGGAGATGAGAGAGGCCAGGGGGCTGGGGAGGCAGGATCCACCGATAAGGATCGTGGAGGTTCAGCACGGAGAGGGGGAAGACAGGTGTGAGGATCGGGCGGACGTAGGAACCCGGGGAGGGATCGGGGTGATCTATGGTGGAGTCGGGATTGAGGCAACCCGCAAGGGGATTCTTCAGACCATGTTCCGAAGGGGGGTCGCCTCGACCTCCCAGTCCCCTCCCCCCTCCGGAGGAAAAGATTACTTTCTCATCGGCAAACATGCCAGACTTTGAGGACCCATTCTGTGACACCTTGGTGATCCAGACGGCGGTAGAAAACTTCATGGTCTTAAGGATCCTGGTCGACAACGGGAGCTCCGTGAACTTGATCTTCAAGAAGGCTTTCGACGAGATGAAGGTCGAGTCCAAGAGGGTCCTAGCTTTGGATGGACCGTTGTTTGGGTTCTCAGGAGAGAGGAAGGAAGTAGAAGGAGGAGTAGGGTTGCATGTGAAGTTGGGGGGGGGGGGCGTGTCACGAAACTATCGGTTCGTCATAGTGGATGCCCCAAGCAGTTATAACGCCATCTTTGGGCGCCTCCTCATCAGCGTCTTTCGCTGTGTCCCCTTCTCGTTCCACCAATGCCTTAAGTTCAACAACGGAGGGGTGCAGGTTAGGATCCGGGGGGACTCGAAGGTGGCAAAGCAATGTTATGTGATGGCGGTCAACACCATATCTTGGATGGCAGAGGTAGATGAGATGGAGAGGGAGATGGCGGTGCAGGAATAGGTTGTCGAAGGAGAGGAGGTGAGCCTGGAGGAGGAGAGAGAGAAGATTGCGAAGGAGTAGAGAGGAGGAACTGTGTATGAGGTCCAGAGGGACGAATGGTCGGAGTCGAAAGAGGGTCGGCATGAGGAGGAAGTATAGGAAGAGCGAGGAGGAGGAGGAGTTGAGATGGAGACCCCAAGGGGCGGGGAGGTTGAGCAGCAGGAGAGCCTGGGGGAGGCGATGGAAGTCGAGGAAGCAGGAGGGGAGGAAGAGCTTGGGAAGGAAGAGGAGGCAAGGGCCGGCTGGGAGAAGTCGTGGCTGGAGCCGGCCGAGGAAGTGGTGGAGATGGAAGTCTTCACCAGCGCCGGCCAGGTGCAAAGGGTGCGGATCAGCGGGGGCCTAGGTCCTGAGGACCAGGAGCGGATGCGGGCTTGCATCCAGGGCAACGTCGACATCTTTGCTTGGATCGCGACTGACATGTCGGGCATCGATGCAGATGTAGCCTGCCACCTCCTGAACCTGGACCCCCAGATGCGCCCCATTCGCCAGAAGATTAGGACCATAACTACCAAGATGGAGGAGCCCATCCGCGAGGAGGTCAAGAAGATTCTGGAGGTCAGCTTCATCTCAGAGATCCAGTATCCGGGCTGGATCTCCAACGTGGTAATGGTAAAGAAAGGGGGGAAGAAAATGGCGCACGTGTATAGACTTTTCTTTATTAAATAAATCATGCACCAAGGATTGCTACCCCCTACCTCGGATCGACGCGCTGGTTGATTAAACCGTTGGTTTTTCTATTATGAGTTTTTAAAATGCTTTTTCAGGTTATCACAAGATCCGAATGCAATCTCTGATGTCAAGGATGTCTCCTTCATCACGAGGGAGGGATGCTTCAGCTATAAGATGATGCCCTTTGGGCTGAAGAATGCAGAAGCTACCTACCAGCGTATGATGGATCGAGTCTTCTAGGGCAAAGGGGGAGGAACCTGGAGGTTTATGTTGACGACCTTATGGTCAAAATCAAGGGCTTGGACTCACACCTACATGACCTGGAGGAGACATTCTCTACCCTACTGAAGTTCAAGATGAGCCTGAACCCCCTGAAGTGTGTCTTTGGGGCAAGTCGAGGGAAGTTCCTTGGACATCTTCTGACCCCGGCAGGGGTAGAGCCTAACCCAGACAAGGTGAAGGTCATCCTAGAGCTAGAGTCACCACGCAACGCAAAGGAGGTCCAGCGCTTGACAGGAAAACTGGCCGGGCTAAGCATGTTCCTCTCCAGGTTGGGAGAGAAATATTCATCATTCTTCAAGGTGCTACGGGGTAATAAAAAATTCGAATGGACCACTGAGTGTGAAGGGGCTTTCCACGTGCTGAAGAGCCAACTCTCCCAGGCGCCGCTACTTCAAAACTCAAAGGAGGGGGAGGATCTAGCCTTGTATCTTGGGGTAGGAGCAGAGGCCGTAAACTCCGTTCTGGTTAGGGAAGAGGGGAAGAAACAATTGCCTATTTATTATGTTAGCAGGATCCTGAAGAAGGCGGAGCTCCGCTAACCCATTTTAGAAAAGCCGGCGTATGCTTTAATCATTTCGGCCAGGACGCTTCGGCCGTACTTCCAAGCCCATTCGATCAAGGTGGTGACGGGCCATCTTCTTCACAAGATTTTTGAAGGAGTGGAACACTCGGGATAGTTGGCCAAGTGGTCTATTGAATTGAGTGAGTTTGACATCTCGTTCGTGCCAAGGCTCTCCATTAAGGCACAAGTAGTGACTGACTTCTTAGCTGACTACGTTGTTGAGGTCGGGGGCGAGGAGCCACGACCACAGGGGGCATAGAAGATGATGGTTGATGGGACTTCGGGGAAACATTCTCTTGGGGGAGGAGTAGTGCTGATAAGCCCTCTAGGGGTCACTATAAAACAAGTCGTGGTCTTGCACTTCCCGATCACTAATAATTAAGTGGAGTACGAGGTCGTGATAGCCGATCTTAGTTTGGCAAAGGAGCTCAAGATCCATGATGTGGAGGTATTCACGGACTCGTTGGTGGTGGCATCACAGATCCGAGTAGAGTTCGAAGCCCGGGAGGCCACCCTTGTGAAATACTTATCCAAGGTAAGGGTGATGATCGGAGAGTTTCGAACGTTCTCAATCCAGCATGTTCCCAGGTAGGAGAGTGTAGTAGCCGATCGGTTGGCTAAGTTTGGACCTAGGGGAGGAGGAACCCTGACCGAGCTATTTCGACCGACGATCGAGGATGGAGAGTTGATGGAAGTGGATCGACGACCCTCGTGGGTGGATCCATAAGTGACCTTTTTGACCAGTGGCGAGCTTCCGGAAGGGACCAAGGATGCGAAGAGCTTCAGGCGCAAGGTGGCTCATTTACTAATGCTTGAAGGGGAGTTGCATCGGAAGATGTTATCAGGGCTCCTGGCAAGATGCGTGACAGAAGAAGAGATCCCAAGGATCCTGGAGGAAGTACACTCCGGCGAGTGCGGTAGTCATTCGGGGGTTCGGACGTTGGAAGCAAGGGTCGTCAGGCATGGGTATTTCTGGCAGACCCTGAGGAAGGATGTTGTCGGGTTTACGAGGAGGTGTATAAAGTGTCAACTGTACGCTTCCTCCAGCTCTTGCCCGCTCAAAGGCTCCAAAGCATCACGACGGCATGGACTTTTGCCATCTGGGGGATGGATCTAGTTGGGCATTTCCCTCTGGCTAGTGGGCAGAGAAGGTTTCTTCTAGTCATGATTGACTACTTTTCAAAGTGGTTGGAGGTCAAGGCGCTGGCCAAGGTCACCTCCCAAGTTATCAGGAATTTCATTTGGGAGGAGATCATATGCAGACACGGGTTACCCCAGGCGATAGTGACAGACAATGGCCCCCCCAGTTTGCTAGTGAGTAGTTCATCAGTTTTTGCACCCAACTGGGGGTATACCTTAGGTTTGTATCCGTCCACCACCCTAGAAGCAACGACCAGGTGGAGGCGGCGAATAAAATCATCGTAAGCTTGCTCAAGAAGAAGGTGGACAATTTGAGGGGGAGTTGGGTGGAATAGCTCCCCTCAGTATTGTGGGCCTTGCGAACAACCCCGAACACGGCCACCAGCGATACCCCCTTCAAACTTTCCCATGGGTGTGGGGCGGTCCTGCCCGTGGAGTTTGAGGTTTGATCCCCACGGGTTGCGGCCGCGGGTGAAGGAGACGAAGTTTGGAGGTTGGAGAATGAGGGAGAGTTGCGCCTCTCGTTGGATATGGCGGAAGAGCTGCACGATGTCGCAGCTATCAGGCAGGAGGAGATCAAACGGCGGATGATGAAATACTTTGACACGCATATCAGAATCAAACAGTTCGTGGAGGGAGATCTGGTGTTAAATAAAGGTTATGTTGCGGGGAGGTCAGCCCCCGTGGGCAAGCTCAACTCAAACTGGGAAGGGCCTTACATTGTTGAAAGGGTCCTGAGAACGGGAGGGTACCACCTCCAGGATGTGGAGGGAAGGTCCATGAGTCACACCTGGAGCGGTGAAAACTTAAAATGCTTCTACCCGTGAGGGGGGGATGTGAAATTATATATTCAAAATCAAGTTTATTATATTACATTCACTAACTTATTTTTGCTTTGCCTATTGTGAAATTTTGATGGTAAGGAGATTAGATGATTGCACTATCCCGAGCCTGGCTCGGCCCCAGGTAGACCCACTACGCAGATTCTCACTAGCTGGCAGGTCTGAAGGCTCGCCTGTGGGGGTAAGGGATACTCCGAGTGCTGCTCGGCCCCGGGTAGACTCGCTGCTCAGGCTCTCATTAGCTGGGCAGGGCGGTAGACACACCTGGGGGGAAATGACTTGCTTTTGGAAATCATCATGAAGATACTTCAGCTCGGAAACTTTTGCACTACCCCGAGCCTGGCTCGGCCCCAAGTAGACCCGCTGCGCAGGCTCTCACTAGCTGGCAGGTACGAAGGCTCGCCTGTGGGGGTAAGGGATACCCCGAGTGCTGCTCGACCCAGGGTAGACTCGCTGTTCAGGCTCTCATTAGCTGGGCAGGGCGGTAGGCACACCTGGGGGGTAAGGACTTGGTCTTGGAAATGTTCATGTAGATGCTTCAGCTCAGAAACTTTTGCACTACCCCGAGCCTGGCTCGGCCCCAGATAGACCCGCTGCGCAGGCTCTCACTAGCTGGCAGGTCCGATGGCTTGCTTGTGGGGGTAAGGGATACCCCGAGTGCTGCTCGGCCCCGGGTATACTCGTTGCTTAGGCTCTCATTAGATGGGCAGGGTGGTAGGCACACCTGGGAGGAAAATACTTGGTCTTGGAAATGTTCATGGGGATGCTTCAGCTTAGAAACTTTTGCACTATCCCAAGCCTGGCTCGGCCCCAGGTAGACTGCGCAGGCTCTCACTAGCTGGCAGGTCCGAAGGCTCTCCTGTGGGGGTAAGGGATACCCCGAGTGCTGCTCGGCCCCGGGTAGACTCGCTGCCCAGGCTCTCATTAGATGGGCAGGGTGGTAGGCACACCGGGGGGGGGGGGGGGAAGGGCTTGCTTTTGGAAATGTTCATGGAGATACTTTGGTTTGGAAACTTCTGCACCACCCCGGGCGAGGCTTGGCCGGGTAGACTCGCTGTCCGGGATCTCATCAGCCGGGCAGGGCAGGAGACACCCTATAGTAAAGTCAACAATAAGAAGCCATTAGATCTCACTCTATACTTCCATATAGCAAAGTTATCCTTAGTACATATCGACAGTTTCATATACCTGAGTTCTCTGTGAGATTCAGAAGCCATTAGATCTGATATTGTTCTACTACCCTTTGGATCTTTTTCAGACTGTTAAGGCTTTCTTGAATAACCATCTTCTGATACCACTTGAAAGTTAATCCTACAGGTAGTTAATCACCTAGAGAGGGGTGAATAGGTGTCTTTTGAGGTACTTTCTTGGGCTTGAGGTTGCAAGACGACCCGATGGCCTTGTTCTGTCACAACGAAAGTATTGTCTTCATCCCCTCCACAATTCTTGCTATTCGGGGTATAAACCTGTAGAAACTCCGATGGACGTCAACCACAAGTTATGTGCTCATGGGTCTGACTCTGATTCCCTGCTTACGAACCCTGAGTATTATCAGCGCCTTATGGGAAACTTTATTTACCTAACTGTCACAAGACCTGATATTTCATTTGTCGTTGGAGTTGTTAGCAAATTTATGCATGTCCCTCGTACTTCTCATCTTCTGGCTGTGGAACGCTTCCTCATATATTTGAAGACAGCTCCTGGATAAGGATTGGTGTATAAGCCATCTTCCTCTCTATCTCTTTCATACTCAAATGCGGATTATGCGGGTTCCCTAGATGATTGCCGCTCTACTACAGGCTTCTGTACCTACTTTGGGGAAAATCTTATTACTTGGTGTAGCAAAAAGCAGTCTGTTGTTGCTAGATCATCCGCTGAAGCTGAGTATCGTGCAATGGCGGCGGTTGTATCTTAACTCACCTGACTTGAGGGTCTACTTGGTGATTTGGGGGTCACTTTACCCTCACCTGCAACCTTGTTTTGCAATAGCCAGGCTCCAATTCACATCGCAAAGAATCCTGTGTTTCATGAGCGGACCAAGCATATCGAGGTTGACTGTCATTTCATTCGTGAAAAAGTCCAATTAAAGAAGTTAGAGTTGGAGCATGTTCCTGCGTCTGGGCAGGTTGCCAACATTCTCACCAAGGCATTACCACGACAAATGTATCATCAGTTCTTATCCAAGCTTGGTGCATACGACTTGTACGCTCCAGCTTGCGGGGGAGTGTTAGAGAATATTAGAAAACATGATGTATTGGTTCATTAATAAGGCCCATGTAGGAGTTAGTGTTTACTCACACATTGTTTGTATAGCTGAGTTATCCTCTCTTCTCTCCTATATATTTGTACTCATATTTGTATTTTGGTATTCAAGAAGTATATACAAGATTTTCACCTTTCTCTACAATTATCAACTGTTGGATCCATGAATTTTAATTTGTTTATGTAAACATATCTCTCTATATGTATTTCTGTAGATACTTCGGGTTTCCACTAGCATTTCTTCCAGATCACAAGATAAACCTCACTTCACCCGCACTGAATTATGGACAAAGGATGTTGTTGAGTATCTGCAACAACTCCTGGATGAATATTTCTCTAAGGATGGATCTATTGCTCCTGCTACCAGCAGGGATCAATCATCACCCAGTCCCTTGTGATATTCTTCCAAATGCTCTTCAAATTGCTTGTTTTTCAATGTTATCATTTCCTCTCTTTTTTTGTTCAACTACTTTTAGTTATATTATAATACTTTTTTATAGCTAATGTTTTATGTTTTTGTATTCAGTTTAACTCAATGGTTTACATTATATTTATTTATTTCAGCCATGGATGGTATGATGTCACATGGTTTTGTTGGTTCATCCCTCCCAAATTATCAGCAGCGGCCTCTTCACGATGCTTATTATACTGGTATTGTCTCACTTCACAGATGTTCATTTCTTCAATTCTGTAAAGAACAGAGCTTAACAAGTTGTTTCTTTAGGTTCTTTTTACAGATCCGGAGACCGCACAGATCAGATATTGACGTGTTTGGCTTTGATATAGAAACTTGAACAACTTTTCCAAAGTCCTCTCTAGATATTATTCCATCTGTTCAATTGAATGCATAAGTTGAGCATTTGTACTCCCAATTTTAATGCATTTATAAATATTTTCACTAAAAATTTAAGCAGATTTTTGCGCAAAAAGTTTTTTAGGTCTAATTGGTAAAATGATGATCCAAACTGATATGTATTTGAACATAAATGAATGCAATAACACTTTACAATGGTATCTGACTAAAAGAATGTCGCATTCAAATATTTTTAGACTCTTATGATACTTGTTTCATGACTGCTTCTGTAGCCGTTGGTATGGCCATTAGGGCTGTAGCTTTATATGTAGCCGTTTCTATTATTATCTCAACATGTAACGGTCAAATGGGCCCCTGCATTATAAATAGACCTGTAATAGTTTTAGCAGAAGTAATGAAGATTGTTATGTTAATCTCCCTCTCCTCCGTCTCTCTTCTCTCTCCTTCCATGTTTCTCCTAATCTCTCCCTGCCGTCCACTGGGCCGATTCTAACAGCATTACAGCCGCTACAGCTTCAATCCATTTGTTTTCATTATGTCCTACTTCAAATTATTAGAGGAGCTCCTTATGGAAGCGGCCTTTATCCAAGATTGAGGTACCCTTCCTTAAACAACTGATTGTATTCTCTCTCCGACTTTTGCGCATGCTGATTTATGAAAACTCATTGGCGTGCACAGATCAAATGTGAGAGATGGGAGCGAATTTCCCTGGTGCATTTAATATTCCTCTCGGTAATCATCGTCGGATTCTTATTTGATTAGGCATGTGTAATCAGTGTGTTGTAATTGATGTTATTTTTGGGTTGCGGTTAACACTCATGTATTTGACATAGATTTAGTCTGTGATAGTTTTTTTAAAAATAAATCACACATGTATTTGCCACAGACTTAAAATTACGACAAATATATATTTTAATACATCTGTCAATATTTGTCACGGTTTCAAACGTGTTGTTGGGTTCATTGATCTCAATGTCCAAAATTTGAAGAAGGTATAATAGACAATGATATACACATGTGTAATCTAACAGTTATCATAAGTTTTATATGTGCAGAGTGTTCTTTGAACAATGATTAGATAGGTTTTCTAAGTGATTGTGACAGACGGTCACAAGATAGAAAAGTGGAGAGGCAGAAATCTGTCTAAGTCAATAGACGTTGAGTGAAGGCAGTTCCCTCAACGCTATATAACAAGAATCGTTGAGTGAGAACGGCTCATTCAACGCCTGAAGAAAGAAGCATTGAGTGAGTCTTCATCACTCAACGCCAACTTGACTTAGTCAATACTTCTGCGTTGTCAGGCGTTGAGTGAACCTTCATCACTCAAGGCCCCTGGATTTAGCTGCTTCTCTGAATGTCTACCATCTTTCTGAGGAGTTGAGTGAACTGGCTTGACTCAACGCTTCTGTATTTAGCCAATCTTCTTGATGAGCTTGCGTTGAGTGAGTTGTTCTCACTCAACGCATCTGGACTTAGACATATTTTTTGTCTATCTCTTCTTATGTGTAACATCCCCGGTTTTTCTGCGATTTGTTTAATCGTTGTTTGGCGTTGCTTTGACGCGTGTTTGGCGTGTGCCATTTCTAGAGCATGGTATTAGCTCTTGCGTTGTCTTGTGTGGCTGGTTTGTAGCATGTTGGCAAGATTCCCTAGCAAATCGGGTTTGTTTTGGTGACTCAGTGAGGCCTCTCGGGGATGTTTGTGTTTCGGCTTCGGGTGGTGTTAGCCTGAGTTTTGTTCGTCGGATGTCAATTCTAACTTCGCCGTTAGATTCGTAGCGCCGGTATTTAGCTACGGTGCGAATTTCGTTTGAATCGATGTACATTTGGCCCTCCGTAACGATATAATATTATAACATTATTATTATTATTAATAATACTAATATAATTATTATTATATATATATATATATATATAAAGAGAATAAAAAAAATCAGTGAGTATTACTTACCTTACTCGCCGAGCAGCATGCAGCCCCCCCTTTTTATTCAATCCTATTATAATAATTATAATACTTATAATAAAATTATTATTAGTATTATTATTATGTATATAATAATATACTTCTTCTTCCCTGTACAAAGTTAAAAGAGCCGAGCCCTCCCCCTTTTTCCTGTTCATTTCGGCCGAACAAGAGAATCGCAAGAGCGACAACGCCCTTCCTTCGAGAACCTTTCGACAGCGATTTCAGGAGCTTCGGTGGTCGAAATCGCAAACCGAACATAGATCCGGAATGCTTTCGACGAGGGCTTCGCATACGTGGTGAGTATCTCGCCCTTCGTCGATGTTTAGCGTTAGGGTTTTTCGGCCCTAACCTCCATTTAGTCTATTTTCTTGTAGATTTCGTTTCCTCGTTCCTTCTCTTGGACCGATCCGCAGCGTGGAGCTTTTTGGTGGACGTTTTTGGGCGATTTTAAGGCAAGTGGTGTTCTTCCCCTTGCTCTTCCCCTTTATGCTCTTTTCATTTGATCTTGATGGTATAAGTGCGTAGGATCTTGTGTGGTTACCCTTGGAAATGTTAGTGTAGTATAGCTTGTAGAAAACTTGTCAAAAGTATGGGTATCAAAAACCTTGTGGCTTTCCGACGGAGTTCCGTAGCCGGAAGCCTTGTTGCCTCCCGTCGTGTAATATGTGTGTTTTATCTCTAATTTTTTTCGTAATGTATGGATTGACTCATCGAATGACGAGGTAAGTTGATGTTTCGTCGTGAGCTTTGTTAATCGTTTTAGGGTATGCTGTGGACTTGGGAAAAACTTCGTTGCGAAAGTCTTGGAGTCTTGTCACGCCCTTTTGCGTTGTCACGTCGTTTGACTCAGTGAATTACTTCGTTATTGTAAAATATTCTATGTAAGTTTTGTTGCTTTCCATTGGAAGTTTAGTACGTCGGAAGTCTTGTTCTCTTCTGTCGTGTTGTTGTCTTTGCAACGTTTAGATCGTCGCGTTGTCTTGACCAAGTTAATTGCTTTGTTGCTTACTTGTGTAATATGTACCGCTGGATTACAACATGTCGGGAGCCTTGTCGTCTTCCGTTGATGAATCGCGTTGTCGGAAGCCTTGCCGCTTCCTTTGATATTGTCATTATGATGAAATCCTTGTTGCATTCTGTTGAAGTATAGTTTTGTCGGAATCCTTGTCGCTTTCCACCGTTTGGTTTGTTTGTGGTGTTGTTTTGATCACTATGTTGATTTGATCATGCAACCTGTTATGATCGGATATTTTGTCGTTAACATCGTCAAATCATCGGTGTATGCCTTGGGTCTTGAGAAATGTTGTTGTGTTCGAACTGTGGGTTGTGCGTGTCGAGGTCTTCCCCGGCTTCGCGCTTTATTGTTGTTTGACTTAGAAAATATTGTGGTTAAAGTCTTGGAGTTCTGCTAGGCAAATTTGTGTCTTTGTGTCGATCATATGCTATTAACGGCGCCATGCGCGCTTAGCCGGGTCATTGCAAGAAAAAGGTTTGTTCTTGATCAGCTTGTTAGTCAGAGTATTTTTGGTTGATGCATATATAAGCATACTTAAATATATAATAAAATATATGATATTTGATGGACTGTTGGTAGGTAGTGGATAAAGGACCGCCACCTCAGTGCCTTACTTTTGATGGTTTGTTTTATGGACTGTTGGTAGGCAGTGGATAAAGAACCGTCACCTCAGTTTCTTGTTGTTTGTGGGTCTCACACCCAGGCTTTGCCCGGTGTTTTGATGCCATTTGGAGCTGATCAGTCTCGCTTAAATTAAACTTAAAAGCTATAAAATGAAAGAATATATATATATATATATATATATATATATATATATATATATATATATATATATATATATTGACTTACTCCCCGTCGTGTGCCTGGTTACATTGTGCAGCATAGTAAGTGCTATATGCCTCTTCTGTTGTTTTTTACTGACTGTTTTGTTGGTAGCTGTTTCGCCTGGCACCCTTCTGCCAAAAGGTTTGTGTTGCTTCTGTTTTCTTTCCGCACCACTTGTAACTTGTTTCTGAGGTGTTTTTTTTTGAATGCCTCAGGTTCAGAGCAGTAGCAGGTTGGATGAATAGAGTCCCGTGTTTCAATGCTGCGAGTTGTAGCAGATCCTTGTTTCTTCTCCTCTTATCTTGAGGTAGTTATTTTTCAGTCTATTTAAACTTGTTTTCCTATGAGTTGTGGCAGTTTGTTGGCCCCCTTAGTGCTTGTTTCCATTATTTTGGTACTTGCTAGTTTCTGCTGTTACTTAGTGCTATTTATACACTTGCTCTCTGGGAAAATTTTATGCTAGGGTGCATGTTAGTTACTTTAAAATGTAAAAAAAACTGCATTGTGATATAAAGACATAGCATACCTTTCAATCAAAAATCACATTATTTTAAAGCGTTACAAAACTACCTTTCTACTTATATATAAATTAGTAGTCACACATATATGCATAGATTGCTGAGTCTTAATATTCATATAGGATATTAAATAAATCAACTTAGTATTTTTCGCTGCGTAAACCTATACCTTTATTTGTGGACTAGTTGATCCACCAGACCGAGGGACACGGTCAGTAAAACTTAAAATATAAATTATGTTTTTAAACTAATTTACACGTCTCTTTTCTTAAGTAAACGAAAGGATTGGTTTGCCTGGGCGTCTGCAGTTGTCCCCTGCACGGCGTGGCATCACGACGCGTATTTTCTCTAACTTTGATGTATTATTTAATACGGAGAAAATGCGGGTTGTGACAGTTGATATCAGAGGGAGGTTCTATGAAAAAGGTAGTTGAGTGGTTTGGCGAGTGAGCCGAACGACTGCTACCCTAAGCAGAACCTCGAGCAATCATTTCATTGCATACACACACCGATATGTCAACAGTAGATCTTGATTGAAGCATGAACACTACACTCATAGCACAAAAAAAAGAAGTATACGGGTTATATTATGTTGTATGAGATGCATAAATATGTGTTTGTATATGGATCCACCATAGGAGGTGACATGTGACGGTTATGTAGTATGAGATGCATAACCATCATCACATAGATGCCCATTAGCACGTTTTATTTTTCGTTACATACAATGTTATGTAGTATGGGATGCATAAAATTGTATGTGTACGCTTCTCATAACATGCATTAAGACTTTTTTTTAGAATGCACAACACTGCATACCTTTCATATCATTGCATAAGCACACGTGCCAAGTTAAAGATCTACAGGATGACATATGTACACACATGATTTGAAATATAAATTTTAGCCATCATGCATTCATATTGTAGGCACAAGTTAGAAGCATAACATCATTTCCTGATTTCCCAGAGCAAGGTAACAGCTAGAGCAAGTATCTGTTCGTTTTCGATCTGATTTGAGTCTGTTCGTTCCTGATCTGATTCGAGTTAGTATATTCGAGTTTGCTAGCTTAAGTGTCTTAATCTAGGTCCTTGATGAGTCCGTTGTTCGTATTGGTAGAAGGTGACCCCAAAGCGTTTTGTTATGGGGTTGATTTTCTAGTTTGAGGGTGAGTCTCTGAGTCCTCGTATTGAATCGATGTTAGGTGAACTGCATCAGAGCATTGAAACTCTGTCAGAGAAGTTGCTCATAATGCAGGCACAGTTGCAGACATTACTTGCTGCCATCTTATGATAGAAGCCCGCTGTGTAGTTTCTCGTGATGGTTGAGTACGAGTGTGAGATCGGTAAATCGATTAGTTTCGCTCCTGAGTCGATAACTGCTGAGGATTGCTAAGTTTAAAATTTCTTGGGTGATCTCAGGTTAGACCCCAATCCAGTTAGTAGCTTCCTCGATATTTTGATGTCTATTCAGCTATTTATGTGTGCAATTTATGGGAAGGTTAAGATAAATAACCGATAAGCACACGTTCTTTGATTCTGGTGCTATCCTCTTGTACGTGGTTAGGGTTCTTATAGATTATTATCGCTTGACTCCCGATCGAGTTAGTGATTCGTGTCGTGCTAAGTTTTCTCTCTAATGAATTGGTGGTGTCGAACTAAGGTATCCAGAGTTGTCTCATCCCTTGGATTTGATTTCTGAAGTGTGTCGATGGAAAGTGCAAGATTTGGAAGATTCCAGAGCAATTTTGGACATGGATTGGAGGCCTAGTTTGACATTATGGACCGATGCGAGGATGTGCATATGGTTTTCTTGGTTGTTATTGACCAACCCTTGATTGTGTTTGGAAATCCACATCAAGATTCTCCGGTTATTTCGTGGTGTGTGCTCGTAGATTTTTAGATTCTCGCTGCGAATCTTTTCTCGTGTCTGTTCTGGAAACTGCTCTTGGTGAGCCGCGTGTTGTGTGGCGTAGGAGTTTTCAGGTGTTTCCCCGGTTAGTCTTTCCAGTCTCCCCTCTTGGGAGAGTGGTAAAAAAATTGTTTTAGATCTTGAGCTAGATACTTGTCTTTTGTGAGAGCACCTTACTGTATGACCCTGCGTGAGCTGGAAGAGTTTCATATTTAGCTAAATAAATTGTTATACTGTGACTTTGTTGGGCCAAATTCTATGCCCTAGAAGATTACGAACGAATTATAAAGAGCTGAATGAGGTGACTATCGAGATAAATGTCTACCCCCTCGATTAGATGATTTGTTAAATCAGTTGCGAGATAGTTTCGTATATTCGAGGTTTGACATTCGTCTGGGCTTTTATCTGTGAAGGATCTGAGAGTCAAATGTTCTGCGGACTGCCTTTCATCTCCATTTTGGGCTTTAATTTGAGATCTTAATGATGACTTCTGTTTTAGAGAATGCTCTCTCTGCCTTCATGGATTTGATGAATATAATGTTAAAAGGATTTCTAGACCACCTTGTGGCCGTCTTCTTTGGAAAATGTTCCGATATACTCTAAGAGTGCAGAGGAGCGTGTTGAGTATTCTGAGATTTGTGCAGTCTAGGTTAAGAGAGTATGGTTCTGTTTGCCGAGATAAGCAGTTGAAATATTTGGGTGTCGTAATTTCCTTTTGGGTCCCAACATTAATAGGGATGGGATTTTTGACGGACTTAATAAAGATCGTTGCAGTTATTGAGCCGGAAGAGATTTATTATGTCTAAGGAAATGAGGAATTTTAGTAGTATTGAAACGATGATATACAAGGCTCGTGAAATGATTATTGGCGTCCCTGATCAGGTTTATGTAGAAAAATTTGATATTTAGTTGAGGATGAGCTGCACGTTGAGCCTATGTATGTCATGATACAAAAGAAAAAAAACATGGTCGCATACGATTTAAGGTAATTGAGGTTATATGAAGAGAACCATCATGCGTATAACTTGGAAATTTTGAAAGTGAGGGGATAAGTTGTAAATTACTCTAGAGGGGGGGTGAATAGAGTATTCAAAATTTTATGAACACTTAGTCAGCTCCCTTGGAGTATATTTGCGGAATAGAAAATCTGATACTTGAACCCTAAGAGCCTAACACAGTGAGGTGCACAAGTGGAAGAGTTAGCTGAAATTTCAGTTTAACTAAAAACCTATCACAGCAACTAGCAATCCTAGGTAGTTCTACCACAGCCACAGAATAAACAAATCAGCAAGAACCAGAGAGACACAGGATATATAGTGGTTCCCTTTAAATAGGTACATCCACTCTTCTACCACCCTGGTAGGAATCCACTACAGGTTTTTGCTAAGGTGCCCTGCCACCAATGATCTGATTCAGGTAGATCAAACAGACCCTTTGAGCTTTTGATAAGGATGCTCAACCACAGGTTGTTGATAAGGTGCCCTGTCACCAACGTTCACTTTTGAAGAGGTGTGAACAAACTCTTTTTACAAAGGGGTTGAGAGGGTTAGATTATCTTCTCTGTTTTAAATACAGATTAGAGAAGATTTGTGGATTCTCTAAAGAATCAAAGTCTCCCCCTGGCTCAGTGGAAGTCCAGGGAAAGCCTTTGCTTCAGGATGAAGGAGTTTCAGATAAACTGAAACTAAATCCTCAGAAATCTGAAGACTGATTTTTATCAGGTCTTAAGATTCTGGAGCACTTGAAGCAGATCTTGAGCCTTTTCTGAAGTCTTTGAAAAACTCTAAGCAAATTGCTCAGGAGACTTGAGAATGGAAGATGATTGCTCTGGGCTTTTTGCTTCAGGAAAAACTTTTCTTCTTCTTGTTGAGAGATTGTGAAGAGGTGCTCTGATGATGCTTGAGCGGATGAATAATCTTTCTCTGTGTCTGTTACTATGTCTTTTCTGAGAGCAGAATCTCTTTTAAATATGTCTTCACGTTTTCCTTTGAAACGGCTCTATTGATTTGAATTCTCGAGCCCTGCAACAGATTATCTCAAAATAGAATATAGCAATAGGAATAGAATGACCTATTAACTTTCTGTCAGTCCCAATAAGGAAATAAATGAATAGGGAAATATTTCAGCATAAAGATTTATCGTTCTTGGAAATAGCATACACCGCCAACGGCTAGAATACAGCCTGGCAATATATTTTGTATAATAAGACAAAAATGCTTTATCAAGAATACTGAATCCCGTGATTTATGTTTGACAGAATTTGTAAATAATTCATTTTGAATTTAAGCCATAATTTTAGCAACAAATAACTTCAGAGAATCTTTCTAACCACAAGCTAACACACTTGGAAATGAACCAAGGAATAGCATAAATACAAATAGATAAAATCAGACAGAAAACGTCGAACAGGGGTTCGAAGATCGTCGACCTGCAAACAGATCGTCGACCAGCAAATAGATAGTCGACCAGCAAAGGCAAATATCTGTCGAGACAGAAATCGTGAAGCAAGAACACGATCGTCGACCTGAAGATGACAGATCGTCGACCATCCTTCAGAGCGTAGTAAGCTTGCTCTGAGATCGTCGACCAACGGTCGACGATAATTGTCTTGACTTCAAAGATTCACTAGCCCTGCTATCGTCGACCATTGATCGACGATCGCGAGGCCTCGTTCGACGATGGTCGAACGGAAAAGCCTTATCTACAAAAACATCTAGAACTTCTAACCTAAGCTCTAGGTCAGTTTATAAACTGCCCTAGGGAGACTAAACAAAGTCTAACCATGATCATATATATCTTTATATGGATCAAGAGGGGCTGCAAGGGGATCACATAAGCCAAATCACATCTAGGGTACCAACAATCTCCCCCTATTTGGGTTATGTTATCCAATTCAGTTTAAAAGGCTAAAGCAGACAACAACAAATCTAAAGATTAATCAGAATGATAAAACACAGGTAATACAAAAAAAAATATATCAAGCATAAATCAGCAGAAATGGAATGTATCAAGCAGATTTATCAGCAAGCTTAGCATCAGATGAGTTTTTAGGTATTGCAGCTGGTTTGAAAATAATTTCTCTGTTAGGGTTTGCTGCTTGTCTCTTGGATAGCATTAGATCATGTTCACCTATGATTTTCTTTTCAGCATAACTAGGTAGAACTGCAGCAGGATGTAGTCTCATGTATTCTTCAGTGTCAAAGGCTTCTGGATTGACTTGAATTCTGCTTAGTTCCTTTTCTCTGAATTCTGACATTGTTGAGTAAGCTGTAGGATCCAGTCCTTGAGATTTGGCTCTCTCCATCATGCTAAGAGCAATAGACTCTTTGAATCTTGCCATAGAGGCAATCCTTTCAGCTTCAGTTTTGTCTGATGGAGAGGGAGGTCTATCAGTATCTGTATGAGCTGCAATCTCCATATTCCTTTGAAGAGCTGTAGCAAGTTTGCTTGAATCGAGAGGAATTTGCACAGTCTTCTTAGGATCAGTTTGAGCATAGAGAGATCTAGGAGGTGCAAGCTCAATGAACTTTTTGTGGGAATTTTCTGAAAAGACTACTCTTTTTCCTTTAGAATCAGCTGCAGCAGGTTTCTTTAACGAGGAGGAGGGACCTCTCCTGGGAGGAGAAGGTTTCCTTTCTGGGACTAACTTCTTAGGAGAAGGAGGAGGAGAGAATGTAGGTTGTTGATAAGTCATCTCCTTTATTTGTTCTACGAGAGCATTGTTATTTCTTTTATTTCCTTGTCCTGAACCACTTTGGCTTCCCTGGCCTTGTCTACTTCTTCTCCGATAAGATTGAGAGGGGTTGGAACTGGCTGATCTACCAATTGGAGTAGAAGAGATACTTCCAGAGGCTCCAGCACCAGGAGGTGGAGGAGGGCCTCTGGGGGGGAATTTCTGAACTGGAGAGTCATATCTCTTTGTCCTCTTCTTCTCTTTAGTCTGATTCTTTGACAATCTCATCCAGGGTTGGAATTCCTTGCTCTTAGGATCTATTCCCTTCAGAATGTAATAGGGAACATCCTTGTTAGGATTTGCAGTAGAAGGAGCAGGGGCTTTTCTTTTCTTGGAAGCAGCTCTTTTTCTTTTCTTAGAGGAGTCAGAATCATCAGAGTCATCATCATCATCATCAGAATGAGATGAGTCTTTCCCAGCATAATCATCATAGTTTTGTTCAGATGGATCTTTGGCAGCAAGTTCAGCTTTAACTTTCTTCTCTCTTTCTTCTTTCTCTTTAGCTTCTTCAATGGCATCTTGCCTAAGAAGGGCATCCAGATCAACATTTGGAGCACTTTTCCATAGCTCTGATTCTGGATACAACTCAGGAACTGTCTTGGGGACCAGTTCTGCAATAGAAGGAGTGGATATAGGATAGGTGAGGATAGGAGGAGAAAAGATGACAATATCTGCAGGGGCAGATGCTTTCTCTAGAGAGATGGCTAGGGAATCCAGATGATAATTAGCCATCCCTTCAATGTACTCAGAGGCAATGTTCTCAGCCACAAAGGCTATAAATTGTTCTAGGTTTAGAGTACCTGAGCTTGAGTCCATTTCAGTCATCTTGGGAGCACTGTCTGCCCTATCTTGCACTTCTTCAATTTCTTCAGCAGCAGCCTCAGCATTTATGGTTGTGCCTGCATGCAAGGAGAGATAGGTTAACAACCAAGTGGGAATAAAATATTCCCCCCAAGGTGAACAAACAACAGGTAATAGATAGGATTACCTGAAGATCTACACAGGATACCACTTTGCATCTAGGAAGGAGGTTATAATTCCTTCTAGATGTTCAGTGACATCAGGGATAGACACCTCTGCAAGGCACAAGAGGAGTGCCATGCAGGAAAAGAAAAGAGTATCCTTGACCAAGGGGTCATCAAGGTACTCAGGTCTATAAGGGACCATTTTCTCTTGAAAAGAGGGAACAGGAGGAGTAGATGTGAGTGAGGACTCACAGTCTAGGTTAAGATAGGATTCTAAATCTTTATCAGAATCAATAGATTTAGCAGCGACAACTTGCAATACTGATGTGAGATCATCAGCAGCTGTGATGGAAAGAAAAGGATAAGAAATTAACTCTAGGTTGGAGTTAGAATTAATTAGAATCTTAAATAAAGCTATACCATCAGGTTGAGCAGCAACATTCTCACAAACGTCCATGGGGACTTCCTCATTTTCTTTTTCCGGAACTTCTTCCTCAGAAGCTAGATTCACTAGGGAGTGAATGTCTTTGTTAGATACAAATATCAAATTGAAGTCCTGATTATAACCTTTGGAGGAAGAATTTTAAGGTTTACCTTCTGGTTCTTTCTCTTGACTCTCTTGAGGTTCTTCTGCAGATCCTTGAAGGGGAAGAGAGGAATTATCCTGAAGGGTCAGGGCATCACCTGAGACCACTTCAACAGACATCTCCCCCTGCATGACTTCAGTGGGGACTGGAGTCATGCATTTCACAGAAGGGGGCTCAGCAGAAGATGAGATGGATTTGATGGCGTCAGTGAGAGAATTGATGGAGGCAATGAGAGGGGCATTGGCAGCCTCAATCATGCTTTGGATGGAGGGAGTGATGAGCTGTACAAGGTGTGCAAGCATTTCAGGGGATATCTGAAATGCTGATGATGTAGAGGTGGATGGAATGGAGGCAGGATGATCTGCCACATGATCAAATGAGTCATGTGGAGATGGGTGAACATCAACATGAGTGTGGGAGTCATGTTGAGAAAGATGCGAGAGGATTGTAGCAGTCACCATGTCAACACTGGCTGAAGCTGCCAGGTGTTGTGGTGTTGGTGACTGGTGTGGAGATGCAGGTGGAATGAAGGATGCATGTTGTGATGGCACTTCAGATTGAGTGGAGGGTAATGCAGGAGATGTAGATGCAGGAGTAAGGAGGGAGGATGAAGGGATTGCTGAGCCTTCCCCAGTAAGCGGGAGAGCGGCCGAATCAGCCCTTGAGTCTGAAGAAGGGTTAGGATCAACCCTGGCTGACTTCTTGATAATCCTCTGAGATTTCTTGAATAGCGAGGGGTCCAACCTCTTGCTGGCATTTACTGCAGACGGTGCAGAAACGAGCAGCAGGGGTGCTTTCACATATAGAAACACACCCAGTACCCTTGCAAGGTTTACCTCTTTCTGATTGTTCTTTCTCCTTATTAGTTCAAATAGAACTTTTCCCCAGGCAATCTGTGCCTTATTCACCAAGGCTGACATCAGGGCAAATTGTTGCCGGTTGATGTTGTCATGAGCAGAATGTTTTCCCAAGATGACCTTGCCCACCAGGTCGGCCAGAAACTTGTATTCTGGAGACAAGTTTATCTTCAGCAGCTTAGCCGGAATCCCTTCGGCATGGCCCATCACAGAGAGCATGCGGCCATATTCCTCTGTGCTTTGCTCATATTCCTCAGAGCCTGTTGGCAGTCCAAACAGCTCAGACAAAACTTCCGGAGTCAGAGTGACCTCCTCGCCATTTATCTTTCCTGACATCGCTTCGTCGCTGGAGGACGAGGTGTATACCCATTCACGAATTTCTGGTATATGAATCTTAGGAGAGAACGACATAAGTTTCTTGAGGCCTTGGTCTTTGCATAGCTTCAGAATATCTTGGATTGGTTGATCGCATCGGCTGAAAGAATCGAAGTCGACACAGAAGCCAGTGTCGAACTTCATTCCGAACAGAACAGCAGAAGGAATCGCCATAGAATTTGAGAGAAGATGGCGAATCGAGAAGCAAAACAGGGGAGAAGAGAATCGCGCGGGATTAGAGTTCGAGAGCGAATTCTAAGCCAGGAGAAGGAATATGAAAAGACGGAGCGGAAGGACGACGATCTCCAGACCTAAATCGACTATTAGAAACAAATCTGCGATCGTCGATCCTGGAATAAAATCGGTCGTCGAACACAGACCGACGATAGTCAATGTTTGACTAAACAGTAAACATCGATCGCCTACAAGCAAATATCACGATCGTCGATCAATAAATGATGGTCGACGATTCTCCATCCAGCACAGAAAATCTGTCGTCGACCATTGGTCGACGATAGATACCTAAGGAGAGATCGTTGACCAGCTGGTCGACGATTTCTGCCTTACTACAGAACGAGCTGTCGTCGATGGTTGGTCGACGATAGTTCTGACCTGGTCGAAGATCGTCGATCAGTCGTTCGACGATTTTAGACAGAAAACAAAACTAACCAAATTTTCACTATTCTGAACCATTAATCATGCCAAGCTGGTTCAGAAAGAACAAATGCTTTTGTTCATCAAGGGGCTTAGTGAAAATATCTCCTCTTTGCAGGTCTGTGGATATAAATTCCATTACTATCTTGTTCTTTTCCACATTATCTCTCAGAAAATGATGTCTAATCTCAATGTGCTTGGTTCTGGAGTGGTGCACAGGATTTTGAGCAATTGATATTGCACTGGTACTGTCACACAGAATTTTTGTGTTTGAGTGTGTGTACCCATAATCCACCAGCTGATTTTGAATCCACAGGATCTGTGAACAGCAACTAGCTGCTGCTATATATTCAGCCTCAGCAGTTGAAGTAGACACAGATGCCTGTTTCTTGCAAAACCAAGAGACGAGTCTCTCTCCCAGGAACTGACAAGTCCCTGAGGTGCTTTTCCTGTCAACTCTACAACCAGCATAATCAGCATCTGAATATCCAATTAATCCAAATCCTGACTCAGCTGGGTACCACAGTCCTAAGTTAGGACATCCCTTAAGGTATCTCAAGATCCTCTTGAGGAGAGTTAAGTGAGATTCCTTTGGGTTGACCTGAAACCTAGCACATAGGCATGTAGCAAACATTATGTCAGGCCTACTTGCAGTCAAATACAGCAGGGAACCAACAATGGCTCTATAATTCTTTTGATCAACAGACTTGCCATTGACATCAGAATCAATAACTGCATTTGAGGCCATAGGTGTGCTCATTGATGAAGCATCAGACATTCCAAATCTTTTAACCAGCTCTCTGGCATATTTTGATTGTGAAATGAAAATGCCATCAACACTCTGTTTCACTTGGAGACCAAGGAAATAGGATAACTCACCCATGCTGCTCATCTCAAACTTAGAGTGCATTAGTTCAGAGAACCTCTTGCATAGTTTGGGATCAGTAGAGCCAAATATAATGTCATCTACATAGATTTGAACTAACAGTTGTGAGTCCTTATGATGTCTAATGAACAGGGTTCTATCTACTACACCTCTCACAAACTTGTGTTCTAGAAGAAAATTTGCTAAGGTTTCATACCAAGCTCTAGGAGCTTGCTTAAGTCCATATAGAGCCTTTTGGAGTTTGAACACATGAGTGGGTAAGGTTGATGAAACAAACCCTGGTGGTTGTTCAACAAACACTTCTTCCTTTAAATCTCCATTGAGGAAGGCACTCTTCACATCCATTTGGAAGACCTTAAATCTTTTATAGGCAGCATAGGCTAGGAAAATCCTAATGGCTTCTAGTCTGGCTACAGGGGCAAAAGTCTGATCATAGTCTATGCCTTCCTCCTGTCTATAGCCTTGAGCTACTAGCCTAGCCTTATTTCTAACTACTATGCCTTGGGCATCAAGCTTGTTTCTAAACACCCACTTGGTGCCTATGATCCGTTGGCCTCTTGGTCTTGGAACCAAGGTCCAAACTTTACATCTTTCAAACTGGTTAAGCTCCTCTTGCATTGCTATAATCCAGTGGGGATCAAGCTCAGCATCTTTAATGGTTAGGGGCTCAACCTGAGAAAGGAAACAAGCAAACATCACATCTTTGTTGAGTTGATGTCTTGTCTGGACTCCTGCTGAAATGTCTCCAATCACTTGAGATACAGGGTGATCTCTAAGTGTGACAAGATCAGTAGGTTCAACAATGATCTGATCTTCAACAGTTTCAATATTTAATTCCTCATGTGGAATTTGATCAACTGTTGGAACAGGTGCTTTAACTTGAAAAAGTTCTACATCAGATTCAGAATCTGAAGAAGCAGCCTGAGGGGTTTGTTGGGGATGATTCTCCTGTGAGAGTCTCAAACCTTCCAAATCCTTACTTACTCCTAGGACTTGCACTGTACTATTAGAGGAAGAGTCCTTCTCCTTATAATACATGACTGTCTCATCAAAAGAGACATGTGCAGACTCTTCTATCTTAAGAGAGGATTTATTAAGGACCCTATAGGCTTTGCTTACTTGAGAGTATCCTAGAAAAACTCCCATTGATGCTTTTGCCTCAAATTTTCTAAGGTATTCTTTGTTATTGTTATGAACAAAAGCAACACAGCCAAACACTCTAAAATAGTCTATTTTAGGTTTTACTTGCTTAAGTAATTCATAGGGAGTCTTACCCTTAAGTTTATGTATCAGACTTCTGTTCAATACATAGTTAGCTGTGCTAACTGCTTCAGCCCAAAAGGACAGAGGCATGTTAGCATCTGCCAACAATGTACTTGCAGCTTCAATTAGGGTTCTGTTTTTCCTTTCAACTACCCCATTTTGTTGAGGAGTTCTAGGAGCAGAGAAGCTATGTTTGATACCTTCCTTCTCACAGAATTCTTGCATAAGAAGAGATTCAAACTCAGTACCATGATCACTTCTGATCAAGGCAATCTGAGTAGAATACTCACTCTGTATACACTTTAGAAAATCTGTAAGAACCTTGAAGTTATCAGCCTTAGTTCTCAAGAAGAATACCCAAGTGAACCTGGAGAAGTCATCTACAATTACTAGAGTGTAAGACTTCCCTCCAAGACTCTGCACAGCAATAGGACCAAATAAGTCCAAATGTAACAAGTACAGAATCCTGGGAGAATCACTTTTATTAACTGATTTAAAGCTATTTCTTGTTTGCTTTCCTAGTTGACAAGCTTTGCAAAGGCCATCCTTCTTGTAGGGGCAAGAAGGTAAACCTCGTACAAGATTGTATTTAGCCAACCTAGAAATGTTTTTCAAGTTTACGTGACTAAGTCTCTTATGCCAAAGGGTATTATTACTGGTTACTTCATTAAATAAGCATATTTCAGATTTGGAGGAATTAAAATCTACAACATAAACATTTCCAATTCTAATACCTACTAACACCACAGTATTATTTAAAGAAATATTGCAAGCAGTGTCAGTGAACCATACCTTGTACCCAGCATCACACATTTGACTTACAGAGATTAGGTTGTGCTTTAGTCCTGAGACATAGGCTACTTTCTTGAAGGTTACAACTCCTATGGTGAAGCTGCCATACCCTTCAGTCTGTCCACAGCTGGAATCCCCAAATACAACTTTTGGTCCCAGCTTGGCTTTGAAACCTGACAGGTTCTTCTTCTTTCCTGTCATGTGCTTTGAGCATCCACTATCCAGATACCATTTGTCATGTATGACTGGATAGGTCTTCACCTGCAGAAAGAACAATTATACATTGTGGACCCAGGTTACCTTGGGTCCAGTATTCTTTACAAAAGAAAAACTAGATATAAAAGATTTTGCAGGCTTAGATTTATATCCTAAAGGGTGTGATCTCCTAGGTGGGATAATCCATTCAGTTGAAGGATTAAACAACCTGGGGTGGTGATTAGGGTTTGAAGTTCTGGAAGTTTGATTTTTATTTTCCAGCTGAAGTCCAGATCGTCGATCAATGGTCGACGATCGCAAGCCATATCGTCGATCATTTATGGTAGAACGATGTTCTGGATTCCACGATCGTCGATCACTGGTCGACGACTTTTGTAAAGCTAGAAATTTTTTCTTCCTATTCTCTTTCTTAATCTTATTCTGAATTCTTTTGCATTTTTTAATTTCCTCAGTATTCTTTATTCCTGATTCAGAAACAAATTTTACTGGAGTGCTAAATCTCTCCTTTGTGAGGAGGATGGGTTCACTAGGTGTAGCACCTAAGCCTAGTTTATCATTACCAACCCTAGTGTTTGCTATACAGGTTATTTCAGACAATTTAAGGCTTCTGCCATTTAATTGTTCTTCTAACCTCTTAGATTTCGCTAGTTCTAATTTTAGGAATGTTATTTCTTCTTTTGAGCTTTCTAATTCCTTTTCTAATCTGATTATTTCAGTACCTTCCATGTCTAGTTCCATTATTTTTAGTCTAAGTGACTTAATTTCTTTTTCAGATAAAAGTAAATCTAAACATAGAGTTTTAAATTTTAGTTTGAACTCAGGAGATGAGAAGTCAAATGAGTCGATTACCTGGTCCTCCATAAAGGAGTCTTCTTCATTGTCTCCTTCTTCTTCAGAATTCTCTGCAGCTGACAGAGAGCTGCAGGCATCAATGGCCATGAGGCAGACCTCTTTGGCTTTCTTTTCTTCTTCTTCTTCAGAATCACTTGAGCTAGAGGAGCAGGTATCCTCTTCTGTTTCACTCCAGGTAGCAGCCACAAATCCCTTGTCCTTCTTCTTGTATTTGTGTGATGAGGACTTGGAGTGGTGCTTCCTGTATTCTTTCTCATGTTTCTTCTCCTTGTACTTCTTCTCTGGACAATCTGGAGCAATGTGTCCAGGCTTGCTGCAAACATAACAAATGATTTCTTTAGATGGAGTCTTGTCATACCTTGGCTTGTCCTCATGCTTGGAGAATTTCTTTCTGAGGTCTCTTCTTCCCATGTTGAAGAACCTCTTGGCAATGAGTGCCAGTAACTCCTCATTTGATTGACTTCCTTCAGAAGTCTCAGCAGCCTTAAGAGCTAGAGAATGCTCTTTCTTTATTGGTGTTGGAGTCTTCACTTCAGTTACAGCAGCTCTACTCTTTAAGGTTTGCTCATATGACCTGAGCTTTCCCAACAGAGCTTCTGTGGAGAGTTCCACAGTATTTCTTCCATCCTTGATGGGCCATATCCTTGAGTCCCATGAGATGGGAAGGCACATCAGGATCTTGTCATTGACTTCTGACAAGGTTATCTCCTTGTCTAAAGACCTCAGTTCACTTATTATTGAACTGAGCCTTGTGTACATGGTGTCAATGTCTTCAGCATCATCCTTCTTGAAGTTTTCATACTGAGAGGTGAGATTGGATCTCCTGTCCTTCCTCTCATCAGCTGAGCCAGCAACTATGTGGTTGAGGGAATCCCACATAGCTTTGGCTGAGGTACATTCAGCCAGCTTCTGGAATATCTCATCAGACATTGTCTGAGCTAGGATATTCATTGCTTTAGCATCAGCTGCTTTTGCCTTCTTGTAAGTTTCATTGTAGTCAGGTGGTGGCACAGCACTGAGATCAGCAGAAGTGGAAGCAGCAGCAGGCCTAGCAGGTGGTCCTGTCAAAATAGAAGAAAAAATATCTTCATCAATAGAATTCATGTATAGTCTTATCCTGGCCTTCCATATGCCAAACTTGGACAAGTTGCATACAGGAGGTCTGGTGCTTGAATAATCTTTAGACTGGGCCATGTGTGAAAGTGTTTGTGAATGGTATCAGGAAACAACTTATCACAGGATCTTTTAACTCAGGTGTTAGCCTGTATGAACAGCTAACCTCCCTATGATACCAATTGAAAGTGAGGGGATAAGTTGTAAATTACTCTAGAGGGGGGGTGAATAGAGTATTCAAAATTTTATGAACACTTAGTCAGCTCCCTTGGAGTATATTTGCGGAATAGAAAATCTGATACTTGAACCCTAAGAGCCTAACACAGTGAGGTGCACAAGTGGAAGAGTTAGCTGAAATTTCAGTTTAACTAAAAACCTATCACAGCAACTAGCAATCCTAGGTAGTTCTACCACAGCCACAGAATAAACAAATCAGCAAGAACCAGAGAGACACAGGATATATAGTGGTTCCCTTTAAATAGGTACATCCACTCTTCTACCACCCTGGTAGGAATCCACTACAGGTTTTTGCTAAGGTGCCCTGCCACCAATGATCTGATTCAGGTAGATCAAACAGACCCTTTGAGCTTTTGATAAGGATGCTCAACCACAGGTTGTTGATAAGGTGCCCTGTCACCAACGTTCACTTTTGAAGAGGTGTGAACAAACTCTTTTTACAAAGGGGTTGAGAGGGTTAGATTATCTTCTCTGTTTTAAATACAGATTAGAGAAGATTTGTGGATTCTCTAAAGAATCAAAGTCTCCCCCTGGCTCAGTGGAAGTCCAGGGAAAGCCTTTGCTTCAGGATGAAGGAGTTTCAGATAAACTGAAACTAAATCCTCAGAAATCTGAAGACTGATTTTTATCAGGTCTTAAGATTCTGGAGCACTTGAAGCAGATCTTGAGCCTTTTCTGAAGTCTTTGAAAAACTCTAAGCAAATTGCTCAGGAGACTTGAGAATGGAAGATGATTGCTCTGGGCTTTTTGCTTCAGGAAAAACTTTTCTTCTTCTTGTTGAGAGATTGTGAAGAGGTGCTCTGATGATGCTTGAGCGGATGAATAATCTTTCTCTGTGTCTGTTACTATGTCTTTTCTGAGAGCAGAATCTCTTTTAAATATGTCTTCACGTTTTCCTTTGAAACGGCTCTATTGATTTGAATTCTCGAGCCCTGCAACAGATTATCTCAAAATAGAATATAGCAATAGGAATAGAATGACCTATTAACTTTCTGTCAGTCCCAATAAGGAAATAAATGAATAGGGAAATATTTCAGCATAAAGATTTATCGTTCTTGGAAATAGCATACACCGCCAACGGCTAGAATACAGCCTGGCAATATATTTTGTATAATAAGACAAAAATGCTTTATCAAGAATACTGAATCCCGTGATTTATGTTTGACAGAATTTGTAAATAATTCATTTTGAATTTAAGCCATAATTTTAGCAACAAATAACTTCAGAGAATCTTTCTAACCACAAGCTAACACACTTGGAAATGAACCAAGGAATAGCATAAATACAAATAGATAAAATCAGACAGAAAACGTCGAACAGGGGTTCGAAGATCGTCGACCTGCAAACAGATCGTCGACCAGCAAATAGATAGTCGACCAGCAAAGGCAAATATCTGTCGAGACAGAAATCGTGAAGCAAGAACACGATCGTCGACCTGAAGATGACAGATCGTCGACCATCCTTCAGAGCGTAGTAAGCTTGCTCTGAGATCGTCGACCAACGGTCGACGATAATTGTCTTGACTTCAAAGATTCACTAGCCCTGCTATCGTCGACCATTGATCGACGATCGCGAGGCCTCGTTCGACGATGGTCGAACGGAAAAGCCTTATCTACAAAAACATCTAGAACTTCTAACCTAAGCTCTAGGTCAGTTTATAAACTGCCCTAGGGAGACTAAACAAAGTCTAACCATGATCATATATATCTTTATATGGATCAAGAGGGGCTGCAAGGGGATCACATAAGCCAAATCACATCTAGGGTACCAACAAATTTCAAAGATGTTCTATACCTCGATGTTTTGAAGACTATTTGGTTTGGCGCATTGTGTAAATTTTTTTTTTTTTGCGAACCATAAGAGCTTGGAGTATATCTTTACTCAAAAGGAATTGAATCTGTGCCATTGAGAATGGATAAAATATATTGCGAACTTTGACATTGACGTTCGTTACCACTTAAATTTTACTAGGATGTATAGATAATTGAAATAAATTATTTGATGTTATGAGTTGGATTGGTTGTTCGTTGAGGTTTCCCCGAAAACACAAATTCGGTGTGAGCTATCGTGAATAGATGGATAAAATTTGCCCATATTATTTAATTTTGATTGATTGGTTACTCAATGAAGAAAATAATAGAACCATATTGGGATGAGGTCGTGAGATTTCTTAGTAAACCTTGGAGTTTTGTGTCGAGGCAAATCTGTAAGTTTATGTCGTGTTCTGGCTGAGTTGCAAGAAGTTTGGGGTTTTGACCTTAGGGGTTTATCCGTTAATCTGCAGACCGGTGGTAGGCCAAAGAGAATGTTGTTCAGGCTTGAAAGGAAGAGTTTTTCTGTAGTGGCGTCTTGGGTGTGCTCGGTTGGGTTAGCCCATGTCAGTTCATGTTAGTGCATCGATGTGCCTTCTTGTAGGCTGGAATTGCCTGTTTTTTTTCCTTGTTGATCACGATGTGTTTCACGTGAGCCAGTTGTGATGGTGCATTCCTGGTGTTGTTTTATCCTTGAATCGGTGCGCCGATGGCAGCCTAATCCCTTGTAGGTCGAGTAGTTCACCCGTATTCTGGGCGCAAGGTTAAGTGCTGGGTGTGGATCTTATCCTCAACTGTTATCTTAATCTTCTTGGTTAGTATTCCATTGAGCGAGCTTTAGCTTTTCTACCCCTTGCCTTCTTGTTTTGATGTGCGTTTTAAGTTTCGGGACGAAACTTTCTTTTAGGAGGAGTGACTGTAACGCCCCCGGTTTTTCTGCGATTTGTTTAATCGTTGTTTGGCGTTGCTTTGACGCGTGTTTGGCGTGTGCCATTTCTAGAGCATGGAATTAGCTCTTGCGTTGTCTTGTGTGGCTGGTTTGTAGCCTATTGGCAAGATTCCCTTGCAAACCGGGTTTGTTTTGGTGACTCGGTGAGGCATCTCGGGGAATATTTGTGTTTTGACTTCGGGTGGTGTTAGCCTGAGTTTTGTTCGTCGGATGTCAATTCTAACTTCGCCGTTTGATTCGTAGCGCCGGTATTTAGCTACGGTGCGAATTTCGTTTGAATCGATGTGCATTTGGCCCTCCGTAACGATATAATATTATAACATTATTATTATTATTATTATTAATACTAATATAATTATTATTATATATATATATATAAAGAGAATAAAAAAAATCAGTGAGTATTACTTACCTTACTCGCCGAGCAGCATGCATCCCCCCTTTTTATTCAATCCTATTATAATAATTATAATACTTATAATATTATTATTATTAGTATTATTATTATGTATATAATAATATACTTCTTTTTCCCTGTACAAAGTGAAAAGAGCCGAGCCCTCCCCCTTTTTCCTGTTTATTTCGGCCGAACCAGAGAATCGCAAGAGCGACGACGCCCTTCCTTCGAGGACCTTTCGACAGCGATTTCGGGAGCTTCGGTGGTTGAAATCGCAAACCGAACATAGATCCGGAATACTCTAGACGAGGGCTTCGCATACGTGGTGAGTATCTCGCCTTTCGTCGATGTTTAGCGTTAGGGTTTTTCGGCCCTAACCTCCGTTTAGTCTATTTTCTTGTAGATTTTGTTTCCTCGTTCCTTCTCTTGGACCGATCCGCAGCGTGGAGCTTTTTGGTGGATGTTTTTGAGCGATTTTAAGGCAAGTGGTGTTCTTCCCCTTGCTCTTCCCCCTTTATGCTCTTTTCATTTGATCTTGATGGTATAAGTGCGTAGGATCTTGTGTGGTTACCCTTGGAAATGTTAGTGTAGTATAGCTTGTAGAAAACTTGTCAAAAGTATAGGTATAAAAAACCTTGTCGCTTTCCGACGGAGTTCTGTAGCCGGAAGCCTCGTTGCCTCCCGTCGTGTAATATGTGCGTTTTATCTCTAATTTTTTTCGTAATGTATGGATTGACTCATCGAATGACGAGGTAAGTTGATGTTTTGTCGTGAGATTTGTTAATCGTTTTAGGGTATGCTGTAGACTTGGGAAAAACTTCGTTGCGAAAGTCTCGGAGTCTTGCCGCGCCCTTTTGCATTGTCACGTCGTTTGACTCAGTGAATTACTTCGTTATTGTAAAATATTCTATGTAAGTCATGTTTCTTTCCATTGGAAGTTTAGTACGTCAGAAGTCTTGTTCTCTTCTGTCGTGTTGTTGTCTTTGCAACATTTAGATCGTCGCGTTGTCTTGACCAAGTTAATTGCTTCGTTGCTTACTCGTGTAATATGTACCGCTGGATTACAACTTGTCGGGAGCCTTGTCGTCTTCCGTTGATGAATCGCGTTGTCGGAAGCCTTGTCGCTTCCTTTGATATTGTCATTATGATGAAATCCCTGTTGCCTTCCGTTGAAGTATAGTTTTGTCAGAATCCTTGTTGCTTTCCGCCGTTTGGTTTGTTTGTGGTGTCGTTTAGATCACTATGTTGATTTGATCATGTATCCTGTTGTGATCGGATATTTTGTCGTTAACATCGTCAAATCATCGGTGTATGCCTTGGGTCTTGAGAAATGTTGTTGTTGTGTTTGAACTGTGGGATGTGCGCGTCGAGGTCTTCCCCGGCTTCGTGCCTTATTGTTGTTTGACTTAGAAAATTTGTGTCTTTGTGTCTTAAGGCCTTGGAGTTCTGCTAGGCAAATTTGTGTCTTTGTGTCGATCATATGCTATTAACGGCGCCATGAGCGCTTAGCCGGGTCATTGCAAGAAAAAGGTTTGTTCTTGATCAGCTTGTTAGTCAGAGTTCTTTTTGGTTGATGCATATATAAGCATACTTAAATATATAATAAAATATATGATATTTGATGGACTGTTGGTAGGTAGTGGATAAAGGACCGCCACCTAAGTGCCTTACTTTTGATGGTTTATTTTATGGACTGTTGGTAGGCAGTGGATAAAGGACCGCCACCTCAGTTTCTTGTTGTTTGTGGGTCTCACACTCAGGCTTTGTCCGGTGTTTTGATGCCATTTGGAGCTGATCAGTCTCGCTTAAATTAAACTTAAAAGCTATAAAATGAAAGTATATATATATATATATATATATATATATATATATATATATATATATATATATATATATATATATATATATATATATATGCATTGCCTTACTCCTCGTCGTGTGCCTGGTTACATTGTGCAGCATAGTTAGTGCTATATGCCTCTTCTGTAGTTTTTTACTGACTGTTTTGTTGGTAGCTGTTTCGCCTGACACCCTTCTGCCGAAAGGTTTGTTGTTGCTTCTGTTTTCTTTCCGCACCACTTGTAACTTGTTTCTGAGGTGTTCTTTTTTTTTGAATGCCTCGGGTTCAGAGCAGTAGCAGGTTGGATGAATAGAGTCCCGTGTTTCAATGCTGCGAGTTGTAGTGCATCTTGCTTCTTCTCCTCTTATCTTGAGGTAGTTGTTTTTCAGTCTGTTTAAACTTATTTTCCTATGAGTTGTGGCAGTTTGTTGGCCCCCTTAGTGCTTGTTTCCATTATTTTGGTACTTGCTAGTTTCTGATGTTACTTAGTGCTATTTATACACGTGCTCTCTGGGAAAGTTTTATACTAGGGTGCATGTTAGTTACTTTAAAATATAAACAAACTGCATTGTGATATAAAGATATAGCATATCTTTCAATCAAAAATCACATTATTTTAAAGCGTTACAAAACTACCTTTCTACTTATATATAAATTAGTAGTCACACATATATGCATAGATTGCTGAGTCATCATATTCATATAGGATATTAAATAAATCAACTTAGTATTTTCCGCTGCCTAAATCTATACCTCTGTTTGTGGACTAGTTGATCCACCAGACCGAGGGACGCGGTCAGTAAAACTTAAATATAAATTATGTTTTTAAACTAATTTACACGTCTCTTTTCTTAAGTAAACGAAAGGATTGGTTTGTCTGGGCGTCTGCAGTTGTCCCCTGCACGGCGTGGCATCACGGCGCGTATTTTCTCTAACATTGATGTATTATTTAATACGGAGAAAATGCGGGTTGTGACATTATTCTTTGACATCACCCAGGTCTGTCGACGCTTTCTTCTTTGGGCGTTGAGTGAGCTGTCCTCACTCAACGCTTCTGGACTTGGCAAGAATTCTTGACAGATCTTCAAAAGCTTTGACTGTTTAAGCTTTACTCAACGCTTCTTGTTATATGACGTTGAGTGAGCTGCCTTCACTCAACGCATGCGGACTTAGACCGATTTCTATCTCTCCACCTTTCTACCTTGTGACCACCTGTCACAATCACTTAGACAACTTGTCTAATCATTGTTCAAATAACACCCTGCACATATAAAACTTATGGCAACTGTTAGATTACACATGTGTATATCATTGTCTATTAGGCCTTCTTCAAATCTTGGATATTGGGATCAATGAACCCAACAATCTTCCCCTATTTGAAGAAGTCAAAACCTTAGACAATCATATTCACCAACACATATGCAGCATATACAATAGATAAGACATTGCATAGCATAGAGAGAATAATGAACATAATCAAAATGATTTTCATTAATAGAAGGTATAATTGTTTTCGTGTTGTGCATAAAACAAAACATAACACATTCTTTCAACCCTCTAAGCAAAACAAGAAACTTTTCAAGTTTCAGGTTTTCTTAACACTATTTCACTGCCCATAGGTTTCTTGGCTGTCTTTTCTTCCTTCTCAGCTTCAGCTACTGTCTTCTAATCTTTCTTTCCTGCTTTCTCAGTTTCAACTTCAGCTTTCTTTTCTCTGTCTTTGAAAGTAGCTGTAGGGCTTTGGAAAGTACTTTATTGGCTCCACAGCATCAGATTTCAATGTGCATGCCTTCATCTCTCTTCTGTACACTTTCCTTTCATCTTGATTCTTTTCATACTTGGCTCATTCAATGGAGTTGTACAGCTTTTCCATGTCAGTCTTCTTAGACATGATCTGATCCCATGCAGATAAAATGATGGTCCTGGACTGAGGACTCCGCTGTTCAAAATCAGTTCTTTTCTTCATTTCTTCCCTATATCTTTTCTTGCTTAATCTGATGTCCTCTTCCTCTTCAGCAGCAGACTTTCCCTTAGACCTCATGATTTGGTCAGCAGTAGGGCTGAATGAGGAATATCAGCAACTTGTGATGGTTCAGCCCTTTGTGCACCTTCTTCAGTATACTGAGCATAGGTTTGATCTCCCCCTTGATCATACCGATATAGTCTATCATACTGATATTGATCAACATGCTGAGCCATCTGCCCTGAATTTAGGGCATCTTGAACTTGATTAGGGAACATAGGGATATTGTCATATTGAACTTGATCAAACCCAAGAGATCCTCTTATGACATTTGTTACCCATACAACATTCTCAGTATTTTATTTTATTGTCTCCTTCTCCCCCTTTTTGACTTCTTCACAAACCACTTTGGTCGGAGAGGTGTTGGTTTTGTTTCTTTCAGATTCCAGATAGTTTACTTCTGCAGTAACCTGGTTCTTCACCTCTAGCATGTGATCATCCAAGAGCTTTGTACAAACATCCATCTTGGTAAAAATAGCAGCCCTTTGCGCTTCCAGCAATACCTTGTTTGTATTATGAATGACAATCATGTTGCCAGTATTAATGTTCTGATTTTCTATTACTGTATTCGCAGTGTTGCCTAACTCATCCAATTTGTTTAGAGTATAGTCAACAGTAGGTGCTGCTCTTGCAAAAAACTAGACTGTCTCAGCCTTCAACAAATTTAACTCAAATCTTATAGATTTGATCTCAGTTGACAACTCATTTTTGAGAGACTTTATTGAGTCAACAACAAAGGTCTCCAAAATCCTTCTCTGCTCATCCAGTAACCCCTTCAGCTGGGCCAAAAAGACTGGGGGCATCTAATCAATCCTTGTTGAAGTAACTTCATCACAGAAGGTTTCTTGCCCTGGCCTGACTTCTGCCCTTGTATCAAAATCAACCATTGTCTACTCAGAAGATTGTGCTTTCTTAGGGATTTCGGTAGCATTTTGCTCTTCCTCTGCCCTTGATGCAGAGGAATCAATATAAAAAACTTGTCCTTGAGCTGGGAGTTCAGGATGAATCTCCCCCTCAACTTCTGTCATGTCCTCAGTGACATGCAAAAACTAAAACCTGATGCTGTGGAGCCAATAAAGTACTTTTCAAAGCCCTACAACTACTTTCAAAGATAAAGAGAAAAGAAAGCTGAAGTTGAAACTGAGAAAGCATCAAAGAAAGACAAGAAGACAACAACTGAAGCTGAGAAGGAAGAAAAGACAGCTAAGAAGCCTAGCAATAAACTTTTCAAGTTTTAGGTTCTCTTAACACTATTACACTGCCCCTAGGCTTATTACTTATGTTGTATAGAGGGAAATATAGCTATAGCGAAATCTCGTCTTTTGATTTTCCTAAGTGCATCCCAAATTGGTCTGTCATCAGCGGAATCCCGCTGTTTGAAGTGTTTAATAACAAGTCAAAATGAGATTCTTGGAAAATAGGCCACTCCGTTTATTGGTGATTCGGGGTTGTTATATGCCCGCTCGCTTGGGAGTGGTGAGTGCACTATGTGGTTGGGACTCGCCACCCGCCCCGAAGATGGGCGAGTGCAGACTCAATAACATCAAAACTTGATCAAAACACACTTTGAACAAAATATAAAAGATGATTTATAAATTTTCTAATCTATACATTGACCGTAGAAATTCTCAAATTATGAACGTACCTCTCTCGATAAGTACTCTCAACTGAGATTAGGCTAATCGACCGAACTCTCATTCTATAATCAATAATACTCTCTTTAAGAGGTGAATCTCGCTATTGGATTTGACTTCAATCCAGAAGATTTACGTCATCCTCTCTTGAGGGGTTGTGTGCAACTCTTTTTATTCTTGGACAATTGATTTGTACTAACGAGTCTTTTGGCTAACTAGAATACGAAAATAGATATGGAATTCTTACATCGACATATGAACTCGATAAGATATAATTCCATAATAAATATAAGTTAAGAGAAGAACGATAAAAGAGAAATAATAATTTCATTCAAAAAGTGTCTGAAAGAATACTAAATATTATAATACTTGACATTACAATATAAGAAAATAGCACACGAAAGAGAAAGTACAATGCTGAATGAAAGGAACTAAATTATCATTACATAAAAAAATAAATTATATGAAATAAAAACTAAGCTATATTTATTGCATAAAAAGAAATACAATAAAGGAGACTATTGTAGTCACGCGTGGTGATAATACACGTCGTAACACACTCCCTATCAAGTTTATCTTCTTCAGTGTTAGTATCTGCAGTATTGATCACTACAAGAAAATGGACTTTTAGCTTCGTCAAATTGTCGTGGTTAAAACTAGGGGTGCAAACGAGTCGAGCTTGGCAAAATTTCAAGCTCGAGCTCGAGCTAATCATTTCGAGCTCGAGCTCGAGCTCAATGTCTGCTTATCGAGCTCTCAAGCTCGAGACGAGCTCAAGTTGCTCCCAAACTTTTTAGCTCATAAGCCTGATTTTCTTAATATATTTTTAAAAAAATATACGAATAAAAAACTCGTGATCTGGCTCGCGAGCTCATGAACAATAATATCTGAGCTCGAGCTCGACTCGTAATCGAGCTCGAGTCGAGGTTTTTTCGAGCCGACTCATCGAGCTTTCGAGCCACCTCAACTCAACTTGCACCCCTAGTTAAAACTCCAAAATCGTGGCAAAATACTATTAGCCACGGTCTGCCCACGATGTACAACTCCATATTTATCGAGTGGGCTCAACAATTCATCAAGCAGAAGAGAAAACTAGGCCTAGGCGAGTGAGATGGGCGAGTGGGGTTTCTTTATTTCATAGTTAGTTTTAATTATCTTTGATTTCAGTTTTATCCAATAAAATAATAGTTAGTTTTATCAAAGTAGAAATACTTAAACAATACATGATTTTTATACGACTTGATATGTTTTTATATTTTATGCTATATACACTTGCTTTTAGGTGTGGAAAAAAAAACCGGGCCTGACGGGCCGGCCCGAGCCCGGCCCGGTCAAAGCCCGGTCAAGCCCGGCCCGGTTCAGGCCCGAACCGGGCCGAGCCCTTACCCGGGGCCCTGAAAGGGCCCCGGTTTCAAGCTATTACCCGGCCCGGTACCCGGCCTGGTCCGGGCCGGGTAAAGCCCGAAAATCGGGCTAGCCCGAGACCGGGCCGGCCATAGCCCGATCCGGTCTCGGGCTAGGCCCGATTGAGCCTAACGGCTCATTTTAAGAGCCGTTAGGCTCTTCATGGTAGCATGGCTGCCACGTGGCAGCCATGCTGCCATGAGAGCAGCCAACGGCTCTCAAAATGAGAGCCGTTGGCTGCTATTATTATTATATTATTATTAATATTAATTAATTAATATATTATAATATTATATTATTATATAATTATAATATTATATTATTATATATTATTTTATTATTTTAATATTTTTTAATATTATTAAAATTAAAAAAAATAAAAAATAAAAAAAATCTTATAAATACCCCCCCTTCTCTTTTTTCTCACACACTCTCTCTCTCACTCTCTCACTCTCTCTCTCTCTCTCTCTCTCTCTCTCTCTCTTAGCTCTCCCAATGGCGTCGTCTTCCCAAAATACGGCTGCGGTAGTGGAGCACAATCGTAGAGCTAGTATTTGGGAGCATTTTGAGATGGTCTTAGTCGGGACCGAAAGGAGAGCGCGCTGCAAGTTGTGCTCGAAGCTGCTATCCATCACCGGCAACTCGACGCTTGTTAGACACCAGAAGTCTTGCGTGTCGAAACAAGCTCCTCCCGAGTCAAGTCAAGCCCAAATTTCTAGAGCAGGACAGATTTGGACGTACGATCAAATGCGACAGCGAGAGCTGCAGACGCAGTTCGTCATCAAACGCGGGCTGCCATTCAGCGTCTTCGACAATGACGACGCGACGGAGTACATACATGGGGGGCTTCAACCCAAATACCAAAAGGTTAGTAGAATTACTTTAAGGCGTGACGCGCTTAAATTTTATTTAGCAGTAAAAGAAAAATTAATTAACTATTTTGAAAATTTCGAAGGACGTGTGAGTGTAACGAGCGACGTTTGGACGAGTAATTTAAATTTAGGATTATCTTATCTTTGCATCACTTGTCATTGGATTGATCCCATTTCGTGGGAGCAAAATAAACGCGTAATATGTTTTATAGGTTTTGAATACCCGCACACGGCTGTAGCTTTATATAAAGTTATTATGAAATGTGCGCGAGAATTTAAAATTAACGATAAAATACTTAGTATTTCTCTTGATAACGCCGCCAATAATGGCGCCGCAATTGAATTGATAAAACGGGATTTAAAACAATTTCTCAACTGCGCATTTTTTCATACTAGATGTGTTTGTCACGTCCTAAATTTAGTTGTACATGATAGTTTAAAGGGAATGGAAGAATATATTAATAAAATTCGAAACATGTTAAAACTATTTATTGTACTAAACAACGAGCTCAAGATTTTAGAAAATTTTGTAAAGCACAAGGTCAGAGATATTTGAAACCCGAATTTAATATGCCGGTTAGATGGAACTCAACTTATAAAATGTAAAAAAGAGCCGTTCTACAAAAAGAAATTCTAATGGAATATTATAGTTTGCTTAATATTGAACACAATTTAGGTGAAAATGATTGAGATATTATAGAACATTATCTAGATTTACTAAAGTGTTTTTATAGGGCCACTGTTTCTTTATCTGGAGTGTATTATCCAACGAGCGCATTAGTAATTGAATATTTCGTACATATCACACAAAAATTTAGTTATTATAGACAACACGAATGTTGGGCTCCTTTAATTAAAATAATGGAAGAAATTTTTTTAAAATATTATAGAGCTATACCGCCTATGTTTTCGTGCGCCGCCGCTTTAAATCCGCTACTTAACGTAGAAGGCGTAGAAAATTTGATCGATGAAATCAATACTAATCTAACCTTAAATATAAATTATGATGATGATGACCCCGTTAGTACTACAAATTTTACTACTTTTTTTACACAAAGTTATAATTATTACAATAACTTATACGGGTCACGACCCCGCGAAGAAATAACACAACCCAAAACAAAGGATAGTCTTAAAAATAAAATTTTAGATTTAGCTTCTAGGAAAAAATCGCGCACATCTGGTAGTTTAGATGAATTAGGATTATATACAAAAACACAATTTAGCGATTTTATGAGTTCGGACGAGATCGAAAACTTTGATCTCTTAAATTGGTGGAAAGGTAAAGCTAATACCTATCCTGTTTTGGCCTATATGGCCCGTGATTTACTAACTATCCAAGGTAGTACAGTAGATTCGGAGTCCGCTTTTTCTCTTAGTGGCAGGGTTTTGAACGAGCGGAGGAGCCGGCTTAACGAAGAATCGCTGGAGATTTGCATATGCTACAAGGACTACTTGGATGCTATGAAGAGGAAGCAGCACATAACAACATTGGAGGATAACTCGGAGGAGATAGAAGACGAAATTGACGCAATGAATCTACAAGATGATTAAATCGGGCAATCTTAAATTCTTAATGTAATTTTTTTTTATATATGTAAATTTTTTTAATTAAATTTTATAAGAATCATAAGTTTGTATTTTGTATTTTGTGCAATTGTATGACTTAGATTTTGTATTTTAATATTAATAAAATTTTTTGATTAAATTTTTTGTGCAATTGTATGACTACTTGAAATCTTGGATGCTATTAAAATTAAGTATTATTTTTTCATTTTTTGAATATATAAATATTAAATATAAATATATAATAATAAATAATAATAAATAATATATTATATAAATAATAAATATATATTTAATAAATTTTTAATTAATAGTAATAAACTAATAAATATATATTATAATATATTATAACTATTTATAATAATATAAATTATAATATAACTATTTAGTTATAACTAATAAATATATATTATAAATTTATAGTAATATATAAAATTAATAATTAATAAATATATATTATAACTAATCTAACCTTAATATAATTTATAATTATTAATTTTATTTATATATAAATTATAATTATACTAAAATAATTAATAAAAAAAAGAAAATCGGGCCGGCCCGGTTCGGGCCCGAGACCGGCCCGGTCCTACCCGGGCCGGCCTGAAGGGCCGGAGCAGGCAACATATTTTAGCTGCCTGCCCGGCCCGGACCGGCCCGATTGCAGGGGAGGACCGGGCCGGCCCGGCCCGATATATGAAAAAGCCCGATCGGGCCCGGTCCGGGCCGGCCCGATCGGGCTTTTTGTTCAGGCCTACTTGCTTTTATCATTTATAGATCAGAGAACATCAGTTTTCTCTTATTAAATATCAAAATGACATCTTTCACTAACCTGTTTTTGAAGAGGAACCGAACTGTGAAATCTTGCACTGACCAGCTTCGACAAGGACTGAAAGACAAAGAAGCCTCAACAAAGCGGGGAGAAGTAACTCTAGTGCAATTTTGGGGAAGCGTGCGCGGTAAGTCCAGCAATGAGTCCTACGATACCAAAAAATGCAGATCAAACAGGGAACGTGAGCATCGAGGGTTTCTGGTAGGAGCGGGAGGATAGTTGCGCAAGCGCTGCTGCGGGAGTCATGAGTTCGAAATAAAGAAGACCTAACAGGATGGGAGGCTGGATTTATAATGAGCACTGATATTTGCAGGCCTATAATCGATATTTGCAGCCCGTGGATATTTGCAACCCACAATTAGATATTTGCAGTCCCGTTGGATATTTGCAGCCCTGTTTTTAAAATTACTTTTAATTTTTGAAAAAAAAATTTCCTCTACTAATTGATAAATTTAAGAAACTCAAAACTACACATATATCCTTCAAATCAAAATATAAATTTTATCATCCTAACAAAACCAAAATGAGAAAAGCTATATTTTTTTCATTCAGCTCCGCTATTGCAATGAACACATATCGTTCAACCCGAATACATCTTCCCCAAAATGAACACTAGGCTGCACGAAATTAAAAAAAAATTATTTCATTTTTGTATTCTAAAACTGAATTGTTATCATGAAATAAATTTTTGAAGTTGCGAAAATTTTACAAAATAGATATATGTTTTTTTTTGGCGCCCAAAAAAAAAGCCTGAATGCAGTGAATGACGAACCTACAAAAAAATTAAGTATATAAATAAAAACAATTATGTATAAAATAATTGCAATTAAACAAGGGCAATGCGAACCTTTCATATATTCTGAATACGTGTTATGTAAGGAATTTCCCATTCTTCCGCTATATCTTGACGGTATCTTGACCATACCGGAAATAGTTGTGGTAGCGGACAATCTTCATGGATTTTCAAAAGAACAAAGTGGTTGCCATTAACAAAACCAATATTAATAATCATTCTAATTGTCGGTGGCGCCGAATGCAAAGGAAGAAAGATGAATGATTGTTCTCTTGAGTAATGAATAAATTGGACGTTGTAACATGATGCCACTACTAGACCCATATCTGGCATGGACATCCATTTATCCACCGGTGCAGGAGTAATATAACAATCTAGTGAGCTTAGTAACTCCAATCTTCTTGTCACTCCCATTATCATGTTGTACAACTCTTCATGTTCACATAATTTTTGGCATAAATCACGGCGCACTTGAACCCAATTTTCCTCCATGTTCATAGCAATACTTATCGCTCCGTATCCACAGTGACCATCGCCCATCACGTTGGTGACATCAATAATATGTGTTGACATGAAAGGTGGCATTTCTGATCTGATACGTTCAAGCAAAGTATTTCTTGTGTGGATAACCCTTCTTGCAGCTTTCTTCATATTCATCTTTAAAGTTTGGTGATCAAGCATTAAGACATGCTCAAAATATGACGGCTCTCTTCTTGTTGATTTATAATCATCCACCATTCTCTTCAAACTCCCCTTTGGACGCCCCCGCAACTTTCTCGGAATTTTTGGTTTTTGAGTTTGACTTAATGGTGGATTGATTATTTCTCGAAGCTTTCTTTTTAGTTCTTTTTTTTGGAGATCACTACTGCTCTTATACCTGTTTAAGAGTCCTTCAATATCATTACCAATATCATTTTCATCTGTGCAATCAACGTTGGTTGAAGGAGTTTGTTTTGTCTCTGACAATGCCAATTGTCTCCAATTCTTGTGTATCATCCAAAGTGGCAATGGTTTGCAAGCACTGATAAACGACAACACCTCATGTGCGCATGGTAAACCAAATGTAAATCTGACTTTATGATTGCATTTATCTAGCTCAAAATAACTTGCTTTGCTTGAAACTTCTTCTTTTCTGATAAGTTCTAACGCAAAAACTGAAATATTACCAACTAGCTCAGTGTACAACAAACTTTTAAACCATGTGCTAACATGAATCTTGCTCTGCCCAAACATCTTCTTAATCTCTGTATGTTGTAACAAAAGTAACTGATCAAAAGCTTTCCATACGGTTGTGAGATTACCAGTGGAAACTTCTAAGAATTTTTTCAACTTGCTATGTCCACTTTCAACACGGTTGGTAGATGTGTTACCCAAATGCAAATATTTATCAATCCATGCTGAGACAAAATATTCCTTGTACGGGTCGAGCCATGTTGTTGTAACATATGAAAGAACATTAGGGTGCATAACTCCATAATCCGCTATCAACTGATTATAACGTATGTTGAACTCATTTTCAGTTCTAGATTCTACAATATGTTTCCAAACACCCAAAAAAATGTCATAATCTTTTCTGCCTGTGAATTTTTTTTTGCAATGGGCCAAAATATTCCTGCTAATATGAATCCGACATAGTAGATTTTTGGCTTGAGAAAATACACACTTGATTGCGTTCATTAAAGCAATTTCCCGATCAGTGACAAAATAATTTGGCAAGTTATTTTCATCAAAAATACTCTTAAAGCACTCCAATGCCCATCGATAGCTAGCTTCAGTTTCGTTTGACATGAAAGCAAAATTTGAGAACATATTTGTCAAAATAACGGAAGTCGGATGTGCAAAGAACAAACATTTTAACTGGTTAGTAGAAACAGTCACATCATTAAAACTGATATATCCATACTCAGCAATGCACTTATATAAAAATTGTAGTAGAGTCCCGCCCTCCAATTCGGCTCTGAGTATCTTTGCTTTTTGATTGTAAATTGTCCTCAATGTTGTAGTGTTGCCTGAATTTCTTTTCTTTAATGCCGTTAGTATTTTTCGGGGTTTCACACTTGCATTACACATATCCTCAACTATTTTCTGCTCGCAGCTGCTTAATCTTCCCGCATAAGGATGTGCTTCTAAATGAATCATCTCGTGATTATGAATCCCACATTCAACTGTAATTTTCCATTCATTTTCTTCTTCTCTCCGCCCTCTGAGCGAAAATTTACAACCACATCTCTTTGAGCTAGATTTGCGTAGATTTTGCTTTACAAAATTTTTAGGATTTTGACTTGCTCGAACAACTCCATATCTATCGCATCCAAAAGTAACTCTAGGTTTTGCCCTTTTTTCGAGTTTGTCGGCCCTTAGAATGATAATAACAAATCTCAATCCTCTACCAACATGTCTAGCCCATGCAATTAATTCTTCCTTAGTATAAAAAGTCATATTTGTTATAAAATGTTCCCCCACATCTACATGTGGTTGTTGAGGAATTTCTCCATAAGTCAACAATTTTACCACTTCACTGCGCATTTCATTCTAAAAAAAACAATCACAAGCTAAAATGTATCAGCGCCATAGTGCATCAATGCTAACTATCCAAGAAAAACAATCACATGCTAAAATTTATGAACTCTAATACCTCATAAATGGGAGATATTGTTGGAGGTGAAGGGTCTGACATCTTCAACTAATTTGGGAGGTTGACAGAGACGCACACAATTTTCTTTGTTAACCACAACCCGAATAAGTTAACTCTTCAGTTGCTCTAAATTCAATATGTAGACATTAACATTAACCATCATAGAGAAATTTAGATGATCCTAAATTGAAAAAACTGAGGAGACCAATCTCAAACTTACAGTGAGGAGTGAGGAGATCTGTAACAATGAGAGAGTTGGAGAATAGTACCTGCTAAGGAAAAATATAGAGAATGAATTAGTGTATAAATACGTTTATGTTGAAAACAAAGAAGACACGTAGAACGCGTTCGGCCAAAAATTGAAAACTCACAAGCTCCCACTTAGGGAAGTATTTTTGGAGTTACCTTCGGCCAAAGAGAGGAACTAGTTCGCTCCAGGCAGCGGCGGCGGTAGCAAGGAGGGTTTTGAGTAGCACCGGCGGCGTTGGCGAGGACTTCAGACGAAGATGGCGTCGGTCCGGCGGGAACGATCTCTAGGCGGCAGCGCCGGCAGCAAATATACTTTGGGGTGGCACCGGCGGTGTTGGGGAGCACCTAAAACGGTGGCGGAGGTCGGATCCGGCGTGCGGAGGTGGGCGGTGAATGTGCCAGACGGAGGCGGAGTGAGAAATCGGGATATTAGGGTTGGAATGAGGGGCGGCAATTAGGAGGTTTATTAATAAGGAAGAAATTGTTTTTTTCTAATAAAGGGGCCTGCAAATATCCGTTCTAGGCCTGCAAATATCAGCGCTCTTTATAATAATCTCTAGTTATTTGTCGTATATAGGTTTTTTTGTGTATATTTCAACTTTTCTATTTATATTATAATCATCACTATAAATGCTTAAAACACTATGTACATTTATTATCAAAAATTTAATATATATAACATTTTAATTAGAAAAATAAGAATACGTCTATTATATGCTACACAATGCATAAGATAAAATTAACATTTGAATTAAAAAAATATAGTCAACCTATTGACATATATTTTAAATCCTTTTCCCAACTCATTTGAAATAACAATATAATAATTTTAGTAACAATATAATAATTTTAACTCCGATCGCTTCAAGCATGACAGCTATACTTTGGTTTCAAAATCCTGAGAATTAAAACTCAGCCGCTTCATTTATCACACATCGGGGTATAAGTTAATTTTTCTTGTATAAATAATATGAGAGATGAGAATTGTTTGAAATGTGAAATGTAACGGTGGGTTTTGCCCAATGGGCTCTTATCTAGACAGCCAATTATATATGCTTGCATGCTTTGCTTTAATTTCACTAATTGAATTTTTTCAGATTTGAAGAGTAAAATGATAATTTCACATTGTAGGATAAGAATTTATAAAATTTCTAGATTTAGGACACTCTACTACGATAGATGTAGGAGACCTATGAAAAGGCGAAGAGAGAAGATGTGATTTAATCATACGGCTGCTAGTCGTGCGCAAAAAGCCCAATCGGGCCAGCCCGGGCCGGGCCTGATTGGGCCCGGGCTTTTTACCAACCGGCCCTGGCCCGGGCTTTTTATCTACAGGGCCGGGCTCGGGCTCTCCAGCAAAAAGGGAGCCCGGTAAGGCCCTTCAGCCCGGGCCGGGCCCAGGTGTCACAACCCGCATTTTCCCAACAATTAGATTAAATCAGAGTAAGGGAAAATACGCGCCGTGACAGTTGGTATCAGAGGGAGGTTGCTTGACAATTGGTCGGGCAACCTTCCCTTGTTAGTGTTAGTTGTTTAGTGTCATGTCATACACACACCGATGTGTCATCAATATGTCTTGGCTGAAGCATGAACACTACACTCATAAGCATGATTAGAAGTATACAGGGCATATTATGTAGTATGGGATGCATAATATGTGTTTGTATATGGATCCACCATAGATGGCAACATGTGAGGGTTATGTAGTATGGGATGCATAACCTCACCACATGAATGCTCATTAGCACGTTTTCTTTTCGTTGCATGCAATATTATGTAGTATGGGATGCATAACATTGCATGTGTACGCCGCTCATATCATGCATTAAGGCCTTTTATAGAATTCATAGCACCACATGCATAGCATAACATAACATAAGCACAACATGCCAAGCTAAAGATTTACTTGATGACATATGTACACACATGATTTTTAAATAAGAGTAAAGGATTCATGCATTCATATCGTAGGCACATGAGTCAATAGGATGATAAGATATCATCCTGAGTAGGACATATCATCATCATATAATCCCAGAGCAAGTGGCAGCTTTAGCAAGTGTCTTTCAAGTATGGTCTGAACTAGTTTTGTTTGTCCTAGTCGTAATCTAGGATTTTAATTGAGTGATCGTTTGTTACCCTTTTAGAAATGCCGCCTAAGCGTCCTGCAACGAGGTCGACTCCCCAGTCGGAGGGTGAGTCGTCAGGTGCGCAAAGTGATGCGTTGATCGAGAGTCTACGTCAGAGCAACGAGGCTCTGTCAAGGCAAGTGCTTGCGATGCAATCGCAAATGGAATCCTTTTTGTCTGCCGCCCCTGTGCAGCAACCCTTAGTGCAAGACCCTATTGTGGATCGAGTTGTACCCGGTACCCCTGCTCCTCTAGTGCCCCCGGTGACTCTACCACCAGAGATGAATTTTATTTCACACTTCCAGCGGCTGGGGCCTCCTACCTATGACGGAAGTGCAGACTTTATGGTTTTAGACGATTGGATCATCTCTATCGAGGAGATGTTTTCATATTCGGGGATTGTAGAAGCCCAGAAGGTAATGATTGGGGCCTACCAGTTAAAAGGATTGGCAAAGAACTGGTGGATTCGTGAAAAAGAGAGTCTGAAGGAAGGTTGTTCTTGGGAGTCTTTCAAGAAGATGTTGCTGAAAAAGTTTCTACCCTCGGTCGAGCAGGACCGCCTGATGAATAACTTCCTGTACCTGAAACAGAGACAGCTCACGGTGAGCGAGTACGAGATTGAGTTTAGCAAGTTGAGTAGATTTGCTCCAGATTTAGTAGCTTCGGAGGATGGTAGAGTGAAGCGATTCCTTGGAGGACTAAGAAGCGATGTCCAGCAGTTGGCATGCGCTTATAGAGCGGAGAATTTTGTAGAGGCAGTGGAAGCCGCACTGAAGGTTGAGGCGATTGAAAATGCCAAGAATCGAGGAGCTGCAGCGAGAAAAGATAAGAGGAAAGGTGCCGAAGACGGAAGCTCTAGGGCATCTGGACCTCCGTCAAAAAAGAAAGGTGGAGAGATATGCAGTTTCTGTGGTCGATCTGGCCACCCATACGAAAGGTGTTTCAAGAGGACCGCTACCCTGAAGAAGCAGCAGGTGCTCGCCATTCAAGGCGTACCCAAGGGAGAGCTGGTGTGCTCATTTTGTTCAAGGAAGGGTCATGACGTGAGTCGTTGCTGGTTGAAGGATAGAACTTGTTTCCAGTGCGGACAGAAGGGACACCAGAAGTCTGCATGCCCTCAGGCTCAGCCCCCATTGCAGCCTACCCCACTCCGAGCTCTACCGCCGCCACCAAACCAGGACAAAGGAAAAGGAAAGTTAAACGTGGTTACTAGAGAGGAAGCTCAGACCTCTACCCAAGTGATATCAGGTTAGATTCTAACTTGATTTTTACTCTCCTTGTTTGTGGTAGTTTTCGTTCGTTTAGTTACGTATGCTACGATTATAGGGGAGTTTAAGGTGCGGAACAGGTGGGCGCGCGTCCTTTTCGATTCAGGTGCCACCCATTCTTTCGTGGCGCAGAGTTTTGTAGATAAACATCGTTTGAGCGTGGATCAATTAGAAGATTCCTTCAACGTCAAGCTTCCTTCTGGAAATCTAGTGACATCAAGTCGAGGAATTCAGAGATGCCCTATTTGTCTAGGCAATTTTCTAGCTTTTGCGGATTTGATGGTATTGGATCTGGCAGACTTTGACGTGATTTTGGGCATGGACTGGTTGTCCAAGTATGATGCAGTCATCCAATGCAAGGCTAAGCGGCTGGATTTCAAGATGGGCAACGGCCAACCTATGAGTGTCTATGGTTCTCAAGGCAAGAGTTCCCTCCTTATTTCTGCGGTACGTGCTTGTCGAGCTTTAGAGTCTGGTTGTGAGGCATATGTCGTTTCTCTGTCGGCTTTGGAATCAGCTTTTGTTACACCACGTCTTGAGGATGTTTCGGTGGTGCAAGAGTATCCAGATGTCTTTCCTGATAGTCTTCCAGGACTTCCTCCTGAAAGAGAGGTAGAGTTTGTGATAGACCTTGAGCCAGGTACTCGCCCTATTGCTAAGGCACCATACCGCATGGCTCCGCGAGAGTTAGAAGAGTTGCGCGCTCAGCTGGATGAGTTGCTGCAGTGTGGTTTTATTAGACCGAGTTCTTCACCTTGGGGTGCTCCTGTTTTGTTCGTTAAAAAGAAAGATGGTTCTATGAGGCTCTGCATAGATTATCGAGAGTTAAATAAGGTGACCATCAAGAACCGATATCCGTTGTCTCGGATTGATGACCTATTTGATCAATTGTGGGGATGCTCTGTGTTTTCGAAGATTGATCTTCGTTCAGGCTACCACCAGTTGAGAGTCCGTGAGGCTGATGTACCCCGGACGGCTTTTCGTTCTCGGCATGGGCATTTTGAGTTCTTGGTGATGTCCTTTGGACTGACAAATGCACCCTCGGCGTTCATGGATTTAATGAATAGAGTGTTCAAGGATTACTTGGACCATTTTGTTATTGTGTTCATAGATGACGTCCTCGTGTATTCCCGCAGTGTCGAGGAGCATACTAAACATTTGCGCTTAGTTTGTCAACCCTGAGGGAGCACAAGCTCTACGCTAAGTTGAGTAAGTGCGAATTCTGGTTACCCCAGGTGTCCTTTTTGGGCCATGTGGTGGGCAAGGACGGTATTTCTGTAGACCCAACAAAGATTTCTGCTGTGATGGAATGGAAGAGACCTTTTACTCCTAAGGAGATTAGGAGCTTTCTAGGTCTGGCCGGTTATTATAGAAGATTCGTGGAAGGGTTCTCTGTGTTGTCTTCCCCTCTAACTAAACTTACCCAGAAGAACACCACGTTCATTTGGAGCGATAAGTGTGAAGAAGCCTTCCAAGAATTGAAAAAGAGATTGTGTACTGCTCCAGTTTTAACTCTGCCTACTGAAGGACTTGAGTATGCTGTGTATGTGGATGCATCACACATTGGACTTGGTTGTGTTTTGATGCAAGAAGGAAAGGTGATTGCATACGGATCAAGACAATTAAAAGTTCACAAAAGAAACTATCCCACTCATGATTTAGAGTTTGCTGCAGTGATTTATGCATTAAAACTTTGGAGACATTTATTGTACGGCGCGATGTGCAAGATCTACACAGACCATAAGAGTTTGAAGTACGTATTCACTCAAAAAGAATTAAATCTGCGCCAGCGTAGGTGGTTAGAGTATGTGGCTGATTATGAAGTGGAGATCCTTTATCACCCGGGAAAGGCTAATGTAGTAGCTGATGCTTTGAGTAGGAAGACAGCTGAAATCTTCAATTTATCTGTGCAATCCCTGGTGGAAGAATTCTTGTTAATGGACATTGAAGTTGGGAGTAGTTCGATGCCTTCCAGTTTGGAAGCAGAAAAGCCCTCTTGGATTTCCCTTACTAGAGTGCACCAGAAGGATGATCCTGATTTGTTGCACCTCTGGGTTAGAACTGAGAAAGGAGAGTTACCTGATTTTTCTTTGGATGAGTTAGGTACTCTGAAATATCGAGGTAGATTTTGTATCCCGGCCATTGGTGACATTCGGGCTAAGATTTGTCAAGAAGCTCATGGTTCCAGTGTTTCCTATCATCCTGGATCCACCAAAATGTATAAAGATCTAAAGCAAATTGTTTGGTGGTCGGGAATGAAGGGTGATATAGCTAGGTTTGTGTCAGAATGTTACACGTGTCAGCGTGTTAAGGCAGATCATAGGAGGCCTGGTGGTAAACTGACACCGCTAGATATTCCACAATGGAAGTGGGAGAGTATATCAATGGATTTCATTACCGGTCTACCAAAATCTCCCCGTGGGCACGATTCGGTTTGGGTGATAGTCGATAGGCTGACTAAGTGTGCTCACTTTGTGCCATTTAAGATTGGGTATTCTATGAAAAGGATCGCTGAGTTATATCTTGAAGAAGTTATTAGATTACATGGTGTACCTGTCAGCATCGTGTCAGATCGAGACTCCAGATTTACGTCTCGTTTTTGGAAGAGTTTACAAGAGGGGTTGGGTACTGATTTAAGGTATTCCACCGCCTATCATCCACAGACGAATGGTCAGACGGAAAGAGTGAATCAGATTGTGGAAGATATGATCAGGTGTTATATTTTGGATCATGGTGGTGCTTGGGATGAGCGTCTCAGACTCATGGAATTTGCTTACAATAATAGCTATCAAGAGAGTCTGCAGATGGCCCCGTTTGAGGCCTTATATGGGAGGCGTTGTAGAACTCCCTTGTTTTGGGCTGAAGTTGGTGAGAGGCCGTTGCTAGGTCCGGAAGCCCTTGAGGAGATGAATTGTGCTGTAACTCATATTCGTGAGAAACTCCATGTAGCACAAGAGCGTTATGAGAAATATGCTAATCGACGAAGGGTCGATCTGGAGTTTGCTGTTGGGGACTTGGTTTTTCTGAAGGTCTCTCCGATGCCAGGTGTTAAAAGATTTGGAAGGAACCACAAGTTGGATCCCCGGTATGTGGGACCTTTTCAAATTCTGGAGCGCATCGGAGTGTCAGCTTATCGGCTGGATTTGCCTGCTACTTTCCCTGGTGTCCATGATGTGTTCCATGTGAGCCAGTTGCGGAAGTGTGTTCGTAATGGTCGTCAAGTCCTTGATTCGGTGCCCCAGATTCAGCCCAATCTTTCGTATGTGGAAGAGCCTGTCCGCGTTTTGGAATCTCTAGATCGAGTGTTGCGGAGGAAGACCATTCCTATGGTCAAAGTTCTTTGGAGAAACCAGGACGTCGAGAGCGCGACGTGGGAGTTGGAATCAGCGATGAGAGAATCTCATCCGCACCTCTTCGCCTAGTTCTGGTATGTTTATATGTTTTAGGTTGTGTTTGATTTCTTCGCTTTTGTTAGATTTTGGATTTGTATTAAGTTTCGGGACGAAACTTCTTTTTAGGGGGAGTGACTGTAACGCCCCTGATTTTTCGATGATTTTGTTTGGTTTTGGTATCGTCATATTTTTTGACGTCATGGCGTTACTTTTAACGTCAGGTTGACGGCGCATCGCCGATAAGGCATTTTCGCGTCCGTTCGGTCGAGTCGGCCAATTTCTTGGTTTTTTGTCGAAATCAAAAAATATTTCTATGAGGTTTAAGTTGAGTAATTTTAAACTTGCTCGTCAAGTTTCGTCGCAATCCGAGCATTTTTGGAGTCTCGGCGCGCGATTGAAGTTTTGAGTATTTATGTCATTGTATTTGGAAATTTTTATCTCAGGAATGGCTCGTCGGATTTAGGTTTTGGCTTCGCCATTGGAATCGTAGCGCCAGTTTTCGCCTATGGTGTGAGTTTCGCTTAATTCGGTGCGTGTATGGGCCTCTGTTCTGAACTCGTGTCCCTTTGTTCAAAAAATTTCATTTCAAGAATTTGCGCTTTGTTATCTCGAGTAGCCCGTTTCAGATTTCGATCGGTCGCCGTTTTGAGGGTCAAAACGGTGTCGTATCAAAATTTAGTAAACATCAAGTTTGTTCGTCTTGACGATAGCTACAACTTTTATGTTGACCACTTTTTGATTTGAAGCCATCTTAGGCTTCTATTTTTGATTTTCCCAAAACTGCTCGTAAATAAGCCGTATTTTTGATTTCTACTCGAGTACCTTTGATCTACACGAGTAACCTTCATTTCACTCGAGTATTTTGCTCTTATACACGAGTAACCTTCATTCCACTCGAGTATTTGCTCTTATACACGAGTAACCTTCATTCCACTCGAGTATTTTGCTCTTATACACGAGTATCCTTCATTCCTCTCGAGTAGTCATGTACAGTCTGCGTTCGGGCACCGTTTTGAGGGTCAAAACGGTGTCGGGTGGAAAAATGGTCAACATCAAATTTGTTCGTCTCGACGAGATCTACAACTTTCATGTTGACCACTTTTCGATTTGAGGTCATCTTGAACCCTTATTCTCGTTTTTTCTGCTGGAACTCGTGTATGGTGCTCCTACTCGAGTATATAGACTCCTACTCGAGTATTTGGACTCCTACTCGAGTATTTGAACTCCTACTCGAGTATTTGGACTCCTACTCGAGTATATTTGATCTCTTACTCGAGTAAGTATGCTTCTACTCGAGTATGTAAGCTTCTACTCGAGTATGTTTGCTGCCACTCGAGTAGTCCTTTCCTGTCAGCGTTAGAGCGCCGTTTTGATAGTCAAAACGGCTTCGTATCAAAAAATGGTCAACATGAATTTTGTTCGTCTCGACGAGATCTACAACTTTCATGTTGACCACTTTTCTATTTGAAGCCATCTTGGATGCCTATTTTTGATATTTCCGAGGCTGTCCCTTTTAAGTTGAAATTTTTATAAAAGAAAAAAAAAACTATATATATACTTTTCTCTTAGGTTATTAGGATATAACTTCATCTTCTCCGATACTTCTATTCCGAACCAGACCAGCGGCGAGAGATAAGTTTCTCCACTTCGTGGATCTTCCGGTGGCCGCCGACGGAGCTCCGGTGCTCGGAATCTTCAACCGATCGTAGATCCGGAAAGCTCTCACCGAGAGCTACGCTATCGTGGTAATTTCTTCCTCTTTCCGTGAGCTTTCTTGTTAGGGTTTTTCGGCCCTAACCCCTTTTCCGCCATTGTTGTTTAGATCTCTACTTCTCCTGAGTTCTTTTGTCCCGATCTACGGCGTGGAACGATTCAGAGAACGTTTCCGGTGCAACCAAGGCAAGTAGTGGTTTTCCCTCCTTCCCTCTCGTCCGATTTCGATGGTAACGGTTAAGCTTTAGTTCTCAATCCTTGTGCACTTTTGAGATTCGGTTTAGTATGCTTGTTGAGTCCTCCTTATGAGTTTTCTTGGTTTTTATTTAGTTTTTGGCATGAAAAAAATCTCGTCTTGTGAAGTTGTAGAAATGCGATGTAGGGTTTTGTTGTGGGCTTTTATCGCCCTTTGTATCGCGTTAGAAATTACCTAGGGTCGTAAATCGTTTCTAGAGGTTGATCAACCGTGTTTTTAACCTAGAATATATCGAGTAGAATCCGATGTGCCAAATCCTGTGATTTATTTCCTAGTGACTCGTTCTTGCGGGTGTTTGTGGGCAAATCCACCGACCGCAAGGTTTGTTTTCCTTTGTTAGTGGTCGTGCAACTCTATTGGTGGTTGGGCATCCTGCGGCGATTAGTGGAGTGTATAAGTCTCCCCCGCAATTAGACGGATTTTAACATCTGTGAGGGGTGTGTCCTTATTAGTGAGCACCCTGCCTGTTTAGATAGAGTTGACCACACGCGGCTAATAAAGTTGTTTGTTTTGAGTTTCTTTCTTATGATCTACTCATGCCTTTGTTTTCCCCCTGCCTTGGGTATCTGGCATGATTGGTTGTACGTGACGATTCACGTAAGTTCTATTTCTCAAATTTTGTTTTGTACCTTATTTCAGTACTTTGGGTCCTGGGTTGGTACCCCTTTCGACCTTGTTCATTTGTTTACTTTATTTATTTTCTTGCCACTACTTGCACCTTCTTGCTGAGGTGTTCTATTTTTTTTGAATGCCTCAGGTTCAGAGCAGTAGCAGATAGTGGAGCTAGTTTTGGTTTTCTGAGCAGCAGTGTTGGCTGTGGTTTTGCACCTCGCCATAGCGAGGTAGTTTGTCTTTTTAGTTGTTTTCCTTAGTTCAGACATACCTAATACTGTGGGTTCGTGTCAGGTTGTTGACGCCCACAGGATTGTTGATTTTTGACACTTGCTGGCTATAGTAGTTTCTTATGTTTTGATTTAGATAACTTGCTCTCTGGGATGATTCCTTGTTAGGACTGCATGTTAGGTATTTTGACTTATAAAAAAACCTATTAATAGTAAAGCATCCATGCAATTTCTTTCAAAACTAAGTCACTACTTTCTAGTTAGCGTAAAGACTTTTCATATACTTATTATAAATCTAGAGTCTACATAGCATGAGTTATTCCTCGGGGACATTTATACTCATGTAGGATGTTAGAGTCAATCTAATCAAATATCTTCCGCAAGCGTATAATTATATTGTAGACCGTGGACTAAATGATCCACTAAGCCGAGGGATACGGCTATCTTCTCAACTTAAACGGGATTTTGTTAATGATAACATATGTTTTCTTTTAAAACTGTAGAGTTTGGAGCCCTGCCTGAGCGTCTGCAGTTATCCCCTGCACGACGTGGCATCACGGCGCGTATTTTCCCTTACTCTGATTTAATCTAATTGTTGGGAAAATGCGGGTTGTGACACCAGGCCAGCCCGAATTTCCAGGCGGGATTTAATCCCGCCTGTTCCTATTCAGGCGGGATTAAATCCCGCCTGTTCCCCGCCTGAACAGACGGGATTTCACCCAGCCCGGGTGCCGGGCTCGGGCTAGCCCGGCGCCCGGGATTTGCCCGGCCCGGGCCGGGCACCAGACCGGGCACCTGGCTAAAATGGGGGCCCGGTAAGGCCCCCAAGCCCGGGCTAGGCCCGAGCCGGGTTTTTGTCGGGCCGGGCCTAGCCGGGCTTTTTCCGGGACGGGCCCGAGCGGGCTTTCCGGGCCCGGCCTTTTTAAACACTACTAACAGCTGCTGAAATATCATGCCAGATCCAACTGTCATAATCATTTCAATGAGTTTAAAATTTCTTGATTTAATATTTCTTTATATATGATAGAGATTACATGTCTGTTCTTATTTTTCCTATGCACATAAATCTGAGACGAAGATTGGACATAAAATTAATCCATGCTTTCATTTGCTACCTTATAATGGTGGAACAACTTTCTTCTGAAACCATCAATTTTAAAAACTTTAAAATTTGTGTTTACATAATACACAAATTTTATAAATTGAATCATAAAATAGATGATTGATACCTTAAGTGCATAAGACAATTTTGGAAGGAGCTGTAGGTCATTTAAAGAACATTTTACCTCAACTGGGCCATGCACACGGTCATGTACAGGCCATGTACTGAATTCCAACTTCCCGATCCGCATATGGTCATGTTCTGCTCTTTTACACGACCATGTGCGTGGTTGTGTTTATGGATACGACAGCGTACCAGGCCTGAACAAACCGTGTACCTGGGTGTGTCCTGTCATAGGAACACAATTGTGTTCCAGTTCCTACATAGTGGTACACGGCCAGGCACACGTCCAATCCAATACATGCAAAGATGTGTGCGAGCTCGAAAGAGTAATAATTGATTTAATTTGAGTCATTGGATGGGGAAATCTTGGATCCAATGGCTATGATCATTCATTTGAGTTTTTTAGGCCGGGATTGAGCCATTTAAGGCTCATTCAATTCATTTTTGTTGGAGTTGAGAGAGGGATAAGAATAGAGGAAGAAAGACTGCTAGGTATTAGAATGTTAACCATTAGAGGATGCTCCGTAGCTCTAAACGACAAGGTGAAGCTGGATTCACAAAGAGCATTCCATTTTGATCATCTTTCTCCCATTCTTACAATATTTTCATGGTATCAAAATGAGCTTCAAGGATAACAATCTCTCCTGGGTCTTGGAACCGTTGTATTTCGTTCTTTTGAGCCTTCTTTGTCATGAGCTCACACTAATCTCACCATGAGTTCGTCCTGATACTGCCCTGCGCCGACCTGATCTCTCCATAATCTCTCCTTAAGTTCGCCCGATTCTCCAGCTAGTTCAGTGTGAGATTATTGCGCCTGGGTGAGGTTGTTCTGTCCCTCCTTTGGTCATGCCTATAAATAAGAACTTTTGAAGCACTGTCAGTACCACTTACCTGAACTGGCCTTGGCGAGATGATTGTGAGTTCCCACAAATCCTAGGCAAGGAGCAATAATTCTGTACGTATAACGCATATAAAATATCCTGCGGAACTGCATTTTTCAATGTAAAATGCAACTGCAACGTAAAATTCAGTTGCAAGTGCACTGCATTTTCAGTGTAAAATGCAGTTGTAATAATAGTTCAAAAAAATCATTTTTTTATAAGTATATTTTCAACTCAAAATATATACATATGACTACTTAAAATGATCATAAAAATGCATGGATCAATAATCCATGATTTATTTTGTGAAAAAAAACAAATATGAATCAAATTTGATTTTCCGCAGGGTTGTACATATGCGTTGCCCGTATTTAAAAATTAGACCTAGGGAAGGTGATCTTCACCACCATGTCCGAGGAGGATTCCATCCTTCGGCTAAACTCCACGCTCACAACATCATGTTGATGTCGAACCCAGCTCGCATATAGGAGTCAAGATCTTGGTCGGCAAGGGGCCAATGTCTCAGCTCGCAAAGTAGACTAATTTTTGAAAATATTGTAAGATCTAAACATAAATTATTTAGGTAGACTACTATCAAGTGAGTAAAGCGTGATTTAACATGTCATAAAGAATCACAATTGCCTAGCTGCAAAGTAAACAAATTAATGTGAAAATGATGGCAACTAAAGATGAATGATATGCAAGCAATTTCTGATTAGATCATTTCAAATTTTTATTAACTTTATTGCATGAATTTAAAGGTAAATGATAGCGAGATTAATACCTGCTATGGAGAAATTTCCCAAGGTTGAAAGACATAAGATAAGAGGGTATGTACACAAGGGAAAAACATGTTTGGGTCTCTTCACAATGGATCTAGGGCATCAATTTTGATCCTTCTGGTGGATCATTGCTACTCTCCCCCAAACTTTGTATTTCCATATCCATCTGTCATGCCCGGTTCTTCTGATTTTGCAGATCCAATTTTTCGTCCAGTTCTTTTGTACATTCAAGCCACAGGTAAGGTGAGTAGCCTTCTGATTGATATTTTTGATATACTTTGTTTGCAAGTGGTATTCGTCAGATTTTTTTTTCTTCATTTCAAATTGGTCACATTAAAAACAAGTGCTCTCATCATCCTGATTAGAATTTCATTGCTTTGAATTTATATCAATAACTCCAATTTATAAGCTCCTCATGCAAGTTGTCACCCCAGGTCATTTTTGTCTCCCTATCAAATTTGCAATTCTGAGGTGATGCATAATTTAGATTTTTTTAAAGGTTTTCTTATGACAAATCATCACAGGTCTAAAGAAAAAAAAACATTTACATGATCCACTGCTCTTTACAAGGACCAACATCTGTGCATAGGTTTCTTTTGGCATAACAATTAAAACTATCTTCATGGTTATCTTAATAAATACTCTCCGTATGGGTTTCCCCGCCGGATGTTGCTGCTCCCGCCGAATGTCGCCGGATGCCTCCGGCACTGCCCCCGTCGGAAGCCCCCGAATGCCGCCGCCAAATGACTCATAGGCTAGGGGGGCGGATCCCCGCACTTGTCGTATTTATAAATGTATATATCACAAATGCTTGGTATTTAATTTTGTTTTCAAATATCCAACTCCGACTCAGTTTATTGGTTGTCATATTCAAAAAGATCTCTATCCCTCTCTCTTCGGTGAGCTAGGCTAGAGTTTTCGATTCAGAAGGTCCTCGGCTATTTATATTGAAGAAGATCTCTCTCCCTCAAGAAAAAAATGGCAGAGCAATATATTGAGGCGGTTGTGGTAGAGATGAGATGAGGGTAACATTACGCTTCTATTAATCACATTCTGCTCGTCGGCGAGGACGATTTCTTCTTCTCTCTCTCTCCCTCGCAAGTACTTTTGGCTCGGCAAATAACATCATCGCCACTTCAAAAGACACCCTTGTATTTACTAGTCAATCTCTTTCCTCTATTTTTAGACTTTTTTTATTGATTATTAGGTTTTGAACATGCAGTAGTTATATGTTATTACATTTTTTCAATAAAACATTAAACACAACTATCAATCACCCAAAACAGAACAATAGTTCACACAGTCACCACGGGAAATCTCTGAAAAGAAGCTGAAAAACAAGCATACATCAGATACAATCTCATATAAGAGCAGTTAGCTCTAAACGGTTTGACTATGCGAACTGGGTCAATAACAAAATTACCCCCACATAGCTCCCACCCAAAAGAGGATCGCAACAATGCATTTTCCCTCAGAAGTTTCTCGTCGTCAAGGAATGACAAAATACGGATAGCGTCTACAGAATACTCTCAAGTCCTCCAGTGTCGCTTCCTTCGCAAAGTCATTGACTCATTGCACGAGTCTATGGGAGACCAAGTGTGAACCTGCCGAGCAGCATTGCGGTATTTCAGTATCGCTAACGGTTCACCATCAAGTTGTCATCTTGATTCACCGTGGATGGCAATGATATTTATTGAGGTGGACATTCTCATTTGTGTTCCCGGAGTTAAGACACGAGAAACATATGGTGAATCCTCGCGCCCTCCAGTAAGTGCAGCATGTAGGCGACCGTTCCCACGCACTCAAGTACCCACAAACGTACAATCAAATGGCGTACCACCCACACACGGACGGTCAAACGGAGGATGCCAACCGTTGCCGCGAAAGCTATATAAGGTGCATATGCTACAAGCGGTCAAAAAGTTGGGCGAGTTGGTTTCCTCTAGCAGAGTGGTGGTATAACACGATGTACAATAGTGCTATCAAAATGACACCATGTCGGTGTTTATGACCAAGAACCAACGCTCACTCTCCATATATCCCGAGGGAAGAAAAAACGGAAGAGGTGGAATGCTCACTTGATACAGGAGACTGGGTGACATCCGTATTGAAATTCAATTTAGCGCAAACACTAAACTGGATGTGGGTTCTTGCGGATAGGTAGTGACAAGAGCGGCACCTTGAGGTGGGATAGTGGTCCTTAGAATCAAACCATACAAATAGACAAGCATCTGCGCGCATGGGTTCCACGGGCTGTCATTGAAGTTCTTTGGACCATTTCAGGTACTTGAGCATGTGGGAACGATCGCCTAAAGACAGCACTTATGTAGACATGAAAATTCACCACACGTTTCGCATGTCTCAACTTTGGTAACACAAAGGAGAACGTCCACCTCAACTCATTGCTATCCACGGTGAATTAAGACGGGAAAATGATGGTAGAACAATTGGCGTTATTAAATCGTTGAATCGCTCCTCAATAGGGTCCAGTGGTCACCCAATTACTCGTGAAATGGGTCAATGACTAGGCGGAGGAAGCAAAATTGGAGGACTTGAGAGTATTCGGAAGGGGTTATCCAAATTTTGAGATTTCTTAAGGATAAGGAACTTTTGGGTGAGAATGTATTGTTCTGATCCTATTTTGGGCGGGAGCTATGTTAGGGTAATTATGTTAGCTGCTTTTAGGTAAAATTTTATCTGATGTAGACGCTTATTTCTCAGCTTTTCTTCAGTTATTTTCTGTGGTGAATGTGTGAAATATTGCTATATTTTGAGTGATTGAGAGTTGTGTTTACTATTTTATTGAAAGGTTGTAGCAGCTTGTAACTATTGCAAAACAAAATAACCACAAAAAGACTGAAAATAGAGGAAAGAGAATGACTGATAGATTACCACGGGTGTCTTTTGAAGTGCAGATGATGATATTTGTTGAGTAAAAAGTATTGGCCAGGGAGAGAGAGAAGAAGAAATCACTCTTGCGGATGAGCAGTATGTGATGAATAGAGGCGAAATGTTTTGCCCATCTCACCTCTACTACAACTGCCTCAATATTTTTACACAGTCATTTTTTTTCTTGAGGGAGAGAAATCTTTTTCAATATGAATAATCGGAACCTTCAGATTGGAAACCTCTAGCCTAACATTCGAGAGGGAGAAGTACAAATATCTTTTTAAATATAAAAACAAATAAATTATGTAGAGTTGGATAGTTGAAATCAAAATTAAATACCTAGCTTTTGTGATATAACCATTTATAAATACAACTAGCAGTCACGGGGATCCGCCCATATCATAGGCAACGTTCAGCAGCGGCGGGGGAATCTGGGCGGCATCCGGCGGGGCCAGCGGCACCCGGAGGCACCCGGCGGCTCCTGGCGGGGGCGGCGGCACCCGGCGGGGGCGGCGGCACCCGGCGGGGGCGGCGGCACCCGCACCAGGAGGAGGCGGCAGCACCCGCATCCGGTGAGGAAACCTATAAGGAGTTTATGAAGTTTCCTATGAAGATATTTTTAATTTTAATGTGAAAAGAAAGCTAAACAGATGTTACTTCTTACAAAGATTAATGGATCATGTAAACGTGTGTTTTTTTATACTCGTGACAATTTGTTGTAAGAAAACCATAAATAAAATATTTGTCTTTGTTGGGTACATTGGAAAATGTGTAGCTGATTTGAAGAAGCCTAACTTAACTTAATGATATACATCAAGGTGTATTTGATGTTATTTTAAGTTGACATGTGCAGGTGAAGAAGTATTAAAGAATACAGGAAATTATTCTAAGTCCATATGTCGACACCTGAAGAAATTGTGTCGACACTTCAGAATAATTGTGTCGACACTTGAAGGAAGCAGTGTCGACTCACAGAAAGATAGTCGACCACATTTGTGTCGACACTGGGAAGCAGTGTCGACTCAAAGAAAGATAGTCGACCACACTTGTGTCGACACTGGGAAGCAGTGTCGACTCACAGAAAGATAGTCGACCATATTTGTGTTGACACTGGGAAGCAGTGTCGACTCACAGAAAGATAGTCGACCTCAACTATGTCGACACCTGAAGGCAGAGTCGACACATACTGAGTTCTGAATCTACAACAACTGTGTCGACACACAGGACTTGTGTCGACACACTGCAAAGTCAAGACAAAGTTATTTTCTGAAGAAAGATGAAGTGTTGAGTCGACACAAATTCTCTGTGTCGACTCATTCTCAAGATGAAGTTCTGAAGAAGCAGTGTCGACTTAAAGGCAAACTAGTCGACATCATCAAAGGCTGTGTCGACACCAAAGTCACTTGTGTCGACACATATAGACAGTTGGTCTCGACAATTTCTGACAGTCTGTCTCAACACTTTGCTGTCCAAGACTAAGGCACAAGATCTGTTTGAAGACTTGACAGCTTTGGGTTGCAACCGGTTAACTGATGTTGTCAGACTTGTCAGAAGTCAGATAGAAACCGGATCAGCCAGTTACCATGAAAAAGATCTATAAATAGACAGATTCAGAGAGAAGTAACAGATTGAATTTTGACAATCAATTTGAGAAATCAAATCAAGAAGGAGTAATACACAAAAGAAGATCTTCATCAGAAGATCTAAGAAGACGATCTCAGGATCTGTCTAAGTAGAGTTCTTTCAAGAATTCAGAAGTATCATCAAAGGTATTGGATAGAGAGGGATCCAGCCTCTTGAAGAAGAAGAGGAAGCCATCATTGGTTTCTCAAGAAGCTGTTTGGAAATCAACTCAGCTAAGTTCAGATTCAAGAAGATTTGAAGAAAGCTCAGATTCAGTTGATTTCATCAGCTGATCAAGATTTGTCTTGTTCTTTTCTCTCTCAATAAAGATAAGACATTAAAAACTTCTTTTCTAATTTCTGTAGGATCTGTCAATACAGATCTGAGTTGTAAGCCTGTGTTATAAAGGCTGAGTGTAGGAGAGTTGATCTCTGAGTGGTAGGGCTGTTTGTCTGAGTGTAGGAGAAGGTTCTTCTCTGAGTTGTAGGCTTTGTGATAAGGCTGAGGTAGGGCTGTTGAGCCTGATTTGTAGGAACCTTTTCAGGTTCTGAGCTGTAGGATCTGTGGATCTGAGTAAAGAGGAAGTTTTGCCGAATCTAGCATACTGCTAGATAGGTGAAGGGGGAAAGTAGATGTACCCAGACCTTGGGGAACCACTATAAAACAGTGTGCAATCTGTGATGATTAAATTTCTGTGACTGCTGTGCTGTGTGTTTTAATTCTGTAATTGAATTCTGCCAAAAAGTGTTAACAAGCTTTAGAACCTATTCACCCCCTCTCTAGGTGTTTAGGTTGTCTTGAAAGTAAAACTATCAAGTGGTATCAGAGGGAGGTTCCTCAAAAAGGACTTAACAGTCTGAGGTAGATCTGAAAGGCAGAATCAAGATTCAAGAAGATGGGTTCTGGAGAAAATCACAAGGAGTTAGGGTCAATGAAGTTACCCATCTGCAGGAAGGAAATCTTTGGAATTTGGAAAGAAAGAGTCAGATTGTTCATGGAAGCATCTGACCCAAGGATATACATCACAGTTCAGGAAGGACCCTTCATTTCAATGAAGGTATCAGTTCTTGATGCTAATATTCAAACTCCAAAAAGTTATTCTGAAATGACCAAGGATGAAATCATTTTGGCAACCATGGACAAGAGAGCTCAGAATATTATTGTGAGTGCCATAGATGATTCTACATTTCAGAATCTGATTCACTGCAAGACCTCCAAAGAGATGTGAGACAGCTTGATTGTCTAACATGGAGGGATCTGAAGAAGTAAGACAGGATAGGAAGTCTATGCTCAACCAGAAATATGAAAGTTTTAGACAAGGAAAAACTAATAGCATAACTGAATGCTATAAGAAATTCTATAGAATTGTGAATGAGTTAAAGTCCTATGGAAGAGTATTCAGTACCTATGAACTGAATGACAAATTCTTAAGATCCTTGACAAAGGATTGGGACACAAAGATCTGTGTCATAAGAGAAGTGGCTAAACTGGCAGAGATTTCTCCTCCAACCTTATTTGGAAAGTTGCTATCCTATGAAATGCAACTTATGGTGAGGAAGGAGGAGGAAAAGAATTCAAAAGGAGAGCATAGAGAGAAGACAGTGGCCTTCAAGGCAGAAGCCACTAGAAAGAATAAGAGGATATCACCATCTCCTCCTAAGGAAGTTGCAGAAGTTAGTTCTGAAAATTCAGATAATCATGGTTCAGAAAGCTGTGAGTCAGATGCAGATTTTGCTGCATTTACAAGGCAATTCCAGAGATTCTTAAAGAAGAAGTAGTGGAAGTCTAGGCCCTCCTCATCACAGCAAGTTGATGACTATTATCAGAAGAAAAAGTCATCAAGGAAAGAGAAGAGCAGAACAATGCCCAGCAAGGCCACTACTTCAAAGATTGTCTGCTATTGTTGCAATAGGCCTGGACATGTAGTGGCTGACTATCCTGATAATAGAAAGGAGTCATCAGACAAGAAGAAGACTTATCAAAAGGGCAAGAAGGAAAAATCCTTTGTTGCAAAGAAGGAAAAGAGCTTAACAGATCAATCAACTTCAGAATTAGAATCTGAAGCTGAAGCATATATTGGACTGTATGCTGCTACTGAAGAAGAGGAGTTCTTGCAATTGCTAGACTCCATCTATGAACAAGAAGATCATCAGTGCATGAGACTGATGACAGGATTAGAAGAAGACATGTACCAGAATCAGTCTGGTCCTAGTAAGGTACTATGTCCTTCAATAAAATCTGTTTATAGTATAAGTGCAGAATCAGCTACATCTGCATCAAGTGATGTAGATGCATCTGAATCTGAAGGAGATGTCTATCAGTTGATAGATAAGTATGGGCACTTGTTACAGGCCCTTAAGAAAAGCAAGAACCTGGTTAAATCTCAGGCTCAGGAAATTGCTGATCTAAATGTAGCTGCAACTGAGTTTGAAAAAGTAATTGATCAGAAGTTAAATGAAATTGCCAAACTGAAGAATATAACTATTATTCAGATGGGCACAATCAATTATACCAATGATCAAGTGAAGAGTCTGGAGGCCAGACTAAGAATAGAAAAGGAGTTAGTGGCAAGTTACTCTAAGCCAAAGTCTGTCTTACCATTGATAGATGAATTTGTTACTCAAAAGGGTAAGGTAGGATTAGGATTCAAAGGTAACCCCAGGGCAGCCCAATTCAAGAGGAAAGGTGTTGCTGTATAGACCTGGGCGGACAAGCGGCTAGGACTGGCGGTTTGGTAGCCGGGCGGTCAGCCCGGCTAATCTCTGTGTTGCTGTATAGACCTTGGCGGACAGGCGGCTAAGACTGGCGGTTTGGTAGCCGGGCGGTCTGCCGGCTAATCTCTGGGATCTCGGTGGTCGGCTGCGTGTACTCTAGTGGTGACCGGGCGGTTAGTGCCTACTAACCGCACGGTTAGGCGGTCTCCTGGGCGGATTGGCGGTTAGCTTTGTAGATGATGTTGTTGTGTATTTAGTCCCACATTGGGTATTTGTATTCTCTCCCATCTCCTCCATTCTATATAAGGGAGGCTATACCTTTGTAATACTTACTTTTTTGGATAATAAAAATTGCATTCTCCACTTTCCGGTTTCTGTATTTCTATTCGCACATGGTATCAGAGGACCCGATCTAGTCCTCCTGATTGCATTTTCTTCGGTCCGTGCGAACTCTGCCTACTCGCCGCGGCCTGTCTTTTCAGCTCGCGCGAGCTCTCTTCTCCCGTGGATTCTTCTATCCTCCTCTTCTGTTCGCGCGGTCTGTCTGCTAGCCGCCCGACTTCTCTCCCTCTGTTTGGTTCTGCGGCTTGGTCGTGGCTTCTCTGGCCGCTGGTGTCTACCATCGTGACCGCTGCAGATCTTTTTCTTCCTATCCGCGCGATTTCTCTCTGTTCGCGCGAGTTCTTCCTTGTTTAGGCGGCCTCTCTGCCCTTCTTGCCACTAGTGTGCTGACACCGTGATCGTTGCAGCTTCTTCTCTCTGCCCGCCGCGGTTTGCTTCTTGTTCGCGCGGTCTTCTCGCTCTCTCTATCCGCGCGGCTTCTTCTTCTTATTCCCGCTCGGTTTCCCTTGTTAACCGTGCGGCTTCTCTTCTTGTGCTTCGCAGCTTGGTCGTGGCATTGCTTGCCGCTGGTCTAATTATGACCGCTGCGAACTCTTCCTTCCTTTGCTCGCCCGGTCTCTCCTCTTAACCGCACGACCTCTCTTCTAGGATGACCAATTCTGATGGCTCCACCTCGTCTACTGTCGTTGTCCCACCGCCTCCTCCTCCTCCTCCTGCTTCCGAGAATCTTGGCACCGTCTCTAAGCTTCTGGGGCCCAATTATCCCGAATGGAGTGTCTCATTCACTTTTCTTCTCCGCTCTCAGCGCAAGCGTCATCATCTTACCGATGACCCTCTGCTTGCGGACTCTGCCCAGTTTAATGACTGGGATGCGAATGATGCGCTTGTTCGTACTTGGCTGGCGAACAGCCTGTCCGATGAATGCCTTCCTGTCATCCGTCACGATGAGACGGTAAAACAAGCTTGGAATCACTTGGCCGCTCTCTACTCTAAGGGGGGACAAACATCTCGCATCTATACTCTCTATGCGGATCTCTTTGCTCGCCAGTCCATGTCCCCTCCTGCAGCTTACCAACAAGTCCAAGCCCTTGGAGCTGAGATTCTACAAAATCGTCCTCTCTCGGCAGATGTGGCCACTCAGCTGAAGCACTTCCAGGAACTCCTAGTGGTCTGTTACCTTCTGCGGCTTCCGGACTCATACGATATGATCCGGCAGCAAATTCTTGGAGAGGCTGAGTCTCCTACCCTGGATGCTACTGCTGCCCACATTGCCGCTGTTACCTCTCTGCTCCAACGCCCCTTGCTTGCCGCTCCTCCGGCTCCGGATGCCTATGCCCACCAGGCTCATTGTGGTGGATTTAGTGGTCGTGGTAACCACTCTGGCGGGCGTGGCCCTTCTCGCTACCTCTGTACTCATTGTGGCTGCCCAGGACACTTGGTTGACCGCTGCTGGACAAAGCATCCGCATCTTCGTCCCGCTGGTGATACTCCTACTTCTTCCAAGCCATCTGCCTCCGTGGCCACGACTTCAGGTAGTGCCCACGTGGTTACCCAAGGTAAATGACTAATCGACTCTGGCGCCACTAATCATATGACGGGCAATCCTTAGTGCTTTTCTCTCCTAGAAACACATGATCGGTTGCCCCCTGTTCTCGTTGCGGATGGTTCTCCCTCTCCGGTGCATGGAACGGGCATGGTTCAAGTTACTCCGTCCCTTCGCCTGGAGGATACTCTTTATGTGCCCAAGTTTCCGTGCAATTTATTGTCGGTTACTTCTCTTTGCAAGCAACTTCAGTGTTCGGTAACATTTACTCCTTCTTGTTCGTTTCAGGACCCGGACTCCAAGCGGACGATTGCTACTGGGACTGAGAGGGGCGGTCTCTACTTCCTTGATGATGTATCTGCTCTTACCGTCTTCTCTCCCACTTCTACAGATCTTCTTCAGTGGCACCTTTGCCTGGGGCATCCTCCCTCGCGTCTCATCCACCAACTGTTTCCTCACCTACCTTAGCAGGACTCTCCTATCAACTGTGATGCCTGTCAACTGGACAAGCATCACCGTTCCCCCTTTCCTCCTAAGAAAAGTCGTGGCTCTTCCAAGCCGTTCGACCTTATTCACTCTGATGTTTGGGGACCTTCCCCTACCCTCACCATCGGGCGTGGAAGTTCCTATTTTGTAACCTTTATTGATGATTATTCTCGATGTACGTGGGTGTATCTATTAAAGGATCGCTACGAACTTTTTTCTGTATGGACGTCATTTTATTATATGATTAAAAATCAATTTGATGCTTCTGTCAAAATTTTTCGCTCTGATAATGCTAAAGAGTATCTGAGTAGTGATTTCGCTTCTTTCTGTACGCAACATGGCATCATTCATCAAACTAGCTGCGTCTATACCTCCCAGCAAAATGGGGTGGCGGAACGTAAAAACCGTCACCTCCTCGATGTCGCTCGCACTCTCATGATGCAGATGCAGGTTCCTCGTAGCTATTGGGGCTACGCGGTCCTCATCTTCTGCTACCTCATCAATCGCATTCCCTCTACCGTCCTCAAAGGCAAAACCCCTTTTTCCATCCTCTATCCCTCCAAGGACCCCTTTCCCTTACCACTCCGCATTTTTGGGTGCACTGCCTTTGTTCATAGCCCTGCCGCAACTCGTGACAAATTGTCCCCTCATGCTACGAAGTGTATCTTTTTGGGTTACTCCACAACTCAAAAAGGTTACTGCTGCTTTGACCCTGTTCTTCGCAAGCAGTTCGTCTCGGCGGATGTGACATTCTTTGAGAATGCCGCCTACTTCTCTTCTGATCTCCCACAGGTCGATGGATCGAACCTCCCTCTTCCTCCTACCGACTCGACCTCTCCACCCATTCTCTCCACCACATCCACTCCTCTTGAGCTTCCTCCATCCCCACCTCCACCAGCCGCTCCTTCTCTTGATCATGATCCTTCTCCCTCGTCCCCTCGGCCGTCTCTCTCTTCTCCCGGGCCAGCTATCTCCGCCACGGATGTACCGGCGACTGAGGAACTCGAGGACCTGGAGCTGCCCATTGCCCTTCGCAAAGGGGTTTGGACGTGCACCCAGCACTCGCTGGCAGCTGTTATTTCTTATGATCGGCTAACACCTTCTCGCAGGGACTTCGCCTTAGCCATCTCCGCGACTACCACACCTCGCACCTACCAGGAAGCCCTTGATATTCCTCACTGGAAGGCTGCCATGGATGACGAGATTGCTACTCTCTCTGACCGGGGCACTTGGACCCTTGTGCCTCCTCCTTTTGGCACGAATGTGGTTGGTTGTCGCTGGGTGTTTGTCGTCAAGTTCCGTCCTGATGGCAGTGTGGACCGGTACAAAGCCCGTCTTATTGCAAAAGGGTTTACTCAGACCTATGGTGTTGATTACTTTGACACGTTCTCGCCAGTTGCTCGCCTCAGCACCATTCGGGTCCTTTTATCGGTGGCGGTCAACAGGGATTGGCCTATTTCGCAGTTGGACGTCAAGAATGCCTTCCTCTATGGTGACCTTTACGAGGACGTCTACATGGAGCAACCTCCTGGGTATGTTGCTCAGGGGGAGACTCAAGTATGCCGGTTGAAGAAGGCCATCTATGGCCTAAAGCAAAGTCCCAGGGCGTGGTTCGATAAGTTCAGTAGCATCGTTGGTGCTATCGGTTTCACCAGGAGTTCGGCTGATCACTCCTTGTTCATTCGCAAGACATCTTCAGGTCTGGTTGTGCTAGCTGTTTACGTGGACGATATTCTTCTTACTGGCGACGATCAAGCTGGTGTAGCCTTGACGAAGGTCCATCTCCGCCAACACCTAGTCACGAAGGATATGGGTTCTCCAAAATACTTCTTGGGAATTGAAATCTCTCGGAAATCGTGTTCCTTGGTTCTCTCCCAACGGAAGTATGCTCTTGATTTGTTGAAAGAGGCAGGATTGACGGGTGCTAAACCTGCCCGGTGTCCCATGGCTCCTGGAGAAGATAAGACATGGACAGACGAATCACCACCTCTATTGGATACTACGAGGTATCGGCGTCTTGTTGGCAAACTCATCTACCTTACGGTGACCAGACAAGACATCTCCTATGCAGTGGGAAAGGTCAGCCAGTTTATGCAGTCGCCTAGGGAATGTCATCTTCAATCCGCTCTAAGGATATTGGAGTATGTGAAGTCCGCACTTGGGAAAGGTCTTCTCTTTCAGAAAAACGGTCACCTAAGAGTCGAAGCGTACTCCGACGCTAGCTATGCGGACGACAAAGGGGATCGCAAGTCGACTTCCGGATTTTGCACGTTTGTTGGAGGAAACTTGGTTAGCTGGAAGAGCAAGAAGCAGTCAGTAGTCTCCAGGTCTAGTGCGGAAGCAGAATATCGTAGCATGGCATCAACCACGTGTGAGTTAAAATGGTTGCGGGCTCTCATGCTGGATCTAGGAGAGGTCTACAACTATCCACTTCCCATGTTCTGCGACAACAAAGCTGCGATCTACATTTCTAAAAATCCGGTCTTCCATGAGCGAACAAAGCACATAGAGGTTGATTGTCACTTCATTCGAGAAGAAGTGTTGAAGAACCAGATTTGCACTCCGTTTGTTACCTCGGAGAAAGAGCTGGCAGATATATTCACAAAACCTGTGTCCGCCTCTTTCTTCCACATTTGTAGCAAGCTAGGCATGATTGACATCTATGCTCCAGCTTGAGGGGGAGTATTGCTGTATAGACCTGGGCGGACAGGCGGCTAGGACTGGCGGTTTGGTAGCCGGGCGGTCAGCCCGGCTAATCTCTGTGTTGCTGTATAGACCTTGGCGGACAGGCGGCTAAGACTGGCGGTTTGGTAGCCGGGCGGTCTGCCGGCTAATCTCTGGGATCTCGGTGGTCGGCTGCATGTTCTCTGGTGGTGACCGGGCGGTTAGTGCCTACTAACCGCACGGTTAGTGCCTACTAACCGCACGGTTAGGCGGTCTCCTGGGCGGATTGGCGGTTAGCTTTGTAGATGATATTGTTGTGTATTTAGTCCCACATTGGGTATTTGTATTCTCTCCCATCTCCTCCATTCTATATAAGGGAGGCTATACCTTTGTAATACTTACTTTTTTGGATAATAAAAATTGCATTCTCCACTTTCCGGTTTCTGTATTTCTATTTGCACAAAAGGCAAAGCTCATGTCAAGCCACTGAACTTTTCAGTCCCTATTAAGTTTAGAAAGGTGCAAGTGCCTTCTAACCAATATGATCATGAAGATATTCATGATCATTTTAAGACTAATGTTCTGATAAACAAGAATGCAAATGCCAACAGGCCTATCTATGTTCATAAACCCAATGGTTATAAGAAATCAGTGGGTGAAGCTGCTGCAGCACCAGCAATGGACAGAAATTCCTCTGTCAAGGGTGTATCTAGAACTAGATACAATAAGTTTGAATGTTGGTGCTGTGGCAAGAGAGTCCATTTTACATTAGACTGCTGGCATAACACAAGTGTTAGAAAGAACAATAGTCTACCTGTTAGAAGAGATAATGGTAGCTTTTTTAATGCTAACCTGAACCAAGGACCCAAGACTTACTTGGGTTCTAAGGGTAAGTAAATCTGTGTTGCAGGAAAGTCCAAGTGGCCATGCCCCTATATGGTACTTGGACAGTGGTAGTTCCAGGCATATGACTGGAACAAAGGGGCTGCTGAAGGAGTATACATCTGTCAAAGATGGACCTAAAGTGATCTTTGGTGGATCTGAAAAAGGAATCATCAAAGGGTTTGGTAACATTTCTACTAACCTAATTACTATCACCCAAGTGGCTTATGTAAAAGGTTTGAAACATAATCTAATAAGCATAAGCCAGCTGAGTGATTTAGGATATGACATTTTATTTGTTAAGGATGGATGTCATATCAAAAGGTCAAGTGATCAAGAGATCATATTGACTGGATATAGGAAGAGAAATGTATATTGTCTTAATTTTGTATGTAAGAGCAAGGCTTCTTCCATCTGTCTTATAGCTGATGATAATGCTTCTCATTGTGTCAAGTGGCACAAGAGATTGACTCATCTTAACTTCAAGACAATTGGCCAACTCTTTAGCAAAGAGTTAGTAAGGAATGGTCCTTAAGTTAAGTGTATAAAGGAAGGGATATGCTCAGCTTGTCAAAAGGGCAAGCAGACAAAATCCTCCTTTCATAACCTTGAAAACAAGGATTCTGTGAGGTGCTTATACCTCTTGCATATGGATCTTTTTGGTCCTATGCCAGTTCATAGTCTAGGTAGGAAGGTTTACACTTTTGTGGTTGTAGATGACTATTCTAGATTTACATGGATGTTCTTTCTGAGACAGAAATCAGAAACCCCAAGTGTCTTACTTAATTTTGTAAAGCAGATTCAGAATGAACTGAATAGTATAGTGGTCAAAATCAGAAGTGACCATGGTACTGAGTTTCAATCTGAAAGCATGACAAAGTTATGTGAAGACTTTGAGATTTTCCAAGAGTTCTCCTCACCTAGAACACCACAGCAAAATGGCATTGCTGAAAGAAAGAATAGAACATTAATTGAAGCTGGTAGAACTCTATTGAGTGACACCTCTCTTCCAGAATACTTCTGGGCTGAGGCAGTTAACACTGCATGTCATGTGATCAATAGGGCTTCTATCACCAAGAACCACAAAAAGACTCCCTATGAGATTATGAAAGGTAGAAAACCAAATCTATCCTACTTCAGGATCTTTGGTTGTAAATGCTATATACTTTACAATGGCAAGACATACCTAATTAAGTTTGCTGCCAAATCCCAAGATGGGATATTTGTTGGGTACAACATAAATAGTAAGGCCTATAGAGTCTTCAACTTGACTACTCAAGTTGTTGAAGAATCTGTACATGTTGTGTTTGATGAAACAAGATTAATCAACTGTGAGTTGTCTTGTAGATCAAATGATTCAACATGTATAAGCAAAAGAATGGACAAGCTCTCCATTGCTGAAGCATCAAAGGAAGATGGAGTATTGGAAAATGAAGGCTACTGTCCAGGGGGAGTACAAAACTCAATAGATGCTAATGAAAATCAAGAGGTTCAGCATGAAGAAGGAGCTGGAGATGTTCAACCAGAAAGGAACCTTCCTCCAGCTACAAGACATTTAAGAGATCATCCAGCTGATCAGATTATAGGTGATCCAAGACAGGGAGTGCAGACTAGAAGTAGAAATCAAAGCACAGACCTGCATTCAAGTTTCCTGTCTCAAGTGGAGCCTAAGAAGTTTGAAGAAGCCAACCAAGACCAGCACTGGACTGATGCTATGCAAGAGGAGCTGAATCAATTCAGAAGGTGCAATGTCTGGGAGCTTATTCCTAAACCAAGAGGCCACAACATAATTGGCACAAAGTGGATTTATAGGAACAAATTGGATGAGAGTGGAATAATAGTGAAGAATAAAGCAAGATTGGTTGCAAAAGGATACAGACAGGAAGAAGGGATTGACTTTGATCAAACCTTTGCCCCAGTAGCAAGGCTGGAGGCAATCAGAATGTTCCTTGCCTATGCAGCCTATCAAGACTTCAGAGTGTACCAGATGGATGTGAAATCAGCATTCCTGAATGGTGATTTAAAAGAGAAAGTCTATGTAGAGCAGCCATCAGGTTTTGTAGATCCTCTTAAACCAGATTATGTCTATAAGCTTAGGAAAGCTTTGTATGGGTTAAAGCAAGCCCCAAGGGCTTGGTATGAAACCCTGTCTACTTTCCTTATTGAGAATAAATTCTCAAGAGGAAAAATAGACAAAAATCTATTCCTTAGGGAATCCAAAGGTAAGATCATCTTAGTTCAGATCTATGTTGATGACATAATCTTTGGATCTACTGAAAACAATCTTTGTAAAAAGTTTGCCAAACTTATGCAAGGGAAGTTTGAGATGAGCAGTATGGGGGAACTTAATTTCTTCTTGGGACTCCAAGTAAGACAGACTGATGATGGCCTGTCCATATCCCAGTCTAAGTTCACCAATGAATTAATTAAGAAGTATGGTATGGAGTCATCCTCCACTATGAGAACTCCTATGGGAACAAGTATGCCTATATGCAAAGATAATGCAGGTAAACCTGTTGATGAATCTTTGTATAGAGGGATAGTTGGCTCTCTACTATATCTCACTGCTAGTAGACCAGATATTATATATGCTACATGTGTCTGTGCTAGGTACCAAGCCTGCCCTAAAGAATCTCATTATACTGCAGTCAAAAGGATTCTGAGATATCTTAAGGGCACACCTAATCTAGGCCTTTGGTACCCTAGGAATAGAGATTTTCTACTAACAGGTTATTCAGATGCAGACTTTGCAGGCTGTAGAGAGGATAGAAAGAGTACAATAGGTACTTGTCAATTCTTGGGAGGAAGATTGATATCATGGAGTAGTAAGAAGCAGACTAGTGTGGCAATATCCACAGCTGAGTCAGAATATGTTGCTGCTGGCAGCTGCTGTGCACAGCTATTGTGGATACAACATCAGCTTAAAGATTATGGTATTCAAGTAAGTAGAACACCTCTTTTGTGTGATTCTAAGAGTGCAATTTCTATTGCTAATAATCCTGTTTCTCATAGTAGAACTAAGCATATAGAAATTAAATACCATTTTCTTAGAGAACATGTAGAAAGAGAAGACATCTCATTGGAATTTATTAAAACAGATTATCAAATAGCAGATGTATTTACTAAGCCACTGGATGAAACAAAATTCAATAAATTTAAAATTAAATTAGGCATGCTGACCATTGATTAGGTTATCAACAAACTTACAAGTGGCATTAGATTATCAAGTGGTATTGACAAAAACAGAAATTGGCTAAGTAAAATTGTGTCGACACATTCAGTGAAAATGTGTCGACTCAGTAAAGTCATGTCAACTAGTCAGAGAATATGTGTCGACACAGAGAATTTGAGTCGACACTTAAGAATCAAATAGTCGACTCATCCAGGAATGTAGTGTCGACTTCACCAGAATAGTGGTGTCGACACTTACAGATTTTGTGTCGACACTTATCCTAAGAGTCGACACAGAATTTCTGATGCTCTACTATGTCTCTCAGGTGTCGACATATCCATATTTGGTGTCGACACATAGTAGACAGACTTGCTGTCAAGACAATAGAAGTTTGTGTCGACACACTCCATCTGTGTCGACACATATAGACTGTTTTTGCCCGCCTTTTGATCTTCTTTCAATAGAAGGTATAAATAGGTCAAGAACTTATTCTGTCGACATGCTTACAAGGTTTTCGAGACTGAAACCCTGTGTCGACATTCTCTCTCTCTCTTCTCTCAAGCTTTCTCGTCTGATCAATGGCACCAAAGGTTGAAGATAACATCAACGAAGGATATGAGTTGGTACGCAATGCCTTTGCTGATGCCCCGACAGATATTCAAAGGGTTATAACTCTAATCTCCGAATCTGGAATAGAGTTTCTAGTTTCTGAACCTTCAAAGATATGGAAGAAGGAGGTGCTTGAATTCTTTACCTCTGCATCAGTGGATTCAGCTGGTCTCAAGATAAAATCCACAGTTCATGGGACAAAGGTGAAAATCACACCAAGAAGTTTGAGAAAGATTCTACAATTGCCTATAGTTGAGAATGAAGAAGAGGTCCCATCTTCTAAGTCAAGGGAGGCTCTCCAATGGTGTGGATTGGATCCAATCATGAAGATTGGAGCTGCTTTCAACAGAAAAGGAATGAATCAACAAGGAAAATTTTTGTCTGAAGTAGTTGGGAAAGTAATTTTGTGCAAACCAGGTGGACATGATAGGATTTCAGCCTATATGTTCAGCCTAATGACCAGAATCGTGTTTACAATTCCAACTGACTAGTCAGCTATAGTATTTGATAAGATCAAGGAAGAAATCAAGAAGCCAAATCTGGCTAGAATTGTGAGTTTATACCTGACTGGGGTGATCCCTGAGGTTATGCAACAACTGCCTGAGACAAAAATTAATCACATGAGGAAAATGGATATAAGATTATTTTCAAGGTGGGATAGGGTGCTGTCTAAAGATGTGCCTGATGAGAACAGGCAGGACACCCCTGTGAGATCCCCTGCACATGATCTAGGCACTGCCCAGCATCAAGAAGAGCAAGTGAGAAAGCAGGTTGAAGATCAGCCTGAGTCTGTTCAAGATGAAACCATTCCTGCCCAAATGCAGGGGGAGCAAGCTCACTCTCCTGCCCAGAATGTATCTACTTCAGAACAGGTAAAAGGAAAGCAAGTGAGTTTTCCTGCCAAGGACATTCCTAATATTTTTACTCCTGCACAGGTACAGGGGGAGCAAGTACATTCTCCTACCCAGGAAATTCCACATACTGAACAAGTGCAAGAGGTGCAAATGTCTAAACAAGTGCAAGAGGAAGAACAAATTGATTTATCAAAAGATTTGAATATTGCAGATCTGGATGATTCAACATTTGTTCAAGCTCAGAAGGAATACACTCTAGATGAGTTATTTCCAAATATTGAAATTGCTACTGATAGAATAGTGGAGGAGCAAGACAATGAGAAGGCACTAGATATGGAGATAGAGCAAGAAGCTGAGAAGGAACAAGGAGTTGAGAAGGAGCAAGTAGTTGAGGGGGAGCCTGTGCATGTTGAGGCTAAACAACATGGCACTGAGACAGATATTCCTCCTACTTCTCCTGACAGAGTTCAAATTGAAAGTTCATCTGATTCTGAGAATGAAGAAGCCAGACTGGCTAAGAAGAAAAAGCTCATGGTCTTTAAGAGAAGGAGCAAAAGCTATAAGCAGACTCTACAAACTACACCTCTCCAATCTCCTTCTGAATTTAATTATAACAAGTTTATGATAGACTTGCAAGTTAAGTTGGATGAACACAGATTGACTGTTGAAAAGTATGTTGATGAGAGCAATAAATCCCTTCAATTTGACTTGGCTCAAGATATTAAATCTATTAGATTTGAAGTAAATATGAATAAAAAGAAGATGACAGATTGCTTCCATAAGGGAGGTAATGCTGTAGTATTTTTGGCTAAACAACAGCAGTCTATCCTCACTAAAGTGGATGATATTGCTTTAAAATAAGGTTATGTTTTGGAGAATCAGCTAAGAATGAATGATAATTTGACTGAATCTCACCATGAAATTCTTGAAGAGTTCAAAAAGGCTACTGCAGGGATGACTGAAGCAAGAGCAAAGGAGATGGAAGAGTTTGATAAGAAACTTCAAGAAGCCATTGAATCAGTTAAGACTGCCATCACTACATCTCAGAAGGACATATCTGACAAACTACAAAAATTGAAACCATATTTTAAAGAAGGTGTGAATTATCTAGATGGCCAGATCAGATTTCAGAAGAATGATCTAAGAGATCATATTACCAGAGAAGTCATAAAGGGGGAGAGGTTGTTAGTTCATGCTGGCTCAGAGCACACCAAATGAGTGACAAATAGTATTCGAGCCACATTGGGATATCCACATTTGTGTGATGATGCTATGGTGGCTGAGTCCGGAATTCAAACGGGTCTACTTGAAGGCAATCAACCTGAGATTGCCCAAGTCATTTACCCTCCTCCTGATTTTGATATGATTGATCAGCAAGTTCAGGATATGTATAGTCCTCCAAAGGAGATTACCAAGGTTGTTATTGAAAAAGTTGATAAGCCTGATGCCAACTTACAAGAACAGCAAGATGCTCTACTATCCAAAAAAAGATTTAGAGAGCAGGCTGAACTTAAGCCAGATTTTGAGCAGTGGAGCCCTACTTCAAGAAATATTATACTAACTGCATGGAAGGCTGTAAAGGACCAAGTACATGATAGAGGGAAGAGGTATAATGAAATGGAATGGCAAAAGCATGAAGCTAGACAAGAAGCTATAGTATAGTTCAGGAGAAAAGCCAAGCTGGGAAGGCTGCCACCAGATGCTCAGGAGCCGAGCAAGTACTTTCCAAAGACCTTTCATTACTTTGAAAGGCAAGGCTCAAGGAAGAAGCACAGAAGAAAGATGAGCTAAAAGGCAAGAAGCCAGCTGAAGTTGTTGAAGCTCCTGTGAAGGCTCAAATCCAATCTGGCAAAGGAATTGTCATAAAAGAGCCTGATCAGTCTTAGTTCTAAGTTCTTTCAAAAGTGTTTTGTAATATTTTGTTTAATCATTCAATGTAAACATCTGTAATCAAACATTACCAAGTTATAAACAAAATTTTGTTTGGAATCATATATTCATGTTCACTCTGTGATGAATTGTTAATATTTTGTTTATATTAAGTATTCCTGTAATGTCATACATCATCATATTATATTTGTTATAAATGGTGTATATCATTAACTAAAAGGGTTATGACTTCTCCAAATAGGGAGAGATTGTTGGGTACATTGGAAAATGTGTACCTGATTTGAAGAAGCCTAACTTAGCTTAATGATATACATCAAGGTGTATTTGATGTTGTTTTAAGTTGACATGTGTAGGTGAAGAAGTATTAAAGAATACAAGAAATTATTCTAAGTTCATATGTCGACACCTGAAGAAATTGTGTCGACACTTCAGAATAATTGTGTCGACACTTGAAGGAAGCAGTGTCGACTCACAGAAAGATAGTCGACCACATTTGTGTCGACACTGGGAAGCAGTGTCGACTCACAGAAAGATAGTCGACCACACTTGTGTCGACACTGGGAAGCAGTGTTGACTCACAGAAAGATAGTCGACCATATTTGTGTCGACACTGGGAAGCAGTGTCGACTCACAGAAAGATAGTCGACCTCAACTATGTCGACACCTGAAGGCAGAGTCGACACATACTGAGTTCTGAATCTACAACAACTGTGTCGACACACAGGACTTGTGTCGACACACTACAAAGTCAAGACCAAGTTATTTTCTGAAGAAAGATGAAGTGTTGAGTCGACACAAATTCTCTATATCGACTCATTCTCAAGATGAAGTTCTGAAGAAGCAGTATCGACTTAAAGGCAAACTAGTCGACATCATCAAAGGCTGTGTCGACACCAAAGTCACTTGTGTCGACACATATAGACAGTTGGTCTCGACAATTTCTGACAGTCTGTCTCAACACTTTGCTGTCTAAGACTAAGGCACCGGATCTGTTTGAAGACTTGACAGCTTTGGGTTGCAACCGGTTAACTGATGTTGTCAGACTTGTCAGAAGTCAGTTAGAAACCGGATCAGCCGGTTACCATGAAAAAGATCTATAAATAGACAGATTCAGAGAGAAGTAACAGATTGAATTTTGGCAATCAATTTGAGAAATCAAATCAAGAAGGAGTAATACACAAAAGAAGATCTTCATCAGAAGATCTAAGAAGACGATCTCAGGATCTGTCTAAGTAGAGTTCTTTCAAGAATTCAGAAGTATCATCAAAGGTGTTAGATAGAGAGGGATCCAGCCTCTTGAAGAAGAAGAAGGAAGCCATCATTGGTTTCTCAAGAAGCTGTTTGGAAATCAACTCAGCTAAGTTCAGATTGAAGAATCTTTGAAGAAAGCTCAGATTCAGTTGATTTCATCAGCTGATCAAGATTTGCCTTGTTCTTTTCTCTCTCAACAAAGACAAGACATTAAAAACTTCTTTTCTAATTTCTGTAGGATCTGTCAATACAGATCTGAGTTGTAAGCCTGTGTTATAAAGGCTGAGTGTAGGAGAATTGATCTTTGAGTGGTAGGGCTGTTTGCCTGAGTGTAGGAGAAGGTTCTTCTCTGAGTTGTAGGCTTTGTGATAAGGCTGAGGTAGGGCTGTTGAGCCTGAGTTGTAGGAACCTTTTCAGGTTCTGAGCTGTAGGATCTGTGGATCTGAGTAAAGAGGAAGTTTGGCCGAATCTAGCATACTGCTAGATAGGTGAAGGGGGAAAGTGGATGTACCCAGACCTTGAGGAACCACTATAAAACAGTGTGCAATCTGTGATGATTAAATTTCTGCGACTGCTGTGCTGTGTGTTTTAATTCTGTAAGTGAATTCTGCCAAAAAGTGATAACAAGCTTTAGAACCTATTCACCCCCCCTCTAGGTATTTTGGTTGTCTTGAAAATAAAACTATCAGTCTTGACACAACAGCTTATGTTGATGAATAAGTTAATTGAATAGAAATTTTATAAAAGCAAAAATGAATAAGTAGCATACTTTTTGGATAGTTTGTCTATATAAGTGTTGATCTAAAATTTCATCCATTCTTAAGGGTCCGTCTTTTTGGACACGTTTTTTTCGTCCGATCGTGATTTTTCGCTCAAGCGCAATTTTTTCGCCTGGACGTGTTAGTTTCTCTCGGGGGCGAATTTTTTGAACGGGGCGATTTCTCGCCTGGGCGGATTTTTTCGCCTGGGCACATTTATTCGCCTGGGCGCATTTTTTCGCCTGGGCGCATTTTTTCGCCCTGGTGCTTTTTTTCGCCTGGGCGTGAATTTTTTGCCAGGGCGCTAATTATTTCTCCCGGACGAGATTTTTTCGGTCGGGCGCGATTTTTTGCCCGGGCGCGATTTCTTCGTGATAGTTTATCTTTCAAGACAGCCTAAACACCTAGAGGGGGGGGGGGGGGGGTGAATAGGTTCTGCTTATTTATAAAAACTTCTAGGCAGAATTCAATTTAATGGCTAACACAATAATCACAGCAATCACAGAAAATAAGACATCACAGATTGCACAATATTTTATAGTGGTTCCCCAAGGTCTGGGTACATCCACTTTCCCCCTTCACCTATCTAGCAGTATGCTAGATTCGGCCAAACTTCCACTAATCTCAGATCAACAGATCCTACAACTCAGAACCCAACTAGTTCCTACAACTCAGGCACAACAGCCCTACCTCAGCCTTGCCCCAAGGCCTACAACTCAGAGAAGACCCTTCTCCTACACTCAGGCAAACAGCCCTACCACTCAGAGTTCAACACTCCTACACTCAGCCTTTATAACACAGGCTTACAACTCAGATCTGTGTAAACAGATCCTACAGAAATATAGAAAAGATTATTTAACTGTCTTGCCTAAATTGAGAGAGAAAAGGCCAAGACAATTCTTGATCAACTGATGAAATCAACTGTATCTGAGCTTTCTTCAAAGCTTCTTGAATATGAACTTAGCTGAGTTGATTTCCAAACAGCTTCTTGAGAATCCACTGGTGGTTTCTTTCTTCTTCTTCAAATTCTGGCTTGATCTCTCTCTATTCAGCACTTTGAATGATTCTTCTGAATTCTGATTAGAACTCTTCTTTGATCTATCCTTAGATAGTCTTCTTAGATCTTCCGGAGAAGATCTTCTTAAGTGCCTAGCACTTTCTTGAAATGAATTGGATTGTAATCCTTCTCAACTTTTTGATTCTCAACAATGTATTTCAAAAAGGTTACTTTCTCCTTCTGAATCTGTCTATTTATAGACTTTCTTCATGGTAACCGGCTGATCCGGTTTCTAACCGTTTTCTGACAAGTCTGACAGCTTCAGTTAACCGGTGGCAACCCACAGCTGTCAAGTCTTCAAACAAGTCCTGTGCCTTAGTCTTGAACCACAAGTTGTCGAGACAGTCTGTCAGAAAGTGTCGAGACCATCTGTCTATCTGTGTCGACACAATTGACTTTGGTGTCGACACAGTCTTCAGTGATGTCGACTAAGTTGCCTTTGAGTCGACACAGCTTCTTCTGAAAATAACTTGTTCTTGACCCTTCAGTGTGTCGACACAATCTTCTTTTAACTCTGCTGTAATGTGTCGACTTAATCACAATGTGTCGACACATTCTGCTGGTGTAGACAAACTTGAGGTCGACTATATTCTTCTGTGTCGACACATACTGCTGGTGTCGACAAACTTGAGGTCGACTATATCCTTTTGTGTCGACACATTTTCCCAATGTTGAGGTCGACGCTTTTCTTCTGTGTCGACACAAATTCCCAGTGTTGTGTCGACTTACTTCTTCTGTGTCGACACACTTTCCCAGTATCATTGTAGACTAACTGCTATGTGTCGACATACTTCCTCTGTGTCGACACTTTTTCCCAGTGTAGTTGTAGACTAACTGCTCTGTGTCGACACTGCTTCCCAGTGTTGATGTCGACTAATTTCTTCTATGTGTCGACACATCCTTCTCTGTGTCGACACTTGGACTTAGAATTTTTTCTGCATACTTTATCAATTCTTCACTTGCACATGTCAACTCAAAAAAAAACAACATCAAATACACCTTGATGTATATCATTGAGCTAGGTTGGGCTTCTTCAAATTAGGTACACATTTTCCAATGTACCCAACAATCTCCCCCTATTTGGAGAAGTCATAACCCTTATAGCCAATGATATACACCATTTATAAACAGTACTAAATTGATGATATGTGACATAACAGGAATACTTAATATAAACAAAACATAAAATTAATCCATCACAGAATGAACATTATAATATGCCAATCAACATTTTGTTTATAACTGGGTAATGTTTGATTACATTGTTTTACATTTAATGATCACATCACAACATTACAAAAAACACTATGAAGGAACTAAAAACATAATCAGGATTGATCAGGCTCTCTTATGATAATCCCTTTGCCAGATTGAATTGTAGCTGTCACAGGAGCTTCTGATTCTTCAGCTATCTTCTTTCCTTTTTGATCAGCTTTCTTCTGAGCTTCTTCCTTGATCCTTTGCCTTTCAAAATAGTGAAAAGGCTTTGGAAAGTATTTGCTTGGCTCCTTAGCATCTGGTGTCAGCCTCCCCAGCTTAGCTTTCCTTCTGAATTGTACTATAGCTTCCTGTCTTTCCTCATACTTTTGCCATTCTATCTCATTGTACCACTTCCCTCTCTCATGAACTTTGTCTTGTACAGCTTTCCATGCAGTGAGTATTATGTTCCTTGAAGTAGGACTCCACTGCTCATAATCTGGCTTGAGTGCAGCCTGCTCTCTGAATCTCTTCTTTGCTAATAGAGCATCTTGCTGTTCTTTCAGAGTAGCCTCTGGCTTATCAACCTTCCCAATGACAATATTAGTAACCTCCTTTGGAGGACTATACATGCCTTGAACCTGCTGATCAATCATGTCAAAATCTGGAGGGGGGTAAATGACTTGGGCAATCTCAGGTTGATTGCCTTCAAGTAGATTTGTTTGTATTCCTGACTCAGCCACCATAGCATCATCACACAATGGGGGATATCCCAATGTGGCTCGGATACTATTGGTCACCCATTTGGAGTGCTCTGAGCCTGCATGAATTAGCATCCTCTCCCCCTTTATGGCTTCTCTAGATACATGATCTCTTAGATCTTCCTTTTGAAATCTGATTTGGCCATCCAGATAATTCACACCCTCTTTAAAAAATGGTTTTAATCTTTGAAGCTTTTCAGATATTTCTTTTTGTGAGGTAGTGATTGCAGTCTTAATAGAAGCAATGGCAGCTTGAAAATTCTTATCAAATTCTTCCCTTTCTTTTGTTTTATCTGCAGGCAGGCCTGGAACAATCTTCTGCAATTCCTCTATTATCTTATGATGAGATTCAGTTAAATTATCATTCATTCTTAACTGATTTTCCAAGACATAGCTTTGCTTTAAAGCAATGTCATCCACTTTAGGGATGATAGTCTGTTGTTGTTTTGCCAGATACACCACAGCATTACCACCCTTATGGAAGCAATCTGTCATTTCTTTCTTATGCATGTTGACTTGAAACTGGATGGACTTTATATCCTGAGCTAAGTCAAACTGAAGTGACTTGCTATTTTCATCAACATACTTTTCCAGAGCCATCCTTTGTTCATCCAATTTGACCTGTAGATCTACCATAAACCCGTTATAATCAAAGGCAGGAGATACTTGTGGAGGTGTTGTCTGTAAAGCCTGCTTATAATTCTTGCTTCTTCTCTTAAATACAACAAGTTTTCTTTTCTTTGCCATCCTGGCTTCTTCAGTTTCAGTATCAGATGAAGTATCTAGGTGAATTTTTTCTTGAGGAGGATGAAGTGTATCTGTCCCAGTGACCTGTTGCTCAGTCTCAACATCCACTGGCTCCCCCTCAACTTGTGGCTCAACTTCAGCTTCCTGATCAATGTCCATACCTATGGACTTCTCAATTTCTGGTTCTCCTCCTACTTTATCTGTAGTAGTATCAGCATCAGGGAATAACTCCTCCAGAGTAAATTCCAGTTGAGCTGTAACTTCAGCAGCAGTTAAATCTTGAGATAAGTCTAAATGTGCTTCCTCTTGCACTTGTACTGACAACAGCTCCCCCTGAACCTGTGCAGTAGTAAGAATATGAGCAATGTCTTTTATAGTAAAACACATTAGCTCCACCTACACTTGTACCTGATCAGGAGTGGATACATTTTGAGCTGGAGAGTGAACTGGCTCCCCCTGTATCTGTGCAGGTGTTGACACTTGCTGTAGTATAGTTGAGTCAGGCTGTTCTTCAACCTGTGTCCTGAGTGGGTCTTCTTGTTGTTGTTCAGTTTCTTGAGTTTGAGAAGGGGATTTCACAGGGGTGTCTGGCCTGCTCTCTTCAGGCACATCCTTGGACAGCACCCTATCCCACCTAGAGAACAGTCTCATATCCATCCTTCTCATATGATTGATCTTAGTCCCTGGCAGTTGCTGCATCACTTCAGGGATCACTCCAATGAGATATAAGCTCATGATTCTAGCCATGTTGGGCTTCTTGATTCCTTCTTTGATCTTGTCAAAGAGTACTCCTGACCAATCAGTAGGAATTGTAAAAACAATCCTGGTCATAAGGCTGAACATATAGGCAGAAATCCTATCATGTCCACCTGTCTTGCAGAGGATTACTTTCCCAACAACTTCAGACAAGAATTTCCCTTGCTGATTCATACCCTTCCTATTGAATGCAGCTCCAATCTTCATACTCGAGTCCAGTCCACACCATTGAAGGGCTTCCCTTGTCTTAGAACTAGGAACTTCCTCTTCATTCTCAACTACTTGTAATTGAAAGATTTTTCTTAAACTTCTGGGAGTAATCTTGACCTTAGTTCCTTGAACAATGGACTTAATCTTGAGGCCATCTGAGTGGACTGATGCAGAGATAAAGAACTCGTGCACCTCCTTCTTCCAGATTTTAGTTGGCTCTGAGATTAGAAATTCTAACCCTGACTCGGAGAGGAGGGTGATAACCCCTTGAACATCTGGCGGCGCATCTGCAAAGGCCTGGCGCACCAACTCATACCCCTCATTGACATTGTCTTCCATTCTTGGCACCATCGATACGTCGAGAAAGCTTGAGAGAAGAGAGAAAGATAGACTGTCGACACAAGGTTTTAGTCTCGAAAACCTTGGAAGCGTGTCGACAGAAAGCGTTTTTCACCTATTTATACCTTCTGTTGAAAGAAGTTCAAAAGGCGCCAAACACAGACTAAATGTGTCGACACAGACGGAATGTGTCGACACAAACTTCTATTGTCTCGACATTACTTCAGCTTACTATGTGTCGACACCAATTTGTGGTTATGTCGACACCTTGGATACATAATAGATAGACAGAAATTCTGTGTCGACTCTAAGGATAAGTGTCGACACATATTCTGTAAGTGTCGACACCATTATCCTGGTTGAGTCGACATTACATTTCTGGTTAAGTCGACAATATAACTCTTAAGTGTCGACACATATTCTCTGTGTCGACACAATATTTCTGACTTGTCGACATTATTTTTCTGAGTCGACACATAATTACTGAATGTGTCGACACATTCTTACTTAGCCAATTTCTGTTGCTTCAACACCACTTGTAAGAGTTACTTCAATGTGTCCTTTTTAACACTTGATTATGTTGTTATTACTTTTACTTACTTACATACCACTTTAATTGCATTGTTAATGATTTTGTTAATACATTAATCAATGGTTAACATACCTAATTCAATTTTGAATTTATTGAATTTGGTTTCATCTAAAGGCTTAGTAAATACATCTGCTATTTGATAATCTGTTTTTACAAATTCCAATGAGATGTCTCCTTTTTCTACATGTTCTCTAAGAAAATGGTATTTGATTTCTATATGCTTAGTTCTACTATGAGAAACTGGATTATTAGCAATAGAAATAGCACTCTTAGAATCACATAAAAGAGGTGTTCTACTTACCTGAATACCATAATCCTTAAGCTGATGCTGCATCCATAATAGCTGTGCACAGCAGCTTCCAGCAGCAACATACTCTGACTCAGCTGTGGAAATTGCCACACTGGTCTGCTTCTTACTACTCCATGATATTAGTCTTCCTCCCAGAAATTGACAAGTACCTGTAGTACTTTTCATGTCCTCTCTACATCCTGCAAAATCTGCATCTGAATAGCCTGTTAGTAGAAAATCTCTATTCCTAGGGTACCAAAGACCTAGATTAGGAGTGCCCTTTAGATATCTCAGAATCCTTTTGACTGCAGTATAATGAGATTCTTTAGGGCAGGCTTGGTACCTAGCACAGAAACATGTTGCATACATAATGTCTGGTCTACTAGCAGTGAGATATAGTAGAGACCCAACTATTCCTCTATACAATGATTCATCAACAGGTTTACCTGTCTCATCTTTGCATATAGGCATACTTGTTCCCATAGGAGTTCTCATGGTGGAGGATGACTCCATACCATATTTCTTAATTAATTCTTTGGTGAACTTAGACTGGGATATGGACAATCCATCATCAGTCTGTCTTACTTGGAGTCCCAAGAAGAACTTAAGTTCTCCCATACTGCTCATCTCAAACTTCCCTTGCATAAGTTTGGCAAACTTTTTACAAAGGTTGTTTTCAGTAGATCCAAAGATTATGTCATCAACATAAATCTGAACTAAGATGATCTTACCTTTTGATTCCCTAAGGAATAGAGTTTTGTCTATCTTTCCTCTTGAGAATTTATTCTCAATGAGGAAGGTAGACAGGGTTTCATACCAAGCCCTTGGAGCTTGTTTTAACCCATACAAAGCTTTCCTAAGCTTATACATAGAATCAGGTTTAAGAGGATCTACAAAACCTGATGGCTGCTCTACATATACTTCTTCTTTAAGGTCACCATTCAAAAATGCTGACTTCACATCCATCTGGTATACTTTGAAGTCTTGGTAGGCTGCATAGGCAAGGAACATTCTGATAGCCTCCAGCCTTGCTACTGGAGCAAAGGTTTGATCAAAGTCAATCCCTTCTTCCTGCCTGTATCCTTTTGCAACTAACCTTGCTTTATTCTTCACTATTATCCCACTTTCATCTAGCTTGTTCCTATAGATCCACTTGGTGCCAATTATATTGTGGCCTCTTGGTTTAGGAACAAGCTCCCAGACTTTGCACCTTCTGAATTGATTCAGCTCCTCTTGCATAGCATCAATCCAGTGCTGGTCTTGGATAGCTTCTTCAAACTTCTTAGGTTCCATTTGAGACAAGAAACTTGAATGCAAAACTGTGCTTTGATTTCTGCTTTTAGTTTGCACTCCTTGTCTTGGATCACCAATTATCTGATCAGCAGGATGATCTCTTAGATATCTTATAGCTGGAGGAAGATTCCCTTCAGGTTGAGCATCTCTAGCTTCTTCATTCTGCTGAACCTCTTGGTTTTCATCAGCTTCCATTATCTCTTGTACTCCCCCTGGACAGCAGCCTTCATTTTCCAATGCTCCATCTTCCTTTGAAGCTTCAGCAATGGAGAGCTTGTCCATCCTCTTGCTTATACCTGTTGAGTCATTTGATCTACAAGACAACTCACAATTGATTAATCTTGTTTCATCAAATACAACATGCACAGATTCTTCAACAACTTGAGTAGTTAAGTTGAAGACTCTATAGGCCTTACTATTTGTGCTGTACCCAACAAATATCCCATCCTGGGATTTGGAAGCAAACTTAGTCAAATATGACTTGCCATTGTTAAGTATATAGCACTTGCAACCAAAGATCCTAAAATAGGATAGATTTGGTTTTCTGCCTTTCACAATCTCATAGGGAGTCTTTCTGTGGCTTTTGGTGATAGAGGCCCTATTGATGACATGACAAGCAGTGTTAACTGCCTCAGCCCAAAAATATTCTGGGAGAGAGGTGTCACTCAATAGAGTTCTACCAGCTTCAATTAATGTTCTATTCTTTCTTTCAGCAATTCCATTTTGCTGAGGTGTTCTAGGTGAGGAGAATTCTTGGAAAATCCCAAAGTCTTTACACAAGTTTGTTATGCTTTCAGATTGAAACTCAGTACCATGGTCACTTCTGATTTTGACCACTGTACTATTCAGTTCATTCTGAATTTGCTTTACAAAATTAAGTAATACACTCGGGGTTTCAGATTTTTGTCTCAGAAAGAATACCCATGTAAATCTAGAATAGTCATCTACAATCACAAAAGTGTAGACCTTCCTACCTAGACTATGAACTGGCATAGGACCAAAAAGATCCATATGCAAGAGGTATAAGCACCTCACAGAATCCTTGTTTTCAAGGCTTTGAAAGGAGGATTTTGTCTGCTTTCCTTTTTGACAAGCTGAGCATATCCCTTCCTTTATACACTTAATTTGAGGTCCATTCCTCACTAGCTCTTTGCTAAAGAGTTGACCAATTGTCTTGTAGTTTAGATGAGCCAATCTCTTGTGCCACTTAACACAATGAGAAGTATTGTCATCAGCTACAAGACAGATGGGAGAAGCCTTATTCTCACATTCAAAATTAAGACAATATACATTTCTCTTCCTATACCCAGTCAATATGATCTTTTGATCACTTGACCTCTTGATATGACATCCATCTTTAACAAATGAAATGTCATATCCTAAATCACTTAGCTGACTTATGCTTATTAGATTATGTTTCAAACCCTTTACATAAGCTACTTGAGTGATAGTAATTAGGTTAGAAGAAATGTTACCAAACCCTTTGATGACTCCTTTTTCAGATCCACCAAAGATCACTTTATGTCCATCTTTGACAGATGAATACTCCTTCAGCAGCCCCTTTGTTCCAGTCATGTGCCTGGAACAACCACTATCCAAGTACCATATAGGGGCATGGTAACTTGGATTCACCTGCAATATAGAATTACTTACCCTTAGAACCCAAGTAAGTCTTGGGTCCTTGGTTCAGGTTAGCATTAATAAAGCTATCATAACCTCTTCTAACAGGTAGACTCTTATTCTTTATAACACTTGTGTTATACCAGCAGTCTAATGCAAAATGGCCTCTCTTGCCACAGCACCAACATTCAAACTTATTGTATCTAGATCTAGATATATCCTTGTCAGAAGAATTTCTGTTCATTGCTGGTGCTGTTGCAACTTCACCTACTGATTTCTTAAAACCATTGGGTTTATGATCATAGGTAGGCCTGCTTGCTTTAACACCCTTGTTCTTCAGAACATTAGTCTTAATATGACCTTGAATGTCTTCATGATTATATATGTTAGAAGGCACTTTCACCTTACTAAACTTTATGGGGACTGAAAGGTTTAGTGGCTGAATAGGGGCTTTGTCTTTCCTCTTGAATCTGCCAGCCCTGGAGTTACCTTTAAATCCTAATCCAGCCTTACCCTTCTGAGTGACAAATTCATCTATCAAGGGTAAGACAGATTTTGGCTTAGAGTAACTAGCCACTAAATCCCTTTCAATTCTAAGTCTGGCCTCCAGACTCTTCACTTGATCATTAGTATAATTAATTGTGCCCATCTGAATAATAGTTATATTCTTCAGCTTGGCAATTTCATTTAATTTTTGATCAAGGACTTTTTCTAACTCAGTTGTTGCGACCCTTAGTTCAGCAATTTCCTGAGCCTGAGTTTTAACCAAGTTCTTGCTTTTCTTAAGGGCCTGCAACAAGTCCCCATACTTGTCTATCAATTGATAGACATCTCCTTCAGATTCAGATGCATCTTCATCACTTGATGCAGATGTAGCTGATTCTTCACTTGTACTACAAACAGATGTACTGGAAGGACATTTTACCTCATTAGGACCAGACTGATTCTGGCATATGTCCTCTCCTGATCTTGTCATCAACCCCATGCATTGATGTTCATTGATGGAGTCTAGCAACTGCATAAACTCCTCTTCCTCAGATGCAGCATATAGTCCAATATATGCTTCAGCTTTAGATCCTGATTCTGAAGTTGACTGGTCTGACAGACTCTTATCTTTCTTTGCTACAAAGGATTTCTCCTTCTTGCCTTTCTGATAAGTCTTCTTCTTTTCTGAAGATTCCTTTCTCTTGTCAGGACAATCAGCCACTACATGTCCAGGCTTATTGCAACAATAACAGACAATCTTTGAAGTAGTGGCTCTACTGGGCTTTGATCTGCTCTTCTCATTCCTTGATGACCTTTTCTTCTTATAATAGTCATCAACTTGCTGTGATGGGGAAGGCCTAGACTTCCACTGCTTCTTCTTCAAGAACCTCTGGAATTGTCTTGTGAATGCAGCAAAGTCTGCATCTGAATCACAGCTTTCAGAACCCTTGTTTGAACTTTCAGAACTATCTTCTGTAACTTCCTTAGGAGGAGATGGTGATTTCCTCCTATTCTTTCTAGTGGCTTCTGCATTGAATGCCACAGTCTTTTCTCTATGCTCTCCTCTTGAGTTTCTTTCCTCCTCCTTCCTCACCATAAGTTGCATTTCATAGGATAGCAACTTTCCAAACAGGGTTGGAGGAGATATCTCTGCCAATTTAGCCACCTCTCTTATGGCACAGATCTTTGTATCCCAATCCTTTGATAAGGATCTTAAGAATTTGTCATTCAATTCATAGGTACTGAAGACTCTTCCATAGGATATTAGCTCATTCACAATTCTATAGAATTTCTTATAGCACTCAGTTATGCTATCAGATTTTCCTTGTCTAAAGCTTTCATACTCCTGATTTAGCATAGACTTCCTGTCCAGCCTTACTTCTTCAGATCCCTCCATGTAGACAATCAATGTGTCTCACATTTCCTTGGAGGTCTTGCAGTGAATCAGATTCTGAAATGTTGAATCATCTATGGCACTCACAATAATATTCTGAGCTCTTTTATCCATGGTTGCCAAGATGATTTCATCCTTGGTCATTTCTGAATAAGTCTTTGGAGTTTGGATATTTGCATCAAGAACTGATACCTTCATTGGAATGAAGGGGCCTTCCTGTACTGTGATGTAAATTCTTGGGTCAGATGCTTCCATAAACAATCTGACTCTTTCTTTCCAGATCCCAAAGATTTCCTTCCTGCATATGGGTAATTTCATAGACCCTAGCTCCTTATGATTCTCTCCAGAACCCATCTTTTTGAATCTTGAATCTGCCTTTCAGATCTACCTCAGACTGTTAAGTCCTTTTTGAGGAACCTCCCTCAGATACCACTTGATAGTTTATCTTTCAAGACAGCCTAAACACCTAGAGGGGGGGGGGGTGAATAGGTTCTGCTTATTTATAAAAACTTCTAGGCAGAATTCAATTTAATGGCTAACACAATAATCACAGCAATCACAGAAAATAAGACATCACAGATTGCACAATATTTTATAGTGGTTCTCCAAGGTCTGGGTACATCCACTTTCCCCCTTCACCTATCTAGCAGTATGCTAGATTCGGCCAAACTTCCACTAATCTCAGATCAACAGATCCTACAACTCAGAACCCAACTGGTTCCTACAACTCAGGCACAACAGCCCTACCTCAGCCTTGCCCCAAGGCCTACAACTCAGAGAAGACCCTTCTCCTACACTCAGGCAAACAGCCCTACCACTCAGAGTTCAACACTCCTACACTCAGCCTTTATAACACAGGCTTACAACTCAGATCTGTGTAAACAGATCCTACAGAAATATAGAAAAGATTATTTAACTGTCTTGCCTAAATTGAGAGAGAAAAGGCCAAGACAATTCTTGATCAGCTGATGAAATCAACTGTATCTGAGCTTTCTTCAAAGCTTCTTGAATATGAACTTAGCTGAGTTGATTTCCAAACAGCTTCTTGAGAATCCACTGGTGGTTTCTTTCTTCTTCTTCAAATTCTGGCTTGATCTCTCTCTATCCAGCACTTTGAATGATTCTTCTGAATTCTGATTAGAACTCTTCTTTGATCTATCCTTAGATAGTCTTCTTAGATCTTCCGGAGAAGATCTTCTTAAGTGCCTAGCACTTTCTTGAAATGAATTGGATTGTAATCCTTCTCAACTTTTTGATTCTCAACAATGTATTTCAAAAAGGTTACTTTCTCCTTCTGAATCAGTCTATTTATAGACTTTCTTCATGGTAACCGGCTGATCCGGTTTCTAACCGTTTTTTGACAAGTCTGACAGCTTCAGTTAACCGGTGGCAACCCACAGCTGTCAAGTCTTCAAACAAGTCCTGTGCCTTAGTCTTGAACCACAAGTTGTCGAGACAGTCTGTCAGAAAGTGTCGAGACCATCTGTCTATCTGTGTCGACACAATTGACTTTGGTGTCGACACAGTCTTCAGTGATGTCGACTAAGTTGCCTTTGAGTCGACACAGCTTCTTCTGAAAATAACTTGTTCTTGACCCTTCAGTGTGTCGACACAATCTTCTTTTAACTCTGCTGTAATGTGTCGACTTAATCACAATGTGTCGACACATTCTGCTGGTGTAGACAAACTTGAGGTCGACTATATTCTTCTGTGTCGACACATACTGCTGGTGTCGACAAACTTGAGGTCGACTATATCCTTTTGTGTCGACACATTTTCCCAATGTTGAGGTCGACGCTTTTCTTCTGTGTCGACACAAATTCCCAGTGTTGTGTCGACTTACTTCTTCTGTGTCGACACACTTTCCCAGTATCATTGTAGACTAACTGCTATGTGTCGACATACTTCCTCTGTGTCGACACTTTTTCCCAGTGTAGTTGTAGACTAACTGCTCTGTGTCGACACTGCTTCCCAGTGTTAATGTCGACTAATTTCTTCTATGTGTCGACACATCCTTCTCTGTGTCGACACTTGGACTTAGAATTTTTTCTGCATACTTTATCAATTCTTCACCTGCATATGTCAACTCAAAAAAAAACAACATCAAATACACCTTGATGTATATCATTGAGCTAGGTTGGGCTTCTTCAAATCAGGTACACATTTTCCAATGTACCCAACACTTCGCCCGGGCACATTTTTTCACGCTAACACGAATTTTTCTAACGGGCGCGAATATTTCGCCCGTGCGCGATCTTTTTGCCTGAATGCGAAATATTCGCCCTGGCGCGAAAAATTGCGCCCGGGCGAAAATTTTGCGCCCGGGCGAAAATTTTGCGCCCGGGCCAAAAGACTGTGCCCGGGCGAAAAAATCGCCCCCGAGCCAATAATTCGGGCCCAGTCCAAAATTCTGCCCCCGGCCAAAAAAACACGCCAAGGCGAAAATAACGCGCCCGGGTGAAAAAAACACGCCCCGGGAAATTTTCGCGGTCGGGTGAAAAATCACTCCGGACAAAAAAAACGCGTCTGAGCGAAAAAATCGCGTCCGAGCGAAAAACTTGCGCCCGGGTGAAAAAACCGAGCTCAGGCGAAAAAAACACGCACGACAAAAAAAATCACGGCCAAAAAATTGCGCCCGGAAAAAAAATCACACTCGGGCAAAAAAACACATCTATGCCTTTTTTAAGAGATAATCGCTTATGAGAAGTCATAAGCTGAACCAAAATAAGGGTCTGTTTGGGGCAGCTCTGGCGGTTGGAAAATCTCTATTCCAACCGCCAGAGCTGCTTTCAGCCTGTTTGGGACAGCTCCCTGTGAAGAGCTTTTCAAAAATTTGGAGCTGTTTTGCAGCTTTTCAGAAATCTCTCCCTCCCCAGCTTCTGCTCCCGCAAAATAGCTTTCTCTCTCACATGTTTTGGAAATCTAATGGTTTCTTCAGTTGGAACATGCTCAGAGGCCGGACGGCCTTCCTCCGGCGATTTCGAGCCCCGGACGGCTTTCCTCCGGCAATTCCAAGCCCCAGACGTCCTTCCTCCGGCGATTCCGAGCGCACTTCTGCACAGAACACCCAAACAGTCTGCAGCTTTTCAAAACTGCTTCTCAGAGATCTATTTTAAAACAGCTCTATCCGGACAGCAGCTTTTCAATCCGCCAGAGCTGTCCCAAACAGACCCTAAATTATGAAAAACCAACTTATCGTCAATTTTAAAATAAGTGATTTTTTATAAGTTGCACAAACAAACAGCTATAAAACTGTATTTGTGTTTTGAATAAAAATTATTCATCAGCATAAACTGTCCCAAACAGAACCTAAGTTGACAACTTAGGTGAGGAGCTCCTAGATTTGAGATATTAATATAATGATAGCTTCAAAGCAATGAAACTATATTCAGGATGATGAGAGCACATGTCTTTTATGTGACCAAATTGAAATGAATAAAAATATCTGAGGAATACCACTTGCAAATAAAATATTTTAAATATTAATCGGATCTGCAAAATCAAGAGAACTAGCTATGGCAGATGGATGAGTAAATGCAAAGCTTGAGAGATGAGTAGCAATGGTGGAACCTTTTCGGGTAGGGTTGGAATTGATGCCCTAGATCCTTCGTGGAGGAGCTTGAGGAAATGTAAACCTTGCAAGAGGTCGACGCAGAGGTTGAAATTGTTTGTTCGTCATCGTGGGGGGAATGCGCCGGTCGGAGAGGTCGTTGTTGGAGAGCTGCTTTGTCGGAGAAGGGTGTCGCTCCTTGGGGGCAAATGAGCCAGTGGAGTAGTTCAAGATCTTTTTTTCCATCTGTCAATATTCACAAATAAAGGAACACACTAGCATTATGTCTACATGTAGCATCTATCTACCAAATTTTCAATCCAATATTCCAAATCATGTTTTTCATCTACCAAAATTTCAATTTCATGTTAAGAATTATACAACGAACAATAATGAATTGCATTTATTTTATTTCAAGTAATACCTTGACACGTGTTATCATTTCAATGTTTGCCTCTGCAAACTGCAAAAAGAAGAGCAACATTTTAAAATTCACAAAGAGTAAATGTGAATGAGTATTAAGGAAATACCTTAATAATATTAAATCTCTGGGAGGCATTTGATCAAACATCTTTCTTGCTTTTGCTTTAATAGACATGCAATGAGAGAGAGATATATATCAGAGAAATGAATAAAAAAAATTAGTGCAAAAGGGAAACATAAGAAGGAGAACTAAAGAGAAGCAGAGAGGGTAACAATTCTGCCTTAAAAATAAAGAGAAATTATTATTTTAGAAATCTTGATTTAAATAAAAATTAGAATGTGCTTGACAAGAGAAGCCCAATATGAACATTTAATTTCTAAAATTCATTCATTATATGTTATGCCAGAAAATAATAAAGACTAGAATAATAACTCTAAATCACACCTCAGATATATCATAAATATGCAGAAAAACAAACAATAGCTTAATTTTTGTCAACATCAAAAGCATACAAGTTACCAAAAAGTGATAAAGTGCATAAAAATGGGAAAAGTGATGAAGAAGAGTAAACCAAAAATATGAGGCAAAAAAGAGAAGAAAAGTTGAGAATAGATGGAGAAGATTGCACCTCGGAGGATTAGGGCATGTGGAGTGAAAATTTTGGTCTTTCTGCATATGCGAGGCCTGAAATGAATGTAGCTGAGGAGAAAGAAGTGTTAAAAAAATATGAGCATGACTGCAAAATTTAGTTAAAGAAAAATTAATGATAACACAATACTAAATACAGTGACTATGCAGAATGCAGGATCATCTTATTCAAAATATATCGATCTCTATCGGAGTGTAAAATGTATGATTAATATTTTTTTAATTAGTAAATATATCAAGAACACGAACTAAAATATAGCATGAATAAAGGATATAGTACTGCAGTGTGGATATTAATGTGTATCATTCTTTGCTTCTTGTCCGTGCTTCATCGTGGAGGTTATTCTAAAAAGCCTCCATGCATTTTCCTTATAAAATCTAAGGCACTAGAAAGTCCCGCTAACATACAAGATTATCTATATATTGAATCTCTACAATGGAAAAGCGCTAGCACAAAGCGTGTATGTAAATGATTATAGAAACTGATTTTTTAGAGCAAGCATGTGCGTTATACTTGAGATCAAAACTTAGTCATTAGACCATAAACAAAAATAAATAAATGATTTGGTCTAGATCATAATCAATTCATGATAACTGTAGCTTGATCACCTTTGAACATGGATCTCTATTTTACATAATAATAATCTAAAGTTTTATGCTTAATACAGCAAATGTCAAGGTGAATGTAGCAATATCCAGTCTTCCACGTGGAGTTCCAATCCAACGGACACTGGACCACCAGCTAATGAAGCCGCGCCTGATATAATGATGGCCAGCAGTCAACGGTCATATTTAGAAGCAACGGTAAAATGGTTGCACTCTTGTAAATAAAATGTATAAATAGGAGATTAGACTTGTAATAAGATTTCAATGGATTAATAAAATGGTTCTCTTCTTAAATTGCTTCTCTCTCTATCAGATTCGTCTCTTCCACCATAGCCCACTCCTTGGCATTGTCCCCCTCAACACGTTCTCCCTTCTCACAATGGTGCTATTTGGTTGATGATCTCTCTCCTCCTTACATTTATTACTGCATTTCCTTCTCTCAATGGCAAACTTCTCTCCTCCGAACACCCGCTTAAAAGATCTCGCAAACGGACAACAAAAGATAAGAAAAAAAATTTTAGAAGAATTTGGACACTCAAAGTGATCAATTGCCGCTCACAAACACGATACGGATCAGCAAAATTCATGTCTTGAAGAACAAATTGCAAAGATGTGTCAATTCGTACAATTATCATCGGACAAACAGGACACTCTCGTAAGATTTCAAATCTTTTCACTCTAAAGTTTTTGGTCTCCAGGACACTAACAAAAAAGAGATTCCAGATTCCGACATTGCGTATGGAAAAACTAAGATTGGCGACACCGTCACGCAATCTGTTGAAATTTATTTTATGGCTGTTGAGGGATTTTGTTCATCTCCTCATACCCAACTTCACTACAGCGTAGTTGGGTATGATGAGATGAATAAAATCTCTCATAAAGGAGGTCAAGGGATAGAGGCCCGACCTCAACAACCCGTCATGAATAAAATGGAGAAGGGTTGAGGTGTACGTCTGCAGACATATAAAAATATTAATAAAATAAATTTCAACATAAAGTGCACTTTATATTGAAATTTATTTTATGTCTGCAGACGTACACTCCAACCCTTCTCCATTTTATTCATGGCGGGTTGTTGAGGTCGGGCCTCTATCCCTTGACCTCATTTATGAGAGATTTTATTCATCTTCTCATACCCAACTGCCCAACAAGTCTGTCTTCTGGGCCATCCTCCCTTTATAGGTTTTGGATCCACCAATGTTGCCCCTTCTGCAACATACTGCGAAGGGCAATCATCAGGAAACCGTGTACAGTTGAATGCTGCCATCAATCTTTCGGCTACACGGATAGAACCATAGCCCACAACACCTCCTACATCAACTCGTCTTTTCCAGGCACTGGGTGTGCCACTCGATCAACAATTTTCTCGTTTTCTACCGGTGATCCTTGTGATTAGCTCTATTAAGCCGAGTCTTATTTTCTCCTTCATAATATACCACATCACGAATGTGTTTTTATTGAATCTATTCATCTTGATCGACCTGCACCACACTGGTTTCATTAAATGACTCGAGATGGATATTGTAATAACTGGCAAAATTTTAAAACTATACTCGTACAAAATTTGGTCCCTCTTTTTACGATAAATATATGGGCAAAGATTTGTTTGAAGAAATTTCAATGCAGATTACGGGAATTTCAAATGACTTACTAAAGAACACATTTATTTCTAGCTTAAAATCAATAATTTGTCGTAATGTCATGGCATGACAACCCCAAACGTTACACAAGGTTTATGATTTGGCAAGATTATTTGATGAGAAGTGGGATGATGAAAATGTTTTCCAACGAAATTTTTTTCCGCGCCCACCATCAAAACCACCTAAATCGACCATCATATTTTCGCAATCTAAATCTTCATATAAAACAATAACTCCTGTGGAACTACAATTCAAACACGAACAATGCCTTTGCTATGCATGTAACAAAAATACCTTCCAGGACAAATGTTAACATAAAGCTGCATTATTATTACTTGGATACTAATAATCTAGAAGATCTGCTGATAACACAATGAAATTTTTACAGAACAAAAAAATGTAACATGTTTAAACGCCTTAGTAGCCCATTAAAGTAGCAAAACTATTCGTTTTTTCTGGACTTTTGGGAACAACTCCAGCACACATTTTAGCGGATGATGGAAGCACGACAAACTTTGTATCAAAAAGATTTGCTAACTTTCTTAATCTATCCATTACCATTATAAAACCTTTTCAAGTCTTTGTAGGAAATGGGGCAATCATGTGGTGCAACTGTTTATGTAAAAACATGCCAACTATTATCCACAATATACAGTTTGATGTATGTTGGGAAAGTCTATGTAAAGAGGCCCATGATGAAGCTCATTTGTTTATTTTTCTTCTCTCCTCTAGTCCCACATCATGTATCGAGATCTCTTCTCTCTTTTTCCCTCCTATAAATGTGGATTCATACCTTGTGTTTGATTACTGAGAAAATATATACAAGTTTCGGCTTTCTTCCACATGGTATCAGAGGCAAACTGGTCCTCCCCCCTTCCCCCCTTCTTCCTCTTCCTCTTAGCCCTCTTATAGTATACTTTCTCTGGCAGGTGGGCCCATTTCCCACTTCCCTTCTAACCGCGCGGTGTCTCCTTGTCTACTCGACTTCTCGCCGCATGCTTACCTTCTCTCCGCGTGCTTACCTTCCCGTCGCGGGCTTGTCTACTCACCTGCTCGTGCAGTCATCTCTCCTATTTATTCTCGCTGCGACTTCTCCTCTCTGCTGCGGGCACCGCATCTTGGTCGCGACCTCTTTCTTGCCGCTGGTGTTGTCACCGTGACCGTGCGGTCTTCTCGCGCGGCTTATTCGCTACTTGGTCGCTACGACTTCTCTAGTCATTGTGGCTTTTCCTCTCTGTTGCGGGCTTCACATCTTGGTCGCGGCCTCCTTTTTTGTCGTTGGTGTGTTGTCACCGTGACCGTGCGGTTTTCTCGCACGGTTTACCGTGCGGCCTCTTTTCTTCTCGTTGCGTTCTTCTCACACGGTCTCCTTCTCCGATCGATGTTGTTCTGCTCGCCATGGTTTGCTCCTCTGCTTGTTGTTCTGATTGCCCGGTCTGCTCGCGCGGTCTCATCTCTGATCGCTGCTTGTCTACTCGCGTGATCTGCTTTCCGCGCGAACTCTCTCTATTCGCTGGTCTACTCGCCGCCGGTCTAGCCTCCTGACAGCCTTACCATGGGGTCTTCTCTTGATACTATCGGACAGGCGGTTTCCTCTCCTGCAGACCGCCCGACCCTTGTTCCTGAACTTCGGGATGAATTGGGAATCACCACTATTTCTTTAACCGGGAAAAAGAACTTGGTGGAGTGGGTGCACTCTGTTCGCCGAGTTCTTCAATACAAAGGCTTTCTACATCATTTGACTCAAGTTGTTCCGGATACTCCTACTGAAGATTGGTTGCGCAACCATGGTCGTGTTCAGACTTGGCTCCTCAACTCCTTTGATGACGAACCTTATCGCATGGTCATGTATCACGAGACAGTCAAGGCGATGTGGGATGAGCTCCATTCTCTCTATTCTGGCAGAGATAGTCTCCAGCACCCGTATGACATCATAACAGATCTTCAGACTCTTGACATTGGGGGGGGCGCCGACCTCACCTCCTTTGTGGCTCGAGCTAAGACTATGGTTGAAGCCTGCATTCAACATCAGCCCTCTACGATGGATCTTGCTGCCCAGCGTGCCCAAAAAGAAGTTGTAGGTATTTCCATGATGATGTCCCGAGTCCCGCCTCATCTTAAGAGCGTTCGGGCTCAGATCCTCTCCTCTGCTGCTACTCCGTCACTATTTGATGTGTGTTTCATGCTGCTCAAGGTCTCTCCACCTCCTGACAGTTATGCACCTCCCTCACCGGCCCTCCTTCAGCAGACTTTTGCGCCACTACTTCCTCTCCCTGCTCCTGCTCGTGGAGGACATTCAGGTTCTCGGGGCAGAGGTCGGGGTGGCCGTCCACGACCTAAGTGTTCCTTTTGCGGTAAGGATGACCACCTTGAGGCCACTTGCTACCGCAAGCATGAGCTTCCTCCTCGCTCGCTTGCCTCTGCTACTGCCTCCAACTCAAATGAAGGTATCACTTGTCTCTCCACTAGTCCGCGCTGGATAGTGGATTCAGGTGCAACTCATCACATAACATAACTGCGGCCACATTAGTACTTGGATTCTCCTCATCCTAAGTGTATCACAGTGGCTAATGGGGATACTGTTCCGGTCTCCGGCTTTGCTGATATCCCTCTCACTTCTTCTCTATCCCTCGCTCGGCTCTTCATGTTTCGGGCTCCCTGTTTAATTTACTTTATGTTAGTCGCCTCACTGCCGATCTGAATTGCTCTGTAACATTTACATCTTATTTTCTGATACAGGATCGACGGAAGCGGAATATCATTGGTAAGAGACGACTGCAGAACGGGCTCTACCTTCTTGATGACTCTCCTACTATTCTCTCCTTCGTCTCCTCCGTCGATTGGCATCGGCGTCTTGGGCATGCCCCTCTACCGATCCTCCATAAGGCTCTACCAGATGCATCTCTTCCTCCTTTTCAGTGCGAATCTTGTATTTTCGGCAAACAGACTCGTTCATCTTTTCCATCTCATTGTACTCGGAGCTCTGCTCCTTTTTTTTAGTACACTCCGATGTTTGGAGTATGTACAAAATCACTAGCCTTTCTGGGTATCGCTATTTTTTTTAACTTTTACTGATGATTATTCTCGGATGACGTGGCTATATTTACTTCGTGATCGCTCCGAGCTTCGCCGTGTATTTCGGGCGTTCATCCTTGAGACCCGCACATAATTCTCTACAAACATCAAAACACTTCGCACCGATAATGCTAGCGAATACACAAGCCATGAATTTGTGAATCTCTGCTCTGAATTTGGGATCATTCACTAAACATCGTGTGCCTATACCCCCCCCCCAACAAAACAGAATTGCGGGACGTAAAAATTGACATCTGCTTGATGTTGTTCGCTCTCTCATGCTTCACATGCAGGTCCCAAAAGCTTATTGGAACTTTACACTTTAAACACCATGTTATCTGATTAACCGTCTCCCCTTCCCCATCCTCCACAATGTCACTCCTCTCAACCTCCTGTTCCCCTCTACTCCAGCATTCTCTCTTACACTCCGCATCTTTGGTTGTACTTGCTATGTTCACATTCTTGGTCCGTCCACGAACAAGTTGGATCCCTGGGCGGCCAAACACATCTTCGTTGGCTATTCACGAACTCGGAAATGTTACATGTGCTACTCTTCTGCTACCTGCAAGATGGTAGTTTCTGCTGATGTTACCTTTCGGGAGGATCTTCTTTTCTTCTCTGCTCCAGATCCAACTCCTCTACCACCACCTGTCCCATGACCTGTCATTCCTGTTACCACTCCACCACCAATTCTTAATCGGGCTCCCGCTCCTCCCAAGCCGCCTCTTATCTATGTCTACACTCGTCGCCAACCTCGCTCTGTTGCCCCAATACAGTCGGCTTCAACTTCTGACGCTCCACATCCTGCTTATCCGGCACCAAAATCAACAGCTCATATCATGGCGAACTATGTATCTCTATATCATCTATCCCCACAACTTCAAACATTTGTCATTTCATTATCCTCGATTTCTGTATCTAACTCTGTACAGTAGGCTCTCTAATATACTGGCTGGCGGGCAGCCATAGAAGAAGAAATGACAGCTCTCTGGGCTAACCAGACATAGAACCTGGTACCTCTACCTACCAGTCAAACACCTATTGGGTGTAAATGGGTCTTTGTCATCAAACATGCTTCTGATGGGACAATTGACCGTCTGAAATCCCGACTGGTAGCTCGTGGCTTCACCCAACAACAAGGTCTCGATTATGAGGAAACATCCTCTCCAGTAGCCAAGCTCAACACCGTTCGTGTTATCCTCCCCGTGGTTGTGCATCTCCACTGGCCCTTACATCAACATGATATCAAGAATGTGTTTCTGAATGGCAACCTCCAAGAAACAGTATACATGCAGCAACCTCTAGGAAACAGTCTACATGCAGCAACCTCCCGAGTTTGAGACCACGGGGGAGTCCCGAGTTTGACATATTAAGAAGTACATCTATGGTCTCAAACAATCCCCTCGGGCATGGTTTGACAGGTTCAGTAAGGCAGTTTGGGAAGTTGGTTTTACTCGAAGCTCAGCAGACTTCTCTCTATTCACTTGACATCGGGCAACATAAACGGTTCTTCTGTTAGTTTATGTTGATGACATCCTAATCACTGGAGACGATTCAAAGGGAATCTAAGCGGTCAAACAACATCTTAGCTCTGACATTCAAAAAAAAAGATCCGGGACACCTTCGATACTTCCTTGTTCTTGAGGTCACGAGACGTCCGGATGGACTTGTCCACTCCCAATGGAAGTACTGCCTCAATCTCCTTCAAGATGATGGCTACTCTGGATGCAAGCCGACTGCTACTCTAATAGATGCAAATCACAAGCTATGTGCACATGTTTTCGATACAGATCTTCCTCTCCAAAATCCTGAATACTATCGACGACTTGTTGGAAAATTGATCTACCTAACGGTCACAAGACCGTATATTTCCTTTGTTATTGGGGTTATCAGCCGGTTTATGCATGCTCCTCGAATATCTCACCTTCAAGCCGTCGAACGCATCCTAAGATACCTTAAAACAGCTCTTGGTCAAGGGTTGGTATACAAAACCTCGTCCTCTACTCCAACGTTGGTTGCGTATTCAGATGCAGATTATGTTGGTTCCTTAGATGATCGGCGGTCAACAAGTGATTTTTGTACCTATTTTGGAGGTCATCTTATTACCTAGCGGAGTAAGAAACAAGTCGTGGTTGCTCAATCCTCAGCTGAAGCAGAATACCAACCGATGGCATCGGTTGTCTCTAAGCTCACATGGCTTGAATGTCTCCTCGCTGATCTAGGAGTAAAACTTCCCTCACCAGCCGAGCCTTTGAGTCTGTCCCTTGTTCTTTTTCCTTAGTCATTTGGCTCGCAAGAGAGAAGTAAGTGTGCGATCACCCCTTCCCCAAGGGTGAACTCCACAGAGACCAAGTTTTTGGTTTCAACATTTTGGTGCGGTGAGCGTGGAGCGTGGTCAGCACAGAAAAATTTTCAGCAGGCTCGATGATTGGAGGAGAAGGGAAAGATTCGGACAGGGCCGACTCACCACCCCCTCCCCCTCTCGCCACGGTGGGGATGTTCGAGGAGTTCAGGCGGGAGGTTCTTTGCCTCGTCAGGGTGGCACTCGACGCGTGTACCGAGTGTATGACGCCAGCTATCCTAGTTGCCGTCGACCCGGCTCTAGGCGAGGATGCCCCGGCTCGGCGAGCTGGTAAGGAGGTTACAGAGGAGGGGAGTGGGCGCAATCTCCCCGGGCGAGTGCTCTTCCTCGTCTCGGCGAGCGGAGGCCGGTTCAGTGAGATGGGGGTGTGAGACCCTCCGGCTCGCTCAGTAGGGGGAGGCATCCCCTTCAGCAAGTTAGTTTCTTCCGCCCCAATTCTAGAGGGATTCAGGGAGCTGGATGTAAGACCCCATTTTTTTTTGCAAACACACACCGGGGTCTTAGGCCCAGAACCGCCGTTTTGCAGTGACACCATCCTCCGGGACGGTCGACACCACAAAACGCCGATCCTGCCGGCCATCTCAATCACCATCGACAGAAAGTATAAGGAAGCGTAAATGCTAAGTACTCAAGTCCACAGTAACAAAAGGAGGAAAAACATGCAGTAAATAAATCATCACCAGAAACAATGTTTAGAATGTAAACATAAAGTAAATATGGGCTTATGCCCGGTACATCAAAGCCTCACTACAATTCGCTCAGAAATGAAAATCTACTAAAATCTTGTGAGCTCCACTCACTGATCTGGATGCCTGTCCGCCCGAACTACACTGGCCCGTCTCCAACTGCACCGTAGGCCTCTGGTGCTGCATCTCTAGTGGCTACACCCTGCCTCCCATCCGGAGCACCTAAAATATGGTGGTTAAACGACCGTCAGCCAAACTAGACTCAGTCAATCATTCCTCCACCCCTATACACGTGGCTCCTAGGCACTGGGCGAGGAGTGAAGAGGAGGACCAAAAGCAAGGTGGAATCAAGCAGGTGACAACTATCCTAAGGAGTACAATATAACGAATGACAGGGTATAAATAAACTAAGTGTAGCAAAATGAATGCATCAGAGTAAACAGTAAGAGTAGTAAACTGATAAAACAGTAAGTAAAGTAAAAGGAAAATAACCATTGATTTATAGGGATTACCCCTATGACCAAGGGGTCATTTTGCAGGGCCTATCGTATAAAACGTCCCATACCATTTTATACGATAGGTGTCAGGGGTTATATGCAGTGTTTATGCTATGACATGTAATTATGCTATGATGTGCACAGGCAAATGCAACTCACTCACACGACTCTATGCGCACAGACCTTTAGTTCCCCTTTTCTGGAGTGAGCTAAACTCCACAGGAGACTCCGACGTGGCCGGACGGAGACAGTGGGTTGGGCCGTCCACTCCTAGGCTGGTAATCACACTACCCAGCCTCGCCCCTTTCGTACGTTTCCATACTATTCCTAGCAAGCCAGCTAGTCTGCACCGAGTCATCGTACTGACGACGGTGTGATCGATCGTCAAGTACCGATTACCCACCACTTTTATGCACATGCAATCATGATAGCTATAACCCTATCTACGTAATACCGAGTCTCCAGCTCACTAGACTACATGCTACCAAATTTCCCGAGCCCACGACTCCCAAGACTCACCGAGTCTCATTCAACCAAGTCCCTGAGCATCCAGCTCCCCGGACTCCCCAATCATAAACCAAACTAATTACCACCTCCAGCAGACCCTTAAACCACGGACCTACTCTAACCAATCAATATCCATTCTTCTTCTTAAGTGAACAAGTGTAAGTGTGAGGTGTAATTACTGTTAGGGTTACTCTTGATCATTTTATCCCTACGATTTAAGGTTAACCTTGGACTTCCCGAGGTCTACCCGGTGAAGGGCTCGCAGCGGTACTAGGAGCTACGATGGGGTGAATCCCAAAGCTCCTTTTCCATGGCACTTATTGTTATTGATTTCTACCCTTGAGCCAAACCCTCTTTATATTAAGTAGCTCTACTCCTAGGTGACTTTAACCTCTGAGCTAGCCTACTCCAGTCCTATCACTATATGCAGACCACACTAAGCTACATGGTGCTCCCGTTAGGGGGTACTCCAATTTTCTCATCCAAATGTCCTAAAATCAATACTGGGAGTCTACCATGACCTAATATAACTAAGTCCAAGATTTTCAAATTTTTCCTATTTATCGGTGAAAGTTGACTAGTTGTCTAAATTATCACCTAGAGGGGGGTGAATAGGTGATTGCGACGTCTTTTGCGGAATAAAATAAAACTAATCGCAGCACACACAAAAAGAACACAAGCACAGACGACACAAGATTTATAGTGGTTCCCCGATCTTGGGTACTCCACTTTCCCTCTCACCGATCTAGTAACGCACTAGACTCGGCTACTCCACTTATCTCAGATTAAAGAAATCTTACAACTCGATCCAACCCGGATCTACACTCGGAAGCACAATCTTCCTACAACAAATACTCGGAGTGAAAACTCCTACAACTCGGAGAAAAATCTCCTACAGAATAAAGATTTACAGAAAATTAAGAGACTGTGACAGATCTAGAAAATCTTGACGTTTCTTCTTCCTTCAACAATGGCGGCTCTGTCAGGAATCAGTCGGAGAAGATACTGTCGTCGATCTACAGATCTGGTTCTTCGGAACACACGGAATCAAGAGATTCGAAAGAAAGTCGAGGTCGATCTCGATTCTATGTGTCACTATATCGATCGTTCTTCGTCGGCGACCTTCCAGATGGAAACAGTGAGCGGCGGCGGCGGCGACCGGGAAGACGAATCGGGAACTTAGGGTTTGTCGGCCCTTTTTCGTTTCACGTTCTTGAAGAGAGAGAAAAGATAAACGATAATAATAATTCTTAATGAAAACAGAGACTGATTAGACCTTTTATAGGGAGCCTAATCGGTCAGAAATCAAATCGTATTGAAGTGATGCCACGTGGGCCAATAAGATGATGACAGATTAAAGATTGAAAAAAAATAGAATGAATAGAAGGTCAACGATTTTGACAAATTCAGAATTAGAAAAAGATTCAAGTCAGGAGTACTCGAGAACTGAAGGTTGTTCTCGAGCACTGAAACAAGGAGTTCTCGAGAATAGAAATGATTGTCTCGAGATCTTGAGACGGAAAAAATATACTGTCGAAAATAACTTTCTCGAGCACTAATTGTACTACTCGAGCACTTATACTTAGAAGAAAAAGTATATCTGGATTACTCGAGCATACAGTAAACTTGCTCGAGTACTGGAAAGAAAATATTCGAGAATCTTGAAACTTCTCGAGCACAAAGACTTAGAATAAAACTGGAAAACGAGCACAAGCAGAATTTGCTCGAGAGCCTGAAGAAATGTACTCGAGAATTATTAAGATTTCTCGAGCACTAAACACTTAAAAACAAACTTGAGAACTGGAGTACTCGAGAAACAAGTCTCTTTCTCGATCACAAAGACTTAATCAAAATCCTGAAAACTAGAGTACTCGAGCAAATGGATTATTTCTCGAGCACTTGAACATAGAGGAAAATCTGGAGGAAAGTACTCGAGAAGCTAAAGCTGTTCTCGAGCACAGGAACTTAGAATAACAACAGAGAAATAGTTCTCGAGAAAGGTAGACTTAGAAGAAGAGTTATATTTCTCGAGTACCTTTCCTTAGAAATATTTTTGCACAGCATTCTAGTTCTCGAGCAGCAAAGTCATTTTCTCGAGAAAGGAAATCTTTCTCTCGAGCATTAATGACAGCCAGATTTGAAAGAAAAAGTTCTCGAGCAAGCTGAGCTTTTTCTCGAGCACTTTTAAAAACTTCTCGAGACCTAGAGATGTAATTTACTCGAGCACTAATGTATTTCTCGAGCAAAAATGACTTGGCAAAAATTCTAAGTTACAGAAAAATGTTTTCAAATAGAACTTCTTCAGCTTCAGCTTTTGTCCTTTTCTCCAAGTGATTTGAGGTTAAGTATATTCCAATAGAGAGGCTACACATGAGTCAACACCTTGGATTACACAGTGAGGGATTACACTGTGAATTCCTGTGTTTGATGACCCATTGCAGACTGACATTGGTCTATACTTAAAGTGTACACCTGCAAGCATATGGCTAAAGAGAAATATCAAATACAACTGGATTCAACTTAGTTCATGGGTGACTTCATGCAAATCTAGGTGAGTGTGGATACAATACCCAACAATCTCCCCCTATTTGCAGAAGTCAGAACCCTATACACTAAGCTGAATCCCTTAACAAATAATACATAACAACAAGTAAGCAAGACATATGTGACATAATCAAAATAACCTAGAGCAGGAATAACAGAAATGAATCACAGCACAATCAAAAACATATAGGTATATAAGTAATCAGATTTTTCAGATTAATGTTTTTTAAATCCCACTATTCCCAAAGATACAAAAGCTGTTATGAACTAGAGTGCAGGTTACTTCTTCTTGCCATCAGCCTGTTTCTTTTGTCTTTCACCCTCTTGCCATCTCTTCTGCTCTTGTCTCTCAAAGTAGCTGAAGGGCTTGGGAAAGTACTTTTCAGGTTTAGGAGGAGCTGCAGCATTGTTAAATCCATACTTAGACTCATGCAGCCTCCTCTGAATGCAGTTCTTGTCATACTTTCTCCATTCCTCATGGCTGTAGAATTCTTGTTGTCTTTCACTGAATTGAGTTACCAGCTTCAAAGTTTCAAGGATTAAAGTCCTGGAGGTGGGGCTCCAGACTTCAGAGTGTACTGGATACTGCCTTGGTTCATCCTGATGTCTTCTGTAGCCTTGATCATGTTCAGGTGCAGATCTCCTTGCAGAGGGCCCTTCCCCATATTTCCTTTTCTTTGTTTGGATATTAGGTGGCTGGTTAGGTAGATCTTCCCACACCTCTCCAGTTGGCATGTAAGTTTCTTGAAGTTCAATGTATGGAGAGAAGGCCTTCTGAGCAAAGGCAGCAGCAGCAGCAGCATCTTCTTCAGCTTGGACAGCAGCCATTGCATCAGCAGCAGCTTGGGCAGCAGAGGCTTGAGTGCTTTCAGCAAGGGCTGCTCTGACTGCAACTGGGTTCAGATGATGGGGAATAGAGTTGGAGTCAATCTGATGGTCAGGGAATATATTGTTGTGCATCCAGACAGAGGTATCAAAGGCATGAAACTTGACAGAGTCAATATGTTTCAGCACATTTTCTTTCAGGGAGGTATGGAAAGCATTCTGAGCCTTGATGACTTTGGCTTCTATGTCAGCTTGGGTTTCAATGCTGGCATTGGTAATTCTGGTCATGATGGATTCAGAATGTTTAGCTGAGACAGTCTTGTAAATCTCCTCCCCCTTTCTGACTTCTGTAGTAAGGGTTGCAATTGCATCTTCCTTAAAGGTGCCAACCTCACCTGTCAGTGTAAAGAACTTGTCATCTGTCCTTTTATCCAACTGAATTTGATTATTAGCCAACACAACTGATTGTTCCATGAGGTGGCCAATACTTGTTATAGTATGATCCAAGGCCAATCCTCCCTTGTGAAATGCTTCTTTCAGGGTATCTGTGTTCACCTGGATTTCAGCAAATCCTTTGTGCATGGCCTTTTCAAGGGCAGTCACCTGGTCTTGAACCTTCTTGACAGCTGTGTCTATGTAGGTTTTCTGTTCAGCAAACAACTGTGTTAACAGTGTTATGATGGAATCAGTAGCAGCAGGAGCACTTGCAGGAGCAAGACTGGATGGATGTGGTTGAGCAGCAGCAGGTGGAGAAGGTGCATTGGAGGGGCTGGGGTTGATCTCTTCAATTACAACAGTAGAAGTGGATGGCTGTCTTCTCAGAGGGATGTTGTCATCATCTTCATTTCCTGAAGGAAGTAAAGTTGGGATGGAGAAGTGTGGCCTTTGAGGAATCCTGGACTCTGCCTCCTGAACATCCTCATCAGTTTCTGGGATGTCAGTCATTGGCTCAAAAGAAGAGGGAGTGGTTGTGGAGGAAGTAGCAGCTTGCTGTCCTTGGGTATTAGCTGAGTGAGAAGGTGATGGGGGAAGTGAACTGGAGGGCTGAACTGGTTCTGGAGAAGCATGTTTCTTAGGCAGTTCAGGAACTGGTTCAAGTGGAGCTGGGTCCTGAGTGGTGGCTGGAGCAGAATCTGGAATTGAGTCAAGTGGAGCTGAGTCCTGAGCAGTGGCTGTAGTAGAATCTGGAATTGAGTCTGGAGCTGAGTCTGGAGCAGAATTTGGAATTGAGTCAAGTGGAGCTGAGTCTGGAGCAGAATTTGGAATTGAGTCTGGAACTGATGATGCTAAACTGGGGTGCTCAGAAGTGAGTTCAGTGATCATTGCATCAATTTCTGCTGAAGTGACAGTGAGATCTATAACCATGGAGGCAGGCTCCCCCTCAAGAGAAGCATCCTGGATGACACTCTCTGTGTTTGGAGGGGGGGATGAAATCCTGTAGTCTGGAACAACTGTTGTAGCAGGATCTGGGGGAAATTTTTGAGCTAGGGAAGGTTGTGCAGGCTCCCCCTCAATTGCTGGATGAGGAGAGGGAGGTGGAGTCCTGACAACCTCTTCCTGAACTAGTTCCTGAGCCCTGGTGGCCTGGGTGGTATTCTGCAATTTCAACTCCCATCTGTTAATGGAGTCCACTGTGAGCCTCTTCATGTAGTGCAGAACACTGCCTTTAGACATTGAAAACACTGCTGGGTCAAGTTCACTGAGTAGAAGGGTTATAATTCTGGCAAATCCAGGCTTCTTGAGACTGGACTTGATGTGATCAAGAATCAGTCTGCCAAAGGGATATTGCTTCCTGCAAATTATGGAGGTCATCACATCAAACATCTCTCCTGTAGCATGTTTGATTGATCCAGTAGCACAGAGAAGGCATTTGCCGACGATGTCCAAGAGGAATTTGCTCTCTGGGTTCAGCTGGGGGCGTCGAATACCAGAGGGTATGCCGGCGATTCCACAGAAGGAATAGGCACGGTCATAATCTGCATGTGTTAGGTCTTCTGGTTCTGTGACTGGAGGTAGATGAAGTAACTGATTGATGATGAAGGCCGAGAGTTTGACCTTGATGCCAGAAACGGTAGATCGGAGAACATGACCACTGGTGCTGACTGTCAAATTCTGATAGAATTCATGAACCTGAGGAAGAAGGAGTCGACACTTCTGTTCTAGGACAAAAGTGAGGCCGGCTATATCCAGGAGGCTCAAGAGGTTCTGAAAGTCTGGGGATATGTCTGCAATACCATCTCGAAGAAGTTCACTGCCAATTCCGAGCTTGGCGATAGAAGAAGATGAAGCCATTGAAGAAAAACGGAGAAAAAAAACTGTGGGGTTTTCTGGTTTTCACGGCACCGGCGGAAGGCGAAGGGTCTCAAGATATTTGGGGATTTTGGGATTAGTGGATTTGACGAATTTAATCTGACTATTTATATACATATTGTAAATGAGCGGCAGAAATGATCTGGACTGCTACTAGGCATTTTGAAAAATAATAAAAGCTAACAAAAACTGTACTCGGGAAATTAGGGTTAAGAATTTTCGCAAGTATCAAGTAGGCTCGAGTACTTTAGTAAGTTCTCGAGAGGTAGACTCGAGTACTTTATTAAGTTCTCGAGAGGTAGACTCGAGTACTTTATTAAGTTCTCGAGAAGTAGTCTTTATTAAGTTCTCGAGTACCCCGAGTGAAGTTCTCGAGACAAAAGAACTTAGGAAATTTTCGTAACCGAAAGTTCTCGAGAAGTTTTCTCGAGCAGAATAAAGAGTTCTCGAGAAGCTTGCTCGAGAAGTAGATAGTTCTCGAGCATCGTTCTCGAGCAAAAGTAAAGTTCTCGAGAAAGAATTACTTAGCTTTATTTTTTTTTTTTTGAAATTCTGAAAAGTTCTGTCTTGAAGAAAGAGAACTTTTTCCTTAGTCCTCTTTGTTGAGCATCCCAAGTTCTGTCTTGAAGAAAGAGAACTTGGCTTCATCCAGTGGCTTTGTGAAAATGTCTGCTACTTGTCTATCTGTTGGAACATATTGAAGGTTGATATCTCCTCGCTCCACATGCTCCCGTATAAAATGATATCTCAACTCTATATGTTTTGTTCTGCTGTGTGACACTGGATTGTTGGCAATGGCAATTGCACTTGATGAATCACACATCAGAGGAATGTCTTCAAACTTCAGGTTGTAATCTTCAAGCTGATTTTTGATCCAAAGCAGTTGTGCACAACAACTGCCTGCAGAGATGTACTCTGACTCGGCTGTTGAGATTGCGACACAATTCTGCTTCTTACTACTCCAGGAAATAAGCCTTCTTCCTAGGAATTGACATGTTCCTGAGGTGCTCTTCCTATCATCCTTGCTACCTGCAAAATCTGCATCTGAATAGCCAATCAGTTCATTGTCATTACTTCTTGGGTACCATAAGCCAAGATTTGGTGTACCTTTAAGGTATCTCAAAATTCGCTTTGCAGCAGCGTAATGAGATTCCTTACTGTTCACCTGAAATCTAGCACATACACATGTTGAGAACATTATGTCTGGCCTACTAGCAGTAAGGTAGAGTAGTGACCCAATTATGCTTCTGTATTTGGTTTCATCAAAAGGTTTCCCTTTCTCATCCTTATCCAGAGACATAGCTGAGGCCATTGGAGTTTTCATTGTAGATGCGTTCTCCAATCCAAATTTCTTAATCAACTCCTTTGTGAACTTCGTCTGAGATATGAAAATTCCATCCTCAGATTGTTTCACTTGGAGTCCCAAGAAATACTTCAACTCACCCATACTGCTCATTTCAAACTTCCCTTGCATTAGTTTAGAAAACTTTTTGCAAAGGTTGTCGTCAGTTGAGCCAAAAATAATGTCATCGACATAGATTTGCACTAGCAAAATCTTGCCTTTTATTTCCCTAAGAAATAATGTCTTGTCTATCTTTCCTCTTGTGAACTTGTTCTCAAGAAGAAAAGTAGACAATGTCTCATACCAAGCTCGGGGAGCTTGCTTGAGACCATACAGTGCTTTAAATAGAAAGTAGACATGGTTAGGAGAGTTTGGATCAACAAAACCTGGAGGTTGTTCTACATATACTTCTTCCTTTATGTTTCCATTAAGAAAGGCAGACTTCACGTCCATTTGATAGACGGTGAAACCTTTTAATGCAGCATATGCTAGAAATAACCTTATTGCCTCCAATCTTGCCACTGGAGCATATGTTTGATCGAAGTCTATTCCTTCTTCTTGTCGATATCCTTTGGCGACGAGACGCGCCTTGTTCTTTATTATTGTACCATCTTCATCTAGCTTGTTCCGATACACCCACTTGGTTCCTATAACGTTCTTATCTTTGGGTCTTGGTACAAGCTTCCAAACTTCACATCGTTTGAATTGGTTCAGCTCCTCTTCCATGGCTAGTATCCATGATGCGTCGCAGTTTGCTTCCTCAAACTTCTTTGGTTCCACCTGAGATAGAAAACTTAAATATAAATTTTCATTAGTGGTACCTCTACGAGTTCTGACACCGTCTCGAGGATTTCCAATGATCTGTTCTATTGGATGATCCTTCAAGTGTCTGAGCTCTAATGTCCTAGCATCTGGAACATCTTCAGCATCTGGTGTGACTTCATTTCTTTGAACTGCTTCAATATCCTGATCTTCATTCTCAATTGTAGTTGGAGAAGTGATCTCGATGAAAGTATCACCCTTCTCTTCATTTGGTTGCTCCAACTTTATTTCATTTATCTTGGAACCTGCAGCTTCAAGTAACACACTAGACGAGTTGCTTTGCAACAAACTCGTCTCATCAAAAATAACATGAATTGATTCTTCTACCACCAAGGATTTCTTGTTAAAGATCCTATATGCCTTACTTTGGCTACTATAGCCTACGAAGATGCCTTCAAAACTCTTTTCGCTAAACTTAGTGGTATGATACTTGCCGTTGTTAAGTACAAAGCACTTACAACCAAAGATTCTAAAGTAAGATATTGTTGGCTTCCTGCCTTTTAAAAGTTCATAAGGAGTCTTATCATGGTTCTTGTTTATGAGTGCTCGATTTTGCACGTGACATGCAGTGTTGACGGCTTCAGCCCAGAAATATTCCGGTAGTGAAGCATCACTCAACATAGTCCTGCAAGCCTCTATGAGTGTTCTGTTTCTTCTCTCAGCTACTCCATTTTGTTGTGGAGTCCGAGGAGAGGAAAACTCATGAAGGATACCAAGGCTTTCACAAAATTCCGTCATGGCCCCAGATTTGAATTCCGTTCCATTGTCACTTCTGATTTTGACAATGGAGCAGTCGTACTCATTCTGTATTTGCCTGACAAAATTAGTGAAAATATCAAAGGTATCCGACTTGTGTTTCAAAAAGAACACCCACGCAAAGCGCGAGTAATCATCAACAATAACCAACGTATAATCTTTACCTCCTAAACTTCTAACTTGCAGTGGACCAAACAAGTCCATATGAAGAAGGTGTAAACACCTGTCCGAATCTTTGCCAATAATGCTTTTAAAGGTAGCCCTTGTTTGCTTGCCTTTAATGCATGCGTGACAAGGTCTTTCCTTTTCGCACTTAACATTTGGAGCATCACGCACCAAATTCTTCGAAAACAATTTATGAATGGTTTTGAAATTAATATGTGCTAATCTCTTGTGCCATTGGTCACCAAGAGATGCACTATCTTTAGCAAGAAGACATACTGGGGTAGAGGAATCCAAACAAATAAAATTAAGACAAAATATGTTTCTGCTACGAGTGCCGGATAAAATGGTTTCTTGTTTATCAACCGTTTTTATCAAACACTTGTTGGCATGAAACTCAACAACGTATCCTTTGTCGTATAATTGACTTATGCTTATGAGATTATGTTCTAATCCCTCAACATAAGCAACATCCGAGAAGGATACGCTACCGTTAGAAATTGTACCATATCCTTTTATAACTCCCCGGTCGGAGCCTCCAAAGATGACCTTTGATCCGTTCTCGGTTGGAGAGTAATTTTGAAGTAAACTTTTTGTTCCGGTCATGTGCCGAGAACATCCACTGTCCAAGTACCATATTGGCGTTCTATTGGCCTTTGGACATTCCTGCAAACACAAAATCATTTTGCCTTAGGAACCCAAATTTGTTTGGGTCCTTGGTCTCTTGTTAGATTGCTCCCCCTACCGATGTTAGCATCGTGAGCGGTCTTTCTCACATTGATAACTCTTGGGGCAGCATAAACACTTTTGTTGAACCAACAATCGATGGCGAAGTGACCAATCTTGCCACAACACCAACAATGAAATCTATTGTATCTTTGTCCATTCTTCTCTTGCTTGACCATCTTGACATGAGGTTTAGCAGGAGGAGCTGCACTGGAGGTAGATGCTTCATGTTGATGACATGAACATTCTTTCCTCTCTTTGGTGGACAAGACTTCAACTTCTTTCACTTTCGGTGCTCTCTTAAAGTTATGACCATGATTATATGGACCATAGCTCTGAAGACTGATTTCTTCATAAGGTGCTTTAAAAACACTTTCGCCAAAGTTTCTAGGACGTGCCCATCCTTGGTATCTAGACTTTGGCTCTACATAAGTAGGCCTAGACCAGTGTCCATAGGAGGACTCAAGATCAAACTTGTTTGTCGGGTAGATTACCTTATTAAAGATAGTCTGTTCTTGAGGGGCTTTCCCTTTTTCTTTGGCTAAGGCTTTCTTGGCTGCCTTATTCTTTCGTTGAGTCTTATTCCTTCTAGAAGTCTTACTAGAAGAGGCTATATGACCTAGTCCAGCACCATCAGTCTGTGCTGAAAATCCAGCAATCAGTGGAAGAACTGTCTTAGGCTTGGAGAAGCTCTCAACAAGCTTCTTCTCAGCCTCAAACTGCTCTTCCAGTTTCTCAATGACTTTTTCTTTTAGACTGACGAGACTAAGTGTCTCATTCAATTCTTCTATGGCAGAGTTAAGCTTACCTTTGAGTGATTCCATCTCAAGAACTTCTTCTCTCAAAGAGCTTTCACTTGCCTTAAGAGACTTAATCTCTTTGGCTTGAGCTTTCACGACCTTTCGACATTTGTCGTAGGCCTTGATCAGCTCTCTATACTGTACCATGAGTTCAGACTCATCGTCATAAGAGCTGTCCTCATTCTCATGTTCAGAACTCTCAGATTCAGAAAGAGGTGTGTGAGAGTTTACCTTCCCAGTGTACTGGGGTTCTGTCTCCTCATCAGTTTGAGCCATCAGCCCAAAATATGCTTCTTCTTCCTCACTTGACTCCGAGGAGTCTGAGTCGCTGAGGGTCTTTGTTTTCTTAGCCACGAGGCTCCTTTCATTCTTCTTTTGGTGAAAGGGTTTCTTGCTTTCCTTCTTTCCTCCTTCTCTTTTCTTATGAGGGCATTCAGCAATCATATGACCTGGCTTGTTGCAACAATAGCAAACTATGTCAGATGAAACATGTTTGTTCTGTTTAGGAACATACCTGTCATGGCTGCTTGAGCCTTTCTTTCTTCGATCACTTTCATAATGTGATCGTCTATGTGAGGCATCCTTGCCTCTCCAATTCTTCTTTTTGTTCAGAAACTTCTTGAACTGTCTAGATAAGAGAGAGAACTCTCCTTCAGACATCTCTGAGCCTGATGAACTGGGCTCTGAACTTTCTTCACTCTCAATTGTTTCCTGAGCAGGAGTAGATGATTGAGCTTTGACCTTTTTTGTGCTTTCTGCCTTTAAGGCAACAGTCTTATCCTTTGAAGAGGATCTGCTCTTCTCTTCTTCGGCTTTTCTTGTATTTATTTGCATCTCATAAGACATCAGCTTTCCGAAGAGATTCTGTGGGTCAGTCTCTGCTAATCTGCCAAACTCCCGAATGGCACATACTTTGGTATCCCACTCTTTCGTCAGAGATCTGAGGAATTTGTCATTCAGCTCACCATTAGTGAACTTCCTGCCATACCCCTTCAGACCATTAACAATTTTGCTGAAGTTCTCAAAAGTATCTGTGATTGAATCCTTTGGTCCTTGTCTGAAGGCTTCATATTTTTGATTCAGAAGAGATCTTCTGTCATCCCTTACTTCTTCAGTGCCTTCCATCAGGACTATCAGACACTGCCACATTTCCTTAGCACTTTGGCAATGTATCAGATTCAGTAACATAGAGTCATCAACTGCACTTGCTATGATGTTTTTAGCTTTCTTGTCCAACGAGACAAGTGCAATCTCATCTTTGTCAAGATCCATTAGTTTCTTTGGTACCTTTAGAGTAGGATCTATTGTGGAGGTTGTCATGGGAACATAGGGACCTTCTTCAACTATCATAAAGATCCTTGGATCCACAGCTTCCATAAAGAATTTAATTCTTTCTTTCCACATGGGAAAGTTTGTCTTGGTGCACAGTGGAAGCTTTGCAAAATCTTTTGCCTTATCCATGCTTGGCTAACTTCTTAGACAACTTAGGGCAGATCTGATCAAGGTGTTAACCTTTATATGATCAACGACCCTCTGATACCAATTGAAAGTTGACTAGTTGTCTAAATTATCACCTAGAGGGGGGTGAATAGGTGATTGCGACGTCTTTTGCGGAATAAAATAAAACTAATCGCAGCACACACAAAAAGAACACAAGCACAGACGACACAAGATTTATAGTGGTTCCCCGATCTTGGGTACTCCACTTTCCCTCTCACCGATCTAGTAACGCACTAGACTCGGCTACTCCACTTATCTCAGATTAAAGAAATCTTACAACTCGATCCAACCCGGATCTACACTCGGAAGCACAATCTTCCTACAACAAATACTCGGAGTGAAAACTCCTACAACTCGGAGAAAAATCTCCTACAGAATAAAGATTTACAGAAAATTAAGAGACTGTGACAGATCTAGAAAATCTTGACGTTTCTTCTTCCTTCAACAATGGCGGCTCTGTCAGGAATCAGTCGGAGAAGATACTGTCGTCGATCTACAGATCTGGTTCTTCGGAACACACGGAATCAAGAGATTCGAAAGAAAGTCGAGGTCGATCTCGATTCTATGTGTCACTATATCGATCGTTCTTCGTCGGCGACCTTCCAGATGGAAACAGTGAGCGGCGGCGGCGGCGACCGGGAAGACGAATCGGGAACTTAGGGTTTGTCGGCCCTTTTTCGTTTCACGTTCTTGAAGAGAGAGAAAAGATAAACGATAATAATAATTCTTAATGAAAACAGAGACTGATTAGACCTTTTATAGGGAGCCTAATCGGTCAGAAATCAAATCGTATTGAAGTGATGCCACGTGGGCCAATAAGATGATGACAGATTAAAGATTGAAAAAAAATAGAATGAATAGAAGGTCAACGATTTTGACAAATTCAGAATTAGAAAAAGATTCAAGTCAGGAGTACTCGAGAACTGAAGGTTGTTCTCGAGCACTGAAACAAGGAGTTCTCGAGAATAGAAATGATTGTCTCGAGATCTTGAGACGGAAAAAATATACTGTCGAAAATAACTTTCTCGAGCACTAATTGTACTACTCGAGCACTTATACTTAGAAGAAAAAGTATATCTGGATTACTCGAGCATACAGTAAACTTGCTCGAGTACTGGAAAGAAAATATTCGAGAATCTTGAAACTTCTCGAGCACAAAGACTTAGAATAAAACTGGAAAACGAGCACAAGCAGAATTTGCTCGAGAGCCTGAAGAAATGTACTCGAGAATTATTAAGATTTCTCGAGCACTAAACACTTAAAAACAAACTTGAGAACTGGAGTACTCGAGAAACAAGTCTCTTTCTCGATCACAAAGACTTAATCAAAATCCTGAAAACTAGAGTACTCGAGCAAATGGATTATTTCTCGAGCACTTGAACATAGAGGAAAATCTGGAGGAAAGTACTCGAGAAGCTAAAGCTGTTCTCGAGCACAGGAACTTAGAATAACAACAGAGAAATAGTTCTCGAGAAAGGTAGACTTAGAAGAAGAGTTATATTTCTCGAGTACCTTTCCTTAGAAATATTTTTGCACAGCATTCTAGTTCTCGAGCAGCAAAGTCATTTTCTCGAGAAAGGAAATCTTTCTCTCGAGCATTAATGACAGCCAGATTTGAAAGAAAAAGTTCTCGAGCAAGCTGAGCTTTTTCTCGAGCACTTTTAAAAACTTCTCGAGACCTAGAGATGTAATTTACTCGAGCACTAATGTATTTCTCGAGCAAAAATGACTTGGCAAAAATTCTAAGTTACAGAAAAATGTTTTCAAATAGAACTTCTTCAGCTTCAGCTTTTGTCCTTTTCTCCAAGTGATTTGAGGTTAAGTATATTCCAATAGAGAGGCTACACATGAGTCAACACCTTGGATTACACAGTGAGGGATTACACTGTGAATTCCTGTGTTTGATGACCCATTGCAGACTGACATTGGTCTATACTTAAAGTGTACACCTGCAAGCATATGGCTAAAGAGAAATATCAAATACAACTGGATTCAACTTAGTTCATGGGTGACTTCATGCAAATCTAGGTGAGTGTGGATACAATACCCAACAATCGGGCATTTAATTTATTTATTCTAGGCCTCCCAATGCCCTAGTATGAACATGAAGTGCACTAATGAGCCAACAATAAATTATCATAAAATCAGTAAATATTCTACGAGGCATTTAAGCAGTAATTCCAAATTTTGAGAAATTTCAAAGGTGTTTAGGCGTATAATTCCTAATTTACCATTTTAGGTTATTTCTACTATATTATGAAGCAAGTACTGTAAATATGTACCCAAAAATCACAATAAAATTACAGAAGCTTTATGGTGAGCTAAAACTATCAGAAACTAAGTCCCATGATTTTTCTCTAATATTTGGGCTCTGAATTTAATTTAATGTAAAATACTAATTTTCCTTACTTAGTGAAGGAGGTACTATTTTTAATTATCTACAAATCCAGATAAAATTACATGCTGACTATAATAGTTTGAAACACCTACTGACTAAATTTCATAATTTTCCAAATAATAATTGGGCATTATTTGTATTTTTAAATACATATCTTAAATGGTAAGTTAAAGAAGAAAGTACCCAAAATAATCAGATAAAACTCCCAAGAAAAATACAGAAGGTATAACATGCTATAAGATGTCCTAATCCAAGATTTCATAATATTACAGTGAACAGAAACTCCAGAATCATCAAAATAAATATCTAGGGCACAACTAGGGTTGTGAATAAAGTACTGTATAAATTAATCCAAAATCTCAACAAAATTATATTATGGCCATTTAGACCATAAAATCACCCTGACCAAATTTTATTTGATTTGTAGTTCATTTGTCAGCAAAATAGTTCAAATTAAGATTGGTGCCCTAAACTAGGGTTAGAATTTTAGGTGGCCCAACTGTCTCCAAATCCCTTAATATTTTGTCCAGAGAACTATAATGGCGCCATGGTCCTCTCTACCAAATTTCAAGTTAGTCCAAGGTCATTTGACCCCATGACCTTCACAACCCTACAAATCCCCATTAAGGGACCTACCCTAGGGTTCTAGGGCTACCCTACACCAAACCACCCCAAACTCCCTTGGAGTGCGTGTCATGCCCTAAAAAGTCAGTGGCCAAAATATCAGCCTCTGTTGAGGTGATATGACCACTCAAATTACCAAGGGGGTGATTTACCCTAAATAGCCCTTTATGGGGCCAACTAGGGTTGAGTAAAAACCTAGTCAAAACACCTCCAAATGAGGTGAAAATTTTTCCAGTGTCCTATTATGTCCTATAAGGCCATCCACCCAAATTTGGGGGGATTTTGAGGTGTTTAGGATACTTAATTAAAATACACATGATTTATTAAATTTTTCTAAAAACTTTAGAAACATGTTTTCCAAAAATCCTAATTTTTGGAAAGCACCTAGATATAGGTAAGATTAGGCCACACCCCAAATTTCAAGTCATTTTGATGACTGGATTGGAGTGGGGAATTTTTCTAAGGTCAGGACAGCCCTATGGATAGACCTCACCAAAATGAGTGCTGAGGTCTATCCAGTGGTCCAAATCACTTGAAACAAATTTTAAAATTTCCTAGACTCATAGAGATACAATATTGGTGTTGACAACTTTTCTGTAGGAGCCTCTAAGTATTTTTTAGAAGTTAATGCAAGTTACAGGCAAAAACATTACAGAAAAATATATAGAAATTACTTTAATCAAATATGTTTGCACAGATCTTAAAGGTCGATCCGTCGGCTGGGAGGTTGTCTTCAACCTCCAGCCGACGGTCTACATAGCACGCACCTGGGAGCACTTCTCCCTCCCACAGCCGACCGTCCGGCCACCTCCGCGGCCAACCACCACCGCCACTACCTCCGTCGAGGTGGTGGCCGTCGTTTGGCGGCGGCCAAGCCGCCGGAGGGGGAGGAAACTGGCGATCCCGACGGGTTGTTTTTAACGGAAATCCTAGGGAGAAATTTCTCCCGTTTGAGCTCGAATCGAGCTCATTTTCACTAATTTTTGAACCTAGATCTAAGCACAAGCATAGAGGAGAAGGAATGGACCTCATTTGGAGCCTTTCCTTTCTCCGATCGGTGGCCTCCATTGTTCCTCCTTGGAGCTTTGGGAGCCATGGTGTTCCTTGCACAGAGACCTCAATTCACTCGAGTAAGAGGGGGTTTCAACTTCTTGAACCCCTCTAAAGCTGATGGTGGCCTTATTTTAAGGGGGGGAGGGCTCCATTAAGAGGCACCATGTGACCCCTCCTCTCCCCCATGGCCGGCCACCCTTATACCTCCCCCCTGCCTTCAATTCCTTTAGGAAACTCTTGGAATTTCCTCAAATTCATCAGGGAAGATGAATGATGAGTTGTAAATATACCTATATTTTCGTATTTTATTTAGATTATTTTTGTTTATTTTTGTCTTTTTTTGCTTGTTTTATTCAATAAAATATTTCTTTTTTGTAAAAATATATTCTAACTTAGCATTTTTTATTTTCTGAATTTTTCCAGGAAAAAATAATTTTCTGACCTGTCACGCCCGTGACCATGCCCGACACGGGCGTGTCAGGCACTCAACGCCATCAGCCAGTCGGCACTCAACGATTTCACTGTTCAAAGACTCAATGCCTTCATGACACACCCGTATCAAAGCTCGTCACGCCCGTGTCGATGTCGGCACTCAACGCTTCGTCAACTGTCAACACTGCCGACATCAGGATGCCAGCTGTCCCAGTCACGCCCTACGTCACGCCCGTGACCAAGATTGTCATGCCCGTGACTTGCCACATGTTCCTTCCAGAAGCTTCAAGATCGTCGATCGCCGCTCGCAGATCGTTGACCGAAGACCCGTCACGCCCGTGACTGACACGTGTCACCCCTGACCTTCCAGAATTTCACCAGCTGCCAGCAGAAGCCAAGTCAAACACGTTTTTTGACCAACACGCCCCCTGTCACGCCCGTGACCTAGGGCGTGTCACACCCGAATTTTTGCCTATAAATAAAAGCTTCTAGGAAGCTTTTCTTGTCCACTTTTTTGGTCCATCTTACTTAGGGGAGGTGTTGCCCATTTGGATTCCATGCTATGTAAGGGAACTTTATCCCCCCCTCTCTCTCTCTCTTAGTTTAGTTTAGGATGTTTGTTTCAGCTTTCCTTGTAACTGCTTTTTCATAATAAAATGTTAGTTTTTTCTCTCTTATGTTGTTTGGAATCCATTTGAATGCATCGAACTTAAGTAATTTTTAGTTTTCTTTTTTTTTGTACTTTTCATTTTATGCTTTCATTTTTTATTTTATTACTCGTTTAGTTTAGGAATTTTTCAACATTTCTAGCCGTTGTAATGTCCGTTTCATTTTCATTTTCCGCACTTGTTTATGTTTAGATTTTTCTTTTTAACTTTCATTTTCATTCTTGAGGCTTTATAAAAGTGTTTTAAAAGGTGTAATTTTAATTTTCTTCAACTTAGAACTTTTTAGGATCGTAAAAACTTTTCGTCTTTTTTAGTTTTATTTTCACTTTTTAGGAGCTTTTATAAAAACTTAAGAATGAAAAAGTCGTTGTTATAATTTTTCGCTCACTTCATTTTAGCTTTTTATTTTCAAAATTTTTTACCCGTTTAATTTTTATTTCGCCTTTTTACGCATTTCTACAACATTCTAGCGGTAGAAATGTCGTCGTTTTAATTTTTCGAGCACTTTCATTTTGTGTTTATTTGCAAAAACTTTTAGCTCGGTTAATTTTTATTTTCACTTTTTATGTATTTCTACCGCATTCTAGCGGTAGAAATGCAGTCGTTTTAATTTTCCACCACTTTGTTTTTTGTCTTATTTTTGCAAGCATGCGTGCGCGTATGAATTAGTTTTATTTCTTTATTTCATTTCTGTAGAGTGCGTGTGTGCGTATGCATTTATTTCCGCCTACTCGTTAAGAGTTAAATGGCGCTCCGCTTTCATTTTCCGCCCACTCGTTTGAGTGGGACTTGTTTTTTATTGCTTTCATTTTATCCTACTCACTTGAGTAGGAAACTTTGTGTGCGTGCGTGTGTTTTAATTTCTGTAGAGTGCGTGCGTGTGTTTTACTTTCAAGTAGAGTGCGTGCGTGTATGAGATAAGTTTACCCCCTCCTACTCATTTGAGCCGGGATTCGCATTTACTGCTTTCTTCAGTCCTACTCGTTTGAGTAGGACTTGCAATTTTCAGCTTTCCTTTACTGCTTTCTTACTGCTTTTTTACAGTTTTCTTTTCTGTTTTCTAGCTTAAGTGTCCCCATTCCGATGAGTGGCTAACCGCCCATAGCCCTCAATATCGAAGAGCATTGGGACAGATAGAGTAGCTTTAAATAATTGAAGGTCCTGTTTTTCTATTTAATTAAATTTCTTAAGGTTTGCCCCGGGTTAACGACGCGTAGGACCGCATATCGATGTGCGGGCCCTATTTCCGTTATCCATACGCAACGACGAGAGGCCGTGCGTATGGACCGATCATCCTTGGGTAAAGAGAGCTCCGCGCTAACCCTCGAGAGAGGAGGCGCGTGACTCTACTCGATTGGGTTCCCCACCCAATAGCGGGGTTCTTAGCGTAATGCAGACGTTAAGAGGAATCCTTCGTCGGTCTAACGATCGGTCGAATAGTCTTAGCGTTCAGGTGAGCGATAGTCCTAGAGATAAGTGAGCTCATTCCTTTGGAACCTCCACGGCCGAGTCTCAGCCTTAATTAATTTGAAATTTAGGATATCTTTTTATTAAAAGTTATTTTAGTTCAGTTCTCTTTTTGATAGCGTCGCGCTGAGTTCTTCATCGGCCTTCTGCACTTTATTATTATTATGCATTTTTAATATTTTTAGGTCATATTTTCTTTTAAAACAAACTCAAATATTATCGGTAAAATAATAGGCTTTCAGGAAAAGAGTAGAAATAGCTAAGCCGGCCCCGAGAACAATACGACCCCGATATTCCTCCACACGGGAATATCCTGTACTACACGCGATAGGTGCACTTGCCTATCTTTCGTTAAAACTCGGTCTAAAATCCTTTTTTATATAAAATAAATCCGCGCGCCCCGCCTTTCTTTCAAATAAACATAACCACCGCTTTTCCTTTTAATAAATAAACAAATACCCATACCCGCGGGGCACCGCGAGTTTTAACCATCAATGAATATAACCATCAATGTGGGATTCCAAGGGGTGTATCCCCTTAATGGCCATGAACACCACCTTCTCTCTCCTCCAAAAATTGAATTTTCTCTCTCCTACTCACCATGGCCGAATTCTCATTCTCTCCCCATCTTAATTATCAGTCAATTAGGCTAGTTGACCACCCAATTTGGGTCTAGCCCAAGGGAATTGGGCTAGGTTAGGTGATTTGACCTAATTTGGGCAAAGTTGACTTTTGGTCAAATTGACCAAATGGGTGACCCTAGGATGGGGCTTTTGGGTCCATTGGACTCCAAATTGAATTTATAACCTACTGGTTGAGTCAATTTGATCATGTGAGCTTGGTTGACCCAATTTGAGTTGATTTGACCAAAACATGCTAAGTTGACTTTGGTCAAATTTAGCCCTAGGGTTGACCAAGCCATGAGGCTTTTTGCTCCACTGGATCCCCTATGATATTATAACACTATGGATAAGATCAATTTAATATGGTGGTGGTCAATTAGGGCACTTAGTGAAGAATTGCCATTTTGACCTAAAATGGGTATTTTGGTCATTTGGCCATGTGGAGGCCCTAGGGTGGGGACTTTTGGCCCAGTTGGTCTCTTATCATGTTTTAGACTTAGAAGTGAGATCAATTTCACATGTTGATGGTCTGTTAGGTCAATTTCTGGAGAGATGACCATTTTGACCTAATTAGGGCTAGGGTTGACTTTGGTCAACTGGACCTGTTTGACAGGCCCCAATGGGTTCTGAATGTCCCCCATGGGCTCCTAAATGGCCTAGGAATGTTGTGGTGGGGTCACTGGGTCAAGTTAAGGCCCCTAGGTCAAACCCTAGATAGGGTATCTGCAATTTACTATTTGCAGACCAAGGTACTTTCAACCATAATTTTTTGCCTAAGTTAAAGGAGTCCTTACATTACCAGTGTAACATCCCATGTTACTTCTAGGCCCCTTAACTTAGATTGGGTTAGGCATGGGGTGGGTGTTAGGGGAAATTAGCTAGGTTTGACCCTAGGTGGTGGGTTGTAGCCATGTGGGGCCCACCATAGGACCAAGTCAAACTAGGTCAAACTAGCCCAAATAGGGACCCTAGCCACACCATGACCCCACCACATTGCCCTAACCCTAAAAACAATCTAAGTGGACCCTAAGGCATGTCCTTAGGTCAACAGTTTGACCTTAGTTGACCCAAGTCAACCTTGAGCCTAAAGTGGTCAAAACTACACTCATAAGCCCAAATGACCTATGTAGGGCACCCCCTTGACCCAATCCAAGTTGGGTGGTACCATTGGTCTCATGACCATCAAGTGGGTCAGCCCACTCATCATGTTGACCAAGTCAACTCAAAAGTTAACAAGTCAACATTTTACCCTAATGAGTGAAAATGTGAGCCCAAGTCATTTCCCATGGGCCAAGCCCCCAAACTTGACCCATGACCAGCCAAGTGGACAAGGACAGCCCCTAACCCCCAAAATGAGGAGAGAGAGTACATGCAAAGGGGCATTTTGGAGAAAACACCTAAACGAGGAGAGAGAAAGGGGGAGGTGATGAAAGGAGGCCATGTGACCTTCATTTCTTCAGCCCAATAGGTGCTGGCCGACCACCCCACCCCCATTTCAGAAGAAAATAAGGCATGACAGCCACTTGGCATCCATGGTGGAGCAACCAAAGGCCAACCCGAATTTTACCTCGGCCATATCTCCCTGTACAAGCCTCCTCAGGCCACACTAACCCCACCAGCAGTTTCAGAGAGAGGAAAGGAGTGGAGTTTGATACCTGGAGCGAGACAAACGGTGGAGAAACGAGGATTTGGCAAGGAGATCGCCGGAGCAAGCTCAACTATGGCCTACCGCCGCCACACCCGCAGCCAACCACCACTTCGGGTTCGTTTCACCTCACTTCAAGCCGTACTAGCTTTCGAGAATTTTAGGTTAAGCAATCGGGCTCAATTGAGCCCGATGCCATGGGAGAAAATCCCAATTTTTCAAGCTTTTTCTCACTTCTCGGGATCGCCGGCGCCGCCTACTCGCCGGCAAAAGCCGGCCACCACCACCGTGAAGGTGGTGGCACAGTTGGCCGGCCTTGGCGCCGCCTCTATTGGCCGGAAAAAGCCCCGCAAGGTGGCCCAGCTCGGGCAAATCCCCACCCTCCAAATTTGGGGAAGATAAAGGGATGCCGTCCACTCTAGCTTTAGGATTCGTGCAAGCCTATTTATTAAACCTTATTATAATTTTAATGAAATATTTATCATTTCTGTCACATTATAACCAGGGTTTTGCATGTGATAATTAAGGCACTTAGAGGCTTCACCTAAGGTTGGAACCTGAATGAAACATGTAGATGAGTGTGTTAACTTTAAAATGCCACCCTAAACTTAGGTTTTGGTCCAGTGTTCTGGCCTGTAGGGCATTTTTTCTAGGACTGGTCCTAGGCTAGGGCAGATCTTAATTTGAGTGCCCATGCTAAACCAGTGATTTACATGGCCTGGAATTTTGGGCATGTGCATTTCTAGGGCAAATCTAGCCCATGCCAAAAATTAGGAATTTTTGGGATACCGTTTTCTATAGTTTTTACAATAATATCAAAATATGAATTAATGAAATATTTGGAGTTATAGGCACCCAAATAGTCCCAAATTTTGGTGGCAGATCCTCTGGCACATGGTTAGGGTCTGATAAAAATTTCAGCCCATTTAAACCACTGCATGTTGGGTTAACCCACTTGCATGTGTTGGCTACTTATGGCCTTGGGGTGCATTTAGCCAGAAATGATATATTGTGTATTCAGCCTAGTTGAGGCATGCAAAAATCATGGAATTTATTCCAGTGATTAATTAGGGTAAAACTCACCCCTAGAATTAATTATGAGATTTTTGGGATCAAAAATCCCATTATTTGGAATTATCAAAATATAGCTCTTTTTGGAAAAGAAATTGGAAAAATAGATTTTTACCAAGGAAAACCCCCAAAATCTGTCAAGTCAAAAAATGAGGTGTTAATTGACTTAGGAAAAATTTTATATCTCTGTTTGAGAATTATTGGAGCAAAATACCTTGAAATTTACCATTTTACTCTTTTTACAATTATTCATGAATTGGTGGAATTACACATTAGAAAATTGTGGAAATATTTCTAGTGTTGTGTAATTGTATTATTAGTCTTGTAGATTTATCTCAGAATTTTTGGATACACTGATAATTTTAAATTGACATAATGACATTTTGGTAAATATTTAAGAATGGGAGTTGTTAGGCCATTACACTATAGAGGTTTATGAAACTCTGCCCTTAGTCTTAAATTAATGTCTTATATGCTCTGTAATTTTCCTAAAAGTTTTGTAAGTAAATTCCTTATATTCCTTTGTAAAATGACAATTATGGTGATTTGGATAAATTAAGGAAAATAATAGAAATAATTAAAGGAAAATTATAAATCTTGGAAGACAGCCATATTTCCCTATGTTGTAGGTCAGAATAATTTTTCACATCATTAGGACCATGATATGATATACTTCATGTGTTAAAAAGAGTTTATCTTCGCCGGTATACCGAGGGACAGAGGACGCGGTAAAGACAGAGGAATGGTTGGAGACCATTCAAGAGCTACTGGATGGTATTAGCTGCCCAGTCAGCCAGGCGGTACCACTTGCCACTTCTGCATTGGAAGCCCACGTAAAGAGATGGTGGAAGTCTATTCGGGACTCAGTTTATGGGGATAGGGAGCTGATAGATATATCCTGGGAAGAATTCAGCGACTCCTTCCTGGACCACTATATTTCTGTCACAGACCGAGACTCATTGGAGGAGAGGTTCCTAAACCTCAAACAAGGGAGCAGATCTGTGATTGAATACCAAAGAGAATTCTCTCATCTGGCCAGGTTTGCCGGATTCCACGAATGGGATGATCGAAAGTATGCTAAGAGATTTTATCATGGCCTCCGGGATTCATTGAGGCAGCCTCTACTATTTATATCGCATGGTACCACTGCTCAGATCATAGAGATGACGAAGAAGCTGGAGGCTGACCAGCTAATGGTATAGGGCAGAGGTAAAAGGCCGCTCGAAGGATCGTCTTCCGATGGTAGCAGGACATCCCAAAGGGGAAGGGTTATCGGATATAGGAGGGGTGGGGGGCGTCGTCGCCCCAATATCAGGCAGGAGCAGGGGCCTCCTCCAGTATTGGCTCCCCCACCCTTACAGATACAAGGACCAATGAGGCAAGATAATCGAGTACAGAGACAGGACGATCGGGGTCAGAGACAGATCATATGCTATGGATGCGGCCAGCCTGGGCATATCAGGACGCAATGCCGGCTTCAGGTCCACCCTCTTCCTCCTCCCCCACCTCCAGAGGCCCCTCCAGCACACCAGGGCCAAGGGAGAGGATGAGGTAGAGGCAGGGGTCGTGGACGTCATGACCGAAGACGTGGCCAGGAACAAGTGTATGCGCTGGACCTCACAGAGCAAAGGAACCCTGAAGAAGTGATCACAGGTAATTAAGCATTTTAAAAATCGTTTATAAATTACAAATTTCAATAATACCTCAGAAATCAAAAACATAGATGTAATCCTTCATTTAATTTAATTAAACACCAGGCATCGTTATGATCAGCGGCAAGCCCGCTCATACCCTTTTCGACACGGGTGCTTCGCACTCCTTCGTGTCGGACTCGTTTATTGAAGGATTAGAAGGTGTAGAGAAATTTCCCAGCATGGAAAAGAGGGTGCGACTCCCTGATGGCTCGGAACTACGAACCACAGATTGCTGCAATATGGAAGTCGAGATAGGGGGCAAGGCGTTTGAAGCTCTGGAAACGGTCTTGAGGCTACCAGATTTTGATCTGATTCTAGGCATGAACTGGCTCCATTGGAACCGCGCTCAGATCGACTGCCCCTCCAGAAGGATTACGCTCAGACATGGACATTCTTACGTCACTATTGAAGGTATCCGACCTATCCCCCTTCTTTCATTGTCTTCCATACAGGCTGTTAAGGCCTATGAGCAGGGGGGAAGTGTATCTTATTTGCTTTGAGATGGTAGCAGCAGAGAGTTCTATAAATGATATCCCAGTGGTTTGGGATTTCTCCGATGTATTTATGGAGAAATTGCCCGGACTACCACCAGTTCGGGATTTGGACTTCAGGATTCAGTTAGTGCCAGGGGCGAGGCCAGTGTCTCGGGCACCTTATAGAATGGCCCCAAGAGAATTGGCGGAGTTCCGAACTCAGCTTCAGGAACTTGTGGAGTCGGGATTTGTACGACCGAGCTCATTGCCGTGGGGAGCACCGGTTCTTTTTGTGAAGAAGAAGGACAGATCGCTGCGGTTATGTATCGATTACCGGGAATTGAATCGATTAACGGTCCGCAATACCTATCCACTGCCTCGGATAGACGAATTGTTTGATCAGCTACAGGGAGCTTCTTGGTTTTCTAAACTAGATCTGCAGTCTGGCTACTATAAGCTCCGTATCCGGGAAGAGGACATACCAAAGACGGCATTCAGCTCGCGATATGGACTATACGAGTTCACGGTGATGCCCTTTGGGCTCAAAAATGCTCCCTCCGCATTCATGACCCTAATGAACCGTGTATTCAAACCATATTTGGATCGCTTCGTCATTGTATTCATCGACGATATTCTGGTCTATTCCCGGACGCAGGAAGAACACGCAGCTCATCTGACCCAAGTTTTACAGAGGTTGAGAGAGTTTCAGATGTATACAAAGTTCTCTAAGTGCCAATTTTGGCTACAGGAGGTGGCTTTTCTGGGTCACGATATTAGTGGAGCTGGAGTGGCGGTGGATCCAGCTAAGATAGAGGCGGTACGGAATTGGCCACGACCAAAGACAGAAGCAGACATCCGCAGCTTTTTGGGATTGGCAGGATACTATCGTAAGTTTGTGGAGGGATTCTCAAGGATAGCCCTCCCCCTTATGTCATTGACGAAGAAGGATGCAAATTTTGTTTGGTCAAAACAATGTGAGGCAGCTTTTCAGGAGTTGAAATACCGACTGACCTCATCCCCTATCCTTGCGCTCCCATCCGGGAGTGAAGGATTCCAGATCTACATGGATGCCTCTTATCAGGGGATGGGTGCAGTCTTGATGCAGCATGGACACGTCATTTCTTATATTTCGAGACAATTGAAGAAACACGAACATAATTATCCGGTACATGACCTAGAACTCGGGGCCGTGGTATTCTCCCTAAAGACCTGGAGGCATTACTTATATGGGATTCATTGTGATATCTACTCGGATCACAAAAATCTTAAATATATTGATACCCAGAAGGATCTAAATCTACGACAGAGGAGATGGTTAGAGTTTCTCTGCGATTATGATTATCAGATTCATTATCATCCAGGGAAGGCCAATACGGTAGCTGATGCACTGAGTAGAAGAGCTGGCACTTCTGGATCGTAGCCTCGCTTGATGTCCTTAGAGCTGGTACGAATGTTGGAGGAGATGCACATTACCATGGTGTCTGAGTCAGAACAAGCAGTGTACCGAGAGTATTTAAATTCAGTGATCAGCGATGACACTATTCGGGAGCACATCGTTACGCATCAGAGACTGGATACTGCACTAGAGCCGATTTTCGGAGTCCTGGACGGGGGCAAGGTTGGAGATTATTCTTTACAAGACGATTTACTTCGATTCCGTGGGCGAGTATACATACCAGCTGGAGATGGTATCCGGGAAGATATACTCAGAGAGGCACACTGCTCCCAATATTCAGTGCATCCCGGCATTTCCAAGATGTGGGCAGACTTACGGAAGACAATGTACTGGCCCGAGATAAAGAAGGAAATCACCTATTTTGTGACTCACTGTGAGACCTGTCAGCACGTAAAGGCAGAATGTAAGAGCCTAGGGGGTTTAGTACAACCACTACAAGTTCTAGAATGGAAATTCGAGGATATTGCTATGGACTTCGTTCACGGACTGCCTCGCTCCCACTCGGGACACGACTCCATATGGGTCATTGTGGACAAGTTGACCAAGGTCGCACGATTTATTCCGGTCAGAAAGGAAGCTCCGGTCACAGTATTGGTGAGACTATTCGTGGAACACTTTGTCAGATATCACGACATTCCCAAGAAGATCGTCTCAGACCGCGATGGTCGGTTCACCTCGAGAGAGTGGAGGGCAGTACATGCTTATTTGGGTTCTCGGCTCACCTTTAGTACTGCCTTTCACCCACAGACCGATGGACAGACCGAGCGGACCATCCGGACTATGGAAGACCTACTCAGATTATGCATATTAGATACGGGAAAGCCTTGGGAAAAGCTGCTGCCTCTGATTGAGTTTTCATACAACAATAGCCACCAAGCTAGTATCGGGATGGCTCCTTATGAGGCACATTATGGGAGGAAGTGCCGGACACCGTTATCTTGGGTCCAAGACGTAGACACTCGAACTCTGGGTTCAGACTTTGTGGAAGACACGGAGACGTAGATTCATTTGATCAGGGATCAGCTATTAGAGGCACAGAGAAGGCAAGTAAAGTATTATGATGCTCGACATCGGAAGGTAGAGTTCCAGGTTGGAGACAGGGTTTTCTTGAAGATTCGTCCAGTACACGGGGTCTCTCGGATACGGAGACACAAGAAGCTCAGTCCACAATACATGGGGCCTTACTTGGTTTTGGAGCATATTGGCCCCTTGGCTTACCGACTGCAGCTGCCTCCGGAGTTGAGCACTTTACATGATGTATTCCATGTCTCTTCCTTGCGAAGAGCTCTCCTTCGGCCAGAGCAGCATGTTATCGCTACAGCTGGCCCGGTGGCGCATGACAGATCAGTTAGACTAGAGCCGATTCAGATCGACGACACTGCCGTTCGGGTGTTGCGAAAGAAGAAAGTTCCGCTCGTGAAGGTGTTGTGGTCCAACCACGGGCAAGAGGAGCACACCTGGGAACCAAGGGACCGGATGATGGAGCAACACCCAGAGTTGTTTACAACAGGTACATATTTAATTTATGATTTAAGATTTCTAATTCTTGCAACTAGAACCCCGTAGACCCAAACTTGAATTTCGGGGACGAAATTATTTGTTTTGTTTTTAGGATTTGTAACATCCCATGTTACTTCTAGGCCCCTTAACTTAGATTGGGTTAGGCATGGGGTGGGTGTTAGGGGAAATTAGCTAGGTTTGACCCTAGGTGGTGGGTTATAGCCATGTGGGGCCCACCATAGGACCAAGTCAAACTAGGTCAAACTAGCCCAAATAGGGACCCTAGCCACACCATGACCCCACCACATTGCCCTAACCCTAAAAACAATCTAAGTGGACCCTAAGGCATGTCCCTAGGTCAACAGTTTGACCTTAGTTGACCCAAGTCAACCTTGAGCCTAAAGTGGTCAAAACCACACTCATAAGCCCAAATGACCTATGTAGGGCACCCCCTTGACCCAATCCAAGTTGGGTGGTACCATTGGTCTCATGACCATCAAGTGGGTCAGCCCACTCATCATGTTGACCAAGTCAACTCAAAAGTTAACAAGTCAACATTTTACCCTAATGAGTGAAAATGTGAGCCCAAGTCATTTCCCATGAGCCAAGCCCACCAAACTTGACCCATGACCAGCCAAGTGGACAAGGACAGCCCCTAACCCCCAAAATGAGGAGAGAGAGAGAGAGTACATGCAAAGGGGCATTTTGGAGAAAACACCTAAAAGAGGAGAGAGAAAGGGGGAGGTGATGAAAGGAGGCCATGTGGCCTTCATTTCTTCAGCCCAATAGGTGCTGGCCGACCACCCCACCCCATTTCAGAGGAAAATAAGGCATGACAGCCACTTGGCATCCATGGTGGAGCAACCAAAGGCCAACCCGAATTTTACCTCGGCCATATCTCCCTGTACAAGCCTCCTCAGGCCACACTAACCCCACCAGCAGTTTCAGAGAGAGGAAAGGAGTGGAGTTTGATACCTGGAGCGAGGCAAACGGTGGAGAAATGAGGATTTGGCAAGGAGATCGCCAGAGCAAGCTCAACCATGGCCTACCGCCGCCACACCCGCAGCCAACCACCACTTCGGGTTCGTTTCACCTCACTTCAAGCCGTACAAGCTTCCTAGAACTTTAGGTTAAGCAATCGGGCTCAATTGAGCCCGATGCCATAGGAGAAAATCCCGATTTTTCAAGTTTTTTCTCACTTCTCGGGATCGCCGGCGCTGCCGCCTCCCGCCGCCTAGTCGTCGGCAAAAGCCGGCCACCACCACCGTGAAGGTGGTGGCACAGTTGGCCGGCCTTGGCACCGCCTCTATTGGCTGGAAAAAGCCCCGCAAGGCGGCCCAGCTCGGGCAAATCCCCACCCTCCAAATTTGAGGAAGATAAAGGGATGCCGTCCACTCTAGCTTTAGGATTCGTGCAAGCCTATTTATTAAACCTTATTATAATTTTAATGAAATATTTATCATTTCTGTCACATTATAACCAGGGTTTTGCATGTGATAATTAAGGCACTTAGAGGCTTTACCTAAGGTTGGAACCTGAATAAAACATTTAGATGAGTGTGTTAGCTTTAAAATTCCACCCTAAACTTAGGTTTTGGTCCAGTGGTCTGGCCTGTAGGGCATTTTTCCTAGGACTGGTCCTAGGCTAGGGCAGATCTTAATTTGAGTGCCCATGCTAAACCAGTGATCCACATGGACTGGAATTTTGGGCATGTGCATGTCTAGGGCATATCTAGCCCATGCCAAAAATTAGGAATTTTTGGGATACCTTTTTCTATAGTTTTTACAATAATATCAAAATATGAATTAATGAAATATTTGGAGTTATAGGCACCCAAATAGTCCCAAATTTTGGTGGCAGATCCTCTGGGACATGGTTAGGGTCTGATAAAAATTTCAGCCCATTTGAACCACTGCATGTTGGGTTAACCCACTTGCATGTGTTGGCTACTTATGGCCTTGGGGTGCATTTAGCCAGAAATGATATATTGTGTATTCAGCCTAGTTGAGGCATGAAAAAATCATGGAATTTATTCCAGTGATTAATTAGGGTAAAAATCACCCCTATAATTAATTATGGGATTTTTGGGATCAAAAATCCCATTATTTGGAATTATCAAAATATAGCTCTTTTTGGAAAAGAAATTGGAAAAATAGATTTTTACCAAGGAAAACCCCCAAAATCTGTCAAGTCAAAAAATGAGGTGTTAATTGACTTAGGATAATTTTTATATCTCTGTTTGAGAATTATTGGAGCAAAATACCTTGATTTACCATTTTACCCTTTTTATAATTATTCATGAATTGGTGGAATTACACATTAGAAAATTGTGGAAATATTTCTAGTGTTGTGAAATTGTATTATTAGTCTTGTAGATTTATCTCAGAATTTTTGGATACACTGATAATTTTAAATTGACATAATGGCATTTTGGTAAATATTTAAGAATGGGAATTGTTAGGTCATTACACTATAGAGGTTTATGAAACTCTTCCCTTAGTCTTAAATTAATGTATTATATGCTCTGTAATTTTCCTAGAATTTTTGTAAGTAAATTCCTTATATTCCTTTGTAAAATGACAATTATGGTGATTTGGATAAATTAAGGAAAATAATAGAAATAATTAAAGGAAAATTATAAATCTTGGAAGACAGCCATATTTCACTATGTTGTAGGTCAAAATAATTTTTCACATCATTAGGACCATGATATGATATACTTCATGTGTTAAATGGCCTGAAGAACTAATTTAAGAAAATAATTTAATGGAATAAATAATTGGGAAAATTATGAAAATCGTCATGGTCATCATATAGGTCCATACCACCCTAGTATAAATAATTGGATACATATGGACCAAGGAATTTAGAAGTTGGATTCCGGGGTGGAGTTAGGTCAAGGGCTGCGCATAGTAAAGGTAGGTTATACCTTAGGGCCTCCGGGGAATTGATCGACAACTGAGCTAGAGTATATGATTGGAAGTATAACCCTGGGTGGCAGTTGTGTCCTAGTGACGAGAGTGAAAGTGCAAACCTTAGTCATAACTTGGCAGAGGCCGGCGGAAGACCGTCGCCCCTCGAATAACATTTTAAGTCACTAAGCCGCTCTAAAGTAACACTGAGAGCAAAGGGAATCATGGGTAGACATCAACTAAAGGTTTGTGTACACAAAGTCGGGTGTTTGAGTTGCACTTCTTGTTCATATCATACCCACCATATAGATGCATATCATAAACATTCATAACAACCTATGACACATAATGTATAAGTGGTATGGGGCGCTTATACATTAGGACCTGCTAAACGACCCCTTAGTTTATAAGCTTGAGTGGGCAAGTTTATAGGTTAAGGTTATTTCCTTTATATATATATATATATACTGCTTGTGACAACCGACACCCCATCGTATAAAATGGTATGAGACATCTTATACGATGGGAGCCTTGTAGAAGATCCCTTGGCTTATGTGTTCTCGCATAAGTGAAAGTTACTTTCTTTTCTTACTTACTTCTATATACATTTGGTAGTTAGCTTCTTATCACCTGCTTCCACTTTGTTACACCTTGTTGTCCTCCACTTCGTCCTCCCTCTCGGTGCCTAGGAGTTGCAGGGCGAGGTGCGGAAGAAATGACTTAGTCTTTTTGACTAATGGTCGGTGACCATATCATTTTAGGAGCTCGAGGAGATGGACCAGCACATCGAGGAGGCAGGACTTGAGGAGCAGATACCGGCACCACCTACTATTACTACTAGAGCACGTCCTCAGGTGTGTTGAGTCGAGATGATATATTCCGCTGCAGTTAGAGAGAGTGTGAGAGAGTGATTTGATTATGATGTACTGGGCATAAGCCCTTATTACTCTCATGTTGTTTACTCATTTTGGACTGCATTTTATGTACTTTTCATTTACTATAAACATATGATTAGTATTGTGGCTGTGGACTTTACCTGTGCTACTCTGATTATACTGCTATTTCTCATATTGGCCGAACAGGTTTATGATCGTACTAGCCGGCAAAATCGGCGTCTTGCGGTGTCGACTAACCCGTGCGTTAGTGTCACCGTAAGATGGAGGTTTTGGGTATAAGATCCGGGTTGGCCACGGAGAGTGGGGGCGGATCTTACAACCAGGGCCTAGTCATTACCTTGTCATGACAAATTCACCTGGGGGGGGTCTAGCTGTTTGGGGGATGTTACACTGGAGATGTCCTATTACACCGAGAAGGATGACCCGGTCCAACACATCCAATGGTTCGAGGGCGTGGTGTCGATAAGGCAGATGTTGGATTCCTTCAAATGCAGACTCTTTTCCATCACCCTCAAGGAGAAGGCGAGAGAGTGGTTCCACCAATTGTCAGCCAACTCAATCTACTGCTTTGAGGACCTGTGTTGGGGGTTCATGTTAAGGTTCACCACCTCGAAAAAGAGAAAGAAGGAGTCTGTTACACATCAATCAGGGGGTGAACGAGAAGAAGCTATCTTGAGCTCCGTCTTGGTTTGGGAAGAGGGGAAGAAGCAGCTGCCCATATATTACGTAAGCCAGGTCCTAAGGACGGCAGAGCTCCGTTATCCCATCTTAGAGAAGATGGCCTTTGATCTGATCATCTCAGCTCGGAGGCTCCGACCCTATTTCCAGGCACACTCCATCCAAGTAGTGACTGACAATCCCCTCCGCAACATATTTAAGGGGGTGAAGCATTCAGGAAGGTTGGCGAAGTGGTCGGTAGAGTTGAGTGAATTCGACATCTCTTTTGTCTCGCGTCTCTCAATCAAGTCCCAAGCAATGGCCGATTTTCTTGCAGATTATGTGGTTGAGGTGGCGGAGGAAGAACTCACTCACCCAGTTCCCTAGAAGGTGATGGTTGACGGCACATTAGGAAGGCATTACCTAGGGGTGGGAGTGATCTTGGAGAGTCCTCAGGAAACGAGGATCAAGCAAACGGTGGTGGTGTATTTTCTCATCACTAATAATAGGTCGAGTACGAGGCAGTGATAGCAGGATTGCATCTGGACAGGGAGCCGGGGGTGCATGATGTGGAGGTCCTCACTGACTCTATAGTGGTGGCCTCCCAGATCAATGGGGAGTTTGAGGTAAGGGAACCTACTCTCCAATTGTACTTGATAAAGGTGAAACGGGTCATCGGTATGTTCAAGACCTTCTCCATCCGACATGTGCCGCGGGAGGAGAACGAGCAGGTTGATCAGTTAGCCAAGCATGGTCCCCGGGTGGGAGGTACCATCACTGACCTGTTCCGTCCGTCCATCCAAGAGGGGGAGCTATTGGAGGTGGACCAACGCCCCTCATGAATGGACCCGTTCACAACATTTCTATCCACAAGGGAGTTCCCGGAAGGGATGGATAGGAAGAAGTTTAAGAAAAATGGACATATTATCTTATGCGTGACATGTAGCTGTATAGGAAGACCCTCTCAGGGATGTTGGCACGTTGTGTGTCCGAGAAAGAGGTTCAGAGGATTTTGGAGGAGGTCGATTCGGGGGAGTGTGGAAGCCACTCGGGGAGCAGAACCTTGGAGGGGAGGATAGTCCGACAAGGATATTTCTTGCCAACCCTGGTCTACGACGCCGCTTAGTTCGCAAAGAAGTGCCACAAGTGCAAGCTATTTTTCCCCCTCCAGCTCCAACCAGCTCAGCGGCTCAGGAGTATTACGGCCCCCTGACTATTCGCCATTTGGGGAATGGATTTAGTAGGGTATTTCCCCTAGGCTAGCGAGCAAAGGAGGTTCCTGCTGGTGATGATAGATTATTTTTCTAAGTGGATGGAAGTGAAAGCGCTAGCCAAGGTGACCTCTCAGGTAATCAGAAACTTCATTTGGGGGAGATCATCTGCCGGCACAGCCTGCCCCAGGCCATTATCACGGACAATGGGCCTCAGTTTGCAAACACCGAGTTCATCAATTTTTGTGGATAGCTCGGGATTGACCTCAGGTTCGCGTAGGTCCACCATCCCAGGAGCAACGGGCAGGTGGAGGCAGCGAACAAGATAATCGTCAATCTCCTCAAGAAGAAGGTAGAGAATTTGAAGGGTAGTTGGGTGGAGCAGCTTCCTTTAGTTCTTTGGTACCTTAGAACCACTCCCAACATGGCCATGGGGGAGACCCCTTCAAGCTCTCCCATGGGTGCGAGGTCGTGTTTCCAATAGAGTTTGAGGTCTGGATGCCTCGGGTGGTCGACGTAGAGGCAGGAAGGGAAGAGTGGCAAGCTAAAAACGAGGAGGAGCTATGAGTCTCCCTTGATATGGTGGAAGAGTTGCGTGACCTCTCCTCCATCCGATAGGAAGAGTTAAAGAGAAGAATGGCTAATTACTTTGACAAGTACGTCAGGGTTAAACAGTTCGCGGAAGGGGATTTGGTCCTAAAGAAGGTGGATGCAGCAGAGAGATCAGCGGTAGTAGAGAAGCTCAATCCTAACTAGGAGGGCCGAAGATTGGCTAAAGGATCCTTGAGTGACATCGTTATGAACCTGGAGGGCTGAGTCTGGTTGATGCTTAACACCCGCCGTCAGGCTCTCACCTAGCTGATTGGGCCGGTGGCAGCGCCCAGAGGTAAAGTGATGGAAAGTTTTCTTGCTCTGGGGTTAGGTCCCGAGACGCTCCCACTGCCAGGTTTCCACCTAACTGGTAGGGCCGGGATCCTCGAGTGATGTCGTTATAACCCTAAAGGGCTGACTCCGGTTGATTCTCAACACCCACCGTCAGGCTCTCACCTAGCTGATTGGGCCGATCGTAGCACCCGGAGGTTAAGTAATGGAAAGTTTTCTCGCTCTGGGGTTAGGTCCCGAGACGCTCCCGCTGCCAGGCTTCCACCTAGCTGGCAGGGCCGGGATCCTCGAGTGACCTCGTTATAACCCTAGAGGGCTGAGTCCGATTGATGCTCAACACTCGCCGTCAGGCTCTCACCTAGCTGATTGGGCCGGTAGTAGCGCTTAGAGGTTATGTAAGACCCCTTTCTCCTTACCAGGAGGTAACCCGGTCTTATGCCAAGAACCACTGCCTTACGGTAACACTAACTCACGGTTTTGTCGACACAACAAGACGCCGATCCTGCCCCGCTAGTACGATCATTCAACCTGTTTCAGCCAATAGAGAATATAAGTAAAACAAGTAGTAATAACTAACAAGTCCACAAATATCACAGTACCTATCACATATATATGAAAATGAAAGTACAACAGTAGTCCACAATGAGTACAATGAAAGATAAAATGGTGTATGTCCTGTACATGGATATCAAATCTCTCTCTCTCAAAATCAAACTAAGCGGAAGCTAACTATCATCGGTACACACGTCATCACCTGACGCCGGGCTGTAGTAATAGTAGTAGTAGGTAATATCAGCTCCTCAAGTCCTGCCACCTCGTCCTACTGGTCATCCTGGTGCTCCATCTCCTCTAGTTCCTAAAATGATACAGTCACAACCAACCGTTAGTCATAGACTAAGCCATTATCGTCCTCGCATCACCCTCACGATTCCTAGGTACCAAGCGGGAGTACGAAGTGGAGGACAACAAGGGGTACAAAAAGGAAAGCATATGACATTGGATCTAATCTATCAAGATTATGTAGTAACAAATATATCTCTACTCTAGTAGTTCTATATAGTACAAGTAAAGTAAGAAAGAACTGTACTGAAAGGAAATGTTGTAACAAGATAAAGAACGGAGAAGAAAGTAAACTGACTACTGTTAATCTATCATCACAGAAGTACCTTAACTTATATGAATGCCCATACAAACTTAAAAGTTAAGATTTCACAAATGTAACTTATCATATAAAAGAGCTCATACTAATTTATATGATAAGGATCTATGGTGTGTATGACCTAAGCATGTATGTATGTTATGTATACGAGTTATGATTCATATAAGTGCAACTCACGCACGCGACTCTGTTATCGCAGACATTTAGTTTCCGCTTTTTGGAGCTAGCATCACTCTCTGGTACCACCGTTGTGGCTACGACAGCAGCAGAATGGGCGCTTCTGCTTTCTAGGCGGGTATACACACTACCAGACCCAGACCCTTCTTACGCCTTTGTACACATCCTAAGTGCACTCTAGAGTCTCTGCGTACTAATGCTGGATACCTGCTAGACTTTCTTGGTCAGGTGTGCATTTTTAGGGATTGTCCTCCAGACTGTAGTATAAATAACCTTGCCCCTCAAACCCTAACACCTCACCTGAGTCACCATATTGCCATCAGTGTGATGATTGGCCTAGTACCGCATGACCCGCCACTAATATTTTCTATGCACATGCAAATTATTTCTAACTCGAGCCTCCAGCTCGCAGGACAAAACCCGTCCTGTATCCCAATATCCGAGCCTCCACCTCGCAGGATAAAAACCCGTCCTGATATCAAACTTTCGAGCTTCCAGCTCGCAGGACCAAACTGTCTTGATATCAAACTCCCGAGCCTCTAGCTCGCAGGAACAAACCTGTCCTGATATCAAACTCCCGAGCCTCCAGCTCGAGGGACTAACTGTCCTGAATCCCTCCAACCCTTCACGGGTGAGATTGTCACGTCATTCTATTAATCCTGAATCCCTCCAACCCTTCACGGGTAAGATTGTCACATCATTCTCTTAACCTATTAGACTACTCTTGTCTAATGCTTATTACACTTATCAACTTAGGGTTAGTACTTGGACTGCCTAGGGCATGCCCAGTGAAGGGCTCTCGAGGGCACTAGGAACTATGATGGGCTGAAGCCCAAAGCTCCCTTTCTCAAGGACACTTTCTCTTATTAGTGTATACCCATTATTAATAGCCAACTTTCTATGTTACTCTGGTGTGAACCTAGTGACATAAAGTATTAATGGGAGAGTGGCGGTCTTCCAGCGTTTTCCATTCTAGTTATACTCTTTGGGGTTTTGCACTCTAACTCTAGCTACTAAGTAATGACCTACTTGACACCGACCAGGATTTTAACTTCACCATACTATTCTCAATACAACCGCCTATCATATCCCCTATGGGTCCTAGGATTATACTCTATTTTTGTTATACGCAGCCCATGACCTAATACTAACCCATATGATATGACTTTTAATTCTTTGGGTTAGATGCCCCTAATTATTTACCATGGGTTTGTAAGGTGTATGATGTTGACCATTTAGAATTTCATTATTTTTCTAAGTATTTAGGACCCTAAATTAAATCATTTAATTAAGTGACCTAGGTCACTTTGTACATGAACTACTATATCCAATGATCCCATATGCCTATGTAAATTACCTGGAGTTCTTCTACGTTAAATATAACTGTCTACCAAGGATCTTTATTTTTCCCATTTGAATTTTCATATATTCTCTATTTATGATTAAAACTATAATTAATCCATTTTCCAAATGAAGTACTTCAACTATAGAACAAAAAATTCCTAGAAAATTACTGGTGATCAATATTGATATGATAGTACTAAAGACAGAAATTCATGATCTTAGTCAGTGATTTGACCGAACATAATTCCATAAGAATATTATTACCAAAATGCCACTACTTGAGCTTTCAGCATATATTATCATCCATAAATTCTCAAATAATTATACAAGGTTTGAATCACAGAAATAAGATGCTATAAAGTTTTCCATAATTTTTCAACAGTAATTTCCTTTACTTTTAATTAATTTCCAAAAAGAGCAATATGGTAATTCTACTACAAACCCAAGATAAAGTTATCACACAAGCTTATAAAAGTTTCCAGAGATGTATAATGTCCTACTAGGGATTTTAACAAAGTTTTAGAATTTAATAAAATCAGTAGCCCTGTTTTCCAAATTTAATTCTAAAGAAGCCTATTTTCCAATAATTCAAAATAGTGGGATTTTTGATCCCAAAAATCCCAACCTTCTTATGGGAGCTGTTTTACTCCCTATAAGCCTCTGTCCAAAATTTCATGGACATGCATTGGGCCAAAAGGGCTATTTCTCCATTTTCCCTTTTACTAATGACACGCCTTTTGTAATTATACATCCATCATACATGTGGAATTTCCCAAACATGCAGACGTCAAAATGGCCTGAGACTTCTACCAAGGTCATATAATGCCCCAATGACCATACCACCCAAATTTGGGGGCATTTGGAGTGGGGAATCTCCCAAACTTCAAATAATTTAATAATTGAAATTTCTCCAAAAACAACGGAAAAATACTTTCCAAAAATTCTAATTTTTGGCCAGTATCTAAGTCTAACCTAATCACATGCATGGACAAAATATCATGACATGTGGACTTAGGGTTTGACCTGGGCACTCATTTAAAAATCTGCCCTATCCGAGGACCAGTCTTGGTAGAATGGCCCTACAGGGAGTTGTAGTGCTTCGAATTATAACTTTAGGTTGGCAAAACAAAGGTAAGACCCGAATCTACCTTTTTTATATTGAATATCATTCTGGAAATGCCTCTAAGAAACATAAATCTTGCATGCAAGTTGACTGTATAAACAGGGACAAAAATACACATTTAGTTATTTCATAAAAAATTAAGGGCATCAGGTCATCTTCTCCAATGAGCCAACAACTCTGATCATCCCATCCTATAACAGCTTCCTATGGTGTTTCCGGCCATCCGGCCATCTCTCCGGCCTGCCACCACCACCACCGCCACCACCTCCATTGATATGGGGCTAACGTTTTGCAGCGACTTGGCCGCCGGAGGCGGCGGTTTCCAGCAAACCCGAGCTCCTTCAAAACCATGAAATTTCTCTCAAACCTCACATGGATCCAAGCTCAATTGAGCTCGAAATCTCTCCTAAATGATCTAGGAAGCTAGCAAAAGGGGATAGTAGGAGGAACAGACCTTGATCGGAGCCCGACGACGGCGGAGGCGGTTGGCCATGGAAATTCTCCTCTCCGGCGAGCTTGCTCCCAACCCGATTCTCCACCAAAAGCTTCGATCCAATACTAGAATTCAACTCCTCAGGACCTTCTGAAGCTAATGATATTGTTGGATCCCTAGTTGGATTTGGGCTAGGTTCACTAAGTTAGGATATGACCCAACATGTATAGCCAGGGTCATGGTTGTGTCCTAGAGTCTAGGTCTAGTCCTTAGAGTCAACAATGCCAGGGACTAGCCTCCAACACTTCCAGAGACTCAAGACTTAGAGAAAATTCAAGACTTAGAAAAAGAGCTCTATGTTCGTCTCAGGTCGACGAAAGTCGTGCTCAGCTTGACAAACTTAAAGACAAATCCTTGAGTTGAGCTCGACGAACTTGGTTCTCAGATCGACGAACTCTGGACAAAGTGACAACACTTCTAAGTCAAACTTCGGTCGACAAACTTAGAAAATCAGCTAGACGAACTCTGTTCTCTGATCCCAGATCGACTAATTCTGGATCAGATGTTTCAACACTCAACACCAGAGAACATCACACTCAACGCCAGAATGATGATTCAACACTCAACGCTAGAGAACATCACACTCAATGCCAAAATGATGTTTCAACACTCAGCACCAGAAAACAATCTAAGTCCAGAATCAAAACTCAGGTCGACAATCATGGACCTCAGCTAGACGAACTCAGTTCTCAGGTCTCTGGTCGATGATCTTGGACATCAGATCGACGAACTTGGTGCACAGAATAGGAAAGTTGTCAAGCAGAAGTCAGCCATTCAGAGGTCGACGAACTTTGACCTCAGCTCGATGAACTATAGACTCAGGTCGACGAATCAAGACTTGGCTGTTTCCCTCTTCTGTTCCTATTATATTGCAATGATTCATGAGTAATTAATGCTCTAATATTCTCTGAATATTACTATTAGACAAGAGCATTAATTATGGTCTTTATCAGGATTATTGTCTGCCGTTTTCCAAAGGGATAGGTGGGGAAATCAATCAATGTAAAATATTCTCTGGTCGTCAGCATTGAATGCAGAAAGGATTTCGAAATTCAAAAGGATGTTTTACATAGAAAATATAAAAGATGGATTTTTCTTCTTCCAAGACATACAACTGATACAGACACAAAAAAAAACCAGTCAGGAAGAGTAGAACACCATTGTCTCGCAACAAGGATTCTCTCTGCTCTTGCTCTCTCTTGACAACAAAGCGCTAGAAAGAAAGAACTGCTAGACCAGAAGAAGAATAGCTTTCAGAAGAAGAAGAACAACTATTTAAATCAAGAGTCTTCTTCTTTTGTCATCGTCTTAGGAACTTTCAAAGGACAACAACTACTGCATCTGTCAAAGAGTTCCTGAAGTTCTTCTAGTTGAAGTTGAAAGCTTGAAGGCCTATCACCCTGAAGCAAAGTTCCTTTCACCTTAAATAAATTCAGTATTTTAGGGAGAGCTTTTGCCACCATCAAATCCACAGAGTCTTCTTAGTTGAATACTTGAAAAAGAGAAGACATCATCACTCTCTTACCCCCTCTGTAAAAAGGGTTCTCTACTCCTTTCAAAAGTGATTCCTGGTTGCAAGGTCCTAACAAAAAGACTTGAGGTTTGGTTTTTGAGCACCTTACCAAAAGATCATTAGTGGCAGTCACCTGAACAAAAACCTGAGTAGATTCCTACAAGGGTAGTAGAAGAGTGGATGTACCCAGGTTGGGGAACCACTATAAAATTCTTGTGTTGTCTGGTTGCCTTTTTCTTTCGTTCTTGCTGTGGCTGTGATAGTTAGGATTCTGTGATTTTTATTAGTTTAATCTGTTGTGCTGTGATATAACATCTAAGTTTAGGAACAAGTTATATTATTCATCAAAAGATTTTAATTACTCACAAATACTCTATTCACCCCCCTCTAGAGTATATTAGATCTTACCCTCACTTTCAATTGGTATCAGAGAGGAGTTATTTTGGTTGTACAAGTTAACCCTTGAGCCAAATATCCTATGTTAGATCGCTATATATTTCTAGTAGATTCACATAGGCAGCATGACACAGAACAAAGATTATGCAAGCACAAGACCTCCAGTGTGCAACCTGAACAAGTTTGCCATCTGGAAGGCAAGAATAAAGTTATATATGAACTCCATTGATGAAGATATCTACAATTCCATTTTGACAGGTCCCCCTGCAGCACTTATAATAGTAGCATCATCCAGCACTAATGAAGTTCCACCACCTGAGTGGACTGAGGCTCAGAAGAAGGCCAAAATTGCTGATGCCAAGGCAATGAACATATTGGCCCAAACAATGTCAGATGATATTTTCCAGAAGGTGGCTGAATGCACATCAGCCAAGGCCATTTGGGATTCCCTGAATCAAATGGTGGCTGGATCTGCTGATGAGAGAAAAGACAGAAGATCAAACCTCATATCCCAATATGAGAACTTCAAGAAGGAGGAAGCTGAAACAGTAGCTGATATGTACAATAGGTTAAGCTCAATCATCAATGAGCTAAAGACCTTAGACAAGGACATCACCCTCACAGAGGTGAATGACAAAATCCTCATCTGCTTCCCAAGCTCATGGGATTCAAGGATCTGGCCCATCAAGGAGGCCAGGAGACTAAATGAGATTTCCACTGAATCTCTTTTAGGAAAGTTAAAGTCCTATGAACAGCTGATCAACTCCAGGGAAGCAGATGAGCAAAGAACACCTCAACCAGTAAGGAAGGAGCAAAACCTTGCATTCAATGCTGCTGATGAGACTGAGACTCCATCTATAAATGAAGATCTGATGAGCTTGCTTGCCAAAAGATTCTACAAGATGGCAAGGAAGGATTTCAAAAGGAAGTCATCCAGGAAGAATGATAAGCCCAGGTATGATAAAACCCATACTAAAGAGGTAGTATGTTTTGGCTATAGGAAACCTGAACATTTCCTCTCAGAATGTCTAGAGAATCAGAAGAAGGAGAACAGAAGAGAGAAGGACTCCAGGAGTAAGCATTACAACAAGCCATCTTCCAACAAGCATAAAAAGAAAGATAGAGGGTTTGTGGCTGAAAGCTGGAGTGAAACAGAAGATGAATCTTCATCTTCAATTTCTAGTGAAGAAGAAGAGGAGGCAAAGGCAAAGGAAGTTTGCCTTATGGCAATTCATGCCAGCAGCAGCAGATCAGATATAGATGAATCTGATAATGAAGAAAGCCTATCAGCTGAAGATCAGGTATTAGCCTCTAATGATTTTGAATTTAAAAATTTATGCTTAGATTTGATAAGCTCTGAGAAGGAAATCAAACTTCTCAGAGAAAAAATAAATGCTCTAGATAAGCTCACTTCTGAAAATGCAAATCTATATAACGAATTAAAATCTACAAATGAACAAATTATTTCTCTGAAATCTGAACTTAGCAAAGCCAAAATGTTAGAAGAATCATTAAATGACAGAAGCTTAAAATTGCTAGATATAACAAGCACACTAAATGCTAGAACTAATTACTGCAAACTAGGATTAGGAGCTTCATCCAGTGAACCAATACTAATATAAAAGAACCATCTTTCCAAACCTGTAAATTTTGTTTCTGATAAAGGAAAGAAAAACACTGAACAAGTCAATAAGGTTAATGAAGTCCTTAAACAAATTGAAACTAAGAACAAACTTAAAAAACAGAAGAATAAGAAAAATAACAATGTTCAGCAGTTATCGTCAAACTCAGATCGATGATACATGAATAGATCGTCGACCTCAGAATGGCGATCTTTGAACGCAAATTTCAGTAATAATCAATCTTCGATCTACGATCAACGATATCAGTATGGTTCGTCGACCAGAGATCGATGATTTTGGTGCCCCAAGAATGAATACCTTTATTCTTCGAGCAGAGATCGACGATCTCATCCAACATCATCGAGCTCAGGTCGACGATCCAACCAGAAATCGTTGATCCCAGATCCTAACAACAGAAACCTAAATTCTAAAAGTAACATTAATCCTTTTAGTCAATGGATAATACCACCAAGAAGATATCATCCTAAAGGTTACAAAAATCAACCTAAATTCTCTTATATTTCCAGTTACAGTTATGTAAATAAACCAGGACCCAAGGTTACCTGGGTCAAGAACAACTAACTATTCTGTCTGCAGATGAAGAGCTGTCCAGCTGTAAATCAAGTATGGTACCTGGACAGTGGTTGCTCCAAGAATATGACTGGGAGCAAGGAAAGTCTACTCAACTACAAGTCCAAGCTTAGACCAAAGGTAATCTTTGGAGACTCAAAGTGTGGGCAATCTGAAGGCTATGGACAAATAAGGATTAGAGTAGTCACATTCAACAAGGTAACCTATGTAAGAGGACTCAAGCATAACCTCATCTCCATAAGTCAATTATGTGATGAAGGTTATCAGGTACACTTCAACTCAACTGCCTGTATTATTTCTAATAAAGAAAAACAAACTGTTTTAATGGGGAATAGACAAGGAAACATATATATAGTTAATTTTCTATCTGCCAATTCAAATATCTGCTTACTTATCATTATAAGTAATCAGAATGATTTATGACATAAAAGACTAGGGCATGTTAATATAAAAAACATTGCTAGGCTATCTAAAGACAACCTTGTGAGAGGTTTACCTTCTGGCCCCTACAAGATGGAAGACCTCTACAGGGCTTGTCAACTAGGCAAGCAAACTAAATCTAGTTTTAAATCAGTAAATAAAAGTGATTCACCTAGGATATTATACTTGCTACACATGGATCTCTTTAGACCCATAACTGTACAAAGCCTGGGAGGGAAATCCTACACCTTAGTTATAGTGGATGACTTCTCAAGGTTCACTTGGGTGTTCTTTCTGAGATCTAAGTCAGATACCTTTAAGGTTCTTACAGATTTTCTCAAGACCATACAGATTGAGTACTCTACTCATGTTGCATTGATCATAATTGAACATGGTACAGAGTTTGAGTCTTTTCTTATGCATGAGTTCTGTGAGAAGGAAGGTATCAGACACTGCTTCTCAGCTCCTAAAACTCCCCAACAAAATGGGGTAGTTGAAAGGAAAAATAGGACACTTATTGAAGCTGCAGGAAAATTACTAGCAGATGCTTACATGCCCCTATCCTTTTGGGCAGAGGCTGTAAGCACAACAAACTATGTACTGAATAAAAGTCTGATACATAAACTAAAGAATAGGACTCCCTATGAATTACTTAAAGGGAAGAAATCTAAAATCACTTATTTTAAAGTATTTGGCTGTGTATGTTATATACATAATAATGAAAAGAGATACATTAGAAAGTTTGAAGCTAAGGCTGAAGAGAGAATTTTTCTAGGATATTCCCAAGTAAGCAAAGCTTATAGGGTATTTAATAAATCATCCCTTAAAATTGAGGAATCAGTTCATGTTACATTTGATGAAGCTAACATGTTTTACAAGGAGAAAAACATTTCTACTAGTAGTACTTTGCAGGTATCAAATTTGTGTGATAATTTGGATGATCTAGACCTTACCCCAGAGGCTGAATCACATTCTCCTCCACAATCAGTAACAGAAGCTGATAGTGATGAAGAAACTGTGGAAGCAGTTCAACTTCCTTCAACAGTTGATGCAATTCCACAAGAGGAATTAAATCCAATAACTGTTGCTGAACCAACTCCACCTAATGATCTTGTCACACTTAGAGATCACCCTAGATCCCAAGTGATTTGAGACATAACAGCAGGTGTACAGACAAGGCATCAACTCAACCAAGAATTGATGCATGCCTATTTTCTCTCTCAAGTTGAACCTCAAACCATAAAAGATGTTGAGCAAGATCCCCACTAGATTATTGCTATGCAAGAGGAACTCAACCAGTTTGAGAGATTTAGGGTATGGGATTTGGTTCCAAGATCCCAAGACTACCCAGTTATTGGAACCAAATGGGTATATAGAAACAAACTGGATGCCCAAGGTGTAATTGTGAGAAATAAGGCTAGGCTTATTGCTCAAGATTATAAGCAAGAAGAGGGAATAGACTATGACCAAACATTTGCACCAGTTGCAAGATTGGAGGCAATCAGAATATTTCTTGCCTATGCTGCCTATAAGAAGTTCAAAGTCTATCAGATGGATGTGAAGAGTGTCTTTTTGAAGGGTGTGCTAAAAGAAGAGGTTTATGTTGAACAACCTCCTGGTTTCATCTCTCCAACTCATCCTTATCATATTTTTAAATTGCATAAAGACCTCTATGGTCTAAAGCAAGCTCCAAGAGCTTGGTATAAGACTTTAGCTAGCTTTTTAATAGAGCATAAATTCATTAGAGGCATTGTAGATAAAACATTATTCACTAGACATCATAAGGATCAAACCTTGTTAGTACAAATATATGTGGATGACATTTTATTTGGGTCTACTGATCCCAAATTATGCAAGAGGTTCTCTGACCTCATGCATTCAAAATTTGAGATGAGTAGCATGAGTGAGCTCTCCTACTTCCTTGGTCTCCAAGTGAAGCAGCTCCCTGATGACATCTTCATTTCCCAGGCTAAATATGCTAAAAAACTTATTAAGAAGTTTGGGATGGCTGATGCCTCAGTAAAGAAAACACCTATGGCCACAAATGCTGTAATAGACTCTGATGCACATTGGAAACCTGTGGATCAGAAATTATATAGGGGCATTGTTGGATCCCTACTATATCTTACAGCTAACAAACCTGATATTATGTTTGCCACATGCCTTTGTGCTAGGTTCCAGGTGAACCCTAAAGAATCTCATCTAATTTTTCTAAAAAGGATTTTAAGATATATAAAGGGTTGTCCTAGTCTAGGCCTCTGGTATCCTACTTAGTCAGAGTTTGAGTTAACTGGATACTCAGATGTTGACTTTGCTGGATGTAGAGTGGACAGAAAGAGTACCTCAGGAACATGTCAGTTCCTTGGTATGAGATTAGTGTCCTGGTTTTGCACGAAGCAATCATCTGTGTCTACATCAACTGCTGAAGCAGAATATATTGCAGCTGGCAGTTGTTGTTCCCAGATGCTTTGTATTCAAAACCAACTCCTGGACTATGGGTTCAACTTAAATAATTCAACCCTACTATGTGATAACACAAGTGCTATTGCTATAGCAAAAATCTAGTCCATCACAGTAGGACTAAACATATAGACATTAGGCATCATTTAACTAGAGAGTGTGTAGACAAAAACAAAATTAAACTTGTCTATATCTACACTGATTTGCAAAAAGCTGATATTTTCACCAAGCCCTTGGATGAAAGAAATCACTTATTCTTTGTAAATCATCTTGGAATGATCAATGGAGAAGACTTTGTTTAGTTTTTGTCTACACTCAAAGAACTCTTCAGATTTCGTCGACCTAAGATCGACGAACTCCCTGTCAGTAAAGTTAGTTTCGTCGACTTGAGATCGACGAACCTACTTCAGAAAACTTTTTTTGAACGGAGCTCGGCGAAATATCTTCAACCCTTTAGGCTGAGATCGACAAATTGTTTAACTCCAAATTATTTCATCGGCCTCAGATCGAAGATCTATTTCTTTCTCGTGGAACGGAGTCTGTCGGTTCATATTTCGGAAAACCTTATATTTAGGTTTTCTTCGACCTCCGTCCCGCGCTTTCAGATCTCTTGCACTTGATCCTCATTTTCTCTTGCAGGTGCTCTCATGGCAATTCCGACAGGAACTCTAGGGGCGATGAATTTTGATACTGGATTCGACCTGGACTTCGAATCTTTCCAGTACTCAGATCCCATCTTCCTGAATATTCTACAGTTACTTGAAGACCAAAAGTTGAATACTCTGCTCTCCACCCGCATGAAGATATCAGGAACAAAGATCAGGGAATTGGTTTACACAGCTTCTACAGAGGAAAATACGATGATTGGAACAATCGCAGGTACTACTGTTTCTCTTACCCCCAATGTTTTAACTGAAATTTTTGGATTGAGAAATGATGATGAGGAATTAGATATAAATTCAGAGGAATTTGATATGATTCTTAACATGATGGGGTATTCGGGACAAACCCCCAATAAATTGCTCAAGAAACATTTGTCTGCAAAGTATAAGTTTCTTGCCGACATTGTGGGGAAGGTGCTGCTAGGGAAGCACACTGCACCTGACTATATCACCAGACATCAGTTCCTGGTCATGTGTGCCATAGTGAATAAAAGGACAGTTAACTGGGCACAGATCTTATTTGATCAGATTAGAAAGAAGAACAACAAAAATGAGGTTTTCTTTGGAAGGATCCTAGGGATCTTCCTCAAGGAGAAGGCTGCTGAATCACTGGTCTCCCCGACCATATTCATTAATGCTAGCAAGAGACTCATTTGTGCTCTGTTTAGCAAGTGGGAGAGGATAATCACTAAGCCAACCAAGGCTCCCTCCTCTTCCACCAGAACTTCTGAAAGTACGAGGGCTGTACCAGCCACTCCGCACCCCATTGAAGAGATCCCTTCCACCCCTCCACCACCTACAACTACTCAGGTTCCATCCCAACCAGCAATACAACCAACTCCACCTTCCACTACCATTATAGTCCCTATCTCTACACCTCCAGCATCCCAACTTCCTGCTTCTCCAATAAACATTCCCTTTAATACTCCATTCCCCCAGCCTGATACATCTATACCCTCACCACCCCAATCTCCTCTTCCACATCATCTTGCTGATATCCGGCCTCCAAACCAACCTATCATCCCTCCTATCCTTCAACCTCTTATCATCCCCACTAAACACTCCCTCTCCTCCAAATTACTCTCTCCTAGACACTCAAATCCCACCTCCACCTCCACCGCTAACTCCCCCAGCACCTACCATATCCACTCAACCAACCACTGCCACAACATCTACCTCTCCACACTTGGATCCCTCTCTTGTCTCCCCACTCATTACCCTCCTCACACCCCTCCTAAAACACTCATTGCAGAGGCTATCTCTCCTCTTGCTGCCTCCATCTCCTCTCTAGCTGCTCAAATTACTTCCTTATCTACTGGTCCCTCTTTAGTTGGGGGTCTGGCTTCAGTTCCTCCTGAAATCAGGCAGGGGGAGATACTTGATGAAGAAGTTGCACCAGTTGTAGCAGAAGATGTAGCACCAGCAGAATCAGATGATAAGGATATGGACACATCATTTATAGCAGAAGATGTAGCAACAGAAGAAGAAACAGTAGCAGAAGTACAAGAAGAAGTTATAGCAGAAGATGTACCAACAGACAACACTAAGCCATCTATGGCTATAATTCCATATACCACACCAATTTGGCTAAATGACACTTTTGTAGCTCCTGAGCCTCTTCCCAGAGTTGCTTCCCCCACCATCTCATCCCCTATAACACCAGTGTATATTATGGATGATTCTCCAATGCCTGACCTAGATGCATTGGTCATAGCTGATATTGAGGAAGAAAATAAATTAGCTGCTCAAAGTACTGATGTACACAGATCTCCAGTTTCCCCCCAGTTCCTTCAAAGAGAGAAAAGACAACAACTTATGATGACACATTGAGAGAGATTGATGCCATGTATGACAATACTCAGCCTTCTGATGATGATGATGATGATTCTGATGAGGACCCAAAGAAAAAGAAATTTTCAAAGAAAAGGAAAGCTCCTCCACCTCCTACCCCAAAACCCAATCCAGCAAATGACACACTCTATTACATTCTGTAGAACATAAATCCATACAAGGGTATACCAGCTTGGATGTGGCTGTCTAAAAATGAACAAAAGGCAAGGAAGAAGAGCAGAAGATATTCTCCTCCCCCACAGAAATTCAAGAGAGGTCCTCCTCCTCCTCCTCCTGCTGCTGCTGCTAGTGTCTCAGGAACTACTTCTCAAGGGACAGATTCACCTTCCAAGTCTACATCCTTCACCAGAACATATCAAAGATAGGAAAGGTCATCTAGACATCATTGTCAAGGAAGCAGCCAGCAAAGGAATGTCAGTTCTACAGAGCAAATAAAGGAGATAGTTTATCAGAAACCAAAGTTCTCACCTCCCAGACAGCAAGCTCAGCAAAGAAGGCACACAGAATCCCACAAGCCCAAAAGAAAATATAGTGAGACTGCTCCTCCAAAGTCTCTGTATACTCAGAGTAATGAAACCCAAAAAGTAACAAATTTACAAGCACAGTTCACTCAATTCAAGCCTATTACACTGCTACCCCCATAAGATGATCAATCATCTGTTAGTCAGGATATTGATCCCAACTTCAGGATGGCTAGGCTCCAAGAGTTGATTGGTCTGTCACAAATAAAGATGTCTAGATAAGAGGGTGAAGATCCAACAAAGTTCACAACTATGTATTCATTCAGAGAAAAAGAACTGGATAAACTTCAAGTAAGCAAGAAAGTTTTTGATCCTACAGAGTACATGGCAATACACCAAGAGGCTGTAGTACCCAGAACCTCCACCCTGACAGTGATTGGAGCAACATATATGTTTATGTCAAAGAAAGAAGCTGCTAATCCTGATAGGGAAATCATCTTTACTCAGCCTGGAGATAAGAACAAAAGAGTAGAGAAACAGAATAAATAGAACTTGAACTCCTATGTGTATGGTATACTTTTGAAAAACTGTGCTCCATGATACAAAGCTAACTATGTAAATATATCTGCTGCATATATATTATTTCATTCTCTGTCAGATATATATTTTCTTGCTTTGTACATTTCCTTTTATCATTGAGTCTGTAATTAGTGACCTCACCCAAATAGGGGGAGATTGTTGGATCCCTAGTTTGATTTGGGCTAGGTTCACTAAGTTAAGATATGACCCAACATGTATAGCCAGGGTCATGGTTGTGTCCTAGAGTCTAGGTCTAGTCCTTAGAGTCAACAATGCTAGGGACCAGCTATAACACCTCTACCCGTCAAGAAGAATATAATAGAGGGTCCGGCCGGGGACCCAACCCATATTCCACAAACAGGCGGAGACGCTACAAAATAATATCAAAACCAACGCATCCTAACACAGAGAATTCTAGCGGAAGCTTCACGGTTGAAAACTTGAACTCAAGCAAAACAAGAATGGTCCACTAAAATATAGGAATGTATACAACCAAAGTATCTGGCCTTAAGGCCTTACAAATTTCTCTTAACAAGGTGTGGTTTACCGACATCGGCACGCAGGCCGACCACACATGAATAAGAAGAAACAAAACAAAGCCTTCGAGGGCAGCAACGCAGCCTGGGCTTCAGCCCGGTAAGTCCCGCTCGGACCAGCACCTGCAAGAACCAATCCACCAAGCGGTGGCAAACAGGGCAATGGTCAGCATTCAGCTGACCAATTATAACGACCCTGCCCCTGGCACGGGGCAGCGGAATTCCATCCCTGCATAGCATTTTCCAATATGATATATATATAGCAAACCACGCAAGACATGCACGACCGCACAGTCAATACATATCACAAACTTCAGCACGACGGCCCGACGCTCCGTGCACTCAGGGCACATTCGGGTGTACCGGAAACACCGGATCCCACCAATGAGCATTCTAGTCTTGATCGGCATGCAAGCCGTTGACTCTCGCTATGTGATCCTTATAGGGCCTTAAGCACCCAAGGTTAGACAACCATAACGCGGGTACAAATCCGCCTATCTCGTTGCTCACAACGTCAGACGCAAGGCTGGCCTGACGCGGGTACAGCTTCACCTTTCCCTACCGCCACAAGAGTTGAACCCAACTCTCACAAATTCCTGTACTTCCTCTAGTACAGGTATACGCCACAGATTGCACACAAACATTCAAATACTCGGAGGCTTCTCCGAAATGCAAACAAAGCATCACCAATCCAGACAACCACGTCTAGACGGGCTTCACACAACATGCCTAGATCCGTACTCCAATTCCAGATTCTAACAAGGGGGACTTCACATATTTACCCCAAGGGACACCACAACCCACCGCACACTCGCGGGGACGGGTTTTCCCTATGCAAATGCAGGAAAGTAGGACTTCACATGTCCAAGACGGAAATCGTTACCCTTGGAATTCGCCTCGGAGCCATGGAGAGAATTGAGACAGATGAAAGCCTTCGTAGCAGCCTTGCCTTCGTAAATGCAAACTCGGCTCGCGATTTGGACCACCGCAGCACCACCGGTGGCCGGATTCCTCTTCTTCTTCCTTGCCTTGCTCTCCTCTCTCTCTTAACTTTAGAAAGAGAAAGATGAAACTCATATAAGCTTTCTCTTCTTCAATCCCAGCCTTATCAACGCAGGGAAGAGCTCAAACCATTGGATCTTGGTCAAAGAAAATGAACGGCTCTGATCAGCTCTGAATTTGATTTCCTGGGCCGAACACGGGTTGTGACACGCCCGTGTCACAGGCCGTGTTCCTGAAGCGGTGCACAACCGACTGAAAATAAACCAGAACACGGGCATTGACACGCCCGTGTCAAGCCTGACACGCCCGTGTCACACAGTACACGGCCGTGTACCCGGCCGTGTTACCCCTGTAACACGATCTCCAAAATTACCCGAGCAGGACACGGCTAAGGCACACGCCCGTGTCCCTAGCCGTGTGCCAAACATGCCCCTGTGACACGCCCGTGTCACAGGCCGTGTTCCATACTCGACGATCAGGGCTTGGGTACTCGTCGAGCATAGGGACACGCCCTGGGACACGCCCGTATCCCAGGCCGTGTACACCTGACACGCCCTGAGACACGCCCGTGTCTCAGGCCGTGTCAACCAACCTGAATCCAACTTTGGCTTTTTGAGATTTCTGGGGTGTTACAATCCTCCCTTCCTTAATAAAATTTCGTCCCGAAATTTGAAGACAGCAGAGAGATAATAACATAACACAATCAGAAACATATATATTTCTATCACATATACAAACGAGCGAACAGGTTACGAAAATAACTCGGGAAACTCGGCTCGCATGGTCGTCTCCCGCTCCCATGTTAGCTCTTCTCGGCCACAATTGTCCCACCGGACTTTGACCATCCCGATCATTTTGTTCCGCAACTATTTCTCGGCTCGATCCTCGATCCGAATAGGCCTCACCTTTGTCGTTAGCCCATACTCAACCGGCACCCGATCATTCTCAATCACTTGAGTTGGATCCTTGACTGCTTTTCGTAGTACCGAGATGTGGAACACATCATGCAGTCCACCCAATTCTGATGAAAGAGCTAGCCGAAAGGCAGCTTCCCCAACTCGCTCCACCACTTCAAACGGACCAAGGTATCACAGACTTAGCTTTTTCAACCGCCGAATTCGAGATACGCCTTTGAAGGGTTTAATCTTTAAATATCGCGGACTTAGCTTTTTCAACCGCCGAATCTGAGATATGCCTTTAAAGGGTTTAATCTTTAAATAGACCCAGTCACCCACCGCGAACTCCACGTTCGGTGCTTAGCATTGTAATACTTGGCTTGCCGATCCTGGTCTATTAGTAGCTAGTCTCTCTCGAATAGAGCGTATTGTTGAGTTAGCATCCTCGACTGCCTTTTGTCCCAAAAGTTTGGATTCGCCAGTTTCTGCCCAAGCTAACGGTGTACGAAACTTGCGACCATACAGAGCTTCAAACGGTGCCATGCCGATGCTCGCTTGGTAGCTATTATTATAGGCAAATTCCACCATAATAAGATGATCTTACCATTTCTTACCGAAGTCCAGGGCGCACATACGGAGCATATCCTCCATTGTTCTATTGGTTCGTTCAGTTTAGCCATCCGTTTGCGGATGAAAGGCCGTACTGAATGCTAACTTCGTGTCCAACAGCTGATGAATTAGCCTCCAATCTTTCGAAGTAAATCGCCCATCACGGTCACTGACGATGCTTTGGGAAATACCGTGCAATCGAATAATCTGCTCCACATAGAGCTTTGCCAACATTTCTACTGAATCGTCCCGCTTGTTCGGTAGAAAGTGAGCCACCTTTGTCAACTGGTCTACAATCACCCAGATTGAGTCATTCCCACGTTGAGATTTCGGCAACCCGTGCACGAAATCCATAGAAATATCCTCAAACTTCCACTACGGAACTGGCAATGATTTCAGGAAACCACTAGGCCGTTGACACTCTGCCTTTACCAAAGCACAAGTACGACACTTAGCCACATACTCGGCTATGTCCTTCTTTAAACCGGGCCACCAGAACAATTTCTTCATGTCCTTGTACATCTTTGTGCTCCCAGGGTGAATTGAGTACTTTGTAAAGTGTGCTTCATATAACAATTCTTCTCGCAATTTACCCGCACAAGGGACGCACAATCGGCCATCCTTCCGTAATAGACCGTCATCCCAGGAGAATTGGTCACCAGACCCCTCCTTTGCATAGCGCCGGAGACTTTCATCAAACTCTGTTGCCCGCCGAACCCTGTCCGCAAGTTCATATTGAACCTCCATCCAGTTCAAGCATGCATCGGCCAAAGAATCCCTTTCCACACAAGATATCTCCAACGCTTCCAGCTCCTGGATTAGACGCTCATCATGTATCCGCAACCAACTTGCCCGCACCGGAGTCCGACGACTCAAGGCATCAGCGACCACATTTCCCTTTCCGGGAACATAGTGAATGTCGAAGGTATAATCCCCTAGGGATTCCATCCACCTCCTTTGTCGCATATTCAAATCCTTTTGATCGAGCAGATACTTTAGGCTTTTATGATCTGTATAAATATCTACCTTCGCGCCATAAAGATAGTGCCGCCAAAACTTTAGCAAAAAGATCACCGCCGCCAACTCCAAGTCGTGGACGGGGTAATTATGCTCATGCACCTTTAATTGACGTGAGCCAAAAGCGATCACCTTGCCAAACTGTAGGAGAACGCAGCCTAAGCCGCTTCCTGACGCATCGCTATAAATCTCAAAACCGTCTGTACCACAAGGCGACGTCAAAACAGGCGCTGTGGTCAAACAACCTTTTAACTCCTCAAAAGCTCGCGCGCACTCCGACGTCCAAATGAACTTCTGATCTTTTCTCGTTAATGTAGTCAAAGGCAAAGCAATCCGGGAGAAGTTCGCCACAAATCGTCTATAGTAGCCTTCCAGTCCAAGAAAACTCCTGACTTCGGCCACCGAAGACATCACTGGCCAATCAAGAATGACACTTATCTCTGCCGGATCCACCACTATGCCCTCTCCACTTACCACATGGCCCAGAAAAGCCACCGACGAGAGCCAGAACTCACACTTAGAAAACTTGGCATACAGCTTATTTCTCCGCAAGGTATGCAATACCAACCGCAAATGGTTTGCATGATCTTCCTCCGAATGAGAGTATGCGAGGATATCATCAATGAACACAATCACAAACAGATCCAAGTATTCGCGGAACGTTTGATGCATGAGATCCTTGAATACCGAAGGCGCATTACATAAGTCGAATGACATCACTGTGAACTCATAATGATCGTTGCGTGTGCCAAACGCTGTCTTGGGAATGTCACCTTCCCTAATCCGCAATTGGTAATACCCAGATTTCAAATCCAACTTGGAATAGACGGTTGAGCCCGCTAGCTGATCGAACAAGTCATCGATCCGAGGAATCGAATACTTGTTTTTCTCCATCAGCTTATTCAGTTCGCGATAATCAATACATAACCGCAAACTACCGACTTTCTTTTTCACAAAAAGAAAAGGCGCGCTCCAAGGTGACATACTTGGGCGTATGTATCCCTGCTCCAACAGTTCTTACAACTGAACTTTTAGATCGGCCATCTCTTTTGGCGCTACCCGATACGGCAAACGGGCCACAGGTTTCGCACCCAACACCGGCTCGATAGCGAAGTCGATTTCCCTTTGGGGAGGTAACCCCGGAAGGTCCTTTGGAAACACATCAGTATACTCCGACACAATCGGCACTTCACTCACACTGGCCTTCGGCGCCACCGCCTCTATGAGTGTGAAGAACAACTTCGCACCCTTCCGAATTGCCTTAACGACTTGGAGAGCAGATAACAACATCCCACTCATCCCTTGTATACCAATGAACTTGGTCTCTTGTTCGGTATTCTGCCCGAGTGTGACCTCTTTTGAAGTGCAATCTATACAAGCACGCTGCTCTGATAGCCAGTCCATACCAAAGATTATATCAAAATCCTTGATCGGTAATACTAATGTTTCCACCTTGAACTCCCGACTCCCTATCTTGATTTCAAGACCGAAAGATTTATCCGCGCACATCAAACATCCGTTAGGTAACAACACCTTTACACTGTCTGTCGTGGTCCGGATAGGTACCCCGACACGAAAGACGAACTCTTCAGACATAAACGAATGTGAAGCACCTGTGTCAAACAGTGCTCGCGCCGGATACTCTCGTATAAGGACAAACCCTAAAACATCACAATCAAAACAAGCACATCACACAGTATAAAATAACATTAAAAACTGCGCGCACTTGTGACGACATCCGCCTGCTTAATGGCCTCCTGTTGTCCAGATTCATACATAGGGTGGAACAAGCTATACACCACCGTTTTGCTTATTCATCAACAAAACATAAATATACAGATACAAAACAAGTTTGAAAGCAAGCATAACATACGCGGATATGTACAGTACATAATGACATTTATTTATGTACAGTCCATCCTTTCTCTTCTGCTTTCCACTCGTCTAAGGGCCAACTCTACAGTCTCGAGCTTTATGTCCTTTTATACCACACGAGTAGCAAATGGGTGGAACTTGCCCTGCCACCGCTCCATCCTTAGCTTTCTTTATCCTTGGTGCATTACCATGGCAGTCCCGGGAAAAATGCCCTACTTTTCCGCACACAAAACAAACACGCCTTTCTTTTGCCCCCCCGTGGTAGCAGAGGCCGACTCCCATATAGGTCTGTTCTTCTTTCGCCTACGAGAACTTGCTGTTGGCATCTTTGTCATGGTGGGCACACTGGCACCGTACCTTGCCCTGAACTGATTTAAGTCCATTTCCAAAGACCGAGCTGTCGTGACCAAGGAAAAAAGCCAAGTAACTTTGGACCCACCAATATACGTCGCAGTTCTTCACGCAGACCATTATAAAATCTATTAATATTCATCTCCTCACTTTCAACAACACACGCTGCATGTTGTCTCAGCGCCACAAATGCATGAAAGTACTCCTCGACCGTATATGGTCCTTGGCTTAAATGCATATTCACCGGCGGGGCCGATGCTCGTTTCCTTGCTAGCTTCTCAGGTACACCAACCGGCATGAGAGGCACCATTGGCACAGAGGGTTGTACATGTCCCTCATGGCGGGCGTTGATCACTGCAAAAATAACATCAGTGATCAACCAGACCGTCGCTACTGAAAGAGGGAGTGTTGGCTCATTAATCCCCATTGCATGCTGGGGTTCTTGCTGTCCCTCATTACTACTAGTCGCCTACAAGCGTAAAACACACAAGTAAGTAACTAAAAATGTTGCACAAAGTAAAAGCACGAACACACAAGGACCCCAAACTGAGCACACATTCGCGCCCTCGCGCAAGCAAGAACAAAATTTAGGAACGCGCAGGTTCCTCAAACAAGTGTATTTGCATTCCTTAGTGGACATTCTTGAGTTCAAGTTAAGTGTTATAACGACAGCACTGACACGTGCTCGCCACCTCTCAAAAGAATTCGTCCACGAATTCGGAAGAGATCGACCAACAAGCTGATACCAAATTGTAACACCTCTACCCGTCAAGAAGAATATAATAGAGGGTCCGGCCGGGGGCCCCACACCATATTCCACAAACAGGCGGAGACGCTACGAAATAATATCAAAACCAACGCACCCTAACACAAAGCATTCTAGCGGAAGCTTCACAGTTGAAAACTTGAACTTAAGCAAAACAAGAATGGTCCACTAAAACATAGGAATGTATACAACCAAAGTATCTGGCCTTAAGGCCTTACAAATTTCTCTTAACAAGGTGTGGTTTACCGACATCGGCACGCAGGCCGGCCACACATGAACAAGAAGAAACAAAACAAAGCCTTCGAGGGCAGCAATGAAGCTTGGGCTTCAGCCCACTAAGTCCTGCTCGGACCAGCACCTCCAGCACCTGCAAGAACCAATCCACCAAGCGGTGGCAAACAGGGCAACGGTCAGCATTCAGCTGACCAATTATAACGACCCTGCCCCTGGCATGGGGCAGCGGAATTCCATCCCTGCATAGCATTTTCCAATATGATATATATATAGCAAACCACGCAAGACGTGCACGACCGCACAGTCAATACATATCACAAACGTCGGCACGACGACTAGACGCTCCGTATACTCAGGGACATTCGGGTGTACCGGAAACACCGGATCCCACCAATGAGCATTCTAGTCTTGATCGGCACGCAAGCCGTTAACTCTCGCTATGTGATCCTTACAGGGCCTTAAGCACCCAAGGTTAAACAACCATAACTCGGGTACAGATCCGCCTATACCGTTGCTCACATCATCAGACACAAGGCTGTCCTGACGCGGGTACAGCTTCACCTTTCCCGACTGCCACAAGAGTTGAACCCAACTCTCACAAATTCCTGTACTTCCTCTAGTACAGGTATACGCCACAGATTGCACACAAACAATCAAATACTCGGAGGCTTCTCCGAAATGCAAACAAAGCATCACCAATCCAGACCAACACGTCCAGATGGGCTTCACACAGCATGCCTAGATCCGTACTCCAATTACGGATTCTAATAAGGGGGACTTCACATATCTACCCCAAGGGACACCACAACCCACCGCACACTCGCGGGGACGGGTTTTCCCTATGCAAGTGCAGGAAAGTAGGACTTCACATGTCCAAGACGGAAATCGTTACCCTTGGATTTTGCCTCGGAGCCATGGAGAGAATTGAGACAGATGAAAGCCTTCGTAGCAGCCTTGCCTTCGTAAATACGAACTCGGCTCGCGATTTGGACCACCGCAGCACCACCGGCGGCCGGATTCCTCTTCTTCTTCCTTGCCTTGCTCTCCTCTCTCTCTTAACTTTAGAAAGAGAAAGATGAAACTCAAATAAGCTTTCTCTTCTTCAATCCCGGCCTTATCAACCCAGGGAAGAGCCCAGACCATTGAATCTTGGTCAAAGAAAATGAACGGCTCTGATCAGCCCTGAATTTGATTTCCTGGGCCGAACACGGGTTGTGACACGCCCGTATTACAGGCCGTGTTCCTGAAGCGGTGCATAACCGATTGAAAATAAACCAGAACACGGGCATTGACACGCCCGTGTCAAGCCTGACACGCCCGTTTTAAGCCTGACACGCCTGTGTCACACAGTACACAGCCGTGTACCCGATCGTGTTACCCCTGTAACACGATCTTAAAAATTACTCGAGCAGGACACGGCTAAGGCACACGCCCGTGTCCCTATCCGTGTGCCAAACACGCTCCTGTGACACGCCCGTGTCACAGGACGTGTTCCACACTCGACGATCAGGGCTTGGGTACTCGTCGAGCATAGGGACACGCCCTGGGACACTCCCGTGTCCCAGGCCGTGTACACCTGACACTCCCTGAGACACGCCCGTGTCTCAGGCCGTGTCAGCCAACCTGAATCCCACTTTGGCTTTTTGAGATTTCTGGGGTGTTACACCAGCCTCCAACACTGCCAGAGATTCAAGACTTAGAGAAAATTCAAGACTTAGAAAAAGAGCTCTATGTTCGTCGATCTCAGGTCGACGAAAGTCGTGCTTAGCTCGACGAACTCAGAGACAATTCTCTGAGTTGAGCTCGACGAACTTGGTTCTCAAATCGACAAACTCTGGACAAAGTGACAACACTTCTAAGTCAAACTTCGGTCGACAAACTTAGAACATCAGCTAGACAAACTCTGTTCTTTGATCCCAGATCGACTAATTCTGGATCAGATGTTTCAACACTCAACACCAGAGAACATCACACTCAATGCCAGAATGATGATTCAACACTCAATGCCAGAGAACATCACACTCAACGCCAAAATGATGTTTCAACACTCAGCACCAGAAAACAGTCTAAGTCCAGAATCAAAACTCAGGTCGACAATCTTAGACCTCAGCTAGACGAACTCAGTTCTCAGGTCTCAGGTCGACGATCTTGGACATCAGATCGACGAACTTGGTGCACAGAATAGGAAAGTTGTCAAGCAGCAGTCAGCCATTCAGAGGTTGATGAACTTGGACCTCAGCTCGACAAACTATGGACTCAGGTCGACGAATCCAGACTTGGCTGTTTTCCTCTTCTATTCCTATTATATTGCAATGATTTCTGAGTAATTAATGCTCTAATATTCTCTGAATATTACCGTTAGACAAGAGCATTAATTATGGTTTCAACAGGATTATTGCCTGCCATTTTCCAAAGGGACAGGTGGGGAAATCAATCAATGCAAAATATTCTCTGGCCGTCAGTATTGAATGCAGAAAGGATTTCGAAATTCAAAAAGATGTTTTACATATAAAATATAAAAGATGGATTTTTCTTCTTCCAAGACATACAACTGATACAGACACACAGAAAACCAGTCAGGAAGAGTAGAACACCATCGTCTCGCAACAAGTATTCTCTTTGCTCTTGCTCTCTTTTGACAACAAAGTGCTAGAAAGAAAGAACTGCTAGACCAGAAGAAGAATAGCTTTCAGAAGAAGAAGAACAACCATTTAAATCAAGAGTCATCTTCTTTTGTCATCCTCTCAGGAACCTTCAAAGGATAACAACTACTATATCTGTCAAAGAGTTCCTGAAGTTCTTTTGGTTGAAGTTGAAAGCTTGAAGGCCTATCACCCTGAAGCAAAGTTCCTTTCACCCTAAATAAATTCATTATTTCAGGGAGAGCTTTTGCCACCATCAAATCTACAGAGTCTTCTCAGTTGAATACTTGAGAAAGAGAAGACATCATCACTCTCTCACCCCCTCTGTAAAAAGGGTTCTCTACTCCCTTCAAAAGTGATTCCTGGTTGCAAGTCTCCTAACCAAAAGACCCGAGGTTTGGTTTTTGAGCACCTTACCAAAATCTCATTGGTGGTAGTCACCTAAACAAAAACCTGAGTGGATTCCTACCAGGGTGGTAGAAGAGTAGATGTACCCAGGTTGGGGAACCACTATAAAATTCTTGTGTTGTCTGGTTGCCTTTTTCTTTTGTTCTTGTTGTGGCTGTGATAGTTAGGATTCTGTGATTTTTATTAATTTAATCTACTGTGCTGTGATATAACATCTAAGTTTAGAAACAAGTTATATTATTCAGCAAAAGATTTTAATTACTCACAAATACTCTATTCACCCCCCTCTAGAGTATATTAGATCTAACCCTCACTTTCAGACATGATTATTTTTGGCTGTGAGTGATTGTATAGTGAGATGTACTCATGTGAAATTTCGGCCAACACACTAAATGCTCCTCCTTGGCTCCAAGTGGCACCTCCCTTGCTGGAAATTACTGTGGGAGTTCAGTAATGAGGTTGGGCAGAGAGGAGAGGGGAAAACACATGTCCTTCATCTTTTATTTCCTCTCTTTCTCTCTATTGATTTTGGGGGAAATGGCCAAAATGCCCCCATGCATGTCACTACCCTCCAAATTCAGAGGTTAGGTGCTGTAAATGAGCTTTTGGGCTGGTCATGGGCCTTGGCTCATGGGCTTAGCCCATTATAAATGGGCTTGGGTCTCATTTTCTTCTTTAGGCCTCATGTTGACCAAGTTAACTTTTTGAGTTGACTTGGTATACTTGATGAGTGAGCTGACCCCACTTGATGGTCATGGACCCTATGGAATCTCCCAACATGGGTTGGGTCATGACTCAAAGCCTTAGCCCATTAGAAATGGGCTTGGTCTTCAAATTTCCTTAATTAGGCTTAAGGTTGACCAAGTTTGACCTTAGGGTTGACTTGGTCAAATGAGTGAGTGGGTTGGCCCCACTTAGTGATCATGAGCCCTATGGCATCACCCAACATGGGTTGGGCAATGATGATGCCCCACTTGGGCTAATTGGGCCTATAAGTGTGGGTTTGACCAAATTAGGGTTAGAATGGACTTTGGTCAATTGTTGACCCAATGATATGGCTTTTGTTTCACTTAGATTGCTTTTTTAGGGTTAGGGGCATAGTGGTGGGGTCAATGTGTACCTATGATTCCATTTTGGGCTTGTTTGACCCGATTTGACTTGAACCCTATAGTGGGCCCTATGTGAATCCACCCTAACTCCTTGGGTCAAACCTAGCCTAACCCCATTCATTCACCACATGTCCTAACCTAGTCTTTGTCATGGCTCTAGTAGGAAATGAGATGTTACAAATCCCAATAAACAAAAAAATACTTAAGATATACCTGTGGTGAAGAGCCCTGGGTATCGTTAATGCATCAGATCCATCGGCTCCCAGGTGTGCTCCTCCTGTCCATGGTCGGTCCACAACACCTTTACCAAGGGAACCTTTTTCTTCCATAACACTCGAATTACTGTGTCATCAATCCAGACCGGCTCTAAACGGACTGATCTATAAGGTTCCACCGAGCCTACTGTAGTGGTAATATACTGCTCTAGTCAAAGAAGAGCTCTCCGAAGCGAGGAGACGTGAAAAACGTCGTGCAGAGTCCCTAACTCTGGTGGCAGCTCCAGCCTGTAAGCCAAAGGACCGATCCGCTATAGGATCAAGTAAGGCCCCATAAACTGAGGGTTAAGCTTCTCGTGCCTCCGCACCCGTGAAACCCCGTGCACCTAATGAAACAAAAAAAGGACTATGTCTCCCACCTAGAATTTTTTTACCTTGTGATGCCTCGCATTATAATACTTGGCCTGCTGATTCTGAGACTCTTGCATCCGGTCCCTGATCAGCCGTATATGTGCATCCGTATCCTCAATGTAATCTGATCTGAGTGCCCTTGGATCCTTATCTTGGACCAAAGATAGCGGTGTCCGACACTCCTTCTCGTATAGATCTCCATAAGGACTCATTCCAATGCTTGCCTTGCGGTTGTTCTTTATAAGAAAACTCTATCAGAGGTAACAGTCCCCTCTAAGTGTGTTTTCATTATACTTCGTTATATTCATAATCAAGATTACGTGGGCATATTTCCAAGTCTTCTGACACATTATCACTAAATAAAACTTAATCATACGTTGGTTCGGAGTCCCTTACGAATAATGATCACCAAATACGTGAGAATCAATACTCTTATATGTAGAATTGAGCACATAAATCTCAGATTTCTCTTCCATAATCGCATCATGCCTTATGGCTTATACCATATTGATTCTTCAAATGCAAGTTATCATGATATTATTTATGACGAAGATCCAACTTATGTATAGTAATTAACCAAGCTCCAAACTTAAGATTTGATGAAGAGGCTATCATTCCTCTAAGTTCATGAGTTATCAATACTTACATACACCAAAAAAATATAATTCGCACTATCCAATATATGCAAGTGTCAAAGTATGAGACCGGGCAGTCTGGCGGTCTGGGCCTGGCGAGTTATAGACCGGGCGGTCTGGCGGTTTGAGTCTGGCGGGTTGGTTTGCAGGATGTTGTTGTATGGTGTCCGACGGTCTGGCGGTTTATCTCCGGCGGCTTGGAAACCGGGCGGTCTATCAGTCTCTGTGAGAAGCGAACAAAAACAAGCCGGAAATGGTATAACTGAAATTTTATTATCAGAAAAAGGTATCTATTACAAAGGTATGGCCTCCCTTATATAGAATGGAGGAGAGAAGTGAGAAATACAAATAAGAGATGTGGGACTAAAACTATACAAAAAATCTGGGCGGCTAGAACAACAGACCGGAACAAGCCGCGCGGTTAGACAGATGGGCTAACCGCTCGGCCACTGCCAGAGTGAGAGACAAGCCGCCATGTGAGACCGTTAGACCGCCCGGTCTCCTGGTCGCCAGTAACAGACCGCTAGACCGCTTGGACATCAGACCTCAACACAGCAACTAAACCGCTGAAGGCAAACCGCCAGACTGCCCGGTCAATAACCCGCCAAGCCAGACCGACAGACCGCCCGGTCTCTAACTCCAACACTCCCCCTCAAGCTGGAGCATATATGTCGATCATGCCCAGCTTGTCACATATATGAAGAAACGAGGCGGATACTGGCTTGGTGAAGATGTCAGCCAGCTCTTTTTCAGAAGTGACGAAGGGAGTGCAAATCTGTTCCTTCAGAATCTCTTCACGAATGAAATGACAGTCGACCTCAATGTGCTTGGTTCTCTCATGGAAGACTGGATTTTTGGAGATGTATATAGCAGCCTTGTTGTCACAGAACATAGGTAGAGGATGGTTATAGACCTCTCCTAAATCCAACATGAGAGCCCATAGCCACTTTAGCTCGCAAGTGGTCGATGCCATACTCCGATACTCAGCTTCAGCACTGGACCTGGAGACAACAGATTGCTTCTTGCTCTTCCAGCTTACCAGATTGCCCCCAACAAAGGTACAGAAACCGGAGGTAGACTTGCGGTCCCCTTTGTCATCAGCGTAACTCGCATCTGAGTATGCTTCAACCCTCAGATGATCATTCTTCTGAAAGAGCAATCCTTTCCCTGGGGCTGCTTTGACGTATTTCAAGATCCGCAAGGCGGACTGCAGATGACACTCCCTGAGAGCTTGCATGAATTGACTCACCTTGCCCACAGCATAGGAAATGTCGGGCCTAGTCACGGTGAGGTATATGAGCTTACCAACTAGACGCCTGTACCGCGAAGCATCTGAAAGAAGAGGCGAACAATCTGAAAGAAGAGGCGAACCATCTGTCCAGGTTTTGTCTTCTCCAACAGCCTTGGGACATCGGGCAGGTTTGGCCCCAGTCAATCCTGCTTCCTTTAAAATATCAAGAGCATACTTACGCTGAGAGAGGACTAAAGAGTTGGGCTTCCGAGAGATTTCGATCCCCAAAAAGTACTTCGGAGAACCCATATCTTTCGTGACTAGATGTTGGCGAAGATGCCGCTTTGTCAAGGCTACCCCTTCCTGGTCATCACCAGTGAGAAGAATATCATCCACATATACTGCAAGAACCACCAGTCCCGAAGAGGTTTTGCGAATAAATAGAGAGTGATCAGCAGCGCTGCGAGCAAAACCAACGGCCGCCACGATGCCGCTGAACTTGTCAAACCACGCTCGAGGGCTTTGCTTGAGGCCATAGATTGCCTTCTGTAGCCGGCATACTCGTGTCTCCCCCTGAGCAACATACCCTGGAGGTTGCTCCATGTAGACGGCCTCCTGAAGATCACCATAAAGGAAGGCATTCTTGATATCCAGCTGTGAAAGTGGCCAGTCTTTGTTGACCGCCATAGAGAGAAGGACCCGTATAGTGCTGAGACGAGCCACGGGAGAGAAGGTGTCAAAGTAATCAACCCCATAGGTTTGAGTAAAGCCCTTAGCCACCAGACGAGCTTTGTAACGGTTCACAGTGCCATCTGGGCCAAACTTGACGACAAAGACCCAGCGACAGCCAACAACATCTGTATCAAGGGGAGGAGGGACAAGAGTCCAGGTACCCCGCTCTGTGAGGGTCGCCATTTCCTCATCCATGGCCAGCTTCCAGTGAGGAATGTCAAGGGCCTCCTGGTAGGAACGAGGTGTGGTAGTAGCAGAGATAGCCAGTGCAAAGGCCCTGCGAGAAGGAGTAAGACGATCATATGAAACAACAGCAGCAAGGGGGTGTAGGGTACACGTCCGCACCCCTTTGCGAAGAGCTACAGGAAGATCCTGGTCGGCGGGCTCCTCGGCATCCAGAGCATCCGTGGCAGAGAGAGCTGGCCCGGGAGGAGAGAGCGACGGCAGCGGAGATGAGGGAGATGGCGGCGGAGAGAGAGGCGTGGGTGGAGACGGAGGAGGAGCGGATATCGTAGTAGGAAACGAGGGAACGAACGGAATAACAGGAGAATCAGAGGTGGGGGGAAGAGAAGAGGAGGCATCCGAGAAGTAGGATGCATTCTCGAAGAAGGTAACGTCAGCGGAGACGAACTGCTGACGAAGAATAGGATCAAAGCAGCAGTAGCCTTTCTGAGTGGCCGAGTACCCAAGAAAGACACATTTGGTGGAGCGAGGGGAGAGCTTATCACGGGTTGCAGACGGGACATGCACAAAAGCAGTGCACCCAAAGATTCGGAGAGGGAGAGGAAAGGGCTCCTTGCCTGGATAAAGGATGGAAAAAGGGGTTTTGCCCTTAAGAACGGAGGAGGGAATGCGATTGATGAGATAGCAGGCAAGAAGAACAGCATAGCCCCAATATGAGCGAGGGACATGCATTTGAGTCATTAATGTGCGAGCAACATCGAGGAGGTGACGGTTTTTGCGTTCCGCCACCCCATTTTGTTGGGATGTATAGACACAACTTGTCTGATGAATAACGCCATGTTGCATACAGAAAGAGGTAAAAGCATGACTTAAGTACTCTTTTGCATTATCAGAGCGAAAAGTTTTAACACTAACACCAAACTGATTTTTGATTAAATGATAAAAGGAGGTCCATATATTAAAAAGTTCAGAGCGATCTCGTAAGAGATACACCCAAGTACATCTAGAAAAATCATCAATAAAGGTTACAAAATAAGAACTACCCCGACCAATAGTAAGGGTAGGAGCAGGTCCCCAGATATCAGAGTGGACTAGATCAAACGGACGGGTAGAGCCCCGACCTTGCTTCGACGGGAAGGAGGAACGATGATGCTTGCCAAGTTGACATGCTTCGCAGTGGAGAGGAGTAGTGGAGGGAGGGAGGTGGGGCAGAAGCTGATGTAGAAGCCGTGGTGGAGGATGACCGAGACGGAGATGCCACTGGAGAAGATCCGTACAAGAAGAGGAGAAGGCAGACAAAGCGGAAACGTTGTCGAGGAAGTAGAGGCCGCCACTCTCAGTCCTAGTAGCAATCGTCCGCTGGGAGCTCGGATCCTGAAAAGAGCAAGAAGATGGAGTAAACGTTACAGAACATTGAAGCTGCTTGCACAAAGAAGTAACCGACAGCAGATTGCACGGAAACTTGGGCACATAGAGAGTGTCCTCTAGCCGAAGGGACGGAGTAACATGAACCACTCCCGATCCATGAACCGGGGAGGGAGAACCGTCTGCAATGAGGACCGGGGGCAACCGATCATGCTGTTCGAGGAGAGAGAAGCACTGAGGATTGCCCGTCATATGATTAGTAGCACTGGAGTCGATAAGCCATTTACCTTGAGTGACTACATGGGCACTACCTGATGATGTGACCACGGAAGCAGACGTCTTGGAAGAAGAGGCAGAAGAGTCACCCGAGGGGCGAAGATGGGGATGCTTTGTCCAGCAGCGGTCAAGAGTGTGTCCGGTGCGGCCGCAGTGAGAGCAGAGATAGCGGGAAGAAGGACGTCCGCCAGACTGATGACTGCGGCTACCAGAGCCACTCCGCTGAGTTTGATGAGCATAGTTATCCGAAGGAGAAGGAGCGGGCAGAAGCGGGCGCTGAAGGAGAGAGGTGACAGCGGCGATGCGAGCAGCGGTGGCATCTAAAGTAGGAGATTCCGCCTCACCCAGAATTTGTTGGCGGATCATGTCATAAGTGTCAGGAAGACGGAGCAGATAACACACAACCAGAAGCTCCTGGAAGTGCTTGTGTTGTTGAGTCAGATCCGCAGAAAAGGGGCGATTCTGAAGAATCTCAGCCCCAAGAGCTTGAACTTGTTGGTAGGCAGTAGCAGGAGACAAGGTAGGCCGGGCAAAGAGGTCCGCATACAACGTATAGATGCGGGACGTCTGAGCCCCTTTGGAATACAAAGCAGCAAGATGAAGCCAAGCGGCCTTCACCGTCTCATCATGACGGATGACGGGAAGGCACTCATCGGATAGACTGTTAGCGAGCCAAGTACGCACAAGAGCGTCACTCGCATCTCAGTCATCAAAGAGAGGTGAAGTGGTAGGAGGAGGGTCATCAACGAGATGGTGGCGTTTGCGTTGCGAGCGAAGGAGAAAGGTGAAAGAGACGCTCCAATCCGGGTAGTTGGAGCCGACAAGCTTGGAAACGGTGCCAAGGTTCCCGGAAGGAGTAGGAGGTAGAGGCGGAGCCGGATTGGCTACAGGAGTGGTGGCAGTTGAAGCATCAGAAAGAGCCATAAGAGCAAACCAACAGGAAGCCGCGCGGTTAGAAAACAAGCCGTGCGGATAGGCAGAAGAGGAACTGCAGCGGTCAGGATGTCAAACACCAGCGGCCAGAAAGACCACGACCAAGCCACAGTAACAAGCAAAGGGGAAGAAGTCGAGCGGCTAGCAGACAGTCTGCTCGAACAGAAGCACAAGAGAGGGCAAGCACACGGCGATAGGTCGCGGCGAACAAGGCGACAGATCGCAGTGAACAAGGCAACAGGTCGCGCACACAGAGGGCAACGACAAGGAGACCGCGCGGACAGGGCGCAAGCCGGAGAAGCAAGCCGCGCGGACAGAGAGAAGCACAGAATCAGGAGGAAAGGATCGTTCCCTCTGATACCATGTGAGAAGCGAACAAAAACAAGCCGGAAATGGTATAACTGAAATTTTATTATCAGAAAAAGGTATCTATTATAAAGGTATGGCCTCCCTTATATAGAATGGAGGAGAGAAGTGAGAATACAAATAAGAGATGTGGGACTAAAACTATACAAAAAATCTGGGCGGCTAGAACAACAGACCGGAACAAGCCGCGCGGTTAGACAGATGGGCTAACCGCTCGGCCACTGCCAGAGTGAGAGACAAGCCGCCATGTGAGACCGTTAGACCGCCCGGTCTCCTGGTCGCCAGTAACAGACCGCTAGACCGCTTGAACATCAGACCTCAACACAGCAACTAACCGCTGAAGGCAAACCGCCAGACCGCCCGGTCAATAACCCGCCAAGCCAGACCGACAGACCGCCCGGTCTCTAACTCCAACAGTCTCCTACCGCATCTCTCTCCTGCTTCTGGTATTGCCGGGCGGTTAGAATATTGTCTAACCACGCGGCTTGTTCCGGTCTGTTGTTCTAGCAACTCGGAGACTGTTGTATAGCTTTAGTCCCACATTGTTAGTTTGTATTCTATCCTCTCTCCTCCATTCTATAAAAGGGAGGCCATACCTTTGTAAAAGATATCTTTTTGGATAATAAAAATTTCAATTATTCAAAGTTCTGGCTTAATTTCTAGTCGTTTGTTCGCTACTCTAGTCGTTTGTTCGCTACTTTTATCATGGTATCAGAGGACTCGATCTTCTCCTACTGATTCTCTGCGCCCTGTCCGCGTGGTTTGTCCCTTCTTCTCACGACCTGTTCTCGCGGCTTGTCTCTTCCGCCTGCTTGCGCCCTGTCCTGCTTGTCGGCCACAGCGACCTGTTACTTTGATCGCTGCGACCTGCTTCCTTATTCGCCTTGTTTGTACCTCCCTTCTGTTCGCACGGACTATCTTCTAGCCGTTCGACTTCTTTCCCTGCTTGGATCTGCGGCTTGGTCGTGGCTTCTCTGGCCGCTGGTGTCTGACATCGTGACCGCCGCAGCCCCTCTTCTTCCTATCCGCGCAACTTCTCGCTGTTTTCTATCCGCGCGGCTTGCCTTTTAACTGAGCGGCTTCTCGTTGTTTTATCCTATGGCTCTTTCTGAAACCTCCACTACCACCACTCCTATCGCCACTCCGGCTCCGCATCCTACTTCCTCTGGCAACCTTGGCACGGTTTCTAAACTTGTTGGCTCCAACTATCCGGATTGGAGCGTTTCTTTCACCTTTCTTTTTCGCTCTCAGCGCAAACGTCATCATCTCATCGATGACCCTCCTCCTCCAGACTCTGCTGAATTTGATGACTGGGATGCCAGTGATGCGCTTGTCCGCACGTGGTTGGCTAACAGCCTCTCTGATGAATGTCTTCCTGTCATACGCCATGATGAGACGGTTAAGACCGCTTGGCTTCACCTTGCTGCTCTCTACTCGAAGGGGGCTCAGACATCCCGCATTTATACTCTCTATGCGGATCTCTTTGCTCGGCCTTCCATGTCTCCTACTGCGGCTTATCAGCAAGTTCAGGCTCTTGGAGCTGAAATCCTCCAGAATCGCCCTTTCTCCGCGGACTTGGCCGAGCAGCACAAACACTTCCAGGAACTCCTGGTTGTTTGTTATCTTCTACGACTCCCTGAGTCATTTGATATGATCCGCCCGCAGATCTTGGGCGAAGCAGACTCTCCCACCTTGGATGCCACCGCAGCTCGCATCGCCGCTGTCACTTCCATGCTCCAACGTCCTCTGTTGTCCTCCCCTCCTCTACAGGACTCCTATGCTCACCAGGCTCAGTGGGGTGGCAATAGTGGCCGCAGCCAGTCTGGCACGCGCGGTCCGTCAAGGTTTCTCTGCTCTTACTGTGGTCGTACCGGCCACTCTGTTGACCGCTGCTGGCAGAAACATCCTCATCTTCGTCCTTCTGGTGATACTTCTTCCTCAACCTCCGCCTCCTCTCTACCATCTGCTTCTGTGGCCACGACCTCAGGTAGTGCACACGTCGTTACCTAAGGTAAATGGCTGATTGACTCTGGTGCTACAAATCACATGACCGGAACCCCTCATTGCTTCTCTCTCCTAGATACGCATGATCGGTTACCCTCGGTTCTTGTTGCGGATGGTTCCCCTTCCCCGGTTCACGGGACGGGCATGGTTCAAGTCACCCCATCGCTTCGCTTAGTGGACACTCTCTATGCCCCGAAGTTCCCTTGCAATTTGCTCTCGGTTACTACTTTATGCAAGCAACTTCAGTGCTCTGTAGTATTTACTCCTACTTCTTGTTGTTTTCAGGACCCGAGGACCCAACGGACGATTTCTACTGGGACTGAGAGTGGCGGCCTCTACTTCCTCGATAATGTTTCCGCTCTGTCCGCCTTCTCTTCCACGTCTACTGATCTGCTTCAATGGCATCTTCGCCTTGTACATCCTCCTCCTCGGATTCTTCGTCAGCTTCTTCCCCACTTACCTCAGACCAGTCCTCCGCTCAAATGTGATGCGTGTCAGCTTGGCAAACATCATCGCTCCTCCTTCCCACCGAAGCAAGGTCGTGGTTCCTCCCGCCCTTTTGATCTCATTCATTCTGATGTCTGGGGTCCTGCTCCTACTCTCACCGTTGGTCGGGGTAGTTCTTACTTTGTATCTTTTATTGATGATTTCTCTAGATGTACCTGGGTGTATCTTTTAAAAGATCGCTCTGAACTATTATCTGTATGGCAATCTTTTTACTATATGATTCAAACTCAGTTTTCTATATCTATTAAAGTGCTGCGCTCTGATAATGCAAAAGAATATCTCAGTCATGAGTTTTCCTCTTTTTGTATGCAACATGGTCTTACTCATCAGACCAGCTGTGTTTACACCTCCCAACAAAATGGGGTGGCGGAGCGTAAAAACCGTCACCTCCTTGATATCGCTCGCACTCTAATGACGCAGATGCAGGTGCCTCGCTCCTACTGGGGCTATGCTGTTTTTCTTGCCTGCTATCTCATCAATCGCATTCCCTCTTCGGTTCTCCACGGCAAGACCCCCTTCTCCATTCTCTACCCGGGCAAGGAACCCTTTCCTCTTCCTCTCCGTATCTTTTGGTGTACAGCCTTTGTGCATGCTCCGTCTGCTACCCTTACAAGCTTTCCCCCCGTTCCACAAAATGTGTCTTTTTGGGATATTCGACCACTCAAAAAGGCTATTGTTGCTTTGACCCTGTTCTGCGCAAATAGTTTGTTTCTGCGGACGTCACCTTCTTCGAAAATGCATCCTACTTTTCTTCTCCATCCCCGCTTCCTCCTGCGGTCTCTTACTCTCCACCATCTCTCAGTGATCCTTCCACGCAGATCGATGTCTCCCCTCCTATGTCATCTTCTCCTCCGTCTCCTTCTCTCTCGATTATACCCCCACCTTCTTCTCCGCAGCCGTCTCTCTCTAGTCCCGGGCCAGCTTTCTCCGCCACGGACGCTCCGGTCCCTGAGGCACAATACGACCTGGATCTTCCCATTGCTCTTCGCAAAGGGGTGCGGGCGTGTACCCAACACCCGCTTGCGGCTGTTGTTTCCTATGATCGGCTTACTCCCTCTCGCAGGTGCTTTGCTTTGGCTATCTCGGCTACTACAACTCCTCGCACTTACTAAGAGGCTCTTGTTATTCCTCATTGGAAATCTGCCATGGATGAGGAAATCGCCACTCTTAATGAAAGGGGTACCTGGACCCTTGTTCCTCCACCAGTAGGTACTGATGTGGTGGGCTGCCGCTGGGTGTTCGTTATGAAGTTTCGCCCTGACGGCGCTGTGGATTGTTACAAAGCCCGGCTGGTGGCCAAAGGATTTACTCAGACTTATGGAGTTGACTACTTTGATACTTTCTCCCTGGTTTCTCACCTCAGCACCATCCGGGTTCTTCTTTCAGTGGCCGTCAACAGGGAGTGGGCTATTTCCCAGCTTGATGTCAAGAATGCTTTTCTGTATGGGGATCTTCAGGAGGATGTCTATATAGAGCAACCTCCTGGGTATGTTTCTCAGGGGGAGACACGAGTATGCCAGTTGAAGAAGGCCATCTACAGCCTAAAACAAAGCCCTCGGGCATGGTTCGACAAGTTTAGTGGCATTGTGGCTGCCATTGGCTTTACAAGAAGTTCAGCCGATCACTCATTGTTTATTCGCAAAACCGCATCGGGCCTTGCGGTTTTGGCGGTGTATGTGGATGATATTCTTCTTATCGGCGATGACCAGGCTGGGGTGGGCTTGACAAAGAAACACCTCCGTCAACACTTAGTCATGAAGGATATGGGCTCCCCGAAATATTTTTTGGGGATAGAAATCTCTCGGAAGCCTGACTCGTTGGTTCTCTCCCAACGGAAGTATGCTCTTGATCTTCTACAAGAGGCAGGATTGACCGGTGCCAAACCGGCCAGGTATCCCATGGCCACTAGAGAGGACAAAACATGGACAGATGACTCACCTCTTATATCCGATGCCACCCGGTATAGACGTCTGGTGGGCAAACTCATTTATCTCACGGTGACCAGACCCGACATCACCTATGCTGTAAGCAAGGTCAGTCAGTTCATGCAAGCTCCCAGGGAATGTCATCTTCAGTCTGCCTTGAAGATACTGGAGTATGTCAAAGCAGCACTAGGAAAAGGGCTACTCTTTCAGAAGCATGGTCATCTGAGAGTTGAAGCCTACTCAGACTCAAGCTATGCGGATGATAAAGGTGACCATAAATCTACGTCGGGTTTTTGCACCTTTGTTGGAGGTAATCTTGTGAGCTGGAAGAGCAAGAAGCAGTCTGTTGTCTCAAGGTCCAGTGCAGAAGCCGAATATCGGAGTATGGCGTCAACCACGTGTGAGTTAAAATGGTTGAGGGCTCTCATGCTTGACCTAGGAGAGGTCTACGACTATCCTCTGCCTATGTTCTGTGACAACAAGACCACTATTTACATATCCAAAAATCCGGTCTTCCATGAGAGAACAAAACATATAGAGGTCGACTGCCATTTCATCCGGGAAGAGGTCTTGAAGAGACAGATTTGCCCTCCGTTCGTCACCTCCGACAATGAGTTGGCAGATATCTTCACCAAGCCGGTTTCTACTTCCTTCTTCCACATTTGTGACAACCTGGGCATGATTGATATCTATGCTCCAGCTTGAGGGGGAGTGTCGAAGTATGAGACCGGGCGGTCTGGCGGTATGGGCCTGGCGAGTTATAGACCAGGCGGTCTGGCGGTTTGAGTCTGGCGGGTTGGTTTGCAGGATGTTGTTGTATGGTGTCCGGCGGTCTGGCGGTTTATCTCCGGCGGCTTGGAAACCGGGCGGTCTATCGGTCTCCTACCACATCTCTCTCCTGATTCTGGTATTGCCGGGCGGTTAGAATATTGTCTAACCGCGCGGCTTGTTCCGGTCTGTTGTTCTAGCCGCTCGGATACTGTTGTATAGCTTTAGTCCCACATTATTAGTTTGTATTCTATCCTCTCTCCTCCATTCTATAAAAGGGAGGCCATACCTTTGTAAAAGATATCTTTTTGGATAATAAAAATTTCAATTATTCAAAGTTCTGGCTTGATTTCTAGTCGTTTGTTCGCTACTCTAGTCGTTTGTTCGCTACTCTAGTCGTTTGTTCGCTACTTTTATCAGTAAGGTTGAATTTATTCGTTCCTTTGTGCGTATGATATGCTTGCATTGTCTACTCATGATCAAGTTTTTCTAAGTTTACTAAACATGATAGTGCATTGGTTACCCGCAAAGTGGGCATTTCAAATTCTTTGAATTACTATTGTATTTGATTCTAAGGACATTAGTATGTTCATACCCACGAGTTGCTTTCAAATTCTTGAATTTTTCTGAAGGCGATTATTATATCATCAAATACCTTTGTTTTGATTCTTGTGATCATCAGAGCCAAATCCAAATGATCATACTTAGAATATACCTCTTCCAATTTTTAGTATGATTCTTCACTTGACTTTGAGTTTTCTAGGGTCATTACATTCTCATTGTTATAGACGTAATCATTCAAATATTTTGAATTTTCACTTTATGGGTTCTAATCATATAATAATTAAGTCCTGCCATCATTCCTTCATATTACCATGACGTTACCCTATCTCAATCAGTATTTTTCCAATATAATGACCTGAAAATGTCAGGTAGGCGCGGGTAGCAGTGATCAATCATCATTTTTACTTCTCCCAATTCTACCCATTTAATATGTGACAGTCATAGTCACTTTCCCAAGAGCCATAGTTATGCAGAATTTCCAACTATCATTCCGACTTATACTGAATTCTCAATTCACATTGGCTCTTTCTTGCGATATATCTGAGTTCCTTAATTAAATCCTTAACCGACAATATATTCATTATTTGCGTGTTACATCGATTAGGCTAAAGTGTTAGAGCATCTAGGAACGTGCATTGTTGAGATAACACACTCCTTTAGTTATACATAGAACCTTTATGTCGTCAAAATTGCTTTGATTTTAGTTTTTTCGGAAAGCCCGATGTTTGAATTCTTGTGGATTGTGCACAACTTGTTTTGTTCTTTGGATATAACATGTCATTATGCATCCATCTCTTTAAGTTGTGCCAAATAATTATCTAATTCACAAGCCCGAAAAAGTTTCTAGCATCTCATGATGACTTTCCGTGTTCTAGGGTTGTAATATATCAAGCGGACAACCCTCTATGTATATCCCAAACTTCTAGGAAAGGCTGATCATCTTACTAATTATCCGTACACAAGGTCTCGACTTTCATCCGCATAATGTTTGAATACAAATTCTTCAGGGTCACTATGTTTACGACACAATGTTTTATAAATAGGGTCTTAGAAAAATCCAAGTCGTTATCAATTTAGCCCAATAAACAAAAGGATAAGCCCCCATACCTTTTGGGCTAAATTCCCTTAATATTTATAGTGCATTCCTCTTATATGTGCAGTCAATCCTTAGGTCTAACAATCTTAGACCTAGAGTTCCACGTTGAGACTAATTGATATGTTATATACCTTAGACCCTTAAGGTTACTTATACGATAATCTTCTCAAGGTCAACATGTGACCCAACCAAAATGGGTCTCTTCCGAGACTTGAATTCTTATTCGACCTTTGGTATTTGTCACTGTGGTTGTCTAAACATAATCAAGTCATCGGTACGAGGATTAAGTTTACAAGTACCCTACTATTCCACTAATATACTATAGACACCAATTCTCCTTAAGGCATTCTATCAGCTTGGGTAAGAAGTGATAATATCACTCGATAGGTGGAGTAGGGACATCGAAGTTTAAGCCTTAAGCAGTGACTCTTGCGTCAAATTCTTCCCTTGGTAAATTTGGGTATCCTCGTACCTTAACTAATCTATCTCCGAGGTCGATTTTTTACTCGGATACACTACAAAATCCTCTTGGTAAGTCAAACTAAGGTGGTGTCGTAATTTGATTGGCCTAACTCATTGTTTAAATGGATTATTTTCTGACTTTTTACACATGGTAACACCATTGCTTCCGCTCCATAGTTTGTCCGTAAACTATTGCTCGAGCGGGGTGACCCAGTGTTGTGGACTTCTTTCTCATATGATCGTTTGTTCAAGTGATACCAGTTTGTAAGACCCCTCTCCCCTTACCAGGAGGTAACCCGATCTTATGCCCATAACCACCACCTTACCGTAACACTAACTCACAGGTTAGTCGATACCGCAAGACGCCGATCCTGCCGGCTAGTACGATCATTCAACCTATTTCGGCCAATAGAGAATAGAAGTAAAACAAGTAGTAATAATTAACAAGTCCACAAAGATCACAATATATATCATATATATATTAAAATGAAAGTACAACAATAGTCCACAATGAGTACAATGAAAGAGAAAAAGGGCTTATGCCCTGTACATGGATATCAAACCTCTCTCTCTCAAAATCAAACTAAGCAGAAGCTAACTATCATCGGTACACATGTCATCACCTGATGCCGGGCTGTAGTAGTAGTAGGTGGTATCAGCTCCTCAAGTCCTGCCGCCTCATCCTGCTGGTCATCCTAATGCTCCATCTCCTCGAGTTCCTAAAATGATAAGGTCACAACCGACCGTTAGTCATAAAGACTAAGCCATTATCGTCCTCGCCTCATCCCTGCGACTCCTAGGTACCGAGCGGTAGGACGAAGTGGAGGTCAACAAGGGGTACAAAAAAGAAAGCAAGTGACAGTAGATCTAATTTATCAAGATTATGTAGTAACAAGTATACCACTACTCTAGAAGTTCTATATAGTACAAGTAAGTAAGAAAAAACTGTACAGAAAGGAAGTGTTGTAATAAGGTAAAGAAAGGAGCAGAAAGTAAACTAACTACTGCTAAGCTATCATCACAGAAGTACCTTAACTTATATGAAAGCCCATACAAACTTATAAATTAAGGTTTCACAAATGTAACTTATCATATATAAGAGCTCATACTAATTTATATGATAAAGATCTATGGTGTATAGGACCTAAGCATATATGTATGTTATGTATGCGGGTTATGATTCATACAAGTGCAACTCACGCACGCGACTCTATGATCACAGACCTTTAGTTCCCGCTTTTTGGATTGGAGATATCATCACTCTCTGGTACCACCGTTGTGGCTACAGAAGCAGTGGAATGGGCGCTTCTCCTTCCTAGGCGGGTATACACACTATCAGGCCCAGACCCTTCATATGCCTCTAAACACATCCTAAGTGCACTCTAGAGTCCATGCATACTTATGTTGGCTACCTGCCAAACATTCTTGGTCAGGTGTCCGTTTTCGGGGATTGTCCTCCAGACCGCAGTATAAACAACCTACTGGCCCCTCAAACCCTCACACCTCACCCGAGTCACCGTACTGCCATCAGTGTGATGATTGGCCTAGTACCGCATGACCCGCCACTAATATGTTCTACATACATGCAATTTTTTTCCAACTCGAGCCTGTAGCTCACAGGATAAAACACGTCCTGTATCCAAACATCCGAGCCTCCAGCTCGCGGGACAAAAACCTGTCCTGATATCAAACTTCCGAGCCTCTAGCTCGCAGGACCAAACCTGTCCTGATATCAAACTCCCGAGCCTCCAGCTCGTAGGACCAAACCTATCCTGATATAAAACTCTCGAGCCTCCAGCTCGCAGGACTAACTGTCCTGAATCCCTCCAACCCTTCACGAGTGAGATTGTCACGCCATTCACTTAATCCTGAATCCCTCCAACCCTTCACGGGTGAGACTGTCACATTTTTCTCTTAACCTATTAGACTACTCTTGTCTAATGCTTATTACACTTAGCAACTTAGGGTTAGTCCTTGGACTGCTCAGGGCATGCCCGATGAAGGGCTCTCGAGGGCACTAGGAACTACGATGGGCTGAAATCCAAAGCTTCCTTTCTCAAGGACACTTACTCTTGTTAGTGTTTACCCATTATTAATACCCAACTTTCCATGTTACTCTGGTGTGAACTTAGTGACTTAAAGTATTAATGGGATATCAGCGGTCTTCTGTCGTTTTTCGTTCTAGTTATACTCCTTGGGGTTTTGCACTCTAACTCTCATTACTAAGTAATGACCTACTTGACACCAACCAGGGTTTTAACTTCACCATACTGTTCTCAATACGACCGTCTATCATATCCCCTGTAGGTCCTAGGGTTATACTCTATTTTTGCTATACACAACCCATGACCTAATACTAACCAATATGATATGACTTTCAATTCTTTGGGCCAGATGCCTCTAATTTTTTATCATGGGTTTGTAAGGTGTATGATGTTGACCATTTAGAATTTCATTTTTTTTCTAAGTATTTAGGCCTTTAAATTAAATCATTTAATTAAGTGACCTAGATCACTTTGTACATAAACTACTATATCCAATGATCGCATATGCCTAAGTAAACTACCTGGAGTTATTCTTGGTTAAATATGACTGTATACCAAGGATCTTGATTTTTCCCATTTGAATTTCCATATATTATCTATTTATGATTAAAACCATAATTAATCCATTTTCCAAATGAAGTACTTCAACTATACGACCAAAAATTCATAGAAAATTACTGGTGATCAATATTGATATGGTAGTACTAAATACAGAAATTCATGATTCTAGTCAGTGATTTGACATAACATAATTCTATAAGAACATAAGTACCAAAATGTCATTACTAGAGTTTTCAGCATATATAATCATCCATAAATTCTCAAATAATTATACAAGGTTTGAATCATAGAAATAAGATGCTATAAAGTTTTCTATAATTTTTCAACAGTAATTTCCTTTACTTTTAATTAATTTCCAAAAAGAGCAATATGGTAATTCTACTAAAAACCCAAGATAAATTTTCCAAACAAGCTTATAAAATTTTCCAGAGATGTATAATGTTCTACTAGGGCTTGTAACAAAGTTTTAGAATTTAATAAAATCAGTAGGCCTATTTTCCAAATTTAATTCAAAAAAAGCCTATTTTCCAATAATTCAAAATAATGGAATTTTTGATCCCAAAAATCGCAACCTTCCTATGGGAGGTGTATTTAATCCCTATAAGCCCCTGTCCAAAATTTCATGGACATGAATTGGGCCAAAAGGGCTATTTCCCCATTTTCCCTTTTTACTAATGACACACTTTTTACAATTATACCTCCATCATACATGTGAGATTTCCCAAACATGCAAAAGTCAAAATGGCCTGAAACTTCTACCATGGTCATATAATGACCCAATGACCATGTCACCCAAATTTGGGGGAATTTGGTGTAGGGAATCTCCCAAACTTCAAATAATTTAATAATTGAAATTTCTCCAAAAACTATAGAAAACTACTTTTCAAAAATTTTGATGTTTGGTCAGTATCTAAGTCCAACCTAATCACATGCATAGAAAAAATATCATGACATGCGGACTTAGGGTTTGGCCTGAGCACTCATTTAAAAATCTGCCCTATCCTTGGACCAGTATTGGTCGAATGGCGCTACAGGGAGATGTAGAGCTCCAAATTACAACTTTACGGTGGCAAAACAAAGGTAAGACCAAAGCATACCTTTTTATATTGAACATTATTTCTAAAAATGCCTCTAAGAGGCCTGAATCTTGCATGCAAGTTGATTGTATAAATAGGGACAGAAATACACATTTAATTATTTCATAAAAAATTAAGGGCATCAGGTCATCTTCTCCAATGAGCCAACGGCTTTGATCATCCCGTCCTGTAGCAGCTTCCTTTGGTGTTTCTCGGCCATCCGACCACCTCCTTAGCGGCAACCAACACCACCACCTCCGTTGAGGTAGGGGCTAACGTTTGGCAGCGACTTGGCCGCCGAAGGCGGCAGTTTCCGGCAAACCCGAGCTCCTTCAAAACCATGAAATTTCTCCCACACCTCAAATGGATCCAAGCTCAATTGAGCTCGAAATCTCACCTAAATGATCTAGGAAGCTAGCACAAGGGGAGAGGAGGAGAAACGGACCTTGATCGGAGCCCGACAGCGGCGGCGGCGGTTGGCCATGGAATTTCTCCCCTCAAGCGAGCTTGCTCCTGAACCCGATTCTCCACCAAAAGCTTCGATCCAGTGGTCGAATTTAACTCCTCAGGACCTTTTGAAGCTAATGGCATGGTTATTTTTTTGCTGTGAGTGATTGTATAGTGAGATGTACTCATGGGAAATTTCGGCCACCGCATTGGATGCTCCTCCTTAGCTCAAAGTGGTACCTCCCTTGCTGGAAATTACTGTGGGAGTTCAGTAATGAGGTTGGGCAGAGAGGAGGGGGGAAACACATGGCCTTCATCCCTTATTTCCTCTCTTCTCTCTCTTGATTTTGGGGGAAATGGCCTTGGATCATGGGCTTAGCCCATTATAAATGGGCTTGGCTCTCAATTTTTTTAGGCCTCATGTTGACAAAGTAGACTTTTTGTGTTGACTTGGTCAACTTGATGAGTGAGCTGACCCCACTTTATGGTTATGGACCCTATGACATCACCCAACATGGTTTGGGTCATGACTCAAGGCCTTAGCCCATTAGAAATGGGCTTGGTCTTCAAATTTCCTTAATTAGGCTTAAGGTTGACCAAGTTTGACCTTAGGGTTGACTTGGTCAAATGAGTTAGTGGGCTGGACCCATTTAGTGATCATGAGCCCTATGGCATCACCCAACATGGGTTGGGCCATGATGATGCCCCACTTGGGCTAATTGGGCCAATAAGTGTGGGTTTGACCAAATTAGGGTTAGGGTTAACTTGGGTCAACTTAGGTCAATGGTTGACCTAATGATGTGGCTTTTGGTTCACTTAGATTGCTTTTAGGGCTAGGGGCATAATGGTGGGGTCAATGTGTACCTATGATTTCATTTTGGGCTACTTTGAACCGATTTGACTTGAACCCTATAGTGGGCCCTATGTGAATCCACCAAAACTCCTTGGGTCAATCCTAGCCTAACCCCATTCATCCACCACATGTCCTAGCATAGTCTAAGTCATGGGGTCTAGTAGGCAATGGGATGTTATAAGTTAAGTGATGGAAAGTTTTCTTGCTCTGTGGTTAGGTCCCGAGACGCTCTCGCTGCCAGGCTTCCACCTAGCTCGTAGGGCCGGGATCCTCGAGTGACATCACTATGACCTTGGAGGGCTTAGTCTGGTTGATGCTCAACACCCGTCGTCAGGCTCTCACATAGCTGATTGGGCCGGCGGTAGCGCCCGGAGGTTAAGTAATGGAAAATTTTCTTACTCTGGGGTTAGGTCTCAAGATGCTCTCGCTGTCAGGCTTCCATCTAACTCGTAGGGCTGAGATCCCCAATGGACTCCATTTTGGTTCCGCAGCTGTCCCAGATTGCGCTTGCTAATCAAGACCAGGCATCTGAAGTTTCTTGGGACAGAGACTGGGGAAATGTTGAATCTAGTAACTCTCAAGGCGAGCTGGCAAGGGTGAGCCGAGACCTTGGCAGGTCGGAGAGCCGAGACCTTGGCAGGTCGGAGAGCCGAGACCTTGGCAGGTCGGAGAGCCGAGACCTTGGCAGATCGGCGAGCCGAGACTATTATCAGCAGTTACACTCCAGCCCTCCAGAGTTTTACTTGGGAGATTCTTTGCTTTTTCACCAAACCTCGAAAAAGAAGAGTTGTCACAGGCGAACCGGGTATTCGCGGGCCCAGCTCAGCAAGCAATCCAGACCAATTACAACAGAGTGAATATCTAAAGGCAAGATAAAGGGGATGACAAACTGAGATCTCGACATCTACTGGGGAAGGCGAGAGGAGGCGGTCCTCGGTTGTACATTTCCACCCTCTTAAAATTTTACTTGGACATTTTCAACAATTTCAGCTTGACGATAACGAGAAGGAAGAGTGTTCGTGGTTGAGCTGGGTAGTCATGAACCCAGCGCGGCGAGTAACCAGCCTCTTGACTACCCGGGGTTGGCAAGCTCCCAAGGTACCCCCGCCGGTACGAATCCTAGCTCAAGTACATTCTAGCGGCCCGCTCTACCATGGTGAGGTTGCGATACGAAGGAGGTCATCTCGCAGGCGAGTATATCACAGTGGATTAAAAAAAGAAGAAGGGAAGAATTCAAGCTAAGTACTTTTTCATTAATAAATGTTACATGTTAGAAAAGGGGGGGGGGAGATTACAGTGGAAGAAAAACAAAAATGAAAGGGAGGCGCGAGCCAGCTCTCGCCCTCCCCTCCCGACGGATGGTCCTCCTCGCTCTCCCCTCCAGATGTGTGGCCGCCCTTGCAGCCCTTGACATCCTTGAACAACGACTCGAAGATTTCCTCCTCGCTGGGATGGGTAGCCGGCGGGAACAGGTTCGGCACAAGGTCCCTCGCTGTGATCTCTTCGCATCCCTCCACTAGCACCTCCATGTCTTTCATCATATGGAGGGTGTAGTCGGCGGTGCTGATGGAATTGACCCGCAGCCTCTCGACAACCTCGGCCACACTGTAGACTTTTGGCCACTTGGGAGGGATGCTCGGCTCGACGCCAGACCGAGGGAGGAAGATGTCAGTCTATCGTATTAGCTCGCCCTTGAGCCCTTTTTTCTCCTCCCTCAGTCTGCTTGTCTCTTTCTCCATCTCAGCGATGCGAGCCTCTGTCTCGGCAGCGCGAGCCTCCAACTCGACGGCGCGAGCCTCCAACTCAACAACGTGAGCCTGCAGCTCACTCGCAACTTCGGCATCCTGGAAATAAGGGCAAGGTAAGATTAATATGCTTGAAAGATCCTAAAGAAAAAGAGAAGGGGGTAGCCGGTAAGTACCATCCCGTCGGTAGCTTCGCAAGAAGGTTCTCAGCGGTTTCAAGTTTCCTCGCCAGGCCAGCATCATTGTCCTTGGCGAGGTCTCGCTCCTGCTCGGCTTTCAGCCTGAGGTTTTTGAGGTTGAAGCCTCGGCAGACGACCATATGGTGCATCTCCAGGGCCCACATTTTGGCTTGCAATCCCTCGTGGCTGAGCTGACATAGGGTCATGCCATTGTAGGCCTCAGCATCCCGACGGCCATACAAGATGAAGCCAAGAGCGTAGGCATGACCCGAGGGGGGATGGTGACCCAACCAGGAGGGATGGAGGGAGGATATGGAGATCCTATGTGCCTCCTCATCCCACTGGACCATCGGTTCATCGGTCGAGTCCTTTTGCTTCCCCCCAAGGCCGAAGAGGGGATGGCTCTTCGGTAGGCCCGGCTCGCGGGCCGCAGCTTCCACTACAACAGGGGCAGAGGTCTCGCCACCCTCCAGGTCCTTCTCTGACGAGTCCTTCAACGAGCTCGCTGGCGATCCTTCGGGGGTGGTCTCCGTCGAGCTTATGTAAACTTGTTGTGGTCTCCCCCAAACTTGTTGTTGTTGTTATAGTCCCCCTGGGAGACCACCTTCGCCTTCAATTTATTTGGCGGAGGGGGCAGCGAGGCGAGCTGGACCCTTCGAGGCTAGGTCATTTTCGGCTAGAGGAGGGTCTGCCAGACCCCAGGTCGCCTCGACAGACCACCATTGCTGCCCGCTCGCGCGCGAGCGGGTTCAGATTGACTCCTGAGTCCACATAGGGTGGATGCTCGGGAATTGATCACTCTCCTGCAGAGAAGGACTTAAGTTAGAGATGATGATTGAAGCCGAGCCAAAAGGAAGGGGAGGGAAGATTTATACCTTCACCAGGAATAACGGGGAGGAGAAAGTCGAGGCCCCTTCGAAGGAAGGCGACCCCGAGGTCCTTCTCCAGGAAGAACTTGTGCAGCTCGGCATCATTGCCGGATAGCGTTGGATGCCAATATACCTCCTCGCTCTTCTGCTGAGGGGAGAAGGGTATATTGCCAAGGGCGCCCTTGATGAAGATGATCTTGGATACCCAATTGTGATTTTTGTTCGCGGTCTCGTGAACCTTGATGTGCGGGCCCATCAGGTAGGCGACCCCATCATTGGTCACGCAGTAAGTGAAGAGCTTGCATAAGAAGGTGAGGTTGACTTCAATCTGCTCGCGGAAGAGGTGACAGGCGAACGCGATCATCATAGCGATCGCATTCGGGTTCTGCTGTGCGGGCATTGCGCCGAAGTACTTAAGGATCTGGCAGATTTCCGGCCAGAGGGGAAGGCACAACCCCACCTCATAGTGCAAGATGGGGAAGGAGAGCTCGTCCCGGTAGAAGGAGTTGATGCCAGTAATACTGGATCTTACAGGATGAGCTCGACAGCCCTTGGAGGGTGTGTAGAGGAGGTAAGGCCAAGTTCTTGCCGCGAACCGGAGGATGGAATCCCAAAGAGATGAGATTGAAGCTGGGAACCGGGATGTCCCCGACCCTTTCCCCCGTGAGTGCATGAATATTTGTTTGAGGCTGAGAAGGAACGCGAGATGGCGACCTGATCTTCTACGAATCCAGTCCCGTGGTCCCAAAGGGGGGGGGGGGTGATTTGATCTGCAGGCGAGTGTCGTGGGGAGTCTGAGGCCGCGAGTCATCATGGGGGGGGGGTGTGAACTCCTGGCGTGGAAGTCTCCGCATTGTACTAATGGTCCTCAGGGTCAGCGGGAATGTTGATGACTACTTTTCCCTTGAGGTCGGCAGTTGGTTTGGAGCAGGCGAGCATAGGAGTCAAGGTGGACTCTAGGTCGCGGTAGATGGATTCAACATCCTTTGGGATGGACTTGGCTGGATTGGTTGGATTGAATTTCGTCGGCTCGCGTAGTGCAGCGGTGGGAGCAGGCCGACTAACTCGTCAGTGCAAGCAGCATTGAGCTCGCGGGCACGACTGAGCTTCTCTTAGAGTTCTTTGGAGAGAGGCATCTCGATAAGGCTCAAGTAAGAAGGAATGGCAAAGGTCACCCAAGTACGCGGACATATATATATAGCCGCTGGTGGAGCCCACCAAAAGATTCTCTGGCCCCTGTCGCACTCGCCGCATATTGCATGGTTGGATGTTTTTTCCGAGCTTGGTCCAATCTCACAAAAGCGGGGATTGTGCACAACTCCATATCCGGCGAGTAGTGAGTGACAAGAACTAGACCGGCCGAAGTCTAGCAATCAGGCTCGTCTAAGTGGGGTAGATCGTTCGAGGGGTGAGTGGAGCGGGTCGGCTCGCACTCTCCCCAGGGGCTCGGCGAGCAGCGGGCAAGTGGGGCAGGCCGGCTCGCACTCGCCCTAGGAGGCTCGACAGGCAGCAGGCGAGTGGTGCAGGCCAGGCCTACACTCGCCCAAGGATGGGAAGAGACGGCAAGTGCCAACTCCATCAAGCACTCATCGCCCCCGGCGAGTGGAGGTTCCATAGGGCAACTTGCCCAGTCCCTTGTGATGAGTTTTTACTATTCTACCCCCGCTGGCCTATCTATAATCTTCTAGAACAACGCAGTTATGCAGTTGGCAGACCCAGTTGGACTACACATAGCTGTTTGGAACAACAGAGGTTGGCTATTTGCAGGCCATTTTCAGAAATCTATAAATAGACCCAAGGGAGTACCTTAGAAAGTGTGCTCACTAGTGCCCCGATCTTCTTGCGCTTTCTGAGGTATCCTTAGCTCGGCATTTGGCTAGGGAGGGGAAGCGCTCTAAGATCTTTCTGGTGTGTGGTGGGACCTCCACACCGAGCCCTTGAGTCTATCCCTTGTTATTTTTCCTTAGTCGTTTGGCTCGCAAGAGAGAAGTAAGTGTGCGATCACCCGTTCTCCAAGGGTGAACTCCACAGAGACCGAGTTTTCAATTTCAACACACTCATTTTGGGATGCAAATAGTAAAATCCTTCAAGACAGTCTGCGTATAGCAACTATATGGTTATGGTGTGTGTATAACCATATTCATCATATGAGTACATATCGCCACAAAACTATACAAACTGGTATGCAAACAACACATAAATTGGTTACGATGTGTGGATAAACGCATAACCACCGTAACTACCATATCCATTACTTATTTACGGAAATGCTAAAAAATTATAAACAAGACCTCAGGAGCTCTTTCATTTCCATCTCTTTCCTACTCGGATTTTCTCATACGACTCTCTTTCTCTCATCATTTTCTCCTACAACTTTCTCTTCCCCTCTTCTTTTTCTCCTACGACTTTCTCTCTTCCATCCTCCTCATTGCGCGCTCTTGCGCACGCCTCCTCCTTGCGTGCTCTTGCGTGCCTCCTCCTTGCGTGCTCTTACTCGTGCCTCCTGCTTGCACGCTCTTGCCCGGGCCTCCTCCTTATGCACTCTTACGTGCCCCTCCTCCTTGCTCACTCTTGCGCGCTCCTCCTTGCTCGCTCTTGCGCGCTCCTCCTGCTTGCGCATGGCTCCTCCTTGCGTGTATCTCCTCCTTGCGCGCTCTCGTGCATCTCCTCCTTGCGGGCTCTTGCACATGCCTCCTTCCTTGTGTGCTCCTTTGTCCACTTCCTCCTTGCGCGCTCTTGCACGCGCCTCATTCCTTGTGTGCTCCCTTGTGCACTTCCTCCTTGCGCGCTCCCACGCATTTCTCCTTCTTGTGCGCTCCCACACGCACCGCCACCTTGCATGCTCTGGAGTGTACCTCCTCCTTGCATCCGCCGCTTCCTTGCGCGTGCCCCTTCCTTGTGCGCTCCCGCGCATGCCTCTTCATTACACGCTCCTGCGCGCACCTCCTCTTGACCGCCGAAGTCCATCTTGACATCCAAAGTCCATCTTAATCGTTGAAGTTCATCTTGACGGCCAAAGTCCTTCTTGACCGCTGAAGTTCGTCTTGACCGTCGAAGTCTGTCTTGGCAACCGAAGTTCGTCTTGATGGCCAAAGTATGTCTTGATCGGCGAAGTTTGTCTTGACCGCCAAAGTCTGTCTTTACAGTCTAAGTTGGTCTTGACTGCCAAAGTTCATCTTGATAGCCAAAATTCATCTTTGTGTAACCCCATATTGTCGAGTGGGCATAGCTAGCCCAAAGGCAGGGATCAAGTGCTCAGTTTCATCAGACGCTCGCTGCTTGTCCAGTATAGTAACAGGCGAGCAAAGTTTTTTGATGTTTCTACCGTAGTAAAGATACAGGGTGGCTAGTGCCCAGCTTCATTTGGTACTCGTCGGCATGGTGAGTTGCGAGTGCTCGGTCTCATCGGGCACTCGCTGCCTAGGCGAGTGGGCTGAGGTGCGCCGACTCGCCATTAGTGGATATTCTTTTCCATTTACCATTTTCCAATAATTCAATTCTAGTCTGTCACTATCCCTTCCAAATAGCGGAGTTTCGTTGTTGACAACCACTTTGGGCTTCATTTAACAGTAATCAAAAGGCGGAATCTCGCTATTGGCAGACCATCCCCAGAAAACTATAAATAGTCCCCCATTGGCATCTTTGGAGAGGACCTCTTTCTGAGTTCTCGTCTTCCCTAGCTAGCTTTGGTTGGCAGGAGCTTCAGCTCATCATTCACCGTGGTCTTCGGGTGGGTGCTCGGAAGTTCCATTAGCTCTCCAAAGGTGTCTGGTCTAGCATTGGTCTGAGAGGGGAAGTAATCCAAGATCTTCTGGGTGTGTAGAGGGACCTCCTCGTTGCATCTCGGGGTCTGTTTGAGATTGTTCTGGTGGGAAGGTTTTCAAACTCTAAGTCCACAACTAAGACACTAATTTGAGAGAAGTAAAGACAAGATACACCTCAGGTCCGAACTCTTTGTTAAACTGTGGTCCGGGTTCAACATTTTTGTTGCAGTGAGCATGGACTGTAGCTCGTCAGAAAAATCTCGAGTGAGTGTCAAGGCTGGAGATATCGGGTAAGGAATTGACCAAGGCGGCTCGCCACCCGCAGATAGCCCCGTAACTCAAAAGATGTTTGGCGAGTTCATGAAGGTTGTGCTCGAGACCATCTACTCTAGTCTTGCAATGCGGGCTGACGATTGCTCGACCCCGGCAGTCCTGGTACTCGCCTATCCTTCTTTGGGTGAGGAGGTGCCGAGTCGGCGGGTCAAGAAAGAGATAAGGGTAGAAGGAGGCGAGAGAGAGCTTCCAGGTCGCGAGCTGTTTCCTATTTCACCAACCACTCTACCATCTGGCGAGTCGGTCAGGCAAGATTTCATAAGGCGCCAGACAGGCTCAGGGAGCCCCTTCTTTGAGTTGATTCTCTCAGCTCCAGTGTTGGACAGCTTCAGAGATCCAGTTATATCTTTCTACTCAGGCAAGAAGGATCCAGTCCAACACATACAATGGTTCGAGGATACAGATGCATTCAAATGCAAGTTGTTCGTCATCTCCCTCAAAGACAAGGCAAAGGATTGGTTTCATCAACTTCCCTCAGGAACCATCTACAACTTTGAGGATTTGCGCCGAGATTTCTTGTTGCACTTTTCAACATCAAAGAAGATGAAGAAGGGAGTTGAATTCTTGTTCGAAATCAAGAAGGGGTTGGAAGAAACTCTGGAAAGTTATGTGGATAGATTCCAAGAGGAGATACTTCAAGTTCAGGAAGCATTAGGGTACACCCTGATGATGGCCTTTACATTAGGGCTTCACTAGGGATTCTTCAGGATGGAGCTAAAGCGGGTGCAACCTCTTTCCTTCGAAAAGTTGATGGAAAGAGCGGTGAAAGAGATTGAAGGGAAAGCCACGAACCTCGAGTTTACAAAGAAGCTAGCAAGTCTGGGAGAGACAAAAGCAAAAGAATATAGAGGATCTAGGCAGCAGGAAGGGATAAGAAGGGATGAGCTGAGGGGGTAAGGCTTTCCGGCACCCCAGAGGGGAAATTGCAGGGATGGGGAGTGCAGGAGCAGGATAATCGACCAATGTGGAGAACAGTGGGAGGAACATTCCATGGTCAAGGAAGAGGAGTATCTCAGGGTGGGGGAAATTGTTGGTGTTACCATGGTGATCAGGAAGTGATCAAACATGTAGTCTCACTACCAACGCAATATGAGCCTATGAGGTCGCGCATAAGAGAATGAGAGAAGTTGGAAAGGTTTGTGTTGAACTTGCTCATATGTGATATGAGTGAAGGACCAAACCTATGGCGTTCTGAATATGGAGGATTTTCATTCCGTGACCTATATTGTGAATGTGGGTCATTAGGTAAGTGGTTGGAAGTATCTAAGGGAAATTCGTCGAGTATAATCTTAAGGTTTCGACGAATAGTTTTGAATTCGACGAGTATAGTCATGACATCTCAACAAATCTATTTGAATTCGTCGAGTTTCGTAATATTATCTTGACGAATTAGACTTGGTTCGTTGAGTATCATCATGACAGTTTTGACGAGTTAGACTCTAATTCGTCGTATATCGCCTTGTGCTTGGACGGTTTGCCCTGTCTCGATTCATCGAGTATATTCGTATTATTTCTACGAATGGTACTTGATTCATCGGATATCGACGTATATATACGATGAATTCTGTTTCATCTGGTTTATTTCCTTTAAGTCCAGTTTGGCGTGGTCTGCATGTATCGACTGTTTCAGTATTCAGTATATATACGATATGTACAGTAAATCGAAGACAGACGTACGGTTTTCTTCTGACCTAATCGAACGAGATGATCTTCTTCTGACAGAACTGTTCCGCTAGGTCGCGATCGCCGTTTCTCGCCGCCGACCGTTCGCCTTTCTTCTACTTTACCGGAAAGTGTGTCCTAGGCGTCATCATTGTCGTTGCTGCCTCTCCCCTAATAGTTCTTGCAAACTGTGGAGACATTGAGGGCACACCTTCTTCAAACCTATATCTTGTGCGACAAGAGTCTAAGGGTTCTCCGTGCTCACGTGGACATCTGTAGAGGCATGAACACTATTCTACGCTCAGAACTCAGGCCGTTGTCGTTCGTTGAACTTCTTCGGAGCACCTCGGTTGAGTATTGACTCAATCCCTCAAAGATATAATTTTATTTATAACAATGTTACTTATTGAACAATGTTCATTGCAAGATCCGAATTTCTTTGGGTTTTCTTGATCAATGTTCATCGCTAGAGCATCGAGCACGGGCGTAGCCCGTGCTAAGATGCTCGTAGTTATATATATACCTTCCCGTGCCCAATGCTCTCAGGCGGCCTTCGACCGCATCCTGACGGGCTTCAGCCGCATCCAGTCGGGCTTCGCCAGTGCTCGATGCTCCGGGTGGCCATCGACCGCATAGAAACGGACTTCGTCTGATTCCACGCTATCCACCATCTTAGCGCCGCACCCGCCACTCGTAACCACCCGGAGCGCGTATGCAAAATCAAATAACAACCATAGTCTTCCAGGGGCCCGCAAGTGACAGGTGTGGCGCCGAGATGGTGGATTACATGGAAGAAGACGAAGCTCGTTTCTATGCGGCCGAAGGCCGCCCGAAGCATCGAGCACGGGCGAAGCTCGTGCGGAGGTGGGCAAAGCCCGCCTGGATGCGATCGAAGGCCGCCCGAGAGCATTGATCACGGGCATAGTCCGTGCGAAGATGCTTGTATATTATATTAATAATCTATATTTTATATTAGATAATATAAAATATATATTATATTAATATAATATAATAATATATAATATTAGATAATATTATTATATATCTAATTTACTGTTCTTCTCATAATGTTATTGTTCATCTTCTTCTCCACCCTGAAACCGCAAATGGCGGGTGGGGAGCCGAGATGGTGGATTGCGTGGAAGTGGACGAAACTCGTTTCTATGTGGTCGAAGGCTGCCCGGAGCATCGAGCGCGGGCGAAGCCCGTACGAAGGAGGGCAAAGTCCGCCTAGATGCGGCCGAAGGCCGCCCGAGAGCATCGAGCACGGACATAGTCCGTGTAAAGATGCTCGTATATTATATTAATAATCTATATTTTATATTAGATAATATAAAATATATATTATATTATTATAATATAATAAT